>JASJET010000210.1:5515000-7915000 GCA_034092305.1 Diaprepes abbreviatus | reverse complement strand
CATGTTTCAATGAAAGAACTCCTTGAACACCAAATAATAACTTGAGCTTTCTTTCCTTTCCGTTTTTGTTTTTGGTTTATCTTTTGCTGTTACCTTTTGGTAAGAATCTTCAGTTAGATGTTAATAAGCACTGATGTTTAACTAGTACCTACACACCAATATTCAGTTTAGCATTGTTGAGCTTGTTTTAACTCAATGCTTTTCGCAGAGTAAGAAAAGTATGCCAATGCTGTATTCAACATGATGGTTTACTATTTGAATGATATCTTTGATTTTTGTTATTCTTAATAATTATTCTTATAATGTACAGTTTAATAATAATTGAAATTTTAATTTATAACAAAATTTTTGCTATAATATAATAAGTGTTGCCCATTGGTTATACATTTGGTAAGGTATTGTTTAAAATATAACTACTTGCTCTTCTTTCCATGGTGTCCTAAAAATTAAAACATGTAAACTAAAAAGTATATTTAATAGCTTAAACGAAAAAAGAATTATTAAGTATTATATATCGTTGAAAATCTCTTAGGTAGGCGAAATTTAATGGTCTATGAATATACGGGAGGTTCCATTAAAAAAAAACAATAAGTTTGATTTATATCTAAAAACAATAGTACTAAGACAGAAACTAATGACATTACTGAATTTTACGTGAAAAACTTTCTTTGAGTCTATATTTACCTTTTCGATAATTAAAAAGATAACCGCAATACGAGGGGTGTCCCAAAAAGGCAAATTTTCAATAAAACTCGGAATCAAAAGAAACTAAGAATGCTGTGAAAATTCTGCCCGTGGCAACTTTCGTTTCATGCAAAAGTAGTACCGCTTAGCAAATACCCCATCCCGCTAACTTTAAAAATAACGAAGCTACCGGACAAAAAAAGAAACGAATTCCGAACACCCTGTACATTCATGTATTTAAACACATTATTATTACGTTGCCCTAATTCTACCCCTCCGATGTCAGGCCGAATCACTATTAAAATACATAACAAGAATGTAAGACTTTGTCACTTTTGACTTTTTATTTGACTAAATGTATATTTCCAATAATACATTTTCTGTCGCCAATAATTTGCATTTTACCATTTGGTACTGAAGCGGTCTCTACAACACTTATTAGACTTGCACAATGCGCTAACATTATCACATTTTTTTAAAATTCAAGATGACGATTCCAGTTGGAAAAATTAAAAGTTCAATCCCTACTACCAAATTTTCTCTTTTTTTCTATTTTTGCTAGAAACTTGTGCAAAATATGTAGCGGGCAACTATTCATAGTATATTCTTAATAAAATGGTTTATTATTAGAGACTGGAAAACGCTAACATTTGTGTCTAAAACTAATTACTCGAATTCATCCCACGAATATTCAGTATATCGATTTCACAATAAACAGCATTGAAAGTGATCAGATTACTAAGTCTGGCACTTCAAAGTTTCCTATAGACTAATATAGAGCAGAAAGTTAGTTAGTGGTCTATGTAACTTAAACACTAAATAAGCTACCATCTCTAGTTTTATAGGGGAAGGCGGGGTGGAACTAGGCAGCAAAGTAAAATCAAAAAAGCCTTCAAGAATTTAAGCAAATCTATATGGGCATCAGGCATTTGCTACAGTGTTCCTGTATTTCAATTTATAGATAAGTAAATTTAACTTTTCTCCTTGAACCGATGTCATTTTATCGACAAAGCACAAGTGTTTGCTTAAAAGTTGTAGATAAAAGATTGACTAAAATGTAATTCTCGGACTTGCATTGTCTTTATTACTTTAAAACGAAATTTCTATTTGAAGGTTGAAGTATTGTAAAAACTCTTCGTTTTTCCGGACTTTTAGTTATAGTACTTGAATTATTTTTATGTTGTTTGTTTGTACGACGTGTCGATTAGGTTGTATCTCTAATTGTTATCAAGTAGATACTGAATATTTGTTTTTCAGTTACGAGTTTATATATGCAGTGTGTTCATTAAGCGAAAAGTTCAGTAAAATATCAAGAAATTCTTGCAGCCGCAGAATTAGTTCATTCAGTTACTGTTTTTCTCTTTCAAGCCGTTAAACAAAAAAGATGGATGATTTATTTCTTGTAAATCCAACTATGGTATTAAATCAATATGCATTACGACTATTTAATGGTCCCGCCAGTGGAGCTGTAACGAACCAAGAACGATATTCACAGAAAACAACCATCTATATAAAATCTAAATTCCGGGACATATCGACACAGATTAAGATAGGGAGAATATACCGCGTATGCCATTTCACTGATGTTTCGCGTGTGTGACTGTTTTTGAGCAGCAGCCAAACAAAGGAATGGATCATAAATAGTTTTTAATGTTTTTATAAGTAAAAAGTGGTGGTTATTAATTAAAGAGTTTAAACGTTATTATGGTGTTGTTGTTCAGCATATAGTTACAAAAGACGCAGCGAAAAAAAGGAGCTCCAATTTTAGCCGGATGAAATGGCATGACTCCACCAAAGATTTTCATATGTATTTTGACTCCCGAATATCGAGAGTAGATTCCCGAAAAAAAAGGTTAAATAATTTTTTAGAAACAAAAAAAAATTAATAATTAAAAAAAAATGATTTAAGTAATAATACTTTCATGTTCCTCGGGCCATTCTAAGCAAAAAGTCTTTCTTATGATTTGTTCGTTTGACGCATAGTTTTTGAGTTAAAAATCATTCAACATTTGAAAAATTGAATTTTTTCCACTTTCAACAACTTTTGATTAAATAGATCTTTTCAAATTGTTTTTGTATTACAATCTGGCATTAATCAAAATGGGAAAATCTAATGTTTTTATTTATTTTTAGCGCTATAAACAAATAGCGTTTCACCTAGTGCACATAATCCATTATAGCTCTCGCTGATCGTTGCATTAATACTTTAAGCATATTTTAATAAAGGTTTCTTAAATAACATAAGTGAGCACTAAGAAAGGATTTTTGGACATTCGTCCTCTAAGGAGGTAAAATACGGAATGAAAGTGTGTACAAAATTCTTCATTTCGATAGTTCGAAATCAAGGAAGTTAGGATATGAAAAACTACAAAAACTGGCCTAATACCTAAAAAATTAACCCAACAGATAAAAAATAAATCTCATAAATTGACATGTGGAGTAAGCGCAGAAAAAGTTTCAAAGTAAATTTGTTGTATGAGGTTGGCAATATGAGAACCAGAAAACTGCGACACCCCGGCGTATTCTTCGTATTTAATGTGGTCGTTTGTCATCGTCCCGATGCTTAAAATTCTCTTGGTTTTTTTTGTTGTGCCGTGTCGTGACATTAGTTAAATTTCGGAATTTACATATGTGTATGTTATTAAGACATTTATCTAAACTTTTTATTTATAGCAATGCATCAATATACGGTATTGTTTTGTAAATCTCGCTAATTCATTATTTCAGTAAGTACGTTTTTTTTATATTTTGGTAATTATTTACATTATTGTAAATGTAGGAAAACGATGTTTTTTGGGGAAAATTTGATACTTACCACCTATTTCGAGGAAATAGAACACGATTTTGGCTTTGATTTTTTCACTATTTATTGTCACTTTCTCGGAAAACTCAAAAAACGAAAAACGTCATTTGAATTTTTATTCTGAAGAAAAAACCGAAACATGATACTAGTTAAAATATTATTTATGTAATATTTTTTAGTTTTGCACAAATTCTAGTGAATCAATTTTAAAAAACTTATATTTGCAACGAAAAACCAAAAACACGTTACGGAAAGGCCATCGAACATCAGACTCGTGAAAACGACTAATATTCAATTGAAACGTTGCTAAATGTAAAATACTTTCGTAATATAAACTATAAAATTTATCGCTTACAGTTAACAACATAGTTTAATTTTTGTAATGTATAAAAAAAGCGTAAAATTAAAATTAACCAACCAAAATTTTTGATCAGAAATCACGTGAAGACGAGACACTCTGTGACAGAAAATAATATATGTGAATTTCACAAAAATCTTATTGGCAATATGGCAACAGCGCTAATTTTTCGGGTTTTTGGAACGAGTCACACCAATATTTAATTAAGGAAGCCATTTCGTTTTAATGTGTTTTTTGATAATTTTCTTAATATTTTCGATAAAAATGTGCAAATTTAAGAATTTTTATATAATCTAGAGGCTTCTATCAGTGTAGAATTTGTGGTTGTAACAAAATTTTAACGATGTAGTACATGAAAGTTTGTATGAAAGTTCTTCATTCTGGTAGTTAGAAATGTGAAAATTAATATATATAGGCTTATGGTTGGAAAAAATATTTACTGTATCATTTTTTTTAAATCCATTTTTTAAGGGGGTAAAATAGAGTATGAAAGTTTGTATGGAAGTTCTTCATTTTGATAGCTAGAAATGTAAAAATTAGTATTTCGGCTTATGGTTAGAAAAAATTGTTTACTGTATTATTTTTTAAAATTCATCTTTAAAGGAGTTAAAATAGGGGATGAAAATTTCTATGAAAGTTCTTCATTTTGATAGCTAGAAATGTAAAAATTAGTATATAGGCTTATAGTTAGAAAAAAATGTTTACTGTATCATTCTTTTTTAAAAATTCATCTTTTAAGAGGGTAAAATAGGGGATGAAAGTCCTTCATTTTGATAGCTAGCAATGTAAAAATTATTACATAGGCTTATGGTTAGAAAAAAATATTTACTGTGTTCCTCCTTCAAAAATTTATCTTTTAAGGGGGAAAAATAGGGAATAAAAATTTGTATGAAAGTTCTTCATTTTTGAAGTTAGAAATCTAAAAATTAATACTTAGGCTTATGGTTGGAAAAAAAGTCTACTGTATCATTATTTTTTAAAAATTCATCTTTTAAGGGGGTAAAATAGGGGATGGCAGTCTGTATGAAAGTTCTTTATTATTGAAGCTAGAAATCTAAAAATTATTATATAGGCTTAGATGCCTAGAAAAGCAATTTACCGACAATTTTTTTTCTTTTCTAGTCCACAAAACCATTTTTATTAAATTAACAGAAAACTTGCAAACAAAATAAAATGCACGGAATCGATTCAGGTAAAACACATTAAAATAAATATTTTTTGTCTCTTGACAAATTTTTGAAAAATGCATCCTTTCCGAGACCAAAATCGTCATTGTTGGTTTTTTTTTCTCGAAAACTACTAAACGAATCGTAATTCTGAAAAATGCATAGCAATCTTTTAACTTTCATCTTCCACCATGTTTTTTTGTTATGGGCAAATGTAGTCTGTGATTCTGAAAATGGAGCTCAAACGTAATCCCTTTTCAGACAAGTTGCGTGAGCTCGTTAAAAAAAGATGGTGTTTGCGGTAGTACAGGTGAATTATTTTATTACAATGTATTAAGTCAATGTAATCCAAACTTCAATTAAATATTGAGAATAGTCGAAAAATTGAAAATACACACATGTTCATTTACATACCTATAAACATATTAAAAATAAATCGACGATTTTTCTTTACTATTATATTACTTTATTGAAACTAATGTACGAAATTCGTCATTTCTTTTTTGCATGAAATCGCAAATATTTCGCAAGTATTTATTTTAACGTGTCTTATCTTAAAAAAATGCTTTCAAATTGATTTCGTGTATTTTTTTATTAATAAAAATTGACGACTCATTAGGACAAAAAATGTTTATTAAGAAATATTACTCAAATTACAAAAGAAAAGAGTATATACAAAGAGTTTGTCTCCTGAAAATACAACTTTGGTTCTTTCTCCATCTCTCATCACTGGAGCTGTATCGAACCGACAGCAACATTCGCAGGAAATGACATCTGTACAATCATCGGAGTAGTGCGAAATTTTTAAAAAAATCAAAACTTCAGCAAGAAATAAAGAAATCTATTTGCCGTATTTAAATAGTTGTTTATATGTGTTATCTGTTCCACCAAAGAAAGGGAAAGAATATATATATATATACAGGGTGTCCAAGATAAGGATCCTAACCATGGGGATCTCGGAAACAGTTGGAGATACGAGGTCGGTTAAATTAGAGAAAAGTTGCACAATTTAGTGCTAAATTAAACGCAATTTAAAAATTTTAAAAATTCAAAATACTTCCGGAGATTTCCGGAAAAAACCGAATTTTGGCAAAATCGTTTTTAATTTTTGTAGGCTTTATTTAAAGAGATATCAAAAAATAAAAGGTAGATTCTTCTTGCCACTTTTTATTTTTTATAATTTGGTCTAAACAAAATTTAAATCCGACGTTTCGTTTCTGAGATACCATCATGAACTTTCATTTTTTATATGGAACAAAAAAAAGTATCCCATGTATTTGATAGCATTTTTTATTACAAATTCAACGGTGTATCACACTTGCATATCAAGTGTGTAGTTCATTGGCTTTTATAAAACTGATATACCTTTCTCTCTCGCTCTCATGGAGCTCTTATGGAAAGTACTTGAACTACGTATTCGATATGCAAGGGTGATACATCGTTGAATTTGTAATAAAAAATGCTATCAAATTCATGGGATACTTTTTTTTGTTCCATATAAAAAATGAAAGTTCATGATGGTATCTCAGAAACGAAACGTCGGATTTAAATTTTGTTTAGACCATATTATAAAAAATAAAAAGTGGCAATGAGAATCTACCTTTTATTTTCTGATATCTCTTTAAATAAAGCCTGCAAAAATTAAAAACGATTTTGCCAAATTTCGTTTTTTTCCGGAAATCTCCGGAAGTGTTTGAAATTTTTAAATTTTTTTAACTGCGTTTAATTTAGCAGTAAATTGCGCAACTTTTCTCTAATTTAACCGACCTCGTATCTCCAACTGTTTCCGAGATCCCCATGCTTAGGATCCTTATCTTGGACACCCTGTATATATATATATATATATATATATATATATATATATATATATATATATATATATATATATAGTTCGTCTTTTTTCTCTGCTTGAAAGGATAATACATATAAAGATTCTTTATTTCTTACTGAAATTTAGATTTTTTTTTAAATTTCGCACTACTCCGGTAATTGTATAGATGTCGTTTGCCTAGCTAATTTTTGAATCTGGCATCAAAGTTGGCAGGTCTTTAATATCCTACAGACATACTTTGTAATTTATATTTTATATAGCAGTTGTTTCCTGTGAATGTGGCTCTTGATTCGATACAGCTCCACTGACAAAATCATAAGATGGTCAAAACGCGTATGGAGAGAGGACCAGAGTTGTATTTGCAGGAGACAAACTGTTTGTATATATTCTTTCCTATTCTCTGCTTGAAAGGATAATATATATAAACAACTATTTAAATACGCCAGGTAGATTTCTTTATTTCTTATCGAAATCTTGAATTAAAAAAAATTATTTAGATATTGAAAACCAATTACATAAAATTTCTTTGAACTATTTGTTTACTAGGAAACTACCCGAATAAGTCCAAAAGTCAATAATATCCATTCTGTTTTTGACAACATGTTATGGCTCAAGGGTATCATCGTTTTGGATATACAGAAACATTTATTTCCCTTTCATATAAACAAACGAGGGATATTTTGGGCTTTATGATTTAAATAGGTCATTTACTATGTTCTTCCTATTTTCCATTAAATTAGTTAGATAGTTCGTGATAATAAATCATAGTTAAACCTATTATTTGCTAGATTTTAGTATTAATTTTAACGTTATTTGACAAATTCCTTTAGGTAAACCTAATTCACATGCTTAAAAATTATTTTTTATGGAAAAGCTAGGTGACTTTGAGTACAATCTGTGTTTCCTTCGGTTCTTAAGAACGAGTGTTGTTATCTTTTCTTCATTGAAAAAATTCTGTATTTTATCCTTATATGAGAGTAGCCGTTTATA
The DNA here is from genome assembly GCA_034092305.1 of Diaprepes abbreviatus. Taxonomy (NCBI): domain Eukaryota; kingdom Metazoa; phylum Arthropoda; class Insecta; order Coleoptera; family Curculionidae; genus Diaprepes; species Diaprepes abbreviatus. The sequence goes on along the minus strand of JASJET010000210.1, from coordinate 7,907,168 downwards.
TTTTGGGAATAATAAACACAAAAATCAATATTTACCATTGAAAATTGTGTTCTTGTTTTTTAAAATATTCTCCACGGTGATCAATTTAATTTTTCATGAAAAGCATTTTGGCCACCGCAAAAATGATATACTCAAAACGTATATTTTGAACACATAAAATGCTTCTTCTAGCGAAGCGTTCTCCATGTGCGTGAATTTAAATAAATCATTCGGTGGCATCTCAGGGTTGTACGGCGGATAATCCATTAATTCCAAGTTATGGGTGCCTAAAAAATCACTTGTTTGAGCTGAAGTGTGCAAACAAATGGTTGTGTAGCATTCAGAATTGATCGTTCGATGATTCTCTAAAGGCATCGTTGCGACATGACAAAATTTTCTGAAAAAATGGGAAATTATTTGCTTCATGCATGAGACTCCTTTGTGTCTTTTAGCTCCCCATGGAAGACCCATACGGTCGACTGCTGTTTACTTTAGAGATCATCAGACTTGTTACCTCCCACGATCTTATAAATTATTTTTTGACGCACCGTCACTTCATTTTTTGAACATTGTCAATCAACACCAGCCTTTTTTGAGCGGTTGTCAAGGTACGCGGGACCCTACGTGAATGTAGTTTCTTTAAACCCAATATAATGTGTCCCGATTTTGTTCACAAATATTGATAGTTTGGCAACAGCGTAGGTAGATAAAATTTGGGCAGCGTGTTTCTATGAACTAGTACAATTTTTATCATGGAAAATAGCATATTCACGTTGATAAAACGATACACAGTGCAACAGCACATTCACGTTGATAAAACTTATTCCGGAAAATAGGTCTTCTTGAAAACAAACATACAGACAACTTCGTGATATTTTGGTGCGAATAATCGTCCTTCAGAGAAGAGTATTTACAGCATGGTGCAAAAATTTGAGAAAACTGGGTCCATTATAGATATATAGATATCTGTTCGTACTCGTTGAGTCCGCTTAGCTGAAAACATTATCAGGTTTGAAAAGTGTAAAAGGAAATTCAAAAATATCTATTCCTCAACGCTTACAAGAACTAAGCTTTACGCAAAAATTAACCTGGCACATATTAAGAAAGGATTTGGCTCTTAAACTGTTTAAAATCCAGCTGATGCAGGAAGAGGCTACAGCAAAAGTAAGAAGCTGATGATCATTTTTGTGAAAAAATCATTTTTACCGACCAGGCATATTTTCATCTTTCAGGTTACGTCAACAAACAAAACTGCCATATTTGGAGCGATGAAAATCCAAGGGAAATTGAGGAAAAACCTATTCCTAGTGAACGTGTAACCATTTGGTGTGGTTTTTGGGGCTGGAAAATATTGGGCCATTTTTTTTCAATGATGAAGAAGGACAAGCCCTTACGGTAAATGGCGAACGTTATCGCACCATGTTATATGACTTTTTATGGCCAGAACTGGAAGATATTGATCTAGAGGGTATTTAGTTTCAACAGGACGGGGCAACGTGCCACATAGCCCAGGAGATAATGGCCCTTTTGCAAATCAAATTGGGGACAAAATCCTTTCCAGAAATGGTTACCAATTGACCGCCGAGATCTTATGACTTGACGTCACTTGATTGTTTTCTGTGAAGCTACGTGAAAAGCAAGGTGTATGTTAACAATTCACAAATATTTCCAATTTAAAGAATGAGGTCAGGTGCGTAATTAGTGAGGTAGAACCCAACTTGTGCTTAGACGTTATTCAAAATTTGGACCAAAGAATTATTGCCCGTCAAAGAAGGAGAGGGGGCCATTTGGCTGACATTATTTGTGACATATAATTGTACACATCTGTAGAATTATCTCACATAAAAATAAAACAAATTTGTTAAATAAACTGTGTTTTATTTGCAGAAAACATTGGGATACTTTCATTGGAAAACCTTTTATAAAAAACAGAAAAATATTCCAAAGTTTTAAATGTAGGTTCAGAAGAGATTTCGAACATCAATACCGAAGGAATACAACATGGTCTACATTAAATTAAAACGGGGAGACACCAAGGTTTTTGCTGAAATGGTAAATGAAGAAGGAGAAATGCTACTCCAAAAACTAAAAAAATATACAACATATGTCTCCGAAAGCAGAGAATACCTGAAAATTGAAATAATGCAATAATAGTGTTACTTTTTAAAAAGGGAGATAAACTAATCTACAAAACTACCGTCCCATAAGATTGCTTTCTCAACTTTTCAAACTATTTACAAGAATAATTTGCAACAGAATAACGAAGAAACTTGATAACTATCAACCGATTGAACAGGCTAGGTTTAGAAAAGATTTTAGTACATATGACCATTTACTTACCATCAATATTAGAATAAAAAGACAAACGAATATAATCTTCCTATGACTATGGCTTTTACAGACTTCGAAGAAACTTTCGACACGATCAAACACTGGGCAATGTAAGAGGAGTTAAATAGAGCAAGGATACATGAATTTACTTAATAACATTTATAAAAATGCAACATCTACAATTAGACTAAATACAGACACTCAAAAGGTACAAAATGAAAGAATATCACGATTCAGTTTTTCGCTTAAGTTCACTATAGCTAATTCAGTTAATTTAATATTATTTTTTGCAAATACTGTCGTTATGGGCAACACAGTATCATTTTCCCTAAGTATTTCCCAGGGATTCTTTGAAGAAGAGCATTTCATTAATTACAATTTCAATTAATTTTATTTTTCAAGTTGACCATTATTTTGTCCTGTTTGGTATTTCACTACACTGTGTTTAGGTATTTTCTTATCGATGTTGAACTTACTGCTACCTTTTTTTTTAATCAGACAGATCTCGTTTTTTTCCCTGTCATTTATATTTACATTTGAATGGAATTGTATGTATATTGGGTTGCGGGAAATTTTAATTAGTTTATGTATTAATATGTATTTCTCGAATTTGAAAATAACTACTGGGATACTTATTAGATTTATTTTTGTGGAGAATGCTAATGATTAACGAATTGGCTGAACTAATGTATGCATTTCAGTCGACTGTTGTTGCCTTTGAGTTGTCATTTCTTTCATACGTGGCAATTGAAGGCGCCTAACGGAAGTCGATTCCTGGTTTAATTCGATCGAAGCAGCTGCGGACTTCCATCTCAATTTTTACTTGCCAAATTTTTGGGATTCTGAGATGGAAAGTCGAAAATTATCCTGGTAAATTTGTGCGTTTTAGAGTACCGTATCTTTTACCTAGTTGGCAGTGTTTTATCGGGATAAACCTGGAGACAGAGATTTTAGACAGATTGCACGTGGCAACGAAGGAATCAGTCTAGGCCCCAAAGACATCGAGTCTATCCTACGGGTTGTATTATCACCGCTATCCATCCCTTTGAGAGTATTATAACCGCAATCCACCCTCAGTGTTTTTCTTACGCTGCAGCAGAACATTTTGGATTAAAAATTATTTATTTTTTTCAACAATTTTAATTTTAATTAAAGAGCTTTACTAGACCTAGACAATACGAATTTTATTTTGACCCACAAGTTCCTTGCAGTTGAACGGTAGGTCTAGACAACATCATGGAAGGTCTCTGCATTCAATCTAGCTTAGATGCAGTGGCGTCCTTAAATTTTCCCATCCCTACTCTCGGGGATAGGGGTTAGCTCGGCACTTTGCTCGCTGGTGCGGCGACTAGTCTTCAACTCTGCTCTGGTTAAATCATCGCATATCTTAAGCCTCTTTGTGAGGTCTTGCATCTTTTTAAATATCAGTGTAGCAAGGATACAGTTTCACCTAAATTATTTACATTCACACTCGAACGAATATTTAAAAAATTCAACTGAGATAACAAAGGCATTGAAATAAACGAATATAAACAATTTAAAATTCGAAGGTGACATAATGCTCATGGCAAGCAATAATGAAGGTCTAAGGAACATGATCGTTGAGTTAAAAGAAAAGCAAAGCAAATTGGGCTGAAAATGAATATCAATGTAACTAAGGTTATGTGCAAAGAAGATCCGAAAATTTTACTATATAAATAACAATTAAAAAAGGCAACTGAATATGTATACACAGGACAACTGCCAACACTAAACCAACGAATAAAACAAAAGAAATGTGACAGGCATAGTCAAAATGATCAACAAGCTGAAGTGGGAATTTGTAGGACAAACACAACACCACAGCAAGACGGTAGGTGGTATAGAAGAGTGATCACGTGGCGGCCTTATGTACCATATATATATATATATATATATATATATATATATATATATATATATATATATATATATAATCTGGATGGGAGAAGGTTGAAAAGAAGAAAAAGAAGAATATTATATACGTCGGTGTTACTAATGCGCAGGGATGCTTCACTCTTACTGTATGTCACATGACGGGCACGCACATCTTCGATGTTTTCTTGTACTACAACCGATTTTCGACAACCTTTACGCGGTTCGTCCATAAGCGAAGGACGACCACGATTAAATTCACTAAACCAGCGATATATAGTGATTTTTGTAGGTGTTTTATATTCATATAAAGAATATATTTTGAAGTTACTGTAAACTACACAAATCGCGTCTGTCTTCTTAGGACATATATCGGCTAAAATATCAAACTTTAGAATAGATATCTCAGTTTCCGAAATATAAACGGCTAACCACGTATAAAGTTTGATTGATAAATAGATTAATGGCCTGACAGCTTCAGTCATCAATAAAAAAAAAGTTGTCGCTAATTAAAAAAGTTTCGTTAGGATCATTTTTAATTAAAGTAATAATTGGAAATAATAAGTTTTTAAATTCGCTTAATACACAAAATTCAAATAAGAATGTTCAACAATTGAACGTTTTAAAATTCAATTGCTCCGTCTGTCTAAAAATGAGCAAGTGATTTGCATTGTTAAAACACTCACGAACAATGCAATTTGAACGGTCCGGTGTATCTAGTAGGCATGGGAACAATTTGGCATCACATAATTTGTTTTATAAGAAGTTTGCCTTTAAAATGACACACTAATTATTACCATAAAACAAAACTAATATACAAAGAAGAAGAGGTTTTTTGTTTGTAATAGGTAACCAAAAATCCAACCTAACTAATCGGAACCAAATTTTAATCCATATTCCATAACATAGCTGAGCTATATTTTATCTCGAAGAAGCATTAGCTTCCATTAAAAATAACATTAAAAAAAGATAATGCTTTATTGCTAGGTGACGGATAGGCTGTGGCGCACTATACAAGTGAACTTAGATCGGAATAACTTTTTTATATCTATCTCGCTGTTTCACGCACATTTAAAAAGCCATATAAGTAATATGTATAAAGTAAGTAGTAGAAAAAATTTTATTTTTCTGTGAAATGCTTTTTCGCGCTCAACATTTGTGACAAAATTGGAGAAATAAACTGATATATCTCTATTATAAAGAGTTTTTCAATAAAGGCTGATCAATGATGAAATGGAATAAAACAAGCTGTGTATGAGGTATTAACAAATTTATTTTTTTATTTGAAAGGCACATGTATGCCATTATGTGGGGAATATAACATCGTTCATATGTGCGCTGTGGCTTCTCACAGTGGTACGGATCGGAGTGGTCTAATTTTCAATGACTCTGCCGCATAGATCCTTCTAAATTTGAGCGATGGCATTGGTTATGGTGCCTTTAAGGGCATAGGTCGATTGCAGTTTATTGGCATAGACCTGCGGCTTCAGGAAACTCCACAAGAAAAAGTCTAGCGGGGTCAAATCGCACGACCTTGGTAGGCAATTCACTTCACCTCTGCGAAAGATAACCATACCCGTTCATGCAAAATATTCATCGTAGCTACCGCTATGTAGCACGTAGCGCTGTGTCGCTGAAACCATATGTCGTATGCCTCCATATCGTTCAAGTTGAGCATAGTTCTGTAGCGCTCGATGATGATGGTGATGGCCTCACCAACGTCGTTTCCAAAAAAGTACGGTCCAGTGACGCCACCGACTCAAAATCTGCATCAAACAGTAACTTTTTGTAGATGCATTACCACATGGTGGACCTCGTGTGGATTGGCGTCGTTCCATATACGGCAATTGTGTTCGTTAACATATCTATTCATCCCAAAAAAGTGTCTCATCGCCAAAGATGATTTTTCAGCCAAAATTGGGATCCTCTTCCAAACGCTCCGAAGCCCAGTCAACGAACAAACAGCGTTGTCTATGGTATTAACTTTAAGCTCCTGGATCAGTTGGATCTTGTACGAGAGTAGACACAAGTCTCAATGTAAAATTCGCAAAGTTGTAGTTCGGTGTGTTCTTATAGAGAAGAGTTGTATGCCTCTCGTATTTCTCTGTAATACCCGGATCGATACCAAACCAACAATATCCTGGCAATCTATAATACCGTTAATGATTTTGTATAAAAATATAAGCATAGCGTTTTATCTATGAGTTTTAAGAGATTTTAGACCACATAATAACAGTCTAGTGTTATAATTGGTATTTCTGTAAGAGAAATGGTGCTTAAATATTTTAAAAATCTGGTCTGAACATCTGAACAGATGATCTATGTAGCATTGGTTCGGTAATATAGAGCAATACTCAAGCACACTGCGAACCAAATAGCAGAACAATGTTGAAATGGCTTTAGTATCTCTTATATATTTGGTGTTTCGCTTAATGAATCCTATCAACTTGCCACTTTTTAAGACAATACTATTTATATGCCTATCGAACAATAGGTTGATCTGAAAAATTAAACCCACATCCTTAAATTGAGTTACCGCATCGCGAAGGATATTATTTACATGACATTGAAAAAAGAAAGGACTTGAGATTATGTAAAAACTTAACGATTTACACTTATTAACGTTTAAGGATAACAAATTTCTTTTACACCATTCCACTACTCGATTTAGATCAGGTTGCAAATTCACCATTCACACTATTATAAACTTTAGATCGTCTGCATAAAGAAGAAAAGAGGATAATTGGAAGCAGTCCCAATATTATTGATAAGTAGAGAAAATAGTATCGGTTCGAGATGAGATCCTTGCTGGATTCCAAGCTTCACTGTTATGATTTTTGAGGTAACACTATTCATGCTAACAACCTGCGTCCTATCGCTCAGGTATGATCCGAGTCATGACAAATAAACATCAGATACACCCATCATAGACAAGTTTTTTAGCAGTAGAGAGCGACAAACGCTGTCGAAAGCCTTGCTTTGCTTTGTTAAAACACTCACGAACAATACAATTTGAACGGTCCGGTATATCTAGTAGGCATGGGAATAATTTGGCATCACATAATTTGTTTTATAAGAAGTTTGCCTTTAAAATGATACACTAATTATTACCATAAAACAAAACTAATATACAAAGAAGAAGAGGTTTTTTGTTTGTAATAGGTAACCAAAAATCCAACCTAACCAATCGGAACCAAATTTTAACCCATATTCCATAACATAGCTGAGCTATATTTTATCTGTGTAGATGACGTCAACGTGTTGTTTGTTTTGCACCGCGTAAAGTAACTAGATTGGTAGTAGTTGATCTTCCTTTATAAATGTTGCTGTTTGACTATTTTTCTTGTAAATGTTTCAAAGATTTTGTCTGTAATAATAACTTTAAATAACTTGGGGAGGGCGGATATGATAGAAATGCCTCTAACGTTGGCGATATTGATTTATCTCCAGACTTAAAAGTTGCAATCATAGAGAATTCTTTCCAAATTTTTGGAAATTCTGTTAAAGGACAGCTGAAACAGGTTACGTAGTGGAGTAGCTAATGAGCTGCAGCAACGTTTTATAAAAGCATTAGGTATACCATCTAATCCTGCAATCTTGTGCGCACATAGACTTTTTATTCTGTTCAGAACTTCGTCTGTGGTAAAAGTGTGATTGCAAAGATTTGTAATGAATTCAACTTTTGAGATATCAACCCGTGATAGATTCAAATCCGAATGATCGACGAAGCAGATTTGCAAGTAATCAGAGACAGCATCGGCGGCTGTTTTTGGTGTCAAAAACGATTGATCTTCATAACTGACCTCGTAGAGAATTTCGACATCATTGTTTGAAGAGTGTACGTAAGACCAAAAATATTTTATACTTTTCTAAATCATAAGTTCTGTCCTCGATGCAAAAAAAAAAAACATATAATTGAAATCAATTTGCACCTTACAGTCTTTGTGCAGGAAGAAATATTTATCATAATTTTCTTTTATATCTCTTGAAATTCCTATTATTTTTAGCCAAGAGTCTACGTAGATCATAATCGTACTACCTAGGATATTTGTTACCTATTATTCGTTCATTTCTAGAAGGCACAAACTGTTCTATCGCTCAATATATGTCATATTGTAGAACATACTGAGAGCTTCTTTAAATCCATACTCGTAAAATAATTATTTAAGGCAACATAATCGGCTCTTTGAAAGTCGTGTAGTTTTATCGCATTGTCAAACTTTAATCTTAGAACTTGAATTTCATTTATGGTAAATTTTAAAAAGAAGCTGAGGGTGTAAAGGATCGACAATGCTAAAACGGTTACATTTATTAACCATTAGTGCTTCTATTGCGTCATTTATTAGGATGTAATCCAGGATTCTGTTCATATTGTTCCTAACATCCTTTATTTGCTGTAATTCAAGAAAATGTATTCCATCTATTAGCGTCTCGGCTGCAGCTGGCCAAACATTTTCATTTCGTCTTATCTTATGAGAATATTTACCGCTTAATTTCCTATTTCGTTTATTTTTCTTTATCAGTGTAATTATTATCTCATTTCAAGCATCACTAACTCGAAGACATGTTTCTGCAGAACTCATTTACCTGAGTTTAAAGATTACAACTTAAAGTCAACGTTTAAAAAGAATAATTGTATGTAAACTTTAAGTATATGATTGTTTTTGTATTGTAATAATAATGAGATCCATTGCAGTTGAATTTTGGATTTCAAAGTTTCCTTTTTTCCAACACGTTTTAGATTCAACAAATGTTATTATTTATTATGGGAATTTAAGTGGGCGAAGCGGCGTGTAGAAACAAAGTGTGTTTATGTTGAATGAAGGTAAAAATATAGCCATAAACACTCGCTCATTTTTTGACGTTACAGAAAGAAATACGCGTTCCTGAAAGGAAAATTCCATCGTCGTTTTCGCTCGTTTGGTTTTCTTTAACACGCAAAACCAGTAAGAAAGATATAAGCTTAGCACTTTTCTTGTTATTTATAACCTACAAAATTATAAAGGAACGATAAGTGCAGGGGCGTGGAGGGGGGCTCTAGGCGGCAGTTTGCTAATGGTGGCAAATTTCGAATCATTTTATTTTGACTAGAATATATTTTAATATATGACTACAAGATAAAGATACTATTGCTGTAAAATATTTCATTTTAAATTTATACACATGTCGTTATTATCACCTTCAATATACACCCTTCATCTATTCCTACAACGCTCCATGCAAATTTTCCATTGTTTCAAAAGTCTTTTTCTGTCAGCTCCTTGACGACGTGTGCTTCTTTTACATCTTCAAAGGACTGAAGTCTTGTTCCTTTATCCAGATTTAACGTTAACGTACAGATAAAAATCACATGGTCCAAATTAGGCGAATAAGATGGATGGTGTAACACTGGGATGCCGTACTTGGTTAGAAAATATTGACAGACAGTGCCGAATGGGTCTTTTGGAGAACCCATCACTCGTTCAGCCATAATTCACTGAGTTGAGCAAAAATTTCACGGTAGTAATGTGGATTCATTGTTTGACCTCCAGGAATCCAGTGAAGGTACACAATTATGTGAATATCGAAAAAAAAAACACGCTTTAAATCTTGATTTGCTCATTGGAGTTCTTTTGACTCTCGATGAAGTTGAGCCCTTCCAATGCATGGATTAATGCTTGATTTTAGGATCATAAGTGAAAAACTAAGATTCATCACATATTATCACTCTTTCCAAGAAGTTCAGGTTCAGGTCATTTTCAATGGCATTCAAAATGTCGGCATTCTTTTTCAGTTCCTACAGTTTTAGCAATCATATCGCAGATTACTGACTTTTTCAATCTATCTTGAAAATGCTTAAACCACCAAAAAACTTGTGAATGTAATGAACATTCATTGCCTTTTAATAAAAAATACGTTTCAGTAGCGATTTTTCTAAGTTTCAAGTGAAATTTCACGACAATTTGTTGCTCTGTTATTACTCTTATCTTTCGAAGCTCTTATATAGTCCAGGGCAACAGTTAGATTAACTTGTCCACAGGAGGCGCCGTATTCGAGAAAGAAGGCTTCACGCTATACAGCTGGCGGTCGTTCACTTTTTCCGCGTTCATATTTCTTCTGTAAAAGCATCAGCCTCGTTATTTTATAGCCATATATAGAAGATGATCATACCGTTCTTTCTCTATTTTGGTACGTCATTTCATAAATGAGTATTACCATATATACGAACATGTCCATATTTGTACGGATATACAAAATTTAATACAGATAACTAACGAATACGGATTTTCATACGCATGGCCAGATTTACTTTAAACACGTCCTCCCTAATTCACTAACATGCTTTAACTTTAGAACTAGTCTAGATTGATAGTAGAGAATTTAAATTGACAAGGGTAACAATAAGTCAAGCAAGTTTTGAACCTTTAAAATACAATTAAAACAATATCATAAGAAAAACAAAATTGGTCATCTAGAAAATCTAATTTCTTAGGCAACTAGATCGGGTCTAAGTCTTAAACCTTCTTAGTGAATCTGGCTAGCCAGTTTTTAAAGATTGTCGTTGTCGGTTTAAATTAGGTTTTACCATTACCAATTTTCATACAATGTAAGAAATCTTTAATAGGAATCCGGAACTTCTACATACAGATATAATCGAAGAGTTGTTAAGGATGTTTTTAAATGAATAAAGACTTTTGTTTTATTTTTATACGAAATTGATAATTTTTAAAGTTAAAAAGGCTTTTTCAATGAAAAAAATATTTATTAATATTAAATTGCTTTCAATGGTTTTAATAATATACAGGGGGTCCATGAAAATGTGGAAAATCTTTCGGATATGAAAAAATCACGTCAAAAGAATATTACAAATTCATATAAACTTTTTTCGTATAGGCCTCCTCTTCGGAGATATGGGCTCCCAAAGAGGTGCAATGGAATGAAGTTTTTTACACATAATTATTGAACCACCAAATATATTTTAGTTTTTTTTTAATATGATTATAAGACCCTTCAAATTACTATTCAAAAAAGTGTTGTGAATTATTCTCAGCTGCAGGGACGGACTAGCTGTGACACTTAAGGCCCATTTTTTTACACCCTTTATGATAAGAACTTTGGGCAACGTTTTTTACATACCTTTAACTATTGACTAAAAATTGAGTACTCTTCATTCATGTCGCTAATCCTAACGTTGTTAAAAAAACGTCATTTTATTTACATCATGTATTTGGCGTATTTCGATAAAAAATATATCTGTGTTCCTATCAAATGTTGAACTTTCAACGGTATGATAAAAAAAATTCCATCCAAAAGTAGACGTTACCTATTTAGTTAGAAACGTATGATTCTGTGAATTGCAGTTCGACCTAGGTTCGCAAACAATATGAGTTTTATTTTATCGGCACCAAAAACAAAGTATTGTTGTCGCAAACGTTGCTAGGTACGAAGGAAATTAATATCCTGTCAACTGACACATTGATTTGTTACTTGGATATTAATTTACTGATTTTTGGATTTCATGATGAAATTAATTGTGAAATAATTTGAAATATGGAATACACGTTAATTGAGTATGCAGATACGCATCTGATGTATGGTCTTGCATCTTGCAATTCCTTGGAAGCTGGGAAGTTATATCACAACAGATATACTAATCGTACTCTTCAAGATCAGAAAACATTTCAACGAGTTAACAAACATCTAAGTGAGAATGGTAGACAATTCCATTTAATAAGGTTATATTATTAAATTTCTTCATAATTTTAGGAAATTTTGGAAAACGAAGTACTGATGCTGATATTTTAAATGATGTAGATGACACTCTTCAACGAGCACCCAAAAATTATCAGCACACTTTAATACGTCGAACATAATATTAGTACGTGAAGTTCTTCAAGAAGAGCTGTTATATCCATATCATTTAAAGAAAGTGTATAAAGATTTTCCCCAAAGAATGCAGTTTGCAGACTGGCTATTGGATGAACAACGAAATGATGTAAACTTCATTAGCACTACTCTCTTCGCGGATGAAGCAGGATTAATCAAAAATGGTATCATAAATTTACACAACTCACATGTACAAGCTGATGAAAATCCTCATGCAACTATTGTTTCGCATCATCAACATCCGTTAAAATCAATTAATGTCTGAACAGGAATCATTGGCAATTTTTTGATTAGATTATTCGTATTGGCTGCACGACTGATTAGAGAATTTTATTTGGATTTCCTTCAGAACGTTTTTCATGATTTAGTAGAGCAGTTGAAACCTGTCGAAACATGTACTACATGCACGATAGGACACCACCTCATTTCAGCGTTGCTGCGGGAGCACCTGAATTACTTCTATCTAATCGTTGGATAGGTAGAAGAAGACCGATTGACTGCCCTCCCCAGTCTCCCAACTTAACGCCGTCGGATTTTTACCTGTGGGGACACCTCAAAACCTTGGTGTATTTCACTCTGGTTGATAGTAGGGAGGAACTTCTATGGAGAAACAAGTTTCACTGTGGTTAAATAAAGAACAATGCTGAGATATAGCAGTCCTCAATTCGTCGTGCCCGCGAGTGTATCAGACTTCACGGAGCCCATGTTGAACCCTTTTATGTAGTTTTTAACTTTTTACTGAAACTATGGTGACAGGAAAATTCCTTTTTTTTTTTCATATTCAACCCGACAGAAATTAGGGACTAATAGTGTAAATAAAACGATGTTTTTTCGAAAACGGTTAGGATTAGCGACATGAATGAAGAGTACTTAATTTTTAGTCAATAGTTAAAAATATGTAAAACACTTTTTCCAAAGTTCTTATTATACAAGGCGTAAAAAATGGGGTCATAAGTGAGTAATTCACAACATTTTCTTGTATAGTAATTTGAAGTGTCTTACCTGGTATACATCATCTTAAAAAAAAATTGAAATATACCCGGTGGTTCAATAATTATGTATAAAAATGTGATTCCATTGGAGCTCTTTGGAAGCCCATATCTCCGAAGAGGAGGCCTATACGAAAAAAGTTTATATGAACTTGTAGTATTCCTTTCATGTTTTTTTTTTCACATCCGGAAGATATCCCACATTTTCCCGGATATTCTTTAAATATATTTTTTAAATTTGTATTAGATATTCTTTTTTTTTTTGAAATAATAATGTTGTTTTTAATAATTGATTATTATAACAATCAAAATATGTATTTACAATCAAATTTTACCCTCTGGTCTTTAAGAATTTTAAACTTTGGAGAAAACCTTTTTTTTATTGAAAGTTCTCAAATTCACAGCTTAAATTTTCCTCATTCTAGAAAATATTGTTTTTATAATAATTATGTTATCTATCCTTGTAGAAGGGAGGTGGCGGCAAATTTCGCATCTGCCGGACAGCAGAAAACTACGCTACGCCACTGGATAAATGTCGTTATTTGAAGTTATATTTTTATTTTTTTAACAACTAAGACCCAGTTTATTGATGATCCAAAATAAAAGCATAAAAAATAATATAATGGACCCGAAAAAACGAATTATTGACAAAATTACAACTAAAGGACAAAATAATGCGGAGTTTAAACTAAAATGACGTAGTTTGAATCGTAGAATATTTAACCTTGATAGATTGGTCCGAGGTAATTTTTTACACTTGACGTAAAAACATTTTTTGCTTTGTATATACGTCATAATAATTTAGACATAATTTGTTCAAACTATTCTCACATTCTAATATGCCAGGAAGGAGCCTGCAAATCGAACCATATCGAGAGTTGTCGATACAGTCCATCTAATCACCCTTTTAAAAACTGCAATTGTTTTCTTGCAAAATTACCTCTTCAAGTTTTCCAGTTGCCTTTCTAATACGTTAACATCTGTACATGAAATAAAGTGAAAAGGTCCAAGACAAAACACAACAAGACATATTAATAAATAATTACTAAAATATACGTTCCAGTTTTCGTTATATTTTTAAACATTCCGCGTCGCCGTTTCATTGATCTGAATTGAATCTGTCATACAGGACAATTAATGAAGGAAAAATCGTATGAATATTAACTAAATATTAACCTGGTGCCAATTCAAAACGACTAAACGATTTATAGTGTAATAAATTCGCATTAAATGCAGGTTTTTTAATCCTACAGTTATTGCTTAATCGTTTAAATTTATTTATTTGCAGATAAAATGTTTTGAACAGGTTTAAAGTTTTCGATATCATAATGAGGGTGTTAACAATTTGTTTAAAATTTGTAAAATCGGAAAATCCCATCAGTTTTATAACGATATAAGATTTTAAATGTCTCAAAATAGTGCCTGTGAAAAACTTAAAAACACTCCCACTCTCTCTCCTTTATAGACTCTCTTTGATCTAAATAAATGTAAATTGACTAGTCTTGATTTACTTAAAGCTTTTTATCTGAAAACATGACATTCAAAAATGTAAATGTTGTCCTGTCATATACAAAACAGCTCAACACTTAAATTTATATACGATGGATACTAAAAAAATGTCAACATAGTCACTATAGAAGCAACCAACTGTGCGTTGCGTAGAAACGGTTTTTCTACTCGTGTATTAAATTTTATTTCATTACATTGTGTCTTATAAAATGTTTTGCAACAAAAAATTACATTTTCAAAATTAGAACATCCCAGTGTCATCAAATATTAAATTTTTAAATAAAGAAACATTAGGGTCCTTAAAATATTCACGAACGAATGCTCACAATAATACTCCTCATTCAAATCAAAAAGTTAAAATTCTTTATGCAAACATACACAGTGTTCGTAATAAAACTTTGTAGCTTAAGCTAATCCAAATGGATAGCACGACTTCTCTCCACTAGAATAGCAGAGACAGACATAAGACAGGACACTATCGACCACCAGGGAATGTCCTCAGGGGAGAGTAGCCTCTCCACTTATGTGGAGCTTAATTGTAGACCAACTTATTTGTGATCTGACTAACCTCGGCTTATCTTGTCAGGGCTATGCCAATGACGTGGTCGTGATCGCAAGAGGCAAATTCGAGAATACCCTCTGTCACATAGTTCAAAAAGGGCATGAATACATTAGAGAATGGTGTCAGATGATGGAACTAAACATCAACCCCACCTAAACCACCCTAGTAGCCTTCACAAGGAAAAAAAAACCTCAATCTGAAGACCATCAAAATGGATGGGAATGTTATTGAGTGGAAGTCAAAGGTCAAATATCTGGGACTGTTTCTAGATAACAAACTCCTCTGGAATAAGTATGAAAAAAAAAACAATCAAAAAGGCTACAAAAGCCTTGATAGTCTGTAGAAACTTTGCGGGAAAAAGATGGGGTATAAACCCACAAATCCTGCAGTGGATGTACACTGCAATAGTAAGACCAATCACCACATATGGGGCAGTGATCTAGAGCAAAAGAACCAGTCTGACTAATACGAGAGCTAACCTGTAGAAAGTTCAAAGACTGGCCTGTGCATGTATAACCGGGGCAATGAAAATGTACCCAACGACCGCCATGCAAGTAATCCTAAACCTCACACCTCTACATGTTTTTCTAAAGAACATGGCGAAGAAGATGTTTTATAGGATGATGAGGAATGAGGTCACAAAATGAAGGCCCAATCTCTCATCCAGAAATCAGGTAATCTGGGACATACCCCAAGAAGAAATGAAAAAGAAATTCAACTTTGTGAAAAACTTCAGCACAAAATTGAGTCGCAAGAGCGAATGGGACAGAAGCACCATTGAAAAACTCAGCAAGAAATCCACTATATGATAAACAGATGGCTCTAAAACAACGGAGGGAATTGGAGTAGGAGTGTATGGACCTGGCACCAGAGACTATGAAAGCTTGGGTAAGTCACCAAGCATTTTCCAGGCAAAAATAGATGTCATTAGAATGTGTATTCAATTTAATAAGGAGAAAAACTATCAAGGCCAAGAAATTATCATCACGACGGATAGTCAAGCACCCATCAGTACGCTGAGCTTTCAAGTTATCAGTTTGAAGATGGTCTGGGAATGCCTAGAGGAACTGAATGATTTTAGTAAGAATATAAAGTCACGCTCATGTGGGTACCGGGACATACCGGGTTAGAGGGGAATGAAATAGTAGACAAGCTCGCGAGGAAAGGGGCTGAAATACCATTTCTTAGGCCAGAGTCTTTCTATGGAATCAGTAGCAGCGTAATAATGGAACAACTAAAGATAGAAAAAGAAAGCAGGAGGTCCAATTATTGGACGGAGCTGCAAGGATTGAGACAAGCGAAGATACGGATGGGAAACTACGACAAGTAGAGATTCAAAGAATGCATAAGCGTAAGTAAAAGCCAGCTCAGAGTTCTGACAGGAATCTTGACGCCTGCCACTTGAAGGGACACCTCAAGAAACTCGGACTGATAGAAAAGAGCACAGATTTTGTAAGGAGGAGGACGAAACCACTATTCATATCCATGCAGGATGCAGCGCTCTAGAAAACCCTAGGGTGCGGTTCTTGGGAGCACACCAAATCGAAGAAGGGGAGATACCCACCTTCAAGCCGTCCAACATCCTGAAATTCCTGAGAGAACTAGGATTGGAGGACCTGCTCTAACCGATAAGGTAACTCTTACGACTGCGCAAAAGTAGGAGGCCACAATAGATCTGCCAGGTCGTAGCCTACAGAACCCAAACTCTACGAACATATGCAAAGTAATCTTCGCTGATAGTCATTTTAATTATGTTTATCTCAGTAAACATTGGCTAACTGCTAGTGAATTTTTAGTGGCATTATTTGATAGCTACTGCATCGCTTCTGGTTTCTGCTGATCCGTTAGGGACCATGGTGGTGTAGCAATTTATGTTCAAAACAAACAAGTTCTCTAATCTAAATGCCTTTAAATTTTCTAAGGAGTTACACTGTGAAGTGGCAGGTGTGCTTCTTACGGAGGCAGCCACCCAAATCGTCGTACTCTATAGATTCCCAAGTGGAAATCTTGAAAGATTTTTTTTTGATTTTATCAACTTGTCTTGATAAAATGAATTTATCCAAATATATTATTGTTACCGGTAATTTAAATATCCATTTCTCTGGGTACGATCGAAGGTAAATTTTGCCACCAGATTAGATGTTTGTCCTGACAATGTCTTTACATATATTGGTTTCAGTAAATTTATTTCTGAACCGTTCAGTTTACACCATCTTTTGGACCATCGTGAAATAGTTTTTGAATTTGATATCGCTGAGATTAAAGGCAAGAATAACACTGGCATAAACTATTGACGTGACGAAGGAGATGGATGTTGAAAACAAGTATGCAATTTTCATTGACGCCATAAATAAAGCCGCACAATCCTCTTTTCCTGGAAAGTCTATGGTTTTCTCTATCATGAACTGTTCCTGTCAATTGGTTTGGCGCTAAACTGAGGGAAATGAGAGAAAGACTGCATATGCTCTCTTTTATTAACAAAGGAAATCCTATATTAATGCCTTTAAGTATGGTAAGGAATATAAAAAGCGATATAGAGAGCATTATCTAAGGGAAAAAAATGCATTTGACCAGCATATACAATCATCTGATCATCCACAATCTGCTATGGTGGAACATTATAAACAAGAATGACAAAATAAATAATCAAATATCTGAAATACTTAGTACTTAAACCTCTGACAACTTTTTTGTACATATTGCTAAAGAAGTCATCAACAAATTACGAACAACAGAAAAAACTTTTAAAGATTATATAGCCGGTACTTTTACCACGTAAGTCTTTTGTATTCCAATTGACCATCTATAATATTGTTAGACAAAATTAAGTAATGATTAATTTGATGTCTAGTAAGAGTAAGGCTTGCTACGATATTAATACCAAAATTTGCAAAACTTTAAAGAATCTTCTAATATCTCCATTCACTAATCTGATAAAACAATGCATACCCAATGCTGTCTTTCCCGCATTTCTAAAGGTCACTAAGATCATTCCTATTTACAGAAACAGTCAGCTGACGACTCTAATGACTATCGACCTATAACACTTCTTTCTATATTTTCAAAAGTTTTTGAATCTGTTTTAAAAGATCCAACTATTTTGAGAGTCATGATATATTTTTTCAGGTTTGGTATGGTCCCAGAAAAAAGAATCTTGAGTTGAGTATGTGGCTATCGATCTGGAGAAAAAGCTGGATACCTATGTTTTTTTTTTATCTAACCACGGCATTTTATCGGATATCATATGATATTCTGTTGCAAAAATGATCTTGGTATAACTTTCACCCCCAATCAATTCTGTTAATCAAGCCATACCTATCAGATCCTATTCAATATGTTTCTCATAATGTAAACAAGTCAAATAAACAATTAATAACTGACGATATACCTCAGGGGTATGTATTATTTTTAACTTATAGCAATGACCATGCTAACTTGCAAAATAACATAATTCTATTTGCTGATGATACCGCCAATCTTATAAATTATCATCCTTCTGAACCCATACAGATTATAATTCGTGATACGCAGTCAAATGTGGAAGAGTGATTCCTGTCAAATAAACTAAGCCTTAATAATTCCAAGATCCGAATCATGGATTTCTCCTTAAGGACTCCCAACCCGACTGTGCCTATTGATAGTGCAGTGAAGTTTCTTGGTATCTGCTTCGATGTTGGTTTGACCTGAGGCGATCATCTTCCATAACTCGTTTGTATATTGTCAAGAATCATCTATTTAATTAGAAATCTTTCAAGGAGTCTATCACCAGCAGTGTTATTGCTTACCATATTTACTTCGGATCAAACATGCTGTATGCTATTCTTAACTGGGAGCATACTGCTCAGGCTAAAAAAATCTTCAAATGTAAATAGGATTGCATCTATATACGAATAATTTAGAAAAATATTAGAAAAATGTGTGCTAATAAGACGTCAACAAATGGAATAATTATGTTTTTATTTCACACTTATAATTAAGGTTTCATAACAGTGCTTAAAAAATAAATTAAAGGAAAAAATAATTTTTGTGTTTTTTTATTGAGATACGTTTCTATAATATTTTAGTTAATAAAATTTACAAAAAAATAAAAATAATAGTATTTTGTTTAAGATTAATTCTGGACACACTGCATAGTAACTTTTGTAATGGAAATGCAGTTTCCTTATTTAGCAAATCAATTCACAAAATATAAGTTTCTTGCGTTTGTATTAATTTCAACATTTATAACTTCAAATACAAATTATCTCCACATAAATTATGATTAGATTGAAATGTGTTGGAAAGATTAAAATTGAGATTTGCAAGGCGAGAAAAAGCTTTCCTTTTCTATTTATTATTGTAGCAAATGCAGGAAATTGAGAAAATTCCTATTTCCTTCTGTAACCTGCCAACCTTGGATATTTATCGTAGTTTCCGACAATAAAGAGGAGTAAAATAAATTTTAGAAATATATAAGGAAATCTACTTTAAATATTTGTTGTGCATTCCTCTTATTTTCTCAAGTAAGTAATTTTGGCAATCTTACCAGCTCGAATGAAATATTGAATGTTTTTTATCTATTTTCTGAATCACAATGTTTTAGTTTTAATCTTCAAAAAAAGGTATATATATATATATATATATATATATATATATATATATATATATATATATATATATATATATATATATGTTTAGGCGGAATCCTCCGTGTGAGATGCAATGGCAGTGGATATATCAACATTATGCCGTTGTAGTGCTGAAATCACATTCAGCAAACGTACAACTATATGCAACTCCGTGTATAGATGATTAAATGTATTTCATTCCTGTTTTTAACCAACTTTGTATACCGGGTTTGTGTTATGTTTTAGCACCAGTAGGTAATAGAACACCTCTGAACTAACTTGAACTAACAGCCCTAAGAGCCTTGTTTTCGGTAATCTGCGAGCTACTAGAACGACTTATATATAAAAGAATCAGCATAATGTTACTTGAAGAAATTCCGGTCGAGCAAGTAGACTTCCGCCAAAACGAAACTGCACGGATCAGGTCCTCACACTCACTCCTTACATAGAGGCAGGATTTCAAAGGAAATTTACAACCGCAGCTGTCTTCATTGACGTATCAGCGGTCTACGATATAGTGTGCAGAGAGGGTATGATATACAAACTTCTTCGTGTTATCTCTTGTAAACAAACCGTTTGAATAATCGACAATAAGTCAAACGATGGAGTATTCTAAGTAGTTATGGGATCCATCACCTCTCCAAACCGAAAAAGTCTATTGGAGAGATAAGTCCTTGTGCCGCTTCTTTTCAGTTTGTACATTACAGATATGCCGAAAACAAGATCAAACAAACTTAGTTACGCTGACGACTAAGTACTTGCAGCAAGGCATATCCCCATCAAACAATTATAAAAAGTCCTAACGGTAAACCTAGATACGGTGGAAAGGTTCTTTCGCAAATGGAGACTCCAACCAAATGCCACCAAGACCGAAGTCACCTGTTTCTAAATAATAAACTCTTTGGAAGAAAACTTAACAGACAGTTTGAAAACACCATACTTACCCGTAATAAAATACCAAAATATCTAAGGGGGGAGTAACTCTTGACAGAACAGTATCATTCACCAAATAATATCATCCAAAAGCTCTATAGTACAGCATAAGGAGCAGTGGCATTGCTCTCTTCAGCCCTTAACCGCTGATTACTGTGCCCCAGTGTGGCTGAATAGTGCACCCGCAAAAAAAGATAGACGTTTAGCTAGATAATACTATGAAAATGATTGCTGGTTTTTCTCTCACATAATAGCTACCAGTACTAAGCCACACTCCACCTCTTCAACTCCGACGCTTAAATCTTCTCACGAAGGAGTACAAAAAGATCATGGATAAACAGAAACCTACCAATCCAGCAAGACATAGATTATGCTAACCAAAACCGACTCCACTCTAGATGACCACCTACAAAAACACCAAGGACGACTATGGAAGATGAATTTAATACTATCATCGAATGGATTCCAGAATGAACCATGCCAGATGTGTGTATTCTTTATACAAGTGGGGTAAGCAACCCACTTTGTGACTTCGAAGAACCCCAAACCATCAGACACATCACAGAAGAATGCCCTGCAACGTCATACGATGACATACCAAAAGACTGTGCTGGCGATTCCAAAGTCGATAGACTTTATAAATTACCTAGATGTTTGTTTGTAAGAATTTCATTCTATGTTTTCTTATGTATTTTACACTGTATTTTTTGTTATTGTTCGCTACATATACGTGTATGTCGTACATTTTAAAGGTAAATATATCAAATGCTATATGATAAATAAATACAAATATTCGCCTTTTTAATCTGTGTCAAAAATTTATTCACGCATTGGTTTAATATTAACATTAATTTTTTTTTTGCGAAGTAGTAGGTATCTGTTGGACTTCCATTGTCTTTATTTTTGTTGAATATCACGACGTTTCGACTAATAGTTGTCTCTAGCCGTTTTCAAGTGAAACTAAATAAATCCCTGAGCTACATGACTATTTATACTAAAACTAAATGCAGTGGAGTGTGACTGAGATGGGTACAGTCATGCCTTCTATGGCAAAATCCCATTTTTTATGCTGCGCTTAGTTTTAGTTTACAATTATTAAGAAGTTTTTTTCCACACTTCTCTTATATCCAAAGATGGTTTACTAAAACAACTCGGGTTCTGATGTATAACCGCGACTTTTTTGAATTTCCATTTTCTCCAATGTTGTTCTCGGTGTAGTATTTTAGCTTCAGACCATTTTATGTGGTGTCCATGAGTCCAGGCATGGTCAGCGGCACCAGATTTTTCTGTTTCCCCTCGAGATGTGCATTTTTGATGTTCTTTGATCCTTACGTCAAGAGGTCTTTTGGTTTCGCCAACGTAGGAATTGCCACATTCACATGGTATCTGATATACACAATTCTTCATCTCTTTTTGAGTTGTTGGTTTGACCCTAGTGAGCCGACTTCTCAGAGAGTTATTGGAATAAAAATAACGTTGATTTTATATCGTTTTCCTATCCTTCTAACTTTTTTTGAAATGCATTTAACATAGGGGATGTTCAATACTGGTTTTTGTTCTAAATTCGTTGTCGATATTGTCCTATTTCTGCGTTGTTATAGAAATTTATTCATTAGATATAC
Organism: Diaprepes abbreviatus; assembly: GCA_034092305.1. Lineage (NCBI taxonomy): Eukaryota > Metazoa > Arthropoda > Insecta > Coleoptera > Curculionidae > Diaprepes > Diaprepes abbreviatus. The sequence continues at coordinate 7,884,877 of JASJET010000210.1, read as the reverse complement.
AGGGTATCCATTGGCTGTCGGATCATTTTTAATGTAATCTATCTCTTTCATCAAGCTCTCGTTGGAGTTGCAGAGATTTAAGGCTCTACCTACGAGATTTCTCATAATTGCTTGTTTGGTGTTGTTGGAGTGATTAGATAAATAATTAAGGTATTTTCCTGTGTGCGTGGCTTTTCTGTAAACCGAAGTTCGAATTTGTCTGCCATTTCTTTCAACCAAGACATCTAAGAATGGTAATTTATTTTCTACTTCTTTCTCCATGATGAGTTTAATAGTGGGGCTGATATTGTTGATATGAAAAAGGAAGTTTCGAAGTTCTTCGTCGTTTCCACTCCAGATAATAAAAGTAGCGTCTACGTATCTGAGCCATAACTTTGGTTTCTTAGTTGTGAATTCAATTGCAAACGTCTCGAATCATTCCATGAAAGTATTTGCGACCACCGGTGAGAATGAAGATCCCATCGGTAGTCCATCATCCTGGATGTAGAATTTTTTCTTTTCTTGAAAATAGGAATTAGCCAAACAACTTTCCAACAAGTCCATAATGGCGTGCGGTGGTAAAGATGTTCTTTCTGCTAAGATCTGGTCTTCTTCAAGTTTCTTTCTTATGATTTTTAGTGACTCCTTAACTGGAACGTTGGTGTATAGGCTTTCCACGTCAAAGCTAATAAACTGGTCTTTCGGTTGTACTTCTATTTCACGTATAATTTCTACGAAATGTTGCAGATCCTTAACCGAGGACGATTTATTTCCTTGTAATGGTCTCAGGATTGGAAGAAGAAATTTGGCAAGTTCAGACGTGGGAGAGTTCCGGGAACTCGTAATAGGTTTAAGGGCATGTCTTGCTTATGTATTTTCCGGAGTTCATAAAAATGTGGAGTTTTACTATGGTGTGGCATCAACTGAATCCGGATTCTCTCGTGAATATACCGTTCATGTTTCTTAAGAACGCGATAAATTCTTCCTTCAATTGCAGATGTAGGATCTTTAGCAAGAGATGTATAATTCCCTTTCCTTAAAACTTCGTCAATTTTTTGATTGTATGTCTCAGCATTCCTTTATCCGCTGGCAGAGTTTTAATACTGGAGTCCTTCTGTAGGTTAGCGAGGATGGGATTTTGCCATAGCAGGCATGACTGCATCCATCTCGGTCACACTCCACTGCATTTACTTTTAGTATGAATAGTCACGTAGCTCAGAGATTTATTTAGTTTCACTTGAAAACGGCTAGAGATAACTACTAGCCGAAACGTCGTGATATTCAACAAAAATAAAGACAATGGAAGTCCAACAGATATCTACTACTTCGCAAAAAACATCGTTGTCTATGCCTTTCAAACACTATTAACATTAATATTAAACTCACCAATTTAGAAGTAAATAAAATTTAAAAACATGAAAAAAGTAATTAATATTAAATGTTTAAAAATCACGAAAACAATTATTTTTCATTTCAATTTATTTTTTAATTGTAGAGTTATTTATTCACACAGAAGTTCTTTGAATATAATTTTTTAAAAATGTCAGGATAAGTTCAAGATCTAGAACCAAACCTCATATTTAGGTTAATGTCCTCAAACATACCAATTACTTGGGAATAAAATATTATCAACCGTTTATACTTATACAACTTTCCCCTCTCATTCATTTATTGTTTGCTAAGAAACTCAATGGAAATTTTCCAAGGACTAATTTATAAAGCCAGCAAAATTCTTTTCTTTTCAATTTTTCTATTCATGAAACGACACAAAAGCCGCAGAGTTGAGGAAAATTTCTAGGATCTATTAGTTTCGCTATTATCGCAAAAAATTACTTTCAGTTTATAATACTATATTTCTTACTTTAAAAGCAAAATAAACTGAAACTTTGAAAACTGCAACGTCATTTTATTATACAAATATTTACTTTGTATCTATTTTACCGAAAATTTCCCTTGCAAGATTCCAAAAAGATAACGTACATATTAGGCAAGAGAAAATATCATCGTTTGGAGATAACTAAAAACACGGTGTAGCTGAATCAGTTTTAAATGAAATCATCTTGAATATGGGATTTTCCGGTATATAATGATAATTTACTTAGTGTGATAGGCAAAACATGGATTAGATAATTTTAAAAAAATCCCGGGGAATATTTAATTTTCGATCATTTGAAACTTCGATAGAGTATAATAGAAAAATTTCTATATCTCAACTTGAGTATAGTTTGCGCTTTAAAACTGTTGTAAGCTTACTTACACTGGCGAGCAAAAAATTTAGGTCACTTAAGAAGTTGCAAATAATTTTAGGAGTAATAATAATAAGGGAATTATTGTACTAGTAGAGGCCTAATCATTGTTTTCCTAGAAATATTATCTATCATATTTGTATTTGTCATGTATTGATACTGTATTTATGACTTTTATGAAATAACATTCTCTATAATTAAAAATTAACATTTCGTTGCCTATTTTCCATTTAGAGTAATTTTTTTTTGTAAAACTTATCGGACGCATGATGTAGTATTTATTTAACAGGTATAATGCCTTTAGATCCTGTTGTTGCGGCTAGAATTGTAGCCTTGATACAAGATCGTCAAGAACAACGTAAAACTGCAAAAATTGTTGGTAAGAGCCTTTGTGCTATACAAAATGTATGCCAGCACTATGAGGAGACTGGCCTCATAACCAGAAGACCAGGATCCCGGCGAAAAAGAGTAACCTCCCAAACAGATTATCGTTTTTTGATGTAGGTAAATTTGCGGAATAGAACAGCTTCTACAGTTTTGATGCGAAATCAACTCCAAAAAGTTCGAAATGTAAATGTTAGTGAATTGACGGTTAGAAGAAATCTTCGTACTGCTGGATTATCTTGTAGCAGGATGGCTATAGGTCCAGCGTTGCAACGCCGGCATCGAATTGTAAGATTGGCTTTTGACCGAAATCACTTGGCATAGAATAATGAGGACTGAAGCAAGGCAGTGTTTCAGATGAGTTGGGTTTTTGCCTCAATGGATCAGATGGACAGCAACGAGTACGGTGAAGACCTGGAGAAATATATGCTTCAGTTTGTGTATTGAGCCACTACCATATGGTGGGTCGCTAAGGGTTTGGGCTGGAATTTCATCACAAGCATGTACAGAGGTGGTCTTCATACAGAATGACTCCCTGACAGCTCACAGATACATTACAAAAGTTTTAGAAGACTATGTTATGCCTTTCATGATTACTATGGGCGAGCATGGCATTTTCATGCTAGACCTCAAACAGCCAAAGTTGTTAGAGAATATCTCGATAAAGTGGGAATTAGGCGGTTTGATTGGCCAGCACTCAGTCCAGACATAAATCTCATTGAACATATTTGGGATGAGTTGAGCTGACGTATCTGAAAGTATACACGAGCTCCAAGAACTGCCCAGGAGCTAAGAGAGTTGCTATACCATCGACCAGAATGTGATTTTCAATTTGATGGAAAGTATGCCTCGTCGTCTTCAAGCAGCTATTAACGCAAGAGGAGGAAATACACGTTACTAATGATTAATTTTTTCATTAATGTTGTTTTTTAATTTTTTTAAGTTCCTAATGACAATAAGTGGAACTTCGATTTAAATGTAAATTTGTTGCTTTTCAGTATAAATCATAAAAACAAAAAAGATTTTCACCAATTTAATATTGAATATTAAATTTATCTTACAAATTACATGCAACGATTTACAATTTGCAAATATACGTTTAAAACAGAAAATGTGACCTAAATTTTTTGCTCGCCAGTGTATTTAATGCTGATGCTGCAAAAATTGGGGTATATTGCGAAGATCTGGACAGATTCATAAAATATGTAGCTAATGATTTTCTTAAATAAGTAATTCACTCTAAATTAGGCACCAGTCATCCAAGATTTACATATGAAGATGGAGTATCTTGAGAAAAGTTTAGAGATGCAAAAGTTCAGAAATGTTAGCTGAAGATGCTCAAGAAACATGCAAATCTTTCTAATTTATGGTAGACTGTTATTATATAATGAAACTTGTAGGTACTATTGTAGCTAATCTAAAAATTGCAAACATTAAAATCGGAATAATGATCCATAGCAGTATATTTCCTTGTACCAAGTGCTTTGCTCACAAAAATGATATTTGCAAAAATGCTTCTCTGAGAATAATCGTCAATATATCTCAAGAATTATACTGATTGATGTAATGCTGGAGAAGATAAAGCAGCTGTAAAAATCAATAAGAAATGAATTCATGTACTTATTTTTGAAAATTATACGGACAAGTTGATTTCGAATATAATCCCACTTCCTGGGCTCAATTTGATATATTACATTTACCAATACGTTCACAAAGTATAGTGAAGAAATATTTTATAATAGACAAAAAGTTGTAATGTTTACAATACGCAAATATCCTCAGTGATTTTCAATCAATTATTAACAGGAAATATAATAACTATTCCAAAATGGAATGAGATATTTCCATTACGCCGAAAATCAATAGCGTTTTTTACGACCTAAAACAATTTTGATGGAAAATTTAATGAGGATTTGATTTCTATCGTGAACAGGCGATGGAGTTCATTATGAATTTAAAACAATTTGGCTGAAATTTAGAAAAAGAGATGAATATTTTCATCGAATACCGCAGGAAGTTAATGAATTCAATGAACTTCATGTGCAATTAATATTATGTGAACATATCATATGTTATAACTGTAATGAATTTATAATGTAATTATGTACATAATTAGTGTTTTCATAAACTATATTGACGTAAATATTGATTACCTTAATATGTAATCCTAGAATATTTATATTATATGTATAATATTTATAAGTAAAAATTATGTCGTCTTCAAACTATTTCTCTATAATTTAAAATATTCTCCTTAAATGGAATGAAAAAAAAAACGAACGAAGAAATATTAATTTGAAATTTTGTATTCTTATTCCAAATGAAAAAAGAAATAAGTACTAAGAGCTATTTATTTCAAAAAAGTTCAGCTAATTTTTTGGTTTTTGGCTAATTTCATTAAAAGTTGATTTAACCACATCGTGAAAAACATATAAGAATACATATTTTATTTCGGTAATGTCGCCATAAAATATAAATTTAAAATTGGTGAATGACTTTTATTTGCTGACATTGCTACAATGTTAAAAATAACTTTAAATTTAATGCAAATTTAATGTCTATTCTTCATTAAATTTGATGATTTTGTACTTTAAATCGTGAATAATTTACGTTTACTTTGAATTTAAAGCAAATTCAATTAAATGTCAGTTCATTGTACATTCAACTTGATTAAATGGTATGTATCTTAAATTTCAATAATGTAACTGAAAAGATATTTCAACTTCTGTACAATAAAATTAATTCACATATATCTTAATACTCAAAGAATTTAAATTATTATTCAATTGCATGAGATTCCGGGAGATGGCGCAACTTGTATTGAACTTCTTGTTTACTACGATGTAAGTTCTCTGAAGGACTCAATTTTCTTATAGTGAAGTGTACATATCTGCGCCGTACTGACGGGAATCAATAAATTCGAAACTGGTCTAGATGGCGAATACTACCTATGGGAAAAATGTCCACCTTTTCCTAATAGTTTCAGAATTTCTTGAATTCGTATTAATGTTGGTCCATTAAATATGTTTTTTTTTCCTTTTTTTTTTATTTACGTATAGTCCTAGTTACACATGTCCAACTAAAACTGGTCACAAGTGACCAACCATTAATTTTTTCCGAATACAATCTAATTTCTTAACTTCTAAAGTTATCCAATGATGTCCCTTAGTTTGTTTTGTTGTCTTAAGCTAACCTAAACCAGACACATGCTCTACTTTCACACAGCACTACACTGGTTCAAACGGCTTGGTTCTCTTCGGTCTTCGGACGAGATTCTGGTTGTCCAGCAGCTGAAGGGCTTCTGCGTTTGGGTGGCAGTGAAGTTTCTCTTCATGTTTAATAGCCTTTTCCTTGATTACATCTATAACGAGTGGGACTTTTAGATCTCTATGAATGTCTTTGTCTCTAATATATCATGGAGCATTGATCATATTTCTCAATACTCTATTTTGAAACTTTTGTATGTGTTTGATATTTGACTTGCTGGCACATCCCCAGAGTTGAGCTTCATAGGTCCAGATTGGTTTGATAACTTGGTTGTAGATCAGGAGTTTATTCTGTATTGATAATTTTGAGCTTCTTCCTATTAGCCAATAATATTGTCTGTATTTGAGTTTGAGTTCTGTTTTTTTCTTGTTAATATGTTTGTTCCATAATAATTTTGCGTCTAAAATCATCCCTAGGTATTTTGCTTCATTATCAAGCGGGACAGTGTTATCGTTTAGCAAAAGCCTTGGTGGAGTTTTAATCTTTCTGTTCGTGAAATTTACATGTATCGACTTAATTTCATTTAGTTTTATTTTCCATTTTTCTGCCTGTTCTAAGAATTTGTTGCAATCTTCTTGTAGCCTTCCAGTGGCTGTTTCTGGTTCCTTGCCGACAGACAATATAGCTGTATCGTCGGCAAAGGTTGCTATTGTTGAATTATCCATACAAGGAATATCACTTGTGTATAGTACATATAGGACTGGTCCCAGTACGCTACCTTGTGGGACCCCTACTTTTACATTTTTCAGTTGTGAGTACTCATCTTCTTGTTTTATTCTGAATGTCCGCTCAGTAATATAAGAGGTCAATATTTCTACGTACTGCTTCGGTAGTAATGCATTTAATTTGTGTATCAGGCCTTTATGCCACACTTTGTCGAAGGCCTGGGCTACGTCTAGAAATACAGTTGAACATATTTGTTTCTCCTCAAGGGCTTTCTCGATTATATCAGTAATCCTATGTACTTGGTCTACTGTACAGTGTTTTTGTCGGAAACCGAATTGGTATTCTGGGATCAGTTTATTACATTCCATTATTGGTTTTAACCTCTTTAACAACAGTTTCTCAAAAAGTTTGGAGATAACTGGTAGCAATGATATTGGCCAGTATGACTCAATATTGTTAGGAGGTTTTCCAGGTTTTTGTAACATAATAACTTCTGCACTTTTCCAGACAGCTGGGACGTATCTTAATCTGAATGAAGCATTTATTAGGTATGTTAACAGTACAATACGTTTTTTTGGGAGCTGGTTGAGTATTTCTCCTGTAATAAGGTCAAAACCTGGTGCTTTTTTCGCACTTACGTTATCCCTTATCTCTTTTGTTACCTCTTGTGGTGTTACCAGTTTTATCTTTAATGAATTTTCATTTTCGATTTCTTGTAGCTCAGCATCTTCCTGTCCTTGGTTTGGTGTAAATACCTCCGCTAGATGATCTGCAAAGACATCAGCTTTTTGTTTATTGCTTCTTGCCCATGGTCCTAATCCTTTTCTAATCGGGGGTATTGATGTTACTGCTCTTTTGACTCTTCTAATAGCTTTTCACACTGAATAATCTATTGTTTGGTCTGCTGTTAAACCACTTAAGTAGTAGTTTATTGAGTTTTCTTTAATTTTTTGGATTTATCTTTTTAGAATTTACGTCTTGTTGTTAAGGATATTCTTATCTGTAGGATCTCTTGTTTGCTGCCATTTTCTTCTCGCTTTTCTCTTTTCTGCAACAAGTTGTCGAATTTCCAGTGGATAATTATTTCCCTTTGTAATGTGGGTTATCTCCTTTTTTTTCAAATTCGATGAACACTGGCTGTATATTTTAGGTACATAATCATCTTAAAAATAATGATTAAACCTTAAATTTATTGTACGATTACATTACAAAAAATTAATTTAGATTAATGTAAAAATTATTAAATATAATGGATTATATTAAATGCATTTAAGAAAGTTTTATGAAATTTACACAGCACATTTCCTTTAAATTTAAAGCATTTCCTTTTTATAGTGTAGAGTCAATACAACGGCAAACGTTAACTTCAATATTTATTACTGAGTCAAAACAATAAACTATAAGAGATGTTGATTTTTTCGCTACACTACTTTTGAATGAATACTTGTAAACAATTGTAGACTGGGAGCTGGCGACAGGTGACGTTCTCCCATTTCATAGCACATGCCTTTTTAAGGTTGATAATTAACCCTATGACAACAAAAATAAAAGGGTACTTGGACGATGCAGACTTTCCAGAAATATTGAAAATCGCATTTCCATTTGTGGAAAATTTTTGTGTTTTTCTGTCATATTGCCTGTTTTTGTAACAAAAGGTAGTACACACAAATTTAAGGCATAGTAATAAAAGGCATGCCATCCGTAGCAGCCCAAGGGGCTTAAAAGGTAAATTGAAACATAACAAAAAGAAATGTGAATTTCCGTATTTTGAAACTGCATATCAATGAAGTATTAAAGTTTTAATCAAAAAAACACTCTGGAAAAATTGGTATGTGTCCCTCGTTGAACCAAGCGTGCAAAATTCCACAGATTTTTGGTGATATCGAACTACCTCAAATAAAACTAAATATTAATTTTATAATGAAATAATTCTCTAATACTAATGACACGCATATTAAATAAGACCACCGTGTTATAAATTAAAATTAAAGGTGCACAAAACATTCGGAAAATTTCCGTGTCTTGTTTTACATGCGGTTTTGTACTCCCTTAAAAAATATTATTTCCAGTTTACAAGAAAAATAGCATGCATGTTGCTCCAGCCCAACATTAAAAACATTTTTTTTTTAAGTTTTTCGGACAATAGAAAAAACGGAAAATTTCCATGACTTTCTTTTGCATGCCATTTTGTATTTCATCAAAAAATGTTATTTAAAACTGAAACAAAAAATAGCATGCGTGTTGGCCAAGGTCAACACTACAAAAAAAGAGCTCAGAAAAAGGCCTCGAAAATTAATTAAGCTTCTGGAACTATTAACTACAATAGTTCTGCAATTTCATTCTTTCAAATGGTTCAAGTAATTGTGGATATTTATCGCAATATCGGATTTTGACGCCGAGCTAAAAAATATTAGTTTAAAAAAATCGTTTATTCCTTAAAAACCGAAGACAACGAAGAGGCCGACACAAGAATTGCATTTTTTTGTGTCAATTTCAAGAAGAGAAAGAAGTAGTCATCAAGTGCTCTGACACACCGACATCTTCGTTATTATTCTTGCTTACATGCAAATATTATCAGTCATTAAAGGTTCAGATATTTTATGACACAGAAAACAATCGTCGATACATTAACATCAGAACAATTTCTAGCGCATTGGGAGGTGTAAAATACCCAGCATTACCGACTTTCCATGCCGAATATGATTTTAATCCTGTGTTACACCGCAAGAAGAATTATATTTTACCGGTGAAGCGTTTGAACAAGCTTTCATTTCATTGCAAAGCCCAGACAGTGAAAATTACGAAAAGGCATTTACCACTATGGAGGAATTTATCTGCAAAAAAGAGAAAAATGGTTGAAGAAGATACTCGAATGTACACAAGGCTCCTCTACAAATATTTTCGCATAGCTATATCCATAAAATCAAGCCCATAGGGAAGTTTTAGAAAAAAATGGAGTTCGAAGTTCGCATACCACAGCCTTGTAAGCGTGAAGTCCAGCTACTCCTTCCAGCAACTTACATCGTGCATATGTGAAAAAATTCGTTGTCTCCAGCGTCCAACAATGCTATAGATGTGGAAGAATGCGGTTGGAAACTGGAAAATGACTATTCCTTCCGGTGGTTCGTGGGAATTACGTTCCTGAAAATATTGAGGAAAATATTGAAGGTATTTAAATTTTTCATCCGTGTTTTTATGTTCGGATATTTGAGGGCATTATTATACTAGCAGTTTCATTTTTGCAATGACCATTCTTTTCTAGTTATAATTAACTAACTGGTAAAATTATTCAAGACAGTAACTCAAAACGAAAAATTTGTTTATTTTTTATAGACCCAGTAGAAAACGAAGATGACGATGAGAGAGAAATATCGGAGAAGGCAAACTTTGAGAATGAATAGGATGAAGAAGAATCGATCTGTTATGACAGCGACTACGAAACTAATATAGGCGAAACTACTAAAGGAGCCTGTGATTGGTTGCGATGATAATGATGATAATGATGCTGATGATGATAATTCAAAAATGATTTTAAATAAAATATTTTAAACTGGATTTTTGAAAAAAAATTATCATATCTAATCATTTTTTTATGTTTTATTTTCATGAATAAATCGAATTTATTTAATTTATTATATTAATTTTTAATTATTAAATTACTAATTTGTTATATTGGTACATACATATAAGATTTATTCAAAACTTTTGTGATGCATTATGTGTAAATATTAGCGTTACATACATCAACTTTTTTCAAAGTTTATTAATGTTAGACTGAAGAAACCTGCATGTTATTTTTTGTTTTAGCTAAAAATAATATTTCCTAATGAAGTACAAAGCGGAATGCAACAAAAAATGAGATTTTTTTTTAATTAAAAATTTTTATTTTTTCAAAATTTTTTAAATGTTGGACCGGAGCAACATGCATGCCATTTTTCCTGGGAACTTAAAATAATTCTTTAGTGAAACACAAAATGACATGCGAAATAAAGTCACGGAAGTTTTCAAAGTATTTTATGCTACTTTTTTCATAAATATCCCTATTTTACAACATCCTGGTGTGACGGCGGATTTTCCCTAATATGAGTAAGTGAGAAATCACGGAAAATCTTTTCTAAATTTTTTTACGATTTTTCCAAAAATTTTCCACCTTTGGTCCAACGAGGGGTGCATGCCAATTTTCCCAGAGTGTTCTTTGATTAAGACTAATTCTTTTCATCTACATGTAATTTTAAAAAAGAAAATACACATTTTTTTTGTTTTTTTCCACGTGATCCATTGAACTCTTTGGACTGCTGCGTTTAATTAATATACCTTAAATTTGTTTGTACTGTTTGTTATAAAGGTAGACAATATAATTCATGGGAAACAGAAAAGTTTTTCAAAAATGAAAATGAAATTTTTAATATGGCTGGAAAACGTGTATTGGTTAAGAAACCTTTAATCTTTATTATCTTAGGGTTAATTATCAACCTTTAAAAGGCATGCGGCATGGAATGGGAGACTCATCACCCAGTCTATTATAAACGATACGTGCTGAGACAAATCCGCCAACATTGTCTCTAACATCTCAATAATTTTCAAAATCGGAGCACCAAGTATAAAGTTATACTTGGATAAATGAAGAAAAAGAGACATAACTCGAAATTCATCCATTTTATGACCAATTTAATAAACAACTAAAAAAAAAAAAGGATTTTGTTCACGAATATTTTGTGACGAGAATGAGATGTTTTGATGAAGTCTTCCACATATTCTTGAGAATTTTTCGAGGATATCCTCTAAATATATTTCAAAGATAGATTTGTTACAAGTTGTAATTTTTCCGCGAATAACTTTTGACAAGGGGGAGATATTTTGATGGGAATATCAGTTATTCTAGAGGATGCTCCCAAGAGAACCCCTTAAAATATTTCCACGGCAGGTTTATGTATCGAAACTGAAAAAAAATGTTCATAAGGGAATGTTTTTGGGTATAATTTTTGATATATCGGTTCAGTTTGCAGCATGTTGTAGAAACGGATCGCAAGGGGATTCCGTAAAAACACGTCTATGGTAGATTTATTGCAAGCAGGGTAAAAATTAAAAATACTGAAAAAAAGTTGGCTTGTGAACTTTTTCGCGTTTTGGTAACTTTTTTTGAATCATTGCCTTTTTTATCTTCTTATTTTTCTTGCGAGAAATCTTGAATTTCTCGATAAAAATAAATTTTTGTCTAACATAAGGACACTAAGTAAACTATGGTTAATATAATTTTATGCTTCAGTTTAAAAATAAAATGCCCCATGTCTTGGTTTTCGTAATCAAAAAGAAAAAAGCATTTTGTCCAGAATCCCGGTTGTCACATGTCGTTCAACAAGCGTTCAAACTTACAGTACGTTTACCCATCATTATCAAGAACAGGAATAAATATATACATGTGACTGACAAAAAGATAGGATGCTATAGACAAGTTTTTTCGCCCCCACTGCCCCCCTCCCCTTTGGATCAGCGCTTGGTATGTACTATTATGTAAAAGTTTATAGTCTATTGCTTTTGGTACTTAAAAGATAATATCCCGAAATTTCAAACCTAAATAATTATAAAACTTTTTAAGTATGGTAGGCTATATAAAGATGAAAATTAACTTCGCAATCTAGTCATTAGGTTGGTGAGCCACTAAACGCTCTTGATCCTTCCTTATAGCAATCTGCTTTTGTGGTTAAATTGACTACTGTAGACCTTGAATTGCACCAGCATACCTAATTTTCGACTTATATTGAAAATAGGATATGTCGATGGCAAGGATGTGCAGATTATAAAGAATCTATATTGCCGTCAGAGGGCAGTGGCCCGAGTTAATGGTAAGCTTACCAAAGAACGCCAAATTCAACGAGTCGTTAGACAGGGATGTGTTCTCTCTGCATGCTATTTAATTAATATTCGGGCAAAGTTTTTAAGGAAGCCCTACATAACAAAGTATTTGGGGTTAAAATCATCGACGAACTAATACACACAATTCGTTACGCCGATGATATGGCCATCATAAGGGATAGCCTTTAGGATCTACAACAACTTTTAGATTCTGTCAATAGGGCTGGGAAGGACATGAGACTCAACATAAATGCTAATAAAAGTAAATTTATGGTTTTCAGTCGTCTACCATACTGAATGAACATGCTAAAGAACGCAAAAGCTCCAGGTCCAGACCAACTAACAGTGGAAATTCTTATACTGATAGAGGAGGATCAGGTTCATATTCTGGTAGAATTAACCAACACCATATATAAAACAGGGATAATACCAAATGAATGGTTGTTATCAACTTTTATAACCCTCCCAAAAAAGAAAAATGCCAAGCATTGCTCTGACTATCGTACAATAAGCCTGATGGATCACACTCTGAAAATCCTGTTGAGGGTAGTCCATAATAGAAAATTACATGTAGACATCGGCGATACACAATTTGGATTTCGTAAACGCCTAGGAACAAGGGAACCAGTGTTTGCACTTAATGTCCTGTCACAAAGATGCCTAGATATGACACAAGGTCTACACATGTGCTTTATAGACTACAACAAAGCCTTTGATAAAGTTACACATGATCAACTTATCGAAACATTAGTAAAGATAAGAATAGACCTCAGAGACATAAGAATAATTTCAAACCTATACTATGGTCAAAAAGTAGCAATTCGAATAGACTACATAACATCAGAAGAAATAGTAATACAGAGAGGTATTCGTCAAGGGTGTGTACTTTCACCAATTCTCTTTAATCTCTACTCGGAAGATATAGTAAATAAGGCACTTGGTGATCTGGACATGGGCCTTAAAATTAATGGCATTACAATAAATAATCTGAGGTAGACCGGTAATATGGGTCTTTTAGCTGAAACACATGAAGACCTACAGACGCTAATTAATAAAATGGTTACAGTAAGCGAAGAATATGTACTATCACTGTACGTAACCAAAACAAAATATATGCTGATTACAAAAACAATTCAGGACATTCGTGGGATATATGTAGGGAATCAACTTATTAAAAGAATAAGAGAATACCAATACCTGAGCACAACCATTAATGAACACAATGACAGCTCCCAAGAAGTACGAGTAAGAATTGAAGACGCCAGAAGCACATTTACAAGAATGAAGAGGCTTTTTTGCAGCAGATATCTAAATTTTGAACTAAAAATATGACTGATGAGATGTTATGTGCTATCTGTGCTATACTATGGGATGGAAGCCTAGACACTGAAGATGATTGACGTAAGGAGGCTGGAGGCATTTGAGATGTGGATGTAACGGAGAATGCTGAGGAGTTCATGGGTAGAAAGAATAGCCAACGGGGAAACAATGAGACGTATGAATAAGGAGAGAGAAGTAATTCTAACAATTAAAAAAAGAAAGCTGCTCTATATGAGATATGTCATAAAGGGAGAAAAATATCGAATACTACAGATTATTATAAAGGGAAAAATTCAAGGAAGGAGATCAATAGGAAGGAGAAGAAACTCATGGCTGGAGAACCCTAGGGAGTGGTTTGGTTGCGGTAAAAATAAACTATTTAGAGCTGCAGTTTCAAAAGTGAGAATGGCCCTGATGATTGCCAACCTTCGAAGCGGAGATGGCACCTAGAGAAGACAAAGACCACATCCAGATGCTTCATGGCTAATAAATGGACAAATCATTGAAAGAGTTTCCCACTTCAAGTATCTTGGATGTTATATTACTGAAAAGCTTGACTCAGATATAGAAGTTAAATGCAGAATCGAATCAGCCTGTACAACTTTTTAAAAAATGAAATCGCTTATCTGCAATGACAATCTAAATGTAAAACTTCGCCAAAGGATGGTTAAATGTTGCATCTTGTCATTGTTGTTATATGGAGCGGAGATATGACCACTGAAGTCTGCCATGATCAATAGTTTAGAGGCATTTGAAATGTAGTTGTATAGGCGAATACTTCAAATATCCTGGGCAGTCATACAGACCAATATAGCGGTTTTAGATCGATCAAATACCACTCGTGAATTGTTGACAAATATAAAATCCAGAAAACTAGCATATCTTCATTATGAAGGGTAAGATCGAAGATCGTAGAAATGTTGGAAGAAAGCACATCTCTTGGCTGAGAAACATCCAAGAGTGGACAGGAATATACAGTACTGAACAGCTATTTAGAATAGCAGAGAATCGTGAATAACTCGCCCTTGTAATTGCCAACGTCAGGGGGCCCTGAAACAGGAAGAAGAAGAAGATTGAAAATAGCTCATTGCTGTTTTAGGTTATTCTTTCGCTGAGACTATTTAATACGAACTCGCTAATTTTAAAAAATGGGGAAAAAATTTTAAGAGGATAATTAAAATTGGCCAAATATTATGAAATTAATTTAGCACTCAGAGTAAATACCATCATTAATAAATTTGTCTAATATTTGTAGTTGTCAGACAAAATAATCGTTAAATTTTAAGCATCTTTGCTTGAAAAAGATATATGGAGGTACATACACACCATTAAAAAATATATATCCAAAAATTAGCTCGCTTCCAGTTTTATCTGAACTGTATGAAAAAAACACTAAAAAATAGAATTAAACTACCCCCTGAAGAAATCCTAGTTATTCCTAAACATCAATTTGAATTTTGTGAGAAACACACAACTATTAAAAAAATTCAACAGATTATCAGCACTATTATGCAAGACCTACAAGATAAAAAGTGCTGCTCTACAATATTTCTGGATACATATCAAGCTTTTTATGGAGTTTGGCATATTGGCCTACTATACAAGATCGGAAAATCTTTCCCCTAACTTATCTCGTTATTCTCAAATCCTACCTTGAAGATTGGTATTTTGTGTTTAAACTTCAAGTTGAAATGATGGACTAGCCTAGTCCATTATTTCTTATGTCTCTGAAACAATATAATATAGAAACCAATCCACTTAAAGTAATCCTTTGAATTATTACAGTTTTAACAAAGCACTAAGTAAATAAGAAAATCTACCTTTACTTATTAAAAGATGATTTAATTAAAAAAAAAATTTTTAGCGTTTCACTTCCTACTCAGTTTATATTTTTTCAACATAAAAGTTTCGTTGTTTTCCCTTTTTTAGTAACGAAATTTTTCATCGCACCCTCGCACAGTATTTTTTACATACACTCCTTGTCATGTTAATAGCCTTATATTTACGTTAAAAGTTGAATTTAATACTTATAGGCATAAAATTAAAATTGATTGATCGAATAACAACGTGCCCCATCGGCTCGAGTTCATACATTATTATTTTTAAATGAATGGCGTCGATTTATTTCAGTAATTTTTATATTGAAACGTTAATAGATTTTGATTAAATTGATTATGGTAGTTTAGCCTTGTTACCAAGTAATAAAATGCTTCACGTTTAATTGGGTTTAATAAATTTTAAATTTTTGAGAAAAAATATTTTGTCGGGTTATTATACTATATTTGTTACTAAAGTATAATTTAAGATCTTTTACAGTATGACATGCTATCTATTTGTAATAAATTTTTGTGGTTAATATTTTCGCAATGAAATATATGAGTTTCAAAGCAATTTCAGGAAGAAAATTTTTTAGTTTTTTTGTTCTTAGTTATGGTGGAACCCTTAATAAGAAGTCGGAAAGTAAAGATAATAAACCAATAAAAAGTAATAATTAATGTCTCCAAAAATATGTATCCTTGACTTATATACCAGAAATTACTAATTCCCCCCCCCCCCCCCAACACAAAAAAAAACCGTCTAATAATTTTAGACACATTTATACAAAACTAAAACCTGATGTTTCTAAAGAAAAAGAAATCATTTACAAAATCAATTGTTTAAATTGACGACAGATACACCCATATGTCGTTTAGACAAAACAATATATAAAAAACAAAATACTATATATCTTATTAATAAATAAACAAAATGTAAAGGAAGATCAGTAAATAAAAAAAAAATCAAAAAAATTTTGAAAATGCCTTAAATAAAGGGCGAAACGTTTGATTTTTTGTTAAATAAAGAACCTAAACCCAAGAAAAGACAAAATAAGAAGAAAATGATATAATCTATGGTTCAATAATTTGGAATATATATATATATATATATATATATATATATATATATATATATATATATATATATATATATATATATATGTTATATCGTAGATTTTCACGGATGGTAGAATGAATAGTTTGGTTATTCCGGGTTTCAATCCGTTCGTTCAAAAAATCGTTTTCACGACGTTTCGCCAAAATCTCATTTGGCATCTTCAAGTGCGGTTAGTCTCGTTACTCGCTGAGAACTGATGGTGGCCTCTGAAGAATTTCGAGTTTTGTTTAGCTGGTTCGCTGCCTGATTAATGTTTTCCATGTAGATGAAAAATTTATAGCATCGTCTCGTTTATTTAGCTGTCCCGCTTTTTCGATTTCTAGGGCCTTTCTTATGACGCGTACCTTGTAGTTCTGTACTGGTGCTATTTCTTTTGTTTTTTCGAAGTCGATGGTATGTCCGGTTGTTTGGTGATGTTGAAATAGGGCTGAAGTTGTCTGTTTGTTCTTGAGGCTATTTTTATGTTCTTGGATTCTTGCTGATATGCGCCTGTTTGTTTGTCCTATATAAGTTTGATGACAATCTGCACATGGAATGCTGTAAACGCCATGATTTTCAAGGTTGGTCTTATCTTTGGGATTTCCCAGGATGTTGGCTATTGTTTTTTGTGGTTTAAATATGGGCTGTATGTTGTGTTTTCTTAAGATTCTTCCGATTCTGTCTGTTATTCTTTTTATGTATGGTATCATGGCTTTGTTCCTTGTTTGATCCTGGTCCTTGTTGTACTAGACCAGGAACTAAACAAGGAACAAAGCCATGATACCATACATAAAAGGAATAACAGACAGAATCAGAAGAATCTTAAGAAAACATAACATACAGCCCATATTTAAACCACAAAAAACAATAGCCAACATCCTGGGAAATCCCAAAGACAAAACCAACCTTGAAAATCATGGTGTTTACAGCATTCCATGTGCAGATTGTCATCAAACTTGTATAGGACAAGCAAACAGGCGCATATCAGCAAGAATCCAAGAAAATAAAAATAGCCTCAAGAACAAAAAGACAACCTCAGCCCTATTTCAACATCACCAAACAACCGGACATACCATCGACTTCGAAAAAACAAAAGAAATAGCACCAGTACAGAACTACAAGGTACGCGTCATAAGAAAGGCCCTAGAAATCGAAAAAGCGGGACAGCTAAATAAACGAGACGATGCTATAAATTTTTCATCTACATGGAAAACATAAATAAAAAATCAAGGAAGAAAACAACAAAAATCAACTAGTACACGAGAGACCTGTATACAAGAACAAAATATATCGCACTCGGGAGAGGGGAGGAGCCTGCGAAGCCGCTCATCCAATCAGGCAGCGAGTCAGCTAAACAAAACTCGAAATTCTTCAGAGGCCACCATCAGTTCTCAGCGAGTAATGAGACGAACCGCACTTGAAAATGCCAATTGAGATTTTGGCGAAACGTCGTGAAAACGATTTTTTTGAACGAACGGATTGAAACATATTGTTAAAGATCAAACCCAAGGTCAAATTTAAGGTCACTATTAGATCCGCCGTTTGATTTTTTATAACTTTTGTGAGAAAAGTTTTTTTCCGGCACCCTCAGGTATTTACACCAGTTTACACCAATCAAGGTTAAATGTCTTTATACCAGGAACTGATGTAAATTATCTGATAACTCGGCAATTAAGTGTGCCGGACAAGAACTTTTCTCACCAAAGTTTTAAAAAATCAAACAGCGCATCGCCAAGGACATTTGACCTTAGAATGACCTCTAGATGTGGTTTGTAACCCTATGTTATTTATACCGTGGGATAGAAAATTTTCCCCGCGTTCGATGTCTACAACAGAAAATAACGTTCCTGTATAAAAGAATTTGCTTGACCTTCAAGTACCCTTGAAGGACACGATCAAGGTCAAATTCAAAGTGACTTTCGAGTTTTCCCCTTCGAACCTTTAACTTTTGTATGGAACACTTTTCTTTGACTCGCGAATTTTGACATTTTTAATATATATACATATCTTGGCCTGCTGTACTTGTTTTACTATTCGAGTGTCCCTTATTCTTTCCAAGTGCTCGAAATATTTTAGCTGCTTCCTCTCTATTTGTTCCCCTATTTCTGTAACTTCCAGTTCCTCTTTGATGTTTTCGTATCATATTCTGTCTCTCTTAGTTGTTCCTTTCACTTTTATTACAAATTTCATGTAAATGGCCAGTATTTTGCTCTTCATTGCATTTATTAGGATCCAGCTTTCACTGTGGTATGAAAAAATGAGTCTGTAGTATCCTGTATCTTATCATTTTTGTCATCCTACTTATCGCTTTTTCCCCAATGAATGTATTACAGAGATTGTGGTATACGTTGGTAGCTTTCTGTATTCATTCATTAATTTATTCTTCCATTTCATTCCATTCCATTCCTCCCTGTTCAATATTGAACCTAAATACTTAATTTCATTTATTTACTCTACCCTCTCATTATTTTATGTGCATCTTTTTTTTCTCTCTACCGATATGCATGGTCTTCCTCTCCTTTATACTTATTTTCATTCTTCTTTTCTTTAGTTTCTGTTCCCATATATCATTATGTCGTCTGCGAATGCCCCTTACCTACAAATACCGGCTTCAACTTGTATTCTATGTTTATCTTGTGTTCATTTATGTTTGTTGGTTTAATTATATCATGCAATGTGTAACATTACTGAGCTAATACCTCCACCTTATCTTAGTCCGTCTTTTATCTTAAACATTCTTGATTGTCTGTTGTCTTTTCTCACGTAACTTCTATTATTATCACATAAACTTCTGATCCCTGTCATTAGTTTTTTATGTATGATCTATTTTCTGGACTTTCCATATTGATTTTTGTGACACTGCATAGAATGTCTTTTCTATATCCAAGAATGTCATGTGCGTTTCTGCTCCCTTGCTCAATGTTTTTTCTACCATTTGTTTTATGGAGAATTCCTGCAGTTGCACTGTGCTTCATCCAACTGCTCTTCTACTATCTTTATTAATTTCTGTTCTAAATTTTTTTCGTATGTTTTTAGTACTATGATCAGCAAGATAATTTCCATACACTCTAGGGTCACCCTTCTTATGTATTAGTATTTTATTCCTTATTTCCAATCGTCAGGTATTCTTCTGCTTCTCCAGGCTTTGTTAAAAATTATTGTAAATAAGTTATTCCATATTTATCTTAAATTTTCCAGAATTTTATTTCTACTTTCCAATCGTCAGGTATTCTTCTGCTTCTCCAGGCTTTGTTAAAAATTATTGTAAATAAGTTTTTCCATATTTATCTTAAATTTTCCAGAATTTCAACTACTATTCGGTCATATTCACTCGTTTTTCTTTTTTCAAAGTTGTGAGTAATTCTTCTACTTCTCCCATTTTTATGTCATCTTACTTTTTACAAGGTTTCTTGTTTATTTTATTATTTTCTTTTCCGGTTTTAGTTTGACTTCACTATTTGATTATTCCTCAAAATGTTGCTTCCACTTTTCCATAATCTTGTCTCCTTCTGTTATCGGTAGTTCCTCTTTGTCATTAACTCTCTCTGTTTTTGTAATTTTGCTTTCCGTAGTGTTTTAGGGCTCTGTAAAATTACAACAATATAACATAACTACCTTAGCCAAACATGAAATAGATAATTTCCAAAGTATCGCCTTCAACAATCTTGAAGTTTTAGACATAGAGAATAATTACAAAAAAAACAATTAAAAAAATAATCCATATTAAAAGAACACCTTATGCCATGAATTTTAGAACCGACACAAACAGTTTGAGTAATGTTTAAAGCAACTTAAGAAGGCAATAAAATTGCAGATGTTCAAAAAACTTTCTGTCCTTTTATCCATATATTTTCACACTACAAAATAGACTAAAAAATGTAAAAATAATATATTAGTTTTTTCGTATAAAAAAGTTAAATGTATTTTAGTTTAAGTGTAAACATTAGGTAAAATAATACAAATTCCTGTTTCTGGTTACAGTTTAATTCTCTGGAGATGGTTTAAATAATAAAATAAATGGAAACGTAAGAACAAAAAGATTTATTCATTCCATATGAAGTAATATGACCGAAAACCAAACAAAATCGAACTAATAACGACACGGTCAATAAAAAGAAACTAAAAATTTATGTATGTACTTCACATTTTAGATCCACTGTATACACCTACATAACATAATGAATGGATAAATAAGTCTACGACCTTCTATTGTATTTTTACATACACCTACAAATCAAGGAAGGAAGTGCAAAGGTCAAAAATGGTTTTAAATATTTACATATATGGTAAGCTATAAACTATATTAGGATGTTATCGATTTTAGTCTTCTTAAAAATAATATTTAATTGGTACCGCATATCCGCAAAACTATTTAAGCAATAGCAAGCTTCGATTACCTTCTTGAGAGTTATGAATACAATACAATCAAAATTATCTCCTTAACAGTTAAAAACTAATATAAATATTAACGCTAAAAAAAAGTTGATGAATCCCAATTTTTCTATTTAGGTGATAGCCCAGTCATTTGGTCAAAAAAAGAGGGGGTTACCTGGAAAGTTTTCCGGGAGTTTTGGAAATTAGTAATTTTATAGATTTCGATGTGCTCTTTCCGAATTTCGACTTTGCCACCTCGTATCTCCGCCGCTCGCGCCGCCATATTGAAAAAATGGCGCCTAATAACAGTTTTTTTACAATATTTCCTTTACGACGCATTTTACGACAAAAATATTTATATACAAAATTAAACTGGAGAAAATTTTCTACTGTTTACGTATTAACAATTTTTTTGTAAAATCAATAGTTTTGGCGTACGAGCGCCGCAAATATTATTCCTCAATACCACCACGTTTTTTTCGTATATATCTCCAAAATATTTTACTATTGTCGCAGGTTTTTAAAAAAAAAAAGGTATAAGGGTAATGCGTCGCCTTTGTGTCGGGTCGCTCTCTCGACCTTACACGAAACATCTGTCGGTACTCAAAAGAAGTATTTAGTTTAGTCTGAATCATCAGTATACGTCTATCGCCTTACAGTGTTGTTTGTGTTTATAGAGCCATGGCTTCTGATAAAGCAAATTGTTTTATTTGTAATAATCTATTATTAGAAAGTGAAACAATTGAAGTGAAGGAAAAAGGATTGGAGACTTTTCGTAAGTCAAGTGTTAAAAGAAAAGACAACAAAGTTGAACTTTTGGCGGGACTAAAATCGATAGTGGTTCATGATGTATGTCGAAAACGATATAATAATGAAAAGTTAATCGCTGCATTATTGCGTAGAGGAAGCGATGTCACGACACCTCAACCACTACTGCGATAGTCGCACCCAACATTCTCATTCAAAGAATTGTTTTTTATGCGCTGATAAGATAACAGCAGAGTTTTTAGCAAAACAAAAACAGACGCGGTTGTGCAAACGTAATGTTGTGTATAATGTGCGGAAATTATCTATGAAAAATAGTATTTCAGAACTTGCTAAAGCTCGTAATGATGATTGGGGTCGAGCAATTGTTGAGCGTCTTGAGCATGTGAATGATTTGGTTGCTGCTGATGCACAATACCACAATTCCTGCATGAAAAAATTGTATCAAGCACCACCAGCTGAAGATAGAAAAAAGGTCCGTATGCAAATGAGATCGATACTGCGATGCAGTCCATTTGTTCTTATCTTGAGCAGAATTCCGATGAGTATCAGTTTTCTCTGGACGAATTGATAGCCAAAATTGAAGATGATTACCGTCCACACATAAAAATAGTGAATGCACAACTCCTCAAAAAATACGGTGATAATATTTTAATTGCCGTCACTGCCAATAAGGCTCCGGTGGTTTGTTTCCGAAATACAGGGTTTAAACTATTAACGGAAGCCTGGTACAATCAAAAAAGTAATGACAATGCAGAAGAACGTCGGCGTATTGTAAAAACAGCAGCAGAAATTGTTATAGAGGATATTCACTCTACGGTCTATGAGACAAAACATTATCCTCCATCAGATAATTTTTTCAAAGACTCTGAGTCAGATATACCTGAAACTTTACGCGTTTTTCTAGGTGGAGTGATTTTAAGAAACAAACGATCGTCTTTTAAAAAATGGAAGAAAAAAAAATTGCTCTCGCCTATTCTATAATTGCAGCAGCAATTCCGAAATCTTTTATATCAACATTACAGATCGGACTAGCTGCATTTTTATTTCATAAGTATGGATCTCGGCGATTAATAGATGAATTTATCATCTCTTGGATTTTGCTCTTCATACACCGAAGCAATGTTGTTCGAAGTTTCACCTATTATGCGCGCACCGTTGAATATCGATGATAACGCATTTTTTCAATTTGTTTTTGACAACGCTGATTTCAATACGCAGACATTAGATGGTAATAACACTTTCCATGCCATGGGCCGTATCCATTGTATAACACCTACAACTGCTATCGCTCCTGATCACATTATTCCACGATTAAAGCAAATGCCGTTTGCAACAGTCGTTGGTAGTTTAGGTACTATTGCATTAAAACATTTGTGAAAAAAAACGATACGGGCTTAAAAACAATAAAGATTCAAAACCTTGGTAGCATTCGTGCGGCTTAGGAAGTAGTTATGCCATCCGTTTCAGATTTATTGTGGCTATATTCATCGCAGATAATGCAGATGAAATTTCGGTCTGCAACGTCTCGATCGGTGCCCAAGACGAACTCGCAACGCCTGGTCGAAATTCGAAAAAAGCACATCAAAATCTATAAAATTACCAATTTTCAAAACTCCCGGAAAACTTTCCAGGTAAAACTACCAAATGACTGGAGTATGATACTAGCATGAATAAATGCCAGTAAAATGTTGGAGCATTATACTAAGTTAGTGAAACGTAATATATTACCACAGATCGTTGCCATGTATCCTAACAAACTTCAATATTTCACAGCTACTTCAAGTTTTAAGAGTGCTTCTAGTTTCCACTAAAATATTAAGGCGAGAGGAATTTAAATTATAATTTCCCTTCTTAGAATTTCAAGATCCTATCTCTGTATTTGTCGAGCTAAACTCAAAATAACTTTCTTTTTGGCTAAAACTTCAGGTTTTTCGGATATAATTAACTGATAATTTTTAATAAGAAATAAAACTTGTCGCTTTTATTATGAAAATTTATTATATCAACTTTAAACTAAAAATTAATTAAAAACTGGTCAAGTACGTATTGGACACACATTATATTAGGGTACCGTAGAAGTTATTGACATTATTAATTTTTTATGCCATTTCGCTGCATGTTTGCCTTCGAGTTAATTATTGCATTGGAAATTTTAAATATATTTTTTTATTTCATTAATTATTAAACGTTATTTATAAGTTTTCATTAAAATAATTTGCTTAGTACTGTTATGATGAATTTTTTCATATTTTTTCAATTTACCGTTAGAAAACTAAAAAAGAGTGAAGTAAAGTTTCTAATTTACGTCTAAAACTAATTAAGACGATATTTAATGATAAAAATCTAAAATTTAATACAAACGTAATAGTAAATATTAACATAACAAATCGAATACAAAATACTAGAAAAATGGTCTTAGAAACGATGAAACGTACGGGAACAAATCTTTTGAAAATTAATCTCCTTTAAATAGGTGCCCAGAGACTCAAAATGTTCTTATTGACGTCGTTTGGCTCTTTGAAATTTTTCAAGCTAGCCATTTCAAAATGGCGCGTCTTCAAACAAATTAACGAGACTATCAGCAATATATGGCTACTTACAGTAAATAATAATGACCTTAAAATATATGCCTCGAAGCTTAAAAATATTCTCAGGAATACTTTCAAACATCGTTCAAATTAAAGGTCTTAAAGCGTTTGTTCCTGGGCTTAAAATATCTTCAGGAATAATCATTTTCAAACTTTGTTTAGACGTTGAAGTTTATCAAAAGTATACGATATAAAATAAATAAGAAATTCTCGGCTATGCGGACAAAGACCTTGGAAAATATTACTCTCATGTTAAAAAGTGCGGTGAATTCCGAGCCCAAAAAATGGTGACGGCGCTGTTTCGTCCTAATATGGGACTCATCAGGCCATTGTATTCGGTACAAACCATCATCTCGCATCTCTGTCCTATAAACAAATTTCACGGTTGAGAAATAGTAAATAAATCACAGTGGTGACATCTCGACAGTTCACTCAATAACACAAGAACAACACGAACCAACAATGTTATGTAAAACCGCCATGTGGTGGCGCGATGGTAAATTAAAAAAGGAATATCAAAGCTCGACACACGAAATGTGTGTTTTAGGACACAGATGCGAGATGATGGTTTCTACCGAATGCAATAGCCTGATGAGTCCCATATTAGGACGAAACAGCGCTGTCGTTTTTCGAACCCAGAATTTTTCCTTGATTTTGGAGTTCTCCGCACTTTTTAACATGAGAGTAATATTTACCAACGGTCTTTGTCCTCATGGACGAGATTTCCTATTTATTTTAAAATTACACGGACGATAATTCTTCTTATTATATATATATATATATATATATATATAGACCTCCAGACTCAAAATATTCGCAGGAATACCCCCTTTTAACAGTCATTAGACTCTTGGTTGACAAAAGGAGCGTTTTCAACATACTCCAGGTACAACGACTCCTCCCTAAGACTGCAGACAGGGGAGTTAGAGCGGGCTTCTTTTGGGAGCTTGGGTTTGAGGTCATCGAGATGTCTTAGTTAGATATAAATCACTGGAGCTTGATTTTGCAGCTATTGCCAACTACTGCCATCCCTTCCCCTGAAAATGAATACAGTTAGCCCCTGGTCCTCAAATTGAATTTTTATTTTATATGTATGCTTGAAGATGGATAGGTTATTCACTAAATATTACATTATATTACAAGAGTGATGGGTGGGTTTAAATATTCTCCATACTCTTTGCTGAGCGGGTATTGCGGCCATCAAAATATATTAAAAATTATTGTTAAGGCTATAAGATTAGTCAGAAATGATCATTTATTTTCATGGTTACTAAAATATATGAAACAATGATTATTTTTAACCACAGAATCACGACCATAATGCAGTGCATCACTGCTTAAATTAGTAATGAGGTTAAAATAATCTTCACAATAAATTCTTGCATATAAATGAATTTTTGTAATACCTAATTTCATTTCAGTTTCTTTAAAGCAACGTGAATGCAATATCTTTCCAAATAAATAAACATGGACACACGTCACTTGGTGGCAAACATCATCCCTATCAAAGCCTACGTTTAGGTTGTCCACATCATGTTCTTCAATACAAGTAATTTTTAGTATTTGCTCAATGTCAGTCGAACAGTCTTCAGTACTGCCCTATTTGTCACATTCAGTTGAAAAAGTATACCTTGGTTAAAAATTTGCAAGCTCTCAATAACAAAATGATTGAGCCAGTTTTACATTTTATCTTTTCAATTCCAAATATAATCTCCCTTATAACCGGATACGTAACATATATTCCTCATCTTAAAAGTATTTAAAATAGTGTTTAAACTTGTAAAGTACGAATAAATACAAAAAAATCAATAATTTCCAAAAGTAAAGCCAGCGTGAAAACCAAAAAGTATTGCTCATCAGAGAGGACTGTTGATATATGGATATATCGATATTATTTTTCAGAAATATAGATATTTAAAACTAATATTTTTGGGACGATACATAGATATTAAAATGTTGGTATCGAAGTAAGCATTTTCTAAAATAAAATTTTATTTGGCAATTTTCTCGTCTATTATTTAAACTATATTATGGTAGATTATTTAAACAATACCGTCCTTTTTCTATTCTTTTTTATTATTCTTTTGAAACAGAACGTAATTTGAGCTGCATTCGATAAGTTAAATGCAGCCTTTATCTTCTATGATAGATTACCTAAGTCGAGAGGAGAGGCTATGATGTCAATGTTATTAATGTTAAAAGCACATGTTTATTTAAGTACCGTAATATATATAGTATGAAGTAAGTTCATCAATTGTTTTAAACTATTTTAAGGAGATTGATATGAGTTATGTCACCTTATTTTCATAAGACAATTTGTAAAATTGTCAACTATGCATTTCGCTTATGGTGCGTAATTTCTTTATATTACTGTTTGTAATAGTGTTTTACTTTCAGTCAGAGAGAACTTGTCAGAGCTAGTAAGCTTAAATTTATTAATCATAATAGCGATAGTTGCTATTTGAAAACAGACAAGTAATTGGCGCAGTCGGTAGGATGTACTGATATTGACTCTGCACCGAACAAATCAAGTTCGATTCGACTTAATCAATCATCAAACATTGTGACATTCCTGAAGTGAAGTATGCGTTATTTTACAGAGTGACTTCTTTAAAATCTTTTGAAATTCATCGAAAAACTGTGAGAACCACTGCCTGCAGCAAGAGCACGTAGAAATTACACTAATTGTCATTTTCTCAAGGAGTGATTGATGGGTCCAGACGAACATTACTGCATCATCAAAGGTCTCCCGTAGAACAAATGACCAGAGTAATCCACTTAGTTATGTAAATGCTATTGTAAATGTATGTAGATAATCTATTAGAATCGTTACACCAATTAAGCATAAACCCTACATCGGACTCTGACTCTACTGCCCAATTTTATTCAGAAGTAACTCGTAAATTAAGTTCTCTAATAAATTATTTAACCAATACGAATTCAATTTTAAATAATACTCTTGTCGAAGCTGTTTTGTAAGAACCAAATAAGTTAAATTATAATCTTTTTGACTCGTCAAGAGACGAAGGAAGTGAAAAAGTAGTATATATATATATATATATATATATATATATATATATATATATATATATATATATATATATATATATATATACTATCGATTTTTTAAAAAACCAAAAAACGGCTAAGCAGTTCAAGCCTGAATATTTAAACTATGTTCCAACATGTTGATGGCAACCCCACTGATCTAAAGAGGTATTCAGCGGTGTGCCAGACTTTAATCAATAATTTTTAAGACAATATAAACCCAGAATCATTTCAAAATACTTATCTTTTAAACTCCCAAGTAGGTAAGTTAATTGGAAACGCTTAATTAAATATCATTAAACAAAACGTGTCTAAGTGGGCCCAGTTAAAAGAAACACTGTCTACAAATTTTATGGATAAATGCAACGAAAGCTATCTCACAAGAGATCTGGTAATGTTTAGGCAATCACCAAACGAATAACCATAACATTTTTATAACAAATGTTCAGAAATTCTAAATTTATTATGTAGCTATGTAGACATCCAGGAAGAAGTCAATTCCACAGGCATAAGACGCCTTTTATATCAAAATTAAGCTTTAAAAACATTTTTGTGAGGAATTAGGGAACCGTTAGGTACTAATATTAAATATATGCGACCACAATCCTTAACAGATGTTATTTAGTACGTAATTAATGAAGGAAATATTAAATATCTTCGAAATATGAGAAATATCCAAATAAAAAATACAAACACCAGGCAAAATTTCGGAACACGCACCAAAAACCAAAATTTTAATAATTTTAATCCAAATGTGTATCAGAGACCTTAATTTTATGACCATAATAATAACGACCTTTTAATTCAAATACCAATTACAATTAACTTAGGCCAAACTTTCCTTCGCAACCAAATCTGTAAAGCCTATTCCCAATAGTCAACCCCAAAAATACTTTACAAATTTGCAAGTATTCGAAAAAAGAAATGTTTGTAAACCGGATCGTAATAAACTTTTACTTAGGCCAACATCTATGACAAACTTTTAAACCAAATAATAATAATATCATACAAGGACAAAGTACTCCCTCCGTACCATCCACAATTAAAATGTATTGCGGAATTGTTGTACAACGCGGAAACAAACCCTTGACACAGAGCAACAATACCAAGATAGCGAACTAAGCAATCCTGACCTACCATACGACAAATAAAGTTATGAATATGAGGAACACCCGCGAGTTAATTATTATTACGAGCAAAATAAAGCTTATAGTGCACCGTCACAAACCGAAAATGATTATAAAAATTTTCAAGAATTACTTCATAAAAGCCCCCGGATTTGATGGAGGAAATAATATCTTTAAACAATACTAATTGCAGTGAACTTCTACGAATTATATAGAACCGAATATTCCTTTTATGCGAAAATAGAGTGAATGATAAGCAATTTGGATTTAGAAATGGTCTAGGAACCAGAGAGGCACTATTTTGTATGCGCGTTCTCATACAAAAGAGCTGTGAATTCCGAAAGAACATCTACGTCTGTTTCATCGACTTTGAAAAGGCATTCGACCGAGTACAACATGATAAACTTTTTGAGTGCCTACAAGCAGCAGGTCTAGACCACTACGATATAAGACTGCTAAAACATCTATATTACAATCAAGTAGCCTCTATCCAAATTGAAAACATTCGTACTCAAAACCTACCCATCAAACGTGGAGTAAGACAGGGTTGCGTTCTGTCACCCTGTCTCTTTAATGTATACTCTGAGGAAATCTTTAGGGAGGCTTTGGATGACAGATAACAAGGAGTAAGACTAGGCGGAGAAATAATCAACAATATTAGATTTGCTGATGATACGGCCATTCTTGCAGAAAGCGTCGAGGATCTCCAAACATTAGTAAACCTAGTCAATGAAGCGAGCTGCCGAAGAGGCCTTAAAATCTACATCTCAAAAACAAAGTGGATGACAGTTGGAAAGGTTACTGTAGATGAATGTCAACTTTGGCTCGATGGGAAGAGGATAGAGCGTGTAAACCATTTCAAATACCTTGGCAGTTGGTTGAATGTAAATGGGGACTCAGATGAAGAGATAATAGCTAGGATAGAAATATCGCGGAAGGCCTTTATGACATGGAAACCAGTTCTATGCAACAGGAACCTATCAATGCATATTCGTAAAAGAGTCCTGAAATGCTATGTATGGTCTATTCTATTATACGGTTGCGAAACATGGAGACTAAAAACCACAACGCTAAACAAACTGGAAGCATTCGAATTGTGGTACTGCCGTCGAATCCTAAAGATATCATGGGTTTCGCACACTTCCAACGAGGATGTTCTCAGAATGATGGATACATATCGACTGCTCTTGAACATTATAAAGAGGCGGAAAACAGAATACTTCGGTCACATAATTAGGGGACCTAAATACCAGCTACTTCGCCTTATAATACAAGGAAAAGTGGAAGGAAAAAGATGGATAGGCCGAAAGAAGCTTTCATGGCTGCGTAACATCAGGCAGTGGTGTGATTGCACGGTAGAAGAACTATTTCGCGCAGCAGCCGATAGAGAAAGATTTCAGGAAATTGTAAACATGATGACCACCAATGTCTGAATACAAACATGGCACCTAAAGAAGAAGAAGAATTGCAGTGAACTATCGTATATTACCTTTCCAGAATATAATTTCAAATATTGATTGATTCAGGTTCGATACAATCTTTTATAAATCCAAATTTAGCGTTTAACTATTATCAAAATTGTGTTACAAATGATCCATTTATTGTGTCGACCGTATTTCAAAAATCCGCTCACAAATTTAGCACAATGATCCCTGTATCAAAAATTTTCAACTTATCAGAAAAAATTGATTTAAAATTTTACTTGTTTCGGTTTTATAATGCATTTGACCGATTAATTGGATTCGATAACTTAAAAATTTTTCAAGCCAACAGATTATAAAAATAAAAACGTTTATAAGAAATAGTGAAATAAAAATTTCACACCTAACATATCCCAATTATGAAAGCCCCAAAAGTTTTACTCTCTCTAAAAAAGGGCAAATTAAGTATAAATGCCGACACACTATCGCCTATAGAAATCCATACCAAAGATGCTTTGAATTGAGCCGAATATAATACCCAGTATAGTAGCATAAATCCCGAGAACACAACCAACCGACAAGAAAACGATAACGTACCAAACGACAATGAAAACATAGATCAAATTTCTACTCAAGCACAAGCCGACAATGAATTATTAATAACCCCGACGTAAGAGATGACGATCACGCCACTGTTCATTCAAATGATGAACAGGATCCCATTGTAGGAATCCCTATCTCAGATATATCGGTAAATCACGGCGCGAATAAAATTTTAATCCAAGAAGTGCTACATTCACCAGCGAAACCTAAAAGTACAATTTTATGCGAGGAAAAACGTAGAATAACTGTTCAAATTTCTAAAAATAATTTTGAACAAGATATTATTGACTTTACAAAAGAATCCGTTATTCCTGATTAATTTTATTATTTATATTTCAAAAACCGAAATACCTACGAGCCATTTTACAAGGTATTAAAAAAAATTTCAAATGGCCTTCTATAAAATTTAAACGTAGCCTGTCAAAATTAATTGACGCTATTAATAAACGGGACATTCCAGATTAAAGAAAAATATTATAGGCCAAATTTAAAAAGTCCTATTCAAACCTAAATGAACGATTGTGAAATTTATCAAATAAGTAAATACTATCGCAACCAGGTTAAAATGCAATTGAACATAACGCCTACTGCATCACAACTCTTCGAAATAATCCATCTAGGTACATATACTTTAGAGCAAACAAAATTTTTGATAAATATCGATAGTTTTTCTAAATACGCCCAAGCGTATCTATTAAAATCTCTTGCTTCCACTGAGCTAGTAGATAGCCTTCCATTTTATTTTTCTCATCATAAAATCCCAAAACTAATAATAGTCGACAACGGGACGGAATTTAAAAATTCCGTAGTTACTGAACTCTGACAATTATATAAAGTAATAATTCATGTTTGTTCCTCCAATTAGCCACAATCGAAGAGATTGATTGAAAGATTTCAATTTACTCTTTCAGGGCATATTCGGTTGTTCAATAATCAACAATTTGATAAGACATCTATTAACCAAAAAATGTTATAATGCAATTTTTGCATATAATAATTCAATTCATTCGCCGAGAAAACTGAAACCTATCGACGTAATCAATGGATGCATTACAGACGATAACCCACTCGACATAAATATAGAACAATCACTACCTAAGGACTACATAAACGATCATAAAGAAGAAACAAAATTTCTGTATTCTCAAAGCAATGAAAATTTCATTAACTGGCACAATAAAATTATTAGTAAAATTAATGGAACCAGAGAAGACCTTGAGATTTTTAGGCCAGAATAAAATGTATACGTTAAGAGGCATATTAGGCAAAAAACCAACCAACTTAATTTCTGTGAATCAAGAACGCAAAACAGCAAAAACAAACTCACAAGAGAAAGTACATCTAAGTAACATAAAACGTCCTCTGAGAAAACGATATAGTTTTAAATAATAATTTTAGAAATCTTCAATTGACATTTGGATACGAAGAAAAAATTACAGTGAGAAAACTAAATGATAATCCCAGTATAATTCCATTTAAATGAGGAACTGCGAAAGTGCAAGAATTTACATACACTTTAATACAGTACTACCATCTAAATCCAATAATTTTAGAAATCAATAAACTTAACATAAAAGAGATAGGGTTGAAACAAAAATAATAGAAAGAATCCGTCATCCACATAAAATAAAAATAGGTTTAGTTAATTTATTAGGATCAGTTTTCAAATATGTTACAGAAAACTTAGACTCCTCGGACGGAGAAAGATATGAAAAACTTATTGCGGAACTGCAAAGTAATCAAAATAAATTGAAAACAGGTATTCTGAAAGAGAACTCAATATCTTTAAGTATTATTGGAACATTTAATAATACCATTAAACAAATTAATCATGATAAAAAATTATTGGAATCCAGATTAAATCAAATAAACTTATAATACAAAAAACTACTTACAGGGAGAATGCAAACTTAATCAAAGATAATTTAAAACAAATAATTAATGTGTACGAAATTATCGATTCCACTTTACAAGACAGAAAATTCAGTTGCTTTTGTTAAACTTCAGACTTTACATCCGAGTATAACGAAACTAGAAGATTTTTATTTTGAGCTCTTAAAGGTACAAAAACAAGTCGGATTAAAACAAATGCCCCTACAAGTCACTTTAGAAAATATTTTAATATGTAAAAAAATAATAAAATTGGACTGTAATATTTAAAATAATAAAATTATATATATTACATATGCCAACTACAAATCTCAATTAATCCAATTAGTTTCACCTCTATTCTATCCCAATTTGGAGAAAGAGTCTGTTTAAGGTTATTATACCGCGAAATAAATTTATTTTAAAAAATAAATTGCATTACGTATATGAAAGTCAAGGATGTGAAGAGGTCAAAGCCTAAAACTACATCTGTGAAAAAATGGAACTTCAATAAATCAACAAAAACAGCCCCTGCATCGTTCAACGTTTAGACTCTATAGCAAACGCCTCCGCATGTCGACAAATTGAAGTAAAAGTCACTAAGCCAGTCATTAAACATTTAGATACTGCCGACCTCTGGATACTTATCCTGCCAATGTTAGAACTAAGAGGAAAGCCAAATATTATTCGACATATATATGGCTGAAATACCAAAAATTTTCAAGTAATTGTTAACCAACAATCAATATTCAATAATAAATTAATATGAAGTAATAGTCAACCAGTTCTCTTTCCCGATTTTAACGAAGAAATCAGCTTTTCACCAACCCCCAGTCTTAGTTTTCATTTACAAAAAGTCGAAATAGATGAACTTTTCGAATTTGAAAATAAAATCCAAGATAGTAAACCGCAACTATTTTTCAGCAACATATCCAGTTTTCCCAGTGTATGGACTATTCTAATTTATGATTTGTTAATTTATTATTGTAATAAAAAACTATGGGTTTCAAAATACAAAGGCTCAATGAGAAATACAGAAGATATCAACCCAACATGGAGTTAAAAGATATTCAACTGCTCCGATAACCGTGAAGTTGATGCTTCGAGAGGAAAAGGAATAGTACAAGTTCATATAAACTTTTTTCGTATAGGCTTCCTCTTCGGAGATATGACTTCCAAAGAGCTGCAATGAAATCAAGTTTTTTACACATAATTGAACCACCAGGTACATTTCATTTTTTTAAAAATATGATGTATACCAGGTAAGACCCTTCATGACTTCTAAAGAATTGCAAGATGCTAGACCATACAACTGTTGCATATCTCCATATTCAGTAAAAGTGTATTCCATATTTCGAATTATTTCACAATTAATTTCACCACGTAAATCCAAAAATCAGTAAATTAAGATCCAAGTAAAGAATCAATGTGTCAGCGATGTGAAAGTTGATAAGTTCTAAAATGCAGGATATTTATTTCTTTCATACCTAGCAACATTTGCAACAACAATAGTTTATTTTTGTTTCCGATAAAATGAAACGCACATTTTTTTGCGAACCTAAGTCGAACTGCAATTCACAGAATTCGACATTTTTAACTAAAGAGGTAAACTCTAATTTCATATCGAATTTTTTTGTCATAAGGCTGAAGGTTGGACATTTGATAGGAACAAAGATGAATCTTTTATCGAAACATGCCAAATACATGATGCAAATGAAATGACGTTTTTTCGAAAACGGCTAAGATTAGTGACATGAATGAAGCGTACTTAATTTTTGTTAGTAGTTAAAGATATGTAAAAAACGTTGCCCAAAGTTCTTATCATACAGGACGTAAAAAAAGGGGGTCATGAGGCTCACAGCTAGTCCGTCCCTGCAGCTGTGGTAATTTTTTTTTATATTCCCGGGTCCGTCCTAAAGCCGGATGCACTGCGACCAGAGTAGGCCTATTGTGCTCACCCTAGACATTACAGCCACTCTGTCGACCTAGCCCCCTGGCTCAATCTGTACAGTCCTGCTAAGGAGTGAGTAAGTATTTCTCTCGGTTCCAATCTTACTGACCTGAAAGTTTGTGGTCTAAATCTCACCAGTGACTCACAGTCACATATGATATACTTCACCGTTTCCTCGGCTTGTCCACATAGTCTGCAGCCGAGGTTTCCGTTATATAGATTCATTCTATTCAGATGTACTTTGACGGCCATGTGTCCCGTCATTATACCCGTAATAGTCCTTAATTGGTTTCTACTCATTTGTAGTAGTTTCTTTGCCAGTTTCGGGTCCGGATTCCCAATAAATAGCTTGCTGTGGTTTAAACTTTGTCTGGTCATCCAGTGGTTTTTATGTTCTCTTGTGATCCATTCTTTGACTGCTTCTCGGGCCGCGCACCGCGGTACCCCAAAACCCGGTTCTGAACCAATGTATTGAGATGCTGACCCTGCTCTAGCTAGCTCATCAGCTTTTTCATTTCCATGTATGCCTTCGTGTCCTGGTATCCACTTTAACATAACTCAGTTGTCTTTTGCCAGAATTTCCAGCTCACTCTGACATTCCTAAACCAGCCTTGATGATACCTTTTGGCCCTTGAGGGCCCTTAGGGCTGCCTGGCTGTCAGAGTAAATGAGGATTTGCTTCCCTTTGTAAGCTCTCCTGTTTATCTCGTCTGCGCACCATAAGATTGCGTATATTTCTGCCTGGAACACTGTTGGGTATTTCCCAAGGGGAAGGGGTAGTTCCTTCCTCGGTTGTAACCCATATATCTCAGCTCCAATACCCTCACTAGTTTTTGAACCGTCAGTGTACCAGATACTTGCACCCGAGAATGTTTCCGGTCTTTCTCTTTTACTTGCCATTTGATCCTCTATTGTGACTTCAAACGGTATATTATAACGGTAGCTCGAGTTCATATGGTCCGTGTTCATTTCCAACTCAGGGCTCCTGATTTTTTTACATATGTTTTTATGTCTTGACATCGTCATTTGCGATTTTACTGTTGAGTGATTTAGTCGGTGGAGTCCCATTCTTGCCTCTGCCTGAATCACTATGTGTAGCGGAGGCAGATCCAGAATACACTCCATTGCCAAAGTGGGGGTTGATTTCATGGCCCCAGTAATACACAAACAGGCGACCCTTTGTATTCCACTCAGCTTTGTCATAGTTGCTCTTGGGCCACCAGACCAAGGCTGCGTAAGTGATGGCTGGTCTCACAACACTGGTGTAAAACCAATGTACCATTTTCGGTGAGAGACCCCATATTTTCCCACATAATCTTCTAACAGTCATAAGAGTTGTTTCCGATTTTCTGGTTATATTTTCCACTTGTCTGTTCCAGGTCAGCCTGGAGTCTAAAATCACCCCCAGATATTTTACTTCTCTGGCAAGTGGTATTGTGTTTCTTTGGAGGATGATGGGACCAAGATCCTCTATCTTTCTTCGTTTTGTAAAGGGGATTAGGACAGTCTTTTGGGGACTTATATTGAGTCCCTCCTGCCTTACTCATCTTTTTACAACTTTAAGAGCCCTCTGCATTCTCTCTCTTTTTGTTGTATTAAATTTGCCTTGGGTTAAGATTACCAAGTCATCTGCATATCCCAGTACAGAGTGACCCTCCTCACTCAGGGTTCGCAGAAGCCCATCCATTACTAGGTTCCAAAGTAGTGGGGAGAGGACCCCCCTGCGGACACCCCCCAGTCACCCGTGCCATCAGCGACTCTCCGAGCAGTTCTGTATAGATCACTCTGTCTTTTAACATATTTTCAATCCACCTGCAACAGGTCTCTTCCAGGTTGATGTTCCTTATTGCAGTGATGATTGATTGAAAAGACGTGTTGTCGAACGCCCTCTCTATGTCTAGAAATGCTCCTAGAAGCACTTCTCCATTTTTCAGAGTGTTTTCCACCTTGCTAACCAAGTCGTGGAGCGCTGTCTCTGTAGATCTCCCGGTTCTGTATGCATGCTGGCTCCGATGAAATGGACTGTTTACCATTAATTCATCTCTGACATGCCTGTCCAGCAGCTTCTCGAGAGTTAGCTGTGGTAATTCACAACACTTTCTTGGAAAGTAATTTGAATGGTCTTACCTGGTATACATTATACCAAAAAAAAATTGAAATATACCTAGTGGTTCAATAATTATGTGTAAAAAAACTTGATTCCATTGCAGCTCTTTGAGAGCCCATACTTCCGAACAGGAGACCTATACGAAAAAAAAAAAGTTTATATGACCTTGTAGTATTTCTTTCACGTGTTTCTATCGTATCTGGGAGATCTCCCACATTTTCTCGGACACCCTGTATAAAAGTATCAACTATCATTTCGCTTATGGTGCATAGTTTCCTTTTATTACTGTTTGTATTAGTGTTTACTTTCAATTAAAGTCACAACTTGTCAGAGCTAGGAAGTTTTTAATTTTTATTAATTATAATAGCGACAGTTGCTATTTCAAAACAAACATTAAAGTTTTAAGTTGGAAAATTAAATAAATAATGTTGATTTTTAAAAAAGTGTTTCCTGAAGTCAATTAGCTAACTCAAAAGAAACGTTTCATTTAATGTGTGACGAAATATTGTAATCAATTAATATATTTGATTAAATGGTTGTGTAACTCACTTTTGTACTGACCTTTTCTTTAAATATGATAAGTTTTTTAATACAGCGAATTCCGATATTGATATATTTGAAAATATCCATTTATCGAAAATCTAATATTTCTATTAACAGCTCTAACTGCAAATTATTACGGGAGCTGCTCAAAGACCGTATATCGGGTTATTACGAAATCAAAGGATATCGGCCCCAGACATCATCCAGAAATTTCGTTTCAGACTTCTGTCCTTATTAGAGAAGTTGTTGAATCAGCACTAATTTATAACGTCACACTAATTTATTTAGAGCACAAAGCAGTAAACAAAATAATTTTTGTATACAGAGTGGTAATAAAGAAACGGATTAGACTTTTATTGATACACCACCTATTGGATGAAAAATCGTTCAGATTCGATATTATACAGGGTGAATCGGAAAAGTGGTTAGTGCAACTACTCAAATTTATTTAATGGAACACATTGTATATCATTCCATTTTGCTTTAAATCCCCATCTCGTAAAATATCGGCAGGATATTACCTGTAGAACTTGATGATGTACTGTTATCTTTCACAGTACAATCGAACATCTGAATATACCTCGGAGCGATAGGAAATTAATAAAAATAAACAAGTTCACGGCCTATGTTTTAGTTATTTCATCCGCCTTATGAGAGTTAAGAAAGGGGGCAGACAGTACATTCCCTGCAACTTCCACTTTGGCTCTCCCGCCATACTAGTTTCGACCACCTAGTGGTGTTACCAAGGGAACTATAACGAACTGAGAGCAAAATGCACAGAAAACAACTATCTACTAAGTATCCTGCCGACATTTTACGAGATGGAAATTTTAAGTGAACAGTTGTTTTCTGTGCACTTTGCTCTTGGTTCGTTACAACTCCATTGATAAGGCCATTAAGTGATCAAAACTATTATAGAGAGAGAACCAGGGTGGAATTCGCTAAGAATGTACTATCTGTCTCTTTTCTTAATGGTCGGTCAAGTTCATTGAAGTAATTGGTTATTACAACTATATTGTCCACGTATCTAAGACCACTTAAAAGGGTCGTCCACTTTTGAGCAGTAAAATCCAAGCCTATTTTTGAGAATTAATTGCGAAGAAACTACTGCAGATCATTGAGACATGTTTTTTTTCTTTTATTAGCATAAGCTTCGTCTTTTAAAATGTATTTTTAGAGAATAATAATAATTACACTCGCGACCTTAGGGCGTCCTTAACTTTGTCCCCGCAAAAAAACCATATGTGAATTTTTGGTAAGACTTTGGCCATATGACTTATCTGAAACCAAAAAAACGAAATACCTCTTTATTTTGTATTA
Source organism: Diaprepes abbreviatus (assembly GCA_034092305.1). Lineage (NCBI taxonomy): Eukaryota > Metazoa > Arthropoda > Insecta > Coleoptera > Curculionidae > Diaprepes > Diaprepes abbreviatus. The sequence continues at coordinate 7,846,530 of JASJET010000210.1, read as the reverse complement.
CGTTGGCTATGTTTCCCCGAAGATAATTGTCGTTACATTGAAATGTGTTAAAATTACGTAATTGTTTATAAAAAGCTCGAATTTCGACCTATTTTTTTACTTGATCAAATTTGATAAATATTTCTAGTAGAAGTCTTAACAAAAATTTGAAAAAATGCAACTTCTGGAAAATCGCGTTTAAAGATAAATGACAGTGTAAAACGTGGTTGGAGAAACCTACGATCTAGTCGGCTATACCAGGGCCGTAAAGCTCTCCCTTCTCGTCATAGAGACGTTCTGGGTCTGCCACATGCACCTTCCTTGGTTGGATTTGGGCCCTTTTTGCCTCTTCGTTCACCCTCCGCTCCGAGCGTTCGAAGCGGTCTTCGTGGAGTCAAGCTGCGCACATCTCTGTTTGAGGTCCCAGGGTAATTTACAAAACTTCCATAGTTTATAGAATCCATGAAAATCCCTCATTGAATATCATGACTGCCAAATGAGTTGCAGATTCGACCACCTGCTTGCCGAAATGCCAATGTTTTGGCGCCAACATCCAGATGCAGCTCTTCACAGACTCACTGTTATTTTGAGTATGGGCACCCAAACATCTTACAATAAACGAAAGATGACAAACTTTCGAGTATTGGTTTCATTAATTTGAGTATCGAGGGAGCGAGAGGAACTCTGTCATGCTGAAAAGTTGCCCAAGTTCCATTGGCCTCGGCCTGAAGCCACTTGCACCAACTATCCTTGCCGGGGGAACACTTTGAGTGTTGTGTTCGTCTGATAAACTACAGTGCTTCAGGGATACCCAAATCTCAGTTTTCACTTTTTCTACAGAATCAGAATTTCTGCGAATTACCAGTCAGTAAAATTTTGTAAGCTCCCCGATGACTTTGTCAGTTGGTTTTCCTATTCCCTTATTACCAATACCTTAATTTGACACGCATTCACAAAACGTTAACAAACGACCGCTATACCCTTCCGAAAGAGAATTTATACCTGTAAAAGAGACAGAGATGGCCATGTTACAGATTCCATATACTCATAAAGAAAAGTGTACTTCACAAATCCTTCATATGGCGTATTTCTGATTACCTCTAGATTCAAAATATGCAAAAAATCGATTTTTCAAAATCCTCGAGAAACATCGACGAGAGTTTAGGGTCGATGGTGCCTTCCAGGCGTAATCCTCTTTTTAGTGCTATTTTATCGGAAGTAGTTGTTTCATCCATTCTGATACGTATGGTTTCCTCTTTATAAATGTTGTAATTTCTAGGTACCTTAAATCCACTCTTCCATTCGACAGAGACCTCAAAACTGACCAAATTTCAATGAAATCAAAAGCTTTTTAAAATCACTAAAGTCTAAAGGCATCCGTAGGTTATATTTCTATCAACGTACATATAGTATCCAAGTGAACAATCGTCTTAAATCTCTTTCTAAATCCCGCCTATTCAACAGGTTCCGCGTGGTTACAAAGAAAACTGGTTTCTAAACTGACTTATACAGATGCTCATTATGACCCAGTTCCTTGATATTCAGTAGGAGGTTCTTTGGTATCACTCCAACTGTTAATAAAATTACAGAAATCGTTTAGACGCTGTTCATTGTCCATTGTCTTCGAATTTGCACCTGCAGATCTCTGTATTTGGCAATTGTCTCGTTGTATTTTGACCTTAAGTTGTTGTTATTAGGTATAGCAATGTCAATTAGTGTAGTTCGCCTAGAAATTATATCTGTTAATATAATGTCAGGTCTATCATGATCATCTGTCTTAACTGTTAGAACAGTTCGATCCCAATACAGCTTGAGCTCGCTGTTCTCAAGAATAGCACTCCGAGGATGGCGTTGGTGTACTTTTGTTAAGATTGTCTTTATTTTTCTTTGCAGGTTTTAGATGTCCGTCTTGCTCCATTTTACAATTCCAAAAGAGTAGCTAAGCGCATGACATGCGTACGTGTTGAGCGCCTTTTATTTTTCCTTTCTTCTATTATTTGTCTGCTTATAGACTAAATAATATCCACAATTAACTCGTTGACTGTCCGAGAAAAATTTTTAATAAAGCATGCCTTAATAAATGAAGACTACAAACAACTTGGATTTGATTTTTGAATTATTATATTCCTATATCGAATTCGTATTTAAAGGTATTATCGTCGGCAATGACCCTTTTCAAGAAGTTAGGTCCTCTAGCTGCATTAAAAATAACCAAAAAAGCGACGAACATTTGGAGAATATTCAGTGTCATGTCCAATTTTTCTATTGAAATCCCAAAACATGGAATTTTGAAAATTCTCAACCCATTTGCTAGCTATCGAAATGAGATTCGGCGATTTTCGCGTACTAAAGCTTTCGTCTGAGCGACATTATAGTCATCAACTGATGCTAATGGTCATTCAGGATGTAAATCATCTACGACGTCTTCCCGGCCTTCGGTAAATGACATATAATCCTTCGGATAAGCCGTATTTAACATCTCAAATGTTTTCCTAAACTTCATTCTGTTTCAAATATAAAACAATGTAATTTAAATATGTAATTGATTTTGGCGCGACTAAAATCGCCAAAACCACTAAAACTTTTTTACCAAGGTGCTTAACTTTTAAGTAAATATATATTTATCCCTAAGTGAGGCCGATATTTACACAACTACTAAATACCCTATTGGAAAAAAATTAGTAATAAAAAGTCATTTTGAACAGTACGTAACAGAAGTTTTTTAAATATTATTACAATAATTAGCAGGCCCTTTTAAGATAAAATCACTACGGGCTTCAAAATACCCATTTTTATAATTGTCTTATAATATTGCCTTGCATATTTTCTCTTAATTTATTTATAACTTATTAGTCTAATATTTGAAATGAGCAACAAAGACGACAAATAAAATTAATTTTGTCATTCACCTTACCTCCTTTATTAACTCACAAAATGATCATAATCTAAAACAAAGAACTTTTCTCCGTAATAATACAATCCAACAAGATAAAAATAAAACAGGGCTATATAATTTATCACTCCAATTTAGGAATAATCTGGAAAGTGAAGAAAAAATGTTTAATTCTGCTGTCGTAATAAATTTTTCAGCCCTTTGTAGTTTTGCGTATTTCTCGCCCCGAAAAAATTTGGAGGATTTCCTTTTAAGTCGGAAAATTTCCAGTGATTTTTTAAAGAAAATTGTTTTTGCAAAGATATATATATATATATATATATATATATATATATATATATATATATATATATATATATATATTGTCACCTCATCTCAGGTGTGATAAGTTTTAATTATGAAAATGTCAAACAAAAAAGAACATAAATAATTAATTGATGCATTTATGTGGTAAGTGTAGATTGTAGTATAGATATTATTTATAGTATGTAAGAATTTGGACGCTAAATGCCTATAATTTTATCATGACATGATAAAATGTATAAAAATTAGAGTGAAAGGTAGGACATTTAAAGCAAGAATAATAAACATATTTCACTCTAAAAGACATAAATCAAATAAACTAATAAACAATAGATATTTTTAATAATGTGTGAAGTAACTAAAAAAGGTATTTCAACACAGTATAGTGAGATCCACAAAGAAGAGATTCTTGAGCACCCATTTTATAAATAGTGCGGGTAAAGATAATATTAGTGAGAATAAAGGTCAAATAATAATCATTTAGTGAAATATAGACATTATTTAAGAATAATTATTTGTAATATTTTAGTTTTAACTCATTTCAAGAACAATATTTATAAAAACTTTGTTAAAAACACTGTAAATCTATAAGACTATTATAAGAAAAAGTATATTATAAGTTAATTTTAAAAAGAAACTAGACTAAAATAGTACCTAATTGTAGGTAAAACATTGCTAAATATAATTATATTATTAATAAAACAAGACTTATCAATTTCACCAAGTTACAATTAAAATTTAAATGTATATGTAAAATTTTTTTAGATGTAATTAAATTTTATTTATCAATTTTATGTGCTAAATAATAGCGAGAATTAAATTGTAGATATAACAAAATGTCAGGAAAAGTCCAAAATTTACAAAACTAATAATTTATTTTCATCAAATATAATATTTAGTTCATACTATCAATAAAATATCAAAATTTCATCATAAATTGACAATTAGTAATCCATATTGGTTTTGTATTTGAAAGCTTAAAAATCCATTTAGTTGCTAGTTCACGTCAGAAAAAATTAAAACAAAAATTTATATACATCACCGCTAACTATAAAAGCGAAAGTTTTTTTTAAGGGGAGTGCAGATCAATCAGTTGTCAAGTAAAGACAATTTTTAAAAAAGGAAAAGAAGTTTACTAAATTTATAAATAAATAATATCATTAAGCAAGCAGCTCTGAAAAACATTTAATAAATTAGTGATATATGAGAAGAAAAGTTACAATAGTTGGCAAAAGGAGAAAGGATTTTTAAGTTTTAAAAAAGGAAGTAACCTAGAAACCCTGATAACAAAAATTTTGGAGATTAAAAGTTATTTATCTAACGTGTAAGAAGCAGAAATTTTAGACTTGCCTGAATATAGTTTGATAACATATATATATATATATATATATATATATATATATATATATAGATTAACCTTATAATGAATATTTGTAGTTAGTAATTAAATAAATTGTTTAATTTGCACTGTAATAATATCCCTCTTAATATTAACAGCACACACAAATATTTTTTTAGATTGAATAAAGTAAAATTACATATAATAAGACAATAGTTATATATATATATATATATATATATATATATATATATATATAGATTAACCTTATAATGAATATTTGTAGTTAGTAATTAAATAAATTGTTTAATTTGCACTGTAATAATATCCCTCTTAATATTAACAGCACACACAAATATTTTTTTAGATTGAATAAAGTAAAATTACATATAATAAGACAATAGTTATTTTTAACCGTTCAGACATCATATACAACGTTGCCAGATTTAATAATATTAAATCCAACAGGAGAGACACAGTGCACATTAAATAATAATAAAAATTTTAATTAGGAATAGATAAGGTTATTGATAAATATTCCATAAAACTGCACCAACTGACATATTTGTATTATTTTAATAAAGTCTATACTTGTGTTTATGAGTCAATGGTTTGACTTTTCTAATAATAATAATAATTTAATCTGAACTCACCTGAGAAAGAGAAAATTGACATCGATGTTTTTAAACCTCTGATCACGAAAAATGGGGTACATTCAGAAATACAGCAGTGAAGTTTTTTTTTATTAAAATAAAAAAATTTGGTACAAATCAATTATATTCAGGTATAGTTATTTGTGTCTAGCGCCTAACAATTAAAAAAAAAGGAAAAATAAGAACCTTATATATATATATATATATATATATATATATATATATATATATATATATATATATATATATATATAAAATTTACTAAAAATATAATCCTTTAAATAATCATAATTTTAATTTCTGATATTGTTTTAAATGTTATTCTCTTAAATATTGAATTTTAAGTCTATATTATAGGTGTATTTGTATTATATTCATAATTCGTTTTACATTTTAGACGATTATTTTTGAAAATGTTCTAAATAAAGAACGAAACGTCAGAGCAATGAAAACTGTATTTTAAATATGAGCCTAATCCCAAGAAAAAAATAAAATGCCACACACTTATTCAAATTTAGAATATGCATATATAATGTTTGTTTATAGTTTTTGTAATGGGAATGCTACAGCTGCAGTTGAAGAATATCATCAGCGATATCCGCATCTGAAAAACTGTTGCTAGTTTTTAACAAACTGTACGAGACTGGAACGTTTCCCAGTGCTAACATAAAATCGGAGCAAGCCACTGGACAAAGTTTAAAAGAAGTGTAAAATATGAATTTAGTAGAAGATGATGCAATTGCTACTCAGTTAGATATTCCACAGAAAAGAGCAATCAACACACTCGACGAGCAAGACCTATATCCATACCGGGTACAGCGTGTATAGCACCTACAACCAGAAGATTATCATAGTCATTGTGTTGTATCGCACATAGTGTTTACCGATAAAGCAACATTCACCCGGGAAGGCATCAATAATACTTTCAACTCTCATGTATGGTCAAAAGAAAATTTCCACGAAACTAATTTTCAGCATAAGTTTTCATTAAACGTCTGATGTAGTATGGTCGATGCTTATTTAATTCGCCCTTACATACAGAATCGAATCATAGGAGAGAACTATTTAAATTTGTTACAAAATATCTTAACAGAACTACTAGAAAATGTTCCTTTAAGTATCAGGATGCAAATGTATTATCAACACTATGGAGCCCCTATATATTTCGCTCATCAGGTCAAGCAGCATTTCAAAAAACAGTTTCCATGGCTTTGGATTGCTCGCGGTGGTTTTATTAATTGATCTCCAAGATCTCCAGACCTCACACCATCAAACTTTTATTTGTGGGGCTGGTTTAAAAATGTGGTAGACAAAGTAAAATTTAACACTCAGGATACATTATAGACACATTAAAAATACTGCAGCAGTTATTAGAGAAAGACATTAATCAATTAGACGCGCCACAGGAGGCCTTCGTAGACGAGACAGAAAACATTTAGAGGGTATTGGCAGTATTTTTCAACATTTATTAAAAGCTAATATTAAAATAAATTAATGTAAGGCATTTTGTTCATTTGTAATTACTCTATAGTTTGAAAACAAATGAGAATCGGATGGCGAATGATAAATTCAGTTTTTGTTTAATTTTTTTTGAAATTTGGAAATAATATTTCCCGGTTACTTAAAATTGGTCTCTTTACAACATAATATTTCTCATAAAAAGTTTGAAATAATATTGTATTTTTGAAACATTTTTTGGGACATAAGTTTACATCTGTTTCTAATTTTTAGGAACCCATGAATACTACAATTCTAAGGAATTTTAATCACTTGAAAACCTTTTGATTAGTAAATGTGTCGTACACATTTGAAATGCAATGTTTTTCATAATCTAAGGAACTGGTTAGTTCAATTAGAGAAAGAAATTGGCTCGTCTTTTTAAGATCTTGCTCACTATAATTAAAGATGGTGATAATATTCTTATAGAAAACATATAGAAAAGATGTATTAACGTTATGCCTATTGATAAAAATACTCTAATATTTACTATTACCTTCTTCACGTTCTTGCTACAGTATTTTGGGAGCTATATTTTTCATTCGAACATTTTGTGCCAATATTTTGGGATTTATATTTTCGCACCAATGTTTTAGGATTTATCTTTAAAAGCTTAATCGCATGTAATCTGACGAACTGACGCCCGCGACTCCGGTGCTGTCGGTCCCGTGTGTAAGTCGGACGCGTTCGTTTTCCGAATGGTTCTGGCCAATCAGGTTGCGAGACCTGCTGCGCGTTATCGGCCCTGTTGCCAGTGTTTGGGGTTGCGTTGCCGAGTTGTAATCTGTTTCGTTACTAAGTGGTTGATGTTTTGTAGGCAGATTTTTCCAAGTATTAGACACTCGCTGGCTATTATCTCTGCTATTTAAATTGTTGTGCCTGTTGCAAATAATTCATTTTGAAAAACTGCTATTTTGGTCGGTTTTTTGGCCTTTTTGCAATAATTAATTGGCGAAAATGTAGATTTTTGTAGATGTTTACATTCTCTACAATTTTTATTCTAAACTTTTTCAGTTTTTCTAATTAATATTATCGCTAGGTATAAATTTACCAATTATGATCAAACTGGATTGCTAGTAAATCCTAAAGGCCAGTCAAAAATCGCCACCCATAAAGGCAAATAATAAATAGGCGCACTAATCTCAACAGAGTGAGATGAAAGGGTTACTGCAATTATATATATATATATATGCAATATCCCTAGGAGGACCCATAACTCTTGTTCTAGCATAGATGGTGGCAATGAATGTTTGTGCATATTGTCTCAATTAAGGTTTTTTCGTTGAATTTCAGTTTATAATTATTGTTTTTGTGCTTAAACTTCGTCTCTTTCATTATATTTTAATTAATAGTGTACGATTATTTATCAAATTGTTTTTTTTTTTCGTTAAACATTAAGTACTAACTGTATTTATTGTTTTTATTGTTTAAATTCATATTTTTATATATTTAGATAGTCCACAAAATAGCGGTTTTTGATAAATATGTTAAAGAATTATGTTAAACATAATTGTTATGTTTCATACTTCTGTACATGAGTTAATCAATAAAAATCTTTCAAATGAGCTCAAAATTTATTATGGAAATTAAACTTGAGACTTCTGCCTCATTCCCCTATCTGTTGTTCTCTTATAAACAAATTAAATAATGTGGGTATTTCGAATGTAATTTATTTCAAGTTGGTAACTTTTAAGAGCTTAGAAAAAGACTTACCTCCAAATTCACTAACATCGTTTACCTTTAAAATAGCTCTGAACTGACACCAGAGTGTTTAAACTGGCATGACTAACAATAAGTCAAGGAAGTTTTAAACCCTAAAAATACAAGCATAAAAAATTATTTTCTTTTATTTGCGAACAGGCAAAAATTGAAAATTTTATTCATTTTGGGATCCAACTAGTTCTCTTACATATTTTAAGGCTTTATTGCAAGGTTTTTGTCCTTAATATAAACAAAACAAAACTGATCTACTAGGAGATCTATTTTTCATGGCAACTAGATCTTGTTCAAGTCTTAATCCTTCTTAGTGAATCTAGCTGCCATATTTAAAAAAAAATCTTAACGACCATCAGAAACAGAGATATTATAATTTTTTTTTCTAAAAAATCTCAGTCAAAGACAATTTATACCTTGACCTATGAAACAACTTATTCAGTATAATAATACTAAAAATAAAGTTACTATTTTTTAAATTACATGGGCTAACCGAAACTAACCTAAATTCTATATTTTTAAAACTATAAAAATCAATATTTTCACCTTCGCCTCGTTACCAATTCCCATAAGAACCGTAAAATAACATAATGAAAAAAAATTTATAACTTCAATATTTCACAGCCCCTACAGATTACCAGATTGTAGATTTCTGGCTTGAACTTTTAGATTTAACACTTCTGGTCTTAAGGGAATCTGAGGTCTGAGACTGAAACCAAAAACTAGATATAAAGTTCTAGCAACGAGATTATATAGATAGACTGCTAAAAGTTGATAGAACTTTATTTGGTAAAAGTTCTTATAAAACTTTTAGACAGTTTTAGAAATGTGTAATCCTTATTTAATATTTAGTCTTATACACAGCCGATAAGTTTTTTTTTATCGTATCGCTGTATTTAATTGCCTGTGTCATTTTTTTAATTAAAAAACTGACTTAATCTTAAAAAAATACAAAAAGAAATATTTTATTTCTTATTTTTAACTCCAATTTTTATGTTAAAATAAGCTGTGAGTAGATTAATGCAGCTAAGATAACTAGTTCAGATTAAATCCGGTTAATTCGAGTTCATAAGCCTTCTGATGATATCGGCTACCAAAATTTAAATTATAATTTTCCTTCTTTGTGTTTAGGTACTTTTTCGACACAAATCAACAACTCCTGTGATAAAAAGAACCAGCCTTGGTTTATGACGTTATCAACTAGCAGCCGTTGAGCCAACATTATTATCTGCTTTTAGTTGGATTTTTGTGCTTGTTAGCTTTTAAACTTACTCAAGAACTTTAGAGGATTGATATTTAAATATTTTAAACTTATATTTAAGTAAAAATCAACAAGGCTAACAATATAGGTGTGAAAAAGTGTAACATAATAATTTGAAAAAACTTGACCGTTTCGAAAATATTTTATTGGGTTCATTTTAGATAAATATGTTGAAGTGCGAATCATTCTTTTGGCGATTTTTAGTTTTGAATATGTTAGGATATCCATAAATTATATGAACTAAGTACTAAACGAGATTAATGTATCTCGTAATGATTTCAAGATCGGAAAAAAGTATCCATTTTATCCAAAGTTGTACACAACACTAAAATAAACAATTAAAAATTCTTTAAATCTGAGAAATTTTTGAATGAAATTGTATCAAACAAATATTTAGTCTGCAATAGTTAACCCACTATCTTAAATTTTAAATTAACTTTAGAATAGTAATCTAAGTCCCTAAAACCGTCCAATACCGATATTTAAAGAACTTCAGACATAAATTTATTAGTCCGACATATTTTATCCTGCATATTGTATACGCCCAAAAAACCTACAATGTAAATTTTGGACAAAATCAGAAAAATGTAAAATTTTAGTCCTCCATATTGTATCTGTTATATTAAGCCAAAAAAAATAACTTGATTCGTAACCCATGACCCCTACCAAATTTGAACAAATATGAATAACGTAAAATGTTCAACCTACCAATTTTAACCTGTTAACTTAATTTGAATCTACCTCCACGAAAACTCCTTAGTATTAATTTTAGACAAAATCTGGAAATGTAACATTTTTAGACCGTCATATTGAATCTGACACATTAAATTTTCTTAAAATAATTTTGAATCCGCTATTTAAACCCTTAAAAAAAACCAGTACCCATTTTGAATAATATCGAAAAATATAAAATTTTTAGTCCGCCATGTTGAATCTTTAAAAATAATTTTAAATTCCTAATATACACCCTTAGGAACGCCCCTATACTAGTTTTGGAAAAAAACAAATGATATAAAATTTTTAGGACGCTATATTGGATCTGCCATATTGATTTTTCAAAAATAATTTTAAATTCCTAATTAGTGCATCCAAAAATCCCCCTATACCCTTTATGAATTAAATCGAGACATGTAAAATGTTTAATCAGTCCTATTGAATCCGCAATATTTAATTTTTTTAAAATAAGTTCAGATTTGTGATTTGCGATCCCGAAAACTACCCCATTCCAATTTTGGAGAAAATCGGAACAAACTAATTTTTTGTTCTCCGAATTTTTTAAAAATAATTTAGTTTTGTTATATGCGATCCCGAAACCTAACAATTTTGAAGTAAATCGGATAGAGTTAATGTTTATGTCCGCCATATTGGATCCGCTATATTAAATATTTTAAGAATAATTTCAGATTCGTTATGTGCCACCCCGAAAACTCCCTCATACCAATTTTGGAAAAAACAGCCAAAACTAATTTTTTTCGTCGGCCATATTGAACACGCCCTACTGAATTTTTTAAAAATTATTTCAGATTCATTATGTGTGATCCAAAAACTTCCCTATTCCAATTTTGGAGGAAAATTTTTTTTGTCCGCCATGTTGGATCCATAGCATTGAATTTATTAAAAATTATTTCAGATTCGTCATGTGCGACCCGGAAAACTTTCCAATGTCAATTTTGAAGAAAGTCAGATAAAATCAAATTTTTTGTCCGCCATATTCAATTTTTTAAAAATAATTTCAGAATCGTTGTGTGCGACACCGAAAACCACCCAATACCAATTTTGGAGAAAATTGGAAAAAATTTTTTCTGTCCGCCATATTATCAGCACCATCATGGATTTTACTTTACCAATTGCATCCAAAATGATATGAGGTTACCACAACAAATCCTGAACATAACGTAAAAAAATTCCATTCCAGGATATATAATGTATACTAGTAATACATTTATTAAACAATAACATTATCCGTTTTGAAGTCCTTTTATCGCTGGTACCAAAATTTCACCATAAATTGCGCTTTAGCACTATAACCGGCATTTTTTTGGAAAACAGAGTACACGCAGTATCAGACCATTTGGATAATTTCCCTTACAACTGGATACACCGATCCATACAGTATCTAAAAGTTATTAAACTACCAATCAATGTGTATAAAGAGTTTTCAATGAACACAAAAATAAATAATGCAAATATGATGCAATGTTGCCAGATCCAATTTATCGTTCGAAATAATTATGGTAATTTTTATTTTACTTTCAAATGTAATAATAAAGCTTAAATTATGACTACTGAAAAAATTATATAAAATAGGGTGTAATTGTTTCATATCATCCTTCTTTTTTCAGACAATCGGTTTTAACAATTGCAGAATTATCTTAGGCAGGTCCGCTTTCAAGCTGTCAGAAACACGTTACAAAAAAAAGCTATTTCCAAGCTCTTCATTTGTTAGAATTTTGAGACAGTCGCGTCAACGACAGATTATGGGAGTTCAATAATTGAGGAATTTTCACTGCAACCAACTTTTAAGAATATTTTTCATTACTAAACTGACATGTTTTATAAAATAACTACAAATAATATGAAATAAGTGATTTTTGAAAATATCTAGTATTTTAAACAAAAAAAAAACCTCCTTTAGGATCCTACAACCACCTAGATCTCTTCTAGTTTCGTCATTTTCGTCCGTCTATCTGTTACAACTTTATATTATTGTTACGAAAGACTAGGAGAAATTGTTTGATATGCTCCTCTATACAAATTATTATTATATTTTTTTGATCTGATGAGTCAGCCAGGAATTTCTAGATTTGTATAGTAGGTTCTATAAGGATATAAAAAGGGTAGGATAAACGTAGTTTAGATATAGTTAAATTTGAATAGTGAAGGTATTAAGAAGTAGTAATTAAATATAGTTTTGTTTTAGTTGTTTGTAAAGATGTAAAGAAGTAGTTAATATAGTATTTGAAGTAATTTAGTGAGAAGTGTTGTGTTTTATTTTGCAGACCCAGTGAGCGATTTAAAGAAAGAAAATCGTAACAATATCGTCAGTATTTCATCTTAAGCAATGAAAATGTACCTATTTGTTATTGTTTTGAATAAAACCAAAATAGACTTTGTCTAGTGTTAAAAGGGTATTGCTTCGACATATTTAACCTCCTAAAACCAGCAACGAGCTTTGTTAGAATCTCTATAATATGAACTTTATCGTAACACTCCCCGATTTACAAGTTGCAGAATTATTAACCTACTTCTAGCGTAGGCGAAAAGTTACAATACTCCGGAGAACTTTTTGTAAATTAAAGTCAAAACCGGATAGAGTAGAGATTTTGGCACCCCGATAGTGCTTAGAATAGTTGTATGAATTAGTAAAAACATAAAATACCCGGGTTTGGGTTGTTAAGTAATCCCTGAAAACCTAAAAGGTCTACTTTCAGCCTAAACGTGCCTAAACGTTTAATCTGTATAGAACCAATTTAAAGCTGCTGGATGATCGGGATTGTATTGGATTTTCTTGCAAATTTTATGGGTTTATCCGACTTTAAAAAAAAAGAGGATCTCAATTTAACACATCTATTTTTATTAGGTGGAGCAGAGCAGCTTGCTTATTTGAATATTCGATTAAAAAAAATAATGCAGATATATATTTAATTCTTTGAACAACATCAAGTATAATAAGTTTCATTCAACTTTTTTCAGCATATCGACGGGAATGTTGGCGGCAGCTTGACGAATATTGTTCATCAGATGAGCCAGGGTTCTAGAAGGATCGTTGCAAACAAGTGTTTTTAGAAAACCCGATAAAAAATAGTCGCAGGGGATTAAATAAAGCGACCGTGCTGGCCAGTGTAGATCACCCCTCAAGGAGATGAGGCGTCCTAGGATGTGTTGCCGCAAAACAGTCATTAACACACGTGATGCATGTGCCGTGGCACCTTCCTGCTCAAACCATACATCTCTCATATACATCTCGTTAAGTGTTGGCAGGAAAAACTCCTGTATTATGTGAACATAACGGTCGGAACTCACCGCAACTTCCCGTTTGTTCTATTCAAAAAACCATGGACCAATAATACCAATTCGCCATACTGCACAACAAATAATTACAAGTTGTGAATATAGGGAACGCTGATGAAGTTGTCTGGGATTTTCAGGGCTCCAATAATGAATATTCTGCTTATTTCCAGATCCCGAAAGGTGGAAATCAGCTTGATCACTGAAGAAAACAAGTATACTGTGAAGCCTGCCAAATAGCGCCTCACATGCATTTTCTCGAACAACAAAATCACGTGGATTAAATTCCTGCACCACAATCAATTTATAGGGATGAAATTTTAGTTCCTCACCCAGCAGTGCGTTGGTTTAATAAAGGGCGAATTATCCTTATAGTTTGTTTAGTCACTAATAGATTTTCCTAAAAACAGATAAAAAGAACTGCCCATGAACTTGGTTACATTTACAAATGGCATTACTTGTTTGATAGACCTATATCAAATATTTATTTAAGTATATGTATAATTTCAAAATGATGAGTTGAATTTAATTAAAACAAAAACGGCATGGCCGCTCTTGTGTAGAAACTTCTTCTGTTCAAAAAGAATCTGGGTGGAGGTGAGTACAGCCATTTTCCAACATTATCAACAGTGTCTGCAAAACATGAGCAAACCGAAGTGGATTTTAAATTCTTTCTTAAATATCTATACAGTAGAATCATCAAATTTATAAGAACTAGTAGAACTCACAAGTAACCAAGAGTTCTGGCTTCTAAAATCGATACAAGAACTCCATTCTGGATTGTGGGATATAGTTCAAAATTTTTTAATTGCATTCCATTACATTTGGCTGAGCGTGAATTTAGTGCCGTCGCAAATTCACTTTCCAAGGCATACAATTAATTCTCTATCTATATCTCTATGAAAGCGACGCGAGCGCAAGTATCGTGGTCGGTGGCTGGCGATGCGCGAAAATGGTAAGTAATCAAAAGGAATTTTTGTTAAATATTCTCGATATTTATAAAAATATGCCTTATTTGAACAAATATATTAGATACAATGGTCTAATATTCGTTCCCCCATTTCCTTTTTCTTTATTTTCACACAATCAGGGCCTATGTTTACGGGCTTTGAAAGAGTGGGTGACGTGGTAAATATCGGAGTTCTAGCGTGCTCCACAACCACTCACTGACTGACATCCTAGTTCGGAATTCTCAATATCATCTAATTTAATAGCCTCTTATCTCTTGAAGAGCACTCTGTCAAAAGTATGTCCATACGAAAAAAAAATAATGCTAAAGTACCTATTATTTTTATATTTTGTGATCCCGACAGGAAACAGATCTACTTTAGGAACGTGACTCTGCCTACGCAAGCCTTGTTTTTCCTTTCACCTCATTCTAAGTCGTGAAACCTAAATTTTGTCGATATCCCTCATCATTTCCAAGGCTTCGTTACAGCCCTCACCAACACGCTAGGTAAGTGTGGAAAAAAAAGTGTGGGATGACCACAAAAGCAAAGGGTGGACGATATCAGACAGGTAGCAGGTAAATCATAGATAAATGTAAAACAAGGCAGGGAGACGTGGAAAAGATTGAGAGAAACCTATGTCCAGTAGTGGACAAATATGGGTTGAGAAAAAAAGAAGGAAGGAAAAAGAACTATTATTTTATTTGCTTATTCTAAATAAATAAATAACTTTTGGCGGGAATGAGGTATTTTACTGTGTAAGGGGTACTCTGTGGGGCGGTTTGTAAAACTACTGTATGTTAGGAGTTTAAAAGCTGTTGTTCTAGGTGCATGTTGTTGAACTTGAAACGTAGAAACTTATAGAGATATGTAAATCAAAGTGGCGAACTTAACATTATGGATATTATAGGCTAGGTCCCACACGAGATCTCAATCTTTTCATAACCAAATAGTCATACTAGTATTTTTATGAAATTTCACTTACTTTCGTAGGTAATCTTTTTTTCTCTTTTTTAGGATAGATGCTTTAATAAGTCAGACACACACTATATACAATACAATTACATTGGCAACCAAAATACGTGGCAATAATAATATCGACGTGTTTCAGTAACCTCAGTCGAGCGAGCTACACCCTCCGCGTTAGTCTACACACGTGTCTCTCTATTATCTGGTTACAGAGTGAAATTACCTTAATTTTTTGATTATCGATATATAATTAAGCCGCGAGCGAGGGCGTTAAAATAGCGATAATTTGGATTTTATTAACTTAGGAACCGCACTGTTAAAAATAACCTTAAATTTAATGCAAATTTAATGTCCATTCTACATTAGATTTAATCGTTTTGTACCTAAAATCGTGAATAATTTACATTAACTTTAAATCTAAAGCAATGCATTTAAATATCAGTTCGTTGTATAAAAAAAAAATAATTAAAAAAAATTTCAACTTTCTGTATATTAAATTTAATTCACTTGTACTTTAAAGGAATTTACATTATTATTTATGATACATTGCATAAGATTCCGAGAGATGGCGCAACTTGTATTCAACTTTTTATTTAGTATGATATAAGTTGCTTAAAGGACTCAATTTTCTGATGATGAGGTGTACATCTCTGCCGGTACTGGCGGAAACCAATGAGTTCGAAACAGGTCTACAGATGACGGCACACTATCTGTGGGAAAAATTTCCACCATTTCCTGGTAGTAGAATTTTTTGACTTCATACTAATGTTGGTGCATTAAATATGTGATAACATATCTTAAATTCAATGAACACTGAGTGTATATTTAATATACATAGTCATCATAAAAAGAAATGATCAAAACTTTAAATTAAATGTATGATTACATTAAATTTTATGGATAAAATTAGTTTAGATTAATGTAAATTATTAAATTTAATGCATTACATTAAACGCATTTAATAAATGTTTATTAAATTTGCTTCCAGTACATTTACTTAAATTTAATGCATTTCCTTTTTACAGTGTGGAAAACACCGAAACATGAAATTTGAGGTTAATTCCAGTTTGTCAACTTCCCTTAATAACAGTCTCATCTCCATTGCAAAGATATTAGGGTGTTTAAAAGTATACTAAGTTGGTTTCAGTACAAGTTGCCTAATTGAGCGGGAGACTACCATGCTCTGAGGTTTTATTGCAAAACAATTTAACAATTGTTGATATGATCACAGGTTAGGAGTAATGTGATATCCGATAATTTTAACTTACACCTTCACTCGACTTATTAAAATCTAAATAAATCATTTCTTAAATAAACATTAATAATAATAGACCTGTCACCGTTACACAAATTGCATCAATTTAACTTTCAATGTTTCAAAAGCAATAAAAATAAAAGGTCTTTTGTAAAATTATTAGCTCATCTCATTTCATCAAATGTAAGGTCGAACTGTTCGGATTTTCTGACTGAAGATTTATAGTTTTAGTTCAAATTTATAATAATGTAATTTAATTTAGTGAATCGAATGGGATAGAGCAGGACAAAAACAAATTGTATCGTACAATAATGGCATGGAAAGCGTTTACATTTAGTATACTTATTAATTCATTTGCACCGGTGTTGTTGCCAGAGAAAATAAACCGACGTCAAGAAATTGAACTAAAGAGGAAAAATATTTGTTCTTTATTACAATTAGTTAAATAATTATTGATTATTTACTTAGAACTTTTTTGAAATTCATGCCGCAGTAGTTGACAGGGCTACCCTTAAGAAATTTTCTATGTATTGGTATTTTTGGTATATATCAAAATTCAACCAAATATTTGAAACAGTCTCAGACGTCGAGCAAAAAGCGATTTAGAAAAAAAATTACACTCTGTATTTCAAAAACAAAACGGATGCGGATGTAAACTTTTTTTCTTAAATTTTCCCTGGATTCACACCTTTTATAACAATTACAATGCAATGCAACTATCAAATTTGGTGTATGTATAATACGTTGATTTGAATGCTTTTTTGCTTTTAAAATTGATTTAACAAGGGAAACAAATATTACTTGTTTAAATAACTCCGACCACGAGTGCAAACAAAATCATATGTTCTATGGACACGAGGTCACCGCGGCAAAAAAATATGGTTTACTTGTATTTGGAAAATTAGCTTGGTGCAATTTGTGGAGAATTTTAAATTATTTCCGTCATTTTTGGTATTTCAATGTGTTAGTTGAAAAAAGTACTGACTGTAAATTAAAGGGATACCCGGTTATATTTCGAGAAAAAGAAAACAAAACAAATTTCCTCCAGGGGACTAGAGTTATCACTTCTTAGTACGGCTGCCTTATATAAATAATTATAAAATAATCTCAAAATGTTAGAAATCATACTGAGGAGATGTCTCAATTTTCCGAGATGTTAACTCAAACTTAGCCGATATTAAAGACAACAAGGTCCTCGCTGCCTCTCTTCACATATATATTCCCTTCCAATCATCGATCTTCTGCGAAAGACAACTTCAAACACGTATATTAAAACTTCAAACTTGGTCAATTAAGACTGGCTTCTCATTCACTCCAACTAATTAAACTGTTCGCCATTTCTGTAAAAAAGAAAACTGCACGAAACTCAATAAAATTGTATTGCATCAAAATAATCTCCCCATGAACAGTGAACTTCAGTTTCTTGCCTCAACTTGCGTCCTCACATTGCCAATCTCAAAGCTCGCTGTTTGCCTACAATACTTTACTAACACCCCTTCACCGCCTTTCCTTTCTTATGAAATATACCACTTTAATCAAATCTAGACCTTTTTTTATCGATCACTGTAAAACCCTTAACCCATCTACCACCCTAGTTTCTTCCATCACTCTCAGTGCGAATGATCTTGCTTTCTACTTTATGGCCCCTTATAACCTAATCATTCCTAACACTTCCCCCATTTTCCTCCAGATACATCCCCTTGGGAACTAACCTTGACCATTTGCAATACGAGAAAAATAATACAAGTAACAATTTTTAGATATAATCAATCCAACATATAAATTTTATAAACTATCTTTTACTGACGGCTCTAGATCCGATGAAGGAGTGGGTTCTGCCGCCATGGTAGTCACCTTCATCATTGAAGCAAAGCTAAACTCCCTTTTTTTCCATTTTCTCTGCTAAATTATTTGCTATTAAAGAATGCGTCAGAAAAATAATCAAACATCGTTCATCCTACAAATACTTAATCATTACCGATTCCTTGAGTTGCTTTAAATCGCTACTATCCCACAATAATTCACACCCAATATTGAACTAAGTCTTAGACCTTCGAAAAATAGGCATCCAATGCAGACTATCTATTTTCTTTATGTGGGATCCAAACTATGTTGGCATCAATGGAAATGAACTGGCAGACTCTCTAGCCAAATCTGCAATACCTGACGGTACTCCTTTCCTCTCTCTTCTCCACTATTACGAATACTAGAAGCATATAAATGATACTTTTCATAACATCGTGCAAAGCTTTTGGGATCTCCTAAGAATTCTAACAAGATACTCCCCATTAAACGCATTTTTTTCCTAACTCTCCAGATAGAATATTGTTTTATGGACCAGACTTTCCATCGTTCACTATATATTAATCCACGTTCACCTTATTTTTAATAAGGATCCTCCACAATATCTGCCTTGAGACTGCTCCCTCATCATAAAGCATATCGTATGCGATTGTTCACTATATACCAAAGTTAGAAATATGCATTACCTAGTAGGACTTTTCTTCTGCAATGATAAAAGGTATTCATATTTTAAATGTTTTAAAACAAATCCACATTTATAATAAAATCTAATATCTATCAACCCCACTATAGAAGGCGCCAAATAGTCCTAGTCAATGACGCACCTTTAACTACCAAATCAATCAATCAGTTAATCATTGGGTATCAAATGAGGGCTGTACATAGAATGACCTATCCATTCTACATTTTGAGTACTCACATAGTCATTTGTTTGAGCCAATGTGCGAGAACTTGCAATATCAAGATTCACTATAGACTTCCGGCAAATAGATAGTTGTGCACTATTCAGAATTGACCATTCTACAGTTCTCTAAAGGCAATATGGTCGACTGCTGTTTTGACTCATACGCATAGATTCAAGATTCGTCACCGTATAGTGTTTTTAAGCACCACGATCGTATTTTTTAAGCTTTTTCTTGCTCAAAAAGCTTTTTTCGAACGATTGTCAAATTATGAGGGATTCAACGAGAACATAGCTTTTTACGATCAAATGTTCATATTTATGTATATATATATATATATATATATATATATATATATATATATATATATATATATATATATATATATATATATATATGTATATATATATATATATATATATATATATACACGCTCAGGGATGGCTCAACTGCACGGTATGTGACATGATGACCTTACATCATGACCTAGTTCAAGCACAGCATCGATGTTTTCTTGTACTACAACTGATTTTGAACGATCTTCACGCGATTCGCCCGTGAATGAACGACAGTCATGATTAAATTCACTAACCCAGCGATATATAGTGGTTTTTGTAGGTGTTTCATCCCGTATAAAGAACAAAGTTTTTCGATGCACTTTTGTTGAGATAAATCATGTAAATAATTGTGAAAATAATCGTATGAAAATGTTCACGAGATAATTTATATTTTATCCGAGATGAAATTTTGAAATTACTGTAAACAATATAAATAACGTCCATATCTTAAAACATTATGATTATTTATACCGTTTAAAGTGTCAAATTTTATGATTGATATGTCACATGACACCTAGCAACGCTACTCTCGTATAACTAGTAATAGTGGATTATAAAAGGCATAATTTCGCAGTTAACACCGGGCCGTACTATTAGTAACTCAAAATAACATCTGTAAAAATACAATAATTTGACCAGGTTAAACAATTAAACTTTGGTTAACAGAAATATACAATTTAAATAAATATACCTAAATTATTAATCAATTGCCAATTATAGCATTTAATATAATATGGTAATAAGACATAATTACTATTATTTGATACAAAAATATTTTCTAGTGTCAAGACCTACAATGTATACAAGCATTTTAATTTATAGCTAAATACTGTAGAATAATACCCGGGATAACAACAGTATTTTTTTTATAAAACAGTTACTTGTCTGACTGTGTCCTACAAGATATTTAATTACATATAAATTTGTTGCACAGTTATGCAAATTACAATATTATTCTCCCTTGTGTACTATTAAAAAGAGAGTCATTTTCTACCGAAAGACCTCGCACAAATCTTACAGGAAATGTTCAAGGATCGCTTTATCTCATAAATGAACTAGGCGCTCGTGTAGGGGCCGGCTCTTAGGGAGCAAATCGAATGGTGAATTCTGCATCTTAAACACAGTAACCATAAGTGTACTGAGAAAAACAAGTTCTAGCTGAGTAACATAGTAAACAGACGAATAAGCTAGTTTTAGTACCAACATTTGTATTCTGTTACACATAATGGCGGATCCAAGGGAGGGGATCGCTCCCCCCAAAAGCTTCAAACAGGAAAATAGATCCGACTCTACTTCTTACACTAGGAATATGAATGTTGTTGGCATCTCCTCCCTCCCGTCGACAACTCGCGCTTTGAATTCAGAAAAATAGACCCCACCCTGCCTCTTGCAGGGTTCAATGAATCCTTCGTAATATTCGAAGAAGCGTTATTTAAGATCTGTTGTATTACATGCTAAATGCTTGAAACATTTATTAAAAAAACTCTTCGAAAAAGTTAAAGTTGATTGGTATGGAGAGGAAAAGAAAATAAGTTTTATGCATCATTCAAGGTGACGATAGCGGTTTTAAAAATGCAGAGTGGCTCGATAAGACTGAAATTAATGAACATGATTTAATTTCTTGCGTTGATAACACATAAGCTAAGGAGCATGAAGAAGTTGATTCACTACCCGTTATTTGTTCAACTAATTGCGCTTGTCAATATTACCTATTATTCTAAATGTAAGACGTATTTTAGTAACATATAATTTACTATAAAAATAAAATGATACACTTCATCTAGTTTTGCCACTCTTCCTCTGTTTGAAAGCTGAGGGTAAAAAATGACATTCAAAGTAAATAAACTATAAGTTTCACAAATAGAACTATCTAAAAGTGGCCATATAGAAACAGCAGTTCAGATAGTGAGCAAATCTCCGACAACTCAGTGAGAGGACGTATAATAAATGTAGGGCGCCAGCATATCCAGAACAGTTGAAGTGCAAATTGCCTTTGATGGTTTAGGTACTTTCTCTACAGTATCCACTTAGTCAATAAATAACTCAACTAAAAAAAACTGAATATACATACTAATATATAAAGGGTGTTTTTTTATAGAGGTATAGAACTTTTAAATGGAATAAAACAAAGATGATTTTTTTAAATTGACATGAAATTTACTTTATTCGAAAGATAACCTTCTGGCATTATAATTTAAATATGACTTCTGGCAAATGACCGCCACGGCTGGCTCGGACGTAGTCTAGTCTGGAGGTCCAATTTTCGACGACTTTTTCCAACATTTGTGGCCGTATATCGGCAATAACGCGGCGAATGTTGTCCTCCAAGTGATCAATCGTTTCGGGCTTATCGGCGTAGACTAGCGACTTCACATATCCCCACAGAAAATAGTCTAGCGGCGTTAAGTCGCACGATCTTGGAAGCCAATTCACGGGTCCGAAACGTAAAATTATGCCGTTACCAAACGTTTCCTTCAATAAATCAATTCTGGCACGAGCTGTGTGACATGTTGCGCCGTCTTGTTGAAACCACAGCTCCTGAACATCATGGTTGTTCAATTGATCAACGAAAAAGTCAGTAATCATGGTTCTATAACGGTCACCAATGACTGTAACGTTCTAACCAGCATCGTTTTTAAAGAAGTACGGACCAATGATTCCACCAGCCCATAAAGGACACCAAACAGTCAGTTTTTCTGGATGTAACGGTGTCTCAACATACACTTGAGGATTATCATCACTCCAAATACGGCAGTTTTGTTTATTGACGTATCCATTCAAACAAAAGTGTGCTTCATCGCTAAACAAAATTCGCTTATGAAAATCGGAATCAACGGCAATCTTGTTTTGGGCCCATTCACCGAATCTACGCCTTGCTAGGTGATCGTGTGGCTTTAATTCTTGCACGAGTTGGATTTTGTAAGCACGCAAACTAAGATCTTTCCGCAAAATCTTCCATAAAGTGAATGGACGGACACATATCCAATTCCTGGCGGATAGACTGATTCGGATCTTCCTCTATGCTACGCTCTACAGCAGCAATGACTTCTTCTGTACGCACTGTACGACGTCTCTGTGGATGCGTATTATCATTTAGAGTAAACGTGGTGCGAAAACGTTCCATAGTTAATCGAATTAATTGCTCTGATGGACGATTATGTTGACCGTACAATGGACGTAGTGCGCGATACGTATTTCGAACAGAACCAAGATTTTCAAAATAAATTTACACAATTTGGAAGCGTTGTTCAAGCGTCAGTCTATTCATGTTGAAATGCCAAACCAAACTAAACATAAATCACTTGACAGCTGACAAAATGGCCGCCAGTTAAAAAAGTGTTACCAACTTAAAGTTCTATACCTCTATAAAAAAACACCCTTTATTAACTTTACTTACAATATACTTTGACGTCAAAAAGGTATTTGTAATTTGTGACAACTCACTACAAGGCTGGAGTCCGTTTTGAAGATAGCCACAGAAATTTTAAAATATAAGCTTGAGAAAACAAAAAAAAATCAGCTTACTAAGGCAACGTTTTATACTGAGCAAACTAGCAAGATGTTACACCTGTGTGTCATAAAATAAATAAAAATAAAAAAAATAATAATAATCAGTTTAAATAACATAGGCCGACAAAATTTTTAACCAGAAATCGAACTATACTTTTCTGAAAGCTTTTAACGCGGTTAATACAAATCCGGAATCCGAATTGCTTCAACATGTCGGGTTTTCGAGATAATTTAACTTAAAACCACAAAAAATGGCATTTTGGGCCATATTTGAGGTTTATTTTTGAAGCTCCTTCACAAAACTCAATATAATATTTTGAAATACTACTCTTCTTTTTCAGAATCGTTTTTCAGTGGTCCCGATCTCTTTTTTCCTCGCCGAGATATCAAATTGAGTATTTTCGTCAATACATCTCACTGAGTTCAGGTTATGTGAGTTTGGGAGCCTGGGTTTGTGAGCAAACTCACTTCGCTCATCTGTCCGTTAAATTAGGAACGTAGCTCTCGCTACGCCCTGGTAACATATGTTTAAGAGCCTTGGCTTTTGAATAAATTCGTTTAGTTTACCTGTCTGCTGACTGCTATTCAATTGTCATGCAATGATGAAAACACTAACTTTGATATTTTCAACAGAAGATATCCCGGTGAGAAAAAAATGTAAAGGCCAGGTCATTGAAAAACGATTTTGAAGAGGAAGAGAAGTAATTTAAGATGTTATATTTAGTTTTGTGAAGAAATGTGACCTTACGGTAAAACGTAACCTCAAAGATGGCCTAAAATACCCTTATTTGCAGTTTTGAGTTAAATTATCTCGAGAGCCTAACGTGCTGAAGCAATTTGGGTTCTGAATTTGGATTTAGCGCGTAAAAAGTCCGCGAAAAAAGGTCCAATTTCTTGTTTAGAAAATTTGTCTTATTTTATTGACCTGTGCAATCAACAAGCGTTTGCCAAATCATGATTACGCTTTATAGCAAGTCTACCCTATTTAAAATTAAAGCTCAGTTAATTTAAACAAATTAAATTATTAATTTTAGATCATAAATTCCGAACTAGAAACCATTAACAATTAAACATATCATTGAAAATAAATCTATCTTTCTGTTAATTAAAAGCCATTAATCAGGTCTCAAGGAACTGGTAAAACAAATAAATAATAAAAGTTAGTTAACGGTTAATGACCGATAACCAGAAAATTTCTCAAAATTCGAGAAACTTAAAGGTTATGGTCAATAAAAGAGCCTCTATAATTTTTGAGGACCTTTTGGCCCTAATATATGTCTCAATGAATCTTGTGAGATAAATCCTTCAGAGAAGTAGTGGTTACTCAATTATCTTCAACCATAATCACAGCAAAGACAGAAAGGTAAGGTAATAAGAAAACAAAACAATTATACATAGTCCAATACAAGAATATAATTGAACTTTGCCTAGGTAACCTTATTAACCAGAAACAGATAAATTGATCATTACAACTCCAGAAAACTAATGTGGATACTAAATAAATAAGACACAATAAACATTATTTTACTGTAAAATGAAGTCTGAAAAATTACTCCATCCCATTTAAATTTATTTTTGGTACAATTACCCGAAATTCAGTACAACTACGTGAGCCTTTGTGCATTAGTAAATTCAGCTTCAATAGAAAAAAACAACCAAGCACAGTGGAGTAAAATATCAATATAATGGTCAAACTGAAAATCAAATTAACTTAAAACCATATTTTGTAGTATAAGAGAAGAGGAAAATTTCAGAAAAATAAAAACAATCGAACTGGAAAAGAAATAAGTAAGAAAGTAGAACTACGAGGGTTTGTAATATAGTTAAACTGAAAATGCAACGAGTAATATGCTTTTACTCAAAGAATTTATTAAAAATGCTTAAGGAATATTGTGTTGCCCCTAACGTGAGTATATGCAAAATAAAGTAAAAATAAACAATCCATAGTGAACTTAAGCTGAAATTTGAACCGTAACAACATATTATCTTAGGGTTAGCTTCTACCGTTAGAATAACTTATCATTCATTAAAAAATTTGAATTAAAAGCCAAGTTACACTTAATTTTGTTGGAGCGCTGCGTATGAATGCCATTTTTACACTAGTTTTGCACTAGTGTTCCAATTTCTCGGCTTCTAAACAACTTTTTTCAATTTAAAAAATACTGTCGTTTTTGTCTATAAATTTGACATCAACTAGCATAGATCTAAAAGCAATACTTCATTTATTAACAATTTAATTTTTGACCACATCACGGTTTAAAGGCATATCTTGGACATTACAACTACACATAAGTCCTTAAAAAAAACGTTAAAAGCCCTTGTAAAGTCATTTTGTTAAAAAATATATTTACTTTGTTTTCTATTTAACTTAGATTTTATTTTATTAGGGGCAAAACGAATGGCTCAACTATATTCATTAATTATTTCAAACTATTTCTGTTGGCGAAATTTTGGTCACAATCCAACTTGCTTTTTATATACAACGAGGACATAAAGTCTGAAATAAATTTATTATTTAAAAACTCTGCGTTTCTCGAAAAATCGTTCAGACACTTCAACTTTGTTTTTTGCTATGGATTTTTTCTAGTATAGTAAATTTTACAGGGTGATTTGAAAGAAGCTATACTAAAATCAACTTAATTTTTTTTTAATAGTAACCACCAATTTTTTGTTCACTTTAAGACTTCCTACAAAATTCTGAACATTTTTTTCTAATACGTATTTTATATCTAAATATAATTGTTTTCCATTTTCAAGAGTTAAAACACGAAATTAAATACGATAATTATTTACTACCAACTGATACAATGACCTATTCCTTTGTTACAATTTATCTAATTCTCATTTTGAGTTCATTTTAACTGAAAATGAAACTTACTGATGTACAGAGAACATAAATTCTTACGATGATAAGATATAACGATAGAGTCACCACCCAAGAAAAAGTGAGTCAGTTATTACAAGAAAAATATTCTAATCTTCACCCAATGACACAATCGACATGGAGTAAGATTGAAAAGAAATTTCATCGGCTTGGTCATGTTCCAAATGCGAGGAAGACCTACTCAATATAGGCAAAAAGTAAATATGTGGGCTGTAATCGTAGGTAATATCGTTATAAAGCTGATCATTTTCGATGAAGATATAATTCGGATACATTAAAATATATGGTTTCAACAAGACGTGCTCCGCCACATCACTCAGCAGAAGTTCTCGCCTTTCTTAATGATCTTTCCGCAAACAGGTGGATAGGAACAAGGGTGGCCGCCAAGGTCTCCAGACTTAAACCCTCTTGTCTTCTTTTTGTGAGCTTACCTTGAAGATAAAGTTTTCTAAACTAAGCCAATTGACATGGAAGACTTAAAGAACCGGATTTTTCAAGAATTACTGTTAAATACTACAAAAGTAGTCATAAATATTCAGAACAAATTTATAAATCACATAGGTTACTGTCGTTTTTAATATTTAAAAAAATGATAAAATTACGAGGATGGTTCGATAAGTTCTCGATCTGATAAAGAAAACAAAAGATTTTTGAAAATGTTTTTATTTATTTTTCAGCATAGTCCCTTTGTACTTCAATACATTTAGACCAACGATGTTTTAATATTTTAATAGCTGTAGTATAATCCGATTTGTCCAACTCTGCAAAATAAGCTGTTGTCGTGGCTCTGACCTCGTTATTTGAAGGGAATTTTCATCCAGCGAGCCATTTTTTCAAGTTTGGGAAGAGAAAGTAATCGCTGGGAGCCAGATCCGGTGAATATGGCGCATGTGGAAGCACTTCGCAACGTAGGTCATGGAGTTTTGCAGCAACAACCATAGATTTGTTTGCAGGCGCGTTATCCTGATGAAAAAGCACTTTTTTTGGCAAGATGTGGACGTTTAGCTTTAATTACATGCTGTAAACGGTCCAGTAGTAAAGCGTAATACTCCCCGGTGATGGTCTTGCCTTGTTCTAAATAGTTTATAAGCACCACGCTATGTGAATCCCAAAAAACTGTGGCCATAACTTCTCCTGCAGACGGAACCGTTTTTCCTTTTTATGGTGCACTTTCACCTGCCTCCACCCACTGTTTAGACTACTGCTTTGTCTCTGGCGTGTAATGGTGAATCCATGTTTCATCAACAATTATAAAGCGTTAACGAAATTCAGGAGGATTGCATCTGAATAAGTCTAAACATTCTTGCGAAGTGTTCATTTGAGGGCGATTTTGGTTGACTGTTAACAAACGCGACACGAAGCGCACAGAAAGCTTTTTCATGTCAAGAACGTCATGTAAAATGTAGTGGACACGATCTATCAAGATGTTTGCTATACCAGCAAGCTCTTGTACTTTCAGTCGGCGGCCATGAAGTATGACATTATGAATTTTTGTGACAATTTCGTCAGTTGCAGCGGTTTTTGGGCGTGCCAAGCGCTCGTCATCTTGAATTGATGTACGACCACGATTAAATTCAGCAGCCCATTTTTTTATTTTCGAAAACGAAGGAGAAGAATCTTTTAAAGTAGAATCTAACTCATTTTTAATGTCCGTAGGAGTTAAGCCCTTTAAAACAAGGTACTTTATAATCGCTCGAATTTTATTCATCTTTCACAAAATATCGAACCTCATGTGTTCACTCGATCGCCACAAACAAGCAACTGCACGCAAACATCTGAAAGTTTGCAGGGCGTCCTCTCTGTTCCAGGCCGAGAACTTATCGAACCACCCTCGTACATTTGGTTAAAAAAATATTGTAATAGAAAAAATATTCAGAATTTGACATGAAGTCTAAAACTGTACAAAAAATTGGGGGTTACTATTTAATAAATCAAAATAGATTATAACACAACCTCTTTCCAAAAACAACGTCGACTTCTCCGAACGATTTTTCAAAATCCTAGTGTTTTTTTAATATATTATTTCAGACTTTACATGCCTCATTGTATGTTTTATCACAGGTATTTGCATTTCATGGCTCTGCATCTCTATTACGATCAGTATGATTTTAAGTTTTCTCACTGTTTTAACGAGATTTTTGAATTTAAACAGTATGTACCAAAAATTTTTTGTATTACATAAACTTTTTTATGTACATGGTGGATCGTTTTGGATGTTTTTATAGGGAAACCGTAAAGGATTTTAAAAATCTGATAAACTAGTATCGATCTCTTTTTTTTTTGAGAAAATTATAATTACTAATTACCGCTATTGCAATCGGTATCGGATTTACAGGGCGATTATCTAATTTTTCCTTTTTCTTATATGTCTTATATTTTAGTTATCAAAGCAATTACGATAAAACTAATAAGATATTCTTAAAGTACTTTATTCTGTAGATTCTAGTAGCATAATCGGATTTTTAAGATTAGTTTTAATTACGGAGATACAATCATTTTTTTTTTACATTTTGCATTTTCTTTAAGATTATTATATATGGTCAATATAATTTGTCAACAAATAGGCTAGATACATATTTTTTATTTTTTTTTTATAAACCAGACTAGCTTATAAGAGCTAGCGGCTCAGAGGAGCCAAGTTGTGCAGGTCTATGTTAACACATTTTAAAAGACCAATAAGTTGTTAAAATACATGAATGAAAAACACACTTAACCAAACTCAAAAAGGCAAAAAAAATCAATAAAAACTAAATTAAATACATTAAATGTTCAAACTCTTGTCCATCTTCTTCCAATTCTTCTAGAGTTCTATTTCTATTTAAATAGATTTTGTTTTTCATATATCTCCAAAAAAAGAAATCTAAAGAGGGGTTAGATCAGATGACCTAGGTGGCCACCTGACTGATCCATTCTTTGCTATCCATTTCTGTGCAAAATTAGCGTTAAGGCATTCGGCAACAATTCTCTCGTTATGAACAGGGGCTCCATCGTATTGAAAATACAATCTGTTAGTTTCCGCTAAAGGCAAATTATATATAAATAAGACGATGTGTCTTAATAAAATGTTGAGTAGGTTTGAGCATTTAAATTCAAATTACACATTAAACCCAAATCGTCCTTGTGTTACCCTATTAATTTTTTGGTAAGGGTTCTGATCTGCCCATAGATGATTATTATGGCGATTAAAATATACCATCACTAGTTATTCTTGACTCATCCGTCCATATAGTGTTATGTGAAAAATCATTATTTCGTAACATATCCATGTACAATTTACACAAGTTAAATCTTTGTTCAGGGTCGCTGGGGAGAAGAAGCTGAGTTTTTCTTGCCTTATAACATTTAATTTTATTTTTCTTTAAAATTTTTAATGATTCTTTAAGAGAAAGCATAACATCCATTTCAATAGTTCTGCTCGACGTCGAAGGATCCGCCGTAACACATGCAATTACATTTATAATTTCATTCTCTTTACCTTCTTTTTCATACATCTTGTGCTGTGGCTTTTTAAAACATCCATAATTGATTAAGTATTCCTCTAGTCTCTTAAAAATTTGCCGGGTTGGGTTGTTCGTGCTCCGGATATCGTTGAAAATACAAATCAGAGGCTCTCTGCTTGTATTTATTACACTCAATATAACATTCTATTACATTATGCTTTTCGAAATTTTTCCATTTTGAGTCAAGTGCAAGTTGACAAGCTAAGAAACCTCAAACTGACGGACTTTAGTCGAATAAGCGATTCGTTTATTTATCCATAGTCACAGCCTACTATTTTAAAACATAATATACAATATGTTATATTCATCGAACTTAAAAAGTGTTCGTAGCAATGACCTATGTTAATGATTTAAGTATTTAGATATTCTTTTTAATCGAGATCAATTAGAATATTTATTATATTATATACTATAGGTTAAGAAACTGTGATTGAAAAAATTAACTAAATATAGCCTCGTAAATAGACGTTTCCAATTTTAAAAAGTTTACATATTTAATAAAAACTGTGTTTAGCCTATTTGTTGTCAATTTATATTGATAATGTAATATATTCTTACAGAAATTGCAAAATGTAAAAAAATTAGGTAAAAAATACAGGGTGTTCCATTTAAAAAATTAAAACTTGGCATTGTATCTCCGTAATTAAAACTAAAATAAAAAATCTGACTACGCCACTGGATTCTACAAAAAAAGTACCTTAAGAATACCTTATTAATTTTTATCGTAGTTGCCTTGATAAATAAAATAAAGGACATTTTAGAAAAAAAGTAAAGTGTTTTCGCCATTATAATGTTTTCAAAAAAACATCTCTGGACTACTTTATCAAATTTTTAAAATAATTTACGGTTTCCCAGATAGTCTATAAAAACATCCTAAATGATCCACCCTGTACCAACTAAATTATATTTCTTGATATTTGCAATTTTTTATAAAGTATAAATGTCCTTAAACAACTAACTTTCTTCACGATAAAAAGAAAGAAAAGTGTAAACCCCACTAAATTAATTAATTTAAGAACAAAACTTGGAAAAGTTGTATTTTCTAGAGGCCGCGATAAAAATATCGTCGCTTAGGAAAAGTCGGAAAATAAATTTTTCCAAGTCAAAACTAATAAAATTCACTGGGTAAAACTCGGTTTTCGGGTTTGTAGGTTAAAGTGTCTAGGTTAGGTTTTTGAATTATAGCGGGCTTTAGCGGGTTATACGGGTAATTGGCGATTTAAACTTTAATTTAAAATTGTGTGTAAACTGAGAGAAAATTGAACTTTATTTGGTTAATTTTATTTTTAACCTCTATTTTAAAGAAAATTCACGTACTAAATATATTAATAAATTTATAGCCTTAAAGAGAAAATAAATTTCTTGGGAGTTAAAAACTTACTGTAAAAAAAGATGATAAAACCTCCTTAAATTTAGGAAAAAATTTACCTTAGATTGTTATATACGAGGAGTATCAGAAAACTGGTTTTTCTAACAATAAAACACAAGACAACTTTTCGAATAATTTTGTTGTAGAATCAAATCTCTGTTAACTTAAACGTCCTTGTATCACCTGTCCTGCAATTATTTTATTCCAAAAAAATGATTCTTATTCGCATTTAAAATACACTTAGTTCTGCACCTAAAAAGTTAAAATACCACGATCACATCAATATATGGTCCAATTAACTTCAAAAAAAACATTTTAATAGTCGGAGGTTAAATATCTCAGTCTGAGATAATAAACTTTTCTCGAATAGACATGAAAAAGAAGTAATCAACAAGGCTACAAAAGCCTTAATGGTATGGAAAAAGCTGGGACATAAACCCAAAATCCTGTAGTGGACGTGCACTACAACTGTGAGACCATCATCACATATGGGGCAGCAATCTGAAATAAAAAAACCAGTCTGGTTAATACGGGCTCTAACCTCTGAAAAGTTCAAAGACTGGCCTGTGAGTGTACAACTAGCAATGAAAACCTGTCCGAAGGCCGCCATGGAAGTAATCCTAAATCTTACAAGTCTACATATACTTGTGGAGAGTATCGAGAAGAAGACAATATATTGAATGATGAGAGATGAAGTCACAAAACGAAGGAACAATCTTTTATTCAGAAATCAATAAATCTGCGACATGTCCTAAGATGAAAGGAAAAATAAGTTCAACTGTGTAAATATATATATATATATATATATATATATATATATATATATATATATATATATATATAATTTTTCTTTATTTTGTCTTTTCTTGGGTTTAGGTTCTATATTTAATAAATACATAAAACGAATTTTTCCTTTGTCCTTGACATTTTGCTGTTCTGTTTCTAAAAATTTAGAGACTCAGAAAGACATGAATCTTATAATCTAATAAATAAGTGATATTTTGAATTAGGAGTGAAGTGTTATTGTCCAGAAATAGCCAGTCACTATTTTTAAAACAATATATTGAAATCCACAAAAATGAGAATCTTAATCACCCATTTTATAAACAGTGCGGGTAAAGATAATATGAATGAAAATATGCGTGAAATAATAACTATTTAGTGAAATATAGACACTATTCATCAATAGTTAGTTATAGCATATTATTTTTTACGTATTACAACAACAGTACTTGTTAAAAACTTTGTTAAAAATATTGTAAATGGGTAATAATCGTATAAGAAAATCTAGATTATAAGTTTATTTTAATAAGAAACTAGGATAAAAGAGTACCTGATTATAGGTAAAACTTTGTTAAATAGGATTATAACATTATTAAAACAAGAATTTTCAATTTTAGCAAGTTATAATTAAAATTTAAATGTATATGTAAAAGGAGTGGTTATTAATCGATTATAGTGTAAAATTCGCTAGTCTTTTTTATTGACGGGACCAGAACCTAAAAGTTTTTCATTTGTAATTTCATAAATAAATGTAAAGGAAGAGAGTGCAGGTTAGTTCAGGTTAGTTAGGACTCATTCATTAAAATTTTTTCAAAAAAGTAAATTTAAGGAACATAGAGCTTGGATATAAAAATATCAGGATATTAGAAGTCAATTTTAAAGGAAGGAAAAGAAGTTTAATAAATTAGTAAATAAATTATGTCAATAGGCAAGCAGCAGTAAAAAAAATTTAAATAATTGGCAAAGGAGAAAGGATTTGTAAATTGTTCTTTATTAAAAGAGGAAGGAGGAAATATAAAACATGGATATAAAAAAAAATTCTGGAGATTTAAAAGGTATTTATTTATTGTTTAAGATATAAAAATTTTTGACTTGTCTGAAGATAATTTGATAAAATAGATTTATACTAACCTTATTATGAATAGTTACAGTTAATAATAAAATAAGTTGTTTAATTTGCACTGCATCAAGATCACTTTTAATAATAACGGCACACACTAAATTATTTTTGGATTGTTTAAAATAAAATCACATTTTAAAATGATACTCATTTGTAACCGTTTAGACATTTATGCAATATTGCCAGATTTCATAATTCTAAATCTCATAAAAGAATGCAGTGCGTATTGAATAATATTTATAATTTAATTAAGTTTAGATAAGGTGATTTATAAATTTTATATAAAAACTGCAACCACTGACATGATTGTATTTTAAATAAAGTTTTTATTTGTGTTTTTGAATCGTTGGTGTGACTTTTTTTGATAATTATTATATTTCCATCTGAACTCACCTGAGAGAGAGAGAGAGAGAGAAAATTAACATCAATGTTTTAAACTTGAAATCGCTAAAAACGGGGTACATTCAGAAATACAGCACATGTATAATTGAGTAATATTTATTGAAAATAAAAAAATTTGGTACAAATTGATTATACTTAGGTATAGTTATTTGTGCCTGGCGCCCAACAATTTTGAAATTTACATTATGTCAATATTTATTTAGAATTATATATCATATAACTAAAATATAACTGTTTATTATTTGGGCAGTTCTCACCTTTTACACTGTATCAATTTTTATAGATAATTGTATTGTATGGCGCATTCTTTACCGTATGAATAAAGGATTTAAAACAAATAAATAAATAAACAAAAAATGTAAAGTTCCCTACTTTAGCAAATTTGCTTACGTTAAAATTTTTATACACGGAAGTGACATATCAGAAATATCTACTTGCAAAACGACAAAGAAATACCCCTTACATCTTAAGGTCCACTCACTGCTTATGGAATTTTCAAGCATCATCTAACAAATTATGGAGAAAACACTACAAAAATATTAGAACGTTTTCCATGCACATAAATGTGAAGTAAAATATGATTTACGTAAACTAATACAGTTAGGATTTAAGATTCCTAACTAGGAGTTAAGAAATATAGAGAACGTCATCTACAACCTCCTTAATCCATGGTTCCAAATCAGTCGGAGAGTGATTGTCGAAGGTACAAGAACTATGATATTGACCGCGTTATAAGCACAAAAAAAGCCTTGTCCTTAACGTAGTTGATGATTATATGAAAATAAAAAAAGAAAAGGAAGAGTTGGACGAACATCACATTTAAATAATCTTTGTAATTTTTATTTTAAAAATATGACATATCTTTAGAAATATCAAGAACGTTCGATACTGTGGGTGTTACCGACAACGCGACGCTTGCAAAAAGATACTAGTTAGAGTTTTATTATACAATATATTTACTTATAAAAACTATATTAAAAATATATTTCTTAACAAACGTTAAAAATTAAGTGTTAGGAATTTCTATATAAACTGCGATCCAAAGCCCAGTGGTTTAGATTTAATCATGGTTTAGGTTGGTTTGGTGGTTTGTCGATGTACTTAGGCTTCTATTAATTCATATATTTATGATTATTAAATTTTGATTATTTATTCGTCCATATTATTTAATTAAGACAATCAGTGTTTTGTCTGCACCTCGTATTGATGGTAAGAGAGCTCTGTACTTCACATGCGATGTGAACTATGATTTATATGTGACCTTACTCTATTTGTAATAACTCACATATTTAGTCAACGCAACGATCTATTACATCACACTAAATCGTTTCCTAATTAGCACACTAACTGAGTAAGGTAATTATCTCAAATGCTATTATACAACATAAAATGTACTTCCTAAATTAATTAAGAAGACTGAATATCGAATGGTCTAATAGGCCCTTAAGGACTAAAAGTTTATGAAGCGACATTAGAGAGCGTTATTTAAAGCCGGTAGCAATTATTTTTAACCTCCAGTTTAGATAAATGATTTGAAGTTGAAAAGAATTTTTATTAACTTAAAAAGCTCGTGTTTCGTACAAATTCCATTTATTAGGATATTACCCAGTCACTATGAAAATAAATTTATTATATTAACAACGTTAATAAATATTTTTATGACCCATTAAATGTACCGAAATGTTTATAAAGCAAAGTTATAAAAATCAAAATTACTATAAATAAAAAACATTATAAAATATTAAAAAAGCAA
The DNA here is from genome assembly GCA_034092305.1 of Diaprepes abbreviatus. Taxonomy (NCBI): domain Eukaryota; kingdom Metazoa; phylum Arthropoda; class Insecta; order Coleoptera; family Curculionidae; genus Diaprepes; species Diaprepes abbreviatus. The sequence continues at coordinate 7,811,349 of JASJET010000210.1, read as the reverse complement.
ATTAATGGGAGTAAATATTATTTTTTTTGTCGAGCAACAAACAGAATTTTTACAGAAGAGAAAATTTATTAAATTTGATATTTATTTACGAACCGTACGAAATATATATGAATTTTTTATTTGCAGTTTATTTATGCTAAAAAAATAAAGAAATATATATTATTATACATAATAATAAACAAGGTTGAGTAAATATTCCGAAACGGATTATCTTTTGTAATCCAATTTTTGCAGGCATATGCTTTTAACTAACTGAAACACAGATGTGCAACGACATTTCATAAAAAACTAACAACTTCAATAACTGCTACGGAACCGTAACATAGTATATCTTCAACGTACTTGGAAGTTTTTTTAAATTAAAAATAATATAATTTTTAAAAATGCCCACGAAGTAAAAAAACTTAACTTGTTAAATTATTGAACATATTTCAAAAAGAAAAAGGATAAATAAAATTAGATAAACAATTTAGAAATGTTGCTACAATTATTTCCTTATAGATTTTTAAAACAATTTTGAATTTTTTTATGTAATCATAATTTTTGGTAACATAAACATCCTTAAGTAATTTAAAGTTGACGTAAAGCAAAGATTCCCTAGATCTAAGCGGGTTAACCTAAGGGAAGTTATATAATTACTCCTTTGCTAAATAAGTATATACATTTAAAGAGAAAATAATATTTCGTAATCAAGAAGACTCTGAAAATACTAAATTTAGATTTTCCTGAAATAGCAAAACTTGAGAAACTCTATGTTTGAACCTGATTTCGATACAAATTAGAAACATTAATGTTCTATTTCTCAAAGATATTTCTCCACTTTTAAATTAACTTTTAGATTGGAGGGAAAGTAAAAGTATTCATTGCAATATATTACAAATTATTTTAAACCCAAAAATTACAATTTAAAAATAGTGTAGGAGCTAGAGTTTTTTTATGTATTTTAATTCTCTGAACGATTTTTGAGGTGAATGTTCGCCTAAATGGTGCAAAGTTTGTTATAAACAAAGAATTGTTTAAATATTTTAAAATGTGATTTTTACAAAAAAAAAATTGATTTTAAATAAGAAAGTCCTTCACAAATTGTTTAGCATACCCCTTAGTTTTCGACATAAATAATGTTAAACATTTAATAAATGCGATTTTTGAACATTCAGTGAAAAGTTTGGACACAAATTGCATTAAAATATTATCCATTTAAATCAAATGTCGCAGTCAAGGTAATTTTATTATTACCGCCAAAAATTAAATTTCATCATCATCGTTTGGGACGGGATTGTGGTTGACTACCTTATAGGGTTACACTTTTTTGGTGAGATGTTCAGTGTTGACAATTATTTAAAAATTTTTACGAAGAATTATGGACACGCATAATTTTAGGGTTCCGTAGTAGTTTTTTCTGACATCTCGTTGCACATAAGTCTTTGAGTTAATTAAAAGTATGTACTTGCAAAATTTTATCACAAAGAAGAGTTTCTATCGGAAAATATATTGAAACGTTAAAGATTAAATGTTAAAGATTTGTTTGGATTTCATAAATTAGTAAATGGAGCTTAGTTATAACAAGTTTGGTTGAAAGAATTTACTAAGGGCTACAGTACGGATTTTTTTCAGATTTTTAAATCTACTGTTGTAAAACTAAAAGGAGGATATAGTAAAATTTCAAATTTATGTCTAGAATAAATTAAGGCAACATTTAACTAAAAAATTTCTATGTTTAAATTTAAATCGATATAACGGTTATAGTAAACATTAAGCTGACAACTCAAATAAAAAATACTAAAAAAAATTGGGCTAAGAAATAATGAAACTTGTAATTACTGGGTAATCAAAGCTCACAAAAGTACGAAAACAAACTCGTTAAAACCCCATGCCTCCATATCTAAAAGCCGTACATAATCTGCAATTCTTTTAATGGAACAGGGCTTTCACGGCGCATTCACCAAAATTCACATTCGAAATAGGGCATCTTTACAAATAAAAATATAATTTTCCCGCAAAACGGTAGTCTCCATAATAGAAATCCTAAGAATGATAATATTTTTCTTTATTTTTAAGGAATTTAATTTATATTTAATAATCAAAATGTAATTATATCACCCTCTAGTCACATAACAACGATCACCAAACAAAGTGCATGACGTCACTTGTTCGCAAACATAATCGCTTTCAAAGGCTATGTTGTTCCCATGATAAAAAGTGGATTTATTAAGGCAAATAGTTCGAATTTGACGAGAATTGATTGTTTTACGGTGGCGATTTTCTTCGCAACAAACAGTAACTTTTGCTCTGATGAATTTAGAAATTTGAAGACCTCCATATAAGTAACACACCAAGAATTGTTATTTATACAAACGATCATGAACACATAATAGTAACCATAGGTATCTATAAACTCAAAACTAAAATAAAATAAGTACAAAACATTGTTACCAAATTTTGATTACTTTATTTCTAACCTCGAAATTTCAATTTTCGTCTTTGAAAACGAAAAATGATAACTTGTAATATAAAAAAGCAAAAATTATCATAACTTATATCAAAATGATCTCAAAAATTCATTTTAGATTGTGTAGACACAAGTGTCGGATTCCTTCGGGCTAGCTAAAACTACCGTTTCCTATTATTTTCCGAACGTGGACGTGAATAAATAACTTTTCAAGTATCTTAATTGCAATATTTGTACACCGAGGTAGAGCACAACACTTATAAACTTAGAACTAATCGTTTATTACAAAATTTACGAAAAAAACTTTATACCACCTTATCAGTTTACCAGTGTTTGGGGACGTCCCAGCGGTCACGGGACAAGTATTGGCTTTTGAGAGCGAAATTTGAAACGGAATTTAAAATACATGATTTTTAAAGTATTACTTGAATTAAAAAATATTATTAAATATTTTGGGCTATTCCCAAAAATAGTCAACATCCCTGTTATAAGCAAATTTAGAGGCTACCTATTTATTGCATTTTTAAAGACCTAATCGAGTACATCGCATTCAACTAGATAAACAAAAAAGACGAAATTAAATTTTTATCAGTTTTTTTCATATCTTTTTATATTAATTGACTTAACTGACCCGTGAAAATTTTCGTCATATATAATTAGTAAGTGCTATTAATTTTTTTTAAACTTGTAAAACTCACTTTTGGAAAGTTAAAAAGGAGGGAGACATATTATGAAGACTAATTCAATGATACCTCAGTCGATGGGGTGAACGAAAAAAATTGTTTTCCCTCACTACTTTTCACATAAGTGGAGCAAACCGAATTTTTTCCCAATTTAATGCTAGACCTGTTTTTGAGTTACTGGAATCTATATACCTGTAAAATTTCATTACAAAAAATTAAAATCTGACTAAATAATAAGGCTGTGATGCATAGATATACAGGTCAGTCCAAAGTGTTATTCAAAAAGTAATGTCGGAGACCATTCATAAAAAAGGAAAAATTTCCCATATGGTACGAACATTTTCGCGGGCACTGTATATACACGCCAAATTAAAAACTTCCTACTTTTTTTTAAGAGCGGCTAAAAATAGCCAGAAATCTTCTTGGATTTTAATTAAAGGGATATTCTTATTTGGGTCCATTCGATATTCCGCACCAGATTCCGATTGTCCTCTTCAAACTTTCCAAATCAAAGATAACCCTTATGTCCAATAAAATATACCAAAGTAATCAAACAGAAACAAGGCTAAATCGATTTAAAGGCAATACGGGTGTTTACCAAGTCTAATGAATGAAAATTATGGAGATTTTCCGGCAAGTTTCCTCACAGAATGGACTCTAAAGTTCTCGGACTCATTGTTATGTAAATTCTGCTCGTGCGGTCTGAAAATGAAAACCTTTGAATTTGTAACTAGGGGAAGAACGATGAGTTAACATCGGAAATAGAGATTGCAATTATTTCATATTAATATTATATTTTATTATTTACACTGTAAAAAGGAGATGCATTAAATTTAATATAAATGTGCTGGAAGCAAATTTCACAAACGTTTATTAAATGCATTTAATATAATGCATTAAATTTAATAATTTACTTTAATCTAAATTAATTTATTCCTTTAAATTTAAAGTTCGATCATTACTTTTTAAGGCGACTATATACATTAGATATGCAGCCAGTGTTCTTTGAATTTTATATTAATGCAGTAACATGAGTTCAAAAAATTCAGAAACTACCAAGAAGAGGTGGACATTTTTTCCATAGGTAGGGTCCGCCATCTACAACGGTTTTGAATTCATTGGTTCATGTCAGTACGGGGCAGATATGTACACCTCACCATAAGAAAATTGAGTCCTTTAAGCAACTTATATCATACTAAACAAAAAGTTCAATACAAGTTGCACCATCTCCCGGAATATCATGCAATGTGTATTGAATAATAATGTAAATTCCTTTAGTATTACGGTATATGTGAATTAATTTTAATGTATAAGAAGCTGAAATATCTTTTCAGTTACTTTATTGAAATTTAAGATACCATTTAATCAAATTTAATGTACAACGAACTAATATTTGAATTAATTGCTTTCAATTCAAAGTAAATGTAAATTATTCACTATTTTTGGTACAAAATCATTAAATTTAATGTAGAATTGACATTAAATTTAAGATTATTTTTAAAAATGTACCAACATATATCTAAAAAACTACATTTATTTAAAAAAAATGAAATATTGGCAAAACAAGTGACCTTAAGAAAATCAGACATCCAGTCGAAAAAACTGGATACATGATTCCAACGCGCGATAAGCTTATTAACTAATTTTTTACTAGAAATAATAAGTATTCCAGTTAATAATGTCGATGTTACTAAGAGGTGACATCACTGATACATCTGTTACTATATACTAATGGCATCTAAGGCGCTGCGAAAGGTAAACGTACGCCATTAAAAACCTGTTTGTTGTCAGTTGTCATTGGGCAAAAAAACTTAGTTCTTTATAAGTTCGAAAATGTCGAACTTTGTACCAGGAAAAGACGTTTTGAGGCGAAGTTTAATAACCTTATATCATTTGAAAGTTATCGATTGTTGGTTGAAGATTTTGGTGAGAATATTTTAACTCAAAAAACTTGTGAACGTTGGTCAGAACGCTTCAAAAGTGGTGATTTTGATGTAAAAGGCAAGGAGCGTCCAGATGAGCCGATAAAGTATAAAGTTGCAGATTTGCAAGAATTATATTGGATGAAGACTCAACTCAAACGTTAAAATAATTGGCAGTGCAACTGAATATTTCCCAGTCTAATATTTCTGAACATCTACACGAATTGGGCAAGATCTAGAAAGAAAAAAAAAACAGATTTCGCATGAACTAAAGGAAAAAGACATTGAAAGACTTGTGAAATTTTCTTGCTAGACAGAAAAGGACATGGTTTTTGCATCGAGTTGTGACAGGTGATGAAAAGTTGACAACTAGAAGAACAAAAAATCATGGGTTCAACATCACAACCAGTGCGTATTATATATGAAAAAAAGGGTTTGCTCTGAATTTGGTGAGATGATTAGAGAGGTGTGTATTACGAAGTACTAAAACCTGGTGAAAAAATAAATGACCATCGATGTCAACAACAACTGATAAAATTAAACCGAGCATTAAAAAAACTCCCAATAGAGGTCGGAAGACGCGGTAGTCATTTTTCAACATGACAATGCTCGGCCTCATGTTACAAAATATGAAAAAAACTATGAGAAAAACGTTAAATGGGATGTTATTCAACAGACTTAGCCGCTTCGGACCATCATTATTTCGATAAATGCAGCTCGTACTTTCAGGAGATCACTTACATTCTTATGAAGAAATAAAAATTGGGTTTAATGAATGGATGGCCTCAAAAAACGAACAGTTTTTTTGACACGGAATGTATTCTTTGAGAGAAGGACGGGAAAGGTCATAACTACCGATGACCAATACTTTGATTATTGAGGTAAATCATTTTGTTATGAAAACAAATGATCGGATTTTGCGAAAAAATCGATATTACTTACCGAAACACGTATCAAGTAATACACTAAAGATGCAACATTTTAGTGTGAATAATTATAAAAAGGAAGGAATATGAAAGGATAGAGAGAGGGGTAAATGGTATAAGAAGAGGAAAGGGGTAGGCGATATTAGTCATAGTAAATTTGATATGTGAAGAATGATAGAGTGGGAGACGAAAACCGAGCCGCCAAACAACGAGAAGAGAAAGGAAAATACTGCAAAAGAAGAAAATGCCCCTTTATTAATGGTTTCAAAATTATGTTCATTCAAACTCTATCTATAAATCAATTTCTAGGGATATAATAAAATAGGATTTTCTTAACGTAAAATCAGAAATATCTTCGTTTTGTCTAGACTTTTACGATTTTTATAAAAGAGTACTCGTAAAACTTCTGAAAGTACTTAATTTAACTACAGGGTATCTCTAAAAGTTCTGTATAAAAAGCTAGTGCAAATTCCTAAAGCCAAATTATAAGGAACTAATCTTATTCCAAAAATTTCCGAAATAGAGAATGTCAAAGTTATAACTTTTTAAAACTTTTTTATAAATATTTAACATAATAATAGCTTAATTTGTACTAAATTTCGTACTTTGTAGTTTCCTAGGATGAAAAGTCAAGATTTGATTACAGTTTCGATGTTTATTGTAAAAGACGCCACCAGCAACGCTTCGTCTACAGCTCCATAATTTTTTTGTGTTTCGGTATATTAAATTTCAATTAGAAATTTCGTGACATCTTCTAGTAGGTGTCGCTGCGAGCAGCAGTTTCTAAGATAATCGAATTAAATATGCATGAAACATGCAGGGTTTCACAATTCGATGAGACCCAAATACAGGGTGTCCCAAAAAATGTGGGAAATCTCCTGGATATGAAACAACATGTGAAAGGAATACTACAAGTTCAAATAAAACGCACATTTTTTGCAAACCTAAGTCGAACTTCAATTCACAGAATTGACGCCAAATACACAGTGTAAATAAAATTACGTTTTTTCGAAAATGGGTAGGATTAGCGACATGAATGGAGAGTACTTAATTTTTAGTCAATAGTTAAAGGTTTGTAAAAAACGTTGTCCAAAGTTCCTATCATACAGGGCGTAAAAAAATGGGGTCATAAGTGTCATTGCTAGTCAGTCTCTGCAACTGTGAGTAATTCACAACACTTTCTTGGAAAACAATTTGAAGGGTCTTACCTGGTATACATCCTATTAAAAAAAATTTAAATATACCTGGTGATTCAATGATTATGTATAAAAAACTTGATTCCATTGCAGTTCTTTGGAAGCCCATATCTTTTTTGAAGAGGCCAATACGAAAAAAGTTTATATGAACTTGTGATACTTCTTTCACATGTTTTTTTCATGTCCAGAGGATTTCTTACATTTTCCCGGATACCCTGTATATCTACACAAAACAAAACGTTTATTTACAATACTATAAATGTAGTATATATATATATATATATATATATATATATATATATATATATATATATATATATATATATATATAATTCCAAAGTCCAGCAACAAAAAACACCTCCGAAAGTACATTATTAGCTAGTGAAATGAATTTCTGGAGACGATCGGCTAGAGAATCCAGAAGAGACAGGCAAGAGAATGACCGTATCAGGAAATAAAGAATCGAGACAGTACAAGAGGTTTTATATCTCGACTTCGAGTTGAAACTAGGCTTCTGTCGATTCATTAATACATGATGTAAATTTCCCGCTGAGAATTTCTTCACATGACAGGGGTATGACAAGTATACATAATAAACATATTTATGCTGACAAAACCTGCATACAATAAAGGTTGTGGCATTAACAACGTGAATCTAAAATTGTCATCTGACCTAAAATACGTATTAAATTTGCAATTTTTGGATGGTCTTCCACTGGCTGCTAGATGAAATATGTGTTTCATACACGATGGTGCCCCTCCACAATTCACAATAAATGTTGGAAATCATTTAAATGAGAATTTTCAAAATCGATGGATAGAGGAAATGATGCCCCTGAAAATTGGCCACGCCTCTTAATAGATTTAACGCCTATGGATTTCTATTTATAGGCAGCTTTTAAATTTATAGGCAGCTTTTAAAGAGATGGCATACTGTAGTCCAGTAAACACCGAAAAAGAACTGTAGGTACGAATACAAAACTTAGGAAATGTTAGAAAGGGTACAGTGCAACTTTCACCATACAATTAATCTCTGCGTACATGAAGATGGAATTCATTTTGAACATTAGTTAGTGTTTAAATTAAAAATTAAATAAATTCATTTTTTACTTTTTAGTTTATTATTGACTTCAAGTATTATTCTTATTTTTCTTTGCTAATTCATTTTTACATTATTAGCATTGTTAGCTCATTGCTACGGACATTTTTATTATTGTTAACCTATTGGCTCTTAAACACGCTCCAAATATTTTAGATATGTCCTAAGTCTGAAAAATATGTAAATTCGATTAATTCAGACACGGCTGCTTGAAGCAACACCTACTAGTTATAACTCTTTTGGATAATAGATGTTAAAGAATAAGAATTTTTCAAAAATTAAATATACGGCGCCCTCTGCAATATACCTCGAAACTGTAATCAGATCTTGATTTATCATCCTAGAAAACCCTGAAGTGTCAAATTTCGTGTTATTATTAAGATAAATATTTACAAAAAAGTTTAAAATTTTATATCTTTGATTCCTGTATTTCGGAAACTACTAAACGAAGACAAATTGGGCTAGATACCCATATTTTAGCCCTAGTAATTTGCGCTATCGTTTTGTACACACCTTTTAGTGACACCCTGTATTTGTGAACAAGAAATCTGGTCCTCGCTAGGGGAACAAACATTTCCTGAATAATGACAGACGTTTCTCACCACCATTTAAATGTTTCGTGAAATCTAATATAATAGAAAATAAACTCCATGACGCGTAACGGATTTCCGTAAGTCGTTTATCAATGATTAATTGACTACCAATCCGTTGAGCGTGATCGGTTCCCGTTAACTATTCTAAGAACTTTTATTTTGTTCAAAAGTTTCATCTATATTGTTTACAAATATTTTCAAATATTTAATATGCAAAATTGTTTATTATCTGAAATCTAATAATAATAAAAATAACTTTAGGAATCATTTTTTTGTTTTAAAGTTTATCAAAAAAAAACTTTTATTTAGTGATTTGGTATAAATATTACAAGTATCAAACGTAGGAAAGTAAATTATCTATTGTATAAAAATAAATAGATAATATGGGTGGCCTATTTTTATATCTGAAGGTGTACCATGAAAACAATGGGGTACGCATTATCGCAAATAATATATTAGCCTATATAATGTTTATTTTGTGATATACAATAAGTATATTTAAACAAGGCTACAGATAAACTACAGAAAAGCTTCCCTGAGTAATCCTAAGACAAAAAATAAATATGGACATATGTCCTGAAGGTCTTCGTTGTCAGATTTTAAGGGGTCAGTTTGGGTATTTTAAATCTCTGTTTGATGAACTTTACCTGACACAAAATTTCCGTAGGAAAATGATACATAACGTTTATACTGTTAATGTAAACGTAAAGTTAACTTTAAGGTGTCGAACCAACCCACAAATTAGCAGTTCTTTTTCTGATGGTATATTAAAATTAGAACAGAGTGCATTAAGTACTCGTATTCTATGCTTACTCTACCCGTAATACTTAAAAGCATGTACAAGTAAAAGTTATAAAGTGTGTGTGTATGAAGATTGTGAATAATGTGTGCAAAACAAACAATCCGTGAAAAGGTAAACAAAGTGCTTTTATACGTATTAAAGCAGAAAGTTTTGAAGCGGCCATTTATGCTTAGGATTTAACTGTTACATTTCTAAAAAGGTATGAGATTAATTTATATATTTTACAAAAAGAAAAACTAAAAACAAAACATTTCGTAAAGGTTTATAGTAACTGAAAACATGGATTACGGAAAGAAATTGTGAATTTAGTAGCCTGTTTTGCGAACATCCCTAACATTTTGTTAGCTAATAACGTTTTTCATTAATGACTCGGTAACTGAGTAAATATATGTTTGTCTCATTTCTATCACATATAGGAAAAAAGAGTATGGATATTGTCAAAGCATATATCAATATTAGTACCAAACCCGATAGAGAAAAAGTGTTTATGCTAGGAGACTTCAACTCAAGAATAGGTAACGAACCCATTCCGGGAGTAATGCAGAGATATAATGAGGTAACACTAAATGACAACGGGAAACAACTCATACAACTGTGCGCCCAAAACGAGATGAGAATAAATAACACCTTCTTTACACATAAGTGGTAATATAAACGGACATGGGGAAACACCCGAGAACAAGAATCAACCATAGACTACATAATAACGAACAGAAAAGTGTTACCCCACCAAATACTCGATGTCAGAACTCTGAATTCGTCAGACCTGGGAAAAGACGACCACCGACTAGTATTATGTAAATACCGGTCCCAACAAGGTATAAACAGAACGCACAAACAGAAACATACCTTTATTACATACAATACTGAATCATTCGCTAACGATAGCACAAAAGTATTGTATCAGCAGAGACTCTCGGAGAAAATAAAAGCTAATACAATCCTAGAAAATGACGGAGTGGAGAAAGCCTGGGAAAAACTGAAAAGAAATATACAAGAGAGTGCCAGGGAGGCGATCGGAACACGAACAGTTAGCACGAACAAGCGAAGCAATACAAAACCATGGTTCACAGAAGAGGTGAAAATACTAGCAAAAGAAAAACGACAAGCACTTACAAAATACCGACAGCACAAAACAACAAACCATTTCGAAGAGTACAAAACGGTGAGAAACAGAATCAACAGTCAAATAGCTCAACTAAAGAAAGAATACTGGGAAAAGTATTCAAAAGACATGGAACACGACCTATATGGAGGACAAAAGAAAATATGGAACATGCCGAGGAACAGAAAAAAACCAATCAATAAATACGTACAACTAAATCCAATCGACAGCCAACAATGGGTCAGCCATTTTAAGGACTTACTCCAGGCACCAGCTACAGAAAACAACGTAGACGAAAACCAACAAGAAACCACAGAACTAACAGATGTTAACATCAGTGAAGCAGAGATGCACCTGACAATTAAGAAATTAAAAAACAGAAAATTACTTGGTACCGACCAAATTACGAATGAGATGCTAAAGTACGGAGGCCCCAGCCTTGTCACAGAGCTCACTGTTCTATTTCAGAAAATACCCCGCACAACGTCAGTACCCAACGAATGGCGGAAAAACATCACAATTCCGATCCACAAAAGAGAATCAAAGAAACAACCCGAAAACTACAAAGGAATTAGCCTACTGAACAGTTCAGCCAAATTGTGAACCAAAATACTGTCACAACGGATCGTAGACAAGTTAGGGGCATGCGAAGAACAGCAGGGCTTCCGGAATAACCGCTCTACTATCGACGGTATATTTATTATCAGACAGCTGGTTGAAAAATCTATCGAATTCGATAAACCGCTGTTCATTTGTTTTGTGGACTTTACACAAGCGTTCGACCGAGTCAAACTGGAACACATAACAGAACTACTGCGAAGAAAACAAGTAGACGAAGCAATCATTCGCACAATATACGAACTGAATTCCAAAAACACCATAGTAATTAAAACAAATAACACTCTAACAGAGGAAATCCCACTATCCATAGGAATAAGACAGGGTGATAGCCTAAGTCAAACACTTTTCAATGTAATCATGGACGAAATCATTGATGTGGTAAAAAGCACAAATATTGGGTACCCAATGGGACACAACACCGTTCAGATTATATGCTTTGCAGATGATGTTGCCTTGACAGCAGATAGCGAGGACAACTTACAAAGAATGCTTTTCCATCTCAATCGAACAACCAAACAGTATAATATGAAAATATCTGTGGAGAAAACCAAAGCAATGGTAATAGCAAAAGAACCGGTAAGATGCAAACTAATGGTTGATAATAAACATATCGAACAGGTGGGGAAGTTTAAATACCTGGGAGCACATATAACAAGTAACAGGGCAGTAACGGAAGAAGTACGCACACAAGCCAACAAAGCGGCCATGATATCAGGCCAACTAAGAGACATAATCTGGAACAATAAACATATGACGGTTGAGAGCAAAACAAGAATTTACAAGGTCTGTGTAAGACCGATACTGACCTACGGCGCAGAAACAAGAAATGAAACAACAAAGACAAAACAAATTATGAGAACCACAGAAATAAAAACGCAGAGAATGATCACGAGAACAAATTTAAGAGATAGAATAAGAAACGCAAAAATACGTGAGGATAGCGGAGTGGGGGATGTTGTGAAGTGGATTCGAAACCGTCGTAGGCAGTGGAGAGATCACATGGAACGAAGAGACAATGACAGATTAGCAAAAACCGTGATGAGAGAGAAACCAAATACCAAACGGCCGCCTCGACGGTCCCACAAAAGATGGAGAGACAGCTGGATTTCGACCTCAAACGAGGATTGATGAGACATTGTGTCGATAACAGAACTTGGTTCTACCTAGAAGAAGAAGAAGAAGAAGAAGAAGATATATTAGACAAATGACTTGACCCAATTAAAATTCCAAACTTATCTACCTTTTTCCACAATAAAGTTTATATTTTTAAAGTGATCTATATGGGATCGACTACGGCCTACCAGGATTCCATATCAACTGGAAAAAAAATAAGGGTGCATGAACTGTAAATAGTGGTCCAAGAAAGAGTATAGACTTTGTAAAATTTTTAAAATTTTGCAGTTTACTAAAGTCGATGTGGCACTTCCGGTTATACCCAAAGTTGATGCCTTCTTGCTTATATGTTATATCGTTTTTAGATTCTACGCAAAATTACAAATATACCAACTTCTATATATGAAAGCCTTTATTATTCGATTACCGTTGGTTTCTTTCTAGAACAGGATCTACTTTAGTGGACTGTGTTGATATTTCGATAATAAATAAATACAGGGTGATCAAAAACTAACATTAAATATTAACTTGGTAAAATGATTAAAAGTCAATTTTTTTAAACTTAAATCCCCGATTTCTGCAATGTTATCTTAATTAGCATAAAAAATAAGGGTAACTTTGAATAAGGTTGTCTATTTAAAAAAATTTGTAGTTTTTGAAATATTGGCAATTTAATATTTTTGTATTGTAAAAACGCTATACCGCTTTTAAATTTTGTTATTAGTTGAGAATGATGGCGAAACACAACAAAAAAAAAACAATAGAGCACTACAGAAATGTCACTATTTCTTGCCGTTTGACAATTATTAATAAAGATCATACAAGGTTATTTAAATTTGTTTATTATCTATGGGGAATGTAACGGAGATTTGTCAAAAACATGCCAGACATTTGCTGATAAATATCCAGATATATAGAAACCGTCACGGAACAGTGTTAAACGAATATTGGATAAATTCAAAAATTTTGGCACCGTTAAAATGTTTAAAAGGAAACCTATTATCAATGATGGAAATGTAGATATTGAAATTCTGGAATCTTTTGCGGCATATTCTATGACACAATTAAGATAAGTGGCTCTACAAACTGGAATCTTGAAGAGCTCAATACATACGATTCTGCTGAAACACAACTTCCATCCTTATTTAATATCTTTGGTTCAACAACTAAAAAGTACTGATTTGCCAAAAAGACTGCAATTTTGAGAATTTATACTAATGATCAAACAAGACAACTCTCGATTTTTGGACAACATAATTTGGACTCATGAAGCAAAATTTACGACAAATGGCCTTTTCAACAGACACAATTCACATTTTCGAAGTGTTTCAAATCTTTATGCAGTAAAATTGCGAAATTTTCAAGAAACCTGCAATTTATCGTAATGTAACGGTGATGTAGAAACAGTCACTTGAGGAACATCTCACCAATAGTTTCCGAAATCAAGAAGATTTAAATATCAGAAATGACGTTATAGAAAATATATCAAAGGTTATCTGGGGAAGGCACCGACGGACCCACTTATGAATCCATCGTCGGTATCAGGACGAACTATCCGGGATTTTAGTGGTCGAAAGTTTTCAAGCCGTTCAGGATTAGGGTGAATTGCAACAGTATTTTGTGCTGTAAGAAATGATGGTTATACTACATTTTTATGAAGAAAACTTATATATTAATTCATTAATGATACAAAGCAAATTATGTTACCATTTTAAATTTTGTATTAACTTTTGTAGGAGAAAGTCATTTAAATATTCTAGAAAATTTAAACAATCAATATGTAAACAGATTACCTCTGGCGGAACATAGGCAAATTTTCTACCAACACGATGACGCCCCACCACACAGAACCGTTCCAGTTACCAACTTCTTAAAAACAATATTTTATGACAAGGAGATAGCCAACAATGGAACTCTTCTGTGGCATCCTAGTTCTCCTGATTTGACTGACTTATATTATTTTACATGGAGACCTATAAAAAAGGTAATGGACGCGTTCGAAAGTTTATCTCCAGATTCAGTTAGAGCAGCCACCCATGATAAACTAACTGGACGATACGAAAAATGTTTGGAAGTTCAGGGTGGAAATTGTCTAGTCGCAGGAAATAGGTGCATTTCTATAGTGCTCTATTGTCTTCTTTCGTCCCGTTTCGGCGTCATTGTCAACTAATAACAAAACTTAAAAGCCGTAGAGCATTTTTATAATACAAAAATGTTAAATTGCTAACATTTCAAAAACCGCAAATGTTTCGAATAGACAACCTTATACAAATTCACTCTTATTTTTAATGCTAAACAAGATACCATTATAAAAATCGGGATTTACATTTAAAAAATTTACTTTTACCCATTTTTCAAGTTAATATTTAAGGTTAGTTTTCGATCACCCTGTATTTATTTAGTATCAAAATATCAACAAAGTACACTAAAGTAAATCCCCTTCTAGAAAGGAACCAACGCCAATTAAATAATAAAGGCTTTCTTACAGGCCAAGTTGATGGTTATATTTAGGCCTGCAAACGCCATTTTTGACATACAATTTAAAATATGTCAAAAACATTTAGACTAAGGTATAGGGTATTATACATGAAATATGTCTATACTTTTGGGTAAAATATAACAATGAAATAACATATAGGGTGTTCTATTTAAAATAAGCATGAAAGCATCAACTTCCGGTATAACCGAAATTGCCATCTTCTTGAAAATATTTTACCCAAATTGACTTTGGTAAATTACCAAATTTAAAAAATTTTCCAAAATCCATTTTCCAAGAAATCTATCGCAACAGTTCTTCGTGGAACACACTGTTTAGGTATATTTATTTAGTAAATTTCAATAAATTATTGTAAGTAGGGAACTATTTGCTCTGTCGTCACACTACTTGCAACTTATAAAAACTAGTGCATTTGCTAGCAACGCACTGCGCTCATAAGCGCGGTAACAAGCATGTCTAGACTTGAACCAGAGCTGCAAGAAAACCAGCGTAAACTTGCACGAACTTACTTAATGTATCTATTATTAACACGAATATTAGAGGCAAACATTCTTCATTCATTTTCTGAATTTACAAGTTAAAGTGAGTCAAAATTATCTTCTTTGGAAATCTGGGGATAAATAAGTACTTTTTTTTAAACGCAAGGTTATTACACTAGTCTCATTTCTGAAAGTAATGTGATAAACTTGTCTACTCCCCTTGGGTGTGTGAACTTGCATATTTAGCCACGACCCAAATATCCTTGTCGGACAAACACCGGCCTATGTGCCTTATATGCAACAGAGTTTTAAGCAAAGATGTCATCCTAATAAAACAGGTAAAGATTTGCCACGGAAGTGGATTACTGTAGAGAGTATGTGTACTTTAACGTCAAAAAGAAACAATGATAGTTTACCAGCGTCTTACAATATCTTTCTACTCATGACAAAATAGGAAACGAAGATCTAATTTTGCAAGCTCTTGAAGAGGTTGTATACTTTCCTCCATAAATCTGCATATGCAAAAGAATCCCTTTGAGCAACAACACAATCCAAGGACGTATTAATGCACTGAATCGTGATGTTGAAACCTTCTTGTGCAATTATCTGCAAACGCCCATTTCTCCATACAACTAGAGGAGCCAATATTATCTAGTCATGAAGCATTATCATTGTCAGATGTTGCATTTCTGGTCGCAGATATTATGAAAAATGTCAACAGTGCCACTTTTTACATTGACATCGTATTTCGGACTAAGTTGATAAAATTGTAAACATTCAATATTAAAAAGACAGGTAGCGGGTCTACGGAAAACATTAAAAATTGGATAGTAGTCTACGAGACAAAAAAGTTTGGGAACTTCTCTTGTATACTTTCATATGTGCCACAGTTACCCTACAATTGAAAGCAGAGGGTTCAAGATTTAGTAATAAAAAAATTAACTAAACAGTTTAATCAGTGTACAAATGTCCGACTGCTGAGAGAGACCATAAAACAATCTTTATTTTAAAATCCAAATTCGTTGTTCTGATAAATAAAAAATAAATAACTTTTTATCGAACAATTTAATAATATTTTATTCCACGCAATAAGAATTTTACATTATTTCCTTTTCCCCAATCGTTCAGAAAAATTGTGAGAAGTATCATCGTTTTAGCCCTTTCGCTTCAGTTTGGATTTCTAGCCGATAACTGCAGATTACTTCTATATCTAAGGTGAGCAAAATAGGAAAAAAATACGGCGTTTGGGGGAAAAATAGCATTTCGCCAAAGAAAATTAACGATTAGGATTAGGGATTCTTTGCGGAGGAGGAAATGTTAAGATTTTCGTCGTTATACTTCGAATCAGTTTCGTCATATTTTCATTCGTTCGTAAAAATTTTTTTTTGCAATTTTTTTGGAAAAAAATAAATTTTTATGTCATATTTAATTTTACAGGATTAATGAGAAGTAGAGCATTGGTGTGCAACTAAAATCAAATCTAAAAATATGTTCTTATAAATTAAAACTAGAACTTTTTGAGTTGGGGGAATTCGATGATATGTATATATCAAGAATTAAATAAATTTACATTTATATTTGTTATCTGTTACTTTTCCAGTCTGTCTCCTTACTTAGTGTTTTACCTTTACCTCTGTTTATGAAACGAGAGTAGCCGTATTATTTCAGAAATAACAAACAAAAAAATGGTTTTATTGATTTTCAAAATATTCCCCACGGTAATAATACATTTTTACATGCGTTTGAACCAATCCCAAAATCATTTTGGCCACCGTGAAAATGGTATCATCAAGCAATGGTTTTTGAACGCATCAACCGCCTCTTATAGCATAGAAAATCGTTGACCAGGCAGTTTGTTCTTTATGTACGGGAACAAATCAGGACTCTACAGCAAATGGCTCATCAATTCCATGTTTTGAGTGCTCAAAATCATAGGTTTAATAAGGGAAAAATAGATAGGCCTCTTAATACTAACTTATGTTACCGCGTTCTGCGCCCTCTCGTAGCTACATAAGGAAAAAATTAAATGATCCACATTTATGACGTAATGTAAAAAATTATGTGAGATACATAGAGATAGGCGAAGATCAGCTGTTTTTCTCCCCCTTAGACATATATAAAAAAATTTTAATTTGTGTCTATATTTAGTTCATTATATTTCTTTTGTTTTGTAACACTGTCTTTGATACATATTAGTTTATTTTGGTTCATCTAGAGCATCAGTGTGATACCAACTAAAAAGTTGAATTAAACATAAAAAATGTTAAAAAGTCACAAAACATGTCTTTTTGACGACTTACAAGAATAATTTTGGTGCTTGGTTTCTACACCTTATGTACCTACTTCTAGTCATGGTTGCAGTTCTTACCCTATCTTATTATCTAAAATAATGCCCAAAGACGTTGAGAAAGCCTGTAAACAATTGAAGACCAAATTCACAGTGGGTCCTGATTCCATTCCTTCGTTTGTCGGAAGGGATTGTGCTTGGGCGTTTGCTTAGCCGCTGTGTATAATTTTTAATTTATGCATTCAGAAATGTAATTTTCCTGATCTATAACAGGAATGAAAATCTGTTCGATGTTTAAAAAAGATGATAAAACTAGGGTTTGAAAATTATCGCCCTGTAATGATAATGTACAATTTTGAGCTGGTTCTTCAGGAACAAATATTCTTTTACAGAGCGTATTGATTCTGGCACTCAGGTCGATGTCGTTTACAAAGATGTTTCCAAAGCCTTTGATCGACTTGATCACGGTGTTTTACTTTCTAAATTCTCGGACTTTGGTTTTAATGACAATTAAACCGCTCTCACTATATTGAATACCGTGGTCATAGATCTAGTAATTTTGTAGTAACGTCAGGTGTTCCTCAAGGATCTGTTTTGTGTCCCATATTTTTTAACGTTTTTATTAACGATATCACATGTGAGTTGAATAACAGCTGTCTGCTTTATGCAGATGATTTAAAGCTATTCTGGGACATACAGAATCCTGGCGATTGCTTGAGCCTTGACCTGGATCTCATAAAATTAAATGCTTGGTGTCTAAAAACAAACTGCCTCCGAACGTAGGCAAGTGAAATATTATGTCATTCTCAATAAGTAGAATGTCTCTGCTGCATGATTATGGGATCAACGGTGCTTTTCTAAGGCGAGTTAACTGTATTAAGGACCTAGGTGTTACGTTTAACTGCAGACTCACATTTGTCAATCATATTAATCATACAGTATCGAGATCTCACCAAACGCTGGGCTTTCTAGCGAGATCTAGTCATGAATTTCAGTCGCTCTAGGTCATTAGCACGTTATATTTTTCTCTTGTACAAAGCAGATTGGAATATGTCTCAGTTATCTGGCATCCGTAGTACTATGTACACTCTGATAAATTTTAAAAAAATCAGTATCGTTTCTTAAGATTCTGAAGCTTTAAATCGGATGGATTTTATCCACCGTCTCCTACACCTCGCGAAAGCCTATTGACAAGATTTAATTTCACAACTCTGGAGAAGCGCAATAACAGGGCCTGTGTACTTTTTTTAGTATAAACTGGTTAATAACAAGATTTTGGCCACTAATTTGCTCGCAAGAGTTCATTTTCATGTACCAGGGATAACTAGATTTCCAGTATTTTTCTATTTGCCGAAACCAAGAACTAATGTATTACAATTCTCCCTGTTATACTCCACGTGTTCCTTTATGATCCCCTGAAAGACAAATTTGATATATTTTAATGCAATTATTCTGTTGTCAAATCGTTTATGTACAATTATCTGTGATTGATTTATAGGCTATATTATACTTATTGTACTGTCTGTATTATGTATATAACTTTAAGATTTATGTAACTGTGTTTTTTTCCTGTCTAATAATAGGGACTCTGGTCCTCTGGGGCAGTATAAATAAAATAAAGATAAAATAAAATAGTTTTCATGGAAATGTTAAGTTAGAAACTTGAAGTAAATACATAAAGACCAAAAAAAATGGATTAAATTAAAACTTCTTATATTTATATCCGAGGACTCAAAAAACAGCTAATTTTTACCCATTCCATTTTTAATTGTAACAAATTTTAATCAATTTTCAATATCTTATCTCATTAAAATTTACTAAAATGAAAAATATTTTGCAGTTAATTACAGATGAAACTCTGATTCTGATCTTAGATCATTAATAATTTAATTAATTTAATTTCCTATTAAATGACTCTGTATGTTGAGAACAAACAGAAACAGAATGTTTATCTCCAAGCGCTTTGCCTTAAGAGTTAATTGGCTTGATGTCTAACTTCCACAGATTTCCGTAGAGAATGGTATTCTATAGAAAAAAAGACATTAAATATTAATTTTACTTATAATAATACTAAAAAATCACCTGCATAAAAAAATAAGCAAAAGTCTCTTATATGGGGCATAAAAGTAAAAATTATATTTTTAAAAGGATGTGTGTATTAGATTTTCATTTTATTTATAATATAATGATAAGCATTTTTTTCATAAACTCAAAATCACCTGCGAAATTTTTTTTTTTGGTTTTACAAAGTCATTTTTCTGTAGTGGTAGGGATTATACATATGTCCTCTCTTCGCCAAGAAGAACCTGTATAAAAATCTCAACTTAAAAAGATTGACCTACTTGAGGATGGTATCGTATTGTAAGTTAGAACTTATGTCCTCACTTTTGTTCTGCCTATCAAAAGGTAAATCCTGCGTTGGAAACAAAAATAAATAAGTAGTAGTATTATAACGGTAGTAAGATTAAATTTTAGCACCAAAACTATAAAGTATAGTTATTTATTACAAAATGGTTCACGTATCGACACAGCTTAAAACACTTGGGAACAAATATTTACAATTCACATGATATTGCTGGTAAATTTCGTGAAAGTAAGTTAATAATTAAACTTTGTCATCCTCACTAAAATACTGCTGACATACACGATAACTTCTATTTACTAGATTAAGATTTAACGTCAATAACTTGACATTGACACACAGAAGAATCCACTCATCAAATCGATTTTTATGATTTTCAAGATTAGGAAAATAGTGTCTGGTGGAAGTTGAATCAATACAACCAGGAATACAACGGTTCCTGTACTTGCTCATATTTATTGTCTTCGCAGCAAAATTAAAAATAAATCGTAATTTAAAAAGATCTAAATGCAAGCTTAAACTTATTGAAAAAGAGCACAAGTTTGAGATGTTAATATTTAGAGAAAGAATTAATAATATACGTCGTGTCGGTTAATATAAAATTAACCAAGAATTAAATTTACTTGCCAATTTCTTTACTATGATTTTTATAAACGCCAATAACTTAACCATTTAAGACTCATCTAAACACAAAAATAATGAAGTAAATTCTACAAATCGTCGCCATATTTAAACAGACAGGTTTTTGGTGCATTAGCGCCATCTATAGAAATGTTCGCCGGCTAAAAATACTGTCTCAGATCTCTCAAATTGTTACTTGATTTAGCCGATGTGTAAGAGCTCGCATTGACATGATGGAGATTGATTCGTCGTATCCCGTTTGTTTTCTTCAATTTACCGAATATTTCCGGCCAGTTAATGGGTGGGTATTAATTAATTAATACTTTTGCCACGGTCACACAAAGAATCATAATTGTCATGACGGATGTTCGATATACTTAAAGTTTTGCAATTTTGATATAGATGATAATTTTATTAATGTTACCTTGGTTGCCTAGATAATGAACATTTAACAAAATAGCTGGATGCTAAAGCCTCTTCTGAGGTAAATCGGTTGAGCAATCCACACCTACAAAGCTTCGAGCCTATACTACTAGAAACAGTATGCAGTGGTTCTCCTGCGTTACACGGCAAAGAGAGAGAGAGAGAGAGGTAACGAATATATGGTCATGTTATCTCTCGTTCCGAACGTTTAGTCTTGTTCTCCATCGTCGCTGAAGCTGCGCCGGTCATCCTCCGTATAACGCACGCAGTGCATTATATGTTGCCTTCAATAGTGTATGTTCGAGGCCCAAAGAGAAGAAGAAGAAGAAGCAATCGGCTGTGTTTTTTAAATGTTTTTCACATATGAAATTTTTTCAACAAGAAAATATTTAAAAATTATGTTATGTCTCTAATATTTAGTTAGTAAAGAAGTAGATAGATAGTCGACGTCAATAAATTCTGTAAGAACATTACTTGTAATTTATTGAAGAGTTTAGCTATTATAGTAGAGGTGGTACCACTTCTAATGTTTATGTGGCTGCCTATATCCTATATAAAGTGCAAGTTTAAGTAAAGCAAGTTGAAGAAAATTTTTTCTTGTAATTTTTTCAAACGTCTCGATGTTTAATTAACATAAATTAACGTGAAGTCATTGATTGCTTTATTTTAAACTTTTGAGCATATACTATAGGAGGCAACATTGAGTGTATCATATGCGTTATACAGCGAAAAGAGAGAAAAAGTAAATAGCGGTACATGCTGTCTCTCTCGCTTCGAACCTTAAGTTTTGGTTTTCTCCTCCTTATCACTATACATCCACAAACAGAATGTAGTTCTATTCGCCCTCTCTCTCTATCCTATAACTCGTGCAGAGTTCTAAATGGAGTCTCCAGTAATATAGGCTCGAAGTTTCGACCAAAAAAATCTCTTTTAATTAAAATATCGCTCGTTTTTGAAAGAACGGCTCGCTCGAAAAAACATAAGTCAGTGACAACGTTGGTTGAATATCATTTAAAATTGACCGTTCTACGATTATCTAAAGGCACGGTTATGAAATGGTTAGTTTTTCCGAAAAAAACAAAAGACCAAGCAACTTTTCTCGGTTTTGACTCATCATAGAAGACCCATATGGTAAACTGCTCTTTAGTTTCGAGCTTATACTCGTAGATTCAAGACTCGTCACCTGTTACGATTTTTGGTCATGCTTTTTGAAACACGAAAATCGTATTTTTAAACATTTTCTTGTACCAATCGACTCGAGCCTTTTTTACGTTTTTTGAGAAATTGTCAAAATTTGTTAGATCCAACTCGAGCTCAGCTTCTTCACGACCAAATGTTCATGCAATATATTATATACGCAGGTTTTACTAATGCTCAGGGATGCCTTAATCTCTTAATTTTGTTACATGACGTCTAGCATTATCAGTTTACTGTAACCGATTTCTGAGACCTTTATGCGACTTGTCCGTGGGCGAACGAAGGCTACGACTGATTCACTGAACCAGCGATGTACAGTAGTGTTTGTGGGTGCTTTATTGTCATATAAAGGATTAAGTTTATTTATGTATTCTTCTTGAGATAAGCTCCGTTGAAAGTTGTGCAAAATATTACTAGTCAACAAATACAAGGAAAAAATTGCGACTGATGTTATAATGGCTGTCCGTGGGAATTTAAAGCATCTTGATTTTAAGTTATAGAATATATCAGCTATTTTTATTTAATACAAACATTTTTGTATAATATTTATACATAAATTCAAAATAATAAAAACATCAAGATGTTTTAAGGATAACAGTATTTATTTACAAAAATACACATGAAAATATATTTATAGTAAGTTTTTTGTACATAACTTTTTTGCAAATGTTGATTTTCGTTATATATATATATATATATATATATATATATATATATATATATATATATATATATACATATATATATATATATATATATATATATATATATATATATATATATATATATATATATATATATATTCCTTATCGCTTTCTCTCATAAGAAACCAACAATAATCCCGTTGTTCCAATGTTAATATGTCTTGATGGAACCTTTCTCTTGCTCGTCACTAACCGCACCCAAATTTTCTGAGAAAAAATTTAAGGAGTACAAGAACCATATTTTAAGAGACATGCGACAGCCCATTTTGCAGTAGCTTTCAAATAGTTCTTCTACAAGTTTTTCATAGTTTTCTACTTCTTTGTTCCCCAAAAACTCCAAAACCAGTGTTTTAAAAGAACTCGACGCAATTAATTCAACATCACTTAATTTTTGATCAAACTGTTGATCCCTAAGTATTTATTGCATTTACAGTAAGTGATTTACTTTCGTATGTTTCCTTCATGTCAAGAGGAATAGAGGGTCTTCTGTCGTCATTAGGTATGGAACAGAACTGCTTTAACCTTATTTTAGAAGAATCCATAAATAAGCGCCATTCGTCCAGGTTATATGCAAATCCTAATTTTTCCGTAACATTAGTTGGATTAACACAAACGCCAATTTTTTCCTGAAGAGTAAAAAACGAGAATAGCTCTTGGTTACGGTTTTTATATATTGTAACTTTGGTTTCAGTGGCTAGTAAATTCCATTATTGTAATCTAGACCCCTCATACTCTTTGGACAAGTAAACCCGAACTAGATCATTTAATTCAGCTTGTTCGTTTAAATGGAGTGCTTTTCCTTCACTTTTGGGAAAATAAGAATCGTCTTTTTCTGATACATTATTGGGTTCTGCCTTATCATCATGCATTTCTAAATCTTGCTCCCATTTTGCCGGGGGCGCTGAAACTGGTAAACTTTCTCTATGAAGAACCGGGTTTATTGCTGAGGGAATATCCGTATATCCAATATTATGTTCGCTCTTCTTGAAACACTAGATTCTTTGGTCATGCAAAAATAACAGTCGTTAAAATGATTTGTTGGTTCTCGCCAAATCATTGAAACTGCAAAAGGCATAGAAAAGCATTTGCCATTTAACCAGTTTCTTAGATTTGCTGCACAGGTTTGGCCACATATGTAAGGAGCTCAGTCCTGATGTTGATCGCCAACAAGCCATCTAAAATACTTATGATAAATTATTTTGGTCATTTTGTTAATTGTCCTATCCGCGGGGTTAACACAGTCGCGTTTCTGTACTCTAGACATTGTTGTACTATCGCGTACATATGTTCAGAGATATGATACTACGTTTTCAGGGATCAATTAACTTTATTCAACACAAAGATAACACTAATACAAGGCTCTTACTATTGGCTTGTTTACAAACTTCGCTTCTCTATCTAATACTGACCACTCTTGTAAAACCAATACTGATGATACGACTGCCGGCCAAATGCTTTTATAGCCGTTCCGTACTTCTGGTGGTGTCACCAGATTGTGTACAATTTCCCTAACTTATGGGAAATGTAGATTTAGCAACCTCGCGCTCCGGTATATTACAAATTACTTTTTAAAATAATGTGATTAAAACACTTTTTCATTTTTGCTGAAAAAACCATAACTCAAAAATCTTACGTGTTAAGAAGTTTTTACCATCATTTTCACATTTAGAGACCAAAAATTAACCAAAGACTCCCTTGTACATTACAGTCGCAAATTGGCTGTAAAGTAGTGTAATCAAACAAAAAGGTTTACAAATTAATTCCATTTTTTGACCAAGATGAATATTTGAAGTTACTGTTATGTATACAACCTAAAATGTTAAACTTTATAATGAATATATCAGAAGGTATTTAGCAACGCCATTATTGCCAATTCCAGAAATATAAACGGCTATCCTCGTAGTAACTTTAAAACTATTTAACATGTTAAATTAATTATAGCGAAATCAATTCAACCCATATTCGAGCAAATACTGATATTTGCTTGTTCGGATAATTGAAAAGGGAATTTTCCACCATGTTTGCCGCACAAAAGTTTTTATGTTTTTGTGATTTATTGTTGCGTAAAAACTTATTTCTTTTTACTAATAAAAGCTTTTACTGATCAACAATGGGGCATTTTCACTGAATTAAATGTCTTATTTACATTTACGTATAAATCACAGGATTTTATAAAACGATTTTGGTGTAATAAATTAATTTTAACTTCGTCAATACAAAATATATGTCCATATATTTTCGAAATAATAAATTCTCTGTTAGAACATAAGCTACATTTTATCCGGTTTTACAGAACTAGAGTAACCAAAAAGGGGATGAATTTGAGGAAAGACGGAAAAAATCGATACATTTGATATTTCATGAATATTTTGTAGATAATAACCCAGGCATATGTATTTCTCCACTTCTATTGGTGTTTTATTTAAGCTAATTGGTTAAGTAATTATATTCAGTATTTTGGCTCAATTCCTGTTCATTGTTAACATCACGTTTTCTGATTTTTCTTTCAGTTCTTTTGTCGTTGTTTCCAGTTCTGCAGGATTTACGTTACGTTACAAGCACTACATCGTCTGCATGTTTCAGATTATTCAGTATTTGTCCTTCTATATTATTTCCATGACTTTCCCATTGCATTTTCTTAAATAGGTCTTCGAATACTACACTGTTAAAATAACCTTAAGTTTAATGTACATTCCTTGGCTGTATTCTTTTGAGTAAATTATCACTGATCAAAGTGAAACTGATAACTTCATGTTCTTTTGAATATGCATTTACTTGTCATTGGATCGAAGTGATGATGATTACTTCAAGTGACAGAACTGTATGTGATAATTACTCAACTCTTAATTCACTTTAATCCTTATGGACCTTAAATCGTAAATAAGTTACATGTACTTTGAAATTAAAGCTTTGTACATTAAATTTAATTGAATGTTACCTTTAATTTCAATAAAGTAACTGCAAACGTACCAAATTTAATGTATAATTATATCAGATTTAATGTAAAAATTATTAAATTTAATGTATTAACATTAAATGCATTTAATAAATGGTTTATGAACTTGGTTTCCAGCACATAACCTTAAACTTAATGTGAAGTTTTTTTTACAGTGTACACTGTTAAAAATAACCTTAAATTTAATGCAAATTTAACGCCATTCTACATTAAGCAAATTTCATATACCGTTTATTAAACGCATTTAATGTTAATGCATTAAATTTAATAATTTTTGCATTAAATCTAATGTAATTATACATTTAATTTGTTATGTTTTCAGTTACTGAAGTGAAATTTAAGGTAACATTCAGTTAAATGTAAATAAACAAAGCTTTAATTTCAAAGTACATGTAATTTATTCACGATTTAAGGTACTAAATCATTAAATTGAATTAATGAATGTACATTAAATTTAAGGTTATTTTTAAAAATGTAGTGTAAACACACTTTAATGATTTTATACCTTAAATCGTGAATAAGTTACATGTACTTTAAGGCTTTGTACATTAAATTTAATTGAATGTTACCTTAAATTTCACTAAAGTAACTGAAATTTGATGTATAATTACATTAGATTCAAAAATTGTTAAATCTAATGCATTAACATTAAATGCATTCAATAAAGGGTTTATGGAATTTGTTTCCAGCACATTGCATTAAAATTAATGTAAAGTTTTTTTACTGTGCAGCTTCGGCGATAAAAAACCTTCTTGTCTCATTTCCCTTTGAATCAGTTCAAATTCTGTATATACCTTTACGGTTTTTTTTGGAAACATCTTGAATAAGTTCTATAAATCTTGAAACAATTCTACAGTTTTTCTTGACATTTACTACTGCTCATATTTTAACTGAATCGAAGACCTTGCTGTAGTTAATAGAAGCCAAATATAGATTTTTGTTATATTTGAATATTTTCTCCATATAATATAATGAAGTGACTTGAAATTATTGAGTCTACAATGTTTTCTGAAGCCGGCTTGTTCTTTACCATGATATAGATCAAACTTGTTTGTCAATCGTATATTTATTATTGTCATGAAGAGTTTGTAAAATTTACATAAAAGACCCTTTGGTCTGTAATCTTTAAGTTCTGATTTGTCTCCCATCTCGTGTAGTAATACTAGTATCGCGTTGTCCCGTCCTTGTGATATTTTCTGTTCTTCAGGATATTTATAAGCAATATTTTAAGCTTTTCTTTCCTTCATATACCCCTAAGGGAGTGAAAAAGATGTAAGGGGTGCCTATAGACTCCAAATTAACACATTTTAGTGTTTTTCGTTTTTTTAAATAAGATTTTTTTATCTCATGAACAAATAAAAAGGAAAACTTGAAAATTGGCATATAATTTCTTAATCAATAAATAAATGGGTACATATTTCAACATCTCTTCGAAATTGTACCTAATTGGTTTTCCGAGAGTTGCCAACTGCAATTTGTCAACAACCCTCTCCTGCGATACTGAATGTTTAATAGTTCCTGGTGGCTACATCACTGAATAAAAACAAGTATTCTGTCTAAGATTTTTCGAATCCCCTACTGCGTCGCTGTCTAAGTTGAAGAGTTTCCCATAAATTATCGACTTACCCGTATCGTACAGTTTTAGCCCTCCAATAACTTTAGGATTACTTCTGCACCTAAGTTACTTTAAAAAATATGGCCGCTACGAGCCAAATGATGGTTTTTGCGGGAAATAAACCGTTATGGATTTTGTTTTAAGCGGATTAACGTGAAAAAAATCAGTTTTCGATATATATAAAATAAAGAAAGGAAAGAATCTTGCTTACTATTATTAAAATTTAATTTCGCGAAATTATTTTTAAAACTAAAAAATGTTTTAATCTCGTTTGGTATCTTAAAATCACTTCCTAATCCAGAAGTCAATTTTTTACACGTTACGTCTATAATATTTAATCCATTTATAATGTAAATGTACCAAATATGAGCCTTTTATATCCAAATGTCTTGATCAGACACGCATTACGTTAGGGTTACGTTACAGTAGCTTTTTTGCAACTTCTATTCAAGCGTCCTAAATTTTAACAGTTTCTTTTTGTACCTCGTAAATTAGTGAATGTAAAATAATCGATTCTTTTCAGATTTTAAGAATCTACGGTTGGAATGATAGAGGGGAGGGAGCATATTTGCATTAATTTTACCGCATGCTCCATCTTTCCACATACGAAAAGTTATCCATTTTTTAAATTTCATCCTACGTCGGTTTTACACACTCTAAATCCCTGCGACCCGTCTTACATGGTTCATTCTAAAAACGCTAGAAAAGGCAGTTGACAACTACATCAGAACAGACATTCTAGAGCGGGTGCTAGTGTACCCTCATCAACATGCGTACCAAAAGTGCAAATTTGCAAAAACCACACTGTTATAGCTAACAGATGAGATTCGGAATGCACTGGTAAATAAGGAAACCAAAGTATGTGCCTTTCCTAATATAGAATGGGTTTTTGACAACACTCCATATGAATCTGTCATAGGGGCACTAAAACAGGGTGGTTGATGGAACGACTTACAAATGGATGTAACAACTTCTCTCCACCAGAATAGCAAAAAGAGAGAGCCATAGCTACTGCCAGAGAATGTCTTCCAGGAGGAGTAGCGTTCCCACTTATGTGAAGTAGATCGACTCTTCTGTGATCTGACTAACCTCATCATATCCTGCCTGAGTATGCCGATAACGTGGTCATAATCGCAAGAGGTAAGTTCGAGAATTTTCTCCGTGACATACTTCAATGAGGACTTAACCACACTAGAGAGTGGTATCAGTTGATGAAGATGATGGAACCCCACTTAGACTTACCCTAGGTAATAACCTTCTTTGAAAGAAGTACAAAATGGAAGTAATAAACAAGGGTACAAAAACCTAAATGGTCTCTAGGAACTTCAGAGGGAAAAACTGGAGCACCAATTTAAATGGAACAATGGAGATAAACTTCCACGCAGCGAATTACCAAAAACTGAATAAAAAAATATACAAAGAAGTAAAAAAAAATATTCGAACATATAACACCAAAATAATTGAAAATGCTATAGAAAAAAATGCAAATATGAAAATTTTAAAATCAAAACTACCTTCAGGTAAACATAAAATCACCAACATGAAGGATTAGCAAAGTAACATAATTTCAGATATTAAAGACATTGCCGCACATATTGAAACACCCTGCTCTACACCTCTACTATACCTGATCCAAAAATATCGTACACCTTTATTCGTAACGCTGGAATCAGAATATATAAAAACAAGAAATATGGGGAGCTCTCAAGCAAATGAAAAATAAAAAAAAGTCCTGGAGAAGATTACTTGTGAAATATTGAAAATGGGAGGAGATGTGTTAGAAGAATCACTACAAGTGCTCCTTAATAAATATTTAAGGCAAAGACGCATCACAGATGGGGTAGCAAAATGCAGAAATCGTCTTACTATTCATAAAGAGTGATAAAACCAATATAGGGAATTACTGTCCTATAAACCTTTTGTCGCACCTATATAAACTTCTGACTAAAATTATCACCAACCGACTAACAAACAAGTTCGATGCCTATCAACCAGTGAAACAAGTAGGTTTTCAAAAAGGGTCTAGCACCATAGACCACTTGCAAACAGTAAGAACAGTCAATCTTCAATATTGTCTACAACCTTCAAACAAAAGAACGAACATTAATAGAAAAAATAATCGAATACATTATACCCCTTCACTTGGCGTTCGTAGACTATCACAAGACATTCCATTCTATTAAAATATGAGCTAGAGTCGATTCTCGAGACTCGAATTTATTAAAATATATTTATGAAAATGACACATTTCACGTGAAAATCAACGGCGACTTAGTCACTGATCAAGATCAATAGAGGTGTGCAATAGGGAGACGCTATATCTCCAAAATTATTTACTTTAGCCCTAGTGAACATTTTTAAAAGACTGCCTTGGGAGATTAAAGGCATCAACATTGACGGAATATATTTGAACCAGTCACAATTTGTTGATGATATTGTCCTGATCAGCAGTGATGTTCGTGAATTGACAGACATGCTAGAACAACTAAACAGAACATCAAAAAGATTTGGTTTAAAAATGAGCCTTTACGAAACCAAAGTAATTACTAACACTGAAAGAAACATCAATATGGATGTTATAATCTTGGAGAACGTGGAGAAGTATACATATTTGGAGCAAATCATCAAAATAGGAAAGGATAATCAGAGAACTGAGATCGGAGGCAGACAAAACTAACTTAAGCAGCTTTTAATAAGTTGGACTACATATTCCGAAATAGTGCCTTACCAATAATCTTAAACGAAAAGTCTTTGATACCTGTG
Source organism: Diaprepes abbreviatus (assembly GCA_034092305.1). Lineage (NCBI taxonomy): Eukaryota > Metazoa > Arthropoda > Insecta > Coleoptera > Curculionidae > Diaprepes > Diaprepes abbreviatus. The sequence continues at coordinate 7,780,936 of JASJET010000210.1, read as the reverse complement.
TTACCGGTAGCAACATATGTCCTGGAAACCATGTCAGTGACGAGGAAAAGTGAGGAACAAGTTAAAGTGATGCAGAGAGCGATGGAACGAGCTATGTTTGGGGTCAGTTTAAGGGATAAAATCAAAAATGAGGAAATTCGAGGGAGAACCAAGGTCATAGATATAACAAGGTGTATCGCAGAACTTAAATGACATAGAGTACGGCATGTAGCTAGGCAGATTCAAGACAGATGGACAGCAAGAGTAGCGCATTGGCGACCAAGACAAAAGAAACGTAGTGTCGGCAGGCCGCAGAAAGGATGGCTAGATGGCAAGCAAAAACAAGATGGTTTCAGATAGCACAGGACAGAACAATATAGAAACAGATGAAAGAAGACTACGTTCAGGAGTGGAAAAGAAGTGGCTGAAGACGAAGAACCCAAATATCCTGCAGTAAACGTACATTGCAATAGTGAGACCTATCATCACATATGGGACAATAACCTGAAGTAAAAGAACGAGGCTTGCCAACACGAGAGCCAATCTCCAAATTCAAAAATTAACCCGTGCTTGCAAAACAAGAGCAATCAAAACATATCCAACTGCCACTACAGAATTAATTCTAAACCTTACACCTCTACATCTATTAGTGGAGGAAAGACATGTAGAATAATGAGAAATAGAGTAATTGAAAAATAAAAGTCCCATCTCCCATCTTGAAATCGGCAAACCTGGGATATGCCCCAACATAAAATTTAAAAAAAGTTTAAGTTCGAGAAAGACTAAACAGAAGTTCCATTAAATGAGATACAAACAGTTCTAAAACAATAAAGGATACTAGAAGGTAATAGAAGTGTATGGAATAGGAACCAGGTGCTTCGAAATCACCAAGTATTTTTCAAGCAGGAAACGCGATCAGTTTAATGAAGAAAAAAACTATCGCAAACAAGAGATCATAGTCATGTCAGAGAGTCAAGCAGCCATCAATACACTGAGTGCTTATGTAATCAGCCCCAAGATGATATAGGAATACTTACAGAAACTAAAGGACCTAGGCAAAAATAACACAGTTACTCTCCTATGAGCGCTAGACACGCTGAAGTAGAAGGAAGTGAAATAATAGACTACCTCACAAAAAAGGGGGTTGGAACACCATTTATCGAACCTGAACTTTTTGAGGGAATAACATCACCACAAAACTGGTAGAACTAAAAAGGAAAGAAGAGAATAGAAGATCATATTATTGTACAAATCAGAAGCAATGAGACAAACTAAGATACTTCCTGGGAACTATAACCTAAAGAAATAAAAAGAATGTATAGCTAGAAGCATATCGAAGAGAACAGGGAGATCTACCCAAACTGAAATCGTCTCACATTTTGAAAAAAGAGGATTGAAGGAACTACTTTAGTCGAGCAGGCGTCCCCAATAACAGCAGCAGGAAAGAAACAGTAGATCTTTCAGGTCCCAATGCACACATTCCCATCTCCACGTAAATACATACATATATACGTCTGTTTTGGACCAATTCAAAACATGTGCATGGAAATTTTCAACACTATAACTGGAAAAATTACGAAGGTATAAGGCAGTGACACAGACGGACGGGCTTAAGGAGATTATTAGAGTTCCTGAAAGACTGTGACAAACGTGGAGCTGATTTTCATAAGAGTTTCATTGTTCGGAGATGGGAAGCAAAAAATCAGGTTAACGTTCTTCAAACTAAATATCAATAGTTCTCCCTCAAATACTGTATAAAAATCACTTGCGATTTACAGCAAAAGTAAAGTTTCTCTTATATAACAATAAGAGAGTTTTTTGTCCATTTTTTTGTTAATATTGTTTGATCGTGTATGAGTATTATCAAGAGATGTTCTACAAAAACAAAGAGTAAATAATTTTTCAAAACTTTTTCATATTATTAAGATGGATAAAGATATATACCTTTTTACAAATACAAAGAATTTTTTTTAATTGAAAAGATATCCAAAAAATAGAAAAGCCCTTCAATAATAATAATAATATCAAATCGAGGTGGAAAGTTCGAATTTTTTTGTGAATCAGTTCAATTGTGTGATTACCGTATACTGAAATTCGGTCACTCGAAATTAAGTTCTGATAACAGGCTGCAATACCGAATAAGGTCAAATCGCTCTAGGCGGTCATTACGGTAAATTGGCTCTTCGAATCCGTAGTGTTTCGTTCGTGAATTGATGAACCATAAGAGAATAGATTCTTTATGGATCAGAAAATTTATTCTTTTGAATTATTTAATTGTACAAATCGTTCACAAACACCACATTATTAATATCAAAGCAAAATTAAAAAGGCATATTGTTGCTGTTGGTTTTCCACTCAAATTAGATGAATACAAGGGTAACCATTTATATTTCGGGAGTTGGCAACATTGTCGTTGCTCAGTGCTACCTGATATACCCATTGTCAATTTGAAATTTTAGACAGTATACGTACTCAGAACGTTTTGTTATACCGACACTATGTGTATTGTTTACTGTAACTTCAAAATTTTATTTCTGCCAAAAAATGGGTTTAATTCGTAAACATTTTAGTGCGATTATTTTCCACAACTTTCGACGTGGAACTTCATTCTTTATATGATGACGAAACACCAACGACAACTATTGTATATCGCTAATTTAGTGAATTCAATCGGGGTCGTCGTTCACTCATGGACGAGTCGCGTGCAGGCCGTTAAAAATCTATTATAAAACAAGAAAACATCAATGGTGTGTGTGAACTAATCATGAAAGATCATCATGTGACATACCTTTAGGCTGAGGCATTAGTAACACTCGGGTATATAACATATTACATGGAAATTTGGCCGTGAAGAAGTTATAATCGCGTTATATTTGACAACCGCTCAAAAAAAGGCTCGTTTCAATTGATGAAAAGAAATGCTCAAAAAACACGCTCTCGGTGCTTCAAAAGACATTTATAAGATCTTGATGGTCTTCCATGATGTCAACAAGTGTTACTCGCGCACAAAGCACAAAAGGTTATCTGTTTTTTCTGAAATATTGGTCATGTTGCAATGGTCAGTTCTGAATGATACACATTTGTATGTCTTCGCTGAATTGAAGAAAATACACTGAAGACGACGAATCATTCGCCAACCTGACAATGGACGCTCTCGCACATCGGTTCAAACAAGTGACATTTTGGGCATTCAAAACGTGGAATGGATCGGTCATCCACCGTACAGCCCTGATTTGGTACCCAGTGACTTCTCTTTTTTCCTGTACATAAAAAGCAAACTGCGCAGTCAACAATTTTTTTATCCAGAAGAATTGATTGCTATGTTCAAAAACCATGTTTTAGGGATTATTTGTTATTTTCGAAATATAAACGGTGTCCCTCGTATATTGGCATTCGTCATTCGCATTCGCTTTTATACAAAAGAGCAATATACTTTTCAAACCACCCTCGTAAGTTCATGACTATTTCCACATTTTTGGGATAGATAATACAAATGGGAAAAATGATTTAATTGTTCATAAACCTAAAAAATTTAAATTGAAAATCATTTCACTGAAAATCTTTAGAGAGCAATCAACTGCACCATCAACATCAGTGTATTGAAGGCAAATAATATATTGGAATAAATATAACTCTTGCTTATACAAATATTATCTGCTTGAGCAAATAATTCTGATAGGGATAATTTAATTTCGATTTTACCTCCAATATCGGCTCTATAACTATAAAGCTTTTATTAAAAACCTAATGTAAACTTCATTACTGCATTACTAAAGTTACATTGCAATGTGAACTGACAAAAGAAGATTATTTTTCTTAAATATGACTTTGAGTATCTTTGTATAAGCAAGGCCATCGTTTTAAGCATACGGTTTTAATAATATATGAAAGCATAATAGCGTGCCTTCCAAGTAAAGCAAATACTACGTAGCAATCAACGAATTCTCTTGTTCTCTTATATCTCTTGATAGTCACACCGATTTTATGCTATTTTGTTCTAGCTGTATTATTTAATTAGTATAACAAGCTAATCAATACGTTAATATGAGAATAAAGTAACCGAGCAATAAAGTAAAAGTATGAGTTTCTGGATGTCTAAATTATTATGTTATTTTCATTCTGTAAGTAATATTTAACATTATTTACCAATAAAAATAATAATAATAATTAAAAGAAATTGAAATTGTTTAAACTAAGATTGTCATCAAAAGTAATGCATATATTTAATAAACACGGCTTGGGAAAAAAGTCTAATATGGAACGAAACAAAACAAATATAAAACTACTTCAAGATTACAAAAACGGCAAAATAAGTAAATTAACTAAAGATAATAATAGAAAAAAAAATCTTGTTAAGTGTAAACATCTTCAACTGACGCCCGAATTCATTCAAACTAAACAAAAAAGATCTTCCTTCAGTAATAGTAAATATAATGAACCATTTAAAAATGTTTTAAATATTTTCTACCTACAAATTCTAAGTATCCACATTTCTGATTCCTTTTCAAAACTAAATCACTACGTAAATCTATTCAAAATATAAAAACTAAACTTAATTACTCTGTCAATTCAAACTTTCTTGAAAATTTCAACAACACACAAAACAAACGTCTCGAAATGATTTCTAACAAAATTAAAAAGAAACATCAAAATAAAATTAATATATTAATAAAAAGACCAAATGAAAACTAGCTAAAAAACTTAGCTCAAATATACATACCAGAACACATAAAATACATACTATCATTAGGACCAAAATTTTCTTTTTCCGTACCAACAAACCGATTTCCTTGCGGAAATATTATATCAAGTATAGAAATAACTATTGAATCTCTCAATTCTGAAAATAGGGAAATAGTACGAAATAAAGTATGTAGTATCCTTACAAACTATAAAAACAAAATAAACTCTTCACAGAAAAAAATCTCCAACCAAATTACGGATTGTATAAAAGAAACCAAGCAGTTTTTACAAGACCATCTCAATTTATATATCTTAACGACCGATAAATATAACAAAACTGTAATAATGGAAAAAAAATGAATATAATACAAAAATGGTTAACATGCTAAACGACGCATCAACTGCAAAAGAGAAAATCACAATCCATAAATGTGCAAACCAAAATAAACAATATAATAAATTCATCGTTTAAAAGAAATCTAATTTCAAAGAATTAAAAAATAAGCTTAATTGTCATAATGGTCATGCCCCAGATATATATGGTCTACCACAGCTTCATAAACAATATACAATCACCCACTTGCAATCTATCAAAATAGCTATCAACCATTTTAAGTAATTTACTTGTTAAAAATGAATTCTACGTTAAAAATTCTTGGGATTCTTGTGAATATATAAAAAACTAAATACTCCCTCGAGACGACATACTACTATATTTCGACGTAGTATCACTATATATAAATATTTCTATGGATTTGGCCATAAAATGCATTGAAAATAAATGGCAACAAATAAAGAATATAACACCGTTAACAAAAAAAATTACAGATGCCACTAAACAATTTCTAACACAAACGTATTTTGAATTTGAAGAAAAATTCTATTCTCAAATCTATGGCGTTGCAATGGGATCACCTATTTCCGCCACTATTGTAAATTTAGTAAGGGCATATTTAGAAGAAAATAGAGTTAACCAACTAACTTACAAACCTTTCTTATTTAAACGATATGTGGATGATTGCATACTTTGTATACCTAAAAACAAAACATAATACACTCTTAACAAATTCAATAGTTTTCACGAGAAGATTAAATTTACTAGCGAAAAAGAAAATATTACATTCAGAAGTTTTCTAGATATAACAATCATCAATGATCAAAATGGCAATATCAAAACAAATTGGTTTATAAAGCAAGTTTGGTCGGGAAGATATTTAAATTATAACTCTAATACTCCTAAAAAATATAAAACAAATGTTGTAACAGCCTCAGCATATACAGCAATAAAGTACTCCTATCCACAATTTACACTCCAGAATTTAAAAAGAGTATAAACCACATTAGAAAATAACAACTACCCAAAAAGTTTATCGAACCAATAATAAAAAATAGAATACATTAAAACTATAACAATAAATCGCAAAGCAGCAATTCATCAGTTACTAAAAAGTTTGGCCGAAAAACCTTTTAATAACTCAAAAAGCCTTTACCCCAAATTAAAACCAAATACTCCCAAGGAAGAACAAAAAAACGTCATTTATAAAATTAATTGACTTGATTGTAATCTGGTATATATCAGTTAAACAAAACAATATTTAAAAAATAAAATCCAAAATCACAAATATAATATTCATAGTCATAACCAAAATAACACTACCGCACTAGCACAACATGCAATTGAAAATTTACATAACCCTGATTTTAATAATATAGAAATAATGGACAAAGAAAGAAATTACAAAATAAGGTCCATAAAAGAAATGATCCATGTAAAAAAACACCCAATACCATGAATATCAGAACTAACATGAATAAGCTCGGAAATATTTATGACCATCCAATTAAAGAGTAAAATTGCAAATGTTTACAAACTGTATTTTATTAATAAAAAAACCCTTGTTAAACTTTAATTTTAGTCTGCTGAGAGCAACACAACAGGTAGTAGCTTATATAAATACTTAATTAAAAAACAAAAATGTAAAAATAATTAGTTTAAATAGTTAGTTTTGTAAAATAAGGTTTGTGCCCAAGTAAATATCCCTAAGGTAAGAAAATTATTTTGAACTTTCAAAAAAAAAATTTTCCATCAAAAATATCATTGTTTTCGTTTTTTTAGTTAAAAAAAATTACTCTGAAGATGGTTTAACGTTAGTGAAAAGATGTTTAGTTTCACTTAATATCCTTTAAAAAATTTTGACCGCAACCCATTAAAAGAAATAGAAATTGATAAAAATAAGTTCTTAAATCCTCTTTTTGTTGATATTAATTATAAAATTCGCATTTGTAGTAATTTTTAACAATTAAAAACACTTAAGGGTGTCACGGTGAGCAAAAAAACTGAAGGCAAAATTAAGTAAAAGTTTTTGTAGCTCTAAAACATCAAACATACCCGTTCCCCGCTACCCCATATAACGTTTAAACAAATGTACTGTTGTTTAAATCTACTGGTACGATCGAAACCCTTAAAGCTCCGGGTTTTTTATATAAAGTAGAAATTTCAAACTTTCATTATCAAGAGACCTCGGCGAAATAGTATAAGATCAGCCACATTTGTCAAGTTTTAATGGAGACATAGACACTCGTAAAAATGCGGCATTACATTTTGGAAGAACGTTTATTAATAGTGAAAATCCATTACAAAAATGAAAACCATTTTACAGGGACGATTCGTAAATTAAGTGTTCATTTTTTTATACATATAATGAACCATCGCGTCCTGCTATTGAAAATTTAATAAAAAAAATTTGAGCGGGTGTTTTACTGAAAGATTTGCATCTTCATGCTTACAAGATCCAGCTATTTCGAAAACTGCATTCTACTGACCATGGACAGACCAGATACTTTACAATTAATCATGGAACGACTTCATGTTGAAGATATTTTCCAAAACACCTCAACTGTTTTATCAATAAGTAGAATTTTTGGAGTTTGAGAACACAAAATTAACAAGGTACAAGAAATCCCGATATATCCTCAAAAGGTTTGCCGAGCCATGTGGGTACAATGGATTCGGATCATACCTTTTTGAAAATATTGAAAGTTCCTCCGTTGCTGTCAATGGCGATCGTGACCGCAGCATGTTGACGAACTTTCTTAAGCAAAAATTAGATTAAATCTGATTTTGAGAATAAAAAGTACAATCTTTGCACACCATCCTCACACGATTCAAGAACAAAACAAATTAAATGCCAAATTCGTGATATCAACCACCCCTGACTCCAAAACATATTCCAAAATTTTATTGAAGTACACACCTACTAATGGAGCCGCCGTTGCGATTTACATTTTATTTTGTGTTGAATGTAAACAATTACTCTGTATATATCAATAAACAATTGTTATGAATGAACGAATGAATGAATAATAGTTGATAGTACTTAATCTTCAATGTTTAGACATCATTGAGTTCTTTACATTCAACAATGACTGCAAGTCATTCGAGGCCAATCACATTTGTAGATCCCAAGCAACATCATAATCTTAATTTGATGACGACTTCAGGTGATAATATTGCATCTCTGAAATGTCTTTGCCTGAGTTCATTGAGTGCTGAACTCTCTCGGAGAACAAGACCAAACTTCTCTGGACACCATCTGTACATGCCAATCTTATAAAGTTGCCCTTGCAGGTGACAATGTCCTGATAATAATTCCAACACGATTCGCAATTCTTTCCTCCCCAATGAGATAAGCTCCCTAGTAAGTAGCACATTAGGTTTAAGTATATGATCGTTAACACATCTTATTCCACAGGCCTCCATCAAGGATTTAATAAATTTGCTTTCCAGCAATTTTCAATTCCCTCTCACCAACGGTAGAATTGATTAGGGTCCATATGATTCAGCCACGGACCCTATCTTTTCCAAACGATATTTCCTCGTTCCTGTATAGACCCAAGTGACGTGGGGCCTGCATGAGTTTGATTGTGCAGCCACTTTCTTCCTATTATCTTTTACATCCTCCACACCAGTCGTGAATATTGCAGCTCTACTGTTTGAGCATATGTTTAGTGTCTTATTCCTGTTTATGTCCTTATCACATAGATGGCCAAATTGTAGAATAGCATAAATTATTGCTTGAAAGACCATCGTATGTTATCTAAGAAAGCAAAACTTTCTGACTTCCAGGCTCAAATCGAATACTCCAGCTTCAGCTCTTTCATCGATTAGTAAACCACCAGAACCTGTTTCTCGAAACAATTTAGCCCTATTCCTAATCCTCTCTACTTGAGAAAAGTATTTAAAGAGTTTCAACACCGGTGCCAGGTAGTCTTTTTGGACAGGAAGTAAGTGATTGGCATCTCTCCGCCTGCTTTCCCAGCCACACGGGTAGCCGTCAGTTTCGGATCCGAGATGTCCTGGGTAAGTGAACCTTGGAGGTCTCGTTCTCTATAAATAAGTAGAAAGTAGTTATATCCATTAGTATTATAGTGGAGAAACACCTAATCATACTTATTATTCCCACACAGGTCATTCTTTGAACCTTGTCAAATTGATGACGGTATTTACGTTTGGTTATATTAGGCCACCTTACAATAACGATGTACGTAATCATAGGGTGGATCACCATAGTGTTGTAATAGAACGAATATTAATTATTTTATACTGTTTAGCATGAAGTATATTCTGTTAAAATGAGTAATTAAATAATCGCTCGGTGGATAGATTTTTTCCCGTGGGAACAGGGAACCCAAGAAAGTCTAAAGGAAAAATAAATCATTTATCGTACTTAAGTATAATCGTTTAAATGTTTTCTCAAAAATCTATAAACTCGGTCAATTTATGACGACCAACTGAATGACCCTCTTTAAAATTTGTCATGTAAATAAAACCAAAGAGATAAGGGTCGGGAGAGGTATTAAACATGTGTTATGTGGAAATACCATTAAAATGTGTTAAAACATTGAACGATTTTCCCATTATTAGGAAACAAAAGAATAATCGAATAAACTCATTATACTGTAATATAACATTTGACTTGTGAAAAGAATTTATATAGCGACTGTTTTTTCTGATTGCAAGAAATAATGATTTAAATACCAGCAATATGAATAAAAGGGCACTCAGTTTTTTTTACAGACGCTATATTATCTTATTCCTTTAGTTATAGAAAGAAATAAAATAGTTTGATTAACTGTGTTTATATAAAAATTAAGATTAAGACGCTCAGAGGCCAACTCAGGAATCAAGCATCCGGTATAAAATAGCTAACGCCCACAGTACAAGAAGATCGAAAGCCCTCGAACTTTAAGGGAATGAAATTGACGGTTACAGGGAATACGACCGAAAATGCCACTAGAAAGAGGGGTAGGGGGTGTAAGGTTTGATGGCGTTCTTTTAACAAATACTAAACTTTTGTTACAAACTGGAATTCGTTAGAGTCGGTATCGTCTTTAAAACCAGTGTCGTAGAAAATTCCGTGATAGGTAAATTCGTCGAGAATAAAGGTTTTCTTTGTTATGTTTTATTTTTCATTTAATTTTGGAAGTTAAGGGAATATCCTGTATTATTTTACTCGAGAATTTAGCCACTTTAATAATGTTTGTTTAAGTAATATAAACAGCTATTTTCTTCATGATTTTATTCTCTTCTTTGTTTAGTGTATTAGTAAGCTATTTATGTGGTTTATCTTTAAAATTGGGTTTTACATTTTTGTTAATAGAACGGCCAATAAGAGTAATTATGTTAGTTTCTTCGTAATTGTTGTTTCTTATTAATTTAAGTTTCTCATTATAAATAAATCGTTTTTCTATTTATTTTTGTTAATAGACTAAATGTTTTGAGAAACCTGCTTCATAAAATTTAATTAAAAACTTTTACGCGAATTAACTTACGGGCGCGCCGTTACGAGAGCTACAAAATAAGAGATGTCATCTGACCAGCTAATTAGCAGCTTCGCCTGAGTCTTGAAGGCCTGAGTTATGGTTTTGGTAAGCTTGAATAACCTGTAGTTGTTTGAACTAGCTACAAAAGAGAAAATAAACGACCGGACTTCCAGAGTGTCTTTATTACTGTAAAATTTAATCATATGGTTTTTAAAATAGCTGCTAATATGGGACAGCAAGACGATTATATATGGAACGGCCAACGCTACCACAATATATCATTTGCAGGATACTATGATCAAATTCTGTCACCGTGTTTGTCTCAATGTAGGTGTCCCCATGTGCTCGCTTATGAGCCCAGAAGGTACATAAGGCCTTTTGGCTTGAGCCTCAATATGATCATTACAGCTTAATCGTAAGTCCAAAATTACTGTTTCCTTGTATTGAAAGATCCTTTCCGTCAGTGCAAATGTGGCCAGTCTCAGTCTTGTTTATTTCAAACCCTTCCTTGTGAGACCGACTTTTCGCGATCCGAAGAGCACGCATTATTGGTCTCTCCAGATCTCGGTCATCGCAACCAGGTCATCGACGTAGGCCTCTGTATATAACCAGCCTCGTTTAGTTCATTTAACAGGCTGTCCATTACAAGGCTCCACAGCAAGCGTGATACAACTCCCTTGCGGACACTTTCACAGTTATATTTTTAAACATGGCATATATTAGTCTCTGAGTTAACATGGCTCAAATTTATCCAATTACTGTCGGTTCAGAGCTTCCTCGTTTTAAAGCATTGTGTATCGAATCATAATGTGGGCTAATTAGTAATTAATTTTTTTGTTGAGACAGACAGATTTACATCGCATCAAATATATATGGTTGATCCTTTTAAGTAAATATCTAGAGACGTTCTTCTTCTTCTAGATCTGTTCCACAGGCCTAAATACGTCTCTGATTCCTCTGAATGTATTTTTATTGTGCAAAAAATCTTGAGTTACCCTTGTCGCTACTAGTTGAATTATTTTGCCATTAACGCTTAAACCTTAATTCTTTTGTTTCCTTTGCTTTCTAAGAAAACAATAAACACAGATTTGTTTGATCCGTTTTTATTTACCAATAATATTTTAGCCTTTTAAAAGAAATTTTAGGGAACTTACAAAAGGACAATAAAAGGGGAAATATTTTCGTATCTTTGTGATAAAAAATCGGTATTGGTACAGACAAGTGAGGAATTTAATTTTCGTTACCCATTCTAAAAAAAAATTAACATTTTGGCATACCTTTCGTTAGATCGGAGAAAATTGATGGGTTTGAAGAATGCGGTCAAGGGTTTGTAGTCTTCCTAAAACATCCAATATTAAATTAATATTTCTGTAAAATTTTTTTTAGTAATGTAAAAAATATTATTTATTCATTTATGCATTATTTAAATTTAATTTTGTTTCTATTTGTTGACCGTGTAGATATTAATTAGTTTTTACTTTTTTGGGTTTCGGTCATATTATTACTTTATAAAGGAATTAACACATATTTTTTCTGACGTTTCGGTTTATTTTATTGATTAAACCATCTTCAGAGAATTACTGTAAATATGAAAAGGAATATGTAAATTTATGCTATATAAACTGAAAATTTTACTTTCTTACCTAATGTTAACAGGTGGTTCACTTGAAAAACTTACATTTAATATTTTACTACTTTAATACAATATAATTAAACACTTCTTATTTGATATAAATATAAATATAAAAAACTATTATTTTTTGATGCATTTTTTTTTTTCACATCTGGTTTGTTGTGCTTTTGACGGAGTACTACCAAAGGGTTTGAAAGTTTCTGGACCATCTGCAATTTTATTGCCCTATTAGGTTCGTATATACATTACTCAGGTCATTTGTGTCCGTTCTGAAATTCACGGTACAATGAATTTCAGAACGGACACAAATGACCTGAGTAATGTATATACGAACCTAATAGGGCAATAAAATTGCAGATGGTCCAGAAACTTTCAAACCCTTTGGTAGTACTCCGTCAAAAGCACAACAAACCAGATGTGAAAAAAAAAATGCATCAAAAAATAATAGTTTTTTATATTTATATTTATATCAAATAAGAAGTGTTTAATTATATTGTATTAAAGTAGTAAAATATTAAATGTAAGTTTTTCAAGTGAACCACCTGTTAACATTAGGTAAGAAAGTAAAATTTTCAGTTTATATAGCATAAATTTACATATTCCTTTTCATATTTACAGTAATTCTCTGAAGATGGTTTAATCAATAAAATAAACCGAAACGTCAGAAAAAATATGTGTTAATTCCTTTATAAAGTAATAATATGACCGAAACCCAAAAAAGTAAAAACTAATTTAAATTTAATGTAAATGTGCTGGAAGAAAATTTCACAAACGTTTATTAAATGCATTTAATGAAATGCATTAAATTTAATCTATATATATATATATATATATATATATATATATATATATATATATATATATATATATATATATATATATATATATATATATATATATAATGAGCCTCAATCATCCATCTTTGAACATAGGCCTCCCCTTGTTTTCTCCATTGTTCTCTATCTTGAGCGGTTTGTACCCATCTTTGTCAGGCTTGCTTTTTTAAGTCGTCTGTCCATCTTATTTGTGGTCTTTCTCTTCTTCGTTTGTGTTGCCAGGGTCTTCATTCTAGGATTATTTTGTTCCATCTATTGTCTTTCTATCTTAGAGTATGACCGGCGAATTTTCATTTAAGCTTGGCTACTTGTGTCGAGACATCACTTACTTTTGTTTTGTCGCGTATCCATGTCTTCTTCTTTTTATCTGTAAGCCTGATATCTAGAATTTGTCTCTCCACTGCTCTTTGTTTTTTGGCAATTCTATCTATATTTTCTTTGGTGAATGGCCATATTTGAGATCCATATGTTAAGACAGGTAGTATGCATTGATTGAACTCAAGTTCTTAGATACTGCGAATATTTCTTGTTTTTTCGGATGTATGAGCGTTTACCAAATGATATCCAGGATAGTTTGACTTCTTTTAATTTCTTCAGTTTGATTGTCTTTATTTAGTTTTGTTATTTGACCTAGATATATACTCTAACACTTCACTTCCTCCAATTTCCTTTGTGCGACCGTTATAAACATTTCTTGAGTTTGTCATTACTTTCGTTTTGTCATAGTTCATTTTTAATCCTATTTTTGACGCTTCTTTATCCAGTTCTTCAATCTTTTTTTGCAACTCATCTTTTTTACCTGTTATCAAAGCTATATCATCCGCGTATCTTAGGTGATTCAATAGTGCTCCATTTATGCTGGTCCCATAATTGTCCCATAGTATTTTCTTAAATACATCCTCCAGAGCTTGGTTGAATAGTTTCGGTGACACTGTATCTCCTTGCCTGACCCCTCGTCCTATTTTTATTGGTTTAGTGCTGTATTCTCCCGTTATTTTGATTGTGATTTTTGCATTGTTTGTTATTAAATCTGCATACCTATGGTCGATCCTGCTATTTTGCAACGAGTTCTTAACTACCTAATGTTCACCGCTGTCAAAGGCCTTTTCGAAATTTATGAATGCTATATATCGAGGAATCTGATATTCGTTGGCCTTTTCAATTAGAATTTTTATTGTCAGTAGGTGGTCGCATGTGCTGAAGTCCTTCCTAAATCCAGTCTGTTCTCGTGTTTGATAGCCATCGAATTTGGGGGTCAGTATATTTGTTAGTATTTTAGTTAGCAGTTTATACATGATATTAAGTAGCGTTATTGGTCTGTAGTTTTTAAAATTCTTTCGATCCCCTTTTTTAGTAGTAAAAGGGTCATGGCTTCGTTTCAACTGGTTGATATCTGTTTTGTACTAAGTATTTTATTCAGAAAGATGTACAAAACGTTTTTTGTTGTTTCTTCACCACTTTTCACTATTTCATTTTTACTAATTCCGGGTTGAATGTCAGAGTTGATGTTTTTTATTTTAGTGTTTAACCAATTATAAATTTCTTGTGGTGGTTATTCCTTTGTATGATAAAGATTTGTGTAATATTTCTGCGTTATCCGTATAATTTGCTCCATATCGCTAATTTCTATCTCTTCGTTCTTTTTTATACTATTTACCTGCATTTCTCCTGGTTGTGGTTTCAGGCATTTCATGTTCTTGTTTTGTTGAATTACTCTTTCTATCTTTATTTTTTGTTTCCTTCTTTTATCTTCCTTGATATTTTTTCTAATTGTTTTGTTAGTCTCTGTATATTTTGCTGTGTTTATTTTATTCTCCTTAAGCAGCGTCCTTTTTTATTCATTAATTTCTTTGTGTGTTAATGAATTAAATTTAATAATTTACATTTATCCAAATTAATCTATTCCCTTAAATTTAATCTAAGTATATATTAAAGTTAAAATTTGTTCATTTCTTTTTAAACTGACTATGTACATTAAATATACAGCCAGTGTTCATTGAATTTGAGATATCTTATCACATATTTAATGCATCTACATTAATATGAGTTCAAAAAATTCTGAATTTACCAGGAAAAGGTAGACATTTTTCCCATAGGTAGTGTGCGCCATCTAGACTGATTTTATTGTTTCCCGTCATGTAAATTATTCACGATTTTTAGTGCAAAATCATTAAATTTAATGTATAATGGATATTAAATTTGCATTAAATTTAAGGTTATTTTTAACAGTGTAGTAAATACGTACAATTTGTAACAAATTACGAGTGTAAGTATTCATTAAATTAAAGTTTCAAGAAAAATGGCAGATGCTGACATGTTTTTTGATGGTACAGAAATCAAAAAAGTTAAAAATGTGTGTTCACTGTAAAAAGAGTGTAGTTTTTGAAGCTGATTGTAAAAAGTATAACAGTGTGTTCCATCCAGCATGTTTCAGACAATCGACTAAGCAAATTTGTGCTGATATTGATAAGCTTGGTCATGAGGTAACCTGAAAAATTCAAAACGATAATATACGAGGCTATAAAATGACGAGACTGATGATTGTATAAGAGCTGTTATTTTATTTTGCTGAAAAAATGATAAGGGTAATAATAGAGCAACGAATTGTCGTGAAATTTAACGAGGAACTTGGAAAAACCGATACTTACATTAAAGGAAGCGTTTGGAATAAATGTTTATCACGTGCATCAGTTTTTGAGTGGTTCGAACATTTTCAAGATGGCCGAGAAGACGTCGAAAATGATTCACGCCCGAGTCGCCCTTCCACTTCAAAAATGGATGAAAATATGGAGAAGTCGGTAATCTGATTCGATCTGGCCGCCGGTTAACTATTCGTGCGATTGCGAAGCTGTTGGAATTAACAAAGAATGTGTAAGGTAACTTTTGTATAACATTTTTAACATGCAAGAAGTGTATGCAAAAATGGTGGCTAGAAATTTCACAATCTAACAAGATGTTGCTCGCTAAGTTGTTTGTACTGACACTTCGAATGCCGGTGAAAATGACCTGAACTTGCTGGAAAGAATATTACTCTTGGTTGTTTATTTTTGATCCTGAAACTCCACGTATTGGAATAGCCCAACTTCATCGAGAACTAAAAATGCTCGATCAAATTAAGATTCAAAGCGATGATGATTGTTTTTTTCGATATTCATGGGATTGTGTACCTTCACTGGATTCCTGCAGGTTAAACAAACGTATTACGTTTAGGTTCTTACTCAACTTCGTGAAAGAATAAGAAAAAATCCACCCAAATTGTGGAAAAACAAGTCATGGGTTCTCCATCAAGACAAGTCGCAAACTCATTTTGCATTATCTGTCAAGACGTCCCTAGCCAAGTAGAATATATCAGTGTTAGACCATCTGCCTTATTCGCCTGACCTTACACCACGTGACTTTTTTTGTGTTCCCCAAAGTTAAATCTACATAAAAAGGAAAAACATTTCAATTCGTTAAAGCTATGAAAGAAAAAGTGGTACGCGTCATAGAGGAGCTTACGAAAGAAGACATCTAGTACTGTTTCAAACAATGGAAAATTCGCCTGGAGCGCTATTAGAATAGAAAAAGGGTCTATATTGAGGTAATAATAACTAAATATGTATAACTTTGAAATAAAATGTTTTACAGCATTAGTCTAGTTATTTTACAGTCACACCTCGTATGATTTCTAAACCAACTGGTCGAATATATGAAAATTAAATTTTAAGTGTTGGAAAAAAATGGTAATATTCTAAAAAAGATGGTATATTACCTATATGAAAATATGAAAATTTTGCAGGAGAAAAAAGGTACAAAAAACAAAGAAAGAAATTTAATTAAATCCAATGGCAACACTGCATACAATAAACCTGAAGTTAATAGCGAATTCGATAAGAACTGCAAAACTAGTCGAAATAGTTCCAATATTCAACAAAATATGACGGATGTGATTGTTGCTGACAAAATTGATCAAACTTCAAGCCAGAGTAGTTTAAATGACCAACCAAATTGAACAGATGTGTTTGTTGACAATAATATTAATCTAACCTCAATCTCTAAAACTCTAGAAGCAGTGATTAAAAAAATATTATTGGTAAATTGTAGCTAGCCGCAAAAGCAGCAAGAAAATACAAAATATCAGACCTCCGTCGATAAAGGCGTTGTGTTGTCCAGAGAAATGGATATTTGTTTCAGGCTTGTTGCTGGTTGTAGTGAAAGATATCCTTGATTGCCTTAAAGCTAAGAATATTAATAATGATTGCACCAGATCACACTGTATTTGCCTAATAGGTCACTATGTGACTTCTTCTCGTTTCTGATGTGTTACCACTGCGAGGACATCGTTTTGAAATCAATGAAGGCAACAAGAAACTCGTGAACTTCAGGCCATACCAAAAAGCGTATTGACGAAGAGTAAACTAATTAGACTTCTGATAAACAAATGATTGTGTACCATTTAGAATTGACTGTTCTACGATTCTCTAAAATAAGTGACTATTTACTTCAAAGCGCTGAATGAACGAGCAACTTTTGTTTTTTTTTACCTTATCATAAAAGATCCATACGATCGACTGCTATTTGCTTTCATACGCATCCATTCAAGAGCACTTTCTTCAGAGTTATGTGACGGAATTTGATCGTACACTCCTGTAATCGGTATATTTTGATAGTGTAAAGCCGGTGGGCCAACGATTTTGTGCCGTCGCATATTAATTTGTAGCTACTTTAAAAACCTTTAAATAAATACCACAATGACAAAGACACTCTGGAAGTCTGGTCGTTTCTCTTGGCTCTCGCAGTTTTAGTACTAAACAACTACAGGTTATTTAGGATTTACCAGTACCAACAAGCTCAAGTTCAGGACTCAGAGAAAGCTGCTGTCTAGCTGGTCAGTTGACATCTCTTGATTTGAAGCTCTTACAACGGCGCGCCCGCGAGTTTATTCGCGTGAAGCTTTCTAATAAAATGAAACAAAATAAGTTACTCAAAATACTTTAATCTATTAACAATAATAGAGAATGAAATTATATACAGAGTGCGCCATCTTTTATGTCGGTATGTAAATACATTGACATTTACCGACCGACTGATTTGGTTATACGTTTTTTTCAAACGTCAATTCAGTACAATTTTAACCATGAATCGCTTAACACCAAAACAACGTACCGAAATAGTGACAATGTACATTGAAAATATTCGTTCAGTTGTGTTAACTCAAAGTGCATATCGTAAAAAATATCGTGGTCAACAGGCATCGTCTGACAATACTATTCGTCGTTTGGTTTCGAATTTTGTTGAGTACGGGACAGTGGGAGATCACCAACATCAACGACCAAGACGTTCCCATGAACTGGTTGAAACGGTCAGAGAGAGCGTTGCCCAGAACCCAAAAATGTCGAATGGTCACCGCGCTCAGCATTTTAGCGTCAGTAGAACCACTTTGTGGCGCATTTTGAAGGATAATTTGCATTTGTTTCCATATAAAATGCAATTAACACAAAGAATATTGCCGACAAACCGTCCATGTCGCTTGAAATACGGCCAAACAGTCGCTCGAATGGTTGACACTAAACCTGATTTTTGCAAGCAAATTTTGATGATCGACGAGGACCATTTTACACTCTCTGGCAGCATTAATAAGCAAAATTGTCGCATTTGGGGGACGAAGAATCCACACCAGATCCACGAAACGTCATTGCCTGATCGAAAGGTAACTGTTTGGGCCGGCGTTTGCGTCAAAACCATCATGGGGCCATTTTTTTTTTCAAAGCAAACAAAACAGTCGATGGTTAAAAAGAGGCGACATTGACTAGCCACCCAGATCTCCAGATTTGACCTCTTCAGACTTCTTTTTGTGGGGTTATTTAAAAAGCAAAGTATACGCCAGCAAGCCTCAGACCATTGAAGAGCTCAAGACAAACATTCTGTGCCGAAATCACCGCTATACCACCCTAGGTGTTCGAAAAGGTAATGGAATCGCAGCAAAAAGGTCACATTTTGCTTTGGACAATAAAGGTTGCCAATTAATCGTTGTAGAATTCAAAAACTCGTCCCAATATATTGTAAAGGGTCAAAATTAATAAAAATACCTCATATATAGAAATCAGTTTTTTTTTTCAAAGTTATTCAATGTTTACATACCGACATAAAAGATGGCTCACCCTGTACAATGAGAAACTTAAAATTAGTAACTTTAACAATTTCAAAGTACTACACTGATTGCTCCTGTTGGCCGTAACAACCTAATTTAGAAGATAAACGTATAGATGGCTTTTCAAAATATAAATTAAGAAAAAAATAAAAAACCGAAAATTAGCTATTTAAATCATTCAAACAAATGATACTAATATTGGCGTTTTACCAAGTGAAATAAAAGCGAGATATCCCTTAACTTCTCTCAAAATAATTGAAAAAATAAAAAAATAAGAACTTTATCAGTGATTAATCGCGTCGCGTAATTTTCTAAGATCAGTTCCCAACACTGTACCGCCCCTAGCGAATCTTAGATCGTAACTAAAGTTTATTATTTCGTAGGCCAAACTTTCAATCCGCCGGTACCCTGCTGGCACCTGTATTATCCCATGTAACCCTGCAACCATCAATTTCATTCCCTAAAGTTCGAGTAGTTTCGGTCTTTTCGTCCGCAGACAGCGTTAGCCATTCTGTTTCGGACACTTAATTCCCCAATTTATCTGGATTGGAGTACCTTTATCTTATTTTTTTATACAAAAGGTTAATAAAACTAATTTAGGTCTTTCTATAACTAAAAAAAAAACGATTTTAATGACCATGAAAAAAATCTACTCACTCTCTTGGATATTTAACTCCTTCTTTCTTGTGAATAGAAAAAACAGTCATTGTACGAATTCTTTTTACATTTTATCAAACGATATATTCCATTAATTTTACTTAATTATTCTTTTGATTCCTAATAATGGGAAAATCCTTCTATATTTTAATACATTATAAGTTATTTGTCGTAGCCACATGTTAAGGTCACTTATCTCTTCGATTTTAATTACATAACCAAGGTAGTAGTTCTTCGACAGATTTGTGAATATTAAAAGTGGGTACAATCTTTTTAGTTTATGTCGTCAAAAATTGTCTGAGGTTATATATTTTTAAGAAATCATTTAAACGACTGAAAAGTAATAAAACTGAGGTTAGTTTTTAGTACGATAATTGATTTATTTTCCCTTTGGACTTTCTTGGGTGATAATATAAGATATATACTGTCTCACTTTCCATGGTTAAAATCTATCTACATGGTGATTATTTAATTTCTTCTTTTAATGCAATTTACTTCACGGTAAACAGTATAAAATAATTAATATTCGTTCTAATACAGTGAAATGTTTACGCAATATATTATATACGCTTGTGTTATTAATTCCCATGGATACCTCAATCTTACGGTACGTCACATGATGATCTTGATCAGTCCATGCACAGAATCAATATTTTCTTGCACTACAATCGATACTGAACGACGAATTCAATGTGATTTACATACTGTGTTTTATATAGATGCTTCATCGCCATATAAAAAATTCGGTTTATCGTTGAACTCTTGTCGAAAACCACGTCGAAAATTGTGAAAAATAATCGCACCCTCATAGGTCACCCTGCGGTATTTGAAGAATAAATGCCTTTGTATATTTTTGCATACAACAGGTACTTTATTTTGTCTACCTTATTTTCTTTAAATTTCACACGCTTCATATACTAAACCACAAAAAAACTGCGTAAAATCATGATCCCTAAAAATATCCGTAAGGTCCCCAACCTTAGCGTTAATGCGTTGTACCCATTCAAAATAACCTTTTTAAACATCTTTCGACGTTGCTTTATGAAAGTAATTTATCGAGACCGGAAATCTATCCAAATTTACTCCCGTTGATCTTTTTTGACCCGACTATTAAGATGGACACAGATTGATACTGACTGACCTAAAAATGGTTTCTCGCTCTTGATAAGGGTTGACAACCGACCTTAAAGGCATTAGAATGCACTATACAGTAAAATGCCAGTCTTGGAATGCTAATTTTTATAAGATATACATAAGAAAAATATAAAAGAAAAATAAAATTATCTTAAAAAAACCAAAAAATGTAGATAAGGAGGAAATCTATGAATGGATGCGTAACATTATAAGATGTTAATATGTTATTAAATATATTGTTCAAAACATTGTTATGTGTTAAATCTCTCTGTTGATATAATAATCCAAGCCATAGGTAAAAATTAGTGCTGTTTTGGACGTAAATTCCGAGATGGATGAGACCTATCCAGGGGTGATGGAAGCAATGTAAGAATAAACCCTATATAAAATGAAACAGCAAAAAAGTAGGTTGGAGCCAAGAGGGGGGGGTAGAAGTGAGCTAAAACAAGTATTTTGAATTTACAAGCCAAGGAACGTATTTTGAAAAAAAAAATTCCAATAAAAGTTGTAGTGATTTTAAAAACCTATAGTTTAAGTGTGTGATCATTTTTATCAATTTGTTATTGCAAAAAGATAAAAAAAAAAACTCAAAATTTGCCATTTTTCGCATATCAATTATTTATTGCAAAATTAACTTTTTTTACAATTTTTTCCTTTTATAATAGTAAATCGGATAATTTATTCCTGAAATATTGCTATTTGTTTGTTCCAAGACGCAAAATGTTGATTGATATAACTTTTTTTTCGGTAAACATTTTGACCTACACAAAGCTACAATCTCTTCGTGAAGGACTAAGTTTTCAGATCTTGTTAGGGGCAAATGAAAAAATTAATTTTCAACCCCCTAAATATCGCTTTAAAAAAGTTTTTTTTTTTATAAAAAAAAAAGAGCTGAAGCCTCCCCCTTACATGTTGAACATTTCTAATGTGAAAATTCGAATAACTGACTTCAAGACGAAGATTTTGCAAAAAAAAAATTTTTTTGGACCAATAGTAATTGAGTTAAGATTTTTTTTTCAAAAAATCGCAGTTCTTCTGTTAAGAAACAAATCCACGGCATTTGATATTTAGAAAGTTTTATTTTCAAAATCCATGATCAGATTTTACAAAGTATGCGTAGAGAACAGATGTACATGAAGAAGTGGAGGGAGACGTCCAAAAAAGATTGAAAGAATGAATAGGGGGCAGCCTGGAATTCCTTGCCGTGTAGCTATCGTTGGCCTTGACAAGTATCATCGTCCGTGACAAGATTAGACATAGTTTTTAGGTTACGATAAAAATAATTTTAATATTACTTTATTCAAAAAAAATCGTATCTTCAACAATGTCGATATTTACCGGCTTTTCGTACATTTTAAGTAAAATATTTAATTTTTAACTGGTCGAGTGGTACAGTTTTATTCACTGTTCGTGCTAAAATTGGTAGCCTCGAATAATGTACGGAATCATACAATATTTGGCGTGTAGAGGTTTTTTGAGTCCCTTAATCCATGTCCGTGGTTATTTTATTGATGTAATATCACCAAAGGGTGAAAAATAGGGGTTGGGGATGATATTATCATTTATTTCAGTTTTTACAAAACTTTTCCGAATTTTGTTCACGAAAGGTTTTTTATCTCTGATTCGATGGCAAGTGTTAATTTTTTCTTTTGCCACTTCCGAAGGGTAAAAAGGGGGGTTGAACATGAAAAAATATGAATAACTATTTACTAGGTATAGTAGATTAAAACTGAAATGAAACTTGTCCCCAAATTTCAAATTTTATACATACTCTAAATAACACATTAAATATAGCTTATTCGTAAAAACTAATTGCACCAATATTCATAATTTTTCGAGTTACCCCAGAAAAAAGACATCGGAATTTTTTCATTCGTTGCTGAAATAGAGCGAATTTTTCCAATCGCCGCTGATTTGAAGCTGTTAATTCAGTTTTCTCTAGCGGCGGGCTCTCTCACCACCGCGGTCGGCCAGTCGCTTTTCGAACGCTATATTTTACATATGATTTTTAATAACAATAAGTCGCACTTTTGATTTTGAAAATATAACTCTGTAAATATCAAACGCCGTTGGATTTGTTTCTTAATTGTTATAAACAAAAGAGCTAGGATTTTTTGAAAAAAAAAATTGTAACTCTGCTCCTATTGGCCCAAAAAAGTTTTTTTTTCTTTTAAAACCTTTGTCTTGAATTCAGTTATTCGAATTTTTAAATTAGAAATATCCAACGTTTAAGAAAGAATAGGCTCCAGCTCTATTTCTATATTTAAAAAAAAACATTTCCTTTTTTATAGCCCTATTTAAGGAGTTAGAAATTATTTTTTTCATTTGTCCCTAATAAGATATGAAAATTTAAGTCTTCAAGAAGAGATTGAACCTTGTGGAGGTTAAAATGTTCACTCAAAAAAAAGTTATAGCAATTAACATTTTGCGTCTTGGGATAAACAATTAACAATATCTCAGCAACAAATTATCCGATTATCCGATCCCTTTAAAAGCAAAAAAAATACACAGGTCTACAAAAAATGGGATTATTATTGTTGTAGGGCCGCTGGGAGTAATTTCAAAAGTAATTTGCTGCTTAGAAAACGCGAAACCAGAATTGACCCATCACGTGAGATTCGTAGTACGATAATGAGGTTTTGGATAATTTTGAGGTTATCTGCACAATTTTTTTTTGTTTTTTTTTTCTAGCTAAATCATTACATTACCACTTTTATTCTTCAATATAGATTATTAAGGCGATCATTTACAATTTTTTTGCAAAGTTATGGCCATTTTAAGTAC
Source organism: Diaprepes abbreviatus (assembly GCA_034092305.1). Lineage (NCBI taxonomy): Eukaryota > Metazoa > Arthropoda > Insecta > Coleoptera > Curculionidae > Diaprepes > Diaprepes abbreviatus. The sequence goes on along the minus strand of JASJET010000210.1, from coordinate 7,757,277 downwards.
AGGTTAGCAGATTTTTAGGGACCAGTATCCTTTTTGCAAGTTTCGATTCGCCATTTTGAATCCACCATCTTAAAAATAAAAATTGCCATTTTTTGACGTAATGTTCGTAATCAGCAACTCCAAAAACCCCCAAGAGAAGTTTTTTAGATATGAATATCACTTTCTGTAAATTTTTATGAGATATTTTGAATTCAACATCTAGAAAATGAAAATTTCAATTTTCTGACTTCATATTGGAACTCAGCGACCCCAAAAACCACCAAATACAAATTTTTGAGAGTTTGATATATTTCATAACTTAAAATATCCGTAACTTGATTAGAGGTTGGAATAAATTGCTACAGACACAATTTATCCTATTCCACCACCATCGAGATGATGGCCTATCTGTACCACCATACCGAGAAGATAGTCAAAAACTTACCCTCCCCGCCACAGTGATACGCCAGAGGTACATGTTTTGTCTCTACTAGACTCATCAGGGTACTGACATGCACTTGTCTGTGCAAAGGACAGATCGGAAGGAAATATACAACACTGAACGAGGCTTCGCCGACCTCCTGCCGGATGGCGCATATATGTTTATGCGGCTTTCACGGATTCTTTCGTGTGAGATGCAATAGCAGTGGATATATCCACATTATGCCGTTGTAGTGCTGAAATCACATTCAGCAAACGTACAACTATATGCAACTCCGTGTATGAATGAAGTGAAATGCGAACAGTAAATGCAAATGTGGATATATCCACTGCTATTGCATCTCACACGTAAGCCCGGAAAAGCCACATAAACATATATATATATATATATATATATATATATATATATATATATATATATATATATATATATATATATATATATATATATATGTATATATATATATATATATATATGTATATATATATATATATATATATATATATATATATATATATATATATATATATATATACAAAGAGATTCTCAGCTATACGGACAAAAACCGTTGATAAATATTATTCTCATGTTAAAAAGTGCGGAGATCTCCAAAGAACATGGAAAAACTCCGGGTCCGAAAAATGACGACAGCGTTGTTTTGTCCTAGTGTAGGACTCATCAGGCCATTACATTCGGTACAAACCATCATCTCGCATCTGTGTCCAAAAGCAGATTTCACGGTTGAAAAATAGTAAATAGGACACAGTGGCGACATCTCGATGGCTCACTCAATAATATTTATCAACGGTCTTTGTCCGCAGAGCCGAGGATTTCTAATTTTAATTTTAAAATTACAAGGGCGAAAAACTTCTCTTTTATTCATATTTGTTGGCTTAAAACACACAAAAGCTCTCTTAGGGAGATCGTTGGTGCGAAACTTTACTTAAACTGTGGAATTCACGGTAAGTTTGATTGCCGATGCCGGATAATGCGACCTCTATCCTTAGAGTAGCAAGTTGCTTTTTTAATTTACCGTCGCGCCACCACATGAAGGTTTTATACAACATTGTTGATTTGTGTTATTCTTATATTATTGAGTGAGCCATCGAGATGTCGCTGCTGTGTCCTATTTAGTATTTTTCAACCATGAAATCTGTTTATGGGACACAGATGCGAGATGATGGTTTGAATCGAATGGAATGGACTGATGAGTCCCACAATAGGGCGAAACAGCGCTCTTTTCAGATCCGAAGTTTTTCCATGTTCTTTGGAGTTCTGCGCACATTTTAGCATGAGAGTAATATTTATCAACGGTCTTTGTCCGCATAGCCGAGAATTTCTTATTTTTATTTTAACATTACACGGACGATAAACTTCTATTTATATATATATATATATATATATATATATATATATATATATATATATATATATATATATATATATATATAGCCAAACACTGACAATGATTTCTTGACTTACGCTGACTGGACCATTTGAGATACATCAAAATAATATATGTATAAAAGTAAGTTCGACGTTAAACTTCCAACACAAAAATTTTGCACTCGCACGTGAAAGCATGTAGGGGAGAAAACAATAATTTTTCTATTATATTTTAAACTGGTTGTACCGATATAAATCTACTTTGTTTCTACATACATACGTAATCATAAAACTCATAAAGTGCGTATTAATATAAATTATAATTTATTACTTCTTTGTTTTTGCGTCTTCATTAAAGACAATCTCCTAAAAAGCATCACAGCAGGAAATGTGTCCTGAATCAATTAATTCCTCTCCAAAATTTTAGCAATACATAATACAATCACTTGGAGATTGATTAGGGAACTTCATACAATACTTCAAACTTTCCTTAATGTTGAAGGAAGATGACGCAAAATTAGTGTCAAGAAATATCTAGAATAGCTTGTAATCTATAATAAATTACTTATTACAAATTTGTAAATAATTTATTAAATTGTACGCCAACATGCACAGATTATTTTACTTTCGAATAATTAATGAGTTTAAGATGTGATCTTCAAGGACTTCAAATTTATTTTGCTGAAATATAGTTCTAATAAACTAAATTCTAGAGACAGGATTTTCTTGTAAAGAAAGGAATGAGTAGTAATATTTCTAAGCAGGAAAAAACATAAAAATGTATTAGCACCGGATCTTTTCAGTGCTGCTTGTGTTAGGTTCCCAACTTCTCACTTTTATTACTTCTGACTCAGAAACGAGTTAAGAATAGAAACAAATATTTATTATTAAAAAAGATTTTATGGTTTTTCAAAATAATCCACGGTGATCAATACACTTTTGTATGCATTTGAACAAATCCAAAAAACATTATGAAGATGATATCTCCAGGACGTGGTTTTTGAAGGTATCAACCGCTTCTTCTAGAATGGATAATAGTTGGCCACGTAGTTTGTAATTCATACACGGAAATGAAAGAACATCATTAAGTGTTACGTCAGGACTATAGGGAGACCTAAGAAGGTTGGGACAGAGGATAGTTTCGCGAAGTCTATGAACGTTAGCGAGCTAGCAAACGCTCATTGGTTGATTTGTTGACGAGTGATAGGATACAGTTTACATCGGGGTCTTACAAGTGGTTCTGTGTGTACATCTACCTTTAAAAAATCGCCAAAAGTAAGTTTTTAATTAATATTCCCATATTCTTTTATTTAATAAGTATTAAGTGACTGATATAGTGCCACTGGCTATAATATACTTTAACAATTCATCTTTTAGTACATGGTATTATTTTTTTGCCATTACTGAAATTATAAAGCATTAATTTTGAATTATCCCGATTTTTCTCACCAAAGTGAGTTGTGACAGACTGTAACAACTCTCCTTGATTCTTTTTTAAACTGTATTAATTCAATTCTATCATGATTTTCTGTTTTGTGCGCTAAATAATTACTAATTTTTTAAGGATGCCAAATAAATATGTGAGAAACACTGGCACAGCTAGTAAAGAAATGTATAAATTGCCCCTCAGAGGTCTCGGAAGTACTGCATCATCGTATAATCAAAATTACATGTTTCTGTATATCAAAAAAAGAAGAAAGATTATGAAGCTAACTTCCTCCTTCTGTTGGCTATTCCAGCTCAACAGTATGTACGACTGAAGAAGAAGCTATTTTATGTAAATACATTTTGACTTGTGCCGCCACCAATTACGGGCTTAAAAGGAGCTAAGACAATTGTCTTATAAATTGGCAAAACACCATAACAAGGATTTTCCTGCATCGTGGACTGAAGCTGAAATGGCAGGGGAAGTATGGTTCCAACTGTTTATGAAGACCCACCCTAAGCTGTCTTTAAGTTTGCCTCAGCCTACAAGGATATATCACGCTACAAGTTTCAATATTGCCAATGTTAGCATTTTTTTGACAACTATAAAACTCTCTGAAGCAAGTATTCTCATAACAATATCGACAGAGAGGGGTACCTTAGTGACCCCGGCATTGGCTGGAAACGCAATAGGAAATTATATACCGCCTATATTTATATTTCCGCGTAAGAGATTTCAAGAACATTTCGTTTAAGATAGCTCTCTTGGATCAGTAGGAACTGCTAATGGATCTGAATGGATGCAAAAAGAGGACTTCCACTTTTTTCTGGAAAATTTGAAGACTATAAAAAGATCACAGAACATTATCACTCTTGAATAACCATTCGTCGAACATAGCTTTGAAAAACATTGAGTTATGTCGATAAAATGGAGTCATTTTATTCACATTCCCTCCACATTGCATGCACTAATTACAGTCAATGGACAGAACAGTTGTCGGTCCCCTCCATAAAGCCATTAAATTGGATGAGGTCAAATGCTGGAAAACTCATGTTCATCTATAGCATCTGTCAAACTGCATTTGACATGGCTATAAAGGCAAAAAATATCAGAGCTGGTTTTGCAGCAACAGAAACTTGGCCTGTCGATACAGAAATTTTTGGAGAAGATGATATCCTTCCTAGTCAGGTTACTGATCGTGTTTTAAATAACGCGACAGAGACATCTGTTGATAGGCCTGAGAACAATGACCCACCTATCACAGAATATTTAGTAACCAATGATTCAAAATCATTTGATCACAGGACTGATAATGAGGATCATACCGCGATATCTGCCAACAGTCCATCTATTCTTACCGACATCGACAGTGAGAGCGCAATTTACAAAGAATCTCAGTGTAGAACAAAAGCTGTAGCCACTACGTCCAAAGCCGGTAGTCCACTAGCTATAGCCTCCGTTGTATTATCACCAGAAGGAGTCAGACCTTTACCAAAAGCTCTACCTAGAAAGAGGAAGTAAAACAATAGACGTAAAATTAAATCTGCTGTGCTAACAGACAACTCCTGTGAAGGACGAAATTGCTGCCATGGAAACCAGTAGAAATATAAGAAAAGTAAAAAAGCCTGATTTTGATGAGGATAAGAAGAAACCTACGAGGGGAAAAAGAAAACAAATATGAAAGGCCAAAAAAGTAAAAGATAATAATGATGACGACGATGGTGATGAGGAAAATTATTGTTTTTGCTTGTGTTGATTCGAACCGTTTTCCAGCAGCAAATGTAAAGAGACTTGGGTCCAGTGCATCGAATGTAAGGGATGATCACATGCACTGGAAGAGTGCCCCAATATATCTATGACAACTATTTGTCAAACTAGATTCTAAGAGGAACTTAATTTTAGACTTGATTTTGATTTCAAATTGATGCCATATTATACTTTAGTATTTAATATAATTAATGTTTAACACGTTGGCAGAACAAAGTTAATAGGTAACTTTATTAGATAGTAATTATACGCGTGTGCCTTCGTCGTGTCTAATTATTAGTTTTGTAGGTTGTGATCACATTCCAAAAGAAATTTAAGACAGTTTAATTACTGAAATATATGTATTTTTCATTATAAAGATACTTTAGGGACTAATGACATTATTTTAGTTAAATTGTTCTTCTTCATATCCTGAAATACACATTTGTCATGACTTACCTCGAACTATGTCACAACTTATCTTGGTACTAGAAGAGTTGTGACACAAGAAGTATTTTTTGTTTTTGTCAATTTACTCATTGAACCTGTATAATTAAAAAAATTTTACGGTAGCTTCAGATAGATCTATCACCTGTTGCGATCTGATAAGTATTTTTTGAAGTACTGCAATCGTATATTTTGAGCATTTCCGTGAACCAATGGATGCAAGCCTTTTTTTGAGCTATTGTCAATTTTTATGAAATACAACGCAAACCTAGCGTTTTCACGGCCAAATTTTCATGCAATAGATTGTATACACTGGTATTACTAATATCCAAATATGTCCTAATCTTACGATATATCATATTACGATCTTGCATTATCAGTTCAAGCACAGTTTCGATGTTTACTTGCCCTACAACTGATTTTGAACGACTGTCAAACGACTCGTCCATAAGAGAACAACGGCTGCGATTGAATTCACTAAACCAGCAGTATGAAGTAGTCCTTGAAGGTGTTGTTACGACTTATTTCCATTTTTTGGCCGATATGTAATTTTGAGTTTACTGTGAACAGCACAAATGGTGTACGTATGTGAAAACGTTCTAAGTGTATATACATGGTGCGGTATTTAACTTGAGATGACGGAATACCTCGGTGGGATCAAATTTCATCGAAAAATATTTTATACAAAAATTATAGGATGGCTGGGGGGCTAACTAGTAGTGACCTTAGAAATGACATAGACCTTGCCCTTAAGGTCATTTGAAGGGCAACTTCAAAATTCTAAATGGTCCCCCCAATTTCGATCCCGGGAATGAAAAGGGCGAGAAATTATACCATTGGATATGACCTTCACCTTAAGGTGAACGTCAAATGTGACAGTCATTTCAAGGTCAAAACAAAAAGATTTCGTGAAATGTTTCTGGCTTGGAAATAATCTTTACCCTGACCTTCAAGGTCATTTGAATCTCAATTACAATATTTGAAAAGAAAATCCCCAATTTATCCCCCCGAAATGGAAAGACCGATCAATTTCGTCATCAGATATATCCTTAACCTCAAAGACAAGATCAAATTATCATGTTGAGTTTACAAATCGAACGCGAAAAAAATAATTAAGGCTTTCTTTTTACATATTTTACAAAAGCTCACTGATGTTTTTAAATAGTAATAAATATTAAAGAAAACTTCAACGGTAAACTCTTAACACTTTTCAACTAATATTTTTATTAATTATTCACATCAATATTTGTCTGCAAATGATGTACATCAGATGACCAATTACTTACACTACGTGTCATAAAAAAACATTGATTTTTAATGTAAACTTTTCTAACTTATTTATTGTACGAATCCTTAGCGAAGGCAGTGGTTATTGTAACTTAAAATTATATTTCATGTGTATGTATGTAAATGTAAAACAAAGAATCGGATCATTTATTATTTTAGCTAAATGATTCTTTTAATTTATTTAATTTGTTAATTTAATTGAATTTAATTTAATTTCAATTTAAAAAGACCATCATTAAGTTTTTTTTTCTACGTTCACTTAATAATTCCTGTGGGGAAATGTCCTGATTCTCCTACATAGCTGTGTATTATTCTCCTAATACACTTTTTCATAAACCGTTGGACCCAAATTTAGTCTTTGTAGCCCTAAATCCAGGATTTGTTCTCGTTATTTCGAATGACAACCTGTTGCTTACAAAAGGAAAAAACAAGAGCAGAGATTTTCTCTACAAACATTTAATAAAATAATTGAACTATAAAAACTAAAACATACAATAAACTTCTTATTCCAAATAAATCTGAATAAATGAATTTCTTCAAATATTCCTGAAGATTGAGATCAAGTTAATGTTCTAGCAACTTTGCAATCTCACAAATTTAGTATGAAATATTTTATAAAATAATGACGTTGAAGATCTTCATCTGACCTTAAAATGATCATGTTATTAGATCTTAACCTTAAGGTCAAGGTCATATCTGGTGATGAAATTACTATGAAATTGATCGGTGTTTCCATTTGCGAGAGCCAAATTAGGGGTTTCAGTTTCAACTTTTGAAATTGAGCTCCAAATGACTTTGAAAATAAAGGTCAATGTTGTTATCAAGATCAATACCGCTTAGTCTCCGTGTCACACAACAACTTTTATACGACACATACCATGAAATAATGTCATCTTTTTGTTTTGACCTTGAAATGACCTCGACATTTGACCTTCACCTTGAGATTAAGGTCATCTTCGGTGGTAAAATTTCCCGCCCTTTTCATTCCCGGGGTTGAAATTGGGGAGTCCCATTTAAAATTCTGAAGTTGATCCTCAAATAACCTCGAAGGGCAAGGTCAAGGTCATTTTTAATGTCACTACCGATTAGCTTCCCTCCCATTTTGTATAAAATATTTTTCGGAAAAATGTGACCCCACCGAGATATTCCGTTGTCTCAAGATAAATGCCGCACCTAATATATTGTCTAAAATGTTAAATTTTACAATGAATGAGTCAGATATCACCTAGCAACCAACGCCAGTGTTGCCGGCACCCGAAATATAAACGGCTACCTCACATAATTTTACATAGATGAAAATGATAAAAAATTTGTATATTTTTAAATCAAGTAACAGTCTGAAAGTCCTTGTCAAAGCAGCATTCACAGAAAAAAGTGCAGCTCCGCCACAATTAATATTAGTTTAGCCTATGTCATTGTTCTAGTTTTATAGTATAGAAAGTAAGGCTAACAAAATGATTTCTTTTTATTTCAATTCATGAAGAACAAGCTGCGTGATCAACGAACCATCTACGCCAGAAGAGACCATTGATGCGGCCATAAACAATGTTTTTACCATCTTCATAATGGCGAAAATAATTTTCGAATTGGTTCAAGAGCATGCAAAAGTATATTGATCATCGTGAAAAATATTTTGAAAAATAAAATCATTTCAAACGATAAATATTTGTTTCTGTTTATTATTTCTGATATATAAATGACCACCCTCGTGACTTCGTACCAAATAAAACTTCGGTTTTCGTTTTTGAGGTACGAAGAAAATGTAAAAAGAATCATGAGAATTTGAAATATTCAGGACATCCTTTAACAACATTCAGGAATTATGAAAAATGTGCGAGAGAGTTAAAATCTCAAGATGAAAGAATGCAACAATTTACATTCGTTTGAAATTAAAAAAATATAATATTTCGGGGGACAGAATGGACGTCACAAGAATAAAAATGTGAAATATTCCATTGAAAAATTGTTTAGGAAAAATTATAAAAAATTCAGAAAAATATTTACTATTCACATTAATCTGATATTTCAAATTATTTACTTTTTCTTATTTTTTTTTATCTGTCAAATTACGTTATAATTAATTATCTCTTAATGTCAAGATTATTTTAAATCCACAAAATATATTCAGGGATTTCTAAAATACGATAAAAGTGTTGTGAGTAACACTATTTATCACTTTCACAAAACAATTTATTTAACTGAAATTAAGTGGGGAAACTTTTATGTTTATTTGCTTGAAAGTTTTATGTTCTTAATGAACCGACTTCTTTACACAATTTGAATGAAAAAGCTGGAATTTCATTAGAGAACTGCTCCTAGGGGGGCAGATTTCGTAAGGCCATTTTTGGCATAATCTTTAATTAAGGCTTTTAAGTTTTACTATACATAAACCAGAAATATAAATGATCCTTTTTCTGACAGGTCTTTTCTTGGGATTTTTATAGAATCCCAGTTCACTGTTAAGCGAAACATAATTTGAAAAAAGTTAGGATGACAAAGATTGCTATAAATTTAAAAATGCTGATCGGACCTAAAGTAAACTTTTTTAATATTAAAGTTTTTGATGGAGCTTTAGTGCTTTCAGTCATAAAATTTGTGAGGTATTAGATTTGGCTCTTATATGCTATTTGGATGGATCTCAGAATTAAAATGGCATTGTGACTGTCATTTATATGGATGGCTGGAAAACTCACCCCACTTATATGTGTACATATATATATATATATATATATATATATATATATATATATATATATATATATATGTTTATGCGGCTTTCACGGATTCCTCCGTGTGAGATGCAATAGCAGTGGATATATCCACATTATGCCGTTGTAGAGCTGAAATCACATTCAGCAAACGTATAACTATATGCAGCTCCTTATATGAATGAAGTAAAATGCGAACAGTAAATGCAAACTTCGTTCCAACCATATCCATTCCGTGTTAGAGGTTGCACAGTTGGAACCAATTGCTAAGGAACACAATTTATCCTATTCCACCACAATCGAAATGATGGCCTACCTGTACCACCATACCAAGAAGAAAGTCAAAACTTACCCTCCCCGCCACAGTGACAAGGCAGAGGTACATGTTTCGTCTTTACTAGACTCATCAGGGTACCGACATGCACCTGGCTGTGCAAAGGACAGATCGGAAGGAAGCATGCAAATACTGAACGCGGCTTCGCCGATCTCCCGCCGCATAAACATGTGTACGCCATCCGGCGGGAGGTCGGCGAAGCCGCGTTCAGTATTTGCATGCTTCCTTCCGATCTGTCCTTTGCACAGCCAGGTGCATGTCGGTACCCTGATGAGTCTAGTAGAGACGAAACATGTACCTCTGCCGTGTCACTGTGGCGGGGAGGGTAAGTTTTGACTTTCTTCTTGGTATGGTGGTACAGGTAGGCCATCATCTCGATGGTGGTGGAATAGGATAAATTGTGTTCCTTAGCAATTTGTTCCAACTGTGCAACCTCTAACACGGAAAGGATATGGTTGGAACGAAGTTTGCATTTACTTTTCGCATTATATATATATATATATATATATATATATATATATATATATATATATATATATATATATATATATATATATATATATATGTTGTTACATAGTGTTTCACGGATGGGAATATGTGATTCAGTATTAAACCGGGAATCCGTTCGTTCCTTTGGTTTTTTGTAGAAGTTTGCAGAGGTTTCGGCAAAATATCATTTGGCATCTTCTGTGCTTGCTGGTTGATCTACAACCAGTAACAATACATCCGTTCGTTCGTTTGGTTTCTTGTAGAAGTTTATAGACGTTGGTGGTTGATCTACAACGACTTAAACATTCCTGATTAATACTATTTCTTAAAAAATTCTTAATTAGGTTCATTTTGGAATATGGTTGCTCAGAAAAACGGAAGTTATCGTAAGAGTTAAAAATACTAATAGTTCCGTACACACATTGGGAAAATTTGATTTGAGCTGGTGTGATTTTTTCAAAACATAGATTTAACCAACTCATCTGTCAATAATTCTTTTAAATTTTCACGAAAAGTTGAGTGCAAACTGAGAACCTCGGTGGCAAAATTATCAGATAAGTCATCGTCGTATTTATTTCTCAAAATTTTAGCCTGCTTGTGTAACTCAGTATTAGTAGCGGTCGTCATAAATGAGGGATCAAGGTATTTGAATCTATCAACAATATTTTGAAAACCAGAGAGTCGACTGACATGGCGCAATATTCGAAATATTATTAAATGTAATTTTTTTTTGAATTTTCCTTCTGTTGTGAATTTTGTATCGTTGGGATGTTTTTGTTACTTTTTAGTAAAAAAAGCTTTGGTATCTCAATTTGCTACTAAATCCGAAGCTTCATATTGAATTTGATCGCATTTGTGACGCAGTTTACGAAGTTCTTCGTAAGCATTTTTAAATAAATTGCAAACCTACACAATATTCGAATTTTTACTTTGAAAAATTTGAGAAACTATGTATATAGAATGAGGAATTTTGGATAACAGTACAATAAGAAATAAAAATTCAAAATTATCTAACTTTCTTTAAGTCCGATTGCTTCGAATTTTTCTTCGTTATTTTTATTTTTAACGAAATCTCTGTTACAGCCTTTAAAATATTTTTAAAATTAAATCGCAATGCGTCCAATTAATCATTCCTAGAAGACCATCTACTAGGATTCAATCTTTATAATGTAAATTTGTTTACTAAAGATTCTTTAAATAACTTCCACCGTTTAATATTATTCAAAAAAAAATTATATAGGCAACCAACAAAATCGAAAAATTTTGTGCCTCTGGGACTCCATTGACAGCATCATTTATAACTAAATTTAAGTAAAATGTGGTTGGCGGACTTGCATTGTCTTTATTTTTGTTTGTTTTTACAACGTTTCGATTAGGTTGTATCTCTAATCGTTATCAAGTATAAACTGAATGTTCTGTTTTAAGGCTACGGGTTTATATAGGGACTGTGTCCATCGAAGCGCAATGTTTTGTGTCACTGCACACACCTCAATGATTGATGTTACGAAGTGGTGGTTGCCAAAGATTAGGTATCTCAACACTGGGTTTACTGAAGATTCCATTATTATTTTTAATGTAAGCTGCTTCTAAAAATTTTCTTTTTTTCATGTTGGGTTTCATATATACTACAGCAGCTTCAGACCATTTTATATGGTATTGTTTATCCCAGGCGTGTTCGGCAATACCTGATCTCGACGTTTCACCTTTTTGTTTATGAGTTTTATGTTCCTTAATTCTAACTTCTAGCGGTCGTTTGGTTTCTCCAATATACATTTCACCACCCTCACATGAAACTTTGTAAACACATGCTTCCTTATCGGTAGTTTTTGGTTTCGTTTTTATTAAATGACCTCTAAGTGTCTTTCCTGATTTAAAAGCTATTTTTATATTATAACTTCTGACAATTCATTTTATTTTCTCCGAAGTTCCTTTAATGTACGGAATTGTGAAGAAGAAATGTGTTTCTTGCTGTCCAGTGTTCGTTGTTCTAAAATTATTTATAACATCGTCAATTAGTACCAAAGGATAACCATTCTGTTGTAAATCGGATTTAATGTTTGTTACCTCTTTTTCCAATGAATCGGCATTATTGCATATAAGATATAGCGCGATTATAAAGGTTGCGTATAATTCCCCGTTTTGTTACAACAGAAGGATTAGAACTATGGTTAAGATATTGTCCGGTGTGTGTTGGCTTCCTGTATACTGAGGTTTTAATAGTTTCGTTTAAATTTCACTATAACATCTAGGAAGGGCAATTGATCATTTACTTCTTTTTCCATGGTAAACTTATATATTATTTATATATATATATATATATATATATATATATATATATATATATATATATATATATATATATATATATATATATATATATTGGCAACTACTGGAGAGAGTGAAGAATCCATCGGAAGTCCGTCCTTCTGAGCGTAAAACTTGTCCTTTACTTGAAAGTAAGCACTACGCAGGAAACACTCCAAAAGTCCATCATCCCGTCCAGTGGTAACGTTGTTCGATCTGATAATGTATCATTTGAAAGTCTAGTTTTAATTGTGTTTAGTAATTCGCCTAATGGCCCATTAGTATATAGACTTTCCACATCAAAACTTATTAGTCTATCGTTTGGCTCTAGATTAATGCTACTAATTATGTTTACGAAATGTATGGAATTTCCTTCCTAGATGTCATGGTGAATCGTTCAAGCGAAACTATTAAAACCTCAGTATACAGGAAGTCAAATACCAAAATCTTCTTCTGGAAAGGACTTAGCAAGCGGTGCAAACCAGATGAAAATTATTTTAATAGTTTCCGAGATAAGCTCGGATGTACAAACAGAAAAAGCTAGGGAACGTTTTTGTACTATGTTGTGATGGTTATTTAATAAGATCCAAAAGTTTCCTCACCAAATTATAAAATCAATAATAAATCAACAACATAATTATCACTTATTTAAATTCATTTTTCTCAGCGCTTTATTAACGTTTCAATGCCTGTAAAAAATACCCCAAAAATATTAAAATGCGTCAAAATTTTTAGAATATATACCTTCATCGTATGGAAGGGGAATGATCAAGAGCTTAATGATTTCTTGAAACATCTAAATACCATTCGCCCTACAATTAAGTTTACCATGCAAAAAGAGGTAAATGAGCAGTTGTCCTTCCTAGATGTCATGGTGAACCGTTCAAACCAAACTATTAAAACTTCAGTATACAAAAAGCGAACACATACTGGACAATATCGTAATCATAGTTCTAATCATTCTGTTGTAACAAAACGGGGAATTATATGCAACCTCTATAATCTATATGCAATAATGCCGATTCATTGAAAAAAGAGGAAACAAACATTAAATCTGATTTACAACAGAATGGTTATCCTTTAAAATTAATTGACGATGTTATAAATAACTTTAGAAAAATAATTTTAGAACAAGGAACATTGGACAGGAAGAGACACATTCCTTCTTTACAATTCCGTACATTAAAGGAAATTCAGAGAAAATAAGACGAATTGCCAGAAATTATAATATAAAAACAACTTTTAAATCAGGAAATACACTTAAAGCTCATTTAACAAAAACGAAACCAGAACCTACCGATAAGAAAGAATGTGTTTACAAAGTTCCATGTCAGTGTGATGAAATGTATATTGGAGAAACCAAACAACCCCTAGAATTTATAATTAAGGAACATAAAACTCATATACAAAAGGAGAAATGTCCCCATATAAAATGGGCTGAAACTGTGGTAATATATATGGAACGAAACGAAAGTAAACCGAATGTTGAGATTCCTAATCTTTGGCAACCACTGCTTCGCAACATCAAATCATTGAGGTGTGTTCAGTGAAGCGAAACTTTGCGCTTCGATAGACACAGTCCCTATATAAGCTCGTAGCCTTAAGACAAAACATTCAGTTTATACTTAATAACGATTAGAGATACAATCTAATCGAAATGTCGTAAAAACAAACAAAAATAAAGACAACGCAAGTCCGACAACCATATTTTAATTAATCTTCAACATTGTCTACAACCTTCAAACAAACTAAATTTAGGTTATGAGCGGCACTATGAACGTATTAAGCATTTTTTCTCTCTTGTTTTTTTTAATCTTTAAAATATAGAGGTTGTCATAACGTTAATAATATAGAAAATCAGAAACGATATTTTCAAGTGAAAAAACTAAAAAACTATTGACTTTTAGTAGAAAAATTGAGAGACAAAAAAGTTTCATAATAAGATGGGAAAGCTAACTAAATCGGGTCAGTGGTACCCGAAAAAAAAAAGTTCGAGAGGACATAATTTTACAGACCCGAAGAAAAGGACCACTCTGTACATTATTTCACATAATAATAATTTTTTATGAGAACTGAAAAAGTATTATGTGTTCCAAATTTGACTTAATTAGCTTTAAAAAGAAATGATATAAATTTAACACACTAAAAATAATAATAAAATTTAACACCCTGTATCTTAAAAACTAAGCATTATCGGACATAAGTCTACAAGGACTTTTATGCTTAAAATTTACTTAAGAATAATTCTTTAAAATTTTTTGCACTTACTTAGAAACACTCTGTATACTAAGTTTACTAAATATAGACGTCTTTTCTTACCTGTGATATTAGGTAAACTTCAATCCAAATTTCTGAAAAAGAAAAAAAAACAGTTATTTCTTTGTAAAAAGTATACTTGCTCGATGCTTTAAACATAACAATGCATTCAAAACAAGCAAATTTCAATACATCAGCGCGAACGATTGAAACTCCAATTAAGAGTGACCCAGTTGTCAAGGGTGTTCGAAAACCGACTTTAAATCGTATAGACTTGCTTAATTTACTCTGTATTGAGAAATTAACACAAGCGACGTCATGAAATAATGAGGCAGAAATCAACAATATGCAAAATATAGCGTAGATACAAGCTTTGATTCCGGTAGGATCAATTTAAAAAATAACGTTGCTAAAAGCAGACGTGATGAGAATATGTGTTATGTTATGTTCGTTGTTAATGCAATAGTTACTATTGGCTACAGGATCGTTTGAGAGCAACAAGACATCGGTATCCGATGAGTTCACCTAAATGCTTCTAAAGTAAGGTAAAGAGCTTATCATCCCCGTGCTCTGCAGAATCCTGAGAGCAAAAATAGCCACAGAATACCTACCCATGGTTTTTATGTCGAAACCTGGGCGAGACTAATCTCAAACGAAATCGTTTAGATCCATTAACCTGCCATCTTTACCGCTGACTAGCTGAAAGGCCACCACATTCTAATCCACATGCCGACCAATCAAGAAAATCACTTGTAGTAACAAGAATATAGTCTATTATGAAAAGCAAGAAAATAGCGCTTCTTTGGTAGCATTTAATTAAACCTGACGAGGAGTTGGAGAGGCAGCACCGTTCTCATTTTCATTAAATGCTGAAAGCACTCGCCTATCATCAGATAACATCAAAATAGATCTGAGATTGCCTTTAAAATCTTCTCGATCTGACAAAACACGACAATGTTATTTTTGCATGGGTACTAGTACACAAAGGTATTCTAGACAATAAAAAAGTGGGCCAACCTGCAAAACAAGGATCTACCATTACATAGGTGGATACCCTAGTGAATAAACTACAACACTAGACCCACTGAAACCACATACCGGGCCACAGGTACAGCAAAGCTTTTGCCTGAACAAACCATTCGGCAAATTAAGCTGCGAAATCCTCTGTTTAAACAGACAGCAGATTAGATTGGTGACAGGACTAATAACCGACCATTGCAACTTAAGGAAACATCTACACGCAATAGGCATTTATAATGAAGAACCAACATTTAGACCATGTAACAAAGAGGACGAAACAGACTCACTCATTTCCAAATGCGAAGCTCTCACCTACCGGAGACACCTTCCAGGATCTATCAAATCTAAAACCCAGAGGACAAACTAGTAGATATAACATATGACATAATACGTCAATAGGCTGCAGTGTAACTCAACCCTAGTCTGCTGAATCGTTCAATCAATCAATGAAATAGTTTCATTTGGAATAAAATCATTGAACGCTTTTTTAATAATTGAATCAAAAACATTGAGTTCTCACAATACAATTTTTAAGATGATAATGGATTGTGAAAGAGCACTAAATGAGAAGTTAAAATATTATTTTCAGTCTGGAGACTAGAACACGAAAGCCAATTAGGTAATGAAGAGTGTAACAACCTCGCCAGAGTACATACGTCGAGATCTCTTGTAGAACCAGAACCATTTTGTGAGGTTTGCAGCCAAACCCTCAATCACACTAGTAACACATTTATATATAAATACAACAGAAGATCCATAAGAATAATAACGATCTGTCTGATAGAACATTGCCATTTAAACAAATATATAAATTTACTGGGGCTCATAGATTAAACTATATATAGGTTCCAGAAAGAGAAAGAGGAATTGGCAGAACACATCATGTTCCAAGGCACGACCCTTTCTATAATAGGTTTCGCTTCGAAGTGATGCTTAAAAACATAACAAAAGCAACTAACTACACCCAAGCAAGGTTCTCTAAATATAAGGCAGAGTCACAACAGATCTGCGAGATCGTAGTGATAAGAAAGCTTGGAAGTAAATCCACAGTAACGCTGACCCCTCGAAAAAAGAAGACTCACAAATTTACTCAGTTCTTTCTCTCACTGACTTCTTATAAGAATATATTAAATTTTTATATAATATTTAATTGCAAGTAAGACCCCAAATGAGATAAAAATGATAATTCTATATTTAAAGACCGGTCAAGTGAGACTCACATACCGAGATTTCCATGATAACCACACACAAATAGTAGACCATTTTACAGACATGTTAGTTTTCCTAAAAAAAAATAGATAGTATACAATTTTTTTGGTATAAGCTTCAAGGATAGAAATGGAAAAATTTCCTAGAGGAAAACAATATTTTTTTGATTCCAACTCCAATTCAATTGTGTGTGTGGGCAAGCAAGTTTTATAACTGAAGCAAATCTCAAGTTAATTAGCAAGTGTAGGTCCTGAAACAAACGGTATACAAACAGAGAGACACCGAGGTCACACCATAAGGGCTTCTTTAGTACGTTGTATACTTTTCCACTTTTCGAAAAGATTTGTTCAGAAACATATTTTAGAAAAACCATAGGAAAAACAAAATGTTTAAAAAATCGAAGATTAATAATTTTCCTATAAATAAATTAAAATCTCCCAGACTGTTAATTAAAATTAAATAAATTTTTTTGACAAATATACTTTATCTTCTTTCCACTTGCTTATTATTTCTTCAATTAAGCAGGATTTTAGACAGTAATTAATTTAACAGTAAGATCTGTGTAAACTTTCATTTCTGCTCCTTTTTCCTTACAATCTCCCAGCGAATTCCCTTAATTGTTATCAAACCAAATTACATTTCAACAAACAAAATGTCTTCAAATTACGATTTTGTTTGTGGTGCAATTTAAAAGACTCAAATTGGAGAAGTAATTTGAGCAAAAAATTTATGTTTTTAATGATCTCAAACAATGGTCATTTTCGCACAGGTGGTTTCTTCATGCTTTAAGTAACCGAAACAGCAGAGTCTTGCTTCTGAATAAAATATCTTACTCCATGAGCATTTTATGCACAATACTCATGAGTACGAAGTGTCTTCTTGTAATTATTGATGGCTAAATATAAAAAAATACAGTTTTTATTTCATTTTTCAATTAGAATTCTGGTATAGAAGGATGAAAAGAGGCCCTTTTTAATGAATTTTTTACAAAGAAACTGCACGATTAATATTTTTGCAGTTTTCACCATTTATTTTATACATATTAAAATATTAGAATTAATTTTTTTAAATCATTATATCGAAATTATATGGAAGTTAGTGCCTCGAAGAATTCCGTCTTCACGGTGTGATTTCTAGTATTTATTAGAATTTTCCGAAAAAGAAAACAAAAAGTTTTGTAAAATGTATGTGTATAGCTTGAATATATACCTAAGAAACAAATTTATTTATCATCAAAAATTTATATAGTGGTGGTTCAAAAATATGATGTGATTTTTGTTTATAACTTTTTTCAAACAAAACTTTTAGTACGTATTGCAGATATAATTTGAAGGAAATAAGAATATCTTCAATTTAAAATTCTAAATTAAATGAATCTTTCAAATTATTTTTCGCATTATCTTGAACACATTTCCGAGAAACGTTGTCTTGAGAAAATCCTTCTGAAAGGAAGGAAAAATATGTGTAAATTTTATTATTTATTATTTATATGCACACTAAATGGGCTCTTTAGGATTGGTTCTGCTATATAGTCGGCAAGCATGGAAGAATTCCACTTTCCCTGGTATCTTTTCTCCATTCTTGATATATCCCGATGGAAGTGTTCTACAGTCGTCAGGAAAACAGTCTAAATGTGAGTGTAGAAAACAGATCTTTAGAGACATATTGCAACCCATTTTTTTGATATAATGAGAGCATATTTGCAATAAGAGTAATGTAATTGCCAGCTTTTTTAGTGACTACGGTACGAAAGTCATTCTAAGCTGTCAAAATGTTTGTCTTTCAGAATGTTTCGAATCTGTGGCCCAACAAAAATACCATTTTTAATTTCACTTAGCCTTGGGAATTTCTGATGCAGGTACTGAGAAGCTGGCCCATCTGTATTCAGTGCCTTAACAAAGTTTTTCATTCAGCCCAGTTTGATATGCAGTGGTGGCAACAAAATCTTTTTGGGATCTGCAATCACTTTTAACTCGCCACAAATCTGAAATTGATGCCAATAGGTACTTCATATTGTCCAATAATTCTTTCGTGTGAACTGCATATCCAACAGGAATAGACGGTAAAATATTTCCCATATGCCATAGTCCTGCTTTTAAACTCAATGTTGAACTGTCTATAAACAATCTCCATTCTTCTGGCTTTTATTTTATATTTAAAGCCGCCAATAAACTGCCAATGTTATTGCAGAAAACCAAATTCTCTTCCACGTTAAAAAATGGCGCTATGCCTTTATGGCGTTTATGAAAAACACATACTGAAACTTCGTATTATAATAAGTTCCTTTGCTGCAATCTGGATCCTGGTAGCTCTCCTTTACTCTTAGGAAGTTCTAAATCTCTCACAAGATCGTTTAATCCTGACTGGGTTATTTTGTGCGGTTGGCGGGTTAACGTGCTGGGCGTGAAATCAGGATCTCTTGATATGCCTTTTTGATCAATGGGGTAATAGACCGCTTCTGAGAAGCAAAAGTCACCTCACTCCGAACATAACAGAAGTGATCTGGATTGTTTACACACTTTCGAGATATCTTACAATCTCAACTATTCGATGCGACTCACCAACTTCGACTGACTAACCTCTCCGCTTTATAGCTACTTATATACCCAAATAAGGTTTCTACATTTTTAGAGAATATTCGAGAATTTTCTATTCAATTCAATAATATTCGCAATGGTGGCGTTTGTCATTTGTTTATATACAAGGGTTGTTCATTACAAAACAAACCTAAAAGTCGATTTACATGAGATTAAATGGCCATCTCCCTTATTGGGACTTCGTATATGGGTGAGCATTCCATGCGAAGTTGCCAAGTTATGTAAAATTTTCTTAACTTGGAGAAAACATATATTTAACAACATCGCATCCTTCTATTGTTATAACAATACAAATATACCACGTGCATTTTTTCGGTTACATTGTTAATATATAGGGAGATATAATATATATTTATCTTTAAAACTTGAACTAATATTAAAAAGATAGGTTTAGTTTCCGTTTTAGCCCACCAAAAATGGTAAGATTTAGTCATTTCATTTTAGATACATTTTGGCTGTTGTCCATTGTAATCAGCCGATATTCGAAAAAAACTGTTTTTGGGCATCTTGCGCATTGAAATAATCTGAGGACCAAAATACACACAATACTATCCATTTCAACAAAAACCGAATTTCCATAAGCTCCAAGCGAGGTCCTTTTCGTTTTGTAGATAGTTTCGCATCTTTCATTCAAGTCCGAATTTGCATCTACTCGGAGTATTATCGGAATTGATATTTTGGTCGATTTTAATATCTTCTTTAGTAGTGATTGGAGCATATATTTAATTTATTTTTAAGGAGTAATGTTCGGATCATTTTTAAGACTATGTAAATAACTCCAAGTGATATTGCCTTTATTTTTGTAAGTCAGTCTTTAAGCTTTTTATTTATCAAAATTACTACTTCTCCCAAGTGTGAGTCTGTCTACATGTTGTTTTGATCCGATATTAAAAAAGATACATTTTTTGTCAGCTCATCTTGTTTCACCTAGACCTACAATAGGTATTTCATTTAGTATGTGAT
This sequence comes from Diaprepes abbreviatus, assembly GCA_034092305.1. Classification (NCBI taxonomy): domain Eukaryota; kingdom Metazoa; phylum Arthropoda; class Insecta; order Coleoptera; family Curculionidae; genus Diaprepes; species Diaprepes abbreviatus. Next base: position 7,736,684 of record JASJET010000210.1, on the reverse strand, counting down.
AATTCGTCCTTCAGCTCTTCTGTCAGATCGGTTTTCTGCAAAATTCTGAAAATAAATATATTTAATAGTAATATAACTGATTGTAAAGTGTTTGTGCTGCATGGTTGCGATTTTTTACATTACAAACAATCCTTGAGACAGACCGTTTTGAAGTTGTGTAACTTAGAGTTACAACGCATACCTATACCTAGGGCACGCTTTCAATTGTTTGGAAAATCGCCATCTTGAGGAGATTTAAGAGCCCTATTAATTTTCCACTCTGGTTAGGCAGATATAGAGTGGGGATAATAAAGGAAAGGAAATAATTATGTAATGGTTGTTTAAGGATGGGAGGTGAGTTCTTCTAGCTCACGTAAGTAGAGTCGCTATCTCCCTGAAATAAGTGTGCCCCTTACCGGGATTGTAAGGACTCACCCACTACATAGGAAAATCGTTACTCTTTGAAGAATTTATTTATGGCGCTGGTTCAAATTATTTCTTTTTTTTGTAATTTTTGTAAAAACATTCAAACTGAAGTTTTTCTATTAATAATTCCATGCATGTTAGGAAAATTGTAATATTAGATATTTTTATTTATTTGTAGCCTAAGTTCTAAATTTCTGCAAAATTTCAATATTAAATAAGCAGGAGTATTGGTTTATTAGAATAAAAGTCCAGTTAAACTTATTTAAAAATTTAATTCAAGCAAATCTGAGAAGAATTAACAAAAATTGTTCATCAGAATTTAATAACGGTAGATTAGATCTCCATGACTGAAATTAATTAAACTTGTCTCCATAAGCTTGATCGATTTTTTGTCAAACTATAAAATCATTCCTCTAAATGCAAAATAAAATATAATCAAACAATGCCTAAAATGAGGATTTTAAAACGAAACTAATTACGATAGCGCAAAAAAGTACGTTATGCAACAACTGATATTTATTTACTGACGAATTATATTAATATCGCTTTTTAACTCTCCCACCAAGCTCCTTTGACAAGTTCGTTAAAGTGTAACCTATTGAGTGGTCATCATTATCTCACGTAGCGTGATAGTTCAACTGAATGAAGAAGTGGAAACTCAAATGGAAATAAAAAATCTAGCGGAGCATCCGCATTTGCGGAAGCAGAAGCAATTTTGTTACAACGTAACTCCTAAACACATCGAGATCAAAGCATACTTTGTAGACATTAATTTTAGTAAGATGAAATAAAATGTATGTCTCCATGAATATAGATTTGTATTGTTTTTCCATTTATATCAAAATCAATATTAACAATTTATTTCCTGAAAATTCCCATAATAGGTATGACATTTGAAATTTTTCGGATTTATTTATTTTGCCAAATAACCTCAGACACTTGTCAAGGGAAAGACCTAAAACGCAGATAATATTTGATAACAGACCAAAAATAATAGAGTTTTTATATGCACATATACGATGCTTTGCAAAAACTCCACGAGACTCGCTTACTTTTAAATGGCGAGTACGTAACAGAGAAAAACATCTAAATTTCAGTTTATTCTCAGAACGTTTATAGCTCTTTCTGCTGGGCAATTAGTCCATATTTCATCCCTTTAAAATTTACCGGAAGGCTTAAAAACACGGCCTTAGTCGCAAAGGAAATCGTGACCTTTGAAAAAAGGCACCAAATAAAACAAATGAAATTATTCTCAAAGAGAAAATTTAAAAAGTTTACGAGTTTTTTTTCTGTCTGTAATCAAGTTAAAACGCTTAATTTTTGAAACTTGTTTTAAGACTTTTTTTTACTTTTTTATATAAATATTATTTTTCCCGTTATTTTAACAAAAGCTCTTGGTAGGTAAATCTCTTTAAGCTTATTATTTTGGATGTCTGATGAAAAAGCAGGCTGTAACATATTTAGATTTTTATTTGGGATTTCTTTTATACAACTGGAGTTCTAAATGAGAGCTTTATAATAATAACGTTTTTGTATGAGTGAAAATGTGTTATATAATGTAAGTAAGTAAAATAACTATCTACGAACTTCACAAAATTTTTCCTCTATTACTTAGCAATTTTTAGATACAAGGTACCGTCTTTGTGAACCATCCTAAAAAAATAGACACGCTATCGTGGACTTATTTATAGAGCCCTTAGAGACCTACAATATCATTCTACATAGTTTTGATCTATCGCAACCCATATCGTCAGAATGTCACAAAAACTTCAGGATCTCTGCCATGTCTCCAACTTAATTTAAATCATCACTTCCCGTCTACTTTACAACATATATCGACATTTAAAAAATCAAAATATTCCTCAGGAAATGAGCACTGATGGTAAAAACCATGATTTGATTAGTATTTTTTGTGCTATTTAGAGATTTCGGGTTCTCGCCTTCTACATTTCCAAATTCTGTCATTTTTATTTTAAGGTATACGCATTCTAATGAGAAAAATCAGGACTTCACATAGATCTTAATCATTATAACAAAGTATTCTAGCTCACAATCAATAATATTTTGTTTCACTGAGAAACATACATAACATCGCCATTCTTGGCACTGAGTTACTTAGGGAAACACTCTGAGATTTTCAAAAAATTATTTTAAGAATATTCACCAACTCTAAATTCGAATGCATATGGTACCCCGACAAAACAGCTCCGTCAAAATAACCTCGTCAAAATAGCCCTATGACAAAATGGCCCCGTCGAATTATCCCCATGACAAAATAGCCCGGTTAGGAATGGACTTGGCAGACGGTAAATTGTTAGAATATAATTATTGGAATCGCAATTCTCCTAACCCAATTTATTCAGGGAGGCAATTAACCTATTTAGTCTTCAAATATAATTTAGTTAAGTATAGGTAGAAAGATAAAGAAATTTACAGTGAGTATAAATTTATTGATGCAATTGTCAGCAAACAATTTATTTAAATAAAAAAGAAAGCAATTTACAATAGCTAGGTAAGTTTCTACGAAAAACTCTTTTAAATAAACCACAGGTAAATAGCCTGGATGAAAGAATTTATGACCTAATAAATTAAGCTGCCAACCTGTAAACAATCTTGGGAATAGTATCTAACAGGGTGAAAATGGTTTTAGTTCACATTCTCGTATTCATACTGATACCAAAGAGGTGCACGTGTTGTTGCCATGGAGAAGATTGTGTCTCAAAAAGGTGGAGAACTGCGCAAACCGAAATTTTCTCGGAAATGATATCGAAAATATAACAGCCCACAATTACGTACCAAATTCGGGAGTAAATAAACTTTTTTAAAAATCTGTTTTTACCATCAAGAAACGTGCATTGGATACCCTTAAAAACCAAAACAGATCGTACAACGGTGTACTAATAGGACATAATTGAAAGAGACAGTTCATTTGCCTTCATATAATCGGTCCCAGCGAAGAATTGAATGAGCCAGAAAGAACAACCACCATCCTTATTCTACCCACGCTCACCATCGTAGATATTCTCATACCAGCAGCGTTCAAATTTACCAAAACAAAATTTGAAAAATCACATTTGGGCTGAAGATAATCCGCATGCATTTCTTGAAGCCAATTATAAACATCAGTTTTCATTAAGTGCATGGATTAGTATCATAGGCGATTATCTAATTGGTCCATGTTTCCTGCCATTAAGACTAAATGGCGACCAATGCGGTCACTTTCTCGAGGAATCTGAGCTTCTGGAAGTGATTCTTCTTCGAGTTAGACAATAATTATGGTTTATGCATGTTGGCGCTCCAGAACATTTCAGCATCAATATACGCAGTGTATCCAAATCGTTGGATAGGTCGATGAAGCACTCAACACTGGCCTGTCCGATCTCCGGATCTAGATCCTTTGGATTTTTGCATCTGGGATATCCTTAAATCTTTGGTTTATGCATTTCCTGTTGAAAATTTGAAAAATCGCATTATTGCATCTTGCGAAAAGATAAGAAATACTCCAAGATTATTTCAACGAATATGCTCTTCAAGGAGACGAAGAACAAATTCTTGCATTATGGCTGAGTGTGGTCATTTTCAATATTTGTCTACGAACATTTCTGTTATTAATATTTTGTTACTATTGTTCAAATTCGATTATTATTATATTGTATTTTTTTTCTTAGTCCCAGTTGGTTAAAACAAATATGAATGAAAATTGATTAAAACAAATACATTATGATTTCTTACTTAATATATTTTTTGTTTTTGTCGAAAAACTATTGTGTGGCTTGGGATTTAGTGCTCACGCGTCTGAGGTTTGGGTCACATGAAATTCACTGTCCTTCAGTTAGGAGTGTCACTGTTCAATGTTCACCGAGCTCACTGGTGTGCGGTCTTGATTACATAGAACTAGGTGTATTCCACTTATGTAGGTTAGGGAACTAAACATTTAATGCTAACAAGGTCCCAGTCATCTGGTCTCTCTCACTTTGACCCGTATGGTTTCGAGAGCTTCAATCTGCTAACTCGATTATATTGAACTTGCTCTCCCTGGATTATGTGCTTTTCAGAGGATCTGTTGGTCGCCAATTGAATTTTGGGAAACTCTTGTTTGAGGTTAAAAAACAGGAAGAAAACGGTGATATATTCTCTCTAAGTGGCAAATGATTTTCTTCATAATTCATGAGCCATATTATTATATATTTTTGAAATTAGAATTTCCAGTGAGATGAAGTTCTGTAAATTTACTATAAGTGTAAACATTTCATAACTGCGAGGTCAAGGGTATTTTAATATTTTGAGGTTATAAAACGGGATTCGGATATATTTTTTGAGCTTTTATTTTCCACTCTTCGGCTACTTTAGCTATAGTTTGCCATCGTCTGGTTTAGTGAACGTAAATCCGTATTTTGCATCTTTGGTTGAACCTTGAAACTTCCACCGATTTGAAATTTGGTTACAGCATTCTATTATATTAGTTTTGTATTTACATTAACCAAAATTTCATTCCCCCTTATAAATAAACCCTTGTTTGGATATACATCTCACGGTCATTTTAGCACCAATTTATTGTACATTTTCCATTATTAAAGTTTCTCTCTTTTAACCTTAAATCTGTCATTATAGGAAATTTGTCTTTTAAGATACTAAAAAGAGTAATTTGCATGATTAAGTGATTTTATATGCAAATTTTTCATTATTTCTAAATTTATATGCAGAGGCAGCAAAATTATATATTTCTTTTAATGTATGTAGTGGATGATGTATATTCTTAGCTCTTGGTCTAATAATCATTGTATTATTTTGAAAATATAACACTTAGTAAAATTAAAATGTGATTATTTAGAATATTGCATTACTGTTACTAGTTACTAGCTTTTACTCGCGATTTTGTCCTTATGTAATTTAGAAAGTTTGTCGAGTTATGAGAATTTTCTATTTTTACATAATCGGAGAATCAACTTTTTATTGTTTATAATAAGTTGAATAGTTATAAATAATGTTTAATCATACAAACTAGTAAAAGGACTTTCTACAATTTTAACATATTCAGTGACGATCTCTTCCATCTTATCGGTATTTTTAATGGTTTATAACACATTAAATCGTTATAAACAATATTTAATTGTCAAAACTAATGCACAATCGTTCACAATCATATTTCGGCAATGTTAATTTTAACTAGTGATAATCTTTTCAATCTAATCGGTAGAAACTATTTTTAATTGTTTATAATAAATAATTTTGAAATAAACTTTATTTAATTGTCGAAACTGTTTACAATCATTTTCCGGCCATGGTAGTGTTACTCAGTGATTACTTCTCTTATCGGTAAAAACGATTTTTTATTGTCCATCCATTGTTATAAACAATAAATGATATAAAAAAAGCAGCCTATATTACTCCTGATATCTTGCTCTTTACGTCTGTAAAATTTCATCGAAATCGGTTCAGCTGTTTCCAAGATTAGCCCGCTTATATAGACAGACAGACAGATAGAAAAAAGTAGCCTATATCACTCCTGACAACGTCCTCTTCAGTTTTCATTCAGCCATTTCAATGATTATCCCGTACAGACAGACAGACACTTCAATTTCATTTTTATGTATAAATGTACAGCTTAATATTGTTTTATTGGTAATTAATTATCCATGTATTGTAGTTGTGAATAATATTTTGACTTTGACAAAAACATGTTTCCGTCTTTTAATTTTATCTAACTAATGTATATACGGACCAGTTTCCCAAAAGTTTAATAGTATATGTCATAGTTGGATAACATAGTAAAGAAGATAAAACATATGTTTTGTACAGAAGGCAATCAATTTCAGTTGCGGCCAAGGATCTAGGACCGGCCTCAAAGACATGGAAAGCAATAGTACTGGGTCTGTCCATATTTTTCGTAAATGATGTTCATAATTTTTTTTTCATGGAAAAGTTCGAAAATTATCATATGTTCCTGTCACAGAAATAGAATAGAGGGGTATTTATTACCGTGATATAAAAGTACAACTTTTGCTACACTGGTATTTAAAAAGGCGCGCTAGACCTCGCCGAGAGGTGCAAGATAAATGAGATAATTTGACCAGAGCAGAGCTGAAAGCTAGTGCCGAGCCAACCCCTATGCCGGAGAGTAGGAGTGGGTAAAATTGAAGGGCGCCACTGCATCTAAGCTAGGTCGAAGGCAGAGACCTTCCACGATGTTGTCTGGACCTAGCTTTCAACTCAATTCTTGAAAAAATTTTTAAAAAAATTAAATGAAATACCAAATGGAAGGAGTTTGTGGGTCATAAGAAAACTTGTATAGACTAATTATAATAAAGTTATTTAATTAAAATTAAAACCGCTGAAGAAACTAAATAATCTTCAAACCGCAAAGTTCTTCTGTGACGTAACAAATACACTGATGGTGGATTGCGGTATTCTCACCAGTAGGATAGACTGGCAGTTAATAATTCTGCCCAATAACAAATGATAGAGTATTCTGCCAGGTAAAAGGAATTGCAGCTATCTTGTCTGCCCGGTAGAAGGAATGGCCCGGTAGGAAGGACCCCGATGTTTTTTGGGATCTAGACTGGTTCCTTCGTTGACACGTGCAAACTGCCCAAAATCCCAGTCTTCGGGTTTATCCCGGTAAAAAAACCATAACTGCCAATCTGGCAAAAGACACGGTACTCCAAAAACACAACTAAATTACCAGGATAATTTTCGACTTTCCATCTCAGAATCCCAAAAATTTGACAATTAAAAATTGAGATGGAAATCTGTAGCTGCTTTGGCCGAATCAAACCAGGAAGAAGTCAAAAATCAAGGCAAAATGGCTTCCATTTATACCCATGTCCTAACTTGCGCGCTAATCGACTTCCGTTCGGCGCGTTCAATTGCCACGTGTGAAAGAAATGACAGCTCAAAAAGAATTACACTTGGCAACAAAAGTCAGCTGAAATACAGACGTTAATTAAGGCAATTTGTTATTCATTAGCATTTTCCAAAAATAAATCTAATAAGTATTCCAGTAACCGTTTTCAAATTCAAGAAATACATATTAATAGATAAATAGGAGATTTCTGCAACCCAATATACATTCATCCCCATTCAAATGTGAATATAAATGGCAGAGGAAAAAACAAGATCTATCTGAAATAAAAAAAGGTAGCAGTAAGTTCAACATCGATAAAAAAAAATATCATCAAAATTAATTGAAATGAAATGAAATGCTTTTCTACAAAAAATGCCTGGGAAATACTTAAGGAAAATGATAATGTGTTGCCCATAACGACAGTATGTGCAAAATAAGATGAAATTAACTGAATTAGCCATAGTAAACTTAAGCGCAAAATTGAATCGTGACACTTCCAAACCAATTTTCGAAAAATTAATGAATAATATCCATATCTGGAGTAATGATTAATGAAGAAATCAACAGATCACTTATAGTATTACGGTAAACAAGATTGCCGTGCATACTCAAGAATCTTATGAGATCATCATGGAGGTTCCAAGAAATACTGATCTTTGTTCCTCTATTTAAGACTGAAGTCTCCAAACTACTCAAAAAATTTAAAATGTAAGTAAATGATACAAAATAATAGTCAGTTGTTTTTATTTAACGAGCAATTAAGGAACACAATGACTGACATTCGAAATGGAACTGGATATTTTAACTGTAATTAATGATACGTAATTTATCCTAACAACATAAAATAAGGGGCATACGTAGGTAATTCCCATATTTAAATTAAACATAATTATAATTAGTGAGATTTATGCAGCTGTAATTTTTCACTGTTAATTTTTTGCTGTTGTGTATCAAGTTTCCTAGTGAAAATTATCAGCTTAACAGTTAATTTTAATCTGTAAATACAGGATGTCCCACGACGAACTGCCGCGATCGATTTCTTGGAAAATAGACTTTGGAAAATTTGTAAGTTTGACAATTTATGTCGATGGGGGACAGCCGGCTAAAATATTTTCAAGATGGTGGCACTTCCGATTATACCGGAAATTGGTGCCTTCTAGCTTATTTTAAACGAAACACCCTATATGTTATTTAATTTTTAGATTAACTGCAAAATTATAGAGTTATTTCACCTATAACGTCCAGATCCTTAGTCTGTTTTTGACATTTTTTTTTAAATCAAAATTTCAGTAAGAAATAAAGAAATCTATCTGTCGTATTTAAATTGTTGTTAAATATGTATTCTCTTTTCAGGCAGAGAAAAGGAGAGACCAACTTATTTCCTGCAAATACCACTCTGGTTGTCTCTCCATACGCGTTTCAACCACCTCATGGTCTCGTCAATGGAGATGTAACGAACCGAAAGCAACATTTGCCGGAAATAACTGATATATGAAATATAAACTCGAAGGTATGTCGACAGGATATTGCAAACCAGCCACCCATCGACCTAGATGTCAGACTGAAAATTTCTCACTACTCCGGCGATTCATAGATGTCGTTTGACTGGCGATATTTTTCAGTCTGACATTGAAGTCGGTGGGTGGCAGGTTTGCAATATCGGACCGACATGCCTTGGAATTCATATTTCATATATTAGTTATTTCCTGCGAAACCTCTCGGTCCAATTCAGCTGCAGTGACAAGATCATAAGGTGGTCGAAACGCATATGGAGAGAGGACCAGAATGATATTTGCAAGAAATAAACTGTTTGCATATATTCTTTCCATTTTTTTGCCTGAAAGGAGAACATATATATCAACTATTTAAATACCGGACATTGATTTCTTTATTTCTTACCGACATTTCGATATATTTTTTAAATTTCTCACTACTCCGGTAATTATTAGATGTCGTTCGACAGACGATATTTTTCTGTCTGACATCGAGGCCGGTGGGTGGCAGGTTTGCAATATGCTACCAACATATCTTGGAATTTATATTTCAAATATCAGTTATTTCCTGCGAATGTTGCTCCAAGTCTGATACAGCTCCACTGACGAGACCATGAGGTAGTTGAAACGCGTATGAGAGAGGACCAGAGTGGTGTGCAGGAAATAAACTGTTTCTATCTATTCTTTCTTTTTCTTTGCCTGAAAGGAGAATACATATATAACAACTGTTTTTGACATATTTTAAATTTTATGTCAAAAATGACGTTTGCAGAGCTAAACATAACTATCATTTTGTCCTATATGAAAGTCTTTATTATTTAATTGGGATTGGTTTCCTTCTAGAAGCGGATCTACTTTAGTGGAATCAAAAAAGAACATAAAACTTGAAAAAATTATTAAAAGTCAATTTTTTTAAACGCAACCACCCCCCACCCCCTATTTTTATATTCTCTTATTTAGCATTAAAAATAAGAGCAGTTTTGTATCAAATTGTAAAAATGATAAACGGCTTACCTACACAGGACAACAACTTATTTAAATAAATGTTCAAAATTTCCGCCCTGAACTTCCAAACATTTTTCGCATCTCTGAGTTAGTTCGTCATGAATCACCGCTCTAACTGAACCTGGAGATAAACTTTCGGACGCGTCTCTTACCCTAGCCATACAGTCCTCAATCGTTGTCACTTGAATGCTATAAAGATGTGTTCTATCATTCCCCTTATAAAATAATCTAAGACAATAAAATCAAGAGAAAGAGAAGGTCAGAAAAAAAAGTGCATTGTTATCAATCCACTAGTTATAAAACGTTGCTTGTAAGAAGTTGGCTGGAACGGTTTTGTGTAGTAGGGAGCCACTGTTTAAAACAGATTAAATGGTCATAAATATATACAAAAAACGCCTCAACAGCGTTAAACAAACACACACAGGACGAGAAACACACTTTTGATTATAACAGTACCATTATAAAAAACAAAGATATGAATTACCAAAAATTACAGATAAAGAAAATGATTGAAATTAAAAAAGATAAAAACACTGTTAACGACAGAACAGATATGGGAAATTTGAGTCACATTTACGCAAACCTAATTTAAACAAAAATATTAAGTATTCGATCCAGTCAAATAAAAATCAAATTAAACATAAAACCAAACATATACCTTATTTGTTTTTTTATGCATTGTAATATATAAAAAATATTAAAAAAAAATAAAACACATGCGCATTCCACGTATCCTCAGTAAACGATGAAAAATTTAAATTTTATTTAGAAACAAAGTATTTTTAAAAAAATTTTAAAGTTTTGACTATTGTTTAAGTGTTTTGTTTATTTTTCGAAAATGTTAAATATGTTTTTTATGTGATGTATTTTAATTATATATTTTCAGGAGGCAAGAATTTTGAGAATGCCTTGAATAAAGGGCGAAACGTCAATAGCTTTATGTGTTTATTAAATATAGAACCTAAACCCAAGAAAAGACAAAATAAAGAAAAATGATATAATCTATGGTTCAAGAATCAAGAAAATATATATATATATATATATATATATATATATATATATATATATATATATATATATATATATATTTTAAGTTTTTAATTTTCTTGGGTGTAAAATCCGTTTTATTAATAAAACTGCATATGTTTTATTTGTTATGCATATCTATTGACGTTTCGGTCACACTTGACCTTCTTCAGAATGATTTTTTATAACTATAAAAAAACGTGATTTATGAAATGATCGCAATTCAAAAAAATAGGAAATCTATAAATACAAAAGCTGATACAAAACACCTAAGCAAAATATATTACAACATCCTAAAATAACCCATAACAAATTAAATATACACAAAATGAATCAAAAATAAATCACTCCAAAAATAAGAAAAAAATAATAGTCAGGCAAGGACCCTTAAGGCGAAAAAAATCCAAACCCTTGACCACCGGAACCCATAAAATAAAATGCAGTTTAAATAAAGATGCGACACAAAGAGCAAGGTTTTTGTAGTATCTTGTCATAAAGTGAACCATGTGTTAACAATATGTAGTCTATGTTGTGTTCCTCGGTAAAAACTTATTTAAGGTATAGTTTAAACAACTTATTAATTTTATGTTATAGCAAAAAAAAAATTACTGTTATAGTTATAAAAAATCATTCTGAAGAAGGTCAAGTGTGACCGAAATGTCAATAGATATGCAAAACAAATAAAACATATGCAGTTTTATTAATAAAACGGATTTTACACCCAAGAAAATCAAAAACTTAAAAAAATATACAAATAGAAAAATCCAAGAAAAAATATAAGAAAAAACATGTATATATATATATATATATATATATATATATATATATATATATATATATATATATATATATATATATATATATATATATATATATATATATATATCAAATATATATATATATATATATATATATATATATATATATATATATATATATATCAAATATATATATATATATATATATATATATATATATATCAAATATATATATATATATATATATATATATATATATATCAAATATATATATATATATATATATATATATATATATATATATATATCAAATATATATATATATATATATATATATATATATATTATACCTAAAGGCCCTCAAGGGCCAAAAGGTATCATCGAGGCTGGTTTGGGAATGTCAGAGTGAGCTGGAAATTCTGGCAAAGGACAACTGAGTTATGTTAAAGTGGGTACCATGACACGAAGACATACATGGAAATGAAAAAGCTGACGAGCTAGCTAGAGCAGGGTCAGCATCTCAATACATTGGTCCAGAACCGGCCTTTGGGGTGCCGCGGTGCGCGGCCCGAGAAGCAGTCAAAGAATGGATCAAAAGAGAACATAAAAACCACTGGATGACCAGACAAGGTTTAAACCACAGCAAGCTATTTATTGGGAATCCGGACCCGAAACTGGCAAGGAAATTACTACAAATGAGTAGAAACCAATTAAGGACTATTACGGGTATAATGACGGGACACATGGCCGTCAAAGTACATCTGAATAGAATGAATTTATATAACGGAAACCTCAGCTGCAGACTATGTGGACAAGCCGAGGAAACGGTGAAGCACAGCATATGTGACTGTGAGTCACTGGTGAGATTTAGACAACAAACTTTCGGGTCAGTAAGATTGGAACCGAGAGAAATACTCACTCACTCCTTAGCAGGACTGTACAGATTGAGCCAGGGGGCTAGGTTGACAGAGTGGCTGTAATGTCTAGGGTGAGCACAATAGGCCTACTCTGGTCGCAGTGCATCCGGCTTTAGGACGGACCCGGGAATATAATAAAAATAAATTAAAAAAAAAAAAAACCCTACTACAAGAGGAGGATTTGGATCATTCTAAAAATGGGAACTGTATGGGTTAAAAAGGCGACTTTTCGTAAATTTTACTTCATCAGTCCAAATTATATTGGTAATTTTTGTATTGAAAAAATGCTAAACGGCTTATCTACACAAGGAAACACTTATTTTAATAAACGTATAAAATTGCTACCCTAGACTTCCAAATATTTTTCGCATCTCCGAGTTAGATGGTCATGGGTGGCCGCTCTAATTTAATCTGAAGATAAACCTGCCATACAGTCCTCTATCGTTGTCATTGGATTACAATGAACGATGTTTTTTAACGTTCTCATATAAAATAATACAAGAGAGTCAAATCAAAAGAACGAGGAGGCCACAGAAAAGGTCCATTGTTGACAATCTACTTGTCATAAAATGTTGCTTGTAACAAGCTAGTAACCGGAAAGGTTCTCTGTGTTGGGGCGCCATCGTATTGGTAAAAAATTTGCCTATATTCCGCTAAAGGTAAATTGCTTAAATATTGATTGTCTAACTCTTCTAGAATATTTAAATTCTTTTTTCTACAAAAGGTAATACATAATTTAAAATGGGGACATAATTTGCTTAGTATTATTAATGAATTATCGATTAAGTTTTCTTCATAAAAATATAGTTTTATCATTTCATTGTCAGGTTTCTTAAAATTCCGCAATCTCACTACATGAGGATTTGGATCACTCCAGAAATGGGAATTGTATCTGTTGAAAAGACCATTTTTCACAAATTTTGCTTCATCAGTACAAATTATGTTGTCCAAAAATCGAGGATCGTCTTGTATCATCGTTAATATAAATTCGCAAAATTGCACTCTTTTCGGCAAATCAGTAACTCTTAGGTGTTGAACCAAAGTTATTATTAAATGAGTGTCGAAGTTGTGTTTCAACAGAATTGTATGTATTGAGCTCTTAGAGATTCCTGTTTGTAGAACCACAAGCCTTAACAATGTCATACCGCAAAATATCCCAGAATTGCAATTTAGACATTTTTATTATTGAGAAACTTAACGGTGCCAAAATTTTTGAAATTTTCCAATATTAATTTAACACTGTTCCGTAAAGGTTTATATTTATCTGGATATCTATTAGCAAATGTCTGGCATATTATTGATAAAAATTTTTTTGTTAATAATTGTCAAATGGCAAGAAATATTGACACTTCTTCGTTTAAAAAATTGACTTTTAACGATTTTTTCAAGTTTTATATTATTTTTTATCACCTTGCATTTATTTATGATCAAAATATCAACATAGTGCATTAAAGTAGATACCCTTCTAAAAAGAAACCAACCCCACTCAAATAATAAAGGCTTTCATATAGGAATATAGGAGAAATTGATAGTTATAAAGGGTGTTTTTTATAGAGGTATAGAACTTTTAAATGGAATAAAACAAAGATGATTTTTTTAAATTGACATGAAATTTACTTTACTCGAAAGATAACCTTCTGGCATCATAATTTAAATATGACTTCTGGCATATGACCGCCATGGCTGGCTCGGACGTAGTCTAATCTGGAGGTCCAATTTTCGATGACTTTTTCCAACATTTGTGGCCGTATATCGGCAATAACGCGGCGAATGTTGTCCTCCAAGTGATCAATCGTTTCGGGCTTATCGGCATAGACTAGCGACTTCACATATTCCCACAGAAAATAGTCTAGCGGCCTTAAGTCGCACGATCTTGGAGGCCAATTCACGGGTCCGAAAGGTAAAACTATGCGGTTACCAAACGTTTCCTTCAATAAATCAATTGTGGCACGAGCTGTGTGACATGTTGCGCCGTCTTGTTGAAACCACAGCTCCTGCACATCATGGTTGTTCAATTGATCATTGTCAGTAATCATGGCTCTATAGCGGTCACCATTGACTGTAACGTTCTGACCAGTATCGTTTTTAAAGAAGTACGGACCAATGATTCCACCAGCCCATAAAGCACACCAAACAGTCAGTTTTTCTGGATGTAACGGTGTCTCAACATACCCTTGAGGATTATCATTACTCCAAATACGGCAGTTTGGTTTATTGACGTATCCATTCAAACAAAAGTGAGCTTCATCGCTAAACAAAATTCGCTTATGAAAATCGGGATCAACGGCAATCTTGTTTTGGGCCCATTCACCGAATCTACGCCTTGCTAGGTGATCGTGTGGCTTCAAACCTTGCACGAGTTGGATTTTGTAAGCACGCAAACCAAGATCTTTCCGCAAAATCTTCCATAAAGTGAATGAACACATATCCAATTCCTGTGCACGATGGCGGATAGACTGATTCGGGTTTTCCTCTACGCTACGCTCTACAGCAGCAATGACTTCTTCTGTACGCACTGTACGACGTCTCTGTGGATGCATATTATCATTTAGAGTAAACGTGGTGCGAAAACGTTCCATACATAATCGAATTAATTGCTCTGATGGACGATTATGTTGACCGTAAAATGGACGTTGTGCGCGATACGTATTTCGAACAGAACCATGATTTTCAAAATAAATTTGCACAATTTGGAAGCTTTGTTCAGGCATCAGTCTATTCATGTTGAAATGCCAATCCAAACTAAACATAAATCACTTGACAGCTGACAAAATGGCCGCCAGTTAAAAAAGTGTTGCCAACTTAAAGTTTTATACCTCTATAAAAAACACCCTTTAGTACTAAAAGGGGAAAAAGAGCCACGAACAAATTTATGCAACTGACCAAACTGTGTAAGTGGAAGACTCTCATAAAATTCCCGCAATGATTACTTTAAATATATTTTTTTAAATATCTCTACACTGCAGGTCAATCATTTCCATTTGAAATTCTGGGGCTAAGATTTCTATATAGGCGTTAAAAGAATTTTGAAAATTCTTAATATCGTTCGCAATTGCGTCAAAATCTGAAAAAGAAAACTTCAATTGAGAAGTTTACCGGAATTGGAGTCTCAGTTTACTAACTCAATGTTTGACCTGCGCATAATTCAAAACTACAGTATGTTGGTATGAAGAGCTGGTTAGGTCTTCGCCCTTGGAACTTAGTAGAGGAGTCAGTGTGGCCTCAAGCTAACTAGTTTGGATATCCCTGATCCAAAGTCCTTAATTCAAATTATACTTTTAACACATTTAAGTCTCTCATACAAGATATTGATTATAGGTTGAGAAATAAGATTAGGCTTGGATGATTTATAACAAGTAGCGTACAACGATGATTCCCAATCAAATATAACCAAGCCTTAACTCCGAATAAACAAGGATATCTTTAATAAATAATTACAGCCTAGTTTTCATAAATTTTACTAATCACCTAGACGAGAAAGTTTGCTGGCTGGCTAAGTTAATTAAAAACACTTAACATTAAAATGTACAAATAGTCCCATCTAGCCTTATCTTATAAATAATAAGCTGCTCATGAAGCGGCTTCCAATTTTTAACTTTGTGCCATACAGTTTTAATGTTTTAAATACAGCAAAAAAAAGGGAATTGAAGGTCCTAAATCAAGTCTACCTGAAACTTTATTACCATTATTGTGTACAACATTTTTCAAGCAGTTTCCCTTCTTTATTTCAAATTCTGGTCGCAAATCCCATCAGAAAAATCCTTCGAAACAACAAATGTTCTGCAAACCAGCACTCTTTTCCTGATGAAAGCCACTTTTATGGCCCTCAGGGATGAATAAACGTTTATATTTCTTTAGCCCTTTTCCGACAAGGTCAATTGTAAAAAATAAGTTCTAACGCAGTAATCTCGCCTATCCTACTATATTTCCAGAAAAGTATTTTTTTTCTCTGGGCGTATTGATGTATGTTTTCGGGTTTTACAGCTCGCCGAAAGTGTGAAAAAGGAGAGATTGTGCCAGTTAATTTTTCAAAAGAAAATTGTCATTCGCTCAAATTTGATAATATAAAAAAATTACAAAAATATTTCATGTATTTTGTTTCAAATTTAGAAAGAGAAAACTTTTACCCCCCAATTAACTAACATGGTCCAACTTTAAATGCGGTCTAAGTTGACAGTACAACAAGTCAAGCAATTTTTAAACCTTAAGGATACAACGATAAAAAAAAAGCTTTGTTTTCATAACTCCACATACAAAAATGGAAAATTTTGTTTATTTTCGGGATACAACTATTTCCTTTACTGATATAAAGGCTTTATTTCTAGGTTTTTAATATTAATATCCCTGTATAAGCGTTTATTTGTTGATATATTTAATATAAATTATGACATTATCATAAGCATAACAAAACTGGTCAACTAGAAAATCTATCATGGCAACTATATCGGGTCTGTCTTAATAGTCCAGTCACTGAAGCTAAAATAGGGTATTACCTCAGAATTCTGCAGCGATGAATTCCTCGGAAGTTAGACTTTAGAAAATTTTAAAAATTTTTAACATTTTCACGATGGGAGTGGCTCGGAAGTTGATGCCTTCTTGTTTATTTTAAATGGTACACCTTATATGTTATTTCATCTTTAAATTTTTCCAAGTCTAACTGTTTTTGACATATTTTAAATTTTATATCAAAAATGGCGTTTGCAGACCTGAACATAATTATCAATTTATCCTATATGAAGAATTGTTTAATATGGTTTCTTTCTAGAAAGGGATCTACTTTAGTGTACTGTGTTGATATTTTGATAATAAATAAATACAGGGTGATCAAAAACGATCATTAAATAGTAACTTGAAAAAATCGTTAAAAATCATTTTTTTAACAGTAAACCCCTCATTTTTATAATGTTATCTTATTTGTCATTAAAAATAAAGGTGACTTTGAACAAATTCTCTGTTCGAAAAATTGGTAGTTCTTGAAATATTGGCAATTAACATTTTTGTATTGTAAAAATGCTATACGGTTTTAAGGTTTTGTTATTAGTTGGTCATGACGGCTAAAGGCGACGAAAGAAAACAATAGAACACTACAGTACGGTCACTATTTATTGCCTTTTGATAATTATTAATAAAAATCATGGCGGTACAATAAAATTATATGCACCAAGATTCTTTAAATTTATTTATTACCTATGGGGGATGTAAAGAGTTCTATCAAGAACATGACAGATGCTGATAGATATCCAAATGAACAGAAACAGTCACAGAACAGAATTGAACTAATATTGCCAAATTTCGAAAATTTTGACACCATTGAAGCAAAAATGCATAAAAGGAAACCTATTCTCAATGATGAATATGTCGAAATTCCAATTCTTGGACATTTTGCGGCATATCCTATGACATCGTTAAGGCAAGTGGCTCTACAAACAGAAATCTCGAAAAGCTTAATACATAGAATTCTGTTGAAACATAACTTCATCTCTTATGTTCTATCTTTGCAGTAAAAGAATGCAATTTTGCATATTTATTGAAATACGATGGTAAAAGCCTCGATTTTTGAACAACATAATTTGGACTGATAAAGCAATTCACGAAAAATTACTTTTTTTAATAGACACACTTCCCATTTCTGGAGTGATTCAAATCCTCATGCAGTAAAATTGCAGAATTTTGAAGAAACCTGGAAATAGTAAAACTATATTTTTATCAAGAAAACTTAAATGATAAATTATGTCCCCATTTAAAATTATGTATTAACTTTTCTAAGAGAAAGATATTTAAATATTCTAGAAGAGCTAGACAATCAATATTTAAGCAATTTACCTCTGGTGGCAAATTTTTTACCAATATGATGGCGCCCCACCACATAGAAGCGTTCCGATTATCAAATTGTTACAAGCAACATTTTATGATAAGTGGATTGCCAACAATGGACCTTTTTTTGGCCTCCCCGTTCTCCTGATTTGACTCTCTTAGACTAGTTTTTATGGGGAACGATAAAAAAACGTCGTTTATTGTATTCCAGTGATAACGATGGAGGACTATATGAGGTAAGGGAGGCATGGCTGTAATATGGGAGAAATTGATAGTTATGTTTAGGCCTGCAAACGCCATTATTGACATAAAGTTTCAAATATATCAAAAACAGTTAGACTTAGGTATAGGACATTATACAGAAAATAAGTCTATAATATTACGTATTATCTAAAGATGAAATAACATTTTTCTCTTTGTCAACCTCTGTCCATCCACTCCTGGATGCAGGTCTCTCTCAATTGTTTCCATCTTTCTCTATTCTTCGCCAATCTCATCCACTGTTTGCCCGCCACTGTCCTTATGTCGTCTACCCATCTTTTTTGAGGTCTTCCCGTGCTTCTTGTTGTCTCCCTCGGTCTCCATTCCAGGATTCTTCGTGTCCAGCCCATCGCCACTTCATCTTTGCAACCTCCTTCACGATGTGTTTGACTTTCGTTCTGCGTCTTATCTCGGTGTTTCTAATCCTGTCTCTTAATGATATTCTAAGCATGTTTCTTTCCATCGCTCTTTGGACTGTTTCTAATTTTTTAGCGGACTTTTTGGTGAGGGATATGGTCTCTAATCCATACGTACACACCAGTTATATGCATGTGTCATATACTTTTCTTTTTAGATTTATGGGAATTGAATTATTTTTCAGGATATATGCAAGTTTACCTAAAGCGGCCCATGTCAGCTGTGTTCTTCTTTTTATTTCAGCATCCTGGTTTGATTTCCCTAGTCTGATGTCATGACCCAAGTATACATAGTGTTCGACGTTTTCTATCCTCTGGTTCTGTATTGTTATGTGCGCCTGTTCGTGGCTCATTATTTTTGTTTTGTTGTAGTTCATTTTAAGGCCTACAGATACGGATAGGTTATTTAGCTGTTGTAGCATTTCGTTCAATTCTTGGAGACTACTTGCTATTAAGATTATGCCATCAGCAAATCTGAGTTGGTTCAAGTATATTCCGTCGATGTTTATACCTTTGATGCCCCATTTAAGTTCCTTAAAAATGTCCTCTAGGACTAGGGTGAACAGTTTTGGCGAGATAGTGTCCCCTTGTCTCACTCCCCTTTGTAGTTTTATGGGGTTCGTTTTGTCGTCTATTTTTATTTGAATGGTTGCATTCTCGTATATGTTCTTTATGATGTTTATGTATCTTGAATCGATTCTTGCGTTTTCTAAGGATTGTAATACTGCTCATATTTCGACGGAGTCGAATGCCTTTTTGAAATCTACAAAAGCCATATGGAGCGGTACGTTATATTCGGTGCACTTCTCAATTAGTATTCTTATGGTGTGTAGGTGATCTGTGGTGCTAAAGTGTTTTCTGAATCCAGCTTGTTCGACAGGTTGTTATTTTTTTTTACCAAATAATATATAGGTTGTTCTATTTAAAATAAGCAAGAAGGCATTTAACTTCCGGTATAATCGGAAGTGCCATTATTTAGAAAATTTTAGCCGAATTGCTCCCATCGACTTTAACAAACGGTCAAAATTTAAAAATTCTATATATATTTATATATATATTATATATATATATATATATATATATATATATATATGTGTGTGTGTGTGTGTGTGTATATGTGTGTTTATGTGTGTGTAAGTACTACATACTTAGATACAAAGGCAAACGTTCATATGTTTTCATAAATGCTAAAAAATTATGGAGAATGAAGATATTGACTTGCTCCGAACATTTAACACAAAAAATAACATCAGTTTTTCAACGATAACTTTCTAAATTTTCAATGTATCTAATCATTCCGAAAACTATTTTATAGCAAATTTCAAGAACTACAAGTCGTGTAGGGTTAACTTATCTTGAGGCCTATGTTTTGAATATTTTTGAGTTCAAAAAGATCTAGGAACTTGCTCTTTACACACAAATGCAAATTTGTAGCAGTGATATCTCAATTAATTTTCTTCCTAGAGAAATAGAAAAAATAAAATATTCAGTAAAAAAAAATATTTTTTGTGCCTTACCATTTTTCACGTATCTTCTTCAGGTTTTAAATTATTTAAAAGAAATATGAAATTTCAAATTTTTTAAAAATTTAAATCAATATATTTTTAAAAATAAACATGCTAAGCTGCTTAAAATTGTAGATCGTATTACTAGCACTTCAATACAGTAAACCGTAAAACCACTACTTTCAATTTCATACCTTGTGGTAAAGCCATTAGTTTTAGTACTGATTTTTTTTCCGAAAGAGCGAATAAAAATTTGGTTTTCATCACAGCTTTGTTAGAGTTTTTACGCTGACTTCAAATAAAACTCGTTTTAAAGGTTTTTGTCAAGTAAAATATTGTATACGTTTTCCCCGAAAAATTTACCATTTTTCCGTTATTTAACGTTGAACTTCAGTTTTCGACGAATATGTAGTCACCGTCAACCAGCCATAACTCTGTACATATTAAATCTATAGAAATGAAGAGAAAAGCAATCTTCTTGTTTTTTATAAGCTTTATTTTTGTTTCTTGCAACTTTTTAAAAAATGGGGTTTTCGAGTTGTTCGTAAAAAATCGTTTTAATGAAAAATTTACATTTTCAATTATGAATGATTCAAGAAATATTAATTTATTGAAATATATAGGAAACTTTTTGCTCAGAATTTACTCCTCTACCTTTCTAAGTAGTTACTTTAAATGCCATAATTTCCATCTTTCTCAGAAGGGGTACCAACATAGCGCTGAGCTCTCAAGTTATCAGTTCCAAAATGGTCTGGGAATGCCTAGAGGAACTAAATGATTTGAGTAGGAATAATAGTCTCCCTCATGTGGGTACCAAAATATACCGGGATAGATGGGAATGAAATAGTAGACAGGCTCGTGAAGAAAGGGGCTGAGACACCATTTCTGGGGCCAAAGCCTTTCTGAGGAGTCAGTAGCAGCGTAATGCTGGAAGAACTAAAGATAGAAGAAGAAAGCTGGAAATTCAGTTATTGGACGGAGCTGCAAAGATTGAGACAAGCGAAGATACTTCTGGGGAACTACGATCAGAAGAGATTCAAAGAATGCATAAGCTGAAGTAAAAACTAACTCTGACAGAGGTGCTGACGGGGCATTGCCACTTGAAGGGACACTTCAAGAAACAGACTGCGGTTCTTGGGAACACCCATAATCAAAGAAGTGGAGCCACCCATCTTGAAGCCGTCCAACATCCTAAGGTTGCTGAGGGAAATAGGACTGGAAGACTTGCTCTAGCCGATAAGGTAACTCTTACGACTGGGCAGCAGTAGGGGAGCACAATAGATCTACCAAGTCGCAATGTACCGACCCCAACTCTATGCACATACATACCTCCATCACCAGGGCAAAAGCACATGTCGGCACTATATAACTTTTATTCCGTGAGGTATTGCCTAATTACTTTCCAAATTTCATGTCAATCGGTCTTTTACAAAAGTATTCAGAGCGGAAAACCTTTAATGACTGAACTATAAATTCTCTTAAATCTGGTTGTTAATTTTCTAGGAGCCTTTTTACAAAAATAAAACAACAACCATCAAATTTCCCTGTATAATATTTATATTATCGGTAAAACGAAAAAAAGCTATTGGTTACGACCTACAATTAAAATACACAAGGTGTGATGTAATTGGATACATTTCCGCAATCGAGTACTGGTAATCCATGTTTATTTGTTTTTTTTTCGGTTTGAAGTTAATTTATTTTCCAGATGAATGGAAATGTTGTGTGATTTGTTTGTTTAACATTGTTTTTTTGTTGTGAAAAAAGTTATAGAGTAATTTGTTCAGTAAATGTTGTTTTTTTCTTGTAACAATAAAGTATAAAGAGTCATGGTTAGCAATTTAGCGATTTTTAATCTGTGAGGAGTGCCCCCTTAGAAAGGCGCCATGTAACAAAAAGGAAATGCGTAATTTTACTACTTGCTATGGTGTATCGAGACCAAAAAAAAATCATAAAATAAATTTAGTTAGAACTCTAAAAAAATCGTTAAAGTGAGTGGTATGGAAAATCGGATTGAAAATACTGAACAGTTGAGAAACGAGAATCTTTGTCATGATATGACCTAAAAAGTTTCGGATATATATAACTATTTGTAAGTTGTTACTCAATTACGCATTAAAATTTTCATTTATAGATTTTTAAAGTATTTAAATCGGACCTTTACAGAAAGAAATTGGGGCACTGCAGCGAATGTATGTTGCAATAATGAGTCCACTCATCACATATGGACAGTGATCTGGAGTAAAACAACGAGTAAAATAAACCTGAGAATCAGACTCTCAAAAGTTCAAAAACTACTGTAACTGGAGCAATGAGAACATGCCCTATTACCGCTATGGAATTAAGTCTAAACTTCACATCTCTACATATATTAGCGGCAAAGAAGACAGCATATTGAATGATGAGAGGTAGAGTCAGGAGTGGATCCAGCCTCTCTCATTGGACGGAGCGATATCACAAGAGCAAAGAAAATATAGAAATTACCCCCACCCTCACCCTATTCGTCTACAAGACAATACAGTATAAAAAGCGAAAGCAAGTTGACATAATTATTTCAATATCGGGAGGAGGGGAGAGTCAGCAGGGTCCATGTTCCTAATGCAGCAGGCCAGCGAGTGTATTTTTCTGAATTCTAAGCTCTAGGCGCGGGAGGAGCGATCGTCCCCACCGCCCCCCGTAATCTGCCCTGGATAGAGTTATATTGTAAATATACAAATAAACAAATATACTTACAATATAATTAGGAATTTGCGCAAAGATCAAATCTACAGGATGTAAAAAAAATCATGACCATCGGACTGCAAGAAAAGCAGCAATTCACGATACAAATTCCTTATATAGTTGCATTGTGAGTATAGAAAAATATGAAAGCGCTGTGATTGGTCACTTCTAACAAAGTACAGCTCTGAATAACGAAGTTCGCCAAAACCATAAGACCAGTACATTTCAGTACGGAAATCAGTACGCAGCCGAAGCTAAATTCAGACAATTGGTTAACCAAGAAAAAATTAAGTTTCGAAAAAAGCGATTGTATTGAAGCGTTCCCACCATATTGTTAAAGATTTGACAGAAGAAGAAGCCAATTCCCGGAAAATTATCGTATTTTCCCTCAACGTTCCCTGGATTTCTGAATAATTGAACGTTTTTTAACGCTATTTTTCAGATTTCAAGCCCAGACGTTCCCTTCAGCCGCGACGAGGTTATTAATGTCAGCATAGATCTAGATCTTCGTAGAAGAACCAATAATATAAATCTAAATTACCTCCAAGACCCCTGGATGAACTAGTAGCTCTTATTACGATTGCAAAAGCTGGGGTGTGTGAGGACCATAAAGCGAAAGCAAATTCCGGTTTAAATACGGTATTTGGGGATTCCCTTGTATAAAATAAAGTGCATCGAACATTAAAGGAATATCTATTTACGGTAAGTAAAGTAATAAGTATTCATGGTAAGTTTCTCAACTGCGAGGCCCCCAAATACTAAAGTTCGAAAGTCGGGTGATACTGACGTTGCGATATCAGATCACCGACATAAAGATCGCGTAGCATTCAACAACTTCGAATTTTCCAAACTCATTTCCCAAAAAATATAAAGCGACTTTTAATTAAATCCTAAACCCATAAGAAACCGATTCGAATACTTAGAAAAAGCTTTTTCTAGGGAAGGGTCATGCTCGAAATTTTTTCAAAATTTCAAACACTTTTCAAACAATTACCAAAATTCCCAATTAACTTCACGCGTTCGAAAGTACGAAAAATATACGGATAAAAATCGGTAAAACTAACAAAGAATTTGCGTATTCATTTTTTTTTTTTAATATAGTGACTGACGTAATTTTTTAGGATTAACAAAAACGTAACAAGGCTTCTTCCACAAAAAATACTGAGACTTAAATTTACTTGCAACAACCTATACAATTTCTCAGCCCTGAAAATGTCACCCATATTCATTCACAAAAAAATTCATTGAGCACTTCAGCTCAACTTCCAAACGCGTACCTTGAAAACACTCGGCCCTTTTCAAGTTTGGCAAATTAAATTTAAAAAAAATTATTTCTTCCAAATTTAAGAGTATGGCTCCAACTTTCCAATACCCCAACAAAACAGCAAGAAAGGTGAGGCAGCCTGGGTTTTCCCTGGATCGAGAGGTTAAGGTCCCTTCCTTTCAACATCCCGAATATTTAACGTTCCCAATCATCGAAGACAACCCATTCAACAAAACATATTCTTCGACGACTTCGAAATCTTATCGGAAACGTCGGAATACGCATCGCCAAGATTGGCGGAAAATTTAATCTGCCTTGACGAAAACCCTCAATTCCCCCAAACATACCATAGCTCAAATCGACCTTCGGGTAATGAACGACAATTGCGCCAGTCTACGGAACAGACACAACGTATAGACTACGATTTCACCTGCCATCGAAGTTCCAAACTTCGGCTGATAATTCTCTTACATATGCATACCTCAATTAAAATCACCAAGGGCGGTCCCTGTTCCGACAGTCATTAAGCAAAAGCTACATCTCTCATCTGGAAATCAACAAATATGGGACATGCTCCAAGATGAAATGAAAGAAAAGTTTAACTTTATAAATAACATGAACACTAGGTTGAGTCTTAAATGTGAATCAAATAGAGAAACCAATGAGAAACTCAACAGAAATTTCATTAAATGATATACAGGTGATTCTTAAACAATAGAAGGAATTGGAATAGGAGTGTATGGACCAGGATAATTCGAAGTCTTGGACAAATTACCATGTGTTTTCCGAGTAAAATTTGTGCTATTAAGAAATGCGTTCAGTTTAATAAAGACAAAACTATCCCAGAAAAGAAATCATTATCATCACAACTTAACAAACTAAGCAAGAAAAACATGATTACCCTCTCGTGGGTCTCGGGACACACTATAGTACGAGAAAATGAAATAGTAGACAAACTGATAAAACTGGAAAAATTAACAAGAGAGAAAGGGGTCCAATTATTGGACAAATCTAAAAGGAATGAGACAAGCTAAGATATTTCTGGAATTCCATAACCAGAACAAATTCAAATAGCCAACTTTAAATTCCAACAGGGGCCCTAAGACAACACTGCCACCTGAGGAGGCACTTTAAGAAACTTGGACTAGCAAAAAAGCAGAATTTGCAAGGAAGAGGGCGAGATCTTTAACCACATTCTTTTAGAATATATCACCTTGTAAAATCCTAGGAATGCGATAACTGGGAGCATATCGAATAAGAAAGGGAGATCTATCCAATCTGAAGCCGTCCCACATTCTGATTTTCTTTACAGAAATAGACGACCCGACATGCAGATGGTGTTTGGAGGAGGATGAAACTGTTGACCATGTTCTCAGAGGGTGCCCAGCACTCAACGGACTGAGACAGAGATATTTCGGAGATACAATTTTGTTACCGGAAGCAGTTAGTCAAGTTCAAATAACGAGGCTGCTTGGATTCGCAAAGGCGATCGGCCTCGAATAACCTGCAGTTATGGTGGGATGTAAAGGGCCCAATGGAGGCCTGGGCATCGATGATCTAGTATCACCACCCCTTTTTCATTCATTCATTCATTCATTCATTAGGTTTGGAGAATCTGCTTTAGTCAACGAAACATTGCGGCGATTTAGCAGCAGAGAGGGGAAGAATAGATCTTTTAGGTCGCAGTGCATACATATTCATCTCCACAAACACATGGTATTTAAAGACCTAAGATAAATTTTACTTTAACGATCGTCATTTCTAGACATTATCTAAACTTTATTCATTTTTAATATGTTTCTCACGTATTGAAAATAAAAAATATTCAATTTTAAACATTTCAGAATTAATGGCAAAACTAATTTATGATTCAACACCAGTTCTTTATTCGGTAATTGCTATTTTTACCAATAAATTTAAAATTTTTACCAATTTCCAGTAATTGATGATTTTTATTAACAGGTTTATTTTTCACTATAATTTATGTATTTACAGATTAACTGATAATTTCATTAAAACGTTTAGGATTTATTAACCACCAAACAATGACCAATCCGTTAATATGGTTTTGTATTAATCGGGAAATACTTTCGTTTGTTGTTTCGGTTTCGTATAGAAACTTGTATATACCTTTTGTGCTTACTGTTGAAGGTAAACTGAGGACGTTCTATATGCAGGGTGCTATGGGAGGTCGCAATACCGATATATTGCTAGGCATTGACTCCGCTCACTTGATATGCTTTTCAAGAACACATAATGGCATTGGCGGATTTACGTCAGACTGCGCCCTAGGCCCCGTCCGATATGGCACCTGTTTTGCTTCATAATAGTAATTATTATAATAAAACACCTAATTTACGAATATTGGAAATATATTATTTTGAAGATTATTAATTTAGTTATAATAAAAAATTTCTTAAAATTTTGCTTCGATAGACAAGTGCTTTAAATCTATTTTTCCCATACCTGCACGCAAATAGCTTTTCACTTTTTTCAGAAAAGAAAAGGATCTTTTTCCAGGACAATTCATAGCTAAAATACTTTCAAAAATGGATAAAGCAATGTCTATATTCGAATAAACATTGCAAAGATTACGTTAATGGAAAAAATTGCATATAATTGGTGCAGAGCGCACGGCTTCATTAATTTCTGATAATTCCTTGAGCTGTTAATGTAAGTGTTGACTAGTTTATTTGCTTGATTTGTATTTAAATTTTTTAAATACGACGTACCTAAAGCTTCATTATGACAAATATTATAAACAGTGTAATAATCCTTGACACTTCTCTATATAAAGGCATGTAAATCAACAAATGTTGATGAAGAATAATTTTTTTTTCTATTTTTGCTATTATAAAAAGTAACTACTCATATGAAATGCATACTAAAGTGTAATATTTTAATTTTTTAAATACACTAGCCAAGCTACTTTCAAGGTATGTACTATTTATAGTTTTTAATTAAATTAAAGGTTTGTATCGTTTGTTTTAATCTTAGACTATGTTTGTTTTTATTAATTTTAAACATGAAATTAAAAATATAAATTTATATGTATAAAACAATTACCTGTAATTTAGTTTCAAAATTGTAACTTTTGCAGATATGAAGAAGTACATATGATAAATAAAAAAACTTTCGATTTAAAAACAAGAAAACCTACACCCATATACCCATGAAAATATATATATATATATATATATATATATATATATATATATATATATATATATATATATATATATTTATATATATATAATATAGGAATTAATTTTTCTTGAACCATTAACAATATTTTTAGTTGGTTATTTTCTTGGGAATATGGTTCATTTTTATATTGAAACTACATATATAAAGTAGTCATACTTATTGTATATATATATTTTTATTTTTCAGGACGTTTCGATTCTTTTGAATCTTCTTCAACTGAGAGTTTCGGCGGATGCATTAAGAACAGAGATTTTTGTTTTAAACAAAAATTCAATCACATCATATCACATTCAGTCAAGTCAAGGCAGTTATAGGGTTAAAAATGTAATGTCCATTCTTCTAACTGGACTTTTAAAAATACTTTTAAAAAGTGAATATACAAAAGAGTGAGTGATAACAACTGGTTTGTGATGTAATTAATTTTTGTTTAAAACAAAAATCTCTGTTCTTAATGCATCCGCCGAAACTCTCAGTTGAAAAAGATTCGAAAGAATCGAAACATCCTGAAAAATAAAAATATATATATATATATATATATATATATATATATATATATATATATACAATAAGTATGACTACTTTATATATGTAGTTTCAATATAAAAATGAACCATATTCCCAAGAAAATAACCAACTAAATATATATATATATATATATATATATATATATATATATATATATATATATATATATAGCACTACAACAGCATAATGTGGATATAACCACTGCTAATGCATCTCACACGGAGGAATCCGTGAAACCCGTATAAACATATATAACCACCCTGATGAGTCTAGTGAGAGACGAAACATGTACCTCTGCCATATCACTGTGGCGGGAAGGGTAAGCTTTGACGTTCTTCTCGGTATGGTGGTACAGGTAAGCCACCATCTCGATGGTGGTGGAATAGGATGAATTGTGTTTGATTACAATTTATTCTAACTGTGCAACCTCTAACATAGAAAGGATATGATGGAGAGAAGTTTGCATTTACTGTTTCGCATTTTACTTCACTTACATACGGAGTTGCGTATAGTTGTACGTTTGCTGAATGTGATTTCAGCACTACAACAGCATAATGTGGATATAACCACTGCTAATGCATCTCACACGAAGGAATCCGTGAAACCCGTATAAACATATATATATATATATATATATATATATATATATATATATATATATATATATATATATATATATATATATATATACATTTAATTCCAATTAGCCGTAATTTTTTTATTATCGTATTTCTGTCTTTTCTTAAGCATATGTTATTTTTTTAGGCCTATCGAATCCCCATATAATAAAGTAAGTTAAATTAAGATGTCATAGCAATAGAAATAAAAAATAAGTAGGTCTAATTTTAACTGTAACATATAAAAACTAATTACATTTGAATCCATTGTTCTTGTTTAATTGTAATTCTGCTGATGGTTTAAGAAATAACTAAATTGAAACGTCAAATGTAATAAAAATAATTTTATTAATAATAAAATGACCGATAGCCCCAAAAAAAATTTAATATTATATAGACGAATTTATTTTTTCATATAGGTTTAACTTCTTGTATTTTTGACAATGAGTATTTTGTAAGTATTTAAATTATAACTTAGAATTTTTTGAGAGAGCCTAAAACGGTTTCTATGCCAAAATTGAAAATAATAAAAATACAGTTGTGATTTGTGTTAAATATGTCAAAATTATCTATATTTTCTAATATATGTAAATTATTAAGCAATCATAAGAAATAAAATAATATTATAAAAACTTTTTATTTTAAGTTTATTACCGAAATAATATTCTATACCATAAATACTTAGTGATAAAATAAACTTCCTTCCGACGCCTATAGCAAGGATTAAAATCCTTTTTAACACTTCGCACTTCCAAATATCTATTGTTATCCAACCCAAATAGTTCATTATTATAGACCGGTATTTTTGATTATAAAATTTCTAACCCATTCCTATAAAAAATATATGTGTCTACAGATTTTGTCAAAAACACCAGACTAAAGAATACAGGTAGTTTGCGAAGAAAAATGATTTATTACTCTCTCTAGTTCTTGAATAAACTATAGTATAAGAGGCAAAGTCTATTTTTCTGAAGTCAAAGCTCTTGGGGGGGGGGCGATCGCCCTCACCGCCCCCCCCCCTTGGATCCGCGCCTAGTGCCACTTATTATTTATTTTTATTTTTTCGGAGTTCAAATTTTAAAAATTAGCAGGAATTACTCATATGTATTGCGATATCACAAACTAACCGTAAGAATACCCTTAATTTCTAAAATATGACCGCAAAATAAAATGCCTTCCAGATTGTTGTGTCAGAAAAATTCCAGTATTTTATATCTATAAATTTTCGGGTCATTTTGTTCAGCCTGCGACAAAAAGATAATGGACTCTTTATTATAATAATGTCTTTTGTTTTCTTTTACCACCTTCATATTTATCTTTTCACTCGTAATCTTAGCATATTTCATTTTCAGGAAAAACACAAAACAAGTGTTTTAACATTAAATATAAAGACACTTATATTATCCCTTTATTATGTTTTCGCCTCTTTCTGGAAAGAGGCAATTTTCATGCGAACAAAAACGTCTGCTAAAGTTTCATGAACAATTATGTCATTGTGGAAGGATCTACGGAATGGCTGCCTCCATTTATTAAAGGCTTGAAATTCAGTTCCGGCTCAAGAACTAAAGTCCCGATACACGGAAAGAAATCTTCTAAATTAAGAGTATTTATTTTCGTGCTGTGAACTCGTGTGTCTTCTTTAAGGGTTTTTTCCGCTTGCATGTCTACAAGACGTAAAAATTCTTTTTTTAATATCCCTTGTCTAAATAAAAATGTAAAATTCAACTTCTAATAACTTATGCAGATTTGGACATTGTTAGTTTAAATACATGGTTAATTTTTTTTGTTAAACCTTATATGACAATAGTTTTCAAGAGAAAGAGTTGAATTTAAAAATTCACAATGTGTTGAGAGCTAAGTCTAATTCTTTTATTTCTAACCATACTGATACCAAAAGCTATTTTTAATTGTTTTATCCTGGGAGTATATAAGCTGTAAATATCCATTAACTCTTTCCATGTTTGCACTGGATTTTTAAAATTTTGTCCTCGCATTTTTTTAATGTCAGGTTCCTGGAGCCGGTACTGGAGCTACTGCCCCTATTCATTATAAGCCAAATAGAATATTTAATCTTTAAGAAGAACGTCGTTATTTTCACGACGTGCACTATATTTTCTTAAATTGAACATAAAGCTTTAATTTAATACGTAATAAGGAAATTATTTTGTAAATAAGATTTCGCACTTTCTAAACTGACAGCATGATTACCGTAAAGACAGCGAGCTTCCCTATTTTTACGAGAGGATATGCATGACAAGATTTCATAATAATTTCATTTATCTGTAATATTTTTATACAATATTATTATTTAACATTTAAAGCAAATTAACTAGGAGTTTTAATGCTTCCAAGGAGACCATTGTCTTTGTTTTCACAAACTAGTAATATCGCGAGTCGATTCAAAATTTCCACTCTCGTTTTGTCTCAAGAAGAAATGTTTATTTTCGTTTCTCGTCGCCATCGAAACGAAATTTTCATTTTCTTATCAGTAAAATAAATCATAGCAATCTCATAAAAAACGCATTTGCGTTCACATTTTTTATCGAGCTATCTAAGTGAAAATGGTAAATACCTAAAAGTACAATAACTACACTAAAATAAAGCAAAAAAAGGTATGTAACCCTTGCATACACTGTTAAAAATAAGCTTAAATTTAATGTCCATTCTACATTAAATTTGATGATTTTGTACTTTAAATTGTGAATAATTTACATTTACTTTGAATTTAAAGCAAATTCATTGAAATATCAGTTCGTTGTACAATAAATTTGATTAAATGGTATCTTAAAATTCAATAAAGTAACTGAAAAGATATTTCAACTTCTGTACATTAAAATTAAATCACATATACCTTAATACTAAAGGAATTTACATTATTATTCAATATACATTACATGAGATTCCGGGAGATGGCGCAACTTGTATTGAACTTCTTGTTTAGTATGATATAAGTTGCTTAAAGGACTCAATTTTCTTATAGTGAACTGTACATGTCCGCCCCGTCCTGACGGGAACCAATGAGTTCGAAACTGGTCTAAATGGAGGACACTACCTATGGGAAAAATGTCCACCTTTTCTTGAACTCATATTAATGTTGGTGCATTAAATATGTGATAACATGTTGCAAATTGAATACTCACTAGCTGTATATTTAATATTCATAGTCACCTTAAAAATAATGATAAAACTTTAGATTTAAAATATAATTACATTAAATTTAATGGACAAAATTAATTTAGATTAATGTAAAAATTATTAAATTTTATGCATTACACTAAATACATTTAAGAAACTTTAATGAAATTTTCTTCCAGCACATTTACCTCAGATTTAATGTTTTTCCTTTTTACAGTGTACGTAAGTACGAAAATAAATTCTGGATATACTCAGCTAAATTTAAATATCCATTTTTAAGAATGTTTTTACGTCTTTATGCCATTACGAAACATAATTTTTAAAACATAAATATAAAATAATTGAAATACTAAACTAAAATTTATTTCTATTATTCAGGGTAATCATATATTTACTTGATGGAGAAGCATAATGCAAACAGGCAAGCTTATGTCTATAAATTTCAAAATCCTCATTTACTGCATCGAAGAACATTTTAAACTGAAACTTTAATGGAAAGTGAAAATTTATTTTCGATAAAATTTTGAGAATCACTAAATTGTCCCAAAATTGTATAAAACAGTAAGTAGAATTTTTGGGTTTAATTAAGCCTTGTACGCCGTACTCGAAACAATATTCCAGGATTATTTCAAATAAGATTGCAGGAATGGATTATCCTTTTAAGCAAATCTTCCCTAGTATTTATTTGAGTTGAATAAACTAGTCCATCGATATTCCTCCAAAAAAAGAAATCTAACCGCTGTAGGTCAGAAGTTTTTGGTGGTCATTAAATAAGTCCGCATCTACCCATCCAATGATTACCAAAAGTGTCTGTTAAATGGTGACACACTAAATTATTAAAATGTAGTGGAGCCAGGCGCGGATCCAAGGGGGGGGGGCGACATCCCCCCCTCCCCCAAGAGCTTTGAGTTCAGGAAAATGGACCCGATTTTGCCACTTATGCTATAGTTTATTCAAGAACTAGAGAGAGTAATTAATCATTTTTTACCCTTTTTTTCTTCGCAAACTACCTGTGTTCTTTAGTCCGATTTCTTTGGCAAAATCTGTTAGACACATATATTATTCATAGAAATGGGTTAGAAATTTTAGAATCAAAAATACCAGTCTATAATAATGGACTATTTGGTTGGATAAGAATAGATATTTGGATGTGTGAAGTGTTAAAAATGATTTTAATTCTTGTCATAGGCGTCGGAAGGAGGTTTATTTTATCACTAAGTATTTATGGCATAGAATATTATTTCGGTAATAAACCTAAAATAAAAAGATTTTATAATTTTATTTAATTTCTTATGATTTCTTAATAATTCACATACATTAGAAATATAGACAATTTTGACATATTTCACACAAATCACAACGGTATTTTTATAATTTTTAATTGTGGCATAGAAATCGTTTTAGGCAAATTCCGACTAAAATGTAGCATTTTTCTAAGTTATAATTTAAATACTTACGAAATAGCCATTGTCAAAAATACAAGAAGTTAAACATATATATATATATATATATATATATATATATATATATATATATATATATATATATATATATATATAAATTCGTCCATATAATATTAAAATTTTTTTGTGGCTATCGGTCATTTTATTATTAATTAAAAACATTTTTAGGATATTTGACGGTTCAGTTTATTTATTTCTGAAACCATCT
The DNA here is from genome assembly GCA_034092305.1 of Diaprepes abbreviatus. Taxonomy (NCBI): domain Eukaryota; kingdom Metazoa; phylum Arthropoda; class Insecta; order Coleoptera; family Curculionidae; genus Diaprepes; species Diaprepes abbreviatus. Next base: position 7,703,100 of record JASJET010000210.1, on the reverse strand, counting down.
GCAGAATTAAAATTAAACACTAAAAAGAGATTGAAATGTAATTTATTTTTATATGTAAATTTCAATAATAAATTGTGTTTACGCTGGTAAAAATTACGTATCTAATTCGTAATTAAAGTCAGAAATTAATTATAGTTGGTTCTTCTATCTCACTGATCATGAAACAGAATTTTCACATTTTCTTTTATTCTTTTATTATATGGATTTTTCCCAATTTTCTGCACTAACTTTACTTAAAAAAATCTTTCAAAAGTTCAGTTAAATTACTAATTTTGTAAGTTGTGTTATTTCTAGTAACTCTACCTTTTACTTGAGAGAGATATTTCCTTCTTCAACGGACATATTCCAGACGATCTATAAGAACAGATTTCCTATCTGGTTTTTTCCTGCAAAAATTAAGTTCTCTGAGCAATTTTCAGAGCTCAGTTCTTTAAATTTCAGGTTAATCCCGATCTTCATTGATTTTACTTAGAATTTTGTCGACGGTTGGGATCTGCTTCTCATAATAAAATGTATGTACAACTTCTTTTATTGCAGTTTAGATCACTTCTTCCAACGAGGTTTTTCGTCAGCCCATGATCGAATGTAGCTTGGGAGTACTAACAATTCCAGTCGTTTTTTTCCTTCAGTATTGGTCACATAGATTTTTCAACTCCTGTCATGTTGGAACACAACTCAACAGAGATATTGATATCTTAAGGCATCATAAACATTCATCGTAATAAGTTTTTCGTTGTGGAAAAAATGCCCTGGTTTAACGATTTTGGAATAAATATAGAGGTGGAAGGATAAATCTTCTGGGTAACTCACTAATCTCAACTAGTATATAAAAACAAGTGCAAACAAGATAAATCATTAAGGTGTACTTTGCTCACTGACATAAATTAAATTGAACTATCAGAAATTTTATTTTAGCAGTAAATTTATATAAGTTTATAATATTTAAATATAATTAAATGTAATTAGATATAAGGCAATCTTCACTTACCTGCGGCACTGGAGCAGGTACGTTGGAGGTGTCGATAACAGTTTTATTACTCTCTCTAGTTCTTGAATAGAGTATAGGAATGTGCATGCTTGCGATCGCCCTTCCCCTTCCCAAAAGTTTGAGTTTAGGAAATACAGACGATTCTGCATTTTATATTAGGAATGTGTATGCTGCTGGCACTCCCGTTGACAACTTGTTTTTCTTTCGATACCTCCTCCCCCCCCCCCAGGAGCTTTGAATTCAGGAAAATAGACCCGATTCTGCCTCTTATACTAGGAATGTGTATGCTGCTCGCATCTTCCCTCCCTGTCGGCAACTTGTTTTTTCTTGTGATCGCCCTCCCCCTCTCCAACAGCTTCAAATTCCTGAAAAATAGACCCAACCCTGCCTTTTACACTAGAAATGGGAATGTTGCCCCCCCCCCCGTCGACAACTTGCTTTCGCTTGCCAAACTGCACTTTTGTGATATCACCGCCCCCCCCAAGGAGAGAGGCTGGATCCGCCCCTGAGTGGAGCACCATCTTTTAAAAGGTTGTGTGCCAAAATTGTTTGACCATAAATCTTTGTTAGTGCCCAGTCTGGATTTTCCTCATGTCAGGAGTGCAAATTATGAGAATTTATTACACCGGCTTTTTGTAGCCGATTTTTTCAGGAATTAAAACAGTTCTAGTAAAATGTAAATTTTCTTTAAATTTGTTAGAAACCAGTTTGAGTAATTAATTTTTGCAGAATAATCGTCTGAAGAAATTGCACATAAACATGGAAAGGGTGAAGCAATTGTTCTTGGGAAGTTTCATAGATAACCTATTTTGTTAGGCTATTTGATCTGCGAGTTTCCTTGGGCTGTTAGAAAAACTGTCAGCAATGTCATCCATATTGTGTTATCTAACTTTCAAATGTTCTTCGACCCGCTAAATTTCGATTTAGGAATTTCTCGTTATGAATTCTTCTTACTTCCAGGTAGTTGTATTGCGCTTGTCTATAAATTAACTACATGTCAGCATATTCTGCGTACAGGAAATGCATTAAATTTAAGGTAAATGTGCTGTAGGCAAATTTCGTAAACCGTGTCTTAAATTCAATTAATATAATGCATTAAATTTAATAATTTTTACATTAATCTAAATTATCTATTCCGTGAAATTAAATGTAATCATATATTAAATTTATTTAAAGTTTGGTCATTACTTTTTAAGGTGACTATATTCATTAAATATACAACAAATGCTCATTGAATTTAATATATCTTCTTCTTCTTCTTCTTCTAGGTAGAACCAAGTTCTGTTATCTACACAATGCCTCATCGATCCTCGTTTGAGGTCGAAATCCAGCTGTCTCTCCATCTTTTGGGTGGCCGTCCAGGCGGCCGTTTGGTTTTTGGTTTCTCTCTCATCACGGTTTTTGCTAGTCTGTTATTGTCCATTCGTTCCACGTGATCTCTCCACTGCCTACGACGATTTCGAACCCACTTCACAACATCCCCCACTCCGCTGTCTTCGCGTATTTTTGCGTTTCTTATTCTATCTCTTAAACTTGTTCCCGTGATCATTCTCAGCGTTTTCATTTCTGTGGTTCTCATAATTTATTTTGTCTTTGTTGTTTCATTTCTTGTTTCTGCGCCGTAGGTCAGTATCGGTCTTACACAGATCTTGTAAATTCTTGCTTTGCTCTCCACCGTCATATGTTTATTATTCCAGATTATGTCTCTTAGTTGGCCTGATATCAGGGCCGCTTTGTTGGCTTGTGTGCGTACTTCTTCCGTTACTGTCCTGTTACTTGTTATATGTGCTCCCAGGTATTTAAACTTCCCAACCTCTTCGATATGTTTGTCATCAACCATTAGTTTGCATCTTACCGGTTCTTTTGCTATTACCATTGCTTTGGTTTTCTCCAGAGATATTTTCATATTATACTGTTTGGCTGTTTGATTGAGATGGAAAAGCATTCTTTGTAAGTTGTCCTCGCTATCTGCTGTCAAAGCAACATCGTCTGCAAAGTATATAATCTGAACGGTGTTGTGTCCCATTGGGTACCCAATATTTGTGCTTTTTACCTCATCAATGATTTCGTCTATGATTACATTGAAAAGTGTTGGCCTTAGGCTATCACCCTGTCTTATTCCTATGGATAGAGGGATTTCCTCTGTTAGAGTGTTATTTGTTTTAATTACCAAGGTGTTTTTGGAATTCAGTTCGTATATTGTGCGTATGATTGCTTCGTCTACTTGTTTTCTCCGCAGTAGTTCTGTTATGTGTTCCATTTTGACTCGGTCGAACGCTTGCGTAAAGTCCACAAAACAAATGAACAGAGGTTTATCGTATTCGATAGATTTTTCAACCAGCTATCTGATAATAAATATACCGTCGATAGTAGAGCGGTTATTCCGGAAGCCCTGCTGTTCTTCGCACGACCCTAACTTGTCTATGATCCGTTGTGACAGTATTTTGGTTAATAATTTGGCTGAACCGTTTAGTAGGCTGATTCCCCGGTAGTTTTCGGGCTGTTTCTTTGATCCTCTTTTGTGGATCGGAATTGTGATGCTTTTCCGCCATTCGTTGGGTACTGACGTTGTGCGGAGTATTTTTTGAAATAGAACAGTGGGCTCTGTGACAAGGCTGGGGCCTCCGTACTTTAGCATCTCATTCGTAATTCGGTACCAGGTGATTTTCTGTTTTTTAATTTCTTAATTGTCAGGTACATCTCTGCTTCACTGATGTTAACATCTGTTAGTTCTGCGCTTTCTTGTTGGTTTTCGTCTACGTTGTTTTCTGGTAACTGGAGTAAGTCCTTAAAATGGGTCACCCATTGTTGGCTGTCGATTGGACTTAGTTGAACGTATTCATTGATTAGTTTTTTTCTGTTCCTCAGCATGTTCCATATTTTCTTTTGTCCGCCATATAGGTCGTGTTCCATGTCTTTTGAATACTTTTCCCAGTATTCTTTCTTCAGTTGAGCTATTTGACTATTGATTCTGTTTCTCACCATTTTGTACTCTTCGAAATGGTTTGTTGTTTTGTGCTGTCGGTATTTTGTAAATGCTTGTCGTTTTTATTTTGCTAGTATTTTCACCTCTTCTGTGAACCATGGTTTTGTATTGTTTCGCTTGTTCGTGTTAACTGTTCGTGTTCCGATTGCCTCCCTGGCACCAACATTAATATGAGGTCAAAAAATTCTGCTGCCAAAAAAAGGTTGAAATTTCTCCCATAGGTAGTGTACCGTCATCTGTACACCAGTTTCGAACTCATTGGTTTCCGTCAGTCCCGGCAAACATGTACACCTCATCATAAGAAAATTTAGTCCTTTAAGCAACTTAGATCATACTAAATAAAAAGTTCAATACAAGTTGCGCCATCTCCGGGAATCTCATGCAATGGAACATGAATATTAATGTAAATTCCTTTAATGTTAAGGTATATGTGAATTAATTTTAATGTACGGAAATATATTTTCAGTTACTTTATTGAAATTTAAGATACCATTTAATCAAATTTAATGTACAACGAACTGATATTTCAATGAATTTGCTTTGAATTCAAAGTAAATGTAAATTATTCACGATTTAAAGTACAAAATCATTAAATTTAATGAAGAATGTACATGAAATTAGCCTTAAATTTTAAGTTATTGTTAACAGTTTACGAATAAGGTACTATTATTTAAATTAAATTTTATAGTTATGACAAATCTAATTCATTTTAATTAATCATATCGGCAAGATGGACACAAACAAACTGACTTTTCTCGAAAATAGTAAATTTTTTCAAAATACTTGTAGAGAACTATTTTTCTATATATTGAACAGAAGTAAGATTTTTGTATTTAATGAAACTTTATAATTTTAGCAATACATCAATATTTAATATTTATGTAGTTTATTAGTTATTTTTGACCTTCAAAATGATTTTTTTCACCCACAACATTCAATTTCTATTAAGATAGATGTTCGTAAATTTTTACATTACGTTTAGTAAGATAAATAACCTATTGTCTCAAGACAAAACTAGTCTAAGTCGACACGAAACGAAATTGTCCCTTATTTTCGTCCCATCTCTTGACATCATTAGGCTTAAACACAGAGGATATCCAGCTTCTCTCTTTGGGGGGAGGTAATATCACAAAATTACAATACGACAAGTGAAAACAAGGCAGAGCCGGGTCTATTTTTCTAAAATAGAGGCTCTTGGGGTTGGGGGCGATCTTAAAAAAAAACAGGTTTTCGCCGGGTGGAGGAGATGCCAACAGCATACAGATTCTTAGTATAAGAGGCAGAATCGGACTTGTTTTCCTGAACTTAACGCCCTTGGGGAGGGGGATCACAAGAGAAAACAAGTTGTCGACAGGGGGATAAATACCAGCAGTATACACATTCCTAGTAAAGGGTGTTTTTTATAGAGGTATAAAACTTTAAATTGGCAACACTTTTTTAACTGGCGGCCATTTTGTCAGCTGTCAAGTGATTTATGTTTAGTTTGGTTTGGCATTTCAACATGAATAGACCGACGCCTGAACAACGCTTCCAAATTGTGCAAATTTATTTTGAAAATCGTGGGTCTGTTCGAAATACGTATCGCGCACTACGTCCATTTTACGGTCAATATAATCGTCCATCAGAGCAATTAATTCGATTAACTATGGAACGTTTTCGCACCACGTTTACTCTAAATGATAACACGCATCCACAGAGACGTCGTACAGTGCGTACAGAAGAAGTCATTGCTGCTGTAGAGTGTAGCGTAGAGGAAGACCCGAATCAGTCTATCCGCCATCGTGCACAGGAATTGGATATGTGTCCATTCACTTTATGGAACATTTTGCGGAAAGATCTTGGTTTGCGTGCTTACAAAATCCAACTCGTGCAAGAATTGAAGCCACACGATCACCTAGCAAGGCGTAGATTCGGTGAATGGGCCCAAAACAAGATTGCCGTTGATCCCGATTTTCATAAGCGAATTTTGTTTAGCAATGAAGCTCACTTTTGTTTGAATGGATACGTCAATAAACAAAACTGCCGTATTTGGAGTGATGATAATCCTCAAGTGTATGTTGAGATACCGTTACATCCAGAAAAACTGACTGTTTGGTGTGCTTTATGGGCTGGTGGAATCATTGGTCCGTACTTCTTTAAAAACGATGCTGGTCAGAACGTTACAGTCAATGGTGACCGCTATAGAGCCATGATTACTGACTTTTTCGTTCATCAATTGAACAACCATGATGTGCAGGAGCTGTGGTTTCAACAAGACGGCGTAACATGTCACACAGCTCGTGCCACAATTGATTTATTGAAGGAAACGTTTGGTAACCGCATAGTTTCACGTTTCGGACCCGTGAATTGGCCTCCAAGATCGTGCGACTTATCGCCGCTAGATTATTTTCTGTGGGGATATGTGAAGTCGCTAGTCTACGCCGATAAGCCCGAAACGATTGATCACTTGGAGGACAACATTCGCCGCGTTATTGCCGATATACGGCTACAAATGTTGGAAAAAGTCATCTAAAATTGAACCTCCAGATTAGACTACGTCCGAGCCAGCCGTGGCGGTCATATGCCAGAAGTCATATTTAAATTATAATGCCAGAAGGTTATATTTCGAATAAAGTAAATTTCATGTCAATTTAAAAAATTCATCTTTGTTTTATTTCATTTAAAAGTTCTATACCTCTATAAAAACACCCTTTATAAGAGGCAGAATCGGCTCTATTTTCCTGAACTCAAAGCTCTTGGTGGGGAGGGCGATTGCAAGAAAAAATAAGTTGTCGATGAGGAGGAAGATGTCAGCAACATACACATTTCTAGTATAAGAGGCAGATTCGGATCTATTGTCCTGAATTCAAAGCTCTAGGGAGGGGGGGGATCGCCCCCCACTGCCCCTCCCTTAGATCCGCGCCTGCTTAAAAGTTACCTTATTGAGCATAATTAGTAGTCACCACATTATTATCCTGCATGAATGCTAAGATATAGAGACTTATAAAGACTTATAAATGAGAATGGCAAGCTTAATATTGAGGATGCTCGGTTTTTACAAGTATTTTTTGATAGAATTTTGTTTTTATTTTCACTTTTTTAGTTTCGACCTCCAATCTTTTTTATGATTTTTTATTTCGCTTTTTTAAAGATCTTTATACTGTAAGTCTTACATTGCCAAATTTGCAGCACCATGTATTATTTTACTCTTACATACACAATTAAAAAAATACTGGTAATAACTATTAATTAAACATTGTCTGAAGTACTAACAATATTTATATGGGCAAATATGTTAACTGATATACAAAAAAAAGCTGTTTTTATTACAATTTCGCCCGTATTTTGAACCTGCATGTAGAATGATAGTGATAACCGGTCTAAATTAATTTACAAATCGGCATGCATTACTAAACAATTTCAATGCTATTTCAGTGGCCAGACAATTTTCTTAATTGGGTTGAATGTGCGCTAACAGGTTCTTGTGTTGACTCTACAGGAAAAAATCTTAAGATATTTTGCATTTTTCCGCATTCCTACAACCTGAAAATGTAAATTAATGCTATACATAGAAACAGTGTCGCAATCAGCCAAGTTTCAGCGTTAAGCCTCATTTTACACTAACAAGCTTTAACCCGGATTTTTATTAAGCTTAATCTTTGATTCCCAAAGTAAGTCATATAGACCTCAGGAGTCGACTGCGATCTGCAAGGTATCAGTGCCAATTGGGGGTGCACCAAAGTGGATCGATCCTATTTTGACAGATCTTCGTCAAAATTTAGGTACTCCGTAAATATTATAAAGTACTTATATACTCATATAATACTTAGAATAGACAAAAAAATTATTTATATGCAGCTAGACTAGACCAAGTTTTGCTGTTTTTTATGTGAATGAGGCAGTCGGGCAAAGGCACTTTGCAAGAGAAAAGGCTGGTCCGTTTGACAATCATTAGAGCCTGGTGAAAAGAATGTACATGTGCCATTGGTAGACCCAAAAAAATTTTGTTGCCATCACTGTATATCAAATTGGGCCTAATGAAAAACTTTGGTAAGGCACTGAATACAGATGGGCCAGCTTTTCAGTACCTGCGTCAGAAATTCTCAAGGTTAAATGAAGCAAAAATTAAAGAAGGTAGTTTTGTTGGGCTACAGATTCGAAACATTCGAAAGATGCTGAAAAAAAAATGCTTGGAATTTTCCTCGTGGCCACTAATCTTTTCGGAAATAAAAAAGCTGACAATTATGGCGTTACTCTTGTTGAAAATATGCTGTCATCGTATCAAAAAATGGGTTAAAATATGTGTCTAAAGATCCATTTCCTACACTCACATCTAGACTTTTTTCCTGACAACTGCGGAGCTGTAAGTGATGAGCACAACGAATGCTTCCAACAGGATATATCAACAATGGAGAAAAGGTACCAGGGAAAGTGGAATACTCCCATGTTTGTCGACTACTGTTGGACTCTTGTTAGAGATACTCCAGAAACAATTCACAAAAGAAATGCAAAAAGACAGAATATTTAGTATAAAAGTATACATACTTTTTTATTATGTTAAAAAAAACTTGTTCTTGAAAATTGCAAATGAGTTTTTAATTTCATTGTAATTTTTGTGTTCATCGCCCCAAAATTCAATATTTTATACTCTACAGTAAACCCTATCAAATTGGTCTGGTGATAAAACGTACAATACGACGGTGCGTGTTACACGACACCGTAGGGCTCTTCTTTTGAGTCATTATGACTTTCAGTTCTATCACTTGAAGTAATCATGAGCACTTCGACCCAAGGACAAGTAAATGCATATTCAAAAGAACATGAAGTTATCAGTTTCACTTTTTTCACTTTGATCAACTGAGAATACAGCCCGTGTCGGAGGTATTATGAAAACGTCAACAGTGTCAACATTTTTCCTTATTTGATGCTCGCCGCGTAGTGCGTTCGACCACCAAACTAAGATCTCAGATGTCAAACACAGGTTTAAGTTGAAACAATTCAATATTTAGAAGACAAAGGAGTATATGGAATGGAGGCAAGGTAAATATACTAACATGTGTTTTATTTTTAATTAGCTAACTGCCAATTTCGAACATAGGCTATTGCCGACTTATTAATAGAATTTTTTGAGAGTTTCAATCTCATCATAAATTGTGTTGGTGTATCTCAAATGGTTTAGTGGCCATAAGCAAAGAAAGCGCTCAGATATTTAACTTCAGAAACCATCATCATTGCACAGCTATTTTTTTAAATATTGTCTAAAAATGATAATGTATCTTTGTCGCTACTCAATATGCGGTCGCTGAGGAACAAGGTTTATGAAGTGCATATCGTTTTGGAAGAGCTAAACTTACTTGAAATTGTCCTTTTCACAGTACACTGCCTTAAACTAAATCAAACTTTTAATATTCCGAACTATAGTTTCAATATTTTGTAGATCAACATGCCAGCATGGAAGAACCCTGATACTTATTAAAGATTCACTTTTGCAGATTAACCCGTTTTATCGATCTCCTTGGCAAATTTGACCTGAACTTTTATCTGATGCAACTTAAGTCAAACATCTGATGCTTATATCGTTCATCTTCAGCAAACACAAATATTTTCTTACAATAGAAATTATTTATCATCTATCCCTAGTTGTAGTGGAGACTTTAATTTTAATTATGATGATAAGAACGCTAACCACACAAAAATTCGTAAATCTATCACAATACTTAAACCTACAACCACACTTTAAATCTTCCACTCGTTTCTGTAAATCGTCTTCGTCAAGAATTTATTATATATGTTCTAATTTTCAGGCTGACTATGCTGCCTGCGAGACCTTAAATATCGGCTTATCATATCATGAAGCGGTCTTGTGCACCGTACATCTTGGGAAAACAAAAAACCCTCCTAGATTTAAAATCGGAAGAGTATTTAGCAGAGAAAACTATGATGTATTTCATCGACTTTATTGTGAAGCCGAATAGGCTAATATCAACAATTGATTATATATCTTCTAATTTTGAGGTTGGCCATGTTGCCTGCGAGAATTTAAATACTTATCATATCTTGAAGCGGTCTTGTGCACCACACCTCTTGGGAGAACGAAAAAAACCTCATAAATTTAAAATCGGAAGAGTATTTAACAGAGAAAACTATGATGTATTTCATCGATTTAATTGTGAAGCTGAATAGGCTAATATGGGTACTTTTGTAGACCCCCTTGAATGTTTTCATGTTGCGGAAAATGAAGATAAAGACCAAATTTAAAAAACCATACATATTCAAATTTTTAAAGATATTTATTTACAGAAGATTGGTTGAGACTGCAAAACGGCCATATTACGCTGATCGTCTACGGGTTGTGAACATAGAGAGGAAGAGTTGACAAATTGTTAACGATATACGTCATAAAAGTTGTTCGAATGATGGCCGAAGACATGACTTAAAGTTATCGCCCGATAATTTGAATGATCATTATTGTAGTAACTAATAGATCGAGTGTTGCTATACATGATTCATTTTATCTTCTCCCGATCGATTTTGCGGAGCTTGAAGCGTCATAAAATCCATTAAAAATAAGAATTCATCAGGGAATTATGTAGTATCTGGAAAATTATTTTTAAACCTGCCAGATAATACGTTACGGGCTTTGGTTAAAGCAATGAATTACTCGTGGACTTCTGGTGTTTTTTCTTTTTGCCTGGGATTAGCCAGGGTTGTTCCCTTATACAAGGATGGTAATATCAATGACCCTTCAAACTATCGTCCTATTTCCCTCGTATCAATTATCTTCAAAGTTACAGAAAAAATAGTAAAGAAGAAAATTCTCTCTTTTATAAAACAAAATAACATCTTTCGTAAAAATCAAGATGGATTTCTAAATAGCAAGAATACTAATAATGAGATATTTCAATTATTTGAGAGGCTTTTGTAACCTGTCAAAGGCATTTGACTGTGTTGATTGCGAAATGCTGCTACGAAAAGGTAAGCTCTGTTGATTCAGGGGGGTTGTACTGGATTGGTTTTGGTCTCATCTTGGGGAAGAGGAGACAAAGGGTCTGCATGCGGGATGAGTTTTCGGAAAATGGGATCGTGTCGTATGTCCTACAAGGGTCCATGCTAGAGCAATTCTTTTTTTGTTGTATATTAACGATCTGATTATAATGAAAGGAGAAAATTCATATTAGTTGCGATAACACTACTATATTATGGAATGTAGAAAATGCATGTGATTTGAAGATCATTGTAGTAGAGGATTCAAACCTGCTGCCCATTAACATGAGTAAAACCAAGCTTCTCGGTTTTCGATGTGAAGGGATCAGGTTGCGATAGTGGATAAATAAATAGATAGTGAGCAACAATCACGATTTCCGGGGTTATAATTAACAGTTAGCTAAGGTCTGAGGATCACATCACTTCTATTGGAAGAAAACTGCCCTCTGTCTGTTATGCTGTCAGAATCGTGGCTGGTTGCTTAGGCAGTGGTAGCACTAAAACGGTTCTTATCTTCTGAATATACTTTTTGTCATACAGATAGGACCCTTCGTTTGGTCTATAGACCGAGAGCCTTTTAGTTCTTGAGAAAAATAAATATTGATTCTTACATCTTTATTTATTTTGGAGTCCGTGTGTTTGGTATTTATAAACAAACATTCACTTGGATTACTTGGTAACCAGTACACGACTAGCCGATATCATAACTTACTACTACAAATGTCAAGATTCAGTCTCATTAAGAAGTCGTTAATCTATCAAAGCATAAAAATATTTACCATTTACCAGTGTTAATCAAAAAGCAGGAGTCGCACAATCATTTTAGAATATTGTAAAAGTGTACTCTCTATATTATGCTGATAACCTATAATCTAGAGAATTGAGTTTGTATTCAATTCCCTTTGTATGATCTTATATTTATCTATTTTGCTCTTGTATGAAGTGTGCTTTATCGATAAGAATTAGTTTGTTTGACAATAAAGCTTATTTTGAATTAGAATTTGTATTATTTACCAAAATCATCGTTGAGGAAAAGTCTAACCAGTCAAGATAAACATTCACGTCTCAAGCAGTTTAAGCAGCATAAGCCAAGAAAGCGCCTTGTCATTATAATAATAATTAAAAATCTTCATTATAAAACGGCTACACAAATGCTGAATATCGGATACAAAGTCTTGAAATTAGCTTGTCCATGCACATAGACGCGGCCAAAAATATTGTTAATATTTTAAAATTGAAGTATCTTATTAGTTTTGAATACATATAAACATGCGTTTTAGAATTATTAGAAAATAAAATTCAGCGTGTCTTCATTTCCATCCAGAAAATCAGCCGAAAGCATTGGAAATTTTGAGTGTGTAGTAAACCTTCTTTTACGTCACCAAACTTACTATTCGAAAAAAAACTTTTAACAATGTTAGTATCAGCATATTGAATCTAGTTTGCGTAGGTATTTAACATTACAATAAAATGATCCTATAATCACTTTTTTTTTCTTAAACAATTAAAATGCTGCTTAAATATTAATTAATAATTAAACTTATTTAAAAACATGTTTTTATTTATATCATATTACGGCATTCTTTCGACCATTTTGTGTTAGATATGACACACGCACTAAAAAACACTTATAAATTAATATAAAACACTGTTTGATTAATTTATCGATCCCTTGAGACGTAGCACAACGAGCGTGAAGGCAATTTGGTTACTAAAGTTGTTATGAAAATATTATCGCATATGCGTGCGGATCGTCATGTGCGAAAAATTGTAAGCCTTAAATGACAAAAAATAAGCTTTATAGATTTTTAAGAATATTAGTGATCAGGATTTGGCCAGGAATGGTTATCTTGTATAGCAGATAACAATGATCTTGCAAAAACATTTTCGTGAATTGCGTTAATAACCCACTTAAGAATCGACAAGAACAGTTAAAAAAATATAGTTCCTCTGCCATTTTTAGGGACGAAACTACAATGAAGTATGATAAATTATCACACGAAGGCCAAGCTTATCTAAACTATGTATACCCACCCACTGACAACTTCTCTTGTGGAAGGAAATATTTTTTTACGGTTACATCGTTTAGAAAATAGTTTTGAAAATTTTAAGGAAAATATTTGATCTTAACAAGAAAACTGGGTCGGTTTCAGATTTGGTTCACTCTGTGAAATGTTGGTTTTAAGACGTGCTAAATTTTATTTTTAGAGAGTAAAAACTGAGCTTAAGTTCAGCACAAAAAAACGTTTTTTTTTTTAATATAATATGCGAAAGGAGGTTTATACGAGTTTTCTACAAACCACCACTAAGTGGAGCTATTGAGATATGTCATTAGTATATTTGTAAAATTTGACACTTATTATGTTTAAAGAATTGCAGGTTAGAAATTGATCGAGTAGTTTGTTTACAGTTTAAGAAAAAAGGGAATTTTGTGAAAAAATAGAAGTTTCACGGAGTTTTCGTTGGATGATTTTTAGGAAAGGGATAACTCAACAACAATGCATAGAATCGCTTTGTTTAACCTTTACTAAATTCAAAAGATCCACAAGATAAAAACATATACAAAAATGAACAATCCAAATTTAAAAACATGATTAACAAAAACAAAAACGACACATGGGACAGGAAACGCACTGAACTAAATACACATGTAGGAGGTATAAGATCATCAGAAGCATGGAAATTAATAAAAACACTAAGATCAGACACCACAAACAAGATTAACTTACAACCAATCCCAATCAAAAAGTGGATAACCCATTATCAAACACAGTTTACCGAAAACCGGCAAGAGTACCTCGTTAACTCCCAAGACGGTACAACGTACAAGGTCACTATATAGAGGTAACAAAGGAGATGGTATGTAGGGGCTGTGGATTCATTGAAAAATAGGAGAGCAGTTGGACCGGAAGGAATACCTGCTGAACTGTTAAAGAACGATACTGAAAAACTAACGTCTTTTCTTCAAGAACTATTTAACAGACTCCTAAATAATGATGATCATATCCCAACTATATGGAAAGAAGGCTGGATAACACCAATCCACAAAAAAGGAAGACGCGACGAATGCTCAAACTATAGATGTATAACTGTAACCAGCACAATGAGTAGAGTATACGGAAAATTGCTTAGAAACATCGTAGAAACAGAATATGGCCCCCAAGAAATTGAAGAACAAGCAGGTTTTAGAGCTGGCCGATAGTGCGTAGATCATATATTTAGTTTAACCCAACTTAATGAAAAGAAGGTGGCAAGAAATAGAGAGGTTCATCTGCTTTTTGTTGACAAAAGCATATGATACGGTGCCAATCCAAAAATTATGGCACGTGATCGAGAAGTCTCCAATTAACAATACAACGATCCAAGCCATCAAACAGCTATACGATCAAGCATTCTCCAGAATTAAGATCGGCAATAACTTATCAGAAAGCTTTCATGTGACCAAAGGGCCTACAAGGGATACCAACTTCAGAATGGAAAAAATGTTTCAAGAATTAGTGTGAACGCAGACAAAAGTATATAAATCTTAAATGCGAAATTTCTAATAACAATTAAACGGTTTGTTCGATTTTTATTTTCTTCCTAGTTTTTGTATAAACTCAAAAGCTGGCGCAAAAAATTAATATGTTCATAACACCCCACAATAAAACTATGTAAAAATAATGCATACTAAAACAAACAAAACAAATATATGGTACTAAACACCTTGCAAAAAACAACATATGTCGCCTCCCCTACAAACATAATTTGAGTTTTAAATTTTTTATCTTTGGAAAAATGAAAAGTGTTTGGTTTAGATCAGTCACTAATAGGCTCCGTTATCGATACGACTTTAATCCAAAGCATTTATTTGTATTTAATTTTTAGATGGTTGAATATTCAAAATCGTTATTAATTAAAAATTCAAAATTTTCAGGAATATAAAAAATAAAAATATCTCACTCTCAGTTTAATACACCTAAAAGGTTTTATATTTTAGAAATAAATATTTGTTTCATTTAATACTACAATATGATCTGTAAATATTTAAATTATTATGAAAACCAGCAACCTGACCCGATATTTCACGGGTGTGGACGTTTGAAATTTTAACAACGAAATGTGTAATAATAATGTTTTTATGTGCTTAAAATTATAATATGATCTGATCTTTAAGTAGGCAACATAACTATAATCGAGTGAGCCGTTTCCATAAAATTTCTTCATAGACCATGATAAGCGTTTTTTTCTCCAAGAGTCGACACATTCAGAGTTTATTCACAGGTTAGATGGGACCTTGTCACGTCCAGATAGTCATATATTGTTTTGATATATTTGAAAAAGTTTAGTCGAAGAAACCGTCCACACTTCTGTTTTGTCTCAGACCTAATTTTAACCAATCGTCATTGCTCAGCTACTTTACACGATATATCGAGGTATAAATACCAAAATCTTCTTCGGGATAGGACTAGTGGTGCAAATCAGATAAAAATTATTTTAATGTTTTCCGAGATAAGCTCGGATATACAAACAGAAGAAGCTAGTGAACGTTTTTGTACTATGTAGTGATGGTTACTTAATAAGATCCAAAAGTTTCCTCACCAAATTATAAAATCAATAATAAATCAACAACATAATTATCACTTATTTAAATTCATTTTTCTCAGCGCTTTATTAACGTTTCAATGCCTGTAAAAAATAGCCCAAAACATTAAAATGCGTCAAAATTTTTAGAATATATACCTTCATCGTATGGAAGGGGAATGATCAAGAGCTTAATGATTTCTTGAAACATCTAAATACCATTCGCCCTACAATTAAGTTTACCATGGAAAAGAGGTAAATGATCAATTGCCTTTCCTAGATGTCATGGTGAATCGCTCAAACGAAACTATTAAAACTTCAGTATAAAGAAAGCCAACACATATTGAACAATATCTTAATCATAGTTCCAATAATTCTGTTGTAACAAAACGAGGAATTATACGCAACCTCTATAATCGTGCTATATCTATATGCAATAATGTCGATTCATTGGAAAAAGAGGTAGCAAATATTAAATCCGATTTACAACAGAATGGTTATCCTTTGAAACTAATTGACGATGTTATAAATAACTTTAGAACAACGAACACTGGACAGCAAGAAACACATTCCTTCTTCACAATTCCGTACATTAAGGGAACTTCGGAGAAAATAAGACGAATTGCCAGTAGTTATAAAATAGAAACAGCCTTTAAATCAGGAAATATACTTAGAGCTGATTTAACAAAAACAAAACCAAAAACTACCGATAAGAAAGAATGTGTTTACAAAGTTCCATGTGAGTGTGGTGAAATGTATATTGGAGAAACCAAATGACCACTAGAAGTTAGAATTAAGGAACATAAAACTCATACACAAAAAGGGGAAGGAGGAAAGAAGATCAGGTATTGCCGAACACGCCTGGGATAAACAACACCATATAAAATGGTCTGAGGCTGCCGCAATATATATGGAACCCAACATGAAAAAAAGAAAATTTATAGAAGCAGCTTACATTAAAAGCAATAATAGAATCTTCAGTAAACGGAGTATTGAGATACCTAATCTTTGTCAACCACTACTTTGTAACATCAAATCATTGAGGTGTTACAGTGAAGCGAAACTTTGCGCTTCAATGGACACAGTCCCTAAATAAGCTCATAGTCTTAAGAAAAAACATTCAGTTTATACTTGGTAACGATTAGAGATACAACCTCATCGAAACGTCGTAAAAATAAACAAAAGTAAAAACAATGCAAATCCGACAACCACATTTGAGTCAAAATATTTTTGATTTAAAAAGATATATATATTTTTTTTAATTATTAACAATTTTTTTGTTTATGACAAATTACCTGACTATTATTCAAGAATCCACCCCCGATATTCGTATAACTTTGGTGAAGCCATGTCTCTTCATCGGCTACGAAAACCCACTGGGCTCCTCGACTATATGGGTTTTAAGCTTAATTTGATTACACCAGTTAAACTTTTGCATCACTCATTCTAAAATCGGTAGAACCAAAAATGTTTAAACCTGACTACGTATTCTCACTTACAAAGTAATTTCAAAACTTTATAAATCGAACATTAGTTATTCAGTTAGAATTTTTTATAACTTTTTAGGACCAATAAAACTGAATACTGAATTAAAATTATTGAAACATATTTACAAAATAGAGATTCCCAAAAGTACCAAATTTGAATAAAGCATTATAAATTTTTTATTCAGTTGCACTGCAAGAAAGAAATTACTACCAAAACTACCAGAAATATCTGCTTAATAAAGTAATGAAATCAATTTGTACGTTTATTTGACAAGATCCGTATTCTAAGCAGTATCTGGAAACATAGGCCAGATGGGCAAGTAAATTCCAAAAATTGTATGAACTAAAAACTTAATCCCAACATTCGCCGCTGGGAAATGATTTTCATAAACGTAGTAAGTGACGTCAAAGGTTACAAAATTGCAATAAACGCGGTGTCGCGAAGTTCTCTAATTTTCCCAAGAGTATGGGGTGGCAAATATACTAAACTCTCCAGTGAGTTCTCAATTTTCCAGCCGGAAGTTTCGAACGAAGTTTGGCCGATGGTGGCAAAAGAAAACTGTTTGCTTAGGATCTTGTATGACTAGAGAACACTGGAAGTTGTTATACCATTTAATATAAATATTATAACTTGATGCAAAATTAAAGATTTTTATTTTCAAGACCAATTATTTAAAGGCTTGATGGTACCCCCGCCAAGGAACCTTTTCCTGAACTAGCTAGACATACTTGCGCAACTTGGAAACAGAAGTTATTAATGTTTTTCATACATGAGCTTGATGATCAAAAAACACTTATAGGGCATTCGCATTACATTTGGAAAGAATTTTAGTGTTTCTAGATATCAGCTGGTGGGAGGATGTCCAGAACGTTGGTGGTAATTCATGGCTTCCTAGCTTCAATTTTTTTTTTGGGACAAAATTTTTTATTAAACAATTAAGGCGTGAAAAAACTTTTTTTTTCAATTGTAGGAAAAGCTATTACTTTTTAGAAAAAGTTCCAAACAAAGGTTATGCGCCTTAAAAATACCTACATAATAAAAGCAGGAACACCAAAATCGGATTTTTTGCTCATTAGTTATTGCAAAAAAAACATACTGAAATGGCTTTCTTTCAATTGTTAATAAATAATTGAAATTATATTGCATATACTTCATACTGCAGAAAAAGAAGCCTCTGGTGACATAACATAAACATGCAAAATTTCATGTAAAAATATTTATTAGTTTTTTGCACAATAATTTTGTTTCAAATTCGTTTCGCAGGAAAAATTTGTATTATCTCGGTATTGGTATATTGATGATAGAACCTTCACTTTTTTTAATTTGTGGTATCTCGATAAAACATGAACAATGGATAATATATTTTCCTGAAAAAATATCTTTAAGCTTAGACATAAAAAAATGATTGCATTTTCATATATTTTATGAAAAATAAGTATATAATCTATCAACGATATTTTTAACACACTTAGTGCATTTGAAATTGCGAAAATTCATTAACATTAGTTAATAATAAACCGTGGTGATTATATATATATATATATATATATATATATATATATATATATATATATATGTTATATCGTAGATTTTCACGGATGGTAGAATGAATAGTTTGGTTATTCCGGGTTTCAATCCGTTCGTTCAAAAAATCGTTTTCACGACGAGAGAGTTCTCAGCGAGTAACGAGACGAACCGCACTTGAAAATGCCAATGAGATTTTGGCGAAACGTCGTGAAAACGATTTTTTGAACGAACGGATTGAAACCCGGAATAACCAAACTATTCATATATATATATATATATATATATATATATATATATATATATATATATATATATTCTAATTTTCGTTCCTTAGAGATCAAGATAACATCATTTTCGAAAGCCTCATCGTTTTCAGTATCATCAATATCATTATGATTTTCAAACCAAACGACTTCACACTCCCTCCAGGGAATATTGGCTCATACCAGATATACAAAGATAACAAAAGTATGAAGCTCTGTGGGGACCCTTTTCATGTTATCGGGTCGTAGGTGACGTGGTCTGCTGTATTTCCCACAAACTTTCGGACGGTCCGCACGGTTGCAAGGAGTACTGCTTTCTAAATCGGTTTACACAAATACTCACTAAGGTCAAGTCCCTTGATGTTCAGCAAGAGGTTCTTTGGTTGTGGAAAAAATTATGGGAATCGTGTGGACGCTGTTCATTGCCCACTGTCTCCGAATTTGTACCTACACATCCCTGTATTTGGCGATCTTCTCATTATTTTTTGGCCTTATGTTGTTGTTGTTGTTAGGTAGAGCAATATCAGTTAGTTTAGTTCGCCTAGAAATTTTATCTGATAATATAATGTCTGGTCTTTTATGAGCAACTGTCTGATCTGATAGAACCGTTCTTTCTCAATATAGCTTGAACTCGCTTTTTTCAAGAATAGGCTAATGGTTGTATTTGTAATAAGGCACTTTTCCTGCCTGCAATAGATTTAACTTATCTGCTAACTCTTGGTGGAGTATCTTGGCGTCTGAGTTGTGTCTTTTTTTATATTCCGTTGCCGCAAATGCTTGGCCTCCTCCAGTTATATGCTGAACTGTCTCTGATGTTCGACAGCCATATCTACATTGATCGTTTTCTGCTGAGAGATCTCTGATAATAAACATTCGATAATTTTTGTCGGAATAGCCTGATCTGGGATAGCTAACCAAAATTCCTTCGTTTCCGGAGACATCTGTCCTGAAATCAACCAGTAGTTCGACGCTAAATTGTGGACATTGTCTTGATTGACCTCATTTGGATGCTGTCTATGAAGTGGCTTCCGGAGCCATGTTTGCAACTTCTCTTGGTCTGTTTGGTGGTGAGAAGCAATATTCTGTTCCCTCAGTTGTAGGGTGATTAAATCGTAAATTAATTATTTGTTGATCGTAAATTTATTATTTGTTGATCGAGCTGCTAACCAATATATACCAATCCTCTTCATCCTTAATGTATTCGCAGCATTGTTCATTTAATGGCACTCCCAGGGTGGTGTATATGTGCTTTTGTTAAGAGTGTTCTTATTTTTCTTTGCAGGTTTTCGATGTTCGTCCTGCTCCATTTTACAATTCTAAAAGAGTAGCTAAGTGCAGAACATGCGTACGTGTTGAGCGCCTTACACAAATTTCTATTATTCAAACTAGTTCGTAATACCCACCTCACCCTCCTGGCAAATTCGATGGTCAGTTCGACCTTCATAATACGATGGTCAATGCTTTTAGCCTATTGCATAGCTAGGTGTTTGTATGTTTGTTCTGCTTCCATTGCAGCTATAGTTTCACCGGTCTGCATTTCAAATGCTCCTGGTTGTATATTTCCTTTAACGATGTTCAAAATACAGCACTTGTCAAGTCCAAACTGCATTCCGATATCCCTGGAAAACTCCTCTACAATTTTAAGCATTTGTTCTAACTGGTTTCTTGTAGCAGCTATCAGTTTAAGACCATCCATGTATAGAAGATGATTCAATCTCACTACCTCTTCGTTGTTATTTCTAATACTAAAACAGTATCTGGTGGGGTTCAAATGGCATGTAAGTGGGTCCACTGCAAGGTAGAACCACAATGGGCTTAATGAATCGCCTTGAAATATTCCCCTTCGTATTGGGATTGTATTAGTATCGTTGGATGATTATCATCATCATTATTATCATGATTATTATTATCATCTTCTTCAATATCACTTTCATCGTCGTTTGAAGTAATATCGCAAAGATCTTTAATCAGGTTCGAATGTGAATTATCGGTATCCATGATTGAATTATCACTTACGACGTCATCATCAGAAATCAGATTTTCAGATATATTGATATTTACATCAATTTTTTCGACATTCGAAGAATTTGCGCCATTACAAGTGGAACAAAACGATGAACAACGTAAGCATTTTTTTTCGGCTAGTGCAAACTTTTCTACATTTGCAACTTACGTGTTTCAATAAATGTTGCGTTAAATCATTGGTTGTATAAATAGGTTGCAGCGTGTTGTCATATCAATGTCAATGAATTTTCACAATTTCAAATGTTCTAAATGTGTTAAAAATATGGTTAATCGATTAATTATCTATTACGCATAAAATATATGAAAATGCAACAATGTGTTTATTGCTAAGCTTAAAAATATTTTTTCAGCAAAATATATATTCCATTGTTCATGTTCTATCGAGATGCAACAAACAAAAAAAAAAAGATTCTACGACCCATATTCGCCGAGAAACGAATTTGAGACATCAGAGTCTCGTTTTCGCCCACACGTTGCCGGCATGCCCCACCACAGCATCCACATTGACTCTTGGAAAAGCTATAACTTTAACCTATAGTCACATCAACAATTTTGAAATAATCAGGTCAAAAACTTCTGTATACAATACTTTAAGCAATAGCCTGTGAACCCTACTAAAATAAGTCCTTAATGTTAATAAAAAGCCACAATATATATATATATATATATATATATATATATATATATACATATATATATATATATATATACATATATATATATATATATATATTATATATATATATATATATATATATATATATATATATATTATATATATATATAATCGAAGGTTTTCGGGCATCCCGTGTATGTGCTGAGTCCCTCTCAGGACTGTAAGGCAGCTGACGTTTCGGTAAAATCTCATTCACCATTTTCAAAGCTCACTGTATGGCGTCAACGAGCGAACTGACGCCTGCGACTCGAGTGCTGTCGATCCCGTGTATACGTCGGACGGGCTCGTTTTCTGAATGGTTCTGGCCAATCAGGTTGCGAGACCTTCTGCGCGTCATCGGCCCTGTTGCCAGTATTTGGGGTTCTGTTGCGGAGTTGTAATCTGTTTCGCTACTAAGTAGTACTGGTTGATGTTTTGTAAGCAGATTTTTCCAAGTATTAGGCACTCGCCGGCTATCATCTCTGCTATTTAAGTTGTTGGACCTCTTTGCAATTTCAATGGCTTCCCTTATAACTCTTTGTGGACAAGTTTTCACATCTCGATAGCATTTTTGTTCCTGAGAAATTTATCTTATGTCTTGTGTTTAACCAGTGTTGGGCCAGAGTAGAAGTTGTTTTTTTGCTTGACAGCGTTTATATGTTCGTCTCTTCTGGCAGAAACCACGACTGTGGCTGCGTTACGTAGATGACACTTTCGTTATCTGGCAACATGTAGAAGAAAATCACAAAGTTTCCTAAATCACATAAACAATATGCATCCAAAAATCAAATTCACCATGGAGGCAGAACAGGAAAGAAAACTACCGTTTCTAGATATCCTACTGAAAAGAAAAGAGGATGGCTTGGCAAACAGATAACCCACTCACACCAACAGATACGTCAACGCCGATTCACATCACCACCCCCGCCCAATTATTTGCAGTAGTGAAATCTTTTGCGTTTCGATCGCAGCCCCTTACAGATCAAGAAAATCACCACAAAGAGATGAACATACTGCAAGACGCCCTAACAAAAAACGGTTATAAAAAGAACATATAGACAAGGCTCAAAAAACCAACACTTCGCCCCAAAAAATCGCGAAAACCAAGAGAATAGCTCCAAAGCTGTTATTCCTTATGTAAGAGGCACTGCAGACAAAATCGCAAAAATTCTCAGGAGGCACAATATTGAAACTAATTTCACCACAGACCGTAAAGTAAAAGATCTCTTGCCAAGCAAAAACAACTTCTTCTGCTCTGGCCCAACACTGGTTAAACATAGGACATAAGATAAATTTCTCAGGAACAAAAATGTTATCGAGATATGTACACAAGAGTTGTAAGGGAAGCCATTGAAAAGGCCCAACAACTTAAATAGCAGAGATGATAGCCAGCGGGTGCCTAATACTTGGAAAAATCTGCTTACAAAACACCAGAACCATTAGGAAAACGTACGCGTTCGACGTACACACGGGGACCGACAGCACCCGAGTCGCAGGCGTCAGTTCGCTCGTAGACGCAATACAGTGAGCTTTGAAAGTGGTGAATGAGATTTCACCGAAACGTCAGCTGCCTTACAGTCCTGAAAGGGACTCAGCACGCCTTCTATTGGCCGTAGAGACTTTTTTTTAATCCGCGCAAAAATATCAGCTATCACGTTCAATTACTTGCATTTCAATATTGTTATTTGTCGAAGCGTTATTCTATTTGTTTATAACAAAAAAATTAACGCTAATTTTGTTAATGAATTTCAACAGTTTAAAATCAATACCTCATTTCGTTCTTTTTTGATGCTACTAGTACAGGCCTCGAAATCTGATTTGCGTACCCGCAGATCACCGTAGGACCTCCCGATCGCTGAGAATAAAAAAGTTAAATACATCCCCGAAAGTTATAAATAAATTCACTGTACAAAAAACTATTGAATATTTTTATTTGAAATTTTGCATGCTTATTTTATACCACAAGAGACTTCTTTTGCTGCAGTATCAAGTATAAGCAACCTGTTTTTCTATTGTTTATCAACAGTCATTATAGCATATTTTATTTGTAATAACTAATAAGCAAATAATTGTTTGGAACTTTTTTCTAAAAAGCAATAGCTTTTTCTACAAAGTTAAAAACTGACTTTCACACCTTAATTGTTTAAAAAAATTTTGCCCCAAAAAAAAAAATTAAGCCCAAGAAACCATGGATAACCACCATCAGTTTGAACATCCTCCTACCGGATGATACCTAGAAACACTAAATGTCATCACCTCATTTTGAGGGTCATTCGACTGGTCAATTATTCAGATTTGATGTAAATAAGCAAAATACACTGAAAAATCTGATTCTAAACGTGTAACCTCGTTAGTTCTAAAATATCAGTAAGATTTTTGTATTAGATATGATATAAAGATTTAACGTTTTCCTTAATGTTTCAGTCTTTAGGTTTAAAGTAATAAAACAATATAATATTTTGGAATGGAAGTATTTTTTTAAAATACTATGAGCTTTAAACTAGATGTTTTACAAGAATAATAAAGATCAAACTCGTAAAACTATTCCCATAAAACAGAGGCTAAAAGTTCTTGGACAGTGCTAAGCATCATATAATTGTTTAAAAAAAAAATTAATCATAAATAGTTGGTTTAAGAGAAATATTCTACACATATTAGATCATGCGCCGATCCAGGGGGGGCGGTGGGGGCGTTCGCCCCCCCCCCAGAGCTTTGAGTTCAGAAAAATAGAGTCGATTTTTTCTCTATTGCTATAGTTTATTCAAGAAGTAGACAGAGTAATAAATCATTTTTTACCCATTTTTTCTTCGCAAACTACCTGTATTCTTTAGTCCGGTGTCATTGGCAAAATCTGTTAGACATATATATTTTTCATAGGAATGGGTTAGAAATTTAATATTCAAAAATACCGGTCTTTAATAATGGACTATTTGGGTTTGATAACAATAGATATTTGGAAGTGTGAAGGGTTAAAAAGGATTTTAATCCTTATCATAAGCATCGAAAGCAGGTTTATTTTATCACTAAGTATTTATGGCATAGAATATTATTTCGGTTATAAACTTAAAATAAAAAGTTTTTATTATATATTTTATTTCTTATGATTTCGTAATAATTCACATACATTACAAAATATAGATAATTTTGCCATATTTAACACAAACCACAACTGTATTTTTATTATTTTTAATTTTGGCTGTACTTGGCTTAGGATAAGCTCTAATGGTTTCTATTTTCTCTGCAAGGGGACGTGAACCGGCGCTGGATACCAGGTAACCTAAAAACTTAACTTCAGGCAAACCACATTTGCACTTACTTGGATTGACTACAACTCCATAGTCTTTTAGACGTGTGAAGAGTATTTCTAAGTGCTTCAGATGTTCTTCCAGTGATGTAGAAGCTATGAGGATATCATCGATGTAAGCGAAACAGAAATCCAACCCTCGGGTAACCTCATCAATAAAACGCTGGAATGTCTGGGCTGCGTTCCAGAGGCCAAAGATCATAAAAGGAAACTCGAAAAGTCCAAAGGGTGTGGAAATGGCGGTTTTTTGAATATCTTCTTCGGCAACAGGAATCTGGTTAAAAGCACGTACAAGGTCAATGGTAGAAAAATGGTTTTTCCATATAGCGTCTGCGAAAAGTCTTGTATGTGTACTCCCATACTGGTCTGGACAAGTGCGGCTATTCAGCGCGCGGTAATCACCACACGGACTCCATCCATCGCCATCTTTCGGGACTAAATGTAGAGGAGAAGCCCAAGGACTTTTAAATGGACGAGCAATTCCTAAATGAAGCATGGCATCAAATTCTTGCTTCGCGATCTTCAGTTTGTCAGGTGCAAGTCGTCTTGGTTTTTGTGCTACTGGTGGTATTGATATGATGCCTGGTTTGATGTTTTACTCCTTTGAAAACTCCGGATGGGCGGGTGATTTCTGGATACTTCTGAGAATGGTATGGAACGGCGAATTTCCAGAGATAGTCTGAATGCTAGGTAAGTCACACTCAGTTACCTCGCCTCGGAAGGTAAGCTGAGTAGCTGGGTCCAGAAGTAAGCTATTTTGTAAGTCTGGCAGTAAACCATAGTGCGCTAAGAAATCAGCTCCCAAAATAGGCTTTGAAATATCGGCCACAACGAATCGTCATGAAAAGTCTCGCCGTAAACCTAGGTTCAAGATGCGGGTAATCGTTCCATATGTCTCAATGGGTGTTCCATTAGCAGCCATAAGGTCATAAGTGGATTTGACATGTGGTCCTTGCACTCTAGATCGTGGAAACATACTGATGTGATATATAAACAACATTAAACAATAAAATACAACAAAAACTGAAATTTAAATAATAAATTGTGTTTACACTGGTAAACATTATGTATATAATTCTTAATCAAAGTCAGTGAGGCTATCTTTGCTCAAATTAATTATAATTGGTTCCTCTATCTTACCGATCATGAGATTGAGTTTCCACATTTTGTTTTATTCTTTTATTATATGGATTTTTCCCAATTTTACGCAGTAACTTTATTCACCAAAATCTTTCAAAGGTTTAGTTAAATTACTAATTTTGTAAGTTGTGTTATTTCTAGCAACTCTACCTTTTACTTGAGAGAGATTTTTCCTTCTCCAACGGACAGTTTCCAGACGATCTATAAGAACAGATTTTCTATCGCGTTTTTCCCAGTAAAAATTAAATTCTATGAGCAATTTCCAGAGTTCAGTTTTTTTAATTTCAGGTAAATCCCAATCTTCATTGATTTTAGTTAGAATTTTGTCGATGGTTGGGATCTGCTTCTCATAATAAAATGTATGTACAACTCCTTTTATTGCAGTTTTAATCTCTTCTTCCAACGAAGTTTGCCTGTAATCGAATGTGGCTTGGGAGTACTAACAATTCCAGTCGTATTTTTTCTCCTTCAGTATTCGGTACATAGTGGATTTTCCAACTCCTGTCATGTTGGAACACATCTCAACAGAGCTTTTAACATTATTATCTAGATATTGATATCTTAAGGCATAATAAATATTCATCGTAATAAGTTTTTCGTTGAGGAAAAAATGCGTTGGTTTAACGATTTTGGAATAAATATAGAGGTGGAAGGATCAATCTTTTGGGTATCTCACTAATCTCAAATAATATATAAAAACAAGCGCAAAAAAGATAAATCACGAAGGTGTACTTTGCTCACCGAGAGAAATTAAATTGAACTATCAGAAATTTTATTGTTGCAGTAAATTTATAAAAGCTTATAATATTTAAATATAATTAGATTTACGGCAGTTTTCAGTTACTTGCGGCACTGCAGCAAGTACTTTGGAGGTTTCGGTAACAGTTTTATTACTTTCTCTAATTCTTGAATAGAGTATAGGAATGTGTATGCTTGCGATCTCACCCCCCCCCCCCCCTCGCCCAAGAGCTTTGAGTTCAGGACAATAGAACCGATTCTGCCTTTTATATTATTATGTGTATGCTGCTGGCACTCCCTCCTGTGGACAACTTGTTTTTCTTGCGATAGCCGCCCCCCAAAAGCTTTGAATTCAGGAAATAGACCCGACTCTGCCTCTTATACTAGGAATGTGTATGCTGTTGGTATCCCCTCCTCTCCAAGAGCTACAAATTCAGAAAAATAGACCCGACCTTGCCTTTTACACCAGAAATGGAAAGGTTTCCCGTGCCTCCCCCTCCCTCCCCCGTCGACAACTTGCTTTCGCTTGCGATACTGTATTTTTGTGACATCACCGCCCCCCTCCCCCAAAGAGAGAGGCTGGATCCGCTCCTGCGGCTGAGTGGCGAGGCAAGGGTGAAGGGCAGTCCAACAAAGTTCGAGCGACAAAAAAATCAAAAACCAAAACGATGCTCATTTCTTTTTTCGATTCTCGTGCGATTGTCCCTAGAGAATTCATGCCGCCGGACCAAACAGTGAACGCATGATTTCACAAAAGTGTCGGGGTCGACTTTTGAAGCAAGCCAACATAAACTACATTTTCTATGTAACTAAATAAATTATTCAATAAATTGGCATTTATCATAACAAATTAAACCTAGCCTTGTAATTGCCCACAAAATATTTTTAATTTTAGTAAATTTTAATGCAATAGAATATTAAAAATTTATTGAAATTTATGACAATTAAAAAAAAAAGATGGGTAATGATGAGTTGTTTTTCAAGCCGTCGGACATAAATCACTACATAGTATAAAACAAAGTCGCTTTCTCTGTCCCTATGTCCCTTTGTATGCTTAAATCTTTAAAACTACGCACCGGATTTTGATGCGGTTTTTTTCAATAGATAGAGTGATTCAAGAGGAAGGTTTATATGTATAATAACATCCATTAAATAGTGGAGAAATACTGTTATTTTTGAGGTTTCTAATGTGATGTCGTTAATTATCATATTTTTTTCCGCTTACATTGCAAACGCAGGCTGAACCCTACGAGATTTATCAAAATAATGTACTAATTATTTGTACACATTGAAAAGGTCTACAGAAAACTCCGCGATGGTATATGTCTATCTCTCATGGATATCCCACAATAACATTTTTTTGTCATTTACTTTTTACGACAAATAATGGCAAATTTTGAAGCGATTTTAACCAATACAGCATTAATCCTTATCCAATTAAATAGCTTAAATACATTGTTGATTTAATATAGATCTATATGGTCCTTTACAGCACAAGATTTAAATGAATATTTTCGAAGATATTACAGATTTAAAATTGCGGGAAGTAGCGCTTGCGGCGGTACTGGCCGACCGGGGCGGCGGCAGCGTGCCTATAAATAGCGCGTCGGAGGCCGATGTAATAATTGTTGTAAAAATAAAATAAATAGTCACAGTTTTTCTGTAGTGTATTTAGTATCAGCATTGCACCCGTGCGAAGCCGGGGCGGGTCGCTAGTACAATATAAAAAGACTTTATTTAAGCCATATTTTTGGCGTTTTTGTATTTATTTCAAGTTTGTAACTTGACATTTCTATAAAAATTATATCAGAATTATTCTTGAAAGTCGTCAAAAAGACATGTTTTGTAAACTTTAGCTTTTTTTTTATGTTTAATCCAATTTTTTGTTTGTATGACACTAATGCTCTCGATAATCCAAAATAAACCAATATGTACCAAAGACCTCAAACTGTATTACAAAACAAAAAAAAACTTTTTGATATATCGAGGACCCCACAATGATATAATCAATAAAAATTTGAAAATAAATGGAAAATGGTAAAGAAATAGAACAATTCATGTTGGACGAATTATTTATACGACTTAGAAGAGTAATTCTCAAACAATTTTTATATAAATGTTAAGTTAAAAAACTGCACTAAATATAAACACAATAGAACCTCTGAAATATTTTTTTTTTATATTTGTATCAGAAGGGGTGTACAATAGCTGATCTTTACCCATTTTTAATTTTTGACATTACTTCATAAATGTGAATCAGTTAATTTTCTCCCTACGTAACTATGATTAGACGAACATTTCGCCAGATGGCGCAGAACGAGGTCACAGGTATTAGTATTAAGTAGCCTATCTCTTCCTCCCTTATTTCACCTATGATTCCTAGCGTATCTTGTAAACATTATTTTTCTGTACTTATATGTATAATAATTCAAATAAGTACAATTTTTTATTTAAACACAATTTCTGTACGGACTAAAAATATACCTGAACAAAGAAATACAAGCAATAAAATAGAGCTCTTTCCTTAATAGAGCAATAATTAGAGCGAGTGAATGTACATATACAAACAATGAAAAAAAAATAAACGACCCAGCGGTTTATATTGAATGCTTTTCTGTAACTCCCTTTTAATTTAGTAGAATGTTTAAATAGAGAGCTTATCATTCATATGAGTTCAATAATATTATTGCTTGTGTTATTACAATATGTAATTACCTTTTTAATCAGTTCGACATAATAAATAACAAACAACAACGTTTTTAAAAATATATTTAGACAGTTTTTGTTAAGAAATACTGTTACCTAGTCAAATCATTAGTTGTATTCTTAACAAAGCAGTATTATATATTACCTTCGTCATGGTTGCAACCACCCACATGGATGCTCCACAAAATCAATATTAAATACTCACTGCCAATGGTCCTCAATCAAATGGCCAAAATGGAAAAACAGAACTTCAACGTACACCACCACTGACAAACACCGTCCAAAAATCTACAACAAACCTCAGAATGAAAACTACTATCTCAAACTTCTAAAGCTACCCACCACCTCAAAAAATCATTCTTAAAATCAATGTCACTTCCCTGCTAAATCGACATTCCAGTCACAAACCCACAACAATCATTCCCACAATATAACATGAGGAGCAATGCAAAACTAAAAGGAAATACCCACCATGCCAACATCAATGGAATCATTACCACCCAGGTTCAGCAAGTTAGAGTATAGTAAAGTTAGATTAATGATCACTTTGTTTTTGTTAATTGAACCTAAACAATAATAACTCCACTGATGCCGACACAACAAACATTTCCCCCCGCCCCGCATAACTACACCCTCATTTTACATTACAAAAATAACCGTTGCAAAACCACCGTGACCAAAATGTTAAACCAAATGTTAAACCAAAAGAAAACCGACACTGACCCCAAAAAAATAACCCTTTGAAAAAAAACAGCCTTAAAAATTCAAAACAGCCGCCCTCGTCTCGAAATTCACTACAAATTTCCAGGAAATGCCCGTCAGCAGCAATGCACACCAAAGCTCTGCCAGTTTGCCCCAGTCATTCAACCAAAAACCATCAGCAGTAAGCACCCAACACTAATCTCAAAGAACACCCATACAAACAAGTGCATCATCGTTATTATCATTCTATATTATATATTATATATTATATATTATATATTATATATTATATATTATATATTATATATTATATATTATATATTATATATTATATATTATATATTATATATTATATATTATATATTATATATTATATATTATATATTATATATTATATATTATATATTATATATTATATATTATATATTATATATTATATATTATATATTATATATTATATATTATATATTATATATTATATATTATATATTATATATTATATATTATATATTATATATTATATATTATATATTATATATTATATATTATATATTATATATTATATATTATATATTATATATTATATATTATATATTATATATTATATATTATATATTATATATTATATATTATATATTATATATTATATATTATATATTATATATTATGTCATATAATATTATCACTCGAAGCCTCCGAACGAGTTCAGGTAACGAAGCTACTTGAATTCGAAAAGAGCGATCGGTCTCAAATGACTTACAGTTATAGTGAGATGTAAAGGGTCCAACGAGCCCTAAGTATCGAAGATCAAGTATCATCACTTTTATCCATACATTCACTCAAGTTAAATTACTATTAAATTTCATGCGTGCCACAGTAGTCATTTATCTGAATAGACAAATAAGTGTACGTAAGAGAATTCAGATATTTTATAAAATTGTTGATCATCCTCACTAATGAAATCAGTGACATCTAATGCTAGACACAAGTCTCCTATGTTCCTTTCGAGGTGTCCTTATTCTGATCAGCTCGCATCTATTTTTGCTGATGCATTTTATGTCATCGGGCTATCTGTTGGTGGATGATTTTTCCTCCGCAAAGCTTCCCTCAATAATAAGTTTTATCCCTGGGTTATTTATCAATCTAGTAAAATGTCTGCCCAGTACCACTTTAAAATTATTATTCGTTACCTGCATTTCCCTGGCGGACAAATAAGATTCAATTTATAGTAACAAATTACTACGAATACCTATGTTGTAAAATTTGAAGGTGAAAAACTCACTGATTGTGTCAAAAGCTATAGATAGATCAAAAAATATAGTTACCACATATCTACCTTAATCCAAGCCAGAATAAATAAAATTTTATAAGTGACGAGATGTTGTGTTAGTGCCTCTGTCTAACAATAATGCATGTTGGTTTTAATTAATCCTATATTATTTATTGAATATTTTAAAAAAGCAACTAATTATAAGTATGGAAATTTATGTGTAGTTATCTATATTATCACAACTGCCTTTCTTATGAATAGGAGTTACAACAGTAGAAGAATTTTTATTTACCAAAAAATTAACATTCTTTATCATCTACTGTAACCTCATTTAACTTGCAGACCCTGTTTCATCATAATATTTATCTTTGAGTTTTGAGGACAAATCGTACTAAAGTAATTTATAAATATATTTGCTACACGAGATGGCTCAAAAACAATCACATTCTTAGTAACTTTTTTTTTTATTTTCAATCCGACATCTAAGTAGGTATGGAAAGTTTTTTCAATAATTTTTTGTATCATCTAGACAAATATGGCGATCTTTGTTTATATTTATACCTTTTTCATTAAGGTGATCTTTTACACAAATACTCTAGCAACAAAGTTAACAATCTATCTCCTTATCCTACTTCTTGTTGTATACCGAATTTATTTGATTCTGTATCTAATGGTCTCACACATGCTTCATCAAATTGATAAAATGCGGATCTATTCGAAACTTAATTGAAGCTAACAGTATTGTTTGTTGATTGGTTTGTCGAAAGCTTTCTTATAATCCACAAATGCCCAGATAAGATTTCTTAGTATGTAAAAATGATCGTAAGTATAATATTTTGCTTAAATTCAGTTTACTCAGTGGTCTGATAAAAACATAGTTTGACTTCTAATCTTTTTATAAGTATTTTGGTAATAAGCTTGAAAATATGGTAAAGCAACCTAAGTCTTTCCGCCCTATCAGCCTGACCAGTTTCTTATTAAAGACACTGGAAATGTTGGTAGATCGACACATTAAGGAAGAATGGTGCAATATCTCCTACATCCATTGCAATTTGCCTATTAGGCAGGAAAATCGACAGATGGTGCGCTACACCGAGTCGTCACAAGAGTCGAAAACGCGCTGTTGGGTAGACGATCTGCCTTAGGTACCTTTATCGATATCAAGGGGGACAACACGTTTCACCATTCAATGCTCTACAACGATGAGGCTCTGAACCGACAGTAGTGGCATAGAGCAGAGCAATGTTAACTTAGAGAATAATATATGCTG
Source organism: Diaprepes abbreviatus (assembly GCA_034092305.1). Taxonomy (NCBI): domain Eukaryota; kingdom Metazoa; phylum Arthropoda; class Insecta; order Coleoptera; family Curculionidae; genus Diaprepes; species Diaprepes abbreviatus. The sequence goes on along the minus strand of JASJET010000210.1, from coordinate 7,670,512 downwards.
AGCTTAACAATGTAACTGTAAAAGCACTGTCAAGTAGGGGCTGTCCACAGGGAGGAGTGCTATCGCCCTTGCTGTAGAGCCTTGCGGTGGACAGCCTGTTGAGTGAACTGAATGATGCCGGTTTGTATACACAGGTTTATGCTGATGACCTAGTCATTTTGTACCCTGGTAGCTATGTCTGGGATCTGGAGGGGCCAATGATGCGGGCTCTCTGAATCGCGGAACGATGGTACCGCAGGGAGGGGCTCGGAATAAATCCGGAGAGATGGTACTCTTCACAAAAAAGGGGAAAATGGGGAGACTTTTTACAATTATATTAGTGGGAAGGACTCTTCAACTTAAGGGGACAATTAACTACTTGGAAGTAATTCTGGAATCACGTCTGAGCTAGAATGATCATTTTGAGGCTCGAACCCATATGTGCCTTCTGGGCTTATAAACGAGCCTTTGAGGGCTGACACCTAAAGTGGATATACACTATGGTGATCCGCCCCATGATAACGTACACCGCTATTGTATGGTGATGTAGAACAACAAAGCGCAAACACATTCTTCGACTTGATAAAGTTCGGAGAATAGCTTGTGTGGGAATATTAAGTGCGATGAGGACTGTTCCCACCAGGGCTCTGGAACTCCTGGTGAACCTGCCTCCTCTTCACTTATACATAGAGAACCAGGCCCTAAAGACGGTTAATCGTCTTAGTTGCCTGGGACATCTTGGAATTGGAACGGACGGCTACTCAGGTGTCTAGGAAAGCGTGGTGGAGAGGTGTTCATCACTTCCCATGTGGACAGATTACATGACGCCGCTCCGAAAACCCAACCTCTCCATGGAGATATTTCTACCAAGTAGAGAGGATTTGGAAGGAAACAAAATCTTCCGAAAAATGGACCCTGGTGGTATACTGATGGATCCCAACTAGACAAAAGAGCTGAAGCCGGCAGGAGCACAAGAGTCAGAGAGTACTACCCTCTCGGACAATGTATAATTTTCACTGCGGAAATTTATGCTATTCTACAGTGTGCCCATCTCTGTGAGAGTGACATAGGCAGGAATAGAGTTATAAATATATGCTCAAACAGTAATGCTGCGATATTGGCACTGAAGTCCAGTGTCGTAACTTCGCGACTGGTGTCTGAGTGCAAGGATGTACTAAATGGTATGACAAGGATCGGCTGCACAATCAGACCCGTATGGTTCCTGGGTCACTCGGGCATACGCGGGAATAAGGAAGCAGACCATTTGGCAAAGTTGGGTTCAGCGACTGAACCGTATGGACCCCAACCAATATTATCTGTCCCAATTGCTATTGGCAAAACGGAATTAAAATCGTTGCTGAAAAGCTAATTTATTGAATCGTGGAGCGGAACTCTAGAAATGAGGTGTGCTAAGGAATATATAACTGGACCTAGTGCACAGCGTACTAAAGAGCTTCTCTCCTTTGAAGGAAAGAGCTGTGAATGGTGGTGGGATTTTTGACAGGACATTGTCATCTGAGGGGCCATCTTCATAAAATCGGTGTTGAAGACGACCCGACGTGCAAATGGTGTTTGGAGGAGGATGAAACTATTGACCATGTCCTCAGAGAGTGCCCAGCACTCAACGGACTGAAGCCGTTAGGCAAGTTCAACTAAAGAGGCTGCTTGGATTCGCAAAGGCGATCGGCCTCAAATAACCTGGCTATGATGGGATGTAAAGAGTCCAATGGAGGCCTAGGCATCGATGATCTAGTATCACCACCCCTTTTTCATTCATTCATTCATGGAAAAGCAAAGTGATAAGAGGGACATATCGAGCAACAATTTTTTTGCTTTCGTAGAACGATACGTGCTCTATCTGCCCTTTCTCTCATTGGCTGATAAGAAAAAAAATCTTCAGGTTTGAATTGTAATATTTCCTTTATACCTGAAACTTTTCAGTGTCAACGACTGTACAAAAATATGAAACCTTTAAATTACGAGACATCCATTGTCACTGAGAAATATTTTTAGAAATCATCGTACCAAAATAATGTAGCATTCACATAATAATAACTATGTAGACAAAAAGAGAGTTTCTAATTTTATCGCGGTAGTAATATTTTAAATTCGGAAAAGTCTGATGCATTTTTGAAATAAAATGCTGCCAAAACAAAAAGTTTTTAATTAAATTTATGATTTAGGGAACATAAAATAGATATGTTAGGGCTATTTTAAAAACTGATTTATATTTATTTAAATTTGAAATTTGTTTGGTTTAATGTTTCAGCACAACACGTATGCAATAAAAAACTGGTCAAATGTGAATGTGACTAACGCACCGAGAGTATCGTAACATCTACCATTATGGACAATATCGAAGAAATAAGTTATATTGGAGCAATGTTATAAAAAAGCAGCTTTTATATGATACCCCACTTGAACTAGCCACAGGCAAGCCAATTTTATATCTCAAGTAACATGACCCAACTGTCACTTACGGATTTGCATGAAACGGAACACAACTTTTAAAACATTAAAAGATATTGAATATGTATGTTTTGTAATTTTCAAAAACGCTTTTTAGTAGTAAAAACGTCCCTTGGAAGAAGGAAACATCACCGAAAATTAGGTACAATTAATACGCCAAGGATATATGGATCTTACCCATGAAAACGTTTAAAATCTTCAAACAAAAGTAGATAAGTTTATGGGTGAAAACAAGAAGTTATTCTGTAAACACAGAAACTGTTTTTTTTTTTCATTTTCTTTAAATAGTATAATAACCTTCAGAACTGTAAAAGAGCAAATCAGAGTGTCATTTGCTATGTTAGAATAACAACAATCAGGGTACATAAGCGTTAATTTTCAAATTATAGTGCAAAATATATATGTGTTGCTCCAGGAATAAGTAGCATAAATGAGTCTTTGACTTCGCTAATAACAGTTTAATAAATTTGTATTGGAAAAAATAAAATGGTGTATTATATACGGCGTGCGCCATTGAAAACATTTTTATGGAGCAAAAATAAATATTTTGGTTTTAGGATTACTAGTTGGAAAACAGGAATCTGTCAACAAAATATATCTGGTTCATGCATTCAGTTCTCTTACACATACATTTTTAATTGATCAACTAATTTTCTCTTTAATTCCCAGCATGGCAAAGATAGTTGAGAAGCTAATGAAGAAACAAGTAAATTGCTTTATAGAACAAAATAACATATTAAAAATTGCTCAGTACGGTTCTCAATCAAAGAAATATAGTTTCCTTTCTTAATAATCTTCATCTACGTCTTAATGAAAGAGAGATACTGTAGCTGTCTTCAGCCAAAAGTATTTGACTGTGTCGATCACAGAATTATGCTGCAAAAACTTGAGGTTAAGGTTCTAGAAGAAGCTAACTTGCTTGGTTCAAGTGACATTTGAGTAGAAAAATACAAAAAAATTAGTAGTCGAGGCCTTAAATTGTTACACCTGGGGTTGCGCAAGGCTCCGTATTAGAACCTAATAAATAACATTAGAGGTGGCTTCATATTGTTTGCCGATGATACGACAACATCATAGTGTAGCAGAAATTCTCATGAATTAAATACGATTGTATCTGAAGATATTGCACTAGCGGTGTGATTCTAACCTATTGACACTGAATATCTCAAAAACCGGCATTTCATGCTTTAACAAACTAATGGCATTGAAATTGATAATAATAGAATTTTAAATTATTCAAGAGTTAATTTTTTAAGGATATCTATATATAAGAGGTTAAACCTTAGGATACATATCTTAACACTTAAAAAAATAGCTTCTCGTTGTTATATCATTAAAGTTTAGGCAAACGAATTGAACTTAAGTGTTGTAAAATCAGTATATTTTTGACTTGTTGACCAGGTAAACTAGTTTGTTGCCTTTATCAGATTTAGCAGTCTGTTCACTAATTTGTCCTCTGGGCAAAAGCCTTCCGGATTGATTGATCCCTGAAGGTGTATCCCGTAGATTAAAGCTTTGTATTCAAAGATGATGTTCTTACCTTTTAGAGAAACTATCAATATACTAAAACTCTGTACTTATGTTGCAGAAACGTGACAATATATGTGGAAAACTGGCATAAGAGATGCCTCCAAAGTTTTATTTACTCAATATTTAACTTGTTTTGAAAAACGTTGCGCTAATACATCGGAATTTTCTATCAATCGCTGTGTTTTTTATTTTGATTTTTTATGCCCTCATTTGTGATATTTTGTTCATTATTACTATGATTTTCATAAACTCAGATATTATAAGGATGGAGCTCTGTGGGGGTCTTAACGCGTTGTCAGGCCCTAGGTGATATTATGGTCCTTTGCATTTAACTGCCTTTCTCGTAGGCTTATACCGGTGTTCGCTTAGTCCCCTTGGTACTACCGCGGTTGTTGATAGAATTATGGAGATCATCTGGACCCTACTGAGTTCCCGCAATCTACATATTTGTACCTCCAGGTCTCTGTATTTGGCGACCTTCTTATTATTCTTCTTCCTTAGATAGTTATTGTTAGGTATGACGACTCTGATGTTTTAGCTCCTAGAATTAGGTCTAGACTGTTATATGCATCTGTATGACCCGTAAGCAGTACATCCGTTGTTTTCCAGTATAGATTTCGGACTGTATTCACAGTATGGCACTTTCTCAAACTGCAATAGTTTGAACTTTTCTGATAACTCTGGCTCTTCTTGAACTTCCATGTGACTTTTTATTACAATTATATTATTATTTTCTTGTCTTACTCTGTTTATAATGTTTTTTGTTTTTGTGATGTGCTTCTTAATTTATAACTAGTATTATAACGTATATTTTGGTGTTTATACATGGATGGCAGTTTTACTTCTGGCCTTTCCATAGTGCTTGTTTATTTTATCTAGTTTTACTTTTATATACCCATTAAATCTGCATAATTTTAAAATATGTGTATTTAATTAAGGAATTTTGATTTATTTTGCTTTGTCAGTGAAAATTTTAATCATTCTTGGGATAATAAACGATTTTTATTATTATTAATATTATATATCTGCTACCGGTTCTACAGTTACTCAAAACATTCAAAACTACTATATCGTAGGCTTTTTCATAGTCTATTATTGCTATCTAGCTTACAACCTATAATTTCAACATTTTTTAAGTCTGCTGTAACAAGAGGTTATTTGTCAAAACATTCGAATCAAATTTAATAAGACGTACATATTGAAAAGTTTTCAAATTTTTTTTCTATTAACTAAAAAACTCTAAAAAAGATTTTAAAAAATTAAAAAATTTATACATGATACACTGGTACAATAATACAAGCTGCAACTAGTCGGTAATCTTTCAGCCAACTCAACAAACATGTTCTTACTTATAATATTAATTGTGAAAAATTCTGCTGATGGAAGGGAAGCTTAATGTCTAGAACTGATTGAATGTACCTACAATAACTTTGATCTTCCTCATGTTCTAAATCAACTTTCCTCCTCATCATTATCATTAACCGTTCATCCATTGTCAAATGTAAGCCTCCCCTAGTCTCTTCCATTGCTGTCTGTCTGGAGCCGAATTCATTCAACTATCTACTATATAAGTTTGCGGTTTTCCAACAGCTCGTCTGTGATTTCGCAGTCTCCAATCTACAAGCTTTCTGATCCCGCAAGCATCCGTCAAACGGACAACATATCATGCCCAGTTCCATCTTTTGCCTGCATACCCGTTCGATCACCTCTATCACTTGAGATCTTCGCGATCGCTTTGCTTTAACATTGTCCTTTATGTAATCTGCAACCTTCTTTTTATTATTTTATTAATAGTCCATATTTCTATGACATATTAAAAATGATAGTATTTACTCATCAATCACCTTAGCCTTAAAGGTGTTAGGTAGATTTGAGATAAATATTGGTTGTAATTTTCCGAAACTGAACCACACTAGATTCTCAAATTTGGATCTACGTTGTTAGTTCCTGTAGCGCTGGACATATATCTAGTTTTCGCAATATTAATCTTCATGCCAACTACTTTGATTTATCGTTAAGTTTGTTCAGCATTTGTTGCGGATCTTGCTAATCAATATGATGTCATCTGCAAAACGCATATGGCCTTATTGCCTCAAGTTATTTATACATTTCTTTTAAGGTTACTACTCTTTTCGTTTTAATTTTGTTTTGTTTTTTCTTCAAGCAATACTTGAAATGAGGCTTTTTTATAGATATTAATTCTATGTATCGGCACTCTTTACGACACTTATTCAATGAGTTTAAAACTGTCCGTATTTCAATTGAGTCATATCTATGAATGCTATCCATAGTATAATGTTGTACTCATTTGCTTTCCCGAGAAGTGTTTTTACAATTAGTAGATGATTTAGATTGTTAAAGCCTTAACAAAATTTAGCTTGCTTCCTTATCTGATTACTGTCTAATTTGTTTGTAAGCCTGGGTAGCAAACTAATAGGCCTGTAGTTGTCTAATTTTGCTTAGTTGCATTTTTTTAAGAGCAGTATAATCAAGGTATTGTTTCATTCCTCGAGGACTCGTCTTTCGATAAGATACTTGTTTTTACATCAGATATATGTATTGCTCTTAGGCCACTGTCTTTGATCATCTCGATAATAGTTGTACATTACGTCTCACATATGTATTCATGTTAAGCCACCGTATTTGATCATCTCGGTAATTACACCATCTTCTCCCAGAGCATGCCTAATATTCATCTTCTTCACTGGTTGAATAATTTCTTCCCCGGATATTCTCGGTATGTTCTATGATCTTATGTTCATAAATTTAATAATGTCTTTATTTATTTTGCCTATTAGAGAATCTATCTCACCTTCATACCATTTTGCATAGTATTTGTTTACTGTGTCTTTAAGTTCTTTTTGATCTGTTATACTTTCTAATTTTTGTTATATAACGTCAAAGATTATTACAGCTAACGCTCGTCCTGTTGAATGTTGTCAATTTCATAATTCCTTTTGTCTCTTCTAATTTTCTGATTTATTTCTTTGCTTTTTCCTTATTTTATTTTTATTTTGTAGAGTTGCTCGCTGCATTTCTTTTTTCTCTTAATATTGTTTGAATAGTTTCCTTATTAATCTTTTATTGTTTTCTTGGAACGTATTTTACCAATTCTTCTGATATTTCCAATAATATTTTGGTGACTATTCGCGTAGAATATTTGATGCTCATTTAAATTTTGTTGTTTAGTTTTGAGTTGTTCTATGTTAAGTATGGTATTTTTTGTTCTTATGTATTTCCTTCGTTCTTATTTTCTATTGATCTAAACTTTAGCTCTAAATATTTGGAATCATTATTTGTTTTGATTGAATATATTTTGGTTGAGTTTAGTATGATCAGATTTACAAGCCAAAGAGCTTAGTATTCCCTCCAGAGATTATTGTCTCATATCAGGTATACAAAAACATCAAAAGAATGAAACTCTGGGGACCCTTTCCATGTCACTCCAGTTATTGGGAATCGTATGGACGTTGTTCACTGCCCACTGTCTGCGGATCTGCACCTCCAGATCTCTGCATTTGATGATCTTGTTATTATATTTTGGTCTTAAGTTGTTGTTATTAGGTATAGCAATGTTAATCAGTGTAGTCCGCCTAAAAATTTTATCTGTTAATATAATGTTTGTCCTAATATGAGCAACTGTTTGATTGTATTTGTAGTAAGCCACTTTTCCTACCAGCAATAGTTTTATCTTTATATTTTAACTCTTGATGGAGAATCTTAGCAGTTGAGTCGTTCCTTTCCATACACTCGGTTGCGGCAAACGCTTGGCATCCTCCAGTTATATGCTGGATTGTCTCTGATGTGCGACAACTATAGCATTCCCTCCTCGTTCTCATTAGTCATTTCCTATTAAGGGATCTCTGATGGACTTCCGATACTTCTCCATCCGAATAACCTGGACTTGGATAGGTACAAGAAGCCCTCCGTTTCCGAAAACATCTGTCCTGAAATCAACCAGTATTTCGACGTTGAGTTGTCGACATTGTCTGGTGACCTCATTCAGATGGGGTCCACGAAGAGGTTTCTGTAGCCAGGCTTGTAACTTCTCTTGGTCTGTTCGGTGGTGAGAAGCACTATACCGTCCCCTCAGCTATAGCGGCGTTGAAACGTTTGCTTCTCATATTGCTCGATATAATGTGTTTGTGCGTTTCGTTAAGAGTGTTCTTATTTCCTTTAGCAGATTTTCGATGTCCGTTCTGCTCCATTTTATAATTCCAAAAGAGTAGCTAAGCGCAGAGCATGCGTACGTGTCGAGTGCCTTAAACAATTTTCTACTATTTAAACTAGTTTGTAACACTCGTCTTACCCTCCTGACAAATTCGGTTGTCAATTCGGCCTACATAGTGCGATTATCAATTCTTTTAGCCTATTTCATATGTAGGTGTTTCTATGTTTGTTCTGCTTCAATTGTAGCTATAGTTTCACCGTTCTGCATCTCAAATGCTCTCGGTTGCATCTTTCCTTTAACCATATTCAAAGTACGGGACTTGTCAAGTCTAAACTGCATTCCGATATCCCAGGAGAACTCCTCCACAATTTTGAGCATTTACTCCAGCTGGTTTTTGGTAGCAGCCATCAGTTTTGTTTCGAGTTGTTCTATGTTAGGTTTGGTATTTTTTGTTCTTATGTATTCGCTTCGTTCTTTTTTTCTGTTAATGTAAACTTGAGCTCTAAACATTTTGAATCATTATATGTTTCAATTGAATTTTTTCTGGTTGAGTTTAGTATGATTTCTTTATTGTTAATTATTACGTAATTGATTCCATTCTTAGTTTTTTATCAGGGCTTTCCCATGTCCACTATCTATTTTCTGTCTATTTAAATAACTGACTATCGTCTCTCCTCTATTGTTCCTATTTCCCAAGTCATATGGTCCAACCCCTGTTTCTTTACCTCTTTTTCCCATCAGAGTGTTATTAAGTATTTTGTTCAGATGCTGTGTATATCTAAATTCAGGTCTTCATCAGACTTTTCGTTATCAATTTTAATTATAATAAAATGTTTATGAAGTATAGCTACCCCTTTAATGTCTTGCCACTGAACAGTTCAAATATTGAAAATAGTTGAACGTGTTTAAAATCAAAGTACGTTCAATCAATTCTAGACATAAAGTTCCAACTTACCCGTCTATTTTACTTCCTTGGAAAGGTTCTGTAAAAAGTCAGTCACTTTTAGATCTCGCCACTTTTCACTGCGATTATTTTAAGTAAGAACTTGACTTTTTTTCAGTGATATTTTGGTAGGATTTATTTTTGCAGAAATCTAAAAAAAAGCAATATCCCAAATAACAGATGTAAGAAAAAGGGACTAATAAAATGATAAATAATTTAGGATCGATTGTCCATTAATTTCCTGGGCAATCTTTTAGCTGGAGAAATAAACAACATTTATTATTTTTTGATTGTTTTCGAATTATTTTATATTAATTTTTGATTTATTATTTATTTCGTCCAATTCATTGGTATTTTATTATTCTGTCCCAATTTTATGAGAAATATGGGTTAATGCAGTCACTCAAATTGGCTTTACTATCAAGAAAACTAGGTTAAATATCTTACTTTAGGAATGCCTTAGGAGATAAATGATGTAAATGAATAAATATGTATATATTTTTTCATTGAATAAAAATAAATGTAACTTCGATAATGTAGTTTTTTTGTATATATACATAAATTATTGGACTGTACAATAGTGTTATTAGATTTATTTAATTTATTTATTTACATTGTCTTACAGGACAAAATCCCTATTACTTATTCTAAGTACTACATACATACGAGTAATAAGTCTAGCATACTCTGTAATTCAATTACAAAGATTTACAACAAATCGATTTAATAGTAATCGAATTACAGTTACATATAAAGTATAAGCAAATAAAAAATAGTGAAGATCTAGTTACTTCTAGAACATGAAAATGAACTCTCGCGAGTAGATCAGATACCAAAATCTAATTATTACACTTCTCTAGAGTAATGAAATAAATTCTTACCATTTTCGCGAGGAGTCATAGTCTCCTAACTTACTTCGTACAAAAGAATAATATAAAGTGACTTGGAGCAACCTAAACCCTTGACTAGATCTCATCAGAAACCCCGGAATTAGGTAATATCTTGATACTATATCATTAGCACGATAAACAAATGTAATCCTGAAGTCAAAAGTGTGTCAAATATAGTCAACCGTCTGAGAAAAGGACCGGTTGACCCCATGATCAAGCTGATATCTGAAATTGACATTGAACATGAAGCAGCAGTAGCGAAAGACCGAAACAGTGAAGCAGAGTCGAAGGGTTCTTATCGAGGTGAACCTTATTTGGAATTCGCTACGAAACAAACCAGTCATGCTCTTCGGGGTTCATTTGAGGCTTGCTGTCAAACAAGAGGCCCATAAATTCCAAAAATATTCTGGTGGAACTCTCAAATTAAGAACCACCGGAAAAATATTTGGAACCTTTTTGAAAATGCACGAAAAAATATAAAACTGCCCAGAAAAAATACAAGAATATTATCTAGAGATACTGGTACCCAGATTGAAGCGCTGGCTCTTCCTGAAGGAGCTCAAACCACGACAGAAGAGGTGACCCTAAGGGAGCAGGTGGAATAGATGGTAATGGTAGTGTCCCTTACATCCTTTACAATTTGCATATCAGGCAGGAAAATCCACAGACATGGCGCTACATCATAGGAGTCGAAAACACGTTGAGTGACAATACATCTCACTATTCGATATGTAATGCTCTACAACAACGAGACTTTGAACCGACAGTAGTCGCATGGATTAGAGCAATGTTAACTTAGAGACTAATATATACTGAGCTTGACAATGTAACTGTTAAAGCACTATAAAGTAAGGGCTGTCCATAGGGAGGAGTTCTATCGCCTTTGCTGTAGAACCTTGCAGTGGATAGCCTGCTGAGTGAACTAAATAACGTTGGTTTATACCGATGCCTTGGTTATGATATCCAGGACCTGGAGGGACCAATGATCATGGTCCTCCGGATCGCAGACCGATAGTGCCACAAGGAAGAGCTCGGAATAAACCCGGACAAGGCCAAGGTGATACTCATTACAAAAAAGAAGAAAATGGGGATACGTCCCATAAGTACATTGTCAGGAAAAAAGGACTCTTCAATACAAGAGGATAATCAAATACGTGAATGTAATTCTGGACTCACGACTGAGCTGGAATGATCATATTGAGGCTCGAACAAGAAGGCTATATGTGCTTTCTGAGCTTGTAAACGAGCCTTTGGGTGTAGATGGCAGCTGACATCGGGAGTGCTATTTTAGATAACGTACCCAGCTATTGTATGGTGACCTAAACAGCAAAGCGCAAACACCATCTTCAACTTGATAAAGTTCAAAGAATAGCTTGTGTGAGTATATTGAGTGCGATGAGGACTGCCCCCAAAAGGGATGTAAAAGTCCTGGTGAATCTGCCTTCTCACCACTTTTACATAGAGCACGAGGTCCTGAAGACTGTTGATTATCTCAATTGCCTAGGGCATCTCGAAATGAGAACGGGCGACTACTCACGTGTCTGGGAAAGCGTAGTGGAGAGGTGTCCATCACTCCTCATGCACAGAAATTACATAGCGCCGCTTTTAAAACCTAACCACTCTTTGGAGATATTTCTCCAAGTAGAGAGGATTGGTAGGGAGAGCAAAATCTTTCGAAAAATAGATCCTGGTGGTATATAGATGAATTTCAATAAAATGAAAGAGCCAGAGTGTTCGGCAGGGGCACCTTTACAGCGGGCTATTCTGTAGTTGCCTATCTCTGTGAGAGGGACATAAACAGGAAGAGGGTCATAAACGTATACTCAGCTATTAAGACTGCGAAAATGGCACCGACGTTCAGTGTCTAAACTTCGCAACTAGTGTCTGAGTGCAAGGATGTGCTGAATAGTCTGACAAGGAACGGCTGCACAATCAGACTAGTATGGGTCCCGGATCATTCAAGTATACACAGGAATAAGGAAACGAACCATCTGGCAAAATTGGGGCCGCAACTGAACCATATGGACCCCAGTCAATTCTACCTGTCCCAATTACTATTGGTAAAAGGGAATTAAAATTATTGCAGAATAGCAAATTTATTAATCGTGGAGGAGAGCTCCTGAAATGAAATGATATTTACTAGGAAGCTTCTCTGCTTAGGAAGGAAAGAGCTACGAACTGTAATGGGATTTTTGACACGACATTGTCACCTGAGGGGCTATCTTCATAAGATCGGTGTCGTAAACAACCCAACGTGCAGGTGGTGTCTGGAGGAGGATAAAACTGTTAACCATGTCCTCAAAGAGTGCCCAGCACTGAATGTACTGAGACAGAGATATTTCGGAGATACAATTTTGTTACCGGAAGCAGTTAAGCAAGTTTAATTAACGAGCCTTCTTGGGTTTGCAGAGCTGTGAGTGTGGCGGGATGTGAATGCATCCATGATCAAGTATTCATTCATTCATACTTCTTGAAAGAGACATAACATTAGACAGCAAATATTTAGTTTCACGAGATCAAGCTCAGGGTTTAAGCTCCTCCAAGGAAAATTTTTAAATAATCTGCATAAAGTATGCAGCTATTATCCAATCCATAAGTGACATGGTTATGCCTAAATAAATCCCTGGGAAATGACCGACTAACTATAAAATAGTTTTACAATTTTCTTAATTTTTAGTGTTTTGTATCCCCAAAAAATAGAAATGGGACCTAATAGGGTAACTACATATATCGAAATTAAATAAAACATAGTAAAAATGATTACTAGCCCATATATGTTTTAATAGTGATATCTTAAAAAATATTTTTCTGTCAATTTGAAAGGAAAAAAAAATATTTGTTGTCAGTCATGTAGAGCATCATTCAAAAAGGCTAGGTATAAGGATTCCAAATCTATCTTTTTCAAAATTTTGGGTTAAATGATTTCGGAAATATTGCTTAAAATATGCCTCACAAACTAATTTCCACCTCGATTTCCGCAAATACTGAAGCAAAAAAAGAAAAAGTATGGTGCACTTAAAATTTATAGAAAATCTACAGCGATGTCTCTAGCAGTTGTAGTTTTGGAAACATTTATATTATTCTATTACTCACGGATATTTTAAACATACGATGATACTCTTATATTATCAATAAAAAGTACAGTTACCTGAGCCGCGCGAAAATAGCAAATCAAGCCAAACAGTTACGAGCAACCTGTTTTTTTCAGATAATTTTAATTTGATATAATCTACAGGAAAACTGAACCCATTTTTGATCATTAAACATCAATTCCATCGTTATCAGAATACTAGATCTAGACGAAGCTAAATCATCAGAATCGAATGTCGTTTCATCAGATGTGGGGCGAAATTTTTTTCTATAAAAACTTCATGCCGTTCAGGGGTGATGGTACGGAACTCTTGGTACTGGTTTTGTTATTAGCATGCCTCATTTAGTTCCACCGTACCGGGCCTCCAACGAGCTTAGTCCGCCACTGTCTACATAATAGCAATAAACATGCTTCTAGGCACTCTACTAGTAAAAGAAGAATATCAGCAGATTTCCATATTTCTACAGGAAATAAAATATGTTGAATATAAATGGGTGATATGTGTTGACTTGAAGATGATTAATTTTATTTGGGTCAAGAGAGTGACTATTCAAATTATCCACGTTTTATTTGTCTTTGGAATAGTCAAGCAAAATTAAGATACTGGATCCAAAAAAATTGGCAAACAAGAGTTGCTTCGGTCGTTGGAGAAAGAAATGTCATTAAAGAGTCTTTGATTCACCGTTCTTCGGGCTAATAAATTAGTATATTGAAGCTCTGGACGAAAATGTTAGTGTTTATTTATCGGAAATTTTGAGGCATTTACGATTGAAATTGAACGACTAACATGGAAATTTTTGTAGCAGTTACAAAAAAATTCCTCAGAAACAACATGGCTTAAAGCTATGAAGAGTAAGTTGGTGAAATACTTCATCACTATAAAAATTCAGGCTGTATTATGAGAAATGGAGTAGGCTTTATTGTGTTCAAGAAGATAGATGGGTCTGTGAGGAATGTCGTAGAGAAGTGCCAGACCGATTAACATCAGTGTAATACAGGTGTATAGACCTACAGCGGACAAGTCAGAAACCGAAGCTGATCAATTTTATGAGCAAGTCCGAGAAGTTTTGCACTCATTAAAGCCTCAAGATATTAATAGAATGATGGGTGACTTCAACGCAAAAGTCAGTAACAGGACTGAGGAAGGTGTAACAGGGGCATTTGGGTTAAGTGACAGAAACGAACGAGGTGAAATGCTGATCCAATTTTGTCGTGATGAAAAATTGGTTAGCAAGAATACTTTTTATAAATTACACCCTAGAAGACTCTACACTTGGAAGTCTCCTCAAGATGGACAGAAAAATATTGTACGCAACCAAATTGACTATATTCTGATCAACAAAAGATATCAGAATAGCATTACACGTGTTGCCGCTTACCCAGGAGCAGACATCAGCTCAGATCATAACCTTCTTGTTGTGAACTTATATTTTCAATGTAAACTACTATCAAAACGACGTAGACTCCGAAAATACGATATTCAGGTATTAAAACAACCCGTAGTGCAGAGAAGCATGAAGACTATATTGGATAGGCTTTGCCAAGAAAATAGTCCTAGTCAAGAAGTTGCAGCTGATAAGATCTGGATTACCCTAAAAATAAACATCCAATCAGCTACTGAAACTGTTCTTGGTTGACCGAAACAAGAAAAAAGCAAACCATGGATGACCGACGAAATATTGAACTTGATGGCTGAATTGTTAAAAACCAGCATGATAAATATAAGGAACTGAATCGCTCTGTTAAAAGAAAGATAAGGGAAGCTAAGGAGAAATGGACTGAAGAACAATGTGACGAGGCTGAAAGACTTCATCAGCTGCACGACCCCTTTAATTTCTATAAAAAAATCAAGGAAATAACTGGAACAAATAAAACAACGACATTGCCATCAATAAGAAGTAGACAAGGAAGACTGATATTGGATACCGACGAATCAAAGGAAACTTGGAAGAACAATGCGGAGACTTTGTTCAGTGATCAACAAACAGATGCTCCGATGAATGACACTGAAAACATGAGTGGTCCAAAAATTCTTGAATTTGAAGTCAAGTACGCAATGAACTGTATGAAGAATGGTAAAAGAGTAGGTCACGACGACATATATGCAGTTGTTTTAAAACAAGTCGATATTAAACAACTTACATTCTCTTTAACGTGATATATGACTCTGGGCAAATCCCAGTGGATTGGTTAAAGTCTACGTTTATTGCTATTCCAAAGAAAATAAACCCCAAGAACTGCGAAGACTTCAGACTCATAAGCTTGATGAGCCATACTCTGAAAATGTTCATTCGAGTAATCCATTCAAGAATATACAGAAAGTATGAGGATATAAGTGGCGACACACAGTTTGGCTTTATCAAGAGACTTGTCACTAGAGAAGCTCTCTTCTTTTGTGCAAAAGTGTTATGACCAAAGGCAAGGTGTTTTCATCTGCTTTATTGACTATCAGAAAGCTTTTGACGAGCCGCTGTTGGAATGATTACAGGAGATCGGTATAGATGATAAAGATACTAGAATAATAAGAGAACTTTATTGGCAACAGTTAGCTGAAATCCGGCCGTCCGGCAGTGATATGTACTATCGCCTGTTCTGTTTAATATTTACATTGAGAAAATATTGCAGTTAGAATTAGGAAATGAAACGCGAGGTATCAAAGTCAATGGCATCCCAATAAACAATATTCGCTATGCAGATGATACTACAGTCTTAGCTAACAACTTTGAAGATCTCCAATCAATATTAAAGAAACTCAGCGAGTGCGGTGAACAGTTCAGGCTGCATATTAATACTGTCAAAACAAAAATGATGGTGATTAGTAGGCATCAGTACATCACTCCTCTTAACATGAATGGGGAAAATATTGAACGTGTCGCACGGTTCAAGTATCTTGGGGCAACTCTGAATGAAAAGTGGGAATGTGGCGAAAAAGTGAAGGGAAGAATTGGGCGTGCAAAAATAACTTTCTTTAAACTTAAGAATCTTCTCCTTTACAGAAATATGCCACTACACACCCGACTACGTATGGTTCAGTGTTATGTATGGCCTATTCTACTATATGGTGCTGAAACTTGGTCACTTAAGGCTGAGACGCTGAATCGGATCGAAGCGCCGACTACTGCGTATCTCCAGGACTGCTCACATAACGAATGATGAAGTTCTACGAGGAGCTGACGTAGAAAGGCAACTAATGGACACTGTAAAACAACGAAAAGTGTCATATCTAGGGCATATACTAAGAGGACCGCGCTACTCCATACCAAGGCTAATACTACAGGGAAAAATTGAAGGCAGACGGGGCCAGGTCGAAAACAACACTCTTGGCTCCGTAATATAAGAAACTGGTGTGGTATATCAGACGCCGCAACAATATTCAGACAGGCTGAGGAGGGCACTCTAGTTATAATGTGACCATGAGATGGACAAATGATCGTCGACGTGTGGCATAGCACATGGCACCCGAAGAAGAAGAAGATGAGCATAAAAATACACTACCTTCGCAGTAATTTAAACGACTTTTAACATAACCTGGAAGATCATCTTAGTAAAAAACAAGGAGAACGCTTCCACCAAGATATATAAAACTATTGCTGGGACTTATACGTGATTTACAACACAAACGCACTTTAGAAAATCACTCAAAAGACAATTTCTTAACGTGGAAAATTAAAATAAACCTATTTTTTTATAAAGACATTTTTTCTATCTCGTAAACTAGGGCTGATATGAAAAAAAATATATTTTCGAAATCATCTTATTAGACATATCTAAAATCAGATCTTAAGTTTCAGGCAGCAAAATGTGTGTAAGTCTGTGTTATCTATGCACATATTTCAGGATCCGTAAAAATTCCTACTACAAGCTTTGTTTATTTATTTGAGTGCCCAAAATAACAGATAACAGCTTTATTAACGAAATGACAACAGTTAGAGTCGTAAAATAGTTTATTTTATTGTTGTAATCTAGAAACGGGCCAGTCAACGAAATTAGGTTAATTTTAGCTACGACTTTTTTTGGAACAGAAAAATAAACAAATCTGAGATAATGTCTTTTTATAAGTTATAAAAAATGAGAAATTATCGAAAATTTGAATAGCGAAGTTGTTGATCCAGTATTATCAATGACATTGCATGACCAGTTTCAAGCATCAGCATTCTTTAACGTACTGTATACAAAATACCTTTATTAAAAAATGAAATTTTAATAATCTGTATAAAGTGTTGTTAATATATTTTTCAATTAATTTAGAATACATAAAATAATCACTTATGCTAAAACAAGGTTTCCATTGTATAATTTAATAAAGTGTAAACTGCAAGATCAATTACGTTGTGATATATTTATTGTCAGGCACGAAATATTTACGTTACCAAGAATAATTAACAAAAATAAGCTGCCTTAATCTTTTTAAAAACATTGATTAGGATATTTCAATATCGAACTGTACATTTTGCGCCTCATTTATCTGAGATTGTAAGGTCACCAAATTTTCAAAATTTGAAATATACATTTTGTGCCTGTACCCTGAAAATCTACCTGCATATCTATTTTAGGTTTTCCCATCTATGTATATTATTTGGTATTGAGCAATAAATTAAATGGATTTCTGCAGAAGTGGGAGGGGATATCAGGTAGCAATCCGGGGATATTAAAATCTTTCTATTATTATCAGATTTACAAGCTGACTTCGTACACCCACCAGGGATTATTGCCTCATACCAGGTATATAAAGATACCAAAAGTATGAAGCTCTGTGGGAACTCTTTCCATGTTATCGGGTCCTAGGTGACGTGGTCTTTTCTACTTCCTACAAACTTTCGGACGGTCCTCGCTATTGCAAAGAGAACTGCTTTCTGCATCAGTTTATACAGATGCTAAGGCCCAATCACTCGATGTTCTGCAGGAAGTTTTTTGGTATTACTCCAGTTGTTGATAGTATTATGGGAATCGTGAGGACGCTGTTCATTGCCCACTGTCTGCGGGTTTGCACCTCCAGATCTCTGTATTTGTCGATCTCCTCATTGTATTTTGGTCTTAGGTTATTGTTATTGGGAATAGCAATGTGAATCAGTGTAGTCACCAAGAAATTTTATCTGTTAGTATAATGTCTGGCCTACTATGAGCAACTGTTTGATCTGTTAAAACCGTTCGGTCCAAATATAACTTGAACTTGCTGTTTTCAAGAATCGGCTCAGGATTGTATTTGTAGTAAGGCACTTTTCCTATCTGCAATAGTTTTATGTTATCTGCTCTTGGTGGAGTATCTTAGCGGCTAAGTCGTGTCTTGCCTTATACTCGGTTGCGGCAAACGCTTGGCATCCTCCAGTTATGTACAGGATTGTCTCTGATGTTCGACAGCCATATCTACATTGATCATTTTTTATTGATGGATCTCTGATGATGAACTTCCAATAGTTTTTCGTCGAAATAACCTGGTCTTGGATAGCTAACAAGAAACCTTCCGTTTCCGGAAACATCAGTCCTGGAATGAACCAGTAGTTCGACGCTGATTTGTCGACATTGTCCTGGATGACCTCATTTAGATGCCATCCATGAAGTGGTTTCTGTAGCCAGGCTTGTAACTTCTCTTGGTCTGTTCGGTAGTGTGAAGCAATATCCCGTTCCATCAGCTGTAGCGGCGTTGAATCATCTGTCTCGCATATTGCTCGATGTAGTGTGGAAAAGTCCATTAACCTGTGGAAATAACAACATAAGTTTATTCTTTGTTGATCGAGCTGCTTAGCAATATCGACCAGTTCTCTTCCTCCTTGGTATCTTCGAAGCATTGTACGTCTAATAGCACTCCGAGGGTGGTGTTTTTGTGCTTTTGTTAAGAGTGTTCTTATTTTCCTTTACAGGTTTTCGATGTTCGTCCTGCTCCATTTTACAATTCCAAAAGAGTAGTTAAGCGCAGAGCATGTGTACGTGTTGAACGCCTTAAACACATTTCTACTATTTAGACTGTCTTACCCTCCTGACAAACAAATTCGGTTGTCAATTCGACATTCATAGTGCGATGGTCAATTCGTTTAGCCTGTTTCATACCTAGATATTTGTATGTTGGTTTTGTTTCCATTGCAGCTATAGTTTCACCGTTCTACATCTCAAATGTTCCTGCTTGTATCTTTCCTTTAACGATTCAAATTACGGCATTTATCAAGTCCAAACTGCATTCCGATATCCCCCAAAGCACTCCTCCACAATTTTGAGCATTTGCTCCAGCTGGTTTTTGGTAGCAGCCATCAGTTTTCGTGTATAGAAGGTGATTCAGTCTTACTACCTCGTCGTTGTTATTTCTAATACTAAAGCCGCAATCTAGTGCAATTCAAACGGCATGACAGTGGGTTTATTGCAAGGCAGATTCCCCTTTGAATTGGGATTGTATTAGTTTCGATGGTATCGCTGGATGGCACTGCAATTGGATCCTAGTTCTTCAGGTTGACAAGAGGCGTTCTAAAAGGAAACAAAATGATTATCGACCCTATACATTCTAAATATAGTTTTGAGCCACTCTTGTGGCACTGAGTCGAAGGCCTTTTTATAATCCACGTAGGCAACAAAGAAGTTTCTTCGGTTGGTACAGGCTTGGTTAATTCAGGTTAACAATCAGTTGTCCCTTGCATCACATTGCTACCCTGGTACATCCCCTCTGTTGAGTTGCGATGATATTATCTTGTTCAGGTGATTGGTCTATACTTAGCTGGGTCATGTGTGTTATGTTGGTCCTTTGGTAAGAGATACATAAAACCTTCTGTCAGAAACAATGGCATTTATGCGGGATTTGATGGTGTATACACCTGAACTTTTTGAGCCAGTAGTTCTGTATCCGGTCCAGACCTGGAGATTTCCAGTTATGAAATTCCTTGATTATTCCTGAGATTCCCTCGGTGGTAAACGGCTCAAACTGCATCTGGCTGTAGTCTTAGCAGATTTGATGTTCTTCATTGATCCAGCCTGCTGCGATATTACAACTGGCGGGTGTGAAAAGTTGGTTTCCTCAGAACTCTTCTACCTGCTCTCTGTTGGGATATCTATTATCCGCCATGTTAGGTGGAGAGTTCAGCTTACAGTAGAAAGTCTTTTCTGATCGTTGGAACAGCGCATTGTCTCGTCTTCGGTTATTGCTGATCTTGTATCTCTTTAGTCGTCCTACAATAGCAGCGAGCTTTTGTTTCAGTGTGTCGAGGCATTGTTCAGCTGTACCATTCGCTGGATCGTGTTGCGAATGGTACCGGGCTCGACTCATTATTTCCCCAACTCGTCTTTGCAGTTTATTTGTTCTCATGCTCCTATTACATTCCATCAGCTGTTCTATATATTTTCGAAGATCTTCGATTTTGTTATTTATTATTATTTATGGGGCTGTACGTAACATCCAAAAATGGAATCAAAAATTTGTAAAAGTATGAAAAGAGGTAAAATTAATTTTCTAAATAATTTCAAATTAAGAAAAGTAGGAGTGTTACCAAGAGGAGAAAATGTCTGGAGTACTATTAAAGTTGTAAAGCTGCGTATTATACTACAGGTGCGGAAAATTTAGTAACTCGTGAACATCAACCACTCATCTTCAGAAAGTAAAAAGACTGGAGCGTATATTCTGTGTACTGCTGTGAAGAGAAAAGCGGTAGACGATTTGTGCGAAAAAACAACTAACTTAATCAAAAAAGAAATTACAAGTAGCAATTTAGTTTTCATCGAAAATCTAAATACTTCAGCCATAACTTCTCCAAGGAGAAGATATATATGCCACTTAAAGAAAAGTGTTACCATCGCTTCCAATATCTCTAGAAGAGGTACTCGGGATAAAATGGATGTAAAAATCATAAAAAACGAAACATTTTAAATTAGGAATGATAAGGTCAGTGAAATTATAATGTTTTCCTGTAACCAAAAATTTGGACCAGTTAGGTTCTGTGCAGAGTTTTTATGGATGGGACACTTCCTGGCTATTCTTTCGGCCGTTAGTAGTATATACACACAATCAATCCAAGTTGGCTGTAGATTTCATCTTGGACAGACTTTTTCGAGAAAAAAAAACTTAGGCTTTCTACGGAGTATAAAAATAAAGATTCTGAAGTAAGTGAATGGTTAAGACATTCTTTCGGCTTTACTTACTTGAATCCAGAAGACACTGGAGACTGTTTGGCTTATGATATTTTTCAAAACTTATCAAAATATGAGAGGTGTTCATCATACGAGTATTTCTTCCAAGTAGAAAGGATTGGGAGGGAGACCAAAATCTTCCGAGATATATAATGGTGGAATACAGATGGATTTCGACAAGATGAAGGAGCTGGAGCCGCAGTGTTTGGCAGGAGCACAGGAGTCAAAGAATTCAACCCAGTCGGACAACGTGTGACGATATTTACACCGAAAATTTATTCTATTCTGCAGTATGCCCCGCTATGTGCGAGGGATATAAACAGGAATAAGGTAATAAATATAAGCTCAGAGAGTAAGGCTGTGATAAAGGCACTAAATTCCAGTATCGTAACTTTGCGACTGGTGTTTTAGTGCAAGGGCGGACTGAATAATATGAAGGAATGGCTACACAATCAGACTCGTGTGGGTCCCGGCTCACTCGGGCCTACGCGGGAATGAGGAAGCGGACCATCTGGCAAAGTTGGGTTTCTGAACTGAAAGATATCGACCCCAACCAATTCTACCTGTCCCAATTGCAGTTGGTAAAAGCGAAGAATTGTTGCTGGAAAGCAAATTTATTGAATCGTGGAGGGAAGCTCCTGGAATGAGGTGTGCCAAGGAATATGTAACTGGACCTAGAACAGAGCGTACTAAGGAGCATCTCGCCTTAGAAAGGAAAGAGCTACGAATTACGGTGGAATTGTTCACAGGACATTGTCACCTGGCCATCGTCATAAAATCGGTGTAGAAGACAACCCGACACGCAGATGGTGTTTGAAGGACTATGAAACTGTTAAACATGTCCTCAGAGAATGCCCAGCATTCAACGGACTGATACAGAGATATTTCGGAGATACAATTTTGTAACCGGAAGCAGTTAGGCAAGTTCAACTAACGAACGCAAAGGCGATCGGCCTCAAATAACCTGCAGCTATGGTGGAATGGAAAGGGCTCAATTCTAGGCATCGATGATCTAGTATCACCACCCTTTATTTCATTGATTCATTACCCAAACATGATGTATCCTAAATATTACGATTATATAGTTGACAATTACATTGAAGGGAATTCTCCCTTTCCTCCCACATTGTGGGTGGAAACTTCGGATAAAATATTTAGAACTACAAATTCATGCGAATCTTTCCATTCAAAACTGAATTCAGAATTTTATCATTCTCGTCCGAACTTGTACAACTTTTTAGAAGAATAAATATAAAAATAAAAAATTAGTCGAATGCAATTTCTAAAATTCACCTCATATTTTAAAACAACTTAAATTTAGTGAATACAAAATATGTTTTGGTTCTTCTCGTTTTTTCGGAGCTCTATTATAGACGTAGCGTTTCAGTGTGAATTATTTCTATTACATATATTTGTGTATTATTTGTGTATTATTACCCAATGCGCATATTGTATATCTCATTTTTGACATGTTTTTGGTCGAAGCGCAAATTACATATTTTTGTAGGTAATAAATTTCATGATGCACAAATTGTATTTGTCCTTCAATGTAACTAAATTTATTTAACAATCAAGTAGTAATTTTATCAATTAAACATTCTAAAATAATTAAGGACAAAAAGAAGCACTAAAGGGTCATAAAACATGATAGCTAAATAAAGTAAAGGTTAATAAAATCTGAAAGGACTATAAAAGAGTTTATGTTCATTATTTCGGAGCCCTAGAGTATAGGTCTTTTATCCTTTATTATTTCATTTGTACATTATATAGACAGAATTTAAAGTAAGGTTTCTAAGTACAAAACCAGAAAAATTTGTATTTTGAATTTTTCGAGTTTTCGGTACATTGAGTTCATCACCGATCTATCTAAACAGATTAAGAAAAACTGAACATATCTATCAAAAATCTATAATAACATGTCAAGTCGTCAGCCAAACCAGCTAAATTTACATACCAAAACCCGATAAATCCAGTGATTATTAAAAGAGGATAAATCGAATGGTGGCTGTTAGAAAATAAAGTTCATAATCGTATCTTAAAATAGAATTTACCTATTTTATTGCGCAGATATGTTAGAATAAAGTATATTTTATCCTTTTATATAAAAAAGATAAAAAAAAAATATGTTTTTTTAGTTATAGTATTCACACGAACTTCACTGCTGGGCAAAAGTAGGGTAATACAACGCTTCTATTCCTTTGTCTTAATGGGAAGAGAATTGTAGACGATTTTTTTGAGAGATTCTCAAGGTTGGCTAACCAACTAACTTTAAAGTCTGTATGAAAGCCCAAAGTTTAACTGGTTCTGTAATGTCAGTCTCAGGCATTAAGGTTATTGTCAAATGTTGGTCTTCTCCTCATTAAGTTTTAGTGTATTGGACAAAAACCACTTTTCAGCTCTTAAACGTATACTCGGAGCAAAATACTAAGTATAGCTATATTATCCGATGTTATCAAGGATGTATCGTCAGCAAAAAGGCAGGCGTCACCCTCCGGGAGTTTACAAGAGAGACTGTTGTCATATATTATAAAAGGATGAGTTTGGTCCTCTCTAAGAGGTAGGGTTCAATTAAAATGAAAGCGTTGCCCGTGACACGATGGTGAACAATACAATCAAAAGCTTTATTCGAGTTACAAAAAGTGAGTGAAGCAAACTTGCTCTCCTCCAAAGCGAGAGTTAATATTTCCATCAATTGGACCATGACCAGTGTAGTAGAGTGAGCGAGACGGAATTCATGTTGTGATTCCAGAAACAAATTATATTGCTGAAAAAAAGTCAGCAGTCGATTTTTCATGGCTGATGCAATTATTTTGGAGACGATGGGAAGTAGTGAGATGGGTTGATAATTGAACGGCCCTTTTTTATCAATTGAAGTAACCTTTGAATATTTAATTGAACTTGGAAAGTACCCGCTTTCAAAAGAGAGATTAGTGATGTGTACAAGCGGTTCAAGAATAAGATCTAGAGCAGATTTGATTAGAGTATTACTAAGCGCAAACATATCCCGGGATGAAGAATCTTGTAAATTATCGATTATGTTAACAACTTTTTCGAGAGTGATGAACTGATGACTTCGATCTTCTGAAGATATTTTAGAGGTGATACATCAGATGAAGGAAACCTTTGTATTACGGTGCGGGCAATTTTTGTTGTTAAAATTTTCAGATATGAGATCACAGAAATCTGATGATATTTGACTTGTTTTGGAGTTTTGTTTTATAATTTGCCTTACAGCTCTGTTACATGTAGAGGGAGGGACACTGACTATTTGCATTCATTATTTGCATTTTGAATTTCAGTTCTATGTTTTAAAATAAGATTATTAGTTTTTTTAAAAGACTCTTTTAAAATGTGTAGTCTTTAATTATTTTAAGCTTCTCCGTAAGCCAATCTATTTTAGGAGTAACTTCGTTTACAAATTTAGTGGGTTTCTCCCGAAAACGCAATCCTATAGCAAGACTGAATGTGATTTATAAGAAAATTCAATTCAATTCAAGCCCGTCTAACATATTTAAAAATACTATTTTACCTTTTTTGTGTAATAGGCCTTGTTAGTTAGAATAATGAAAATAGAGTGTTATGATTTAGATTAAATTCAAAGAGCTGACCACAGTGGTCTGAAATATGAAAAGTTAACACTTTAGCAGAGTATTCTTCAGGGTTTATATTATGTTATCAATACAACAGTTTTGCGTATAAGTTACCCTACTAGGTCCGTTTACTGTTATCTGGAAACCATATGACGCAAGCAAATTTGTCAGCGAAAATGTGTTATAACTATTTTTACTAAAGTCCACATTAAAGTCACCATATATAATCGACCTCTTTTTATCCCATTAAGTTCCAGTAGTCATGAAAATTCAGAAAAGTTTTAAAATAGCCCAATGAGCTTCTTCTATAAATGCACACTAGAATGATATCGGAATTTTTTTTATTTTTACACCATGAATTTCGCAATATATGTGATATGAGAGGTTATTTATTTTATTTACTATTTGAAAATCAATATTATTTTTTAAGTACAAAGATACAGCACGTCATCACCTGGTGACCGTTATCTATATTTTGTTGGAAGTATATGTTTTTTTAAACATTAAATAAGCGTTACTTAAAAATTTTAAGCTTAACCCTAAAAGACATTGTTAGTCCTCAAATTGCAAAAATTTCTGAAAGTTTTAGATACTCGAAGTTTTACGAGTAACCGGTACTGCGAAAACTGTTTACCTATACACTTTTTATTATACAGTACGTACAGTTATTTTGTCGATGTATTTCATTTCCTTTTATGACCTTTGCCTTATTAATTATTTCTTGAGTCATAGTAATTTTTAATTGAATTATTGGTAATACTGGTAAGTATAAGGTCAATAACTGTCTTTGCTGAGTATGTCTTGCAGCCATCAAAGTACATTAAAAATTCGTGTTTAAGAAAATATTTAAATATGAGATTAGTCAGAAATGACCTTTGATTTAAAAAAATGTTCAAGAAATTATTGTCATGGTTTCTGAAAAAAAAATACATGACAGTGACCTCTGATTAAGTTCTGAAATTAAAATATTCTTCAACAATAAGTTCATTATCGCTATCAGTAAATTTCTGCAGTAATTGCATTTTAGTTTCTTTAAAGCAACGTAGCTCACGCATAAATAAATACGGACATGTCTAGTTTTAGATTGTCCATATCAAGTTCTCCAATACAAGTTTTTTTTAATATTTCCTCAGTTTCATTAGAATAGCCTTCAGTAGTGTCCTGCTTGTCACATTCAGGTGATAAGATATCAAAATATTGTAAACCGTCAGTTACAAAGAAACTAAAAATGTTCAATGCTAGTTTTAGATTTTATAACAACGTGCACTGCCGTTTAATTTCGGTATATTCAATTTTAAAGAAATAATCTCTTCCGTTTTGGAGTCTTGTTGAGATATCTGCCAGATAAAATCCTCTTTAATTATTTCACTCCCAGAACAAGAAAGTTAAATTACACTTACAAACGCTGCTGTTATCACAGAGCTTTCACAATAAATCATTTTCAGATATTTTAACTGGCTCGTATCGCCCGACCATTGGAGTAATTTTCCTTAGAGTCAGCTACATGCCATCTGCTTCTCATCTTAGAAATATTTAAAATACTATGTAAACATGTAAAATACGAATAAATACAAAAAAATAATAATAATTTCAAACTGCGAGCGACAAGCGTAACGCTAGCATGAAAACCAAAAAGTACTGCAGATCAGATAAAACTATTGTGATCAATATTTTTTAGGAGATACACCGAACATAAAATGTAGATATCGGCATCAATACTTTTTGAAATAAATTGTTATGTCCCACTTTCCTTGTTAATTATTTAAACTATATTGACGTAAAATATTTTAAATATGCTATCCTTTTTCACTCGTATTTTTTTTACCAACGTACGCTTTTGAAACGGTTGCATTCGACATCTCGATTGCAGCCTTCATTGTTTAAGACAGATCATCGAAATCGGGACCAGTCAGTTGACGTTAATGTTATTGTTGCGAAAAGCACATATTTATTTAATTTGGTTCAGTTAATAAATTAAAAAATATCGAAGTGGCGTAATATGTCATCTGTCGTAAATTTTCCGATTGTTTGAAACTATTTTGAGAAGGTTGACCTGAGAAATATTTAATGTAATTTGTGTGGCAAAATAATGTAATTTGGATTTTCAATAAATACATTTGATTAAAAGACGGTATAACTGATTTTTATGACCGACCTTTTTTTTCAAGATTCGATATATGATATTTTTTTTCATATATCGATCTAATGGCTTCAGATAACAATATTATATTTCCGAAATAGCTCTGCTTCAGTCCGTTGAGTGCTGCGTACTCTCTAAGGACATGGTCGTTTCATTCTCCTTTAGATATATTTTGCACACCGGGTCATCCATGATGCCAATCTTATGAAGATGGCCTCGCAGGTAACAATGTCCTATCAGGAGCCACACCACGAATCTCAGTTCTTTCCCTTTTATGGAGAGGAACTACCGGGTAAATCATGGACTAAGTCTAGGTATATGTCCCTTGGCACATCTCATCCTCCAGGAACCTCTCTCCACGATTTAATAAATTTACTTTCCAAGAACAATTTTAATTTCTTTTTATCAACGGTAATTGGAAGAAATAAAACTTGTTGGGGTCCGTATCGTACAATCGCTTCTACTTCCTCGTATACCCGAGTAACCCGGGACCCACACGAGCCAAATTCTGCTGCCATTGCTTTTCAGGTTATCCACTACATAACCAAACAAAAAGTCGCGAAGGTACAACACTAGACTTCCGTGCCAGTATTGCAGTTCTACTGTCTGAGCTTATGTTTATTATTTTAATCCCTCTTACAAAGATGGCCACATTACAGGATAACATTTTCTATTGAAAACCATCTTATCGAGATCGATCTGTAAACCATCAGGATCCCTATCTCAGAAGATCCTCCTTGCAATCCTCTCTGCTTGGCAAAGGTATCTCAAGAGAGTGTTCGGCGCCATGTAGTCTCTTTGCATGGGCAGTGATTGATATTTCCCCACCACATGAATAGCCGTCAGTTCCTGTTCCGAAATGCCCTAGAGAATTAAGACGATAAACAGTCTTCATAGCGTCATTCACGTCAGTGGAGAGGAGGTTCATTAGGACCTCCAGAGTCCTAATGTGAGTAATTTCCAGCGCACTTATTATTCCTACACAATATATATATATATATATATATATATATATATATATATATATATATATATATATAACAGAACTGATTACCATAATGGCTCGTTACAATTATATACGTATGTTTAGTCAATTGTAGATAGCTTTTGGTTAACCGATTTTTATGTACTAATTCGCCGCCTATTGCAAAACTTTCGATTGTAGATGAAAATTTATAGAATTATTTTTTATGGCTTTCAAGGACTTTTCATACAAGATCGATTAGAAGTCTATACTGTGAATCTGAAATCCCTCTCTCACTCACAGAAGACAGATTGAATTAGCAAGATACGTTAATAGTCGTACGTTCCTCTCTCCATTCTGTAGCGTAATTTCTTCCCTCGTCACGGCGAATGGTTCCCTTGCTTGGCACCTTCAACTATCATCTAGGCTTCCAATCAATTCTCCCCAAGTTATATCCTTTAAAATAGATAACTTTCCTCTCTGAAACGTCCCTCCTATCAACCTTGGCACGTCCCTGGCTAAACATCCTAAAATTCTATTCAATTCTCAAACAATTCTATTCCCTAACCAACCTTCACTACAGCCAACATCTCATTATAGTCACTTAAGGTTCTAAAACTTCAGAAAGTGCCGCGCTGCTTTCTACTGTCACCTAAAATCCATGTATTATGCTCTTCATAAATCTACCAATATACTGTCCATACTCGAAGCTACTGATTTAATCCTTTCTCTTAATCACCCTGACCAGGATATTGCATCAGACTTTCTAAACCCCCTTTAATTGATCCACTCCAATCAAATTCTCCTCTTCTCAATTTAATTATCTATAACATTAAATGTATTCTGATTCAAAACAAAAGTTTCATTCATATGAGAATTAAGGGAAATCAGAGAGCACTTACTAGCCAAGAATGCTTGCAACCCCAACCTCTCTTCAGTCGAGTTTATTTTTTCACTTTCGGATATTAACAGATTCAATGAGATCGCAGTTCAACTGGAGTTGGACTTACTTGAGAAGGATGTCAAGCTTCATGAAGTCAAAAACATCTTTTTCAGTAGGGACAACATTTCACAGATAATTAAAAAAACCTAATAATTATGGCTGGACTGAAAATTGAACATTCTAGAATGACAAATTTCTCATAGAAAAGACTAATCTGCCTGTATGCCAATCATGTAATGCGAGTCTTTCCATCAAGCACGTCTTCTGCTCTTATCCACAATATGTTCCTCTCTTATTATCCATGAACATTACTAGCTCCACAGGTTCTTAAATCCTCGAAATAACTAAACTGATTGATCTGATTTAACTCCTCGAGTGTAGGTTTAAAATGCATCTTATTATGCGTTTTCTAATCGTAAATATATTAGTAGCCTTCCTTGATGATCCCCTAAAGTAAATACCATAAGAGAGAAGAGATTGTATTTGCCCAAGGTAGAAAAATCTAACAGTCTCTGTGGTGATGAGGTCAAGAATCCTTCGGACTACACCACACAATTTGTCAAGCCTAGCTCCAAGAGCCGAGATATGGTATTCCCAGCTTAAAGAGGAGTACAAATGGACAACCAAGGAGTTAATGTGTTCCAAAGTAGGTATAGATTCACCCCCAAGCTATACAAACAGTAACACAGACCTTATGGCATGATTTGGAAAAAATTAAGGCCGGTTTTATCTACATTCGGAGTGAAATTGTGATTAGATCATCACTGCTGCATTTTCCGTGCAGAATTTGTGCACCTTTGTGACAGTTCCGCCATAGAAGTGGCCACCAGAATCACTGATGTGTCATCAACAAACTAGCAAACGCTATCCGCGGCCAACCCATCTCCCAGATTGTTTACATATATTAAGAATAATATGGGTCCTAAAATGGAGCCTTGAGGTGCCCCCTGTAATAGTTTAGTTCTATCTGAAAAGTAATGATTATTTTTAATAAAACAAACTGTCTGCTGCCTGTCCGACAAGTAGGATCGTAGTAAACAGTCAGCAACCTCTCTGATTTCGTACGCGTTAAGTTTTGTTAAGAGCAAGTTATGTTCCACAGTTAATATATATCTCTCTCTTATTGCCTTTAATTTTTTTTAAGATTAAAAGATTAAATTTCACAAATTGTCACAACTACTAAAATTATCAACAAAAAGCTAGGTAATTTTATTACTTATTGGGAAATGGCAGTCATTTGCGATTTGTTGTATTTCCTTTGTATAACTTTATCCGGTTTTACATTTGGAGGCCTCATTTTATATGCACTAGCCAAATTTTATATATTTTGATCATTATCTTAACTATCTTAAAAGACCTCCTACAATTTATAACAACGGCGCATATCTGTAACAACAAACTAATAATTTGACTAATTTATTTTAATATTTCGGTCACACAAATTTTTATTATCTCTTTCATTTGTTTTTAATGAGGCATTTGGACTATTTGTCGCTTGCATCATCGTGCCGAAAATAATTATTTTAAAATTAATTTTATTATTGAAATCAATTGAGGAACAGGAAAATTTATGCCAAAATAATTAAAATTTATCTCTTTGCATATTTATAAAAAAAAAAGTACTTTCAAATTATTAACAAGTGAATCCGTTATTCAATTAAGCAGCAGTGTAAACAAAAGTTTATTTTGGGGACATCGTTAAAAAAAAACTGTAATTTATACTTTTTAACCGACTTTAAAAAGGAAGGACGCCTTTATCAAGAGCAGCTGCATTTTTTTGAGTAGATTCAACAAATATTTCTGTTCCACGGGTAGTATTCTTTCTTTTCTTAGCTTTATTATTATCCAGTGACCTCTTCTTCGCATGATTATCATCAGGATTTTAAATGAGAATTATGTAATCACCTTTGTATGCGTTAAAGGATATTATTAAATGTGTAAGCCTGGGATAACGAAAATAATCAGTAGGCTAACTTGGCTTTGTGTCAGCCTAATCTTTCGGTGACCTGTAAAAGATCTTACCCCAAATCTATCCTAGTCTTATAGCGTAGGCCGAAGCGACAGGTATAGCAACGCTACTTTACAGCTAATTTGCGACTGTAATGCAAAAGGCAGTCTCTGGTAATTTTTTAGTCTTTAAATACGAAAATGATGATAAAAACTTCCTAACACGTAAAATTTTTGAGTTATGATTTTTTCAGGAAAAGTGAATGAGTATTTTAATCACATTATTTTAAAAAGTAATTTGTAATATACCGGGGAGCGACGTTACCAAATTTACGTTTTCCATAATTTAGGAAAATTGTGCATAATCTTGCAATAGCACGTAAGGGTGTCTAGGGATGACAAGTCAACTACAAAGTCTCAACCCCCTTAAAATAACGTAATAATCCAATTAAACCCACATAATTCCAAATTTCACTCTGCCTCGTAGCCGAATCTACTTAGCTTTCTCTTTGTCAACCTCTGTCCATCCACTCCTGGATGTAGGTCTCTCGCAATTGTTTCCATCTTTCTCTATTCTTCGCCAATCTCATCCACTGTTTGTCCTTATGTCGTCTACCCATCTTTTTTGAGGTCTTCCCGTGCTTCTTGTTGTCTCCCTCGATCTCCATTCCAGGATTCTTCGTGTCCATCTGTTGTACTCATATCGGGCTATGTGACCAGCCCATAGCCACTTCATCTTTGCAACCTCCTTCACAATGTCTTTGACTTTCGTTCTGCGTCTTATCTCGGTGTTTCTAATTCTGTCTCTTAATGATATTCCAAGCAC
Source organism: Diaprepes abbreviatus (assembly GCA_034092305.1). Lineage (NCBI taxonomy): Eukaryota > Metazoa > Arthropoda > Insecta > Coleoptera > Curculionidae > Diaprepes > Diaprepes abbreviatus. Next base: position 7,638,926 of record JASJET010000210.1, on the reverse strand, counting down.
GTTTCTTTCCATCGCATTGGACTGTTTCTAATTTCTTAGCGGACTTTTTGGTGAGGGACATGGTCTCTAATCCATACGTACACACCGGTAATATGCATGTGTCGTATACTTTTCTTTTTAGATTTATGGGAATTGAATTATTTTTCAGCATGTATGCAAGTTTACCGAAAGCGACCCATGTCAGCTGTGTTCTTCTTTTTATTTCAGCACCCTGGATTGATTTCCCTAGTCTAATGTCATGACCCAAGTATACATAGTGTTCGACGTTTTCTATTTTCTGGTTCTGTATTGTTATGTTTGCCTGTTCGTGGCTCATTATTTTTGTTTTGTTGTAGTTCATTTTAAGACCTACAGATGCGGATACGTCATTTAGCTGTTGTAGCATTTCGTTCAATTCTTGGAGATTACTTGCTATTAAGATTATGTCATCAGCAAATCTGAGATGGTTCAAGTATATTCCGTCGATGTTTCTACCTTTGATGTCTCATTTAAGTTCCTTAAAAATGTCCTCTAGGACTAGGGTGAACAGTTTTGGCGAGATAGTGTCCCCTTGTCTCACTCCCCTTTATAGTTTAATGGGATTCGTTTTCGTCTTGTCGTCTATTTTTATTTGAATGGTTGCATTTTCGTATATGTTCTTTATGATGTTTATGTATCTTGAATCGATTCTTGCGTTTTCTAAGGATTGTAATACTGCCCATATTTCAACGGAGTCGAATGCCTTCTGGAAATCTATAAAAGCCATATGGAGCGGTACGTTATATTCCGTGCACTTCTCAATTAGTATTCTTATGGTGTGTAGGTGATCTGTGGTGCTAAAGTGTTTTCTGAATCCAGCTTGTTCAACAGGTTGATAAAAATCGAATTTGTTTGTTATGCGGTTGGTTATGATTTTGGTTAATAACTTGTAGGTGTGTGATAGTAGAGATATTGATCAGTAGTTTTCAATATTTGTATTGTCCCCCTTTTTGAATATTAAGATTACTTCGGAGTTATACCAATCCTGTGGAATTTTTCCCTCTTCAATTATTTTATTAAATAGAATCTTCAATATTTGTTCTATTTTTCTGCCGCTAATTTTCAGCATCTCTACTGTTATTTTGGTCTTCTCCTACACATTTATTGTTCTTTAATTTATTTAGTGCCATTCTTATCTCCGAGTTTGTTACTTCTGGAATTTCCTCTGAGCCTATGTTGAGTATGGTTCTTTTTGTTCGTTGTTGCTTTTGTTGTGCGTGTGGCGAGTATAGCTTGGTATAGAATTCTTCTATGGCTCTGCTTATTTCCTTTTCGTCCTGGACCGTCACGTTATTCGCGTTTTTTATTTTTTTATTCTTGTTTTGCCTCTTGAGTTTTTTATTTTTAGTACTTTCATGTTGCAGTTTTCACTTATTGTGTCTTTTATTAGTTTATTGGTGTAATTTCTATTGTCTTTTCTAATTTCCTTTCACTTCCTTGTTTAGAATTTTGAAACTGTTTGTTGTTCGATCTGTCCTTTCTCGTATTTCTTTGAGGAGTCTCAAGGTATTTGGTTGTAGTTTGGAGGTCTTTGTTATTTTTGATTTTGAGCAGACTTTTTTAACCGATGTGATTATGGTTTCTTTTATTTTCGTGGCTAATTCGTTTATTTGCATTTGCTTTATTGTCTCTATTGGTGTTAGTCTTTTTTCTAATTCATTTTAATAGTTGATTTGTTCTTGTGTCAGGGTTTCCGTGGTTGGGTAGCGTTCTTGTTTGATGAGCTTGTTGCGTTCTGTTCTCATGTGTATCTTGATCTTCGCTCGTACTAATCTGTGGTCGCTTCCGGTATAAAACTTATTCAGTATTGTCACGTCGGTACATATGTTTTTCCTATTAGAGAGAATATAGTCTATTTCGTTTTTAGTTGTTTTGTCTGGGCTGGTCCAGGTCCACTTACGTTGTTTGGGTTTTTTATAAAAAGTATTGAGGCAAAATAAGTTTTCGTTATTCAGGTAGTTGTATAACATCTCCCCTCTCTCGTTCCTATCACCCAGCCCGAAGTGGCCAATATAGTGTGTGTCTCCCTGCTCTTTCTTTTCGATTTTTGCGTTAAAATCTCCTGTAATTATTACGAATTGTGTTTTCTTTTTTCTTCTTGCCGTTACCAAATCTTCATAGAAAGTTTTAGCTTCTTCGTCTTTTGAGTTTCCCGTCGGTGCATATCCGTGTATGATCTATAGGCTGCATCTTTTGTTTAAAGTTACTATAATATATATGACCCTGTTAGACACTGCGCAGTATTTTGTTATTTCGTAGGGAAATCTTTTATTTATCAGAAGTGCTACCCCACCTATATGCCTGTTTTCGTCTGAGTTCTTCTGGAATTGGGTATGACCGGATTTTAAGATCGTGCATTTCTCTCCTGGCAAGCGAGTTTCGCAAAGTCCTAGTATATCCCATTAGACATTGGCTAGTTCGTGTTCTAGTTCGTCAAGGTGTTCTTGGGTCCTCAAAGTTCGTGTGTTATATGTGGCTATATGGAAGTAAGATGGGTTGAGTTTTCTTTCTGTATTTTCAATCGAGTATTTGCCTCCCCCAGAATCCGTGAGGCTGACTGATTGCTCAGTGTGGGATTCTGAGTGGTTTACTCTACTCACCTGGGGTAATCTCGTGTTGATACTAGATTTCTTCATGTTGAGAGGTTTTGGCATCTTAAAGCGCCACGCTTGCCGAACGGATTGGCGAATTGTGGTCTGGGATATTGGAAAGGGGAATGTTTGGGTTCAGACAAGGAATTGAGGGTATGACAATGGTTTCCCTATGGGTGCTAGGGAGTAAAATTGAACCAAGGCTCGCTTAAGGCAGGGGCGCAGCCCTGAAGTAGATCTGTCACCTATTGGGATTATAGATGAGTATCTACCCGCTACCACAGAATCTACTTATAGATGGCTTCTATATACGAAAATTACGTCGTCACTTTTCAAACTTCCGATACCCGATGTTTCTAGAAAATAACAGAAGTAAGGAACGTCTATAAAAGCAGCTGACCGGCAGTAGTATCGTCAGTATTGGTTAAGCACGAGTAGTAGTCAGTATTAAATACAGGAGCGATGTTCGCAAACAAGAACCTTGTATTAGTGTTATCTTTGTATTGAATAAATTTAGTTGATGCCTGTAAACGTTGTATCAAATCTCTAAACCGACGTACGTGACAGTACAAACATATCTAAGGTACGTGACTCTGTTAACCCCGCGGATAGTTTTTGCTACATATCTGGTCAATTTACCCATAAATCGCAGAAAAGGACAATTACCAAAATGACCAAAGTAGCTTATCATAAGTATTTTGGATGTCTTGTTGACGATCAAGCTCGGGACTGGTCTCCTCACATATGTTGTCAAACCTGTGCAGCAAATATAAGTAAATGGTTAAATGGCAAACGCTCTTCTATGTCTTTTACAGTTTCAATGATTTAACGAAAACCGACAAATCATTTTAACGACTGTTACTTTTGCATGACAAAAGTGTCTGGTTTTTCAAGAAATAGCAAACTCAATATTGTATATCTGGCTATTCCCTCAGCAATCGGTTCTTCATGGAGAAGGTTTACCAATTCCAGCAACCCCAGCAAAATAGGAGGAAGATTTAGAAATGTTTGATGATACGGCAGAACCCGATAATGCATTAGAAAAGAACGATTGTGATTTTCCCGAAAGTGAAGGAATTTAATCGAACAACCTGAATTAAATGATCTAGTTCGGGACCTCCATTTGTTCAAAGAGCATGCTGAAATATTAGGGTCTAGATTACAACACTGGAATTTTCTAGCCACTAGAACCAAAGTTACAATATTTACGAACCGTAACCTGGAGCTATCCTTATTTTTACTCTGCAGGATAAAATGTGTGTTTATGTTAATCCAAATAGTTTTATGGAAAAATTAGGATTTGCACGTAACCCGGACGAATTGCGCTTTTTTATAGATTCTTCTAAAATAAATTTAAAAGCAGTTCTGCTCCATAATAGCAACAAAAGACCCTCTATTTCTCTTGCACATGAAATTGACATGAAGGAAACATACGAAAGTATGTCACTTATTCTAAATGCAATAAGCTATAGTATTGCTGTTTTCTTCATCTTTAGGACAGTAGAACAACATAGAGCCATTACCAAGTAAAAGAATAGCTTCTGGGAGATCAATATATTCCAAATGAAGCTAACGTAAAGAATATACTTCTTGTTGATCCTAAAAATTGACTTTTACTTACATTACACATTAAACTTGGATTGATTAAAAATTTCGGTAAAGCATTAGATAAAGAAGGAGATGCATTTAAAACCCTTAAACAAATTTTTCCTAAATTAAATGATGCTCAGCTTTAGAAAGGAATATTTGTTGGACCAGAAAGTAGAAAAAAACTAAGGGATCAACAGTTTGATCAAGAATTAAGTGATGTTGAATTAGCTGCATGGAGTTCTTTTAAAACAATTGTTTCGGAGTTTTTAGGAAACAAAAAAAGTAGAAAACTACGAAAAACTTGAAGAAGAACTACTTGAAAGTTACTGCAAAATCGGCTGTCGCATGTCTCTTACAATACACTTCTCGCACTCCCATTTAAATTTTTTTCCAGAAACTTTGAATGCCATTAGTGACAAAAAAGGAGAAAGGTTCCACCAATACATATTAACGATGGAGCAATGCAACCAAGACAGATGGGATCCAGCAATGATGGGGGATTATTGTTGGTTTCTTATGAGAGAAAGCGATCAGGAATATAAACAAAAGTCAACATTTGCCAGAAAGTTATGTACAAAAGACTTACTGTAAATGTATTTTCATGTGTATTTTTGTAAATAAATCCTGTTATCTCAAAATCTATATGTGGTGTAAAATGTTCGTTGTTGAATTCGCAACCAGGATGCTTTAAACTCCCACAGACAACCATTATAACGTCAGTCGTAATTTTTTTTATATTTGTTGACTAGTGTAATCTTTGCGTGATGATAACATCGTAAATTTTTGGCATTTTCATATTTTCCCGTACTAAGGCTACAGTTTGCATTGTGTATTATTCCTTTCTGGAATATTTGCTTATTTTTGATAGTCATTATAAAACCACTGCACACGTCATAAATTGTAGCTAGATATTTTCATACTATCATCTTTGAGGTGTACTGAATTAGGCTCTTACTTATAAATGTCTTTAGTTCTGATGAATTACCACGCTTGCAGAAGATGAGCAGTAAGGCTTTGAAGTCTGTTTTTAGAAAAAATTAAAATGTCCATTTTGCGGCAGGTCAGCCAATCCCTAAAGAAGCTCAAGAGGTTCCTTCTTGTAGCAGTGATACGGTGGGATGGTGTATTTAATCTTGTTGATATGTTCTGTCTTATCATAATATGTTGTTGTGATTTTCTGTAGAAATGATTTAGATCTTGATGGATAATTCTATTTCGAATACAATACGGTGCATTTACGATAAGTCTTTGTTTCCTATTTTGAAAACTTTCAATCCTTTCTAACCTAAGTTGAGGCTTAAGTTTATTATTTTTGTTTAACATGTTCATCTTCTGATACTGCGAAGCTTCTGTTGGATAAAAAATCTAGGACCAATCTTACCAGATAGTTGAGATACCTAATCTGATTAATTACGATTCGCACGAAATGTGAATTACTTCGGTAGTAAGATATCAGTTAAAAAAATTGTTAGTTCGGCAAAGCGTTGTTCGCTCTATAGCTTTCCCCAAGCAGAGTAATTGGCCTACATGAATTCAACAATGTGGAATTTTTGCCTTCGTTGCCTGAAACTATTATTTTAGCTACTTTCCAGTTTCAGGGAAAGTGACTTAGTTTAAATACGGAATCGGCTATTCTAGTTATAACTGAAAGAGTTTTATCTGGAGCTTTCTTGACTGCTGCTTTTGGTATGCCATCAAACCCTGGTGATGTCTTAACGTTCAGCACAGAAGCAATACTCTTGATCTCAGATTCAATAGTTGAAACAACATTAATGCGATAGATTTAGACTAATCTGTATTTTATCATTGTCGCTAGGATTAAGTTTATGTTGATCAAAGAATTTATTAGAAAAGCTTTCGAATTTGTCCTGTGACTGAGTTAATGTAACACTCTTGTTGTTTCTAAGAAATGAAACAAGTTACTTGGGACTCCTAGTCAGACCGCTCATTCTGAAGAAGAAACCGTCTTGCACTTGCAAGGATTCGATCTTATTTTCTCAATTATTACACAAAAGGAACAACTTATTTCCGATCTTGCTGGCTGCCCCGTTAGCCAGCCTCTTAATAGCAGGATCTCCAATTCTATAAGCCCTGTTCTTTACATAATTTTTGTCGCTCTCAGCTCATGATACCTGGAGAATATGAACGTTTTCATTACAGAAGCTTGGGCGAGTGCTTCACTAATTTGGAATTGTCTGTCTTTCACGGCCGTTTTCAGTGAAAAAATATCTGAAGTTTCTTCTGCGTATTGAGCTTCCTCCAGAAAAGTTTTGAATTTGGCCCAACTCGTCAAAGTTTTACTAGTGAAACCTTCGCTTTTAGCCTCAGGATTACCGTATTGACTTATCACTGGCAGATGGTCTGACGTCAGTTGGTAGAGAACCAACAGACTGAACAATATGTCCGTGTTTTTGCCAAGAAAAGGTCCAAAAGCTGTGGTAGACCGGCAGACGACACTAAATGACTCGGTTCATCTAGTTGACTGCCCTGTTGGCCAGACTTTTGATGGCAGGATCTATGGTTCTATAAGACTTTTTCTTTGGACGATTTTTGTCTCAACTCCTGAGGACTATCACTATACCTAGAGAATTTGAACGTTTTCATGACAGAGACTTTGGCAAGTGTTTCATTAATTTGGAATGTCCTATCTTTCACGATAATTTCCAATGAAAGAATATCTGTAATTTCTTCTGAACATTGAACTTGCTCGAAAAAAGTTTTGAAAAACACAAACATGTTCTGAAGAGGTTTAGATCGCCTCCTACAAGAATCTACCAATCTATCAAGGTACCAAGATGAGTAGTTTCGTATTTAAAGTGTCGTACACTTTCGTTATGAATTTGTTTTTATTTGTCTCTCTCGATGTTCAATATTGGGTTTTACCTTCGTTTTTTCTTTCTTCTCGTTACCTGTTTTTACGATTTTAATGTGACATATTTTGCAATATGTCGGAGTAGGCACCAAGATTATACCTGTATAAGTTGTGATTTAAAGTTTCTGCAATTCCAGCAGTACGATGTTACCAAGACACATAGTTTAGCATTCGTAATGACTTGCTTGCAGTGATGATTTAAGATTCCTGCAAGTTCCAGCAGAGCGGTGTATAGTGTAAACTAAAAAAAAAACCTATATATTTTCATTTTAAATCGCTAATTCTATATAGAACGATAACCTCTAATCCTCAGCCCTTATTCGTTTTAAACCTTAACATATATTTTCCCTTTTTAATTAATTTTAAATAAATTTTAATTCTAAAGCTTTCAGGGTAAGAGGTATTATTTACATATGTAAATTTTTTTTAGTTGACAGCTTTATATTGTTAAACTCTCAGACAAGCTGGATTAGACAGTTTTTTAAATCTTTAATCCCAAATTTTTATAAAACCCTTTAAGAAATTATAATATGTTAAAAATTAGTGATATTTCAATATAGCTTTCTGATTGTTATTACATACTAAAATAGTTATCCAATTACCTAAATGGGTTATGAATTTATCAGAAACAAACTAATCTAGCACTAATTTGCTCAAGTCAACATCATTATAAGGATATCTGAAGTATAATCGTGATAAGATTATCAGTTATTGATGAACTTGGGAAAGGATTCCCAGAGGTTATAAAAATGTGCACATCAACATTCCCGTATAAAGTTGGAAAATTTGTTGAAATGTTAATATATTTTTGGGTAATGTGTAAGTAATAACAAAATAAACATGTCGAAAAGAGATCGGTTTGCAAGCTTTCTACATCACCAGACTAAATAAGTAGTTCTGAAACTTATCGATTACTTAGAAAATGAACAAAGAAAACCTATGTCTATGAAAGAAAAGTTTGAGATCTATGTAGCGAATTGGTCGTAAAATACATAGTAATATACCAATAAAGGAAATACAACCACAATTAAGAAAAAAGAAAACAGATACTTTACAGAAACATGTCAAAATTGATGTAAGGATGTTTTGAGGATTTAGGTATACAAAAATTAGAACTCAGATAACTGTCAATGTTGATCTAAAATCAAGGAGTTCACAATAGAAAGCACTGCAATATAAAATATTTGTGCGAACATTCAAAAATTGCAAGTAAACGGGTCAAATTTTTATAAAATGAATCTTTTGAGTGACAAGATAATAAAGTGAAACGATAAAAAAGATACCATTCGAGGAAAATATATACTATATTATATGCCCAAATACTGGTTTTATAGAGGTAGAGAGTTAATTTTTTTTTGAGATTAGCCTACAACTTTCTTAAGAACTACATGCTGATACGAAATATCTCTTTAATGTCACGGCCTGGCGGACTTAGTACTTTCCTTATATTTCCTTTGGTATTATAACAACTCCTATAATATGACGCTGACCTGACAATGTCAGACTATTCCAAATTTTTAAGAATAGAAAAGCTTGAAAATAAGTTTTTATTACTGTATTAAAGTAATCAATAAAAAATGCTTAAAATAATTCTAGAACAGTATTTTTTGAGATCATTCCTTCACCAGGACGATACAAAATTATTACTTGCTTTTCTTATGATTTTTTCAGTAATTTATGCTTTATTATTAAATTCTAAAGTAAGATAAAAATATAAAAATAACACAAGCCGACAAAATTATTAACCCGAAAACAGACTTTACTTTTCTTAAGTCTTTTAATGCACTAAATTCGACTCTGATCACCAAATTACTCCATCACGTCAGAATTCGGAAACATTTTAACCTAAGAGTTTAAAAACGCAGTTTTTGTGGTTTTTAAGGTTATCTAACATTACTGTATGTACTCTCCCCGCAAAACTTATAGCAGCAGCTTAAAGCATTACTCTTCCTCCTCAAATTTTATTCTGAAGCGACCGGATGTCTTTATTAGTATCCAAGAAATCGTCCATTGAAATTTGTTAGTTTTCTTCTACACTCGAATGGAGAACAAAGTTTTTATTGCATTTAGCAAAGTAGACCAACAGGCAAAGCGGATATTCGAAACAAGTATAAACACAATGTAACTAATCCATACACCCAAGGGGCAAAGGGGCAATGAGTCCTACATATCACTAATATAAAAAGCATTAGAGGCATGCGAGCTGACTCAGTAGCCAAGAATTCGATCCTTCTAACCCACATTTGATTAGGGCAATGTGTCTTACCTAAGCAAACCAAAATGTTCCATTTAACTGCCGTAATGTGTATTAAAACGCTTGAGTTGATAATAATAACGCTAAATAAATAAAATTTAATGCATGGTTCCTCAAAGAGGAATACTGATTTCCTTACGATTCAAAATACGTTTTGATTAGCAGGAGTAGTTCTCTAAAGTGCCGCTATGAATTTTGCGAAGAAAATTTAACCAGTGATATTAAATAACCTCAAAAAGTGTGAAAAAAACCTTGTTTCTTGAACTTTTAGGTTAAAATATCTCAAAATACTGACGTAAGAGTAAAATACGGTGTCATATTCGGATGCAGCGTGACAAGAGCCTTTGAAAAAGTATAGTCTGATTTCTGGTTCTAAAGACGAGTCCCAATTTGTAGACCTGTGTAATTATTCCCTGGACAGGAAAAACGTTAAACTGGATCTGAAAACGTTGTTCCTGTTCTGTGGTGCCATATTATTATCCTTTATTCGTATTACATACCATATCCAGGTATGGTGCAAATTTAAATAGTGTTTTCAATACTTTGGAGATGCCGTATAGAGGTTGTAAACCCGGTTGCGGAGGAATTACCCAAATATATGACGCTGCGAGTGATTCGTTTTCCAAAAAATGACGAATGCCGGTTAAAATGGCAAAATGCGATTAACCATAACAGGTTTATGTCCAGTGATAGTAGCCGAAGGTTTGAGCATCATTTTATAAAAGAGGGTTTTATTTGGCAGATATCCTCAAAGAATTTATCATTAAATATAACAAGATTAAACGAACATAGTGTACCAAATAAATTTCTAGTTGTCCGAAATAGTTATCAAAAACTACAACGCTTCCAGGAAACAAAAACGAAGAGTTTAAATAAATACACGAAATTCTATTTCAAAAAGGAACTGACGAAAGCAAACACGAAATTTTAAAACATAAAGGGCGTACAAGCTATGAAACTCTTGAAGGATTTAATAAATTGTTTAGAACGTTTAGTTTGAGGGAAAGGTGTATTGCCATTAATGAAAAAACTTGAAAGACCCTCTTTCAGACTGTATATACTCTGAAGCCTTCTATTGTATTATTCAAACAATAAGTCTACAAATAAATAAACAAATAAATTCTTTTGTTAAGTTGTTTGGATGAATTACAAAGTTTATTTATTGTTCCTTGTAATTTCAGTAACTGACTACACTTAAAACCTAATTAGATGTTTATAACAGGCGAAAAAATGTTTTCATATTTTGCGATTCTTCAAAAATACATGACTTAGAATACACAGATTATTAAAATTTGGCTTCTCTTTAAATACTTGTATTCACTTATTTAGTAGGATAGTGAAGCCACATTGCTTTTAAGAAACAATATTTTAAGTTCATAATTTCAGTACCGCTTTTCTTCTCATTCAAGTCGTTTAAAGAAAAAAAAGATAGACAGTTCATTTCCTGCTAATTTAACTTTGACTCTTTCTCCACACGCGTTTCGATCACCTAATGATCTTATCAGTGGAGCTGAAACGAACCAAAAGTTAAACTCGCAAGAAACAATTATATATAAAAAATCTAAATTGCGAGAGTATTAAATATCAACAGTCAATATCAACAGTCAAACGACATCTATTCATATGTCGCAGTAGGATTGTAGAATCAGCTGATTTACAAAACAACTAATGTTTTACAACACAGCTCTATTATGTAAAACACCGTAACGATGTTCATCTGGATTGTCATGACGTTACATTTGACAATACTGCCAACCATATTCAGATAAAAAGTAAAAGTGCTTATCAACAATAATAACGTGCGTTTCGTATAGGGCTACCATGTTGTAACTGAAAATACAGTATGCTATCAGTCACGGTTATCAAAAAACTAATGAACTATGTATGACATACAATATAGTTTTAACAATTTTAACCATTCTATGAATAGTCAACCACTTATGACAATAGAAAACAGTTTTTTTCTATAAGTAATCAGTCTATAAGTAAATCATCGTAACAAAAATACAGTGAAAGTATGTAAATATATTAATATTAGCTTTTGCCCGCGACTTCGTACGCGTGGTGGGCGACATTAGACATCATAGTGGATACAACCAATCAACCATGATTCTATCCCCAAAATTATAATTTCCTGCAAACTTTCACTCCCCCTAAGGGATCAATTTCCAAAAAGGGGTGGAAGAATTAACTTATCTTTCCAACTATAAGCCTATATATTAATTGTTAGACTTCTAAGTTCAAAAATGAAGAACTTCCATACAAACTTTTATCCCCTGTTTTACGCCCTTAAAAGACGAATTTTTAAAAAAGAATGATATAGTAAACATCTTTTCTAACCATAAGCGTATATGTAAATTTTTATTTTTCTACATACCAAAATGAAGAACTTTCATACAAACTTGCATCCCTTATTTTACTCCCTTAAAAGGTAAATGTTTAGAAAGAATGATACAGTAAACATTTTTTCCAACCATAACCATACTAATTTTAACATTTCTAACTACCAAAATGAAGAACTTCCATATAAACTTTCATCCCCTATTTTATCCCCTTAAAAGACGAATTTAAAAAATAATGACATACTAAACATTTTTTTCTAATTTCCTAATCAAAATGAAGAACTTTCATAAAACCTTTCATCCCATACTTTACCCCCTTAGGGGATGAATTTCCACAAATCCTTTCTTATTACTCACTTACGTCATTTAAGGAACCTTGAGGCAAAATTTCATGCTTCTAGACCCAACAGTTTTGGCTGTGCATTGATCAGTATGCCTGTCAGTTTGGATATATATATATATATATATATATATATATATATATATATATATATATATATATATATATATATATATATATATATATATATATGTTTTGGCGACTTTCACAGATTCCTCCGTGTGAGATGCAATAGCAGTGGATTATTCCGTTGTAGTGCTGAAATAACATTCAGCAAACGTACAACTATATGCAGCTCCATGTGTAGAAGAAGTACTGTTCGCATTTTACTTCATCTATACACGGAGCTGCATATAGTTGTACGTTTGCTGAACTTGATTTCAGCGCTACAACGGCATAATGTGAATATTTCCACTGCTATTGCATCTCACACGAAGCGTTCAGTGTTGCATATTTCCTTCCGATCTGTCCTTTGCAAACCAGGTGCATGTCGGTACCCTGATGAGTCTAGTAGAGACGAAACATGTACCTCTGCCGTACCACTATAGCGGGGAGGGTAAATTTTTACTTTCTTCTCGGTGTAATGGTACAGATAGCCATCATCTCGATGGTGGTGCAATAGGATGAATTGTGTTCTGTAGCAATTTATTCAAATTGTGCAATTTTTAACACGGAAACGACATAAGGGAACGAAGTTTACATTTACTGTTCGCATTTTACTTCATCTATACAAGGAGCTGAATATAGTTGTACGTTTACTGAATGTAATTTCAGCACTACAACGGCATAATGTGGATATATCCACTGCTATTGCATCTCACACGGAGGAATCTGTGAAAGCCGCCAAAACATATATACGCCATTCAGCGAGAGGTCGGCGAAGCCGCGTTCAGTGTTGCATACTTCCTTCCGATCTGTTCTTTGCACAAACAGGTGCATGTAAGAACTCTAGTGGAGACAAAACGTGTACCTCTGCCGTACCACTGTAGCGGAGAAGGTAAGTTTTTACTTTCTTCTCGGTGTGGTCGTACAGATAAGTCATCATCTCGATGGCAGTGGAATAGGAGGAATTGTGTTCTTCAGCCTAGAACTAGAACTTTTAAATGGAATAAAACAAATATGAATTTTTTAAATTGACATGAAATTTACTTTATTCGAAAGATCACCTTCTGGCATTACCATTTAAATATGACTTCTGGCATATGACCGCCACGGCTGGCTTGGACGTAGTCTAATCTGGAGGTCCAATTTTCGATGATTTTTTCCAACATTTGTGGCCATATATCGGCAATAACGCGGCGAATGTTGTCCTCCAAGTGATCAATCGTTTCGAGCTTATCGGCGTAGACTAGCGACTTCACATATCCCCACAGAAAATAGTCTAGCGGCGTTAAGTCGCACGATCTTGGAGGCCAATTCACGGGTCCGAAACATGAAACTATGCGGTCACCAAACGTTTCCTTCAATAAATCAATTGTGGCACTAGCTGTGTGACATGTTGCGCCATCTTGTTGAAACCACAGCTCCTGCACATCATGGTAGTTCAATTGATGAACGAAAAAGTCAGTAATCATGGCTCTATAGCGGTCACCATTGACTGTAACGTTCTGACCAGCATCGTTTTTAAAGAAGTACGGACCAATGATTCCACCAGCCCATAAAGCACACCAAACAGTCAGTTTTTCTGGATGTAACGGTGTCTCAACATACACTTGAGGATTATCATCACTCCAAATACGGCAGTTTTGTTTATTGACGTATCCATTCAAACAAAAGTGAGCTTCATCGCTAAACAAAATTCGCATATGAAAATCGGGATCAACGGCAATCTTGTTTTGGGCCTATTCACCGAATCTACGCCTTGCTAGGTGATCGTGTGGCTTCAATCCTTGCACGAGTTGGATTTTGTAAGCACGCAAACCAAGATCTTTCCGCAAAATCTTCCATAAAGTGAATGGACACATATCCAATTTCTGTGCACGATAGACTGATTCGGGTCTTCCTCTACGCTACGCTCTACAGCAGCAATGACTTCTTCTGCACGCACTGTACGACGTCTCTGTGGATGCATATTATCATTTAGAGTAAACGTGGTGCGAAAACGTTCCATAGTTAATCGAATTAATTGCTCTGATGGACGATTATGTTGACCGTAAAATGGACTTAGTACACGATACGTATTTCGAACAGAACCATGATTTCTAAAATAAATTTGCACAATTTGGAAGCGTTGTTCAGGCATCAGTCTATTCATGTTGAAATGCCAAACCAAACTAAACATAAATCACTTGACAGCTGACAAAATGGCCGCCAGTTAAAAAATATTGCCAACTTAAAGTTCTATACCTCTATAAAAAACACCCATTATATATATATATATATATATATATATATATATATATATATATATATATATAACAATAAAATAGGGAAGCATCACAATTATTCTTAAAAATCAGAAGGTATTCAAGCTGTTCCTCTCTATCAATAGATTACAAAATATTACTAGAGATGTTAGAACCTCGTAAACGGCATTTAGGACCACACCCGAATAATGCGCGATAGGGTGATCTACCAATAATTGTATGATATAGTGATTTTTGTGGTATTGTTCACATCGACATTCAATCGACCAACTCGTTTTGTTATCGCGCATTCAAGTTCGAAGCAAATTTTCGACATCCTGGTTACTGCGTTCTGCGCTTCCATGAGTTTGTGGGTGTTGAGAAGTTGCAGTGAACTCTGGGCCATTATCGATAAGCCAGATATAAAGTGCTCCAAATTGTAAAAATATGAATAGTACTTCTAATGCAGTTTCAGACACCCGCTTTGAGCGGAGCGATCTAGAATGTAGGAATTTCGTCGCATGGTCTTGGTAATTTAATAGCCATTTATATGATTTATCTGGTATTGACTGTAAGTCAATCAAATCAACTTGGTCGCGAACATTCACATCTCTAGAGATAATTGGTTTGGTGACCTTTGTTTGGAAAATTGCATCTTTCATCACAGGTGGGACATAAATACGCAAATATTTCAATAGCTTTTATTTGAATGTAAAGTTTGTCTATCTTATTTTATCATGGCCGCCATGACCGCACTATTTATATATTTCCAATAACAAATCAAAATAATCCTTCATTGGAATTACCCGAATTATAAGATCATCAGGCGACTTTTTTTTCAATATAAGATGGTTGTAATACACATTCACCAAAATCATTTATAAACATAATTTTTAAGAATTTGTTGTTAAGTTAAATTTATAACAATACTAACCTCAACATGTTTACATAAAAAAACCTGCAATTAAACATTTTATACACAATAATGTTTTCTCTTTTTCTCACCAATGTTGTTAGCCTTGTTAATTTACTTAAATAACAATCATCTAAAATTCATAAGTAAATTTAAAAATAAACAAAAAAACAATAAAAGGCAGATAATAATGCGTTAATATCAGGCCGCCAGGTGATGACGTCATAAATTAGCGCTATGTCTTTATATTGTAGGAGTTGTTGCATTAGCCCGTACATATAAACAGAAGTGGCTGTGGAACTTTTTTGCCGTGTTTTAAAAACTTTACAGCAGTTTAGAGATTTCCGGTGTCGCAATTTGTATTTATGCCTTTAATTACATATTTCTCATATAAGAAATAAAGACCATGAAAAGTTTTAGTTGCAATCTGTCACCAAAATCATAGATAATTATTTGGAATAAGCAAACAAATGGTGAGAAAAATCTGAATTTTAACTTAAAGGATAACGATCAACTGTATCAGAATCCAAATATCTATATAACACAAGAAAACAAGACAAAAATAGTTTTTAAAGGGAAAAAATGCCCCATCAATAAATACACCATAACACTTCAAGTCGACATACGACCACATCGACCACAAGAATTGCTTTAAAACAGGACAAATATAAATCAAAAATATCGTAAGATCATTTTATTTGTTCCCGCACTTTTCAAGTTCAAGATGGCTGTTTATTAAAGTTATCACCGCCCCTTGAGAAATTTAATTTTGGAACATATTGGATTGAAATAAAACTTAATTTGAACACATATTGAAAGCCGGCAAAAGCAAACTTTTGTCAAGAAAAACTTCTAAAGTATCTATTCTTTTATGTGATTTGATTTCGATTTCTATTGTGTCGTTATTTTATTCGAATAAGGAACGAGAAAAATGAATTTTTGTTAGACTAAAGGTGCCCCATACAATATATCATATGTTATGACATTTAGGAGCCTACACAAAAAAACACTGTACATATAATTCCAACAAACTTGCATTAAATCAATGGTACATTCTACGTCACATTCCTGGAAACAAAATAACTTTACTTGACTGTTAATCCCACCAAAAACAAAAATGTGGAAAAGTGGCCAAATTCTCTACTACTTCAGTTTTCTTCAGTAACAAAAGATTTGAAATTTAAATGAGTGCCAAGTTCTTAGATTCGCCAGAATTTATTAATCACTATTCTATGATAATGTATATAAGTAAAAATTACATCCCCGTTATTTAAACTTTCACATGGCAAGTTTAAGTTTTAAGTGAAGCGTATCTAAACTTGCCAGATTTTATTTATGGTGTTATTTTAAATCTTTTTGTTAGTTGATTTTCCTTGCTCCAAAGTTTCCCTTTTTCCAAAATTCACTCGACAGAATTTATTTAATTTATATTACACTCTTCGCAATATTTATCCATAAGAAAACCCAAGGGATGACAGAGACCTTCAAGGAGACCAAGTCAACACAAAAAAATTGGAGTGCATCAAATGTAAATGGTGGTTAACGAAAGTGGATCTTATTTCGGCAAATCATCACCAAAATTTAGGCGCACGTAACAAAGATTGTACCTATGTACTTATTACATACTTATAATAGAACAGACGAAGAAATTACCCATTAATATTTTAATTAAAGGTAAATATCATCTTTAAATGAAACAACACTATACTTTTCCAGAGAGGTTAAATATCTGGGAATAATAATAGATCAGAAACTGTCCTGCAATAACCATATTGAGAAGATTCTACAAAAAGCAATAGTGGCAAGCTGGACATGCCGTAAAATCTTTGGGAGAACCTGGGATTTGAAGCCAAAAATGATCTTATGGTAATATGATACGATGTTCAAATCTATAGTCACATATGTCTACTTAGTATGGTGGCCCAAGATAAAGCAAGTAGCAGTTCAAAAAAAAATTGGAAAGAATATAGAGGTTAGTCTGCGTAGGAATCACAGGGGTCATGCCATAATACCCCACCGCAGCAATAAAGACAATTTTCAACCTCACTCCACTTCATTCAGCTGTGATGAGGGCGGCAGCAACAAATGCCCTCAAGCTGTTCCAAACTGAAATCCTTAACCCGGAAATTTTATTGGACATATGAAGATTCTGGACATAATTCTAACAGAAGTTATATCGAAACCAAGAGATGTCATATCTATTAGATGCCATTTTGACATGAACAATAAAGTAGTAACTAACTGACTCAATGATATGGTTTACTGACGGGTCCAAGATAAAAAAAAAAAAGAGGTCAGAGTAGGATTATCAGGCCCAAGTTTTGACCTTACCAAATCCCTAGGAGATACCCCCACCAACTTCCAAGCAAAAATACATGCAATTGAAATCTGCACTGATGAATGTCTCACTAGAAACACTAAGAAAGTCAAAATATACACATTGTCAGATCGCCAAACAGCACTAACGGCGCTCAGATCAAAACCCTACGAATCAGTTGACTTGGGACTGCAGACTAGCCCTAAAGTCATTGCAAGGAACAACAGAAAAACCCCATTCGTCCAGATTATGTGCAAATCCTAGTCTTTCCGAGCCACGATTTGGATTAGCACAAACACACATTTTATCCTGCAGAGTAAAAAACGAAGATAACTCCTTGTCACGGTTCCTAAATATTATACTTTAGTTCCAGTGGCGAGTAAATTCCATTGTTGTCATCTAGACTCTAATACTTCAGCATACTCTTGGGAGGTCCCGAACTAGATCATTTAATTCAGGTAATAAGTCGATTTCTTGTGACTCTGATTTTAATTTTTGATTCCAATAGTGACTGATTTTAATGTAGCAGATATCGCTGTTTTCTGACAAATAAATCAGATAACTTTGATTTAGATAGCTTTGTCACATGCATTTTCAAAATCTACAAAACATGAATATGTATTTTGATTCACATAAAGCCATCTTTGTATTATTATATTTATTCCCTAGTACCAATTCCACTTGTAAAGCTTAGTCATATGTCACTGATTTCAAGATCTAAATTCATAATATGGATAATTCTTAAATACGCTTGTAGAGTGCAATAACACGATGTTTCGAACATTCTTTAGCACTATTCCTTTATAGGTAGACTTCATCCTTAAATATTTGGTTTGTTTATTAAAAATTAATAAATTTAATACTTACCAATGTATTAACTAAAATAGTTAATTTAAAAAATAGATTCGAATGAAAACAAAATTTGGCAAGACTCTTTTTCTTATTAAACCTATCTATTTCTGAAATAGTGAATGAATTATTTGGGACCAGAAATATCTATTATGTTGTGACAAAGCTTTATTAAAAATAGCGCAATTTAAAAACAAGTGTCACTTCAGTGGCGCGGACAATACTTTTATCAAAAATGTTTTAAAAATGTTGCTGTACTGCATCTTCAAATTTAGTAATGTATGATGCTTTGAGCTTGAAAGGAGGATATTACTAATCCTTCATACGTTACCCTACTGTCGCTCAATAGAAGTTTAACATAAAATGTTCTTTAATGTAAAGAAATGTTTTTTTTTCCTTTTATTTGGTAAATAATAAAAAATTTAATATAGAAAAGTCTCTGTCAACCGATATAAAAAAACGGCCTTTGTCCCTTCCCCCTATTTATTGTTAGTTTTAGCAACTGTAATTCAAAATTTTTCCTTTAAGGGTTTATGTAAAAAAAGGAACTGAATAATGAGTATTTTATTAAATTTCCATAAAGATTTTGTTACAAAAAATACAAAAAAAATGTTATTGGAAAAATTAAAGCTCCGTCAAATTAAAAGTAAATTAGCTTAAAAGGTCACCAATTTCAAATGAAGCGTAAGCCTTAAACATGTCCGAAACAAATACAGCAGAAAGAAGACCTAAAAGTTTTATAATACATTTTTTTAATAAAATGGAATTTATTTTCGATTTTTTATTTCAGATTTTATGGGTGTAATTTTAAATATTTTAACGATGGACGTGGTAAATCATTGGCTCTTGGGCTTAGACAGTATCAAATAGGAATTATTATCTGACGTTTCGCCTACGATTGCACGAGGCATCTTCAGGGATCTTTACTCGACGGGTTTTAAACACTGAATAACTATCGAGGAACAACAGCCCTGTATTTATCCCCGACTGGTGCTCAGCGAACCGTGATCCAGCGTTACAATCGATCACCTGCATCTCTATTAATATTATTTGGATATTTTACGTTTAAAGAAAATAGACACTGAGCACCTTAGCTTCCTTTACATTAAAACTGTGATCTGAGCAATGCTGGTGTTCAGCTACTGCAGATTGTATAATTTGTTTCTTTTTTATACATGTTCCATAAACCTAATGGACCATCCTGTTTCATTTACATACACTTTACCACAAGAACAAGGTACCTTCTGTATGAAATAGAATTGCGTCCTTTAGAGACTTCAAACATTGTCTAACTTTCTTACATGTATTGAAAATTGTCCGAATGTTTGATTTTCGAAGCAACCTGGCAATTTTGTCGGTGGTTCCGTATATAGATAAGACAATACTGTCTATAGGAGATACATTTTTGACATTTTATTGAGGAGTTGGATTTTTATATTTATTAATAGAACGTCTTATATCTTCAGCGCAATATCCGTTGCCTCTCAGAGCACTAGTTAGTTTTTCTGTTTCTGATTCCAGTGATTATTCGTCACATATTGAAAGTACTCTATGTACCAAAGAGTTTATGATGGATTGTTTTTAGGAAAGATGATGGTGTGATGTTGCATTTAGATATCGATTTATATGGGTTGGTTTTCTGTACACAGAGTGTCCCAATTTGCCATTTCCTTTTCTTTCTACGAGTACATCAAGAAAGGGAACAATTTGATTCAGTTTCCATAGTAAATTTTATGCTGGGGTGTTGTTGATTTAGATGATCCGGGAAATTATAGAGGTTATCTGCGCCATGCGGCCAAACTACGAACGTATCATCTACATATCTGCAGCCAAATTTAGATTTTAGAGGAACAGAAGACAAGATGTTTTCTTCGAAAGCTTCTATGAAGATGTTAACTACCACAGGTGATAGCCGAGATCCCATGGCCGCTCCCGAAGTCTGCTCGTAGAAAGTTGCTTGAAAAGTCATTCGGCCCTCACATACTCCATAAAAGACCATTTACTATTTACTAGTCGACGAGATTGCCGACGAATTTATTCGTGTTTCATTTTTCAAAACAAAATTATTAAACATGAAGTACTCAGTTCATGAAATATAGAAAATGATTCATATTCTTCTTCTTCCTTCTTATATATAAGCATTTTGCTTGTTATTCTTCGTCTCTCCTACGTCCTATTGATGATTTGTCCCTCGTGATCTTTACTATTCTGTCGTCGGTAATTCAGTTAATGTGTTCATTCCATTCCCATTTTCTTTGTAATACCCAGTCATTGATGTTATCGATCTTACACACTCTTCTTATATCCTCGCTCCTATTCCGATCCATAAGTGTCCTGCCAACTATCCTGCGCACCACTCTCATCTCTGTTATTTCCAGTATTTGTTTTGTTTTCGAGGTTTCTGGTCTGGTTTCTGCAGTGTATGTTACTATGGGTCTTATTGCTATTTTATAAATTTTTGATTTAACTTCGATTCCTATTTGTTTATTGCTCCATATGGTACTGTTAAGACATGCGGCTGTTCTTGCTGGTTTCATAGCTTGTCCCCTCACCTCCGTTTCAACATCCGCGTATCCGGGTATTTCTATTCCGAGATGATTCATATGTTTTATAAAAAAAAACGATTGTGTTGCGAAAACAGCTGAGCTATTCACTGAACAACATCCCGACAAATACGTCCACAGTAAAGTTGTAATGAAATTATCAACAAAATTCCTAGAGACGAGATCTGAGGCGAATCAAAAGCGAAACAGTGAAGGCCCTGTGCAAAAGGAAGCTGTGGAGATTGCGGTTCTAGGACACATTCCCGTAGATCCTGCGTTAAATACACGACAGATAGGTTCTGTAAGTGAGTCGCGTACAAATTCCATAACAAGTTCTAGCCATAAGATTTCACTTGTCTAGGAACTACAAGTCATCTGTAAACGGACGAGAAACAATTCAAATTTCAACATTTGTTTTTCCAATTACTGCTCCTTTTTCCTATATAGCTTGGTTAACCGCCATGATTTTCGCTACACAGCAGGCTCTAAAGGCATTTTCTCATTTATGTGTGCTCATCCCGAGTCTTGTCATCCGCAACCCATCAGCTGATTTCAAGGGTTTTTAACATCATGGGTGAAAGATGCTAGCTTGTTCACATTTACGACTTTTTGGTATCATTTTTTTACATTCTAAAGACGCCAAACGCCAACGTTCTCTTCTATAGTTTATTTGTATGTTTTGTGTTTTATTTGTCTTATAAACTATTCTAACGTTATTTTTTGTTAAAAAATGGATATCCTAGAATTAGTACTCATATCAATTATTTGCGGAGCAGCAGTTCCTCTGTTTCATAAGCGTCGGTGGTGGATTCGTACTTGGCTGCAGCAGACGAACAAAGGAGATTTCACTAATATCACTTATGTCTATGACATCAGGGTGACAATCATGTTTTAGGAATTTTTTTCAAAAGCTTGTCACTCAAGGCTCGGCACCCGAACTTTTCACCCACAGTCGTAACTCACAAGTGTGAATGGAAAAAGTCACGGGTATTTCACCAATGCCATGAAACCCGGGGTGGGCACCCGTAAGTGAGAAAAGGCCTTAAAGAATATTTCACAAAGTGCATACTAAATATTCTGAAAAGATAAATGTTTGGGATAGAATTTATACATAATTTATGTTAGCGTGTGACGCCATTATCAGTTTTTTTAAATTTTGGTGAAATTTGGTGTTTATAGACTAAACCCAGCTGCAAAACCGACTCGTGGGAACTTCAACAGTCTTGGCGTACTTCGCTGAATTATTTTTAAAGAGATCAATCTAGCCATGAAACGGGGAGCTGAGGGTGATATGGGAAGCCCACTAAAACGCTCCAGAAGGGCAGGAGATGAGGAAGTGCGCTTACTTATCCCTAGTAAGGTAGCAGGGTCCATTATCGGAAAAGGGGGTCAAAATATCACAAAGTTAAGAAGCCAGTACAAAGCCTCGATAACTGTCCCCGATTGTCCGGGCCCTGAACGGTTGCTGACCCTTTCTTCGGATCTTGACAGCATTTGCAATATAAATATATATATATATATATATATATATATATATATATATATATATATATATATAATTATAATTTGTAACTTGACTGGAGATATGTCTTTCTAATTACTGCAAGAAGCTATTGATTCAGCTGTATCCACGATTATCAAGAAGAATGAATATGCGGAAGGTGACGTAATGTTTCAACAGGGCGGAACTAATTATGCCTAGCATGTACGTGTACTTTTGGACCAGATATTCAGACATCAACCATAGAATAGCCTCCTCGATATCCAGATCCAGGTCCTTTAGATTTCTTCTTGTGGGGACACTCGAAAAGCAAAATTTATGCCATTTAACCGAACTCTCTGAAAGATTTGCGCATTATTAACGAATGTCGCCAAGTCACTCCTCAAATGCTACAGAATGTATGACAACGTTTTCAGCAAAATCTGTATTATTATACAGAAGTAGATGGTCAACAATTTCAGGATTTACTGTAGTAAAATCTCGTCATTAAAATTTGTGTCTAGCGCTTTGTAATTGTGTAAAGAATTGAATGAATTTTAAAATGACCCTCAGTTGAATGGATAATTGGAAAAACTTTCCAATGATATGCAACTTGATCACCCTTTCTCTTTAAAATTATATAGGGAATGTATCCCCTTCTTAGAACTAATTAATGCATGTCGAAAAATGTCGCCCTTTCAAAGAAAAAGTTGTCGTTGGGCCATCTTGTATTTGTATACAATGCTTAATGTATTTACCAACTATTTCTAAAAATATAGTATCTCTCAAGTCAATTGGAGCCTATAAACAAGAAAAGCAAAAATAACTAATCCGTTATAACTTTTTATAAACAAAGAACGCCTATTAAGCTTTATATTTTTATTTTTTGTCAATAGAGAACGACATCTTGTATAATTTCTTTTTAATTTTTATCATTACGACGATTTTTCTCGAGGTCATATAGCCGGTCGCGAAGTAAGCAAGGTCAAGAAAATCAGATCCTCCAACTTTAAAAGCACCACCAAAGAGTTCATATTTGTAAGATGATAAAATCAGTGACCGTGTAATATCTTCTGCTTTCATTGATTAAAATTAAGATATTAATTTAAAATCCACATATTTTGGTTGTAAGTCTTATACATAAGAAAATGATGTACAAGAGCACAAAAGAATGAAAGCATAGCTAATAATGTACTATCCACGGAACCAGCACTAGATAACAATCTTTACTAGAACCAACTTTTGAGCTCTGTATGCCCAATAAAATGAAATCAGTAGTATTAATAAGAATAAAGTGGGAGTTCTCCGGAGATATCGGAATGAAGTTTGGAATTAACAAGTGACGTATTTTGAACATCGTTAAAGGAAAAATACAACCGGGAGCATTTGAGATACAGAACGGTGAAACTATAGCTGCAATGGAAGCAGAACAAACATACAAATACCTAGGTATGAAACAAGCTAAATGAATTGACCATCGGACTATGAAGGCCGAATTGACAATCGAATTTGTCAGGAGGGTAAGACGGGTGTTACGAACTAATCTAAATAGTAGAAATTTGTTTCTGGCCCTTAACACGTACGCATGCTCCACGCTTAGCTACTCTTTTGGAATTTGTCAAATAGAGCAGGACGGATTTCAAATAAAAATAAGAACATTCTTAACAAAAGCACACAAACACCACCCTCGGAGTGCTATTGAACGTACACGTACAATGCTTTCAAGATATCAAGGAGGAAGAGGATTAGTGAATATGGGTAAGCAGCTCTACCAACAAATAACAAACTTACGTTCTTATTTCTACAGGTTAGCGGGCTCTTCCACTCTACATCGAGCAATATGAGAGGCAGATGATTCAACGCCGCTACAGCTGAGGGAACAGGATATTCTTCTCACCACCACAGAGACCAAGAGAAGGTATAAGTCTGGCTACTGAAGCCACTTTATGGACGGCATCCAAACGAGGTCAATTGGGATAATGTAGACAACTCAGCGTCGAATTACTGGTTGATTTCAGGACAGATTTCTCTGGAAACGGAGAGCTTTTTGTTAGCTATCCGAAACCAGGTTATTCCTACGAAAAACTATCGGAAGTTTATCATGAGAGATCTCTCAATAGAAAACGACCAATGTAGATACGGCTGTCAAACATTAAAGACAATCCAGCACATAAGTGGAGGATGCCAAGCGTTTGCCGCAACGTAGTACAAGAAGAGACACGACTTAGCCGCTAAGATACTCCACCAAGAGTTAGCAGATAAGTTAAATCTATTGGAGGTACGAAAAGTGCTTTATTACAAGTACAATCCAGAGTTAATTCTCAAAAACAACGAGTTCAAGTTATATTGGAACCGAACAGTTCAAACGGATCAGACAGTGGCTCATAATAGACCAGACATTATATTAACAGAGAATATTTCTAGGCGAACTACAATAATCGACATTGCTGTACCTAACAACAACAACCTAAGGCCAAAATACAACGAGGAGATCGCCAAATACAGAAATCTGGAGGTGCAAATTCGAAAACAATGGGCAATGAACAGCGTCCAAATGATTCCCACAATTTTATGAACAACTGGAGTGATACCAAAGAACCTCCTGCAGAACATCAAGAGACTGGGCCTTAGTGAGCATCATATAAGCCGATTCAGAATGCAATGCCCCTTGCAACCGCGAGGACCGTCCGAAAGTTTGTAGGAAATACACCACATCACCTAGGACCCGATAACATGGAAAGGGAGGGAGTGCGAAGCCATTTAGCTTGAAATCAGAATAAAAAGTGATATTAATACGTAATACTTTAATTGAAAATAAAAATATATATCCTATAAATAGGTGGTCATAATTTCTTTGGTCTTTGTTAATTGTGTTATCAGTTTTTATGTTTAATCATTTGTTGAGAAATACAACAATTCCATCTAAGACTTGTCATAAGTTTTTGCAAAAAGGTAGAGAAGCGTGGTGTGAATATTACAATTCACTGTTTTGAGAAAAATTTGTTATTTTTTTGTCGAGTTAACACTCTAAAATGGTGACCTACAGTTGGTCCAGTGAAAGAATACTCATGCGTCATCAATCTATGGATATATCAAGGACAGTTTTGAGACATGTTCATCTCAATTTGTATATAAATAATAAAAGGACAGAAAACAAGACAATTCTTCAAAGTTTAATTTGTATTGTATTTTTAAGAAATTTTGTTCATTTAAGGGAATTTAAAATAGAAGATTGTTCTATATATAAGAACTATTAGTTGTTAATTGGTAATTTATTACCGGTAAGTATGTATTATTTTATTAAAAACATATATCTAGACGCATATACCTTCATAACCATCAAATCTGTCGCCGATGTGTAAATGTTCGACACTCCGTAAGTAATTTTAAAACATTTTCGCGCTATTTTAATTTATTGTAATAATCATTCATTAAAAATTAGAATAAGTAAGGAAATTGGATTGTCCTTTTAAATAATTAGTGGTGACACTTAAGAGGTAAGCACAACAGCTTGCGCTTAGTTTGTATCAATATTTCATGTTGGCGATGAGAAATGGTGATCCTATGAAATTTGTTTCATCTATCCATGATATAGAAAAAATAATTTTTCAATTAGATATCGTTAGTTCTAAAGAATAACCACTGATCTTAAAATTTCAAGAAAAACCCTATATGTCATTAGAAAAAGGAAAGAAAAAATCCACTTATTACCTCTCCTAGAAAAAATAGACCTCGTCGAAAAGAAGAAACTACAGATCATCCCGAAAGAACCAAAATGGAAGTTCCAAATACACTCTCCAATATGTATCAAGAAAGTAAGAGTATAATCTGTGTTATAATATAAGCTAACCTTAAAGGTAGTATCGTTAATCTATATTTAACAGTATTAATGGCTTTTTTCTTTTAGAAAGGCATGTTACTTTTAAAAGCTTAAGTACTGAACTCCACACCAAAAAGATTGTATCAATGCGTAAATCGTCTTTAAGTATTCCTCTTATGGAACTCGAATTCAATACAAAAAGGATTATACCAGAACATGCGATGCTTCTTCCAGAGCTAATTTTCTTCGAAAGTATATGGAATATCTTAAAAGTTCTTATTCAAGAGAAGTAATTTTTTTAGACGAATTTATTCTAAAGGCAACAAAATATTTTCTTGGCAGGATAATAATATTACAAATATATGCAAACCTCAATTATATTGACAGTAAACGATTTACTGTTGTTCATGCTGGCTCTGCGGGAGGATTTGGTTATGGAGTAAATTTCCTATTTGCCCCCAAATATTTGACTTTGGATTTTCAGAATGAAATTAACAGTGAATTTTTTTCCAAATAAGTGAAAAATAAATTAATACCTAGCCTGAAAAAAACCATTATTGATAGAGAGCAAACAATGCGTATTTTAAATGTTTGCAGGTGGTAAACCTTACTGTGTTATATTTAATGTTCTTTTCGGTTAAAAGAGTAATCCTAATTCCACCTCTGTGAGTTTTGTGATAATTTTATGTCTTTTCAATAAAGGTAATTATTATTATTATTATTATTTAAATGATAGTTTCACTTACCTAAACCGAAGTTGCAATTTTTCCCTTTTCCTGATGGCGAATCTGAAAATATAACGAACTGTTTAATATATTATCTAGTTCCGTTCATCGGTACAGTAGACACGTCTTTATGAACATAAACGTTATATTGGCTAATAAATTTTGATTTAGTTCAGAAGAATATTATTGATGACGTATGGAATTCAATCACTGGATCAACTGAACATAAATTTAACTAATACCAAATGATATTACCTGAAAAAAACTTCAAAACGAACATCATATTTAATTTAAAATTCGGTTTAGTTGCCGATATTCAACGCGGCCCGCGAGGGTGTTGTATTTATGTACTAATTTTACAATATCTTGGCTTCTAATAAAAATTTGTCAATTTAAAAAAAGGAGCATCTTTGTCATTAAACTCGATAGCATAATTATTAACCATTTTACGGCATTCTAAAATAAATTTCCTGACCATACCTCGATATCTTGGGATGTTCAAACATCTTGATCGGTCACAAACACTCTCTGGGTGCCAAAATTATACAGCCTTACAGCCACTAATATTTGTATTCCGGAAACGCCTACAGCAAATTTTATGTTTCCAAATAATTAGGAAATACCGAAAAAAGCCTGCATCATTTTGGCTGGTATAAGGCGGAAAAAAATAACAGAATTTTTATTAATATTATTAGTTACTTACGCTCGTTTCCTTGATCGTCGTACAGTGCCTGTAAATAATTGGGAGAAGCCCAGTTTAGATACACCGAAAATAATTTTTAAACTCGTAAAAAATCGGCTTTGACAAAATAATAAATAGTATGCGAGATATGTTATTTTATTTATGTTTCAGTATTTATTTTAAGAGGGACACCTTACGTTTTTATTTTAGGAAGTTTTTCACAGTTTGTTATGAGAAAATCGTGTTTTCCCGCAGAGACCTTGTAGCACGTAATTAGATGGCCATTGAGCAAGATTCTATTGTGGTTCAGTTAGCATGTGAGTAATTTAAATGCATTTTTGCATACTTGTGGGCGGTAATGTGATGATTTATAGGCCATTAGATTGGAAGTGTTTACCTTTTTATTTAAAATTCTACAAGATTAGAAGCCGCTAAACAACTTAAGCAGGGTACAAAAATCACTCTTACTGTAATATATTTCGATAATGTGACAGATTTTTTTATGAACAAGTCTTTTTATGAACATCTCCCGAATCACTGATCACTTGTGTCTTACTTTTTATTTATTTTGTCATTTACAATGACAGTTTATAATAATTATGAAAAGTATGATATGTTAGTATAGTTTATACAAAGCAATGAAAGTCCCCAAGATGCTTCTGAATTATATTTCAATATGTAATGTATATAAAGCGTTATCATTAGGATACCTTCTCATATCCGGAGATCGTTTTTGTTCATGTTAGGTATCCAGAAAGAAGGTAACCCTTTCCAGAAATATTTGCTCGTTTAAAAAGAAATCTAGTTAAATACGGATCTTTTATTCAACCGCGTTCCAAAACACACATTAAAGAAGAGAGGGAGAGGGAAAAAAAACAAATGTGTTATTTTATGCAGAAACATCAGCTTCATCATTCTGTAGAAAAATAGAGGAAGAAGTTGTTGTAGCGAAATCTGACGCTGAAAGAGTTTTGAAAAAGTATAAATACCATGCATATAAATTTAAAATAGTGCAACATTTACACCCCTGAGATCATAAGCACCGAGTAACGTTTTGTCAATGGTATTTAGAACAAATCCGCACCAACGAATCTTTTGGCAGATTTGTCATCTGGTCTGACAAATCTTATTTTTCAAGTGCGGAAATTTTTAATCATCAGAACACGAGGCATTGGTCTGCAGAAAATTACCATTTAATTTTCGAAAGGGCACAACAAGGGCGCTTCGGGGCTGGTATCTTGTTTTATTTTGGGCCGACGCATAGCCCACAGGATGTATGAAGGGGGTCTCACAGCACGTAGATACCTAGAAATCCTTGAGGAAATTATTACAGAATTGCTTAAAAATATTTCATTGGCTCATTTCCATTCCATTTGTCTTCAACATGACGGTGCACCGAGTCACAAATCTGTTAAAGCATTTCTGGACAATAACTTTCCTCAAAGATGGATAGATACGAATGGGCCAGTGAGATGGCCCCCACCATCGGTATCTTTCTATTTTGGATTTTTTTGTGGGGTTTTATGCAAAACGCTTACACATCATATCCGTGATAACATCCGCCATAACATATATATATATATATATATATATATATATATATATATATATATATATATATATATATATATATATATATATATTTAATTCACTTAATTAAGTTAATCTAAATCAAAAAGTAGTTTTTCCATTGATATCTTGGAGGAATCACTCACCGAGTTCGTCGCTTACAGCTCAGAGATTTTCAGGAAAGAAGTACGTGTAAATTCAGAAAATATATTTTTGGGATTATATTATATCCCAAAGCTTTATAGATGTCCTGAAACTAGTTCTTAAAGGTTCTCAGTTTTCTATTGCCAATAAATACAGTTACGACCTTTTTAAAACACTTTTCTCAAAGTCATAGTCTATCATAAACTCCCTTATTTGTGGGCCTGCAAATATGCCCTCTTTTATTTTAGCCTCACTGATCCTAGGGAATTTATTCTTAAAGAACAGGAAAGCTGAACTAACCTGGACCACTTTTGTCCATCGCGTTAACGAGATTTGTTTACAAGTGGTTGATAAATAACGTTTTTTTTGCCCAAGTATTAGATTTTTTGAAGTGACAAGCTTGCAAAATGATTTATGCAAACTCTCCTATCACAAATTACAATTAAACAATTAAATTTAGTATATCCCTGTTGGAAACCTAACAAAAGTGCTATTATTTTCAAATCGCCGCATATATTCCAGGAATACTGTTGATATTTTGTCTTTGATAGAAAAATCTTCATGTTGTCTTACGTTTCTTTCATATGAGCTGCACAAGTCTTAGGAATCAAGATTTTCATTTCCAATATGAAGAAGCACGGTTTTTTTAAACTGCTTAAGGAATCTATAAATAACTTTCATTCCTTAGAAACATGACGGTCTCCTAACTCACCAAGTGATGAATCAACAATATTACAACACACTCGATTACCTCCTTTGGAGAACAAGCGTTGGAGGTCTTCCTCCCGTCGAAGAAAGAGTAGTTCCCTTCTCAAGGGAATTCCAGCCCCTCGATATAGACCCCAACACTTCTGCCAGGTTCTTTAACAATTTTTGTAATGCAACCATAACAGTCCATGGAATGGTCCTTTGGTTCCATCTATATGCAAATCACATATTTCGCGACTTTTGTTAAGCCAACCACCGATTTGATACCCAAAATAAAGTTCATATGCCTTTTTATCAAGAGAGTAATATTCCTTCTTTGGGGATCCAAAATTGGTTCATCACACATAACAGATATTGTTTGGATGGTTTCCACAACTTCACAGGATTTTAAAGAATTTAAATAAATACTAAAACACCTTTCTAACTCGACACGCTATGACTAAACTAAACGACACTCCGAGATTATCAAGTTCGCTAGACTTGTTTTGACAGGTCTGACGTGTATTTGACATTTTTATTGAACTAAAATACTATCATAGATTGTTGGCGATCACCTTTTATTAAAACCACAAGCAAACAGGAGTTACATCAAACATACATTTTGCTATCTGTGAAATATATATATATATATATATATATATATATATATATATATATATATATATATATATATATATATATATATATTTATATCAAATTACAAAAAAACTGAGCCCGGTGGGCAATTTTTGTGGTTATATTCGGTTTTAGCGTAGCAAAGTATATAAACAACAGCTATAGTTATCTATTTATCAAAATTACTGTCGACCAATGTAATCTGGACGTTAGCGATAAG
Organism: Diaprepes abbreviatus; assembly: GCA_034092305.1. Lineage (NCBI taxonomy): Eukaryota > Metazoa > Arthropoda > Insecta > Coleoptera > Curculionidae > Diaprepes > Diaprepes abbreviatus. The sequence goes on along the minus strand of JASJET010000210.1, from coordinate 7,607,989 downwards.
CCTATAGTGGAAATATTTTTATAAAGCGTATAAAATTATCTTACGGTTATCAAAAGTTTTTGTGCGAACGGACATAAATAAAAATGAAAATTTTTAAGATACAATACTCCTTAATAATGAATTACTTCTGTTACTAACAGACATTGTACCGAAATATATAAAAAAAAATGTTAATTTTCTTGCTAGACACTAAGATATTTTTAAAAAATTATACATCAACAACTTAGAAAAATGTGGGCAACCTTTCAGATTTATCATAATATGAATATAATTATAAAATCAGGATATATTATCCCCAAATTATTTATCAACCGAAAATCTAATTAATATATTTTATGACTATTAGTTATTAAGTTGTTACACCACCCTTGGGCCCGGAAAAATGGGTATAAAAATAACCTTTTTTTTGACGTAGCTATTAAATATATAAAAAAATTTTATTTTACACATATGCATAGCACTTTTGTGAATAATTTGGATAAATAGCGAATAAAAAATTTTTTAAAACGACGCAGATATGAGCTCTTTTTTAAAAATTCTTATTGACGGTGGAATTATTTTCTCTATCAGGCATAGTTTGAATAATAAAAAAAAATTCTTATTGAGAAAAGTAATAGCTAATTTGTAGCATAGAGAAAATATATATATTTTTGTTGCAGAAATGACAGCTGTTAAAGTTTTCATTTCATTTCAGATTATTTTTGTGTTATGACGTCATATATAATGTCTAAACAAGTTTTTTTGAATTAGTTTTGAATTAGGAGGAACTTCTGTTCATGTTTCACTGATAATCTAGTACAAAAAACCTATACCTGCAGTATAGATTCTAAATCTGAAGGTAGTTTATAGGCATTTCTCATATTTCATTTTTTCGTTGACGATATTATCTTCACTGAAACTGCCAATTTCGGCATTAAAGTCACCCATTATAATAACATACTGAGAGATTCCTGATTGTTTTGTCAACATTATTTCCTCGTCCAAGTCTTCTATTTCTGTCATCCGAGATGCTTGATAAGGAATGTACCTATATTATTTCAAGGCTTTATCGTTTTTGAATATAGAAGTATAATATAATGAAACGTGTCCAGATCTATGTTCAAATGAACCGTTCGCCATTGCAGGTCACCGGCCCAACAAAAAAGCTTTAAAAAAATGTATTATAGGCCCGTCTTCGCTTTCAATACAAAAATACATTATAAAATATACATATGTATATTTTTCAAAAAGTTTTTACCTTACCCTTTTATTTACTTTCTTCAATATACAAACTTTTACTTAAAAAAAACCCTTCCTTTTAAAGGAACAAATAATATTAAAACGTATTTTTAAAGTGTGGAATAAAAAGGAATATTTTTAAGTCTCCCTCCGTAGATCAAGCTACCTCAATGGAATCTTAAAAGAGTTTTTTTTATCGCGTTTTATGTATTTGCTTATTTATTGGAAGTTTATTTTGTTAGAAAAAAGTTATTCGAGATGTCTTTAGGGAAAAGAGGACTTCTAAGGCATTAAAAACATTTTCGAGTGCGAATTCTAAGTAGATATTCAGACATTCGATTTATTGCGAAACTTTTCGTATATATCAAGTATCTGCTTTCACATATTTAATTCTTATTTCCACAACCGCATGATAATATATTAAAAATATCGAACTAATTCGTAGGAAAAATTGAACATTCTTAAAAATAACAACACGGTGTCATGTACTTTTCAAATGATTTCTGATATATATATATATATATATATATATATATATATATATATATATATATATATATATATATATATATATATATATATATATGGGAATACATCCGTTCATTCGTTTGGTTTTTTGTAGAAATTTGCAGACATTTCGCCAAAATCCCATTTGGCATCTTCTGTGCTTGCTCGTTGATCTTGCCTGTCATACACGACCTACAAAAACTAAAACAGCTACCTAATAAATTGCTACTTCCCCTTTTCAAACAACAAGTATTTAATCTGGAAATGTTGGAAAACGTTCAAAAATTAAACCTAATAAACGAGAAAAAGTTAGTTTCTATAATGAGTTCCATGACACTAAATACTCTTTTGATAAGTCCCGAATCTAAATTAGGCTAGATCATTCAAATACGAAATCCCGAAGATCGATGCCTCGAATCAAAATTGCAATTACCCTTATCTTGAAACCCAGTAACTATCGGGCTTTCAAATTAAAAACCATCGCAAGCAATAAAAGAACTCCTCCTGCTAGCCAAGCGCTGCTTTAACTGTGGGCATATTGGCCATTTAGCCGCAAATTGCCGTTACCAAATGCAGTGACGTCGTAATAATTTTCAAAATTGTTAATTGGTACCAAAGAAATGAGAAGCCTTTGGCAAACGAAAATGGTGCATCGTCATGGACTGTCGAAAATTAAACAAGATCAGTGTTTGCGAACACTATTCTCCTCCAATATTGCTATATTTTACGATGCTTGATATCGTATCCACATTACATCATCAATTCGCCAATTCTGAATATAAAAACAAAACAGCTTTCTCTGATAAAAATGGTCACTAAAAACTAGTTCGTATATCTTTCAACTTAAAGAATACATTTCATATTCCATAGAATGATGGACGACATACTTCTTAGCGCTCACAACGAAAGATGTTTAGTTTACATGGAGGACGTAATCATATAATCTCCCACAGTACATGAATACATGAAACGACTTAGAGAAGTATTCAAACGTCTTCGGAAAGCCAACTTAAAAATACAACCAGATAAATGCGAATTTCTTAGAAAAGAGGTCGCCTACCTTAGCGATAACTAACCTAGCCAAAAATGGAGTTAAAACTCACCCTTCCGAGACTTGAACGTATCAAAAAATTTTTATGAAGTAAAAACTCCTAGGTAAATTAAGTCTTCCTTAGGATTAATTGATTGCTACCGGCAATCTATTCCCAAATTTAAAAAAGCATCAAAACCTCTAAGTTAAAGAAAAAAGTCAGTTTTTCCTTGATGCCCGCATTATTCTACTCATCCCAATGGCGAAGAACCTTTTCTCATATTTGCAATAGATATAGTCTTCTAAGAAGGACCTGTAAGCAGAGATCTTCCGATAGCATTTAGGTCCAAAACCCTATCTAATACAGAAACTAAATATTCCTCCATTGAAAGAGAGCTGCTGGCCATCATCTGGACAGTAAAGCACTTCTACCCTTGTTTATTTAGGACATAATTTACCGTTATAAACAATCACAGATATTTAACTTGCCTCGTTTTAAAAACCCCAGTAGCAGACTGGCTCGGTGCCGCCTCAAACTTGAAGAGCACGATTATGCTCTAACTAGAATACGCATTAATTACTTTCAAGAACGCGCAAACTTCAATCTAAGATTTCAATTTATGCTTCGAATGGTGTTATCGTTAGATCCAATCATCGAGCAAACACTATTGGAGGTATGCATGCAATGGTTTGCGCGTATTACACGAGAAAGAGAGAGGGGAGTGAATATGGGAAAATTATGTCTCTCTATGTATATGTCCGGCTTAATGAGGAAAAAGTTGTGGGGGTGAAAAAAAGCCTGAAATGGTTTGTGTAAATAGATTCAGTGTAAGCGCCTGCCCGCATATGCAGCATATACTTATAAGAAGTTAAAAATTAAAATATCAGTAACAAATAAAGACATCTTGACTGCCATAGAATTAATTTAACAAGTTGCCGTGTTTCTTCTTCAGTCATTTAAAGGACAAATATACAGACTGTTTATTTCCTGCAAATATAACTCTGGTCCGTTTTCCATACGCGTTTCGACCACCTAATGGCCTCGTTAGTGGAGCTGTAACGAACCACAGCAACATTCATAGGCAAAAACTATAAAATCTAAATTCCTATATATGTTGGCAGGATATAACCCTGCAGATCTTTTCAATACCAGACTGTAAACTACCGACAGTCAAACGACATCTATACTTACACCGGAGTAGTGAAAGCCTCCTGCCGACATATATCGGAATTTATATGTTATATAGAGAGTTGGTTCCTATGAATGTTGACTTTGACTCGTTACAGCTCCACTGATGGGATAATTAGGTGGTAGAAACATGTATGGAGAGATGACTAGAGTTGAACGAATGGATAAAAAAAAACCGAGGGCGGTTATACTAGATCGTCGATACCTAGGCCTCTATTGGGCGCTTTACATCCCACCATAACTGCAGATCATTCGAGACCTATTGCTTTGGTGAATCCAAGCAGCCTCGTTAATCGAACTTGCCTAACTGCTTCCGGTAACAAAATTGTATCCCTGAAAAATCTCTGTCTCAGTTCGTTGGGTGCCGGGCACTCTCTAAATACATGGTCAACAGTTTCATCCTCCTCCAAACACCATCTGCACGTCGGGTCGTCTTCGACACCGATCTTATGAAGATGGCCCCTCAGATGACAATCTTCTGTCAACAATCCCACCACAATTCGCAGCTCTTTCCTTCCTAAAGGGAGAAGCTCCTTAGTATATCGTGAGCTAGGTCCAGTTATATGTTCCTTATCACACCTCATCATAGGAGCTACCCTCTTTTTTTCTTTCCAGGAACGATTTTAATTCCCTTTTGCCAACAGCAATTGGAACAGGTAGAATTGGTTAGAATCCATATGGTTTAGTTGCCGAACCCAACTTTGCCAGACGGTCTGCTTCCTCGTTCCCGCGTATGCCCGAGTGGCCCGGAACCCACACGAGTCTGACTGTATAACCGTTCCTTGCCACACCATTCAATACGTTCTTGTACTCAGACACCAGTCGTGAAGTTACGACACTGGATTTCAGTGCCAATTCGAGTATATATTTATTACCCTATTCCTGTCTATATCACCCTCACAGAGGTAAGCACATTGTAGAATAGCATGCTAGCTGTGAAAATCGTCGCCCTTTGCCCGACCGAGTAGTACTCTTTGACTCTTATGCTTTCGCTGAACACTCCGGCTCCAGCTCTTTCATCTTGTCGAGATCCATCAGTATATGACCAGGATCCATTTCTCTGAAGATTTTACTTTCCCTCCCAATGTTTTCCACTTGGCAGAAATATATCCAGAGAGAGTTTGGGTTTTAAAAGCGGTGTAATGTAATCTGTCCGCTTGGGAAGTGATGAACACCTCTCCACCGTGCTTTCCCAGACACCTGAGCCGCCCGTTCCAATTCCAAAATGCCACAGGCAACTGAGACGGGTCCTCGTTCTCTATGTATAAGTGAATAAGAGGCAGGTTCATCAGGACTTCTAGTGGGAGCAGTAATCATCGCACTCAATATTCTCGCACAAGCCATTCTGTGAACTTTGTCAAGTTGGAGGTTATGGTTGAGCTTTATTTTACTACACTACCATATAACAGCGGCGTACGTTATCAGGGGGCGGATCACTATAGTGTATATCCAAAATAACACTCTAGGTGTCAGCCCCTATGTGCATCCAAAGCCTCGTTTATAAGCCCAGAAATCACATAGAGCCTTCTTAGTTCGATATCGATAAAGGACCTTTCCAGTGTCTTTAATAGGAAAATGGCTCGGCTGATAGGGTGGAAAGACTTAAATTTGTGTAGTCTGTTCTTTCTATCTTGGGAATAAAGACTACTTTTGTTTCCCTCCACGCCGTCGGTATGTATCCTAAGCTCAAGCATGAGCGGAATAGTTTTACCCTTTGGCTTATTATAATATCGGAGGAATTTTGTAGGAAAGCTGGAAATATATATCCTTACCAGGTGATTTGAAAGGAGCAAAAGTTTCCATCGACCATTTCATCCTTTCATATGTTACTATCATTTTAACTAGCTTGTAATCATGATATGCTAAGGGATTCCCCTTCTTCTTTCTTCTTTAGATTCACCCTCATATTTAATTGAGCCTGGAAAGTGCACTCTTAGTAGCTTCCCTCTTCTGTTGTGGTTTGACCTCCTTCAGGGAGAGTCAGTGCTCCAATCTATGTTCTCGCAATATTTCTTCCGTACGCTCCTCTGTTAGTCCCTTGTTTGCTTCTTGTATTCTCTCTGAGTAGTTTTATATTTTTCCCACCTTATTTTAGTTAGGTATTTTAAAGCTTTTTTACAAAGCTTTCGAACATTTTTCCAATGGTTCTCGATTTGAGGGTTCCATCAGGATATTTTGGAGTTTATGGGCCTTCGTCTTATTTGTCAGCTAGCCTTAAATGAAGCACGAAGTGCATCACTGATTCGTTTGGTGGCGATTTTCAAATCAGCTTCATCATGGTATGTCGATAAGAAGCCTATGACTCTGCTGACCAGAGTTATAGTTACGGGAAATAATTTATCTATATATTTTTCCTTTAACTACCTGAAGGAAAAAACGGTCACTTATTAATATAAACGATATTTAAAAGTGTATTGATATTGAGCCTAATTGCTCCAATCTCGAACAGGACATAAACCTCTTATGGGCATTATTCCATAATATTACTTGTTAAAACGTATCCCTTATAATACGAAATGCTGATAAAGCTAATGGTCGAAATTGAATTTATGTCACGAGAATACAAAATCAGGCTCGCACTACCTGCGTCAAAACAACCGGTCATTGTCGTTTGCTAGTGAAGGACGTCATTTTTTAATTGATTTGCTAACTTTTTTGTAATTCCTTTAATTCCAAGTATAAAATGAAAAAAGAACAGAATAGTCATTATTATTGTCCCATCATGTTACTTTTATAAAATACGAGCGATGAGAATTACAAATATCAAAAATGATGCATCGTCACTTCATTAATTATTAAAACTTTCTATGACGCATGAATAATTGTTTTTAGTACATTTTTAGAATAAAGCTCTCCGTATACACGATTGTCACTTTAATTTACAATACTCTTGATACTGGGCAATCTTGGCACACTAAGTTATTTTTATAAAATAGGCGTGATAAAAAATAAAAATATAAAAAAATGATGCATCGTTTAATTAATTATTAAAACTTTTTGTGAGGTATGAATGTTAAAACTCTCCATAAACGTAATTCACTTAATGTTATTTAACTTAAGATATATGAGATTTGTAAATGGTACCACGTTTTTTATTTTTTCCTTTGGTTCACAGCAAACAGTATCTCCAAACCAAATTTCAAATTTCTAGATCTGTGGGAAGCAGGGGCCGATCTAGCCTCCCTCTTTGGGGGGGGGGGCGGTGATATTACAAAAGCTGTACTTCGAAAGCAAGTTGTCGACGGGGTGGGGGAAGCAACATTTCCATTTCTAGTGTAAAAGGCAGGGTCGGGTCTATTTTTCTGAATTTGAAGCTCTTGGAGAGGTGGGGAGCGATCACAAGAAAAAACAAGTTGCCGATAGGGGGGTGCTGGATATGAGCAGCATACACATTCCTAGTATAAGAGGCAGAATCGGGTCTATTTTCCTGAACTCAAAGCCCTTGGGGGGGGGGGGGCTATCGCAAGAAAAAGAAATTGTCAACGGGGGGAGTGCCAGCAGCATACACATTCCTAATATAAAAGGCAGAATCGGTTCGATTTTCCCGTGCTTAAAGCTCTTGGGAAGGGGAGGGGCGATCACAAGCATACACATTCCTATATTCTATTCAAGAACTACACAGAGTAATAAAACTGTTGCCGAAACCTCCAACGTACTTGCTCCAATGCCGCAAGTAACTGAAGACTGCCCTAAATCTAATTATGTTTAATTATATTTAAATATTATAAGGTTTTGTAAATTTACTACAACAATAAAATTATTGATAGTTCAATTTGATTTCTGTTAGTGAGCAAAGTACACCTTGCAGTGTGTCCTTAGTGATTTATCTTGTTTGTACTTGTTTTTACATATTATTTGAGATTAGTGAGATACTCAAAAGATATGGCTTCCACATCTATGTTTATTCCAAAATCGTTAAACAATAATATTTTTTTTCTCAACGAAAAACTTATTACGATGAATGTTTATGATGCCTTAAGATATCAATATCTAGATAATAATGTTAAAAGCTGTGTTGAGATGTGTTCCAACAAGACAGGAGTTTGAAAATCTACTATGTACAGAATACTGAAGGAGAAGAAAACGACTGGAATTGTTAGTACTCTCAAGCCACATTCGATCACAGGCAGACGAAAAACCTCGTTGGGAGAAGAGATGAAAACTGCAATAAAAAGGGTTGTACATACATTTTATTGTGAGAAGCGGATCGCAATCGTCGAAAAATTCTAACTAAAATCAATGAAGATCGGGATTTAACTGAAATTAAAAGAATTAAACTCTGAAAATTGCTCAGAGAACGTAATTTTTGCTGGGAAAAACCAGATAGGAAATCTGTTTTTATAGATCGTCCGGAAAATGTCCGTTGGAGAAGGAAATATTTCTCTCAAGTAAAAGGTAGAGTTGTTAGAAAAAACACAACTTACAAAATTAATAATTTAACTGAACTTTTGAAAGATAAATAAAGTTACTGCAGAAAATTGAGACAAATCCGTATAATAAAAGAATAAAAGAAAATGTGGAAACTCGATCTCATGATCGGTGAGATAGAGGAACCAATTATAATTAATTTGAGCGAAAATAACTTCACTGACTTTGATTACGAATTAAATACGTAATGTTTACCAGCATAAACACAGTTTATTATTTAGATTTACTGTAACATATAAAGATTAATTACATTTGAAACCCTTTTTAGTGTTTAATTGTAATTCTGCAGATAAAAAAATAAACTGAAACGTTAAATGTCCTAAAAATGTTTTTAATTAATAATAAAATGACCGATAGCCCCAAAAAAAATTTAATATTTGGACGAATTTCTTTTTTTATATATGTTTAACTTCTTGTATTTTTGACAATGGATATTTTGTAAGTATTTAAATTATAACTTAGAATTTTTTGAGAGAAAAAGCCTACGTTTTAGCCTGAATGTGCCGAAAACGGTTCCTTGCCTAAATTAAAAATAATAAAAATACAGTTGCGATTTGTGATAAATATGTCAAAATTATTTATATTTTCTAATGTATGTGAATTATTAAGAAATCATAAGAAATAAAATAATATTATAAAAACGTTTTATTATAAGTTTATTACCAAGATAATATTCTATGCCATAAATACTTAGTGATAATAAACCTCCTTCCGACGCCTATGATAAGAAATAAAATCCTTTTTAACACTTCACACATTCAAATATTGTTATCCAAACCAAATAGTCCATTATTATAGACCGGTATTTTTGATTATAAAATTTCTAACCCATTCCTATGAAAAATATATGTGTCTAACAGATTTTGCCAAAGACACCGGACTAAAGAACACAGGTAGATTGCGAAGAAAAAAAGGGTAACAAATGATTTATTATTCTCTCTCGTTCTTGCATAAACCATAGTATAAGAAGCAAAATCGAGTCTATTTTCCTGCACTCAAAGCTCTTGGGGGGGGGGGGATTGCCCCCCCCCCCTTTGAATCGCGCCTGGCGGGAAGTACCTTTATTTTTTGGTAATCGGTAAGCCAGTAAATGTCAAAATATAAAAGCTTGCATTTAACTAACTTAGAAACTGGATAGGATAGAAGCATAAAGTGTGGATATTAAGTCCAACTACTAAGTACTCTTGATTACAAAAATTTGAAAGTTCTACTCAAATCCAATGCTCAAAAGATCACGAAGTTGAATCCGGTACATAATTCTTTCTATATTTGCCGAACTATAGTGCCTCTTGATATCATATTTTTAGACTTTTATATGGCACATTGAGTGTCAAAAACTTCATACATCCGTAAACACATAGATATCGTTATACGTATTTATTTCGTGTGAATAGTAGCCTCAATATAACCTAACTGAACAGAACAAAACCGTTCTCCACATTAAAAATATATATATATATATATATATATATATATATATATATATATATATATATATATATATATATATATATATATATATATTTAATTCATGTATATAGGTCAAAGAAAATTAACTTTAATTTTGACGTATTAAAAAGTGCACAACAAAAATTGTTAAAACAATGCTATGCAAGTATATAAGCAATTGTTTTCACTACTATTAAAATAGAACAATGTTGCTTCAAAAAAAAAAAACAGGATCAAATTTTATTCCAGTGTGCAGGGTCATTAACTACATAAACTTGTAAATGAATGTCAATTTATGCATTTTCAAAGGTAATTAAATTGAAGACGATTCGGTAATTATTATGAAAGTTCAATAATATCTCAAGAATGTACAGTTATACGAGTTTTATCCGGAAAAACCTATATTATCGAAAAAGCCAACTTGCAGTAGTTATATTTTTTTCAGAAAAAAATGTAACTCATACAGGCACACACAACAGAGTGCTATTTTATTTGGATATCTTCTTGGGTAATAGGTTGTAAAATAAATTTCAAAAATTCATTTTTTTCTTTCCTATACTTACTAATTTTTCCCCTCTTAAACAGAAGATTTATATACATTAAAAACAAAAATATTTAAAGCACACTTAAAACACTGAAAAGTTTTGTATAACATATTACATTTCATTTTAAAATCAACAGATATAACTAAAAATTTTTAGATAGCCTACCTTGGAGCTTGTCAGTTCAAGAGTATTAACATTATTAAATATATCTTAATTTGATGTAATGGAATTTATTTTTTTGACATATTTCTTTGGGTAGTTCCTTCTTTATATTAAAAAAAATTTTCACTATATAGAGTATCCGGAATATTTTATAGAATTAGTACAGGGTATAAAACAAGTTCGTGACTTTTTCTGTTCATCTATTTATTTATTTTTGAATCCTTAGCTTTGGTTAATTAGATTATGGTAAGTTTGACTGAGATTACTTATATCTTTTTATCATTAAAGGCGTTTTTTTCTTTTTTAATTTCTATAATTTCTTTCATAGTTAATTTATGATAATTTGGGCCTTGAGTTAATATTTTGCTGTTGTTAATTTCGAATTCATGTTTTGTTTGGATTTCGTGCTTGTGTAATGCAGTTGTATATTTGTGACCGTTCAATCTATTGTCTAAGTACTGTGTTGTCATTCCTATATAAGTTTTAGGACAGTTTAGACATGGTATTGAATAAATAATGTTAGGTTTTTTCTTTTTATGTACTTTACTTTTTAAAGGGGTAAATAAATTTTTCAGTAAATTTTCTGCTTTATGACAAACGGTTATATGCTGTTTTGATAAAATATGTTTCATTTTCTCCGAAAGACCATTTATATGAGGCATACTAATATACTTGTTATTTTCTTCTTGATTTTTATTTTTTGGTTTTTTTGTTTTATTATAGAACCAATATGTTCTCTGTTTTATTATTTTAGATATAATATTTTTGGAAAGTGATTGTTCAGGAGAGTTGTGTGTACCTTTTTTAGAGTTTCGTGGCAATATTTTGTGGAGGTTAAGGCAATAGCGCGCTCTGCTAGACCTATGATCACAGTATTTTTTTGACTTTTTGGGTGGTTTGAATTATAATTTAGGTAACGACCTGACCAAGTTTCTTTAATATACCATTTAGTTACGATTTTGTGACTCTGTCTCTAATTAGAGTTAAGTACAGAAAATTCATTTCCTTTTTTTTTCTGTTTCGGCAGTGAATTTTTCATGGATGTAGTTGGAAGCAGTCATTATGGCATCAATCTTATCTTCTGGTACTGTTGTTAACGGTCATCAACAAATCTTTTAAAAAATGTTCTAATGAAATTAAGTTTATTTATTACGTTTTCCTCCAAATGTTCCATAATAAATTGTGCGACTGTGGAACAAATCGGAGAGCCCATTGCACAGCCGTCCAGTTGCTGATAAAATTTATTTTCATACTGGTAAGTAATTATTATTTAAAGTGTGGTTAACTGCCTCAATAAAATCGGTTAACGTAAGTTCAGTATGTTCTTTCAATATACTCTATTTTTGTTTGATTATATTTGATACAAGATCATTTGGAATGTTTGTATATAACGAGATTATATCTAGTGATATTCGTTTATAATTTTCTGGAATATTAACTTTATCTATAAATTTTTTGAAATCGAATGAGTCTTTATAAAATAATTTTTTGTTCCGGTTATTTTTTTTAATATAAAGAAAGAACTACCCAAAAAAATAAATTCCATCACATCATATTAAGATATATTTAATAATGTTAATACTCTTGAACTGACAAACTCCAAGGTATGCTATCTAAAAAATTTTTAGTTGTATCTGTCGATTTTAAATGAAATGTAATATGTCATACAAAACTTTTCAGTGTTTTAAGATGTTTCACTGTGTTTTAAATGTTTTTGTTTTTAGTGTATATAAATTTTCTGTTTAAGGGGAGAAAAAACTTGAAAAAGCACAACACGATATGCGAAACGTCGTAAGTAAATACAGGAAAGAAATATCTTCACGAAGTTTAGCCAACATTTCAACTGGCATTTTCAAGTGATGCTTCCTCGACGGCTGCTCGACTTAAAATGAGCGTGCTGGTCCTCTGACGGCCTTTTTATACTTTGGCGGTTGCGCAGGTTATATCTTGGTTCTGTCTGGTTGGTTTCTTCGCTTCTCTGGGTTTGTGCCTCTTCTCGGCCCGCTGTCCTGTTTCTCTGGTGTGTTGTTTTTGGTTTGGTTTTGAGTAGAGTTTTCCATGTATTTGAAATATTATGCGCATCATCTCTCTTGTTAAAGTTTTTAGTGCTTTCTATTTCGAGAGCTTCTCTGATGATACGCGTTCTATAGTGTTTTATGGGTGCGATCTGTTTGGTCTCCTGGAAATTTATAGTGTGTCCTGTCTCCTGATGATGTTGGAATAAAGCTGATGTTTGCTTATTCTTTATGTTATTTTTATGTTCTTGGACCCTTGTAGAGATTCTTCTGTTTGTTTGGCCAATGTATTTCACAGTCACTACATGGGATGCTGTACACTCCCTGGTTTTCCAATGGTATTTTGTCTTTAGGATTACCCAATAATTTGTGTATTGTTGTTTGCAGTTTGTAAATTGTGCATATGTCATGTTTCCTCAGAATTCTTCCAATTACATCTGTTACACCTTTTATGTATGGCAGTGTGGTTTTTGGTTTGGATTTGTCATCTTCTTCTTTTTTCTCTGCTACTGCTTTCGTGTTCTGTTTTATGGCCTTTTTGATATTGTGTTCTCTGTAGTTGTTTTGTTTTAGAGATGTTGTGATATTGTTGAGTTCTTTTTGGCGGTTTGTGGGTTTGGTTAGTCGCAAGGATCTGGAAATCAGTGTGTTGGCGACTGATTGCAATTGTGATGGATGGTGGTGTGATTCGGCGTTCAGGTATCTGTTTGTATGTGTGGGTTTTCTGTAGACCGTATAATCGATGCTTAGGTCGTCGTTTCTGATGACTAGAAGGTCAAGAAAAGGTAGCTGCTTGTTAACTTCGACCTCCAATGTGAACTGAATGCGGTGATGAATGCTGTTTAGTTCATCTAAGAATATGTCTAAGTTGGATCTTCCGTGTGGCCATATAATGATGTCATCCACGTAACGTTTCCAAAGGGATAGTTTTGTTTTGGTTTTTCTTAAAGCTTCTGTTTCAAAATATTTCATAAAAAGGTTTGCGATGACTGGTGATAACGAAGATCCCATAGGAGCACCATCGGTCTGTCGGTAGAAATTATTTTCATAGGAAAAGTATGTGTTTTTGAGACAGTGTTCTGAGAGTGATATGGGAACTCCTCGTTCATAGCAATCTGGTCTCCACCAGACCAGACCAGACCAGACCAGACCAGACCAGACCAGATATACTCTAGCAAAAAAAATTGTTTTCTTATTAGAAAATGTATACTTTGTAACTCCAACTCTGATGGAGATATTTGCTTTCAAAATTTCCAATTTTAAATAAATAACAGAAAATATCATTTTAATGCTTAATTTGTAAAATATTTTAGAGTAAAGCAAGTAGATAATTAAATTATGGTTTTCTTTACTACATCTCTCTACTACTGACAAAAAGTTACAGAAAACACATGACTTTTAAATAAATAAACGAAGGTATTTAAGAAAATATTATTAATTTAAATATAAATGTCAATTCATTTTAGATAACAAATATTCACAGTAACGCAGTGGGAATTCGATTATTCGGACCTCAGTTAATCGGATTTCGATTATTTGGATCGTCAATCGCGTACGGCATCGTTACGATTCGCAATAGCAACGATTTGTGGAAATTGCAACACATCGCGCTCGTGTGATTCCCCATATCTCACACCTAAAATAAAGATGTATGATTTAACATTACTATATACATAAATTAATGATAAATTACTAACATTATCAAACAATCTGTTTTTGATTTATAGTTTGTTTTAAAGTTGAATGTTGTTTTTATGTTTGGATTTCTTTTAAATAAATTTTTAGCTAACATTGTTGACCTCTGACTAGTTTTTTCTCTAAATATGATTATTCGAATTTTCGCTTATCCGAATGACTTTCAATTGTAATTAGTTCAGATAATTGTGTTTCCACTGTATTTCAGTATTTGATGACTCGTTTATTAAATGACAGTAGTCTTTGACCAGCAAAACAAAATGCGCTGACGAGGCATCCTGCGTTAAAATAAGATTTTATCTTAAATTCAGTGGTAAATTATTCAAAAGTCGACTAGTTGAGTTCGGAAAAAATATTAGTATAATTCGCCTCGTATATTAGGATTACTAATAATTCTAATTACTAAGAGCGGATTTTCTATGTCCCACGGATGTTAGGTAAGAGTAACATTTTTTTATGAAAGATTCTTGAAACTGATAACTTCTCTACTACAGTATCCATAGCTATACCCCTCATACTTATTGTCAGGTTTTCCGCAATGTGAACCAAAATTTCCTCTTTCTAAAGTTTTTGTTGCAAAATTATGGCCAAAATTTTTATCCTACCGATAACCTATTTTCGTCCCTCCATATCGTATCAACTCACTCGTCAACACGGAAAAGCAAGTTCAAGCAATATTTTATCTGCCAAAACCCTCTAATGAAATGTCAATACATAAATTAATTAACCAAAGTTTATAAGACTTACAAGAGCTAATACCGGAATAAATAAAACTTTCTCTTAGAGAAAGGAAAAATAATAAAGCGCCCTGAAAGGATCAGATTGTAATTGAAAGAGTAAAGATGGGTGATGAAGATCTGCTGAGGGTATGTATGTATGTGCGTAGAATTGGGGGTCTGTACACAGCAACTTGGTAGATCTATTGTGCCCTCCTACTGCTGCCAAGTCGTAAGAGTTGCTGTATTGTCTAGAGCAGGTCCGCATCCTAGGGTTTTCTAGAGCGCTGCACTCTGAAAAGATGTGAATAGAAGTTTCTTCCTCCTTGCAAAATCTGCATTCTTCTCCTTCTACCAGTCCGAGTTTCTTGAGGTGTCCTTTCAGGTGGCAATTCCCCGTCAGGACCCCTGTGAAACCTCTGAATTGGTTTTAGCTTAGACTTATGCACTCTTCGAATCTCTTCTGGTTGTAGTTCCCAAGAAGTATCTTCGCTTATCTCAATCCTTGCAGTTCCGTCCAATAATTAGATCTCCTGCTTTCTTCTTCTTTTTTAGTTCTATCAGCATTACGCTGATGCTGATTCCACAGAAAAGCTCTGGCCCCAAAAATGTTGTCTCATCCCCTTTCCTCGTGAGCCTATCTACTATTTCATTCCCCTCTATCCCGGTGTGTCCCGGTACCCACATAAGGGTGACTTTATTACTCAAATCATTTAATTCTTCTAAGCATTCCCAGACCATTTTGTAGCTGATAACACCTAAGTCAACACATCAACTTTGTGACTTGTAATAATTGGTGCACCAAACAGGTACATGCCACCGACAGTTTTTATTATACCAGACTTTGCCTTCCTGTCTAAGATTGGATTTGAATGCCAGTGCCGGCATATAACACACCATTGCTCTCATAGAGGCCATCGGCAATCCAGCTTGCAGAAAGTGTTTGGATTTAATGACAAAACTGCCTTTCAGGTATTAGAACTTCATAATAAACAGTGATATTATCGATTTTAAAGTACACTTTCATTTTTCCCCTGTGATTGGGAACTAATAAGACTTTCTGCGAGCAATTACAGGACAGTTTTATACTTAATTTCTTTTAAAATATCTTGTAAACCGAAGGTATACATATACACTAGGTTATTTTGCAACATCAATTCACATATTAATAGTCCAACACTTTTAATTAGGTTTAAATAAACATAATTTTAGACTTAATCGGCCAACTAGATAGTTTATTCTTCGAAAATAAATATAAACATTCAACGCCGCTATTCAAGACCATCTGCCAGTCTAAAGCTGGACCTAAAGCTAACCGACTTGGCATTTGGCGCAGATGACGTCATACTAGTAATAGTGTTATTGTTCATTGTTTCTTGTTTTTTTTTGTATTATATATAGCAAATAGACACATATTTCTTTTAGATTAAGTTAAATTACACATAGTTTATAACCCAGAATCCTTTTTTTTACTGCTGTAGCATACTGTATATTTATAGCGTTAAAAAGCAATATAAACATTCCATGTTCGCATTGCGATTAATCCCAGCTTGTAATTATTGAGTTCAACTATCAATTGTTGAGCGCAGAATTTGAAAATATTTATTTATTGAAAAGTTATTTAGATTGAAAACTACTAAAAAATGCCATTTTTCAAATATTTAACGATCTGTAACTCAAAAACTATATGTCTGATCGAAAAATCACAAGAAACGTCTTTTGGTTAGAATAATTTTTTTGTCTATAAAACAAATCAATGGGTCAAAATACATCTAAATAATTTTGGTGGAGTCATGTCTCATCATCTGCTATGAAAACCCACTGAACTCCAGGACTATACTACTTACTATTAACTTTTGGACTAGAATAAACTGGAAAACCCAGTAATTTTAGATAAGGGATCTGTTTTGGCTCGGCTTACCACTACTTATGTGGCACCCTGTATAAAATATAAAAAAAAATTAAAAACCGTAAAATTGCTTAATGACATATAATTATCACAAAAAGTCAAAACAACGAAATTTATTAACGGAATCAGCTAAAATTGCGTCACGACACACATACCTAGAAGTAATAAATAATTTTGATCTTAAACTTACTTTAGTATACAAGTCTTTTAATGACTGCTTGTTTTGGAAGATATCGTATATTTCATATGTTAATTTTTTTTAATCACTAGGCTAGATATAAGAAAATGAATTTTGTGTATATGTCTATTTTCTGAGCTTTAGATACACAGTGCAAAATACGTTACAATCATTGGTGTAGCTAGGGAGCTTTCCTAAGGGGAGGGAGGCAGCCGGTCAACCACAGTATGGTTTCAATTTCGGTCATCCGATTAAAGACCGGCGCGGATCTAGCTTCGAAATTCAGAAAAATTAGGACTGTAAATGTCGCTGAACCCTCCCCCCCTTCCCGCTGACAACCCGCTTTAGTTTATCGTAGTGAACTATCAAATAGGGGTCGATTTTTTCTTTGCCCTTATGATATTGCCGCGCCCCATTGTAATAATGGAGTTAATTGACTGTATTCAAAATGGCGCCTTATTCAATTCTGCGATGCAACTAAATTTAAAATAAAAATTAGCCGTTGGCAATAAAATAATTCATATTTAGAAAATAAATAAAGAAGCTATCAAAAGTGACAAACATAGACATTTTCTTGTTAATTTTGATTCGTTGATTACGTTTTAGTTTTCTATGTTTTTCTCTGAACCGGTGCAAGACTGCTTCAGAAGTGATTGTATTTTTCACTATTTCATGCTATTGTATGCTAAATGTAGTGATTAAGACGGATTTAAAGGTAAGATTGGACTATGAATATCGGCCACAGAGACTACATCTCAGGAGCACCCGTGCGGCGGCGGACGGGGTGGATGAAGCATTTGGCTATCTGCACTTAGATAATATTAGCGTTCTAGGAAATGGCATTGCCTTAAACTCGCAAATTGTCAGTGTTTAGGGAAAGAAATTTTTTTTTAGTTTGTTATATATGTAGTTCTCCTTTCAGGCAGAGAATATGAAAAATATATATACGAACAGTTTATTTCCTGCAAATATCGCTCTGGTCCTCTCTCCATACGCCTTTCGATCACCTCATAATCTCGTCAGTGGAGCTGTATCGGACCGAGAGCAACATTAGCAGGAAATGCCTGATATATGAACCATAAATTTCAAGGTATGTCGGCAGGATATTGCACCTGCCATCAACGAACTTCGATGTCAAACGGAAAAATATCGCCAGTCGAACGACATCTATGAATCATCGGGGTAATTTTTAAAAATTTCACGTTGCTCCCATAATTCATAGATATCGTTCGAGTGGCGATATTTTCAGTCTGACATCGAAGTTGGTAGATGGCAGGTGCAATATCCTGCCGATATACTTTGAAATTTATGGTTCATATATCAGTTATTTCCTGCTAATGTTGCTCTCGGTCCGATACAGCTCCACTGACGAGATCATGAGGTGATCGAAACGCGTATGGAGAGAGGACCAGAGCGATATTTGCAGGAAATAAACTGTTTGTATATATATTTTTCACATTCTCTGCCTGAAAGGAGAATTACATATATAACAAACTATTTAAATACGGCAGAAAAATTTCTTTATTTCTTACTGAAATTTTGATTTTTACAAATTTTTTTGATATACAATTTTTATTCGACAGTTTTCTTAATTATTTTAAGCTTGACATGAATATCCTAGCATAAAAAGTTAATGAAATATTAACTCTTAAGTTTGGCATAAGTTTATTGGCTCTAAAAAAAACTGAATTTTCAAAATAAAAAATTTGGTTTGATATCAAAATTTTTCTTTTGTCTTTAATAACTGGTCAAAATTTCTAAATGGTTAGATTATTTTTCAGCTCTTTTGCAAGATTGTGAACTAAATGACGCAAAAATTTTAATTATTAATTGATAATGAACTATTGATTGGAAAGGTATGTTTTAAAAAAAGCACTGTAGACTTTTTGAAGCTCTACATTTTATCTGTTGATATCAACGACGTAGAACTTATATTCTGATTTGTCTATTTATCGATTATTAATAAAAAAGTCAAGAGCACCCAATAGTTCTCGCTGGAATCTCATATTATCCGGTTGGGTATCGGTATTTCGGAAAAAAAATTTTCTCATCAGTATCCAGTAGAATCAATAAAATTAGGCTACTTCACTGATTTTCCCGAGCTACTATATGAAATGTGAATATTTTTTTAATTTTAAAAATAAACATATTTATCATTTTTGTAGTTGTAAAAATGTCTAGGTAATTGTTTATTACTAAATTATATTAAATATATATTATATTAATCGAAAAAACGTTTTTCTCAAGACAAAAACAATGAAAACAGTATATTTCTTCAGTATTGTCGGTTTTTCTAGGGTGGACAATGAGTTTTGTAGGGTGGGCGGTGCCCACCCTTGCTCCCCTATAACTACGCCCACGGTTACAATACAACTCATGTAAAAAATGTGAAGGTTTTTATTGTTATTACACACTTTTGAGGAAAATGAATATTTTGACGCCGCTCTAAGTAAGACTTACATCATATCTGTCTAAATCATTGATTCCCAAATTGATCCGTATTGACTCAAAGGGTTGACTGCGACCTGCAAGAGGTCCATATCAACGGGCAAAATAATTTCGAGTGTAGGAGATAGGAATCCACGTAAGTGGATTCTATTTCGGCGGATTACCACTCAAATGGAGACGTTCCGTAAATTTCATAATATATCTAATCTCAGATTGCACCTATGTGCATACATAATACTAGAATAGACAAAGAAATTACCTATTTTTATATTAATTAAATATATTTCATTACATTATTGTATAAGTAAGTAACAATTCGCTTTGTGATCACACTACTTGTAATTTATAAAAACTTTGGTATTTACACAAACATTTCTTGACAAACCAGAGCTGCAAGGAAGGCGACGCACACTTATCCGGACTTGTTTAATCCGTCTATTATTAATACGAGTGTTAAGGGCAAACACAGTTCATCCGTTTTCTAGATTCTGAGAAGAAAATTAATAACAAAATATTTTCAAAAAAAAACTTAATATACAAGTTAAAGTGAATCAAAATTGTGTTATTTGAGAATCTGGATATAAGAAAGTATATTTTTTTAAAAGTATGGTTATTTTTTAATTGCTCTGATATGCCGATTACCGAACATAACTTGAGGTAAAGGTCATTTGATGTTCTAATCAATCCCTTACACCCGTATTAACTTTTTTAATTATTTCGTTTCGGCCTACGTTTAACAATTAAATGTCCGGCACACAGACTTTAAAACCAAATTTGGTGATGTTTTGATCATGGATATATCACAGTAGATTACCAACCCATACGATGATATTGATGAATCGGATGTCATATTACCAGGAAAACTGATAGGAATTAAGAACAACGAAGAACTTGAGATGCAGTTTAGAAATAAATATCAGCAATTTTGGCTTCAGAACGACACACCTTCTACTGATCCAACATTATGAACGATTGCAAGAAAGTTTTTGATAGTGTCGTAAATACACATTCGATTAACAAGGAAGATATTAAATAAAGGTTTGATATTGCCTCACCCTCCATAAATAAACTAAATAATATCAGACTACATGCTAAAACTTGAAAATTTCCGAAGCGGTAAAGCCAGACATCAAAATGCGGCTCTCTGATTGGGCGTATCACCTGATTACATTCACTATAAATGAAAAAACAGAAACTACGAAAATAAGAACATTAAGGGTTGCTCTCTTGCAGAGTTAATTTTTTCCTTTTTCCTACTTAGGTTGTTTTGATAACCAAAAAAACTACAGACCTCAAAGATCGAACACAATTATAAATTCCTTAATCTTAAACCATCGATAAAATAGCAAGAGTTACTGACGCGTGGAATTACCTTACACTCATGGGAAGGTTAAATAATCGGGAATCGGAGATTAAATCTAATTTAGCTTATGTGCTTTCATATAAACCGAAGTAATCGTACATTCAGGAGAAAATATACGAGTCAGCTTTGCGTACCCCATAGAGTCAAATAAACAAAAAAAAAGATTTCTTGCCGGTCCTGAAGGGTTGGATTAATCCCGTAAAAACGCGTCCTAATTTAATTAATAATTCACAGATTGATTGATTATTCTCGGTAGTGTAAGTTCATCGAAATAAGTAACGCAGCAACGTCCGTATACGATGGCTAAGAAACGATTCTGTTCTTGCAAAGTATTTTCCTGAAATTCTCGGAGTTTAGGAAGTACGAATCCGCAACTGAACGTGACCAAGTAGAGCAAAACCTGAATTGATAATGCGACTAATAACATAATTTTCGATTATAAAGTTACGAAAACCCCGAACTTGATTAATAAACCCGAACGGGACAATAGAGAGGTAAAAATCCCGTATTTGGCTATGTGGAAAATTTACTAAATCCAGTATAAAAACCGGTTAAAAATAGGAAAAGTTAAAATATTAAAAATAACTACAGTTGCGGAAAAAAGATTAAGTAAAAAAGCTAAATAAGAGAAATTGGATCCTTGAATGAGTGCTACTTCGATAACCTGTTCCAAATTAACGAATGAAATAAAATAAAATGATTAATTTTTTAGAAATTTGAGAGCGTCACTCATTCCCTTTTAATCCCGATGAGCGAGAAGAAAAATGAGTCGGCTATGGTTTCTAACATAGTCGGGAGGTTTGAAGAGATCTCACCAACAACCCCGTGATTTGTGTTAAATCCCGAATTTATACTGTAACAGGCTCTTTTTTACTTTTACGTCTGTTCTATTTAAATTTGGAATTTCGCAAGAGGTCGTATGCATTTTGCCATATATAGGCATAGGTTTTAACCGGAGTCGCAGTTTCGCTAGATGTCTATATCGGTATCCTCTGTCAATTCCTGTGCCCAAGAATTTCTTATCTCTTTCTGTAGCAGTTTTGAATGAATAATATTGAATTGGATATATCGTGTCGAATATTTTTCCAATAATTAGGACATGGTTTTATAAATCTGCATTTTGGTGAGTCTAGTATTGAGATTTTGGCGAATTTTGTCATTTCTTTTCTAACTGGTAGTTCTAGAAAAGGTAAAATTGCTAAAAAGTAAAATCAGTGTTCATCTATGTGTTTTATCACTTGATTGATTCAATCTACTCCAAATTCAGGTACCTATATTCTATATTTTTCGTTATAATCGTCGAGTTGAATAAAATAAATTATTTCCATTTCACGCGCGCCATAACCTCTCAAAAAATTTCGAAAATACTGACTCTGATATTTTCCTTTTGTTTCAGGGGCCAGCTTTTTAAACCTATCAGCTTTATAAATTGTATTTCAACAACTTTAAAATATTTAAGTAATTTCAAGTTTTGTTCAACATTTAAAGCATTGAAATCATTTGTTCAAGCTTTACTTCAATTTTCGCAACCTGTTATCCTAGTTTGGAAGCTTTATTGCAGTTTTTTGTTCCTTAGTTGTATGCGAGGCTTATCACATGTTCCTGAAGCTTAGCCGTCCTTAATAGAGAAACTACTTAAGTATCCGACAATAAGAACTTCTATTTGCGTTTTCAAGTATTCATGAGACCATCTTATAGTGACTGCAGCGATATATCAAGTACTCACAATTAGATAAGTAGCTATATTGTTTGAATTTGTAACAAAAGGAAATATAGTATTGTACAGACAATTGCAATTTTTGTTGACAAACTATGTCATTTTAGCTTTATTATTTATAGCTACAGTTAACATATCTTTGACATTTTTGCTTTCTTATTTATAATTACAGCTAACATATCTCTGCCATTTTTGCTCTATTATTTTTAACTTCAACAAGCGAGAATATTTATTAAGTAAATTTCATAATTTGATAAAAGTATTTTGAGTTTTAATTGGATAATCTAGAGAGTCTATTTCTAGAGACTAAATCTTCCCGGAGTTATATTTTTTTTCCGTTTTCAGCTACAAATTTGAACTTTCGATAGGAATAATTTCAGAAAGTGCAGTTTATACATTTTATAACAAGTGGATTAAATAAACCCCGCCTATATATAATTGCCACGACCATAAGAGCTCAAGAGACTTGATTTTTTTCAGAAAGATTGAAACTTAACATCATTACTTAATCCACTTTAATCAGTTATAACTAACTAAATTCGAAAAATCGAAAGATGCGAGAAAAGTAGTAAAAAATTCATATAAATAAAAAAAAAACGCCCTCATTCCGTTAATACCACAATAGCTTTTATCTTCGTATAGGAAAGAGGTTGCAGCATGGTTACCAATCTTCCTACAAAAAAAACAGATTGGAATTCACTAGTTGAGGAGACTTAGAATTAACCTGACTAATTTGAAGCCAAATATTGAAAATCTGATATCTAAGCATCAGACTCAACCCTCCCATTAAAAGTACTGTATAACTACCGTCAAAGTTTATGCCACGTGAGAAACGATGCGCCGAAAGAAAAAGTTGAAGCTGCAACGATTTTTACATTCTGCGTATCATCCCCATTTGCCATGAAATTTGACGAGTAGAGTAAAAAGATTGATTTTTTTGTGCATTTAATTTATGTAAAAAGTTTACAGATTTGATTATGTATCGTTTTAATTAATAAAGGTATGAGTTATAACATCTTTTTATTTTAATATTTTCAACTCTACAGTAAACCTCTGTGTTAAGAATTGGTCTGGTGATAAAACGAACATCGCGATGGTGCACATTGCATGGCTCCGCGTAGAAGAAATTATGAGAAATCTCAACAGTGTCTGTTACTATGTTGACAGTTTTCATACTATTCTCGACTTGCAGCATTGTGCGTTCGCTTACCAAACTAAGATTTCAGCAATATCAGGATGAAAAGGAGGATCTACGTAAAACAGAAAAAAATTATCTCGTGGTCTTCGCGACAAGAAGTTTGGAAGCCTCTGGTTTATAGTTTCTCTAACATTAAAAACTCGATTTTCATCTAAACTTCTTAGAACCCATCACTTAACATTTTTCTTACCTTCCAGTTTAACGGAAGTGAGAAAAACTACACTTGTGTTCAGTATACAACCCGAAGTCACGCAAAAATACAGTTATTAAGCACGAGAATATACGATAAAAGTTATTTTACGTAATAAAACTACCAAAAAAACTATCACATTCGGTAAGAAATGTTTTTATTTCAGGTTTTACTCTAGATTGTATCTGGGGATAGCGAAAAATTAGGTTCTTAGGTTTAAACGTTTCTGAAATTTATGAATTACGTGATAATGTACTGTTTCGGTAAAGCTAAAATTGGAGTAATAAAGTTTCAGATTTATGTTAACTTTATTCACCTATGGTGAAATTCTTTTTGTTACAGAATAAGGAAAGAGCAACGAAGAAAGGATTTCTTTCTTTAAATGTTGCTATTCCTGGTTATATCGTTATCGAGTAAAATGCGGTTGTCAGACTAGCAATGACTTTATTGTATTTTTGTTTATTGGTAAGACGTTTCGTTAAAGTTGTATATCTAATTGTTATCAAGTATGAATTTAATGATTTTGTCTTAAAGCTATGAGCTTGTATGAGGAATGTATTCGGTGTAGCGAAACTTCGGGTTTTACTAATTTGATATTACAAAATAATAGTTGCTAAAGATTACGTATCTCAGTGGGCTTACTGAAGATTCCATTACTATTGTTGCTTCTGTAAATTTCCTTTTCTTCATGTGTGAAGTTTCTAACAGTTTTATATTGTGTTGCTTATCCCAGGTGTGTTCTGCAATACCAGTTCTCGACGTTTCACCTCTTTATGTACGAGCTTTATTTTATTTAATTACGTGAAACTTAGTAAACATATTCTTTCTTATCGGTAGCAGACTTTCAGTTTCACTATTGCGGCTTCTATGGCATAAGATTCAAAATACGAATGGAAAAAGTGAATAACCCATTGGAAACCTATCGCCTTGAGCGTAGAACTTGTTCTTTAGTTGAAAGTTAGAACTACGAATGTAACATTCTAAACGATCCATCATCCCGTCCAGTGGTAACGTTGTCTGATCTGATAATGTTGTGTTCCTCAAAAGTCTAGTGTAATGTTTAGTGATTCTCTAGTGACACATTAATACATATACTTTTCACATCAAAATTTATTAGTCTGTTGTCTGGCTGTAAATTAATACTTCTAGTAATATTCACAAAATCCGTGGAATTTTTGAGATACGTGATCGTCTTATCTTCCAAAGCTGTAAGGTCTTTTAGGAGAAATTTCGCTAGTTCACTTGTTAAGATCCTCTAGAACTGGTTATTGATCTTAATTGTATGTAGCTGTTGTCAAGAATCCGTAAAGATATGGTTGTTTACTGTAGTGTGGTGTGAGTGCCGATCGTAGTTTGTCAGGCATATGGTTTTTGCAATTCTTTAGTGTTCGGTAGATTTTTCACTCTATAAATTTAGTTGGACCACGAGCTAACAGTATATATTTTCCTTTTTTCGGGATTACGATATGCATGATTATCATTATATTGCCTTTGTCCGTTGTCGCAATTAGCAGTGCCCCTGGTGGTAAGGACATGTAGCTAGCAATCTATTTTCGACCACCGTAATAAATGTATGGATGTTTCGTCCCGATACTTTCCTAGACATCCTTGTACTTTCTACAAACTTGGACCTCTATTTAAGTCCAGTTTTGCCGGAAAACGGTGGTGAGATGTTAAGTTCCACATGCCCTTCCTAAGACATTTGCTTTCCGGCTTAAACTGTCGGACAGTCCAAGCCGTTAGAAAGCCCAGGCCTGAAAAGGAAGTGGACCAGACATCCTAGGTGGTCTTTCAATGGCCGGGTCAGGCTTAATCAGTGGCGGTTAAGACCCTCGTCTGCTGCCGTCCCTACTGGGACGCCGTGTCGCAATTCGATAGCAGAATCTAATTGTCTTTTAAAGAGCACAGATCTCTCAATTTTTTTGCACACGAGTATCTAAGTCTTTCGAAGTATTTACTCAGGCGAAACGTGAGATTCTCTGCCGTTGCTGATTCGTCTGGCACTTGCACCATGTCAGATAAAGGCACGGGGAATCTTCAATAGGTAGGCCACTCGTCGGTAATCTCGCAAGAGATTATTGTCAGTTTCCTTTCCAGAAGAAAAAATTAAACGGTTCAAGACGCGAGTAGGGAGTTTTAAATTTCCTAGATGTTTTCCTGGAGCGTCCCTTTCGGCATCAAGAGGACCACTAAACTGTTTACGCTAGTGCAACGAAGGAGACCGCTCTGCTTACGACGGTTTAAGAAGTGAGGTTCTTGGTTGTTCTAATAAGACGATCAAGAATTCGATTCAAGAAAGAAGATTAAGAAGATTGCGGTACTAGAAAGGCCAGGAAACCTCGTCTGTTAGGCGGAAATTCGTTAGAGGCGAACTCTAGTAGCTGATATCAGTTCAGTGCTAGGGGAGGAACCTCAAAGTAAAGTCTTCAGCTAAATAAAAAACCGTGAGACGCAAATTTAGTGAAATTCCAGCGCCATTGGAAAAAATTAGCTTCTCTAAAACTTTTCCACGCCGATTTTTTTTTTAATTCTTGTGAAAATTGTTTAAAATTAATATACAGAGTATTCACGCGCCTACTTCTACGAATATAATAATTTGCGGAAATAAAATTGCGTAAAGGAAATAGCGATATACCCGATTTAGACATTCCCGATTGCGACTTAAATAATTTTTTATTAAGAGAAAATTGATAGTGACATTGTTAACGGATCTAAGAACACTAAACGTGCCAAAAATTTTCAAAAAAATTGAATTTCGGAAATTTTATTAAGAGTCCCAACACTACATTTTAATTTCGACGTAAAATTTTAAGAGCCCCAGTCTAAAAAACTTTTACTGTAAAAAAATCCTTCAAGAGCTCACGTCTAATAAAAAAACAAATTAAAGTAAATATTGGCCAAGTTCTCATTTAACCCAAATTCTATATTCTTAATTTTTCTCATATATTAAGTATATTAAAGCCCAGTCCTCCGTGATTTTTGTATTTTTATACAAAACATTCCAATCCCTTCTCTCACAGTTCCTGCCGGTCTGATGAGGCGGATGGTATTTCAGGCTGTCCGGGTGGTTTTGGTGGGACCTCCGCGGCCCCTCATGGGGTCGCGCTAGACCTAACAGAATTCTATACTCGTAATGAATCTGAAATAACCCAAATGAATCAAAATACTGAGTTAAATCCCAACACTCAAATTATTTCTCCAATGGAACAATTTTTAAATGACATCCAAGCTTCATTTCAAGGTGGGGACCACGTAATGCAGGGACAAACGCATACCAAAAATGACCAAATTGCTGATACGCAAGTCATTCACAGCTCGTATACGTCGTTCGCATTCGATCGAAACGTACCTCGTGGCGTTTTTGCGGAAAACCCGATCTCCACAAATAATTTTCTTGAAACGAAGGACGTGAAAATACGACACCGTTGATAGAATTTTAATGGAGTCTTCTGTCTTGAAGAGATTTTGGACGAGATTTTTTTTATTTTCTAAGATGAATTTTATTTTCCCCCTAAACTTATCGGAATGGTTTTCGTTGACTTGTATTGATTTTATAGAATTTGTGATGTTTTCGGTAGATATGTTTTTAGTTGCTATTGCGAGATAAAGACATTTACCCAATAGTTGTTCTTCTGCTATTATGAGTATACTTGAAGATAAGTTCGTAATGGTTTTTCTGGAAGTTATTTCAGGCTTTTCGAATATTTGGCTAGAAAAAAAAAACATCCAAAATGAAGTACTCTGTCCCAAACTGTGCAGATAAATATAGTGGCCGATTTCAATTTCCGAATTCAAAGCATTCCGCGTTACGAAGGAATTTATAAAAACCATCGTGTATGTTTAGGAATCTATTGTAAAAGATTCTAGAAAAGCAGTTAAATATAATGCAATTCCTGCTCTCTATCTTCTTGTATCTGTAAATAAAACCAAGTAAGCGTTTTTTTATTTTCTGGAAAACATGAACGGCTCGTAGAATGGGGTGCAATCAATTATAAAAAAACCTATGAACATGCTGCTTACGTGCATTGTTATGCACATCAATTAAATTTGGTAATGTTAAACTCGGCATCCGCCAATAAAACTGTCCGCATATTTTTTTCCAATTTACAAGGAATTTGTTCATTCTTTCCAGATAGTCCTCACAGAACCGCAATATTAGGTGAAATTGTTAACGAACGCTTATCTTATTCGGCCCCAACAGGATGGATTTGATTCTAATGTTGTTTGTATACTGTATTCGAACGACAGCATTCTAGAGATAATTGAAAAGATCTTAGATGACAATAGAAACGTTAGTACCACAAACCAATCATCAAAATATGTCAAAATTTTCAAAAGCAAGAGTCTACTTAAATGGTTAAATTTATTTTACAAAATAATGCCTCGAGTTGATTGTTCTTTGGTAAGTTTCAAGCAAGACAAATTGACGCTGACATCGCAGAAAAAAATATATTTTCATTTGAACGAAAATTAATGGAAATTAGAAATAATATTATCTCAAACGACGTTGAGCGATCTCCATCTACTTTAAAACGACATAAGTTCGATGATTCTGCGGAGTTTTCTCGGGAAGGAAAAGAAATTTGTGATATAGTTATTTGTCAAGGCAAAGAACGATTTAGCTTTACATCTTAAATGACAGTGGAAATGTTAGTACTACGAACCAATCATCAAGGCATGTCAAAATTCTCAAAAGCAAGAGTTTACTGAAATGGTTAAATTTATTCTCACAGTAAGTTATACGTGCATTTTATTTTGACTGCTATATTTTAAAATTTACTACTTTCTTTTTATTTAGTTGTTTAAAATGCACTGCTTTGTTTCATGCTAACTCAATTTTTAAAGACATTTATTTTTATACATCTCTATGTTTTTAATGTACCATTAGAATTATAACCCCCACTTTTTTAATGCATCAGCCGCCACTGCTGACTTACAATATAGTAAATTATAATGAATAAAAGCAATGACGTTCCCTCCGTTAGTTACAGAATTCCAGCTCTGATACTTAGAATTAAAAAAAAAAATTAAATTATTGGAGGAATGTGCCAAACGATTTCCAAAAAATATTCTTAATAAATTCATTTCGGTTTAATTAATCACATGAATATTTTTAGTGAAAGCAGAAAATGGAATTTCGGAATTTAAAAGGAATTTTTATATTGGATTTATTTTTAATCATTTCTACATTTACCGAAAACTCTAATATCGCGAATATTTTACAGCCAAAGCGAAATGGTTCTGATGTGTAACAATGTCCTGAATTCTTTTTTCAAGGCTACATATTGGAATAAAAATGTCGATTCTGGATATAAAAACAGTAAAATTGATGTTTATTAAGATGCAGTGCAATACCATAATTTGTAGCTAATTTGTGACGCCAAAAACAATTTTGCTGATAATTTGTTATTTTAATCCTTTCAGTCACGTAATTTATTCAAGTTTTTAAGGTCGCTGAATCGCAATCTGGCATTAAAATGCAAGAAAAAAGACAATTTTATTTTGCCGAAATTTGATTACCGTATTTTCGACACTTTTAATGGGTATTAGCGTTATTATCAAAGATATAGTGTTGTGGTTTTCACTTTAGTGTCCTACTTTTTAACGAAACCAAAGATTCCGGTGTCAAATTTGTCATGGCTTTCTCAGTTTTTAATCTACAGGGTAATTTTGAAAATTTACATTTTTAAGCACATCTCATATTTCCGTTATGCGTTAATTTATCAAAAAGGCGAAAACTGGGTTTTATTGAGTTTTTTACGTAGAGTTCAGTGGCGTAGTCAGTTTTTTCTAAAAAATTTAGTTTTTGAGATATTAACCAAATTTATGATTATTTAAAAAGGACAATCTGTATATTATTGCAAATATTGATTAAGTATAATTTTGACTTTTCAAAAACATGTAATATGTTTATTATATTTTGGAAAACAAGGCCAGAATTCGATATTTTCAATAATTTACTTTATTTGTAATAGTAAACCATGGCCAATTTGTAAGACACAAAAGGCAGATGTCCAAAATTTCACAGTTTTGTCAGATTGTTATTATTTATGAAATATTTTTATTACGTAGGTGTTAGTATTTTACTTTTTATTTATTTGCATTTACAATATCCGTTTATGATAATTATGAAAAGTATGATATGGTAGTATGTTTTATACAAAGCAATGAAAGTCCCCAAGAAGCTTCTGAATTATATTTCAATAGGTATTGTATTTAAAGTATTATCAGTAGGATAACTTCCCATATCTGGCGATCGTTTTTGTTCGTGTTAGGTATCCAGAAACAAGGAAACCCTTTCCAGACATATTTTCTCGTTTAAAAAGAAATTATTTGAACATGGGTCTTTTATTCAGCCGCGTCCAAAAACATACGTCAAAGTGACAGGGATAGAAAAAAAAATGTACGCAGGAGCAACAACTTCATCATCCTGTAAAAAATAAAAGAAGTTGCCATAGCAAAGTCTGACGCCGACATAATTTTGAAAAAGTATAAATATCATCCATATAAATTTGAAATAGTGTAACATTTAAGGCGGGTTTTCCTAGCAACGCACATTTTACGTGGCGTAGAACTTAATACGGTCGGTGTAAAACGCCGAGAACTTCTCTAATGAAAATCAAATGCAGGCGTTTTCCTACACTGCGTAAAAACGACTTGCGCCAACTTAATACGGTCGACGCAACAGGACGATTGCTCCGAGAGCAGTCTATTCAGTTGTACGCTGCGTATAATGAAAGAAGTGCTCCGATATTTTGGTGAAAATGAGTTAACAGATCCGTTTTAGTGCTACCGAGGACGAACAATTGGTAGAAATAGTGAGTGGTTACCCTATTCTTTGGAACATGAAACTTCAAGAGTTTAAAAACGTTGTAAAAAAGGACACAATTTGGAATGAAAAGAACAAAATGTAAAATACGCTTTAAATTTTACTTCGTCGTCAAGCAGATGTCTATGGATAAGTAATTTAAATGCTCCTTCGGTGTTTTTATTTTTTAATAATTGACTAGCAATTTCTTCTTCTTTCAAAATTTCGTCTTGTAATATTAATAAAGCCAAAGCTTTTCTTTCACTTTTAGATAAATTCATTGCGACGGTCGTCAAACAACTGACAATCCTAGGAAAACACTTTTCGGCAGCGCATTGGTTGTTGCGTTGCGTCGGCCGAATTACGTTCTACGCCACGCAAAATGTGCGTTGCTAGGAAAACCCGGCTTTTACACCCCGGAGATGATGAGCGCCGAGTAAGGTTTTGTTAATGGCATTTAGAACAAATCCGCAGCAACACAACTTTTAGCAAATTTTTCGTCTGGTCTGAGAAATATTATTTTTCAAGGGAATTTTTAATCATCACAACACGAAACATTGGTCTACAGAAAATCACCATTTTATTTTCGAAAGGGCACAACAAGGGCATTTCGGGATAGGTGTCTCGTGTTAAGGCCATTTCTGGACAATAACTTTTGTCAAAGATGAATAGGTACCAATGGGCCCCCACGATTTCCTGATCTTTCCCTTTTGGATTTTTTTGTGGGGTTTTATGCAAAATCAAGTATATAAAACACGACATCAGTCTATACAGTAACCTCGTGGTTTGGCCTTCCAAACTATTCTTAATAGATCTATGATTCTTTTAAACGCAATTAAAAGAATAACAAAACTGTGCCGATATTGCATTCCAGCAAACGACCGTCAATTTGAAAACAATCTTTATAAAAACTCTTGGTTGTTTTTAGTTTCAATGTTTCTTTTTGTTTTTGTTACTTTAGTTTTATGAAACAATGTTGTTCTTGTTTCCTTGCAATCAAATTTCAATATTCTGGTTTTATAATAACAGTGTTGTTTAAAGTAAAAAGATACAATAATCATTAAGTGTTTACAATTGAAAATACAGGAAAACATTTAAATTAACTTTTAAACTGTCTAGTCTTTGGTATAATTATTACTGTCAAAATTTTGCATTTGTTTCTTATAAATTGGTTATGTTCTACTGTTACAAATAAAGTAAATTATTGAAAATATCGAATTCTGACCTTCTATTTTAAAATACAATAGACATATATTTTTGAAAATCCTAAATATTACTTCGTCAATATCTAAAATAATATACAGGGTATCTTATTTAAAAAAGCAAAAGTTTGATTAATACCTCAAAAACTAAACTTTTTAGAACAAAACTGACTGCGCCACTGAACTGTACGTAAAAAACTCTATAAAAATCAGTTTTTATCTTTTTGATAAATTTACGCATAACGGATGTACGACATGTACCTAAAAAACGAAGATTTTTAAAATCACCCTGTAAATTAAAAACTAAATGTGCCATAGAAAATTTGACATCAGAAGTTCACTAAATGTTTCACTTAGCTCACTATTTTGCGAAAGATAGTCATAAAGTACAAGAAGTCCCGAAATTGATCTAAATTCTTCAGTTCCATATATAACGTTCAGTTCTGTACGGAGTTTATGTCCGATAAAAAATGGAGTAAATTTTAATCGTATCTTTAAATTTTTGTTCGGGAAAACATGTACCACATTCGACATACTGTTCCAAAAAAAAAAAGACTGGCTGCTACCAAGTGACCTGTAAAGCTAAATCGTTCTTTTGTTTGACAAGTAATTATATCACAAACTTCTTTTGCTTTCTGAGAAAACTCCGAGGAATCATCGAGCTTATATCGTTTTGAAGCAGATGGAGATGGCTCAACGTCATTTAAGGCAATATTATTTCTAATTTCTGTTA
Organism: Diaprepes abbreviatus; assembly: GCA_034092305.1. Lineage (NCBI taxonomy): Eukaryota > Metazoa > Arthropoda > Insecta > Coleoptera > Curculionidae > Diaprepes > Diaprepes abbreviatus. The sequence continues at coordinate 7,575,289 of JASJET010000210.1, read as the reverse complement.
ATTTTGATTCAAATGAAAATATATTTTTATTTGCGATAACAACGTCAATTTATCAATACGGTACAAACAACCCTAGAATTAAAATTGCATCTTGTTTGGGCTGAACGAGGTAAACGTATGTTAACAATTTGATCTAGTATTGCGGTTCTTTAAAGACTAGTTGAAAAAAAGAGAACAAAACCTTTGTAAGTTGAAAAAAAAATATGTGGATATTTTTATTGGCGAATGCAGCGTTTAACATTACCAAATTTAATTGATGTGCATAACAATGCACGTAAGCAACATGTTCATAGGTTTTTTTATAATTGCTTGCACCCCATTCGACGAGCCGCTCATGTTTTCTAGAAAATAAAAAAACTCCCACTGGGTTTTACTTACACATACAGAAACATAGAGAGCAGGAAGTGCATTATATTTAACTGCTTTTCTAGAATCTCTTACAAGACATTCTTAAAAATGTCTAACACACACGATGTTTTTTATGAATTCCTTCGTAACTCGGAATCCTTTGAATTCGAAAATCGAAATCGGCCACTGTATTTGTCTGCACAGTATGAGACAGAGCACTTAATTTTGGATGTTTTTTTCTCACCAAACATTGTTAACCTCTTTAAAAGGTAACAAAATATCTTGATCACAGTAAAGACATAGTCGCTGTCACAAAAATTAAAATACCGGTACAGTAGATATCAGGCATAACGGCACAGTATAAACTACGGTTGTATTCTAAGCTGAACTAAAGGAATGGTTTACTGCTACTTGAAGAAGAAACCTTTACTTGATACTGGCAGCGCCATGCGCGACTGGAAGCAAAAGTTCAAATACTCGCCCAGTGGATTGCATAAGAGAAATTTTTCTAGTAGAGGATATTTTGTGGGGCAAACTAAACGCAGGTTTACAGGTCGGCTTGTAACCTACATGAAGCTTATGGTACAAAATTAATCTCCACGTCTTAGATAGGCAACTCCATATACGCTGCGATGGATTAGTTTGGGTTGCATTAAAATTGCACACCAGCAGAGCGATAATGTTTCGAATCATAATAATATAATATAGACAAATTTTTCTTGACATTTAGGCGATGTGCGTTAAATTATTTCAGTTATTGACTGCTGTTTGCGTATAATCTAGGTAACAAAATGATTTAAATTTAATTATTAAATTATCAGTAGAAACTGAAAAAATATTTGTACTTATATTTATTAGTGCGTTTTATTTTAATTTACAATTTTTTGTGGGATTGCACAAACCTACAAACCTAAGGAAGGAAAAGCCACCACTGCTTAATATTCAAGAAATGCCAAATGCTAACCACCGCTTTCTTAAAATGATATCAATTTAATAACCACCGTTTTTTCACGATGACCCTTCGAATAGACTTGAAAATAAACTATTCCTCTAAAAATAAACTTACGTACCAATTTCTTGGACAATTTTTTTTACCTAAAACGATTTTTTTTATTGTCAGGAGGTACAGGAAAAAAGCGATCAAAGAGAATTTCTATAGACCTACCCTTAATGGGTTTTCTGCGTGATAAAAGGAATGTAATTATCTAATAATCTCCACACTTAATTGCGCCATTTCAAATTAATTTAAGAGCTCATCGAGAAACCCTAAATACGTCAAAAACATGGTTTTTAAGGAAATTAAGAATATATTCGATTAAAATAAATCACATACTAACTTTTTAGAACTTTTTTGACCTTAATTTATTTGGGAAATTAAAACTTTTAGATAAGTTTATGTACAGCCCATCTTTTATAAAAATTTTTCGTGAAAAGAATACAAATAAAAAGAATGATCAAGAAAAATATTTTGATTTGAAGAAACTAGCACTAACACCTTCAAAACAAGAAACCTCTCCGAGTCTTTCTTTTTTGATATGCAGTGCAACATAACACTAAAAACAACCTATGGATTACATAGATCTAAACCATCAAAACAGTAGTAAAAACAAAAATACCCTAAAGTTGGTAAACATGTAAAAAAGTGCAAATTATTCCGCTTTTGCCCTTCTATTTAAAGTAGATTATTTTCCAGCATATCAAACTGCCAAACTAACATAACACTATTTACCAAATTCGTCCCAAAATAGACGGAAAAAAAAACGGAAAAAATGGATAGAACATATTACGAGGGTAGGCGTTTATATTTCTAATATTATATTATTTATTTATTTTGCTATATTGACAACTCAATTCAATATACGAGGTTTGTCCCAAAAGTATCGAACCTGCATTCACATCTCCAGTTCAAAACTTCAGAGCGACCTCTGTGGGGCATGGGCGTCACCAGTAAGTCTTCACGAACTCGCTGGTGTCCGCAGTTACCGACTGGACGTGTTAGTTCGTGAACAGTGTGCGTTTGTTTACAGTGTCTTTTTTTCGTTCGTCGCATTTTGTTATTGTAAAAAATGACGGAAAAATTAGATCAACGAATTTGCATCAAGTTTTGCTTTAATCTTGGAAAAACTTGCTCGGAAACAATTAACATGATGAATAAGGCATTTAGAGAAACAATGCGACAGTCTTCTCAGTGGAAGTATTCTGAATCGCCAAGACCAAAAAAAGCACATCAAAATCGGAGCACAATGAAGACAATGTTGACTGTTTTCTTTGATTATGAAGGTGTTGTGCACCACAAATAGGCTCCGAAAGGTCACACGATCACTAAAGAATACTACGTTGAAGTATTGAAAAGAAGCGGTGATTGGCTGCTTCACCACGACAATGCGCCAGCGCATTTATCGAACCTCGTGCAGCAATATTTAACAAAGCACCAAGTCGTACAGCTTCGCCAGCCGCCGTACAGTCCCCACCTAGCTCCCGGCGCCTTATGGCTCTTTCTCAGATTATAAATGCCGCTCAAAGGATACCGGTTCGATAACAAAGGGACGGTTGAATCTAATGCGACGAATGCACTGAAGGCAATTCCGAAAACTGAATTCCAGGATTGCTTCAGGAAGTGGAAACACCGCTGGGAACGTATTATTCAATTAAATGGGGACTACTCTGAAGGATGTCACTCACCGGATGATAAAAAATAACACCAATGCGGAGATATGAAGGTAGGCTCGATACTCTTGGGACAAACCTCGTATATGCCGTCAATGGGCCATCGTCTAATATTATAATTAATTATAATCTAAAGAACTAAGGCTATAAGTTAGTTAAAACGATAATAACATATGAAAGGGTGAAATGATAAAGATGATATATTTTCAGCTTTACTACAAAATTCCTTCGATATTATAATAAGCCCACCTGGTGAAACTATTCGGCTCATGTTTGAGCTTGGGGTACATACCGATGGCGTGGAGGGAAACAAAAGTAGTATTTATTCCCAAGGTAGGAAGAACAGACTACACAAACCCTAAGTTTTTCCTCCCTACATCCTTTCCTGCCTATCAGGCAGGAAAATCCACAGATGAGTCGCTACACCGACTCGTCACAAAAGTCGAAAACACGCTGTTGGGTGGACGATCTGCGTTAGGTACCTTTATCGAGGCTCTGAACCGACAGTAGTCGCATGGATCAGAGCAATGTTAATTCAGAGAATAATATATGCTGAGCTTAACAATGTAACTGTTAAAGCAATGTCAAGTAGGGGCTGTCCACAGGGAGGAGTTCTATTGCTTTTGGCTGTGGTGGATAACCTGTTGAGTGTACTGAATGATGCCAGTTTGTATACATACACCTATGCAAATGACCTGGTCATTTTGTATTCCGATCACAATATCCGGGACCTGATGGGGCCAATGATGCGAGCCCTCCGGATCGCGAAACGATGATGCCACAGGGAAGGGCTCGGAATAAACCCGGACAAGACCAAAGTGGTACTCTTTACAAAAAAGAGGAAAATGGGGAGACTTCCCGCAATTACATAGGTAGGAACGACTCTTCAATACAAGAGAACAGTAAATACCTGGGAGTAAAATAATCAGGGCTTGTAAACGAGCCTTTGGATACACATGGGAGCTGAAACCTAAAGTGCTATTTTGGATACACACTATAGTGATCCGCTCCATGATAACGTACGCGGCTATTCTATACTGGCGTAGTACAACAAAGCGCAAACAGTCTTCAACTTCAAAGTTTAAAGAATGGCTTATGTGGAAATATTGAGTGCGATGAGGACTGCTTCCACTAAGGCTCTTGAAGTCCTGGTGAGCCTGCCTCTTCTTCACTGATACATTGAGAATGAGGCCCTGAAGCCTATTTATCGTCTCTGTTGCCTAGAGCATTTTGGAATTGGAACAAGCGGCTACTCAGGTGTCTGGAAAAGTAGCAGACAGAATACATGACACCGTTTTTAAAACTCAACCTCTCTCTGGAGATATTTCTGCCAAGTAGAGAGGATTGGGAGGAAGAGCAAAATCTTCCGAAAAATGGATCATGTTGGTATACTGATAGATCTCGACAAGATGAAAGAGCTGGAGCACAAGCGTCAGAGAGTACTACCCTCTCGGACAACGTACGACAATTTTTACAGCGGAAATATATGCCATTCTGCAGAGTACCCACCTCTGTGAGAAAGATGTTGACAGAAATAGAATAATAAATATATACTCCGACAGTAAAGCTGCGATATTGGCAGTGAAATCCAGTGTTGTAACTTCGCGACTGGTGTCTGAGTGCAAATACGTACTGAATGGTATGACAAAGAACGGTTGCACAGTGAGACTCGTGTGAGTCCCGGGTCACTCAGGCATACGCGGGAATGAGTAAGCAGACCGTCTGGCAAAGTTGGGTTCGGAACTGAACCATATTAAGGAAACAAATCGGATTCTCCACCATGATAATGCGAGTGCTTACACATTGGCTCAAACAAACGACTTTTTGAGCACTCACAACGTAAAATTGATGAGTCATACACGGTAGAGTCCTGATTTGGCAAACAATGATTTCTTTTTGTTCCCGTACATGAAAAATAAACTGAATGGTCGACGATTTTTTAGGCCAGAAAAGGCAGTTGATGGATTCAAAAACCATGGTTTGGGGGGATAGCACTTTCACTTCACAGTGGCAAAAATGCTTTTCGGATTCCTTCAAACTCATGCAAAAGTATATTGATCATCGTGGAGAATATTTAAAAAAAAACATTTTCAGTGATAAATATTAGTTTTTATTTCTTATTCCCGAAATATAAACGGCCACCCTCGTATATGAATTTTGTAGAAAATACAGAATTTATGGGACTTCATGACGTAAACTAAGTATTTACGTCTGACAGAAAAACTGCCAGTCGATACCCACTGTTTTTCTAAAATAAACATCATAAAATAAATAATGCAACAAACATTTACCAGAAAAGTCCTAAAATTCACCAAAGAGAGAACAAAGAAGTAGGAAAAGTTAAAGGTCCACCTATAAATCAAGACGTACAGGGGCTCATTAAGTATTCCATGAAAAGAAAATCGTCTTACCGTTAAATTGTTTTTTTTTTCATATTTAGCCCTGTAATTTGTAAACAGCCCTGAAAGCCGCCCATTGCGTAATATATCTTCAATTAGATTTGCTAGGTCCAGAGTCTTTGTTACCTGGAAATTTCTGAGAAGTTAATTGTAAGTGAAGTTTTAGAATGGAAATAAAATGATTATGAGTTATTAAATCAATAAAATTGATGATTAAGTTTGAGCTTCCCTAAGTTGGTAAGTTAAAATATTACCTAAAAATTATTGTATTCTATCAATTTGAATAAACTTCAAAGCGAAGTCTCGGCATCCTCGCTCCATCTGCATTCGCCCACCACCGCATATAGAGAGCCTTAACTGTTATAATCTTGGTAATATGTATTCTAGCTTTTGCATGATGTGTTTTCATTATCATTTCTGCCTTTCCAAAATTTTTCCTTCGTAATTCATTGCATTAATTTAATGTCTATGTTATTTCATACTATTTTACTGAACTATGGTTTTTACTTATCTGGGTTTGCAGCAGCTCTCTTCTTGGAACTGTAAATTATTTTTAGAAATAAAGAACGGAAGCTTTCACGGCTTCGATCAAGTTGAAAATCATGGTTCTTGGGTTTAGACCGTGTCAAATTAGAATTATTATCCGACGTTTCGTCTACGATTGCACGAGGCATCTTCAGGGATCTTTACTCTACGAGATTAGAACACTGAATGACTATCGAGGAGCAACAGTCCGGTATTTATACCCGACTGATGATCAACGAACCGTGATCCAGCGTTACAATCGATTTCCACGTGTGATGTAGACTGTAACTCGCATCTCTTTTAATATTATTTGGATATTTACAAATTTCGATTAATTCTCTAATTTTACGTTTAAAGAAACCAGGCACTGATGCTACCACCATAGTTTCTTTTACATTAAATGTGTGACCTGAGCAATGTTGGTGTTCAGCTACTGCAGATTATACAATTTGTTTCTTTTTTATACATCTTTCATGTTCCTTAAGCCTAGTGGATATAGACCGTCCTGTTTCACCTACATATACTTTACCACAAGAGCACAGTATCTTGTAAACACCTTCTGTTTGAAATGGAATTGTGTCCTTTGGAGACTTCAAACATGTCCAATTTTCTTATATGTGTTGAAAATTGTCCGGATGTTTGATTTTCGGAGCAATCTGGCAATCTTGTCGGTGGTTCCGTGTATGTAAGGTAAGACAACACTGTCCATAAAAGGTTCATTTATGACATTTTGTTGAGGAGTTGGGTTTTTATATTTATTAATAGAACGTCTTATATCTTCAGCGCAATATCCGTTGCCTCTCAGAGCATTAGTCAGTTTTTCTGTTTCTGATTTTAGTGATTGTTCGTCACATATTGAAAGTGCTCTATGTACCAAAGAGTTTATGACAGATTGTCTTTGAGAAGGATGATGGTGTGATGTTGCATTGAGATATCGATTTGTATGTGTTGGTTTTCTGTACACAGAAGGTCCTAATTTGCCATTCTCCTTCCTTTGTACTAGTACATGAAGAAAGGGAAGGTCACCATTTGATTCAGTTTCCATAGTGAATTTTGCGCTATGGTGTTGTTGATTTAGATGATACAGGAAGTTATGGAGTTTCTCTGCGCCATGTGGCCAAACTACGAACGTGTCATCAACAGATCTGCACCAAAATTTAGGTTTTAGAGGAGCAGAAGACAAGGCGTTTTCTTCGAAAGCTTCCATGAAGATGTTAGCTACCACAGGTGATAGCGAAGATCCCATGGTCGCTCCCGAAGTCTGCTCGTAGAAAGTTCCTTGAAAAGTAAAATAAATAGACATCAGACACGCTTTAATTAATTCTAATAGGGTAGAGTCCATCCCTTTACAGGAAAAACCGAATCCTTTGTTAAAAACTCTGGACACTTTGTCCAAAGATTAAAGACCATCCAATTAGAGTCCGGAGACACGTTGATCTGTTTTAATGTAGAATCCTTCTACACAAATGTTCCTATAGATGATTCAGTTTTCATAATATCGAACATATTACAAAATAACAACATAAACTCCACCATACTAGAATTAATTAGTTTGATTTCCACTTATTCTACTGTTCAAGGAACTTTCTACGAGCAGGTTTCGGGTGCGGCCATGGGATCTCCGCTATCACCTATGGTAGCTAACATCTCTAAAACCTAAATTTTGGTGCAAATATGTAGATAACACGTTCGTAGTTTGGCCACATGGTGCAGAAAACTCCATAATTTCCTGTATCATCTAAATCAACAACACCCTAGCATAAAATTCACTATGAAAATTGAATCAAATGGTGCCCTTCTCTTTCTTGATGTACTAGTACAAAGGAAGGAAAATAGCAAATTAGGACATTCTGTGTACAGAAAATCAACACATACAAATCGATATCTCAATGCAACATCAAACCATCATCCTTCTCAAAAACAATCCGTCAGAAACTCTTTGGTACATAGAGCACTTTCAATATGTGACGAACAATCACTGAAATCAGAAACAGAAAAACTGACTAATGCTCTCAGAAGCAACGGATATTGCGCTGAAGATATAAGACGTTCTATTAATAAATATAAAAACCCAACTCCTCAATAAAATGTCATAAATGAACCTCCTATGGACAGTATTGTCTTACCTTACATACAGGGAATCACCGACAGGATTGCCAGATTGCTCCGAAAATCAAACATCCGGACAATTTTTAACACATGCAAGAAAATTGGACAATGTTAGAAGTCTCCAAAGAACACAATTCCATTTCAAACAGAAGGCGCTCTTGTGGTAAAGTATATGTAGATGCACCAGGGCGGTCTATATCCACTAGGCTTAAGGAACATGAAATATGTATAAAAAAGAAATAAATTGTACAATCTGCAGTAGCTGAACACCAGCATTGCTCAGGTCACACATTTAATGTAAAAGAAACTATGGTGCTCGCATCAGTGAATGGTTTCTTTAAACGTAAAACTAGAGAATCAATCGAAATTTCTAAATATTCAAATAATATTAACAGGGATGCGGGTAACAGTCTACATCACAAGTGGAAATCGATTGTAACGCTGGATCACGGTTCGCTGAGCACCAGTCGGGTATAAATACCGGACTGTTGCTCCTCGATAGTCATTCAGTCAGGGAGTAAAGATCCCTGAAGATGTCTCATGCAATCGTAGGCAAAACGTCGGATAATAATTCCAATTTGACACGGTCTAAACCCAAGAACCATGATTTTTATTTTTGCAAATATTTATAATGTAAAAACTTACTCCACTAATTTACCAGAAATCTATAGAAATAAAATTTTTGTACCTGATTTGTGCGATTTAATGATTTTTTGTCTACTTTCTTTTATTTCATTATGCATAATTTAACAATAACGTCAGCAGGATAATACCTGCGCTCGAATGGACCTGTACCTGTTTAAGACCCTTACCTGTTTAAGACCCGTACCTAAACGCAATGTCTATATACTAAATTATGACTCTGCGTTCTGTCTACGATATATGCCAAAGAAAAAATGTTAATTTTCTGTTTGCTTTTTAATTTTTTTTTCTTTTGCTAAAATTTTCAGTCTCTCAAAGTTCATCATATGACCCTTATTCAAACAAGGTTACACCTATGTAAACTTGGTCACAATTAAGACATGGAATCTTTTAAACAATGTTCCAATTTTCCTTCACTGAAACCGGTGTTTTAGTTTTCGAGTAAAGTTGTTTTAATTTGTTTAGTAGCAATTTTAACAGAACTTCCATTTTGGAGAAGTTGTTTGAGTCTAGGAGTTAAATTTTCAATAAAAGGCGGCGACATGTAAGTTTGTTGTTAAACAGCGTTATTGTCCTCAATAAGAGCGCTTGAAATAAAGGAGTACTTTCTAGTGCTCTCGCCAGGCACGTTCTGAATAAGGGTCATATGATGAACTTTGAGAGACCGAAAATTCTAACAAAAGAAAACAACTCTTACAAAAGAGTTTTCCTGGAAATGGTTCATATAAATAACGGGCCACTTTCTATGAACAAAAGAATGGATATCGAAAACCATAGTATAATATATAATTACTTGCTACAACTAGAAAGCAATGGCGGTCGGTCCCTCACAGTTCAATCTTTTCAAATACCGTTTAATCACTGTCTTTATAGTTTTTCTTACATTTGTCCAACCACGTGCGAAGTGTACCTTTTTGATTGCTTGATTAGATTACACCCCAGCAGTTATGATAATCTTAAGTCATACTTTGTATCTTTTATCTTTATTCGATACAGTAACATAAAATTCTTCTTGCGACCGTTACCTCTGCCCCCGGAGTAGTATCCTGCTTTGGAATGGTGTGTCACTTTATCTATTAAAACGGGCGTTTGGCGTCGGCTGTCATTAAGTCCTCGAATAAATTAATTTTTAAAATTTTTTAAAAAATTTATTATCATAATATGTAATCCTAGTGTATAGTGCAAAATATCTGTTTCTGTTGAACAAAACCTGGCTTTTTATACATATTCACTTTGATAGGTTTTTCTTTATTTTTATTTTACGATAAATACATTTAAGGAAGTCTATTTTCTCTTTTGTAGAAGTCCTGAGGAAGAGAATAAAATTTCTCGTAAGCTAGTCTAAAACAAAAAAAAAGTTTTCTTTTCTGGCCAATCATCCTTTTGACTGCAACCCCACAAAAGTGCCATAAACCTGTCGGTTTTAACTAAGAGCAACATATATGCTGAGCATAACAATGTAACTGTTAAAGCACTGTCAAGTAGGGGCTGTCCACAGGGAGGAGTTCTGTCGCCTTGTGGTGGACAGCCTGTTGAGTGAACTGAATGATGCCGGTTTGTATACACAGGCCTATGCTGATGACCTAGTCATTTTGTGCCCTGGTCACCATGTCTGGAAGCTAGAGGGGTCAATGATGCGGGCCTTCCCGATCACGGAACGATGGTGCCACAGGGAGAGGCTCGGAATAAATCCAGACAAGACCGAGATAGTACTCTTTACAAAAAAGAGATAAATGGGGAAACTTCCCACAATTACATTGGGGAAGGACTCTTCAACTTAAAGGGACAATTAAGTACCCGGAAGTAATTCTGGACTCACGACTGAGCTGGAATGATCATATTGAGGCTCGATCCAAGAAAGCCATATGTGCTTTCTGGGCTTGTAAACGAGCCTTTGGGTGTACATAGGGACTGACAACTAAAGTGCTATTTTGGATATACACTATGGTGGTCCGCCCCATGATAACGTACGCCGCTATTGTATGGTGGCTTAGTACAACAAAGCGCAAACACATTTTTCAACTTGACAAAGTTCAGAGAATGGCTTGTGTGGGAATATTGAGGGCGATGAGGACTGCTCCCACCAGGGCTCTGGAAGTCCTGGCGAACCTGCCTCCTCTTCACTTATACATAGAGAACGAGGCCCTGAAGACTGTTTATCGTCTCAGTTGCCTGGGACATTTTGGAATTGGAACGGGCGGCTACTCAGGTATCTGGGAAAGTGCGGCCCATCACTCCCCATGCGGATAGATTACATAACGCCGCTTTTAAAACCCAACTTCTCCCTGGAGATATTTCTGTCAAGTAAAGAGGATTGGGAGAGAAAACCAAATCTTCCGAAAAATGAATCCTGGTGGTATGCTGATGGATCTCAACAAGATGGAAGAGCTGCAGCCGGAGTATTGGGCAGGAGCACGGGAGTCAGAGAGTACTACCGTCTCGGATAATGTGCGACAATTTTTACAGCGGAAATTTATTCTATTCTACAGTTTGCCCATCTTTGCGAGAGGACCATAGAATCGTTGCAAATTTATTGAATCGTGGAGGGGAGCTCCTGGAATGAGATGTGCTCAGGAACATATAACTGAGCCTAGTACACGGCGTACTAAGGAGCTTCTCTCCTTGGGAAGGAAAGAGCTGCGAATTGTGGCGGGATTGTTGACAGGACATTATCACCTCAGGGGCCATCTTCATAGAATCGGTGTGGAAGGCGACCCGACATGCAGATGGTGTTTGGAGGAGGATCAAACTGTTTACCATGTTCTCAGGGAGTGCCCAGCACTCAACGGACTGAGACAGAGATATTTGATACAATTTTATTACCGGAAGCAGTTAGGCAAGTTCAACTAACGAGGCTGCTTGGATTCGCAAAGGCGATCAGCCTCGAATAACCTGCATTTATGGTGGGATGTAAAGGGTCCAACGGAAGTCTAAGCATCGATGCTCTAGTATCACCACCCCTTTTTCATTCATTCATTCATTCAACCTTTCGGTTTAGTTGGCTTTTTCTTAACTGGTCCAGTCCTTGGAGTACCCTATGAACATAAAAAGAATGAAGCAATTATTACTGAAAGGTTTCATGGACAATCCATTTTGTTGTGCCTATTTAAATTGCGAGCAGTTAGAAAGATGATCAGTAATCTCATCCAGAATATGTTCTTCTAACTCAGGATTTGTAGCTATTCTTGAACGCAAACAAATTGATTTCTCTCAAAGATGGTTGGTTGATTTTTTCGAAATAAATATAGAGAACCTTTTATTTGAATAATTATCTAAAGTTTCTAAAAAAAACGAGTTTCAGCTCTGACGCCTGACATCTTTGGTAATACAAGTTTAGTGACCAGTCCGTTCCTGACTTTCTTGGCAATGTAAAAAGTTATTCATGGTATAGATTCATGAATTTTTATCGGGTATACAATATAACAAAATTTTTTATTAAAATATTCAAAAACTATAGCCCAAAAGGTAAATCACTGAGTGCCCTTTTGAGCCCCATATTTCCGTTATGAAACACTTTAGAACAAAAAAAATTTAGGATAACTTTCAAAGCGTTCTCTACACTGCGAAGAGTGGGGCATATTCTTATCAGACATTTTGTATAACAAATTTCTCCGGGACAATCATATTAAATCCCACGATATATATATATATATATATATATATATATATATATATATATATATATATATATATATATATATATATATATATATATATATAGTCCGTGCAAAAGTTAAAATTACTTACTTAATTTTTTTGGATAAACCTTTTTTATTTTTCAACATAGTCTCCTTTTAGGCTTATATACTTTGTAAAATAGCTATTCGTTTCTGCAATCACCTCCTCGTTTAAATGAAATCTTTTTCCCGCCAGCAATTTCTTCATATTAGGAAACAAATAATAGTCCAAGGGAGCCAAGTCTGGACAATAGGAGGGATGTGAAACCAGTTGAAATCCTATTTAAACTTTTTTGTGGGCCAATCGTGGACGTTTTTCTTGCAGCTCGGTTTTCAAACGGTCCAATAACAATAAATAATATTCAGCTGTTATAGTTTTACCCTTTTCCAGTTAGTCGATGAAGATTGTTCCTTGTGAATTCCAAAAGACAGTCTCATAACCTTCCCGGCCGAAGAAATGATCTTCGCCTTTTATGGTGCAGACCTATTATTTAGATTGTTCTTTGGTGTCAGGAGTATAGTGATGTATTCATGTTTCATCCACAGTGACGAAACGATGCTTAAAGTCCTGAGGATTTCGCTCGAATCATTAAAAAAAAAACGAAAAGATTTCCAGCGCCGATAGTACAAGTTACGAAACTCTCGCCGTCTTCAGATGGTCTGTTTGCTCATCTCTTGATGGCAGGATTACTATCCTGTAAGGCCTATTCTTACCACGGTTATTTTCCCTGATTCTGTCTTTTAAATATGGAATTTCGCCGTATTTTGAGTATTTAAACACCTTTGTGACCGAAGCTTTAGCGAGTGCATCCGAGATTTGGAAGGTGATTTGTTTAAGAGTCTTTCAGGGACCCAACATTCGGGGTTGCCTCCAAATACTCGGCCTCTTTGAAGGCCTCTTTATATTTCTGCCAGTTAACAAATGTTTTCAAGTTAAGGCCATCACTTTTGGCTCCTGGAGAATGAATACTGGTAGGTAGTACGAGGTTAGATCGTGTAGAGCCAACGACCTAGATAACGTACCAGTATTTTAGCTACAAAGATATCCAGAATTTCGAGTAAACCCACTGGCACTCAATGTGTCTCCTCGTCTGGCGCTAATACTTCCAGCAGATTGATATACACACAAAAGGCATTTTCAAGAGTAAGGCCTCTGGTATTAATGATCCTGGCACTCCTCCTCCTATTAAGACTGGCTCATTGGTATTAAAAATATTGACTAAATTTTGGCGACTGGAGGTTTCTTGGAGACTCGCGTACACGCACCCCAGTACTAAGTAACTGTTTTTCGTTTCCACCTTAATAAATGTTCTTTCCAGGACATTAGAACCGATCTCTCTTGAGCCAGGTTTCCTGGATTAAGAAAGCGTCGATTCCGTGAATGAAGTTAACGATTTCAAGTTTTAACCTTTAATACCGTTGACATTTAGAGCCGCAATCTTTAAGTAGGAGGAACTTACCATCACCTTATTAATTTTTGATTAATGTCAGCATGTATGCACGAACTGCTATAACTGCGCCTGCATATTAACAATAAATTCTTCCTTTGACACTTACATAGTTTAAATGAACGTCTGCATCTGAGCAGAGACGGCAGAACCACTAGGAACCTCCAATTTTTTGGTATTCTGAGAGCCCCAGACAAGCTGCGCTGAGGATGGACCATTGAAATGGCTTGTATAGTTAGGCCTATTAGCCGATCTCAGCTTGCGTGGGATGTCAGGGGCAACCGGTGTAACTGGCGTGATGTTCCCCGCCGCAGTTTGCGCATTTATGTTTCTGACTCTCTGACTGGTACTGTGTGTTGTGATTTTTTGATTTGTGAGCCTATAGTTTAATCGAGATATTATCCACATATTTTAAGTCTTATATGGCAGTGGCACCGATAATTTATTATATATATATATATATATATATATATATATATATATATATATATATATATATATATATATATATATATATATATAATATTTATATATATATATATATATATATATATATATATATATATATATATATATATATATATATATATATATATACGGGACGGCCTATCTTTATACACACACTGTTTTCTTTTTATAAGCTTTATTGTCACAACATGTCAAATAGTTATTTGAACGAATTCTCAAACTAAACTGTCCACGAAAACCGATATGGACCCTTTATATAACCTTTTTCCGTATACCAGAAGATTCCGCATCTTTCTAGAAGAATTTTCATTCTACATGTAATAAAAATAAGAAAAACGAATAATCCGGCGATTTCTAGATCTTCCGTCATAGGCGTTTCCATGTCAATAATAAGGAAACATAATTTTCTTAAAAGTTCCAGACCTTCTTTCATAGACATCTCAAGAGGAGATTAACAAAAGGTAGAACTAATTAAATAAATTATAAACTCGTAGAAAATAAACCTAACACCCTACAAACTAGAAACATAAACTAATACTATGAGATGTATATTACTATAAAGTTCGTTACATTGCCCCTTTCCAAGTTTTGATCGTCCCAATCAATGATCTTGATAATGGGCCTATCTGTCAAGATGCACGACTTTTATCTTCGCATGTGGGCTTTTCTGAATTCAGTACACCAATTCGTTTAGTCAGGTCACTACGTTGTACGGACCTTTCCATAACTTCTGAAGCTTTGATGAATGCCCTTTGGTTCTTTTCGGATTTTACAACCACACTTTTTCACCAACCATGAATCCACCAGTACTGGCCTTGAGGTCATAACGGGTCTTCATTCTGTCGCTTTCTATTTGTAGTCGTACCTGTACCTTCTCAAAGATGACCTCTAGGACGTTTTTCCGTAGTCTCTATCGCAGTCACGGTCTTTCTCGATGTACCTTCTCGAGGAGGAACTATAAGAGGTTCCTCTTCCATAATCCCATTCGCGGTCGCGGTTCCTCTCGACGTACCTTCTCGAGGATGATCTGTAGAACGTTCTACTTCCGTAGTCTCTTTCGTGGTCACAGTCCCTCTCGTCCCATTCTCCACGATCGTGGCGAGTTCTCCTACTATCTCTTCCATAGCGGCCCTCGGTAAAAGTAACCATTGTATCCGCAATGATAACAACGCATGTTAATTGAATAGTACCGGCGACCTTGATCCCTTGTTCTTGGTTTAGCATTACTCTAATACGACAACCACAAATTTCAACTCCATCGCAAGCCTTGACGGCAACTGCAGCATATTTTTTATCTTTATAAACAACAAATCCAAAACAGAGTATACTATTACTCAACCAGACTCCTTTAAGTTCACCGTAAGGAGCAAAGACTTTCTCCAAGTAGCTCCTTCGAACTGCAGCACCTATATCAGCAATATGAAGTCGATAGTCATCAAAACCACTGTAAGGAACAATACTGCTAGTACAGCGGCTTTGTGCATGACCCTCTTGGCCACACTTCCAACAACCGGTTGTATGTCTGCTATGAAAGTTGGTTGTGTTTTTGTTATCATGCGCTTTTCGTTTGTATAAAAATTCTTGCAACTTCCTCATTTACCTCATGAAGATTTCCCCTTTTGTCTTGTTCCATGTCGAAAATAAGGAAATATAATTTTCTAAAAAGTTACAGACCTTCTTTCATAGACATTGCATGAAAATCTCAACAAAAGGTAAAACTAATTAAATAAATTATGAACTCGTAGAAAATAAACCTAAAATCCTACAAACTAGAAACACAAACTAATACTATGAGGTGTCTACTGCCTATAAAGTTCGTCACTATATATATATATATATATATATATATATATATATATATATATATATATATATATATACCAATTCATTCCATCGTAGCTCGCTAATAATTTTGTTAACATCCCTCGTACTCTCATATCAGTCATAAGACCTTTTCCTTGTACTATCAGCCAGAAGGCTTTTAGAGCTGACGTAGCTATTCTAAATAAAATTGCCCGATCTTTATCAATGCAAATAAAACTTGTGTGGTAGCCGCAATAAAAAATAGCACTTAGACCCATCCCTATATAATTTGTTATTTAAGACGATTTTCGACGATTACTGTGACGGCAAACAACGGGAACCCATTTAAGCGAACAAACAAAAAAGGATCGTGCATTTGAGTTGAGAGGTTTTGAGGATGGCACTTTAAGTCCTTGATCGCTCCTGTGCGTGCTTCGCGGGTAATTATCTGAGCATTTAATTACCCCGTCGTTTTGATTTGATTTAATTAGCTTCCAACATATGTCAGGAAAGGTAGTTGAGTATCAAGGCTTATAAGTTTGCTTTATGTATTATAATAATCGGAGTTTTATTTTGTAGGACAAGCTGTCAAACAAACGATATGAGCGTATTGTTTTATCGTTTAAATGAAGATTATTATACTCCTACCAGAGTAGGACCAAAACAATGGGTAAATTATTTATTATAATAAAAAAAAAAGTTTAGGGGGCGGATTTTCGAAGCCTTACTTCGTACAGAGAAAATATACTGCATGACCCTGGGCATACTATTTAGAAAATTTCTATTATAATATACGGGGTCTAGTTATAAATTATGTCAAGTATGAAAAAATAATAATAAAGGAATGAAAGTAGAAAAAGTGGAAACATTTTATTTCTACTTTTCATAAAATATATAAAAATTTGGTCTCAACATATTTATTTTTTCATCGCAACACGTGACACGAATGACATTTAATGGGAGCCCAATGAGATTTGTTCTGCCTCTAAAATATTCCATAAGTGTACGCTAATTTATTCTCTTAATGAACGCTACATATTAGGTCGACAAGAAAATAATTTCGGTTTTGTAGTGTAAGATAAAACTAATTTTTTATACCACAAATAAACTATAATCAATTATATATTTTCCATTTTGGTCGATGATCTTTTGCCATTTTTCTGCATTCCATGTTAAAATTGACCCCAAACTAACAGCCACAAACAAAATTACGTACAAGTTGCTTATAACGTAACCTAAATGTAACTGATGTCAAATGTCAAAAGGAAAAAAACCATAACACTGATAGAAGTCCTTTAAAACAATTACAACGCTCCCTATGTGTGACAACCAAAAATACTTTCTTGGCGACCCGATAATTTCAGTTTTTCTGAGATATCTAGTGTTATTTTGTAAATAAAAAATCACTTTATAGTATTGTTTTCTTACTTAATAACTCACTTTTTGCACAAATTTAGACTTTATGTCACAAGTAAAGAGAAAATCCAAAAATTTTAATTTTCCTATCATGCAGGGAATTACATATTACTAGTCAAAATAAATTGGGCCGTTGCCTCCATACAAATACACCGGCACACAAAAAAAAGTGGTCTGATCTCGGTACCCCACCATAGTATTTTCATGTATTTTGACTCGCTGAATTCAAATACGGAATTCATTTGATCTAATCATCCACCGTTTTTCCGCAAATCATGAAAAATAGCTGAAAAAGCAGAAAATCCGGAAGGTAAAACTTGATTCATTAAATGCTTCCATTTATATTTCTAAGCTGTCGAAGAATTTGATCTAAAAGTGCAATCTCGCGAAAAATTGTCATGTCATTATATCCATCAATCGTTCTTTAAGTTGAACTTAATCTTTTTTTTTCTGTAATAGTCAAATTTTCTAATTGAGCAGCTATGGGTTTTATTTCAGTAAACTTTTTAATCTTTCTTTCATCTGTAACGTTCTCTTTTATTTTCAAAAGATCTGTGTAATGGATTTCTTACCCTTTTCGAATTACTGTCATCTTCAGTATCTCTCTTCAGTAGCCAACAGTAATCTGACATCATATTTACGCCCCATTTTCCTTGCCACCTTCGATCAACTTCTTTCATATCTTGATGGAAACGCTCGCCTGACTCTTCGCTGTAGTTGCCTAAGTTTTCAGGAAAATAGCTCATATGAGAATCCAAGAAATGGAGTTTGAGACTCATCAAACATCCTAAACGCCTAAAATTTTTTATCATGGTTACTACGATAGCTGCATAGTCATCACTTTTGTTATTTCTCAAAGAGTTTCGAGAAACATCTCGAAAACTAGGCCATGCAGCTTTTTCAACATCAATCATTGTACTTATGAAATATTCGTCGTTGAACATTTTACGGATCTGAGGTCCATCAAATATTCCTTTTTTCACTTTAGCCTCAGTCAACTGAGGAAATTGGCTTTTCAGGTACTGATAACATTGTCCTTCCTTATCTAAGAACTTGACAAATTGTTTCATACACCCAAGTTTTATATGAAGAGGCGGAAGTAATACTTCTGATGGTTCAATTAAAGGCTGTTTCAGTACATTGTTATTTCCTGGTTCAAAAGTCCTGCTCTTGCTTGCCAAACTTTTTTCTCGTAATGATTTGCGCGATCTCCGCTGTCCCATAAACTCAAGAAACAGGGATACTTTGTATATCCTGACTGTTGGCCTAGGATGATCGCTATGATTTTCAAATCACCACAAACTTGCCATCCATGCTCATAATATCGAATTTTCTGTAATACATATGTGACATTTTCATAACTTTCTCTTAATCGTGCTGACTGAGCTATTAGAATACCTGCGTAATAATTTCCATTGTGCAGCAGTACTGCCTTGAGACTTCGTTCTAAAGAGTCTATGAACAATCTCCATTCTTCAGGAACATAACAATCTTGTTTTATTTCATTCATCAAGCCGCAAACGTTTGTACCATACACCAAAGATACCGTTTCATCTTTATTGAAGTATTGGCGTTATGGCTCCTCTCGATTCCTGTAGAACGTCGAGTTTGTTCCTTGTTTTAGCATCCCACGGTTTTTCAACTCTGCAGACATATATTCAGATACAGCTTTAGGTAGACTCATGTTCCTGATGGAATCACTCAAACTTTCTTGATCAAATAGTTTTACAGGTTTATTTCTCTTCCTTTTTGGCAAATATTGCTCATCTTTATCTTCTTGGTCTCAACCACTTCCAGGTTCTTCTTCACTGTCTTCCGTCACTTCTCTATCTATTTCTTCAACACTTGTTGAAGCTTCATTCATTGTAGCGCTGGTATCCACATCTTCAATATTGGACTCTAAATGCTGGTACAACAGAAGACACTATCGAATAAGATATTTTTGATTTGATCTCCGCATTGAATCCTTCTGCTATTGTATTGCAAAAGTAACAGTTCTCTTGTGATTGAGGTTCTGACCATATAGTCGGTGAGATGTATTTTAAAACTTTGTTGTTTTTTTTCAGTCCATCATCTTAGATTGTTGTAACAAAAGCAGCAAATGCTGTCCGGAGCACATCATACATATTTTTACATGTTTCACTCATTTTCCTACGTAAATTGCTTACTTTATATTTTCCGCAAACGTAACAGAACATGTTTCTGTCGCGACAGCATTCTTGCCTGACAGGTGCATTAGTTCTTCCTGTAGCTTCATACTCCTTATCAACCAAGTTGCCAACTTAAGGAGCTGCGGTCGCTTGATGATGACGCCTGCGGGCCTGCTTGCTCACCCTGACCAGCCGCCGATACTGGACATCCGAATCCCTGCACCGTAACCGATTTTTCCTTTGATGTGCCTGCCATGTTTTTAGAATTCTTCTTGTAGCCCCTTACTCCCCATAAGCCAAGTTGCCAACTTATGAGGAGTTGATATATGCGTCCATCGCATCCATGTGTCATTCCTTTGGTTTATCACGACAGTCGTGACGGTAAAATATGAAGTAAGCAATTTTCCGCTTTTTCACCTATTTTTCGTGATTTGCAGAAAAACTGTGGGTAATGGGATCAAACGGACTCCGTATTCGAATTCAGCATGTCAAAATACATGAAAATACTATGGTGGGGTATCGAGATCAGACCACTTTTTTCTGTGTGCCGGTGATATTTACATGGACTGTAATATCATTTAAATTAATTATAACTATAACTATAACTTTTCAAAAAGACTTAAGCAAATAAGTATTTACGAAAATGAAAAAAGTAAATAATGAAACATGTTACAAAGTAAAATCAAAATACAAAAAAAAAAACAATAATTGAAAGATAAAACCATAAATAAATTTAATTTAAAAACAGATCTCTGTAATTTAAATTTGCTTCGGTGACAAAAAAATTGAGGTTTTTTGAACTTTCTCCATTTGAACCCATAGAACTTATTAATTGCGATTCATTCATAACAAATGAAAATGAAGACAACCTCACATGTTCAAGGTCACCGTCAGGCGCGATATTCAATTTCTTACAACTTTTATAGAAAACGTTTTCTGTAGCACTCCTAGTCTTCAAATTATTGGATGGTCAACATCAATCCATGGTGTAAGGATATTTGACCTCCAAATGACCTCTTCTTTATACTGTTGAGGAAACTTTTTTTGTTTTCTATTTTTGCAATAAAAAATGGGGATTTCCATGTGGCAAAATCAACATGACCTTCGATTGACCTTGAAGGTCAAGGTTAAGGTGGAATTCAGTCACAATCAATTTCCTACAACTTTTGTCTAAAACATTTTTTAGAAAATCCTTTGCTAAGAAAATATTCTGCCGGGACTATTGGATCACCCTGTAAACATATTCATTGAAATTCGTGTACGCTATATATCTATTGTGTTACCTTGGTTATTTTAAAATTGCATTGCCTTTTGATTTTAAAAATTAGGAAAGTTTAATCAACTTATACATTGAATATGTATGAAGGTCAATTAATCGATTAATATTCTTAGTTATCATTAATTTTCCAAAGCAAATAAAAGCAGAAGTCCTGTTATTATTTTTAACTTTGTTTTGTCAACGAATACAGGTAAACTAGGAGAAGTTCCTGCAAGAAAAGTAGGAACAGTTGCTAACTAGCCTAATCGTTACTTTACTATCAAACATCTCTCATCTGTTTTCCTTATATGATAACACCGCTGCTGTTGCCGTTAATGAACCACGCGAAAAAATTTCTGCATCAATACAGATAAAGAAACTTTTGAATAAACAAGTTAAAGAGACAAACAGGTGTTATTTTTATTAATATGAAGATATTATTATTTTCTAATACATTAAAAAGAGTCATATCTTTGTTTATTTGATTCAACATTAAACATAATGTCGGGAAACAACTGTAAGGACGATACTATTTTCGGACCGAGCTGAAACTTTCTTATTCTTCATTACAAAAATTTAATATTGGGGAAATTATCTTCAATACATGTTCAAGTTAAAGAGATACGTGATATCGTATCTCTCTATATATTAACAATGTAACCATGGTATATTTGTTTTGTTATAACAATAGAGGGGTGCGATGTTGCCAAATATACGTTTTCCTCAAGCTAAGGAAATTTTATACAACTTGGAAACACCGCACAGGGAATCTCCATGATGACCCCAACCCAGACTTAAAATAAGCCGTATTTCAGCAAAAAGATGTCTCGAAAATGTGTAAACAATCCAGATCACTTCTGTTATGTTTGTGGTGAGGTGACTTTTGCATCTCAAAAGCGGTTTATTACCTCATTGATAAAAATGCATATCAGCTTTATTTCAGTTCATCGGGACAGGAAATCACGTTAGTGATTGCTATTTCTGCATCATACCTCGTGTTGGGCAAGACGCAGGTGTATCCAAGAAGAAAAAGTCGCCTCAAAGTGACGAAATTCTTATTCTAGAACCCCCAGAAACATTCACTTACAAATCAGATAATAGCGATACAATAATTTCTCAAGAAAATATTCCATCATCATCAAGAGATCCTGATTTCACAGCCAGCACGTTATACCGCCAACCGCACAAAATAACCCAATCGGAATTAAACGATCTTGTAAGAGACTTAGAACTTCCAAGAAGTAAAGCAAAGTTACTAGTAAAGGGTTTTCCAATAAGAGGTGTCATTTTGAAAAGCCCGCTATTTCGGTAGATGTCACTTTTGAAGCTGTAAGTTTTTGACGTTTGACAAGTAGAAACTACGCCATAAATAAAGATGGAACGATACACGCTTCAACAACGCATTGAAATTATTAAAATTCACTATGAAAATGGTGAAAATTTGGCAGAGACGGTTCGTAAAACTCGAACATTTTTAGGTCGTCATGAAGCACCTTGTCGGAGCGCAATAAAGAAATTGGTGAAAAAATTCGAGCTGTTGGGACAAGTTAGTTATGTGAAGAAGAAAACCCGTGCACGTCGCTCAAGAACAGCCGAGAATATTGCTGCTGTAGCCGAAAGTGTTGAAGAAAACCCAGGTTTGTCCATTCCTCGTCGTTCTTTGGAATTAGGGATTCCACAAACGTCATTACACCGTATTTTGCATAAAGATTTGACCTCTTAAGGCTTATAAAGTTCAGTTAACGCAAGAACTCAAGCCGGCCGATCATCAACAACGTCGTGCCTTTGCTGATTGGGTTCTTGAAATGCATGAAAATGATCCGGAATTCCATCGAAAAATCATCTTCAGTGATGAGGCCCATTTCCACCTCGGTGGCTTCGTCAACAAACAAAATTGTCGCATCTGGGGCTCGGAAAACCCAAGAGTTATTGTTGAAAAGCCTCTCTATCCTGAACGTGTGACGGTTTGGTGCGGTTTATGGTCCGGCGGGGTCATTGGACCTTACTTTTTCGAAAATGAGGCTGGAGCAACAGTTACGGTGAATGGATTGCGCTATCGAGAGATGATTAATGATTTTTTATGGCCGGAATTGGATGGTATTTATCTGGACCACGTTTACTTTCAACAAGACGGCGCTACGTGCCACACAAGCAACGAAACCATTGATCTTTTACGGGAAAAGTTTCCGGGCCGTGTTATCTCTCGAAGAGGTGATCACAATTGGCCACCGAGATCTTGTGATGTGACACCTTGCGATTTCTTCCTTTGGGGCCACGTGAAAGACAAGGTCTACGCCAACAGCCCAGCGTCGATTCAAGACCTCAAAGATGGAATTCGTGAGGCTATCGAGGACATAGGGCAGCCACTTTGCGATTTGGTTATGGAAAATTTCATGAAAAGGATATGGTCCTGTAGGCATGGTCGTGGTGGTCATTTGGCTGATGTTATTTTCCATCATTAACGGCATACCTTCCTCTTTATAATGTAATAAATATCCGATCATTTATCTTAAAAAATGGCACTTTTCTTTGAATATCAAAATAACACCTCTTATTGGAAAACCCTTTATCAAGGTTGCAGCAGTGGAACTTATTAGAAGACGATGTTTTAGTATGTGTTTTTTGTAAACGGCATAAAGGCCTAGCACAACTTTTTAATATGGAAAAGAACTTGATGTTCTGGCATAACACTGGCGATTTAGTGGCGGCTTTAAATATAAACTACAAACTAGACGAATGGAGATTCAACATTGAGTAGTACTATTGCATATGGGAAATATTTTACCGTCTATTCCTGTTGGTTATGCAGTTCACATGAAAGAATCATAAGACATTGAATACAGATGAGCCAGCTTTTCAGTACTTGCGTCAGAAATTTCCAAGGCTAAGTGAAGCAAAAATTAAAGAAGATATTTTTGTTGGGCCACGGATTCAAAATGTTCTGAAAACAAACACTCTATCAGACATTGAAAAAAAAGCTTGGAATGATTCTTACCTCGTGGTCATTAATTTCTTTGAAAATAAAAAGCTGACAATTGCATTACTCTCGTTGAAAATAGCTGTCATCGTATCAAAAAATAGTTTGCAATATGTCTCTAAAGATCCATTTCCGACACTCACATCTGGACATTTTTCCTGACAACTGCGGATCTGTAAGTGATGAGCAAGGCGAACGCATTCATCAGAATATATCAACATTGGAGAAAAGGTACCAGGGAAAGTGAAATGTTTCTATGCTTGCCAACTACTGTTGGAGTCTTGTTAGAAATGCTCCAGTAACAATTCACAAAAGAAAATCAAAAAGACAGGATATTTAGTTTTTATGCAAGTGTAACAGTATGTATTTTCTATTAATTTGATAAAAATAAAATTAAAAAACTTGTTCTTGAAAATTGCGACTAAGTTTTTAATTTCATTGTCATTTTTGTGTTCAGCGCCGCAAAATTAACAAATAAATTCACTTATCTTACAAGATACAACAAACAAACTAAAATTTGTTGCGTAGTGTAAATTATCATTTTTGAAACGTGGGCGAGTTTCTCACGAGGCTGACCCCAAAGGCCGTAAGGAAGACGCTTATAACACAAGGGTCTAGGTACACCCAATGAATATCAATTGCAAAGCTTCGGGAAGGCGTAGTGCTTTATTTTAAAACTGACCTGCTGACAATGTAACGTTAACGGTTCTCGGTCTGTTAAAACAACATTTTGAAATTAATATTCTTTCGTCTTTGTGTTCCTGCTTAATTTTGTGGACGTTTGGTGTTTGTGTTACGGTGGTGATAATTAGTATTTTTTCTTAATAATTCCTTTAGTGTAAGTAGTAGAGAAACAAGAGAACAGATTTTTTTTCTAACCTTACAAGGTTTGTAATGTGAGATGAACTTTTCTAAACATTCCAACCTAAGGACTCACGTGAAAGGGAAGTATCCCGGTAGGTACTTTATGTTTTATTCTTAAACATATAATATCAAGTGCTTGTTTAGAAAAATCAGACTTTCTGGCCCCTAACGTCAATCAAAGAATGTAATGCTAATTTTGTTAATTTGGCTAATTTACAGAATGCACGTCAACAGAAAACATCCAGGTAGAAAAGTTCCAGAAAAAAAAAATTATAATTTATTCTTTTGAAACATATATTTTATATTTTTTAAGAAAGTTCAAAGAACTAGCCCAAGTGAAGCATAGAATTTTTTAATCTTTTCCAATGGGCTTACTGCTATAAAGTAAGAAGTCACCTTAACACTAATATACATTTTAAAAAATCAAAATTTCAGTAAGAAATAAAGAAATCTTTCTGCCGTATTTAAATAGTTTGTTATATATGTAAATTCTCCTTTCAGGCAGAGAATATGAAAAATATATATACAGTTTATTTCCTGCAAATATCGCTCTGGTCCTCTCTCCATACGCGTTTCGATCGCCTCATGATCTCGTCAGTGGAGCTGTCGATAGATGACAGGTGCAATATCCTGCCGACGTACCTTGAAATTTATATTTCTTATATCAGTTATTTCCTGCTAATGTTGCTCTCGGTCCGATACAGCTCCACTGACGAGATCATAAGGTGATCGAAACGCGTATGGAGAGAGGACCAGAGCGATATTTGCAGGAAATAAACTGTTTGTATATATATTTTTCATATTCTCTGCCTGAAAGAAGAATTTACATATATAAAAAACTAATATACATGTAAGAAGAATGTACAGAATAATAAGACGTATAAATTTAGGTGGCAAGCTTGTTAAAAGTCTTGACAAAGCCCTAGGTAATAAAAAAAATATCTTTGTATTATAAAATGTATGGTTGGTCATTATTAATTTTCGACTAAAATGTGGTTGTCGGACTTGCATTGTCTTTATTTTTGTTTATTTTTACGACGTTTCAATTAGGTTGTATCTCTAATTGCTATCAAGTACAAACGGAACATTATATCTTAATCCTTCGAGCATATATAGGAACTGTGTTCATTGACGTGCTAAGTTTCGCTTCATGATACACACCTCAACGATTTGATGTTACAAAGTAGTGGTTGCCAAGGATTAGGTATCTCAACACTAGGTTTACTGCAGATTCCATTATTATTTTTAATGTAAGCTGCTTCTATAAATTTTCTTTTTTTCATGTTGGGTTCCATATATATTGCTGAAGCTTCAAACCATTTTATGTGGTGTTATTTATCCCAGGCATGTTCTGTAATACCTGATATCGACGTTTCCCCTTTTAATTTAAAAGAATAACCATTCTGTTGTAAATCGGATTTAATGTTTGCGATCTCTTTTTCTAATGAATCGGCATTATTGCATTTAGATATAATACGATTATAGAGGTGTCAAGAAATCATTAAGTTCTTGATCATTGCCCTTCCATACGATGATACTTTCATTGGCATATCTCAACCAGATTTTCGGTTTTACTGTATCACATTTCTAACACTTTCAGCTGATGAAACACATATCTTAGCTGATCAGTTAATGCAAGATCCTGACTAAAAATAATGTATAAGAAATGTACAGCTGGATTCACTAACATGATTTAAATTTAAAACCATCCTAAATCAACAGCAAAGTGTTAAAACTGATAAGAGCAACAATAAGTCAAGCAAGTCTTAAACCCTAAAAATACTGACTGACTGACTCCGTAGCACTACAACCCAGGGTGGGTTTTGGCTGCCTCGACTATCTGCCTCCACCTGGAACGGTCTTGTGCCAGCTCCCTCCATTCTTGCTGGTCAACTTCAAGGATAGCTAGATCCTTGTGGTTGTTTTTATCTCTCCATCTAAGCCTAGGTCTTCCCAGTGGTCTTTTTCCTTGTGGTGCTTCCTCCCATACCCGTTTTATTAGTCGATCGTTTTGACTCCTTTGTATATGACCTGCCCATCGTAGTCTTCCAGACTTTATTTCTTGAATGATGTCAGGGCTTTGATATAATTGCGCAAGCTCTATGTTGCTTCTCATTCTGTGACGGCCTGTTTCAAGTTCTCGGTATGGGTCATATATTATGCGCAAGATTTTTCTCTCAAACCTTCTTAGCAGCTCCGTATCGTGGATTGTCAGGGTCCATGTTTCACTGGCGTAGATTGCTACTGGTCGTATTATTTTTCGATAAATTGCGATTTTTGCCTTTCTAGTGATAAATTTTGACTTCAGCAAGGTTTGTATTGCAAATGTACATTTATTTGCTTGTGTGATGCGCTGTTTAACCTCTTCCTGCATATTATTGTTTGCCGTTATCACTACGCCCAGGTACTTGAAAACTCGCACATGCTCAAAATTATAGTCATCCATGGTGACGTTCTGTCTGATTCTGTCTCGGGCGGAGTTGCGGGAGACATGCATGTATTTGGTCTTTCCTTCATTTATTCGGAGCCCTATTCTCTGAGCTTCTTTTTCTATCTTTATGAAGTTTTCCTTCACACTGACTGTACTTTCTTCTATCGCGCCCATATCATCTGCGTAGACCAAAATAAGTTTAGGGCCACTTGGCCCAAAAACCTACGCGTCAACTGATACTGTTCTTATGGCTTTCTCCAGTGCAAGATTAAACAGTACTGGCGACAAAGCATCTCCCTGTTTTAATCCTCTGTTAATAGAAAATGTTTGGCTACACTCTCCTTCAATTTTGACACAGCTTTTTGCCCCCTCTAGGCACGCTCTACACACTCTAATCAGCTAGCATAAAGAAATCATTTTGTTTTATTATTGAACCGAAAATGAAGAACTTGATTTATTTTCGAGACACAACTATTTCTCTTACATATTT
This sequence comes from Diaprepes abbreviatus, assembly GCA_034092305.1. Classification (NCBI taxonomy): domain Eukaryota; kingdom Metazoa; phylum Arthropoda; class Insecta; order Coleoptera; family Curculionidae; genus Diaprepes; species Diaprepes abbreviatus. Next base: position 7,547,617 of record JASJET010000210.1, on the reverse strand, counting down.
CAAGGCTTTATCGCAAGGTTCTTATTCTTAATATCCCTATATAAGCATTTATTTGTTGACATATATAATATAAATTATGACAATATCATAAGCAAAAAAAAACTGATCGAATATAAGATTTAAATTTCTTGGCAACTAAATAGGGTTTAAATTTTAAATCTTCTTAGTGGATCTGGCTGGTAGTGTTTTAGTAATGATCTGTCCTTTTATTATTTAATTTAATAAAATGTTTTAAACACAATATATAAGTCTATTTATAAATATCAAATAACAAAGCTGGGCTAAAAAACATTTTTCCTTATATTGAAAATTAATAATAAATGAATAAAATAAATAATAGTTTGGCCCTCGATTTTTTTTTATATTTTGCTGCATTTTCCATTAAAAAGGAAAATATGGTTTATGAATATTGTTCACATATTTTCAAAAGAATGTCAAATAAATAGCTACCGATCAATAAAATTTCTTACCACAAATAACACAAATACCCAGGACCTCAAAAGATATTTATATTAATTTGAATTTTAAAATAATATACTGACCCAGAGAAATAGGGGAAAGGCCGAATATCAATATACACAAATAATGGGAAATATTTCAGTAATTCGGCAAATTATATTAGGAATACTTTAGATAGCTGTAATACAACGAGATACTTACTCTTCTTGATACTCGTTGCTCAAAATATAAATGTGCTGTAAAAGTTCAAGCTCTTTGGATAACCAACAAAGTCCTTTCCACGTACGCGATACTTTGCAAGCTTATAACTCCAAACGGGCTTCATTTCGGTAGGAATTCATATTGTTACCCGTTAAATCACTCTAATCTCCGAAAGAGAAGAATGTTCTTTTATTTCGTTACGAGTAACACCATCCTTTTTCATCTTATAGTCTGCCGTGGACTCGTATTAATTATAGATTATCCTCAATCCTTAACTAACGGACCGCCACTGCTGTAGATTTTTATATTACGGGTTGTGTTGTCTTCTATCCTTTTCCTTCGTTGTATATTTTAAATCCATATTACGAGAAGATAAAGTATCCGGCATATTTTTTTTTGTAGAGACGACACTGCTGCGGACCGGTATTTCGAGTAGCGTTTTCTTTTTATTCAAACACACATGCATATGGTACGTACCGTTACAATGTCCTAGCGGCCAGGGCTCAAACTAACCGACAGGTGCGAACGGATGCTGATTCTGTTAAGGATGTTTAACGTCTAGTGTCCATATTAACATTATCGTTACCGATATAGCGACATTACTAATACCGTTTAACGTTCCCGCTATTTCATTACCGTCATTTGTAAGAATGTATCATTAACGTGCTACTCCGGGTCTGGGATAATGATTATCGTGCCGTGACTCCTGATTTCCTGTTTCTTCACTATAACACGCTGCACGGTGCAAACAAGTCGTTAACGATGTTAATCCAAAGGGTGGCGTTCGAAATTTAACCATCGGATAATTTAACAGATAGAGAGTGTATATTTAGATACCGATAAATACACTCGTGATACGATAACTGAGGGAAGTGACTGTATACGGCAAGATAAAGGTAACAACTCGTTTAGGAAACTCTCAAAAATCTCAATGGTTTCCTAGTTATAATATAGAATCATCTCTCTACGTTTCCTGATGGTTGTTCCCAGTCACTTCGATTTCAAATTTATTCGGCATTTTTGCTAAGTTATTTATTACTATCATTAACAGTTACCCGTAGCGGCTTCGCCCGTACTCAAGACCTCCGGGAAGTTTAAAAAATAAAGCCAATGATATTTTATTGAACCCCATTTTTATGTGCCTTTTCGTCAATACGTTCCAGTGAAATATCTTTAGTTAAATAGCTTAGATATATGCATAGTTGGATTACCTTGTGCAATTTATTAATAATGCAATAAGATCAGAGTAATTCATTACAGCGCAATACAGTGGTTTAGAAGTTATTTTGGGAAGAGGAAGAAAAGAGTGTGCATTGGTAGTGGGAAGTCTGAATTTGTGTAGGTATGTTCCACAGAGCAGTAATCTGGAGGCTCTGTTGCTTTCGCTGTATACAGTCGATTTCTGTAAATTTATAAGAACTTATCGATCGTACCAATACGCTAATGACTTGCAAGTCTACATTTCGTTTAATTTAATCGATATACCAGAGTCTGTAAGGAAGATTAATGATATTTTACAGATTAGTTTGGAAATATCCAAGAGTCATAGAGTGTGGTGCAGGGTCAAAACTTCTTCTTTTTGATACACATGGTTGAACAGTTGCAGAGAGTAATTTTTTAGAATCAGAATTGATGATACAGTGTTGACACCATCGGACTCTGCTAAGAACCTGGGTGTAATGTTTGATGTACAGCTTCATTTTAAGACGCATATCTCCAGTTCGTTGCTAAAGTGTTTTTATAAACAAAAAATTCTTTACATGCATAAGGATATCTTAATAATTGAGATTCTGTGATTCTTAAATACTATCGTTGGTGTCATATTGTGATGTTATGTATTGTCCAGCACTTACGTTACGTGAAAAGAATAGTCTCCAGGGGCTACCCTTGCCTTTTCCTTTTCTCTATCTTTATAATCTTTCATCTATTTCTTTTTAATTTTTTCTTAAAGCTTTCTTTTCAAGTGTATCCATCAAAACAGTTAATTTTCTTTTACCTGCTAATTGTATTTTGTTTCCGCGATGGTGCCTTTGGTAAAGGTATAATCGTCGACGGTGAAAAAGTGTTTTGCAAACCTGAGCAACTTAGAGTTAGTTCCTTGACAGTTTCGACGTGACGTATAATTTCAGTGATGCTGATATCCAGTTAATGAGCAGAATCTAGTAGTTCTGGATTCTCAAGGTCCAACGTTAAATTTGCAGTTATACTTGAATCCCTTTTTGGTTCTTCTATAGGATTCGTACGATCGGTGACATAAGATGATGCAAAATCCCTATCTTGGAAGATATTAGCATTCAAAGGTCATATGTCAGAAGCTTTAAATCTATTTATAAGATTTGCAGAGTTTAAAGCTAGCGGTAATGAATCCTTCACTATAGCTTGGATATCATATATGGTCATCGTTTCCCTGGATTATTACGCATCCATGCTGTCAATGCTCGGTCCACATAGTTCTTGAACAAACCGTAGATTTCAACATCTACGAGTAGCAAATTATGGGAGCAGTGAGGTGAAAACAATAACATGATAATGTTGTTTTCTTTAGATTTTTCCACAACTCCAATATTCACATGTTATGATTGTTCATCAGCCAAAGAACTGACTCTTCCTTGGTAGGTTTAGCATGTCTGATGATATTCTTTGTCTCCGTCCAGAATAATTACCAGCTCCAATGCAATCTGCAAGGCCCACCTCGAAGAAACATTTCAGAAAATTTGAATCGAGGAAAACGAACATGGGTGGAATAAAATTACCAATTGCAGTACAGGCGCAAGTAAGCGTCGGCGGATGTGATAGCGCCTACTTGTTTTTGTCCACATGCAGCTATCTTCTTTGGTTTTTGAACTGTCATGACTCCTGTTGCACTCAGGTTCCATATCCGAAAAGCGTAAAAATTCGTATTTTTGAAGTAGTCCTTAGGATATTTTAAAGAAAGCGTTAACGTTCACCTGAAATGTTGGTGCTAATCCAGACCAGCCATGTTATTTTGATGCTGAGAAGAAGGAATTTCTTAGCACCAGGTTGCACAGCGCCTTTGAAAAACTAGTTTCCTTATTTCCATAGGAAATAATCCAAAGCACATTTAGATCCACATAAGGATGTATAAAGCCTTTTTACCTTTTTTTGCAGTAAAAACTAGTCTGGGCTTAACGTAGTCAACTTCTGGACTTTTATTATTCTTCTTTTTCTTAAAATATATATATAAAAAGACATATGGCATAGGGCGAAATTCTTACTCACTTTCGGTGTACTACAATTGTTTTCTAAAACTTCAATTGCAGCTAAATCGTAACCCTCCTGACTTTGTCTTGCCCGCTCTGACTTTCTCTTATATTGTACCAGTCTAGACGAGAACAAATTCAATGACATCTTAACAAAATATTTAAAATTATAAGATTCGAGGTTGATAAGAATCGGGGGCAAGTTCTAACATTGGCTAAAATGTGGTTGTTGGACCAGCATTGTCTTGATTTTTTTTCATTTTTACGATGTTTCGATTAGAACTCTAATCCTTATTAAGTATAAACTGAATGTTTTGTCTTAAAACTACGAGCTTATATAGGGACTGTGCCCATTGAAGCGCAAAATTTCGCTTCACTGTACTCGTACACACCTCATTGATTTGATGTTACACACCAGTGGTTACCAAAGATTAGGTATCTCAACACTGGGTTTACTGAAGATTCCATTATTATTTTTAATGTAAGCTGCCTCAGCTTCAGACCATTTTATATGGTGTTGTTTATCCCAGACCTGATACTTCTGGGGAATTACGACCAGAAAAGATTCAAAGATATGATGAGATGCATAAGCTTGAGTAAAAACCAGCTCAGAATTCTAACAGGGGTCCTGACGGGGCATTGCCACCTGAAGCGATACCTCAAGAAACTCGGACTGGTAGTAAGAGAAGAGTGCAAATTCTGTAAGAAGGAAGACGAAACCTCTATTCATATCCTTGCAGAGTGCAGCGCTCTAGAAGACCCTAGGATGTGGTTCTTGGGAGCACACCAAATCGAAGAAGGGGAGCGACCCACCTTGAAGCCGTCCAACATCCTGAGATTCTTAGGAAGATAAAACTGGAGGACCTGCTCTAGCCGATAAACTAACTCTTACGACTGGACAGCAGTACGGGGCACAATAGATCTACCAGGTCGCAGTGTACAGACCTCCAACTCTACGCACATGCATTTCAGGTGTGTTCTACAATACCTGATCTCGACGTTTCCCCTTTTTATGTATGAGTTTTATGTTCCTTAATTCTAACTTCTAGTGGTCGCTTGGTTTCTTCAATATACATTTCACCACCGTCACATGGAACTTTGAAAACACATTCTTTCTTATCGGTAGTTTTTGGTTTTGTTTTTGTTAAATGAGCTCTAAGTGTATTTCCTGATTTAAAGGCTGTTTTTATATTATTATTGCTGGCAATTCGTCTTATTTTCTCCGAAATTCCCTTAATATACGGAATTGTAAAGAAGGAATGTGTCTCTTGCTGTCCAGTGATCGTTGTTCTAAAGTTATTTATAACATCGTCAATTACTTTTAAAGGATAACCATTCTGTTGTAAATCGTATTTAATATTTGCTATATCTTTTTCCAGTGACTCGGCATTATTGCATACAGATATAGCGCTATTACAGGGGTTGTGTATAATTCCCCGTTTTGTTACAACAGAATGATTAGAACTATACTGAAGTTTTAATAGTTTCGTTTGTAGTTCACCATGACATCTAGGAAGGGCATTTACCTCTTTATCCATAGCAAACTTAATTGTAGATCGAATGGTATTTAGATATTTCAAGAAATCATTAAGTTCTTGATCATTGCCCTTCCATAGGATGAAGGTATCATCGACATATCTCAATCAGACTTTCAGTCTCACTGTTAGTGTTTCGAATCATTCCATATATATATATATATATATATATATATATATATATATATATATATATATATATATATATGTTTATGCGGCTTTTACGGATTCCTCCGTGTGAGATGCAATAGCAGTGGTTATATCCACATTATGCCGTTGTAGTGCTCAAATCACATTCAGCAAACGTACAACTATATGCAACTCCGTGTGTGAATGAAGTAAAATGCGCACAGTGAATGCAAACTTCGCTCCATCATATCCTTTTCATGTTAGAGGTTGCACAGTTTGAATAAATTGCTAAAAAATACAATTCATCCTGTTCCACCACCACCAAGATGGTGGCCTACCCGTACCACCACACCGAGGAGAAAGTTGAAAAACTCACTCCCTCCGCTACAGTGATATATATATATATATATATATATATATATATATATATATATATATATATATATACATATTGGCGATGACTGGAGAGAGTAAATAACCCATCAGAAGCCACTTGTCCTGAGCGAAGAACTTGTCCTTTACTTGAAAGTAGACACTACGTAGGCAACACTCCACAAGTGTTAACGTGGTTCGATCTGATAGTGTTGCATGATTTGAAAATCTAGTTTTGATTATGTTTAGCGATTTGCCTAATGGCACTCATGCCATAGAAACAGCAACAGTGAAACCGAAAGTCTGATTGAGATATGTCGACGATACTATCATCATATAGAGGGCAATGATCAAGAACTTAATGATTTCTTGAAACATCTAAACACCATTGGAGCTACAATTAAGTTTACCAAGGAAAAAAAGGTCAGTGATTAATTGCTCTTCCTAGATATCATGGTGAACCGTTCAAACAAAACGGAGAATTATACGCAAGCTCTATAATCGCGCTATATCTATATGTAATAACGCCGATTCATTAGAAAAAAGAGGTAGCAAACATTAAATCCGATTTACAACAGAATGGTTATCCTTTACAATTAATTGATGATGTTTTAAATAATTTTAGAACAACGACCACTGGAGAGCAAGAAACACATTTCTTCTTCACCATTGCGTATATTAAGGGAACCTCGGAGAAAATAAGACGAATTTCCAGCAGTTATAACATAAAAACAGCTTTTAAATCAGGAAATACACTTAGAGCTCATTTAACAAAAACCAAACCAAAAACTACCAATAAGAAAGTATGTGTTTACAAAGTTCTATGTTAGTGAGGAGAAATTTATATTGGAGAAACCAAGCGACCACTAGAAGTTAGAATTGAGGAATATAAAACTCATACACAAAAAAGGAGAAACGAGATCAGGTATTGCAGAGCACACCACATAAAATAGTTTGAAGTTGCGGCAATATATATGAAAAAAATTTTTTTTAGAAGCAGCTTACATTAAAAACAATAATGGAACTTTCAATAAACCCAGTGTTGAGATACCTAATCTTTGGCAACCACTACTTTATAACGTCAAATCATTGAGGTGTGTACAGTGAAGCGAAGCTTTGCGCTTCAATGGGCACAGTCTCTATATAAGCTCGTTGTCTTAAGACAAAAGATTCAATTTATACTTGATAACGATTAGAGATACAACATAATCGAAACATTGTAAAAATGAACGATAATAAAGACAATGCAAGTCCAACGACCACATTTTAGTCAATTTCCAACATTGTCTACAATCTTCAAATAAAAGTTATAACATATTAAAAGCCGCAAGATTTTGTTAATAACCACTCCTATAATATAATTTTTCACATTTATCAAGATAAGTATAAAATTTACTTACTAATCGTAAAAACCGTTAAACAACAATAAAGATGGATAATTTTAGAAGTTAATAAATCACAGAAAATTTTAAATTAGTTCCTAATGGTTACGACGACCAAAATTTTACGAACGTAAAATTTTACGTTACCTGGCCAAAATGAAGCGCGTGCTCACATCCATTCCCTGCGCCGACTGGCGGAACACTGGCTACGAAGACATGATGTGGCGCGATATAAAGATAAGATTGATTAAAAAAAATAAGTTTAGAAAGTTTAAATTCCCAGTGAAGAAGCCGTGTTAATACTTACCCCTGTTACAACAAGCCCCTCGCTCCCCTGCGTTAGGAGATCAGTCAGTCAGCCAGGACAACCCCGCTTAAAAGTAAAGATTTTTTTTGTATTTTATCAAATTATTAGATCTGCATATGTGATTAGAAAAACAATAGGGTATTTGAAAACTTTTAGAAAATTATTTCATATTATTTTTTATTAGATTTTATGCACACTATATAAATATTTCGTCTAGATCTGTTGTATTTTCGGTAAAAATCAATAAAAAATTTGATTGGTAAAAAAGTCGAAACGTAATTTAAATAATGGCGCTGGTCACTTCACATGTATGACGTCACATCATAGTAAACCAAGTACCGCTAAACTATAGTTTGTTTGATATCATGAGATTTTTAATTTTATAAATGATGCGTAACCAGTGGCGGCTGACACATTAAAAAGTAGGGGTTGCAATTCCAATGGTACATTAAAACACAGATATGTATAAAACCGGTCATAGGCACCGGTGGATGAAAAAATAAAAGTCTTTAAAAAAATTGAGTTAGTATGAAACAAAGTAGTGTATTTTAAACAATTAAACATAAAGAAGGTAGTAAATTTTAAAAATATAGTAGTCAAAACAAAATGCACGTATAACTTACTCTGTGAATTATTTATAAAGAAAATCCATACGCCGATCTTTGGCATTAGCAAACTTATTAAAACCAGCTTATTGAAATCGGGTAAGCTTTCGATAAGATCCCTTTCTTTAGAAAGCACTGCCAAAGCAGAAAGTCTTTTTTGCCTCATAGTATTCCTTAAGACGTTTTTATTCGTTTGAGGGTAGAAGAGCACCGTTCTGCCTTATCCGAGCCATCGGAAGAGTAATCAAAATTTTTAAGTTTTAAAACTTCACTAAATGTCTCACTTAGCTCGATATTTTGCGACAGATAACCAAAAGTACAAGAAGTCCCGAAATGAATCTAAATTCTTTAGTTTCATATATGACGGTCAATTCTGTACGAAGTTTTTGTTCGATAAAAAAGGGGTAAATTTTAATCGTATCCTTAAATTTTTGTTCGGAAAAACATGTACTATATTCGACATACTGTTCCGAAAAAAAAAAAAGACTAGCTGCTACTAAGTTACCTGTAAAGCTAAATCGTTCTTTTGCTTGACAAATAATTATATTTACAAACTTCTTTTGCTTATCGAGAAAACTCCGCGGAATCATCGAACTTATGTGGTTTTGAAGTAGATAGAGATGGCTCAACGTCGTTTGAGGTAATATTTCTAATTTGTATTAATTTTAATTCAAATCATAATATATTTTTACTTACGATAACAGTTTCTTAGCAGTTGTTTTCGTCAATGTTAGTGTCTCCGCTCCATATGTTAAGACTGGGAGACCATATTTGTTAAAGGTTTTCCGTTTCAGGTTTATGGGTACATCTGAGTAGTGAACATAACCCGATTCGCTCGATCCCCCCACTCCTCGACCTTGACCTTGACCTTGCTTCGCCCCTCTTTGGCCCCGCCCACATGTCCTTGTCATTGACCTTGAAAGTGCACGTGTGCTTTGGCCTTGGCCTTGTGTTCAAGGTTGTGTGTGTGACCTTGACCTTGACCTTGGCCGAGACGACCTTGACTTTGTTGAAGGTCATCTTGGGTGTGTGACCTTGAAGTAGTTATTTGTGCATTGTAATAGTGTGGGATGATCTTGAAATGATTTTGACCTTGCAAATTGTTCTATAAATTGTGTGAGTCTACTTGCATTCATTCAGTGTGAAATGTCAGATACGGAAGTATCTAAAGAAAAAATTATAGAGCAAGTCGGCAGAGTAATTTGTTTATATCAGAGTAATTTAAAAAGTTTGTGTGATTTTGAAGAGAAGGATCTAGCATTTTTTCCTCTCGAATATTTAAAAACTTGCGTTGATACGCTGAGTTTACGGCAAATTTGGGATAAGCTGCCAGCGTCATATCGGTGTAACAAGGAACTACAGTTAAGCTTACCCTGTTACATTCACTATGAACAAATATATCGTCATCATATAGATGGGCCACCACCAGCAATAAAAAAGTGTCGTGAATGTAAAAATGAGTGAATAATATGAATAGTGCTTTGCAAGAGACAGTAAAAAAATTGGGCGATGAGTTCACTGAAACGGCTAATAATTATTTCAATGATGCAATGAAAAGTCGAGCAGAATGGGCGTCGCGCTATTGTGATTTGGCTTATGAATATGAAAAGGCTGCGAATGCATGTCGTAAATATTGCAGCAAAACAATAAATTTACAAGACTTTGTTCGTGAGATAAAAAAGTTGGGGTTTAGTGACTGTTTGGAAAAACTGATTAGGTTCATTGCAGATCCGGTTGTGTTAGATGAAATTAGAGTGTAGGACTTAAGTTTAACGTAGTAGTAGTTAATATGGAAAGTTTAGTGCGAGAAATGTACGAGGAATTTCTAATTTCTGCAGCCTGTTCGGAATTTTACGCATATGAAATGCAAGATTCGGAGGCTCAGGACTTTAGTGTATTTTTTAAGTATATGGACCATGCCGAAGTGTGTCTTTTAGCTAGTATAGTTTGTAAGAATTTTCTTAGATATAAAAACAAACAATTATTATTGAACAAATTAAGGAAATTAGGTTTAGGTGATAATGTTAAACGCATAGAAGAATGGCAGAAAAAAATCAATGAATAAAGTACATAAAATGTAGTTATTTGTTTCATTATATTTTGTCCTTGAAGTTATCCTTATACCAATTTAAATGTGTGACGTCATTTGACCTTCAATACTCCTCCCACTATTTCTATCGTTAAGCTACCCCCACCATTGTTACAATTCGACCTTGAAACCCCGCTATAAAGGTTCGTGGGAGAAGAAGTGACTTCAAACAGTCGCAGATATCAGTGGCATAAACATCAAATATTGTGTTCGTGTAGTGTTCTGAAAGTGCTTTTATATTCACGGTAATTTTTGGATTTATATACCATTTTTTTCAATAATGAGTATTGCAAAAGAAACTCTAGATGAAATTAATGAAATGTTTAGCAAAGATTTCGAGGTTTTAGAGAAAAAAAAGGTTACCGAAATGATTGTAGGCAAAGTGTATAAAATTGACACGATTTGGTAAAACTCTTTTAGTGGCTTTACACGATGACGGTGATAATAGCACATTTGAGACTTTTTTACCAAAACGTGTGGCCGAAACACTATCTGACGATATTGTAGATATTATGAGTAAAACTAAAGATAAATACACTCTAACTTATTTGGGGCAGGGCACTAGAGTTTTTGGAAACAATACTCGAACATTATTACGTTTTGGCTCATTGGAGTAAATTGTATGTAAATTGTTTGAAAAAAAGGATGTAATTAAATTTAAAATATAGTTGCACATGTCAGAATACTTACGCGTGTTCATTATTTCTGTTAAAGATGTCTGCTGATGCGACGACGACGACGACGACCGCCAACGAATGTGTAGATAGTTACATATTTTGGTTGGGGAGAGAATTAAGAAATAGGGCTCACGATATGTTAGATAGCGTAAATGATTGGTCGCATATTGATGTAACCAAAGATCAATATAAGAACGAGATCAGGGATACAATCAATTTTATGGCTGGGGCACACTTGTGCGACAAATTTTTATATGGTTCCATAGACATGGATACATTTTGTGCTGAAATGGTTGAAGAAGAATTAAAAGAATACCTCGTCAATATTCCACATTTACCAGGTGAGCTTGCTGCAAAATATGAATTGGTTTCTGCAACAGTAACAGCCCAAGACGTTGACGATCGAAATAGTGTCGGATGGGATAGAATTTTGAGCAACGAAAACGAAGACATGGAAAACTAATTTTTTATAATTTTTGTATTTGTGCAATTAAATAACTGTAAATAAATATCTGTTACAATCACAGTTTTATTTTATTTCTTTTATAAACATACCAACCCAGTAGATCATAGTCAGTGTTTCTTTTTCTCAGCTGAAATATTTAATATAAGTAGGGCAAATAAAAATAAAATAGTTTAGTAAAGATTGAAAATGAGTCGAGGAAACAACACAATTGATAAATTTGGTCGTCAGAAATATAATGAAAAATATCATATATTATCTGGGCCACAAGGGATTGGTTTTAAACTTACAGCGGATGGGCAGTATGATATGGGTGGAAAAATCATAACCAACTTAGGCGAACCTAAAGATGATGACGATGCTGTGACAAAACACTTTGTTAATAGAAAGTTTTACAATTTTGCAGTTGTAATATGTGACATATTTAACAAGGATGTCCTCCCCATGATATACAAAAATAATAGTGAGCTTAAAACAAAAATTGAAGTTATGCAGAAAATACTCTATCATCAGCCTTTAAATGACTCATTAAGCGCACTGTCGTACGACTCGACTTCAAAAAAAATCTAAAAAAAGCAGGTTAAAGAATAGGAGAACGCACTCCGAGTGGCATAGCCTTGAAGATAACGTCGTAGTCGTCGGTGAATTGGACCTTCCCTCCAAGAATATTGAAATGTTATTTATGTGTATGATGTTTTATTGTCATTGTTTTTAATAATGAAGATTGAAATAAAAAACTTTATTGTACAATATATTGTTTATTTATTTTACATTTTAAATAAAAAATATAGTCATACAATATGTTATTTAAACAATATTAGCTTTATCTATCCAAGAGTTGAAATGGTTGGGAAATCCTAGCCATTTGACAAATAATTGTTCGATGTGATTTTTCTTGCGTTGTCTAAGGACCTTTTCTACTAGATAAACGTCAGGACTGCTTGTTTTTTGTAGTTCTGATTCGTAAAAACACCCTCTTATAGGCTGACCTTCTAACGATTCCAACAAGTAAGTAGGTGGATTTGTAACGTTAACTTTTACAACTTTAAACAATTCGGTTGACCAAGAGGGCGTATATCCTTTCTCGAATAAGCTTTTGTACTTGCTAATACGCACAATGTCACCCATGGAAAACTTAAATTTTTTAGGCACAATTTTTAAATAATAATATGCTTTAATATGTGTTTTTTCTTGCACGTCTGCAGGCTTCATTCCAATGGTGCGATGTTTCGAATGGTTATAGGTTTTTGTTACTGCCGATAATATATGTATCCATTTGTAAGATCCTCTTGTCGAGAATTGTTTATATAAATTATTTTTTAAAGTCCTTATGACTCGCTCAACAATTGCAGCTTTCTTTGTGCTGTAAGTGGAATAATGATTTATATTATATTTTTTCATCAGGGCTTGAAAGTTTGTATTATAGAACTCCTTTCCTTGATCACTTTGCAGATTTGTTGGTGTATATGATGCCTCTTCAATGATGCTTTTCATCGCATTAGTAACTTCTATACCAGTCTTGTTTTTTATGGCTTTGGTATAGACAAATTTCGAGTAACAATTTATACAGACCAAAATATAACGATAACCATCGTTTTCATCAGCATACTGTTGCATTTCAGCCAAATCAATTTGCCACAAATCTCTGTATCCTTTTATTATCGTGCGCCGTCTTACAAAATTTTTTCTAGCCGTTCTATGTAGTTCATTAACAATCTTGATTTTTTCTAGACTGGGCTCCATATTATTAGTAATACTAAAGGTTTCAGATCGAAGGAAGAACTGAATAATATCATTAAATATTGAGCTTAATATATTATATCTTCTTCTCGTAATTCCTCTATGATTGACATAATTTCATTTTCGTGTCCAACAAACGTAAACGATCCACCAACTCTTTAGCTTTGTTCCAGTAGACATATTGAAATTTTTTCGAAGATAATTTCTTTTTTGTGGGTAACTGTAGTTTTTCCGAGAGATTTTTTCTTGTAATAGTACCACCTAATTTTGTGCCCATTATCAGAGGTTTAATAATTCGTAAATATTTGTTCCATCTGGTCTCCCGTAAACCATCACTTTTTTTAAAATTGTTGTAGACAGCATTCGTTGATTCCAAAATTTCCTTGTACGTTGAAAGTACATTATCACTTAATTGTTGTTGTTCCTTGCCTACACTTGGGGGTGTTTTAAGAAATAACAAATCATAAAGTGCCGGTGATCCACCATATTCTGCAATATTTTTCCCTTTTTTGTATAAGACAATATTTCCATTTCGAAAACGCACCTCTAAATTACCAATAAAATTTTTGTTATGATCTGTTTTTGAACCAAAACGTACACCATATACAGTATCGTATAGAGATGGTTTCGAACGTAATCCTTTCAGGTGTGCGTTTAAAGTATCGGAAGTTGTGGTGTCAGCGGATGCGAGAGATGTATTAGTTGATGTCGAGGGTGTATCAAACACCGATTGGCTAATATCTTCTTTTGAAATGCGATGCTGCTGCTGCTGCTGCTGAATAGGTGTGGAGGTTTGAAAGGAATGTGTAGGTTGGGGAAAACCTGATATTTGAGTCGACTGCACTGATGTACTGAGACTATGTGACTTTGTAGCTGGATAATGTTGTTGCTGTTGTTGTTGCTGCTGCTGCTGCTGCTGACGTTGCTTAACCACATCAGATATAGTTGTCAACGGCTTAGAAATGGGTTCGTAAAACTTTTCCAATTCCACAACATTAAACTCTTTAGTTTGTTTAAATTTTTTTCTGACGGCATTGGTAGCTTCCACTAGTTTACGTTTTAAGTCGATCGCGTTATTCATGATGTTAACAAAGGACGTTTCAACAATCAAATGAGCGTTTTCTCTTATTATTACAGTAATAAATAGCTATCAAATCCTTTGCGGTATCTTCCCGATTTCACATCACTGTCTTTATCAATTACTAAAAATCCATACTTATTATCCCAACATTTTGAGCACATTTCTTGAAATTGAGTAAAAGTTAGATCCGGTGAAACGTGGTCGGAAAATATGTGTTTCATATTCAACTCATCTTGTTTAAACATAATAATAAAATTGGCGTTGTCTCGCACAAGCTGTTTAGGCACTCGCGAATATGTTTGCGCTAGGTAAAAGGAGTCGATATTTTTATGACGTCCCATGCTAAAGTACGATCTTATAACATCTTGTTTTTCACATATAACATCATCAAAGATAAATATAGAGTTTGGTTTTGCATCGGACGGTTCCACAATATTACTGGAATCACTAAAGGCATAGTAGCCTAAACCTTTGATGGGCGCTAAAATTTTCCTTAAATACTCATATTTCGGTTGATACAGAGATTTCGAGTAAATATAGACATTTTCGAAACGTAGCCCAAGGGGGTGTGTAAGCAGCGAAATCATGACATTAGTTTTTCCACAATTGGATGGACCAATTAACAGGCCGCGAATAGAGGAAGGAAGTAAAGGACCGTGTCTCTTCATTATCTTCTTTTCAAATCCAAGTCCGACTTTTTCATCGAGATTGTCAATAGGAAGTTTTTGTTTAAGATCGATAACGCGCATCTTAGGAAAATTTGATATTTTATAGGCAATTTTTCACAAAAACTGTCATTCAGATGCCGAGCGTCAAACGAAGTGGACGGTCTCACGTTTCCAACAAAACTGGATACGGTATTGTGAATTCGTTAATAAATAAATTACCATTCGAGGTACACATTCCTGGTTATCAATATTGCGGACCCGGAACAAAAGTAATAAAACGTGTAACAAGAGGTGATCCAGGCATTAATCCTTTGGATGCCGCATGCAAAAAACACGATTTAGCCTATTTACATAATAAAGACAACATAAGTGCGAGACATCGAGCGGATTACGAGCTCGAACAAAGTGCTTGGAATAGAGTAAAATCGAAAGATTCCAGTTTAGGTGAAAAAACAGCAGCTTGGTTAGTTACAAACATTATGAAAGGAAAACAACGTTTTGGTATGGGTGTACCATCATCATTATCAACAAAAAAAAACATCTAGTAAAGGCACGCGTCATACAAAAAGGAAAGGTGTTAATAAAAATCGACATGTTCGGAAAGCCAGTTTCGGAACAGCTATTCGACAAGCAGTTCGAAGGGAATTATTAAAAGCCGGAAGTAAAAATGTGTTGGAAAAAAATGTCATGAATGCATCTAAAATAGCTCTGTCGGCAGCACGTAGATCGGTAAAAGCGGCAGGTGGCAAAAGGAAGGTTTGTACACCGAGAATAATACCGATTCCTAAAACTGGTGGAATATTACCATTAATACCAATTTTTGCCGGGTTATCAGCTTTGGGTTCATTAGCCGGTGGGGCAGCGGGAATTGTGCGCGCCATAAAAGCAGTAAAAAAAAGCAGCGAAGATTAAACCGGTGCCGGCCTTTCTAAAGCCATATCGTAAAGGTATGGGATTATTTTTAAATCGTAGATCAAAAAACTAATTGAATCCCTACCTCGAAGACCACTATCTAACATCGATATAGAAAAATATGCCAAAAAGAAAAGAATAGGACACTTTCGAGGCGTTTATATGAGGGATTTATTACCTAGACAAGGTCCTCGACGTTACAAAGCAGCAATAGTGAATTTGGATAGTACGCGTGGTGCAGGGACTCATTGGGTAGCTTATAGAAAAAATAATTCTAAAGTAACACATTATGACAGCTTCGGCGATTTACCCCCACCGATCGAATTGGTACGATATCTACAAACGGGATCGGAACCATCAAAAATTATTTACTATACATACGATCGTCAGCAGGATTTTGGAACAGTCTGGTGTGGACATTTGTGCTTAAAGTTTCTTGTCGAATCATCAGCGTAAAAGATGTCATCATCATCATCGTCACCATTAACACCGCAAATGGATCGCAATAACTATACTAAAATGTTGCAATCACTGAAAGCATTTCATCTAGCCGGTGGATTAAGGAAAATGACCGTGAAACAGTTAGAAAACATGCCCAAGGAAGTGATGATTGCATTAGCCCCAAATGAAATTCCATTCGTTTGGGAAAAGTTGCCCGAGCACCTTAAAAGCGATATCGATATATTAAAATATCAGTGCGGTTGCAAACATTATTTCAGCAGCAGCAGCAATTTAAACGAGGTTACGTCTGATGAGGATCTTACAGCTAGAAAAATATTTTGTTGTTATTGCAAAATCAGCGATGTGCGCATAAAAGCAGAAAATAGCATAAAAACATCACTATCTAATGCAGTGGGAAAAGGTGTGAAGATGAATCTTTTTAAATGTTGCCGCTAAGAATAAAACCGAGATGTGTGATGTTTTAATGGTTAGTCATGTCTTATACGTTCACACTAACAGGACACTCGAGCGTCTTAAGCGCCGATTTTTATCCACCAGTCGAATTAAATAGAGAAAACAAATATGGTCTGGCATTGCTGGGATTTTACACATACAATTCAATTTTTAATGTGGACGAAAGCAACAATAAGTTTGCCTACATGAAGGAGGGCTACACCACCGAGTACAAGTCTGGAAAGACCGCGCTATATAATCGTCGGGTTTCAAGACAGCAATAATTGCGACAAGAAAGAAAAAAACGCAACCCAGTTTACCCACGCCGACGTATGCGACATTAGACTGTATCTGAATTCAACCGTTTATCCATACGAAAGATGGAATTTAGATTTCGCCAAGAAACTGTACGCAGCAGCCTATTACAATTACGAAAACTTCCAAAGCAGCTACTACGGGCGCGAGATAAACGATCCGATGATAACGTTCGCGGAATATATGAAAAACCCCGTTTTTATTATCAATTGCAGTCATCAACCAGAGGCGATTAACTCATCGACAGTGGATGTAAAATTGGAGTTCCAAACGAGAAAGAATAAATTCCCCAAAGACACTAAAGTGTACGCATTAGTTATTCACGACTCATTTTTTAGTTATAATGTATTAAATGGTTCGGTGACCAATAAATCTATATTTTAATGTATCTATTATATGTAACACAAAATAATGTTCTTGAATCAATAAATTTGTAATGAGTGAAGTAGTAGTTTTATATTTATTTGAAACCCAATCAAAAAAAAAGCTGGCGGAAAAGCCCGCTCTTTAAGAAAAGAGTACGGGAATTTAGAAAATGGTGGTTTATTAAGTGGAAAAAAGAGCTTAAATAACACAAGAAAAAATTTTTAAGGCAAAATATGAAAACAACGATTTAGAAAATTTGTAGGAAAGTAACGGTTAGGAATAGGGAAAAAAAGTTATAAGAAAAAATTATAGAGGAAATCGAGTACTATAAGCAAGCATTTTTCTCGATAGTAAAAACGTAAAAAAAATTTTTTTCAAAAAAAAATTGAAAAATGGTGAATGCGCGCCAAAGTTGAAGTTTTGGAGCAAAATGATATTAGGAAATTAGAAAGAGAATTTTTTTCTACATATGGTAGTACTTTTCAAAATTCGGAAAGATGAAATTTTAAGAAAAGGGTTATAGTAAGTTAGTAATTTGGATTTTTTAAAGCGCTGTAGCTCGGGAACCGTTCAAGATAGAAAAAAAATAAAAGCACTTTGATAGCCCAAAATTTTGAGGAGAATGCGATGGTGTAAAAAAAATTATAATTTTTTTTTTTTTTGAAAATGCTGAATACGCGCTAAAGTTGAAGATTTAGAGAAAAACGGTATTGGGAAATTAAAGAGAGAATTTTTTTCTACATATTGTAGTATTTTTGAAAATTCGAAAAAATGAAATTTGAAAAAAAGGGTTATAGAAAGTTAGTAATTTGAATTCTTTAAAGCGCTGTAGCTCGGGAACCGTTCAAGATAGAGAAAAAATAAAAGCACTTTAATTACCTAGAATTTTGAGTAGAATACAATGGTGAAAAAAAAATTTGGAAAATCTTAAAAATGACAAAAAATTTAGATGAAAAAATTGAAATTCTTGAGTTAGGAGGCTAGGGCCGCCGAACGGGAGTATGTGGAAGTTGTAGGGGAGGGTTTTTTTTTTTTTTTTTTTTTCTAAGTCCAAAATCATATTATTCTCAAACTTATATAATGCATATATGCACTCCACCTTACCCCCTCCAACTTTTCGAATGTATATAGAGGCCGGTATTAGAATTATTTCATCATTACACATTCGATCGGCAAGATGGAAGATATACCAAAAAGGATCATTGGCATTGTCAGGCCATTCGTGCCCGGCAAAATATGCAAGTGTGAGGAGTGCGGGGGTACCGCACCAGGAGCGGCACCTTCGGCACCGCCTGCAACGCCGACACCACCAGCGACGACGACGGTGCCGCCAATGAGAAGACCAAGGGCTGCACCTAGGTCGGTGTTAATATCGTTGGGTATTACTCCACGGTAGGCACCCCACCCTCCCCCCAGGCCCTTTTAGGGCCACAAAAACGGTCCTTTTCAGGACCACATTATATTTTGATCGTAGTTTAGTAATCGTCACTTATGGGGCGAGATATTCGTTTAACGACGATTTGTCTCGTAGCTTAAGTGCCAAGTTATATGCTTGAGAACCTATGAAAATGTTAACAGTTCAAACAAGGTTTCTATTATTTTTTTTTGTAATGTATTCTTCACAAAATATTAAGAATAAGTCTTATTGTCTAAACAAATCTAATTCCTTATTTAAAGTTTTTGAAAAAATCAATAATTCTATAAGCTCTCACCAATACATAACATTTAGAATTCGTTGGTGGGGTGGGGGTAGTTCTATATATATGAGACTGGGCCAGTTACACAGTCATATATTCATCAACCCTCATACGATGAACATGGAGGAAGAAAGACCCGCCAGCCGAGGCTCATCCATCTTTAGTGATGACACCGTAGCCGACAACGTTGGAGACCTGCAAGTCTTCGACGACGAGGACGAGGTGGATTTTGAAATTGACGTCCTACGTTGGGACGACTTGGATGAGCCGATTCCGCTAGTATATGACCATGATCCGGGTCTAGTGGAATTAGACGATGCGGGCGATTGGGTCTTACAAAGACTCGAAACTCCGTCGCCGCAGCCAGAGCCGGACTCGACGGAAGATGCGGTGATGGAAATTCCAGCATCACCAACACCCGACGACCCACAAGGCCCCTGCGATTCGTCAAGCTGGTGGTCGACCAGCGAGGATGGGGCACCATAAGCCCCACACTCTCCCTGGCCCTTTTTAAGGGCACACAACAACGGTCCTTTTCAGGACCACAAAATACTTTGATCGTAGTTTTAGTACATATTAGTACTTTGTTACTGATATTGTATGTATAGAATATACAATATTAGATACAAAGTATTAAAACTTTAAGTGTTGGTGGAACCCAGCTAAATCGTTCGTTCGTATTTGAGACCACAAACAACTTTTGGTCTCAATACGTAATACGACATTTGTTTTCACCCCCCACCATTAATTTGTCTCTATATATACGACCGCCAATACTTATTACAATCATTTTAGTTCAACATGTCAGCGACTCAACAACAACAACAACAACAACCCATCCAATGCCCTGTGGTAGATTCTACCACAGAGAATTGTTTGGAGTGGGAGCCGAACGATCCTAGGTGGGATGAACTTTGGCGGTTCATCATCGAATATACAGAGGACAACACCACCACCCCCGCTGATGATGACGGGCCGTGCGACTCCACAACTCAATAAAAGAGTCGCATGTTTTACAACCAAACGGTCCTTTTCAGGACCACAAAATAATTTGATCGTAGTTTTAGTTGGTTATAATACTTTGTAACCAATATTTTATGTTTTTTTCATAAAAACATACAATATTGAGATACAAAGTATTAGAAGTTCTGGCGACAGAACCTTAACTTCATAAACCGAACCATGTTTTAGCATACTTGTAAATATTATCAGAAAATATTTACAACTATTGCTATTGCGTAGTTTTAGTGGATTATTCACTCTTTTTTTTTTTATTACCTAATATTATGTGGGACAGGGCCTATATGAAATAACACACAAAAATAAATTTTCAAGTCATTTTTATTCTCATTATAAAATATAAAAAATTTGATCAAACACTTTTTTATTAACTACAATATATATATATATATATATATATATATATATATATATATATATATATATATATATATATATATATATATATATTTACAAACTTAATACTATAAATTAAAAGCTAATATCTACAACTACCTAACACCTACTACATAATTTATTAAAGTCCTCTAATTGTCTTTTTAACCGCGCAGATTTCACCTTTTTTATCTCTAATTGTTTTTCAAGTTCTATAATGTCACTGTCACACTCGTCCACTTCTTTCACTAAGCGTTTTTTCATTTCGTAAATGTCTGTCAATTTGGTCTTCTGAGAGTTGGTGAAGTCTTCGACCCACTCCGGTTGTGATGGCTCGGAATATATTAACGAAGAAGACGCGGTTTTATTTGGTGAAGACGATGACGATGACGACGACGACGACGACGAAGCAGCGGAAACTTCATCGCCTTCAAAACAACGCTTAAACCGCTTCTTCATGGGTTTCCGGCACCCCAATATCGGCGACAGTGGCGCTGGCGCTGGGGAAGACTTCACCTCCGACACTATTTCATTCTCTACCGGCCGGTGTTGGTGGCGTTGGTGGTGTTGGTCCATCGGGGCCTTCTATGACTTCCACTTCTATTGACAATGGCTCTTTTGGTGCTGTTTTTAGGAAGTCGGGTAATGGAACAGGGGTGGAGGGACGCTTAAAGTTAAACTTTTTCTTCTTCCCTTGTCCCACACCTTTAATCGCCGAATAAAATGTTTTTTTATCGGCGATTTCCGACTTCCGCATAGTCAAGAGCTTTTTCAGTTTCGAAGCTTTCGGAGAAGATTCCCTAGGCCGCGATGCTTTTCGCACAACCACATCACTAATCACATTTATCTTTGGCTCCTTCTCCTCCGTCCAGCATTCCAGGAATTGCGCTGCCGACTGAACTAACTCTTCGTCGCGACCATCGTTGAGGGCTCGGTCTTCGGCATCTTCATGCTCCACGCCATTCCAGTTCTCGAACACCCCCGGACTTAACACTTCCAAACCACTCATGTTATCCAGCATGCCTTGCTGTGAACCGCAGCTCACGTCAAGAGCATCTAAAAGAGACCGTACACTCGACATTTTCGATATTCAAACTCACACAATTAACTTTTTCTTAGCACTGTACTGTTTGCTGTTCTAACGAACTGTGAAGAGCTCGAGCCAGCAAGTCTGCTTTTATGCCCATTTCCCCCACTACACCACCTTTATTCCTTTTGTTCGATGCATTAAGTATAATATTTAAACTTGTCAGATGCAAGGCCAAGGCCAAGGCCGACGTAACCGGCAATACCAGGGTCGTTTTCAAGGCTGTAATTTTCATGGATTTTTTTTTTGTCCCTGTCAATGTTATTTTAAAGAAGCATATAAATATAGTACTAAACTTGTTAGATGCGAGACCAAGGCCAAGGTCAAAGTACCCGTCAATGTCAGGGTCGTTTTCGAGGTTGTAATTTTCAAGGATTTTTTTTTGGTCCTGTCAAGGTTATTTTATAAAGTAATACATAATTAGAGTACCGCGATTGAAAAGTACAACATATTCAAACATCATGTTGCCAACCGATGAACAACCTAGTGAAGCAGCCAAAACATACAGTCATATACCAAAAGCTTTTTATTTAACTTGTCATCATTGTAAAAGACTAGGTATCTGCTGGCGAAATGATCTTACGTACGACTTCAACTACATTGACCTTTTCAGGGTTAAATTTGTACAATGCGGCTTTTGTGGACTAGTTCAAGGACATTAATGAACGCGCCATCCAGAGAAGAAATTGGGTCATGGAAGAAGCTTATCTGTACAGAAGAAATTAACATGTATTTTATTTCTTAATTTTTAATTTTTTTGTTTGTTATATTTTTTATTTTTTAATAATAAAAAGTAAACTCAATGTTTTGTTATATTTTAATTTTTTTTTTTCAATAAAACAATAGTAAAATGAATCTGTACGTGTATTTATTAAACATTACCTAAAATACGTTTTGCAATCCATATTTTTCTGCAGAGTCCGTTTATTAATGAAATAGAACCATATATTAGGGTGAAATCTAATGGTTTCAAATCAGTCTCACATAACAATGTCAGAAGTAAACACTATTGATAAGTTCGGTCGCAAAAGAAAATTTAAGGATTTTAACTTTATGCGAGGTCCTTCAGGAATAGGTTTTAAACTTACACCTAATGGAGATTACGACATGGGAAGCAAAAGATTGTGCTATTTAGCAGAACCTCTTGAAGGAGACGATGCGACCACACGAAATTATGTTGATAATAACCTTGCTCAGTGTGTGCAAGATACGCAGAAAGCTTTACATGACTCAACAATTGTTATTAAAGATATATTCAGAAACCAACTTGAAGGTTACGTACGCAAGAAATTAATTGAAACCGGTCAAGAACTTAGAGGATACATTGATGATACTGTTATTGCAATATATGAACTTAGGCAAGACGAACTGCGTGATGAACTTAACTCTAGAATGTTGAAAATTGAAAAGACTATGGAGGATCTTGTCAGCAAACCTGTTTCACATTAAACACTTACTCGTAGACCTGTGCGTTTAATTTACTATTAGACAAATTTTTCAACAATAACTTTTACAGTTTGTTATTTGTCGACACTTCATTATATATTTATAATTTTAAAATAAAGGTTCAATAAAAAAGCAATCAAGTAATGAATACATGTTTTTTATTTAAAAAAAAAAAAAAAAAAAAATTACAATACTATCGTTACATATTAATGTTGTATGTTTAATAGAAATAATAAAAACAATACAAATAATGAAATATGGATTTTCCAGATTACGTGCTGTCCTGACTTAGAAATGATTCCAACACGGTGACTAAATTTGCTAAGTTTTCTTCCGGGTCTGTTTTGTAAAAATCTATGTCTGCATGCCCCCAAGGTAGAGTTTTGGTTGAACTGGGAATTACATAACGTTTATCATCGCTATGTGACAATGCTACTTTATTTATTATGTTGGTATAAATGTTATGTAATTCACTTCTAAATGTCTTCATCTTTCTTAATATCAAACCACCCCGTTCAACAATTCTTTGATAGTCTTCCTGATGAAGGTCTTTCTCGATAACACATTTTTTGATACCTTTGGCTTTTTTTAATTCATTATTAATGGACTTTACATAATAAGCCTTCGCGCCGGTACCATAAAAACTTATTATCGGATCACCAGGAAACTCATCTTTCATTCTACCAACTACAGAATTACTTTTAATTATGTTGAAATTATTAATTTCGGGGTAATTTGATGTATCGAATTTTTCGGGGTTTTCTGATATAGTTTGATAAAAGTTTTCCGTATACACTTTTAATATAAGCGAGTCAGTATCGGTGTAAAGTAACGAAGCATCATCACCAAACTTGGATTTAATAAAATTATAATAAAAATCGTATATTACAGTCTTTGATATATCTAATATGGAAAAACCGATATAAATTGGTTTATTGTACAATATTTTAACTTTATTCATATGTATAGCAACAAAGTTCTCGGTAAATATCGAGCTACTATTGAAATTGGGGCGGGATATTAGTGCTCTAGCTCCATTTCTGCCTACACTGTTCTCCCAATGTGTTACTAATTTTATATCCTTTCGATTTTCCACATTTTCCATAGTTTTATCAAATATCGCGTTATTTTTTAATTTAAAAGTGTCCTTCGCAAATTTTGTGGTGGCCTTGTTACGTAAATTGGTATTAAAATCAATATACGATTTTAGCCATTTTGATTGCTTAAACTGTAATACTCGATGGGTTTGCATTACCACTAAGCCGTTGGCGATGGCTTGTTTTAAAGTTCTATAGTGTACAATGTATTTTTTTTATCTTGTAAATTAGGAATTAATTTCGGTAATTTAGCGTTTTCTGTTGGCGGTATGATATTTTCTACTAGAAATGGAAGATCAGAATGTGCATCATGCAACTCAGTCGGATAATGCACATCCACTTCCAAAACGTAGCCATGTAAACTATCATCACCAACAGCCATAATATTTAAATCCAGAATTTCGCGCTCGCTTAACCATCGAAAACCACCATATGGTAATGCTTGTGACATACTATGACCATATAGATTTGTAGCATCAAGGTATGTTATAAATGAAGAAGGTTTTGTTGGGTCATAGTCTGGTAAAAAAATATTATTAGCGATGTGCTTCCTTTCTGTACACTGGCTTATGCCGCCGCGTATACCTTTCTTAAAAAAATGTATCATGTCTATATCAGTTAAGAGCTCTAACTCTACCTTAGTCATACGTAGCATACAATCAAATGATAAACTTGGAAGGGTATAGTAATGTGCTGGATCAAGTTTATCGAATTTTAAACAATTATTCCGAAATTGCTCAAAAACATCACACAATAGCAACACATCTGATTTTAAATACACGTCCGAATAGTCCCCCAAAGTTTTACACCCAAACAAGCGCCATACTTCTTTTGCTCTTCTATAGCTTTCATCGCTAATATGTTCTTCCCGTAAATTATCATAAAATTCATCTTTACTTGGAAGACATGTATTTTCCATTTTTTCTATAGAGTCAATAAAGCTATAGGGAAAAACACCCTTTTGACGCATCAAATTAAATTGGTTGATATTTGAAAAATGTTTCCGCGTTTCAATAAAATCGTCGTCGTTTAAACCGCTGCCTAAATTTTCCAAAGACGTTGACAGAAACTATCAATAAATCGCAACTTTAAATATTTCCTCTTGACTTTTCCACATTTACTATCAAAATAATCGTGCACATAAATGCTTTTGGTAAATGATATGTACTTTTCCTTACTTTGAGCCAAAACACCAATTTTATCCCCATATTTACATAACTCTTTTATAAATAAATGGCTGTCGTAGCCGCTTAAGTTATGAAATATGATAGGGATAAAAGAGGGTAATTTATAATTTAAATTACAAACGGAATGTGCAGCACCAAATCTTTTTGCACCAGTTATGTGACAGTGGTCTCGTACTTTAATCTCACCCTCTTCAAAAGGGCCTTCACATATACCACATATTTTAGCATCATTAAACTCCCTTTTTTCTTCAGGCGTTAACGGTTTCATAGGCTTAATGTCTTTTAAATATGTGTTGTATAGAGCCCTTAAATCACACTCGATACGATCCACAAAGACTTGAGCTGCATTATTCCCCCGAAATAGCTCAAATTTCGAAAGTGAGTCGTCAAAAGAGCATTTAATTAAATAAGCAAAAGAATATGGTTCATGTTTAAAACTTTTTACAGTGTAAGAATTTTGTGGGTTTGGTTGTACCGTTTCAACGGGTTTTAAAACAGATTCGAAATCTGCATAAACCACGAATGGAACGCGCATTTGCTTTTCTATACCCTCGAATTTTAAAATATTTTCCGGCACACTCTTTCCAAATTTATCGATTTTTAAATCCACTGAGGGTGTTTGCGTGAAAATGTGGTTACAATCGTAGCTTTGATGTAAAGTTAAAGCTGACGGTGTACTAAAATAAATGAGGCAACCATCACAGAAATATATTTTATGTTGTTGACAACTAATTTGACTTGAAACTAAACGTGATAAATCCCGAATCCAACAATAATGACTCTTTGAACAAGTCGTATCACAAAAATGTTCACCGCCATCTTTACTACTACAGTCTTTTGTAATTAACAATAAATTTACATGCCTATCCAACTTTTTTGACGCATACCTCAGTGGACCAATAACTTCATGTATTACTTCATTATTTTCATATTTAGATTCCAGACCGTATACGTTAATTGATATGTTGTTCATTTCCTCAAATTTTTTAATGTCACGTAATTTTACTGGAAAATCCATACCTGTTACATTTAGCACTCTAGAAAAATGGGGGTAGGATGTCTTCTGTGAAGGCTCTGCTGTTGGAGGAAACAATGCTGATGTTACAGCCCACGCAAAGCAAAATTCGTCCTGGTTAATCACATTGACGACAGCTCTTTTCTTTTCAATAGAACACGGCAACTTGATGTATGATGAGCCACCCATAGGCATATACTTGTTGATACCAACTTCCAAGTATAAAATTCGCACAAGAGCCCATCCTATAACAAGAAAAATAATATATAAAAATCAGTTTAATATATCGGGTTTTGATTTTTCCATACCTGAATCTTTCTCCTGGAACTCTGTCGCCTGCGTTTTTATTAATTCGGTGAAAGAATGGTAAACGGCATCCAAATCACTTTCTACACTAATTATTTGATTAGCAGTGTTGAAGGATTTTTCACTGAATATTTCTTGTGATGGAAGCATGTACTCGCCAACAGCTGTCATGTTAACTTTTAAAGCATGATGCACACGCAATAAATTATTAACAAGTTCCACCACCTTGGATTTAATGTCTGCAAAGAACATTACGTAATCGGAATGCTCCATATCACTGCTAACCCGATAGGTTGCAATTCTCCTTTTGAAGGCACATTCAACGAGTTGCACACCATGACATACCGGCAAACATGAATTATTTTTATGTTGTTGTGTTCGTTTATGCACCGACATATGATTTATTGGAACATCTACATTACATGTAGCGCAATTAATTAGCGGAATCGTCGATGTATACTCTTCAATTCGGAGCCGTTTTCCTCCAGGCACTTCATTAAATCTCGCCGCACACGATTCTCTTTGATGACGTCTCATATTATAAATATTAGTAAACTTAGAACCGCAATTTTCACAAACATATGCCATGATTTGTCAAATATTAACACATGTACTACCTATACAAGTCAGAGCCAACTGATGAATGAAACTGCCCCATACCTTATATAAAACCATTCAAGGTCACCCCCAACCACGTAACATATCTTCAAGGTCACACATCCAAGGTGACATTCAACAAAGTCAAGGTCGTCTCGACCAAGGTCAAGGTCAAGGTCACACACACAACCTTGAACACAAGGCCAAGGCCAAAGCACACGTGCATTTTCAAGGTCAATGACAAGGACATGTGGGCGGGGCCAAAGAGGGGTGAAGCAAGGTCAAGGTCAAGGTCAAGGTCGAGGAGTGGGGGGATCGAGCGAATCGGGTTATGTTCACTACTCATCTGTCTTAAATATATCCCTGAGTTTTCCATAAGCAGCCTATCCCAAAGCTATTCGTCTGGATAGCTCATACGTCTGGTTGTCCCTGCCAATCCAAACTTCGTGACCAAGGTAGTTATATTTCTCGGTAATTTCGATGATTTCATTTTCCATTTTTATAGGCTCACTTGGTACTAAATTTGTCATCATTTTTGTTTTGTTAAAATTTATCTTCAGACCTGCTCTTTATGTTGCCTGCTGTAGTTCTTCTAGCATTTCGCTGACTTCTTGTAGATCGTCTGATATTAGGACTATGTTGTCAGCGAATCTAAGATGACTCAATCTTTCCCCATCTATAATAATGCCTTTCTCATCCCAATCCAAAACTTTAAACGCATGTTCTAGCACTGTCGTAAACAGTTTTGGGGATATCGTATCTCCCTGTCGAATTCCTCTTCTTATTTTTATTTTCTTCGTCATGGTGTGTAAGTTAATTGTTGTTGTTGCGTTTTTATAAATATTGTAGATGATGTTGGAATATCTTTGGTCTACCCTGCATTCTTTTAATGCTCTTAAAATTGACACCAATTCCACGGTATCGAAAGCCTTATGAAAGTCGACAAAGACAAGATTTAGTAGTCGGTTGAATTCTATAGTTTTTTCAATAAGTATTTTGATACATTGCAAATGGTCATTTGTCCCATAGCCCGCCCGGAACCCAGCTTGTTCTCTGTGTGTAAGGTTTATTTAGGTGGCTCAGGAGGCTGACGGGTCTATAGTTCTCAAGGCTTGTTTCGTCGCCCTTTTTATGAATGAGGTTCGTAATAGAGTTATTCCATTGGGCCGGAATAATTTGGTTTTCAAGGCATAAATTGAATAATCTTTTAATAATCTCAATAAGAGCAGGACCCCACATTTTATGGACTCTATTACTATTCCGTCTTCTCCCGGTGCTCTGTTGTTTTTCATTCTCTTCAAGGCGTAGTTAATTTCTTCAATTGAGATTTCGGGCATATCTTCGGGGCCTTGATTTGTGATTCTTAGTGTTTTGTGTTCGTCGGGTTCAAGTATTAATTGGTTTTTGTACAATGTCTCGTAAAATTCTTCAACGATGTTTGACATTTCTTCTCTGTTAGATTTTATTTGCCCAATTTTTGTCCTTTAATTTTATTATGTCTTTTTGCCTGATGTTAGTGTTAGGAAGTACTTTCATATTTTTGTTCTCCTCTATACTTTGCGTTATTTTTTCCGGTATTTTCTGATGTCTTTCCTAATAGCTTTGGATATTTCTTTGTTCATATGGTTTATTTCTTGTTGGCTTGTATTACCATCTCTTAAAAGTAATCTTCTATTTTCTATTTTAAGTTTCGTTACGGGTCCTAATTCTTTCTTCTCCTTCAGTTTGTGTACAAAACCTCATTTGGGCCTCTGCGATTGTATGGGTTATCGAATCATTTAGGAGATCTAGGTCATTTGTTGTTATTTCTTTTAGTGCGTTATTTATGTATTTCTGAAATTCTTGTTCGTTTCCAGGTTGCATCCACTTTCTTGTTTTCCTTTTCTGTACCATTCTATTTCGTTCCTTTCTGATGTTTAGCTCTAATGTGGCTCTGACCAATCTATGATCGTTTCCAGTTGTAAAGCTGTTTAGCAGTCACGTCTTTAATTATGTGTATCTTGTCGCTTATTATGTAATCAATCTCATTTTGGGTTTTGCCATCCGGGCTCTTCCATGTCCATCTCCTCTGTGGTTTTTTGTAAAAGAAGTTGTTCATTTGGTATAGGTTGTTCTCCAAAAGGTAGTTTAGTAGATCTTTACCTCCTTTGTTCCTATCCGGACTGCCAAATTTGCCAAAAACATACTCAAATCGATCAGATTTTATTCCAATTTTAGCGTTGAAATCATGTGTGTACACGAGTGTATTTGTACAGCCATTCCTTGTCAAACTGTCAGTGACACCATCGCAGCCCTACTGTCTGAGCATATGTTTATTATCCTATTCCTGCTTATGTCCCTCTCAGAGGGATGGCCACACTGCAGGATAGCATAAGTTTTCACTGTAAAGATCGTCACATGTTGTCCGAGAAAGTAGATTCTCCGACTCCCGTGCTCCTGCGAAATACTCCGGCTTCAGCTCTTTTATCTTATCAAGATCCGTTTGTAAACCAGAAGGATCCATTTCTTGGAAGATTTTGCCCCTCCTCCCAATCCTCTCTACTTGGAACAAGTATTTCAGGAGAGTAGTTAGGTTTCAAGAGCAGCTCCATGTAATCTGTTTGCATGGTGAGTGATGGATATATCTCTCACGCTTTTCCAAACACCTGTAGTAGCCGCCCGTTCCATATAGAGACACCAAATGCGTAGGACCTAATTATATGGTTTTTATGTGTAAAGATAGCTTTAGTGTGAGTAGGTTTATTTTTTTATACTTTTTATTACTGCAATATCCTACGGCCATGCTGTTACAAATTTTAATCAATACTCCTTGTCTAAAGCTTTATCAGGTGTACATAACCTATGTAAACTTAAAATTATTTGTTCTACGACAGAGGCATGGATTAGAATGAAATGCTAAACCCTTGCAGACCTATAAAACCGAAGATATTTATTATAATCAGGTGCAAATTTATTGTTGGCATAACCTAAATCGTGATTTTATACTCAAAATTTTAGTATTACTCTTGAGTGATTTGTTTGAATAAGTAAGTTTCAAGTAATATTTACATTGCGGTTTTCAAGTTTTTCAGTTCCGTGGCTTAAAAATCAGGATTATTTTTAAAGAAAAAGTAAATCATAAGGGCATATATTATGGAAAGGTTATTGTCGGCTTGAACAAAGTAGCTTAAAAAATAACTAAACTATATAAAATTCACAGAAAATGAATTGTTAAAATTGTCTATCACTAAACTGACATCTTGTCTGTTTATTTATATATGACGTCGTCAGAGTTACAGCCAATCGTGGAGCGTTTTCCATGACGTCAATAAAAGCAAAAAAAAACTTTATTTAATTTACGGTTTTTATGGAATACATAGTTTATTCGGAAAATACGCCTTGTAGGATGACAATTTGTAACATATTGTTATGAAGAACTAGGAGAAGCTTTTTGACACGCCCTTATATAAAAATATTACTTTAATGCGATGAGTCATCTTTATTATAATGTACCGAAAGAAATATTATATCGATGAGTAATAATATTTCTAGATGGTACTCAACTTTTATACTAGAATATTTCTTGCTATTTCTAGGAAGTTCTATAAATATATAAATAGAGATAGGGAAATTAGTTTATAAATAGTTATATAGTTCTATCTGAATAGTGAAAGTCTTAAGAAGTAGTAATAAGATAGTTGTGATTTAGCTGTTTTAAGAAATAGTTAAACTAGTATGGGAAATAAATTAGTGAAAAGGGTTGAGTTCCATTCTGCGGACCCAGTGAGCGATTTTAAAGAGATAAAAGCGTGATAATATTTTATTCGGAAAATACGACTTTTAGGATAACAATTTGTAACATATTTTTAATAGAGTCAAATAGCATATTGAACATCGCATTTTGGGGGTTCGGTAACCAACACTCTGTATATTATTTGTAGAAAAGAAACCTAAGCAAATGTTAACTAAGAATTATCATGGACCATCCCATTTTCGACACTTTTAGGGGGATTGGAGTTATTATCAAAGATATAAGTTACGGTTTTCACTTTAAAGATTCCGATGTCAAATTTGTCATGGCTCTCTTAGTGTTTAATCTACAGGGTGATTTTGAAAATGTTCGTTTTTAGGCACATGTCGTATCTTCGTTATGCGTTAATTTATCAGAAAAGGTAAAAACTAGTTTTTATAGAGTTTTTTATGTTCAATTCAGTGGCGTAGTCAGTTTTTTCTAAAAAGTTTAGTTTTTGAGATATTAACCATATTTATGATTTTTAAGTAGAACACCCTGTATATTATTTTAGATGTTGATTAAGTATAATTTAGGCTTTTCAAAAATATATAATGTGTTTATTTTGTTTTGAAAAACAAGGTCAGAATTCGACATTTTCAATAATTTACTTCATTTGTAACAGTAGGCCATGGTCAATGTATGAGAAACAAATGCCAAATTTTGGCAATAATAATGATACCACAGATTAGATACATTAAAAATTTATTTTAATATTTTTCTATATTTTTAACTGTAAACGCTTAATTATTAGTACATTTTTTACTTTAAACAACACTGTTATTATAAAAACAGAACATTAAAATTTGATTGCAAAGAAACAAGAACAACATTATTTTATAAAACTAAAGTAACAGAAACAAAAAGAAACACTGAAACTACCAAAAGTTTTTTAAAGATGGTTTTCAAAATAATGGCCGTTTTCTCTAGTAACAGTTTTGTTATTCTTCTAGTTGCATTTAAAAGAATCATAGGTCTATTATGAAGAGTTTAGAAGGCCAGAGCAATTGCCTTACGAAGTTCCGCCGTAGATTCATACACTTCATTTTTCATAAAACCTCACAAAAAAAAATCCAAAACGGAAAGATCGGGAGATCGTGGAGGTCATCTCATTGACCCATTGGTACCTATCAATATTTGAGAAAAGTCATTGTCCAGAAATAGTCTTAACAGCTCAGAGTTGTGGCTCGAGGAACCGTCTTGTTAAAGATAAATGAAACTGAAATGGGCCAATGGAACATTTTGAAGCAATTCTGGAATAATTTCTTCAAGAATTTCTAGGTGTCTTCTTGCTGTGAGACCCCATTCATACATCCTGTAGACTATGCGTCGGTCCAAAATAAAACACAAGACACCAACCCCGAAGCACCCTTGTTATGCCCTTTCGAAAATTAAATGGTGATTTTCTGCCAACCAATGCCTCGTGTTATAACGATTAAAAATTCCCGCACTTGAAAAATAACATTCGTCAGGCCAAAAGATTTTTCTAAATCCCATTGACAAAACATTACTCGTCGCTCATCATCTTCGGGGTGTAAATGTGGCAATATTTTAAATTTATATGGATGGTACTTATACTTTTTCAAAATTCTTTCAGCGTCAGATTTTGCTACACCAACTTCTTCCTCTATTTTTCTACAGGATGACAAAGTTGTTGCTGCTGCGTAAAAAACACATTTGTTTCTTTTCTCTCCCTATCTTCTTTAACGTATGTTTTAGGACGCGGCTGAATAAAAGATCTGTGTTCAACTAGATTTCTTTTTAAACGAGTAAATATGTCTTTCTGGATACCTAACATGAACAAAAACGAACGCCAGATATGGGAAATTACCCTTTAGATAACACTTTAAATACATTACCTATTGAAATATAATTCAGAAGCTTCTTGAAGTCTTTCATTGCTTTGTATAAAACATACTAACATATCATACTTTTCATAATTTTCATGAAAGGTCATTGTAAATGCAAAATAAATAAAAAGTAAAATAAAAACACCTACGTGACAAAAATATTTCATAAATAATAACAATCTGACAAAACTGTGAAGTTTGGACATCTGCCTTTTCTTTCTTATAAAATGGCCATGGCTTCCTGTTACAAATAAAATAAATTACTGAAAATATCGAATTCTGATCTTGTTCTTCAAAATAAAATAAACACATTACATATTTTTGAAAAGCCTAGATTATACTTAATCAATATCCAAAGTAATATCCAGAGTGTCCTATTTAAAAAAGCATAAGTTTGGTTAATATCACAAAAACTAAACTTTTTAGAAAAAAACTGATCGATTTGCGCCACTACGTAAAAAACTGTATAAAAATCAATTTTTATCTTTTTAATAAATCAACGCGCAACGAAAATACGAGATGTACCTAAAAAACGAAGGTTTTCAAAATCACCCTGTGGATTGAAAACTAAGAGAGTCATGACAAATTTGAACCGGAATCTTTCGTTTTGTTAAAAATTAAAGTGAAAACCGCAACACTATCTTTGATAATAACTCCAATACCTCCTAAAAGTGTCGAAAATGGGACATCCCATACATCAAATTCGAAAAAGTTTGTTTTCGTATCTATACAAACAATTCTATTAAGATAATTCAATTAATAAATATTAGCAATTCAAAAAATAACAAAAAAAAACACAAATGAATATTCTCTAACCTAAAAAATATGTAAAACACAAACATGGGCTTTATACGAAGATAATTATTTACCGTTACTAACAATCAATCCTGAATATTATCAAATAATCTGCCCATTCAATTTTCTCTTACAGATTAAACCCGTCAATCTGTGGTGTGTTAGCTTTTACAGATAATATTGACTCACCCAATGTATCATCAAATAAATACGATAACATGTTTTGTCAATGAACGCAAAATTGATTTATTATTGTTATAACCCAAAAGGGTAAAACGACATGACCGAATCAAAATTAATTTAAAAAGTTTTTGAAGGCGTCAAAATACACTCGTTAACAAAATTATTGAATATTATTTTGTTATCCTCATTGTTTGAAAATAATTTTAGAAAGCATCCTAAACTTAAATATATGCTGATGTAGGTAAATACATTCACTTGTTTTAAAAATGTTGATGTTTAGTGCGTATTAACGGTGGTCATTGCTTCCATCATTTCATCATAAAAAATTCCTTACATAATTTAGAAATTAAAATGACTGAAGTTACTCGTATATGAGGTGAAATAAGTGCGTAATTATTGTGATTCATTTTCGTTTGATTTTTCCTATATTTTAAATCACACAGCATTTCACCAATTAGACTATGTAACGGAGCTGAATAGGCATATATTGTAGCTTTATATAACGAAGGAAGAAGACAAAAGGATATCGAATGACGTCTCAGAAGAGATCAGTTTGCAGCTTAGGTTTTCAACGAGGACGGTAACGCCATCCAGTGGGCTCGAAAGCTTTTCAAGGGAACAGCGGATCCAAGGACAACTGGAGCCGTTAAAGTAATTGACGAAGTTAAAAAATATCAAGAAACTAAAAATGTAATACGAAAACCCGGCCATGGTCCCAAAAGGTGTACAACAGATGGCCTTTTTTGATATTTCGCATATCGACATAAAAGCATCTCTAAAAAGAGCTACTAAATATGAAATAAAATAATGCTAGTTGGAAAACAGTCAATCGAATGTTAAAAGAAGCAAATTTAAAGCCAAGATACCCTGTCAACATTCCACTTCTTTCCCAAAATCACAAAACTAATGAAATACAGGGAACTGGAAAAATATCTTGTTCAGGGATGAAACTAGAATTCAATTATGGAAACGACGTCTATCAAAAAGTTGGCGAACGGCACACCGGCTGTGAACATATGCAGTTTATTTTATAGAGGCAGCATAATATTTTAGGGAGGTATTATTTGACAGGGACATACCATGTAAGTAACACAACGTATGACTGGTGACTTTTATATCGAAGACATCATGCACGATAACGCTAAATCACGTGTAATTGGCATAGTGACTAATTATCTCGGTGCAGTCTAGGTTCAAAAATTAGATTGGGCACTGTATAGCTTAGATTTAAATTAAATGGAGCAGTTATGGGACATATATTATTTATTTTATTTATTTATTGAAATAAGTACAGTAAGTTATCAATACAAATATGCAAATACAAATGTTCACTACAAAATATACAAATTCTAATTTAGCCTCTAGATGTAGAGTATCCATATGGGCGTCCTTCTAAATAAATTATAACAGTTCTAAAGAACCCAAAACAGCACAAAGGCAAACCTACAAAAATTTTCGACAATATAAACTTTTCTCCATTTATTAAATTTTTTCAGGTTGCTAGTTTTCATTTGATCAAATTATATAATTTTGGGCCCAGGTAACCGATTGATTTTTTATGACATTCACTAATGCATCTTGTAAAGATTAATGTTTATTGATATTGATTCTTGTATTATATCCGTGGTCTATTACAGATCCAGTTTTATTTTGGTCAAGTACATAATAGCACTCAATGCCAAAAAATAAAGTTCGCAAATTTACAATCTCCCTGCCATAACGAAAATCAGTTGAGTATAAGAAGTGGTTTTAAAGACAATACTTCCCTGTACGCGCACGTATTCCATACCGCAATATCGATTTAGCCAAGCTTTGATATAGTGTTATTAATATTTTTTTACTTAGCATTCGTAGTAATATATAAAACTTATGAAGTAGACCTTCCAATTTTTTTGTTAGATAAATTAAATGCAAATTATTAACATTTATGAATGAAAATAATGGCGAATTCACCCCTGTTTAACTAAAGGCGATGTTATTGTTTTTTTTTTGTAATATTTAAAGACAATTTATGTACATCTAGCCATTTTTCAATTCTACTTTGTGCATTTTTTCTAACAACTATCTATAACGGATTTCATGCACAAGTTAACAAGTACAGGCCCCAAAGCAGTCCCTTGTGAAACCCCAATTTGTACATTGCAAGGATCACTTAAAGTTTCACGATTTTTAACTTGTGTTCAAGGTCATCAAAAAGTGGTTTATGAGGCATGGTGTCGAAGGTCTTCGCTAGGTCCAAGAAAACAGCAACACATTGTTTATCATTTTCAGTTATTTCATCTGTTAGGTTATATAGACCTTTGGAAAAACTAAACTGGTACTCCGAAAGTAGTTTATTTTCTTCTAGAAAATTAGTGAGTCTTTCTTTTATACATTTTTCAAAGATTTTGGAAAATTTGAAAGTAAGTTAATAGATCTGTACTTACTGATCAAACTAGGATTTCCAGATTTTAAGATAAGAGTTATTATCCAGATTTTAAATGTTTTAGGGACAGTTCCAGTCGTAAGTAAATATCCATTGTTTCCCGAAGCATTGTCGTTCTTTAGTGTACTTATGTGCTTTATAACTTCATTGTTAGTGACTGGTTTCAAAAATATTGAGAGTGTAAAGGAAATATATTAGCTGTATCTGAAATATCATTGAACATATTAAAACCGACCCTGAAAAATACCTATTGTAAAAGTTCGGCATTTCTTTATAGCTTAAAAAACTTTTTTTCATTAGTTATATTTATGTTGGTAGTATACTTTTATATTCATTACTAGCCTTTGCTACAATTTCAAACGTTTTTTCCAATTTTTCTTTGTTTTCGTCAAGTTTTGCTTTTTAATATGTATTTAGCATGACTGATGATTTTTTTTTCAAGTTATTTCGATACGTTTTGTATTCATTTAAATAAATTAAGGATAAAAACCTAAAGATAAAACCTTGATATCACTAATAGGAATAGTTGTCTCCCAAAAATAAGCAAGATTTTGCCGATTGGATAATAAATATAAACGATCTTTTATTCTTGTATTTTTAAGATTCAAAATGTTTTGACTAATTGCTGTACTTGTACTGTATTCATCAAATTCAATTTCAAAACACAGCGTTTATGACGTTAAAATACATGATCTTTCAATTAAAATATCATAAACAAATTTTAAAAACTCCCTTTTTGACCCATTAATAATTGCAGATAAGATGAAAAGCTTCATAATACTTGTCAAATAACTTGTTTAATTAGACTTATTGAAGGAGAACCAGCTTGTATTTTACTTGATTAGACTTTAAGAAAAAGAATCGAAAATCGATTTATAAATAATTTTATATAAATAGTTAAATGGAATGGCCTTTGATGGACAATATTTTGACAATGGAATCGATAAAAAATTGACAAAATGTCTGATGCTATGTCATTATTACCTTAGTTTGAGACATTTCCCAATGGATTATTAAATAGTTATAAGAAACGTAAAAAAGTAAAACCTTCAAAGCTTTATCAAGTCTCAATTATTAGCAGTATTATCAAACAATATAATTGTGGTATAGGATATAAAGAGATATTACAGATTACTAGTGAAATACATGTATTAATTCTGAATCCAAAAAAGATACTCGATTTGTTCAAAGCGAGATTCACGTTTATAAATCATTCCTTGTTTTTAACGTATTTTATACCCATCTTCAAAAAAGAAGGAATGATTACATATGGGATTTTAACAATACAAAAACTAAGAAAATTTGCATACCCTAGGTTTATATTTCAAGTCCTTGGCACTACAGACATATTAGGAATAATAACGTAATTCAGTTGTATTCCTCAAAATTTTAATATTTATATTTGGACAGAATTCGATTGACTTCCAGATACAATCTAAATTCTTAAAAAACTGAATTTACAACTGAAAAAATTTCTATTTCTAAATTTAATTTCCTTGGCTAAAAGGGTAATTCGGATTTAAATTATTTCAAGACTGCCTCTTAGAAACTACCAACGCCTTGAAAGCAAGCCACTCTGATTTTAATATAGAAAATGCTTGTGAAGAAGATGACGTGAGATCTATTTAAAATATCAATCTTATTTTAAACTTAAATAGAAGAGGCGAATAGATATGAGAGTGTTTCAGTAGTAAAAGTCTATTGACAGAAATAAATCAAATTTCAGATGAAAGTATACCCTTATCGTTATTATAATTTTTATAAAAAAATTGAATCCATTTCTAAAAAAGCGCTGAAAAGCAAAAAATAACAATATAAATTTTTATATAAAATTCTAATCTTTGAACTCGGCGCCAAACTAATACCTGATAAAATGCGATTCGCTTTCTTACTATAAGTTGTTTATATTTCGTGTTAGTAATTGTTTCATTTAGAAATAATTTGGTGCCGGCTTCAAAATTTCAGCTTCATACAGAAATGTATATTGTTATTTTTTGCTTTTCAGTGCATTTTTACAAGTCGGTTTACATATTTTATTCTGCATATTGAGTTTGTATACGCTCCAAAAAACCTCTAATATCAATTTTGGACAAAATCGGAAAAATTTAATTTTTTTGTCCTCCATATTTTATCTGTCATATTAAGCTAAAAAATTAACTTCATTTCGTAACCTACGATCCTAAAACCTCCAAATACCAAATTTGAAAAAATATGCATACCGTTAAATGTTCAACTCACCATATTAGATCCGCCATATCGAATTTAAGAAAAATAATTTTAACCTTTTAATTTAAATCAACGCACGAAAATCCCTAGTACCAATTTTAGACAAAATCCAGAAACGTAACAGTTTTAGACAGACATATTGAATCTGACTCATTAAATTTTTTTTTAAATAATTTTAAATCTGCTATCTACACCCTCAAAAACGACCCAGTACCAATTTTGAATAAAATCGAAAAATGTGAAATTTTTAGTCCGCCATATTGGATTCGCCATATTGAATTTTTTAAAATAATTTTAAATTCGTAATTTACACCCTAAAGGACCCCCTATACCAATTTTGGAGAAAATCGAAAGACGTAAAATTTTTAAGACACTATATTGGATCCGCCATATTAAATTTTTCAAAAATATTTTTAAATTCGTAATTAGCACATCCAGGAATCTCCCGATACCGATTTTGGACACTATCGAGATGTGTAAAAATTTTTAATCGCCATATTGAATCCGCCATATTCGTTATGTGCGACCCCGAAAACTCCCCCATACCAAGTTCGGAGAAAATCGTAAAAAGTTAATTTTTTTTGTCCGCCATATTGGATCCGCTGAATTAAATTTTTTTAAAATAATTTCAGCTAGCTAAAACTCTTTGTTTGGTTCAATTTCACTCAAAACTGGTATCTAGAGAATTCCCAGAATCAAAGAATTTTTCACTGTTCAGTGTGGTCTACAGGTTTGGATACGATCGATACTTTTTTGCGATCATAGAAACTCAAGTCAATTCAAAACTAAAAATCGAAAAATAAAATTTATATAAAAATAAACTGACTTAAAAAAGCGCTAGAAAGAGAAAAATAACAATATAAATTTTTACATGAAATTGAAATTTTTGAAGTCGGTGCCAAATAATTACTAAATGAAACAAATCGCTACTAACACGAGATATATATATAAGCTACGGTAAGTGACCAATTACAAATAAAGTATTTCTTAATATTTTTATGTGAATCGTATTTTGTCAGGTATTAATTTGGCTCAGACTTCAAAAATGTCAATTTAATATAAAAATTTATATTGTTATTTTTCGCGTTTTTTTGATAAAACATTTTGGAAGAGCAAAGTTTAATTTCACTAGATTAAAAATTTTCAATTAATCTAAATAATTGACTCGTTCCATTCAGGCAAGCAAACACTTTTTGATTATTTCCAGAATAATCAGATAACTTAAAATCCCAATTTTCATCATTTTGATTTTAATTAATTAAAATCTGTTCTAATCAGTTTAAATATACAGGGTGTCTCAAAAGAAAGTACACATTTGTTTTGCTTATTGCGTGAACGCAACTATTCCGAGCAGCGCAGGGGGTATGTCAATCGGTAGCCTGGCTCTTGGGAATTTAGTCGCTATGTAGCGTTTCTCGGGAGCGGACCGTGCTTTGTGCGTACGTGAGTTTTACAAAAACGGTAATTCGGCGACTGTAGCGCGTAGAAAATTCTGCAATTTTCGACATATTCGTCACTTAAATGATGCGCCAAGCGCTCGGCTTATTGGAAAATGGGTCCAGAAGTTTGAAGAGACCGGTTCAGCACTAGATAAACCAAAATCCGGGCGTCCGAGGTCTTCGAGAACGGTCGAAAACGTAGAGAGTGTTACTCAGTCTGTTCGTGACGACCCAAATGTTTCGATTCGTAAGCGTGCTGTTGCTTTAAATATGCATAGGTCATCATTATTCCGCATTTTACACAAAGATTTAAAGCTGAACCCCTATAAAATTCAGTTGGTGCAAGAATTGAAGCCTCAGGATGCTGGTCAGAGGCTTGACTTCGTAAACCAGATGACTGAATGCTTTTCAACGTTTACCAACATCTTCTTTTCGGATGAAGCCCATTTTCATCTTAATGGTCATGTAAACAAGCAAAATTGCCGCTATTGGAGTGCAAACAATCCAAAACACAAACATCAGAAACCTCTACATTCGCCGAAAGTGACTGTATGGGCTGCGATGTCGGCGCGAGAAATTATCGGCCCGTACTTTTTTGAAGATGAAAGGGAACGCACAGTAACAGTGACTTCAGAGCGGTATGTGGAGATGTTAGACGACTTCTTCGTGCCTGAACTGCAAAATTTTCCTGGCTATAACCAAAGAACATGGTTCCAGCAAGACGGAGCAACTTCACTCACGTCCAACATGTCTCTGCCACGAGTGCGTGAAATTTTTCCTGGCAAATTGATCTCAAAGAAAGGTGACATAAGTTGGTTTCCACGCAGTCCTGATTTATCACCTATGGAACTTTTTCCTATGGGGTTATGTCAAATCAAAAGTTTACGCCAACAAACCGACTTCCCTGGCACAATTAAAAAAAATATCCGCAACAAAATGGCAGACATCACGGAGAATACCTGCCGAGCCGTCATGGGCAATTTTAGTGCTCGATTAAATGAATGCCGTGAGCGCAACGGATTACATTTGGACGATATCATTTTTAAAAAATAAATTCCCAAACAATGTATTTTAATATGTAATAAACATTTTTTCAATAAAGTACTGACTTTTTTTAAATCGATTTTTTAAATGTGAACTTTCTTTTGAGACACCCTGTATTTAAATTTATTGTGCGAATTATTATTGTAATTTTGAGTTATCTTAGTTCCATTGTCAGGGTATTGTTTCATTGTTGGATAATTTTTAAAAGTTATTTTTAGATCTATTTTGCATTTTTTATATCCAAGATCTTTGTGTACCCCTTTAAAACTCAAAAAAATTGTTGGCCAATACAGAGTCGTCACTAAAAATTAGTCAAGAAACTTCATATGGGAATCTAACTTGGGCTGATCAGAATTTTTTTCATGTGCATTAATATACGTAACAAACACAATTAAAAAAATTGCGCCTAGCGCTTATAGGACGCACATAACGTTAGGAACCCATTGCAGCATATTTTTTGTTTATTATATCTCTTTAATTAGTGAACGTAACCGTATTTACTAATTGTGTTATTATGTAGAATTTTTTCAGATTTTTAAAATCTATCGACGGGACTTCGTTATCAATTTCTTTTAGATGCTGAACCATGGAAAATGTGTATGGATGAAATTTATTTTTACGTAATATTTTATGAACTGTTGATCTGGATAACCCTGACCCTAAAGCAACTTCTCTTACAGACATTGATGGATATGCAGCGAAATATCCCAAAATAGCAATTTCGATATTCTCATTATTAACTAGAGGTTTATTTCTTTGCACTATTGTCTAAACGTATCCCAAGTTCATAAAATTTTCAATAATTTGTTTAAAAATACATAGTGATAGCTTCTGTTTTTGCGGATCGAATGGTAAATGTATCACATGTTCTTGATGGAAATTTATCACATTCTCCATAGATAATAAATAAGTTTAATTTGATTTTAAATCCTATTTTTTGAACACCCTCCATTATTGGTTATCAAAATAATATAAAAATATAATAAAGTAGACCCTTTTCAACGAGGAATCCAACCCAAATTAAATAAAAAAAAAGCTTCCTTATAGAAAAAATTGATTTTTGATATAAAAACTTAAATATGTCAAAAATGCTTCGACTTAGGTATAGGACACGATACATAAAACCTGCCTAGAATTTGGCGTAGAATCCAAAAATGCATATATTATATAGAGTGTTTCATTTAAAATAAGTAAGTTGACTCTTCCTTCCGGTATAACCGCAAGTGCCACCATCTTGAAAATATTTTAGCCGGATTGCCCCCATCGACTTTAGTATACTGTCAAAATTTTAAAGTTTTCCTGTATACAGTTTTCCATATATAGATCGAATTGTTTCCCGGTGGGACACCCTGTATATAACATATTTTATTACCTTTTTGAAGAACTATTTAACCTTACCCCCCTCGATAAACAACGAAAGACCATACCCCAAACTGTTCACTTTTTTCAATTTCGTTTCGAGCCTGTTTTTGGGTTAATTAAATGTATATGTGTACAAAATTTCATCGCAAAAAAGGGAAAAATTATGAATTTAAAAATCTGTAAGATACAAACGGACATGACGAAATTATAATAGTTCCTAATGACTACAGAATCCCAAAAATGTAACATTTAAGATTGAATGCATAATTTACATGTTTCTTTACATATTTTCATAAAACAAAATAAAAGCTCATGTAAGCAGAGGGGTGATGAGTAGTAAAACACTCTTATTTTTAAAAATGTGTCATCAAAAGGACTTCTCCAATTAGTAATCAAGGGGATGATGGATCCTTAAAAAACACATTCTTTTAAGAAGTGCCATTAAAGGGATTTAGGAAACAAGATCGGGAAGAGTAAATTAAAAAATATATCTTGGCTATATTTCGAACAAGTGATACTATTGCCTTTTTCAGTGCTAAAATAATGGGAACATTATTAAAGATCTTGTAACAAGGACTATATACATAGTAACAAAAAATTAAGACTTCAGCATTAAAAAAAATTGATTTTTATGTCTAAAACTTACAAGTTTATCTTAATTATCAGCATCAGTTCGATTTAATACATTTAAATAAATAATTTATTAATTATCGTAAACATGGATGCCATTATTTTTTGTTTTCAGAGAAGTTAACAAGGCATGAAACATTTCCACCATTAGACAGGTGCGTATCAATCACGAACTTGACATATAAAACTGGACCGCTCATGAAAATAATTTTTTGACCGCCCCTTATCGGTGGCCATTAGGTGCAATAATTTGTATGGCAACATTGAATTCCCTGCTAGTTTCTTATATTGGCGTGAATGTGTCGTGTATGAATGTCAATTCTATTATTCTAACTAACAGGTTTAGACAATAACTATCTCTTTCTATAGTATATCTAAAGCAATAAATTACTCTTCCTTGTTTTACTTGACAGATTAATTGAGTATATTCAATAAAAAAAGACCGGGATAATTGGTTTTGTAAAACGATATTTAACTTGAATTTCTCAATTTTTAGTTTCCTCAAAATTATAATTTTTTTGTTAAAAGCTAATTTTTTAACTTCTTTGGAACAGCGTAAATATGTTGCAATTTTATTATTTTCAGATAACAAGCATGAAATGTCAGTTTTCATAAATAAATGAAAATGCTTTTTTATGACTGTTTACATATTTTATTTTTTACAATAAAACTGCTAACAAAATAGCTAAAATGTGTAATATGCGCCAAAACCAATCGAGATAATTTTTTTTAATATTTGTTTTGGAAAAGATTGTGGAAATCAGTGGGTATTTTTGTAAATAACATTAATATAAGTATAAGAATG
This sequence comes from Diaprepes abbreviatus, assembly GCA_034092305.1. Taxonomy (NCBI): domain Eukaryota; kingdom Metazoa; phylum Arthropoda; class Insecta; order Coleoptera; family Curculionidae; genus Diaprepes; species Diaprepes abbreviatus. The sequence continues at coordinate 7,503,846 of JASJET010000210.1, read as the reverse complement.
AAAAAAAGTATTAAGGCATTTATTTTTAAAAATTTTATATCATGAATTAATATACATAAATATTGTTTAATGTAAGGTCTCGAAATATCCATAAAATCTATAGCAAAATAATAGAGTTTCGTCATTTAAAAATAGCTTCGATTAGGTCTCTGTTAAAATTATTGTCTCCTCAATAATTTTAGGGAACTGATATGTTAGGTATTTATATAGAGTTAACAACATTCATAATAATGTTGACATTCCCTTCATAATAACGGAGCTGTAATTTAAAGGAAGTAAAACAACATTATGTACTCAACCATTTTTATAAAAAAAAAATTAAACTCCAAAGTGGATAAAGTGTTAAAGCAGTCTGTATTTTTGTAAACACAACAATATTTATTAAGACGCCTTAAATATAAAAAAGATTGTAAATACAAGAGTGTGGTTCTTACATTAATACAATCATTTTTAATCTAAACATATACATAAAGATTTACTAGCAACTTTTAATTTTTACACTAGGTCAAACTTTCCATTTACTTGACTTTTTGAGGAAACTGACCTTTCCCAAAGTTGAATTTTTGAAATGCTAATCAAGCAGAGCTTCTCACTTTGACAAAAGATTTTCACGACACAAATTTCCTTACTATCTGAGCTAAAATCAAGAATTTTTGTTTTATTTTTTTTTAAATAATAAGTAATCAAATATAAATTTATTTTAAATTAATAACATATTCAAACAAAAGGTTATTATTTTATTTTTAGACAAAACAAATACGTAAAAGTAAAATTTATGTAATTTCCAAACTTGCTTAATAATATTGAACAATTTCATATTATATGCAATCATTTATTTCTATTTTAATATGGCATATTGTTTTTTAAATGTATAATCAATTTAAATTATAACAGCATACCAGTTTCGATTTTTCAGCTTTATGTGTCAGTAGAACATTAACTTCATGGTAAAACAATATTGTTGTTGGTTAATGCACACCCAAGTCAGGACTTTTTTTAGAACCTGTGTATGTTATTAAGTCCAAGTTTAGTTGCTTCAAGATGTTTACATCAAACAGTGCTACATAGATTTTTTCGGGCAGTTTATTTGTAAAAAGCACATCATAAAATTTTTGCTTATCTTCTTATATAAAACTATTTCCAGAAAAATGCTCTGAATAGACTTACTCATATGGTGTATAAAAGAATTATGATGATGACCAATTTGGTTCAGTCCTTGAATTTGCAGTTTCTTTTTTTTTAGAAAACTAAAATAATGATAACATTTATAAAGTTATCATACATCATATCCATAAGAATAAACTTGTTACCCTTAGATTTACAATTTGTTTCTAAGGTAAAATTTAAAATAATTATTATTGAATGCTTTAAAACTTACCAATTAAATAAATTCCAATTTACCAGATGAGGTATTTGCATATCTTATGATGAAGAATCGCAGTTTTTAAAATAATTAGGGAAAAAGGGAATTCATTGTTGCCAAACCAATTATTTGCACGTAATGACACGGAGCATGGTGGGGTCATTTTTAGTATAAGGCAGGTATTATACGTGAGCGGTCCAGTTTTATATGTCAAGTTCGTGGTATCAAAAATCATAAATAAGTGAAGATAAAATTTTAATAAAATTACTGTTTCTTACGTTTTTTCCTAACTTTTTTTTTCCCAACCTTTTTTTTTCAATTATTAAAATTTATTAGAATTATTTAAATACACGCACTTTGTTCGTTTAAGAGTAAATATTTCCTGCATATATTTTTGTAAAACAAAAAATTAATTTTATTGACCTTACCTTAAATACTAAAGAAATCTTCAGAGTTTGACGTTAATTTCCATCTTCGTGTTTGGAGTTCCTATAGAACAGTAGATTCACTTTTTTTTTTAAATATTCCACTGTCAAGTATTTGTTACAATTTTTCAACCAGGAGTTATTCTAAAATTCCTAGTTTTCCAAAAACATTTAGTAAAGATCCTTAAGATTTTAACAACACTTATTTATAGTCTTACAAATTTGTTTTAAAATATTATTTGTGAAATTGTTATTCCATTTATCAGATTCAACTGCCAAAAAAGTTTTTCAACTATTAACTATTAAGATTATTTTATTTTAACCGTTTAAATTTACTTATTTATTTGAAAAAATTTAGTTTTTGAAAACGCGTCATAGAGTTCGTCGTTCGCTAAATAAGTTTTCGCGCAATCCTCGTAACGAACTTTCACGTTGTATTCCCCAGTGCGGCGCTAAAAGCTGCCGAAGTGCGACTGAAAACGCGGTCCTGAATCCGTGAGATGTGGCGCTTTGCGTTGGCGAATTGGCGGACGATAGACGAGTATTTTTTCGAGTTAACTTTTGCCCTTTCTCGTCAATTACATTATATAGAAATTTTTCTATATGAATTTTAAATTATGGAGTATTTATGAGGATAACAATAAGGTTCCAGGAAAACGATTTGGTAATTAGTTCGATTAAGTAAAATCTAGGAAAACGAAATTTTTTTTTGGATTCTTTACATACATACAGTGGTGGATTTCCAGTTTGGCCCGAGAGGCCCGGGACTAGAGCGTAAAAATTCTAAGGGCGCTAAACTTTTAGAGACGCCAAAATAAAAATCAATTTGGCTTGGTTGTTCTATGAACATATGAAGAAATTTCAATAAAGTATTTAAAATAACTGTTAGCTTATTCAACAAAAATAAGTAATTGTTGAATTGGGATGTTGCCTGTATTCAAATAAAAATATAATTTTGCCGCGAAACGGTAGTTTCCACAGTAGAAAGCCTAAAAAGCACAATCTTTTTCTTTATTTTTAAGGAATTTTATGTTTATTTAATAATCAAAATGTAATTAAAGAGGAGATAAACTAATCGAATTCTGCCAAAATAATGGGTTGGTTGTAACAAACACATGGTTTAAATTACCCAAACGCAGACTGTATACATGGAAGTCACCGGCGGATAGAGAAGGGCGGATCGCAAGAAACAAAATCGACTACATTCTGATTGGACAAAGATATAAAAATGCAATTATGTCGATAAAAACATATCCAAATGCTGAGATAGGATCAGACCATAATCCCCTAGTCGCCAAAATCAGATTTAAAATGAAACTCATTAAAAGAAGAACAGACACTGCAAAAAGTAACATTTCCAGACTCAAGAATACAAACATTAAACAACTCTTTACGGAAGATATCAATAAAAGATTAATGAGCGTCAAAGAGGTGATTCTCCAAAACGCAGAATCAGAAACAAATGGCTTTTAATGAAAACAGAAATAAAGGAGAGCAATGGATGCCACAGGAGATACTGGACCTAATGGATGAGAGAAGACAATTCAAAAACAGAGATACGCAAAAGTATAAAGAAATAAACTAGCAAATCAAATACAAGATTAGACTAGCGAAAAATGAATGGCTGCAAGAAGAATGTGAAGAAATAGAAGAGTATCAGAGAAAACATGATAGTTTTAATATGCACAAAAAGATAAAAAAGATAACTCATAGTAACAGAAAGAAAGAACCGACACTGCTTAAGAATACAAAAGGCAAGCTAATCTTAGACACCCAAGAGAAACTTAAAAAATAGACAGAATACATCAAAGACCTGTTTAAAGACAATAGAATAGAGCAGATGGAGATTGAAGTAGAAGATAACGATGCATTAATGATACTGAAAGATGAAATAAAAGCAGCTATAAGAAACAACAAAAATAAAAAGCACTAGGTCCAGATCAAATCCCAGTAGAAATCTTAAAATGCATGAATGATGATACCATGGATATATTTTTAGATCTGTTCAACACAGTATATAAAACAGGGAATATAAACAGAGAATGGTTACTCTCCACCTTTTGCGCTATTCCAAAAAACAAAAATGCAAAAGACTGCAGCGAATATAGAACAATATTTTTGATAAGCCATGTACTCAAGGTGTTTTTAAAAGTAATACACGGACGCATTTATAAAGAACTTGAAAAGGGGATAGATGATAATCAGTTTGGATTCAGAAATGGTATAGGCACCAGAGCCGCGTTGTTTGCACTTAATGTGCTTTCACAGAGGTGTATGGATATGAACACCGATATATAAATTTATTATGTTGACTTCGAGAAGGCTTTTGATAAAATTAGACATGAAAAACTAGTCGAGATTCTAAGAAGAAAAAACATAGACAACAAAGATTTAAGAATAATAACTAACCTATATTGGAATCAACGCGCACAAATAATAGTAGATAACGAACCAAGTCCGGAAATTGAAATAGGGAGAGGAGTGAGACAAGGAAGCATTTTGTCACCCCTACTATTCAATGTGTACAGTGAATCGATTTTTGAAGAAGCACTGTTAACGGAAAGGAAGGGAATAATAATAAACGGAAGAGCTGTAAATAATATAAGATTTGCAGACGACACTGCTATCATAGCTAGCTCCGTTGAAGAACTCCAAGAACTAGTGAACGAAACAAATAACGTTTGCGAGCAACACGGATTATAAATGAACACCAAAAAGACTAAATATATGGTAATAACTAAAAAACAAAACATGCAAACAAGCATAAAGTTGCGAGGTGTGAATTTAGAAAAAGTGCAAAAATACAAATACTTGGGCACATGGATAACAGCAAATAATGAACAAACAACAGAAATAAGAACGAGAATAGAAATGGCAAAAAGTGCGTTTGTAAAACTGAAAACCATTCTGTGCAGCAGAGACATCACTCTAGAACTAAGAATGAGAATTTTAAGATGTTATGTATTTTCAGTGCTGCAGTATGGGTTGGAAGGCTGGACACTAAAACAAGAACACATAAATAAACTGCAAGCGTTTAAAATGTAGTGTTACAGAAGGATGTTGAGGGTATCTTGGACGGAGAGAAAAACAAACGTAGAAGTATTGCTAGCGATGGACAAAAACTATGAAATAATTAACTACATAAAAATAAGGAAACTGCAATATCTTGGACATATAATGAGAGGCTAGCGATACGAGTTGCTTAGATTGATCATGCAGGGTAAAATAGAAGGAAGAAGAAATATCGGAAGAAGAAGAATTTCATGGTTGAGAAATTTAAGAGGGTGGTTCAATTGTAGCTCAGTAGAACTTTTTCGAGTAGCGGCAAATAGAGTGAGAGTGGCAATGATGATATCCAACCTCCGATAGGAGATGGCACCTGAAGAAGAATAATTAAATATTCGTTGAGTCACGTGATAACAAACACCAATCAAAGTGAATGATGTCACTCCATACTAATGTTATCGCTGGCACTCCGTCCTGATATGATGATTCTTTTGAGTCATTACTTTCAGTTCTATCACTTGAAGATTGACTAAATAAACACAAGACTGTTATTCCAATGCTATAATTGACGCTCATAAAATGGACACAACTCATTCATCATTACAATATTGCGAATGGTTGAATATCAGTAATAAAATGTTATATGCATGCCTTTGTAACAAGTATAAAAGAATTTAAATTGTTGGATTTATTGAGATCACAACAAAAAATTCTTTGATTCTGAGGGTTCTTCAAATACCTGTCTTAAATAAAATTGCACAAAATATAAATTTAGTTCGTTTTAAATCCTGTATCTTGAATTTTAAGAAATTAATTTTTGATTCTTAATTTAGGTCTCCAAAATCCCTCAATACCGGTTTTGAAAGAACTTGAGATATGTATATTTTTAGTCTGACATATTTCATTCAACCTATTGAGTTTGGCGAACTTACTTTTACATCCGTAATGTTCGCTCCGTCCCTGAATTTTTGGAAGAATCCGAAATATATAATTTTAAAGCTATAGTCTACGCTTCCAAGAACACCCATTATCAATTTTGGACAAAACTAGAAAAATATAAAATTTGTAGTCTTTCATATTGAATTAAAAGAAAATTATTGAAAGTCTTATTCTACACACACAAAAACCACTAAATACCGCAAAATCGAGGGAATAATTTTATATTCGTACTTTATACCCCCCTAAATCACCCATTACCAGTTTCGGATAAAATTAAGAAATATAAAATATTTAGTCCGCTATTTTGAATTTAAAAAAAAATTAATTCGGTGTCTCCCATATCAGTTCTGGAGAAAATTGGACAAAATTAAATTTTTTGTGCGCCATCTTGGATTTTACTGAACCAAATTTGACCAAAATGATATGGGACTGCTACAAAAACTTCCTTAACATAACGCAAAATAATTTATTTAACTCGCTACTGCTGTTCCGGAGTAATCGGCTAATATATACCGTCCGAATTTAGAAACTCATTTTCATATTTCACATTTCCAAAAACTCAAGTATATCACCTGTTAAATCTAAATCGATAATATACATATAGTACTATTTCATATCCATAAAAACTCATCAATATAAATATAAAATGATCGTCTGATTCATGGCTATAATTGCTTTGTAAATGTAAATGAATTATAAATGGAGGGATTAAAAACTTATACCCGTATTTTAGATTTACGGGAAACGTAACTAACTAAAAAATGTTATTGTTCAGCAGAGAACCCGGGGACGCAGGACAATTTTTCCCAGAGAAGAATATTGGGAAAGGTTTGAGTTAGCGGAGAAGGGGGTGGCTTAAGTATCTGTTGCAAAGAATATTATGGTTTATAATATTTTAAAGCGAAAAAGCATAAAAATTAATAGTTATAAATTCCGTAAAAGAAGGGTATTATTTGGCAGTAGAACGATAGATGAACTAGATGGTACAAAAAAATGTCCAATAAAATCAAATTGCCGTGGAAGTGTTCTTCGCGCCAACAAAATCACGAAACATTTTCACATAAATCCCTCCAAGCCCTAACATTGTTTTGAATGTGGGTACCAATATAGGAATCTACTAAATTTTGTGAATAACTCACAATCAAATGTGGGAAGCCTTTGTCTGCTTAGCAGTTGTAAGCCGTTCAGCAATCCCACAAGATCGTAGTTTCCAATAATACCCATTATTGAAGAGATGTCAAAAGACTCTCTTTTGGCCATTCTGCAACGGGAAGGAGTAAGACTGTCTTCATTTCCCTCTCTATCCTACCAACTTATATTCATCTAGTTTTTGTTATATATATATATATATATATATATATATATATATATATATATGTTATGTCGGATATTCTCACGGGCGTGATGTGTAATCGAAGGTTTTGGGGCATCCTGTGTATGTGCTGAGTCCCTCTCAGGACTGTAAGGCAGCTTTCGGTGAAATCTCATTCACTATTTTGAAAGCTCACTGTACAGCGTCTACGAACGAACTGATGCCCGCGACTCGGGTGCTGTCGGTCCCGTGTGCACGTCGGACGCGTTTCGTTTTCCGAATAGTTCTGGCTAATCAGGTTGCGAGACTTGCTGCGCGTCATCGGCCCTGTTGCCAGTGTTTGAGGTTGCGTTGCCAAGTTGTAATCTGTTTCGTTGCTAAGTGTTACTAGTTGATGTTTTGTAAGCAGATTTTTCCAAGTATTAGGCACTCGCTGGCTATCATCTCTGCTATTTAAGTTGTTGGGCCTCTTTGCAATTTCGACGGCTTCCCTTTTAACTCTTGTGGATCTTATGTCTTGTGTTTAACCAGTGTTGGGCCAGTGCAGAAGAAGTTGTTTTTTGCTTGGCAGCGTTTATATGTTCGTCTCTTCTGGAGCTTATCTTACGATTGGCTTGGCCTCCGTAAAATGAGCTACATTCTCCGCATGGTTTTTTAGAGGGATTCTTTCTTTAGGTGTTGGCAAGAAATCGTTTACTTTACGGTCTGTAGTGAGAATGGTTTCAATGTTGTGATTCCTGAGAATTCTTGCGATTTTGTCTATGGTGCCTCTGACAAGGAACAAAAGCTTTGGAGCTATTTTCTTGGTTTTCCCGATTTTTCGAGGCCAAGCGTTTGTTTTTTAAAGCCTTGTCTATATGTTCTCTTTTATAACCGTTTTTTGTTAGGGCGTCTTGCAGTATGTTCATCTCTTTGTGGTAATTTTCTTGATCTGTAAGGGACTGCGATAAAAACGCAAGTGATTTCACTACTATAAATAATTGGGCGGGCTGGTGATGTGAGTCGGCGTTGAGATAGCTGTTGGTGTTAGTGGGCTTTCTGTAGACAATGTGCGAAAGCAAGCCATCCTCTTTTCTTTTCAATAGGATATATAGAAACGGTAGTTTTCTGTCTCCATGGTAAATTTGATTTTTGGGTGTATACTGTTTATGTGATTCAGGAAATTTTACTTCCAGCTGACAAAGAAAATTCGACAGTGGTCCTAAACAAAACAGACTATCATGAAAAGATGATCGCTCTGCTAAACGATCTTGCCTATAAGACAATAAACAGACCATACCACTTATCTAGAAAAGACCACCAAAACATTGATCAGAGCATCTCAACTTAACGAAGAAATAAAGAAGAAGATCGCACCAAGGGAAAAATCATCCATATGTCCTAAACCTTATGGCTTACCCAAAATACACAAACCCAGAGACCCCTTGAAACCAATAGTAAGCTGTTAGCTCTCCAACTCAGGCCCTAGCAAAACATCTAGCCACCATTCTCCAACCCTTCGTCGAAAAAACGGCCTCTTACGTTAAAAACTCGCAACATTTTTGCGAAATAATCAAAAACATACGTGTACAAGAAAAAGAGTTTCTAGTTAGTTTCGACGTATCATCGCTTTTACCAGTCAAAGAAGCTCTTTCTGTAATAGAAAAGAAATACAATCTGCCAAAGTATGTCGTCGAATTAGCTAGACACTGTCTTGATAACACCTATTTGACTTATGAACTTATTATATATATATATATATATATATATATATATATATATATATATAAATTATATTTATTAGTATGTTTTATTCTAATTTACAATCTTTTTGGGGGTTGCGCAAACCTAAGGAAGAGCCATCACTGCTTCTCATTTATACCGAGAAACATGAGTTAAAATCTGGTTGCGATTGATCCAGTAGTTTTTCTACTTATCCCGGACAAATAAAAAACCTCTTCCTATATATTAGATTAGATTTCCTTTCTGTCTGAAAGTAACAACGAATCTAAAAGAACTCAAGCAAAAATAAAACGTTTTGTTTTGAAACTACATTTTTATTAGGTAAACAGTTTAATTCAAATTAACAAATATCGCCCGGATATTTTAAATAGTTCCTCAAAAGCAGGTCGCGTGCAAATAATTGATATAGTTGATTTGCAATTATACATTATACAGAATGTTATAGAATATTAATAAGGACATACATTCAAACCAGTGACTGTAAAAAAGCCTCATTTTTGAATTAGGAATCATCTCATGACAATAGGTTCGTTCGTAGAAGCAAATTTCCAACCGATTGCTAATTTTTTTGTGCGCAGAAGCAATTAGAGATTAATTTCAAGCTTGTTGCCAATTTTGTGCTCTGCGAACGGGTAATGACGCTTATTATACCCACTGACCTCTACTATGGACCCCTACTCTTGTCGGCTGCTAAAGCTAAAAAATGGCAAACCTTGGGCGAAAAAATGCGTTTCTGCACATCGGGCGCCAGTCATATTTTTGGACGTTGATCAGATAAGCGACTTCCTATTATCGATCGGTTGTTTCGTAGCGCCATCCGTAAACAGCACAATATCGGCTCAACGCCATTTTTGTGTTTATTTTGTTCATTTTTTGCTTTGTGAGTTGCGTGCGATTTAAACGGATTTATAGCATTTTAAGTGATTTTTTTGTGTTTTTATTTAATATAATGGAATGTGTACATATTTTATTTGTTTTATTTTCCTTTTTCTCTATAGGGTAAAAAATAATGTTGCTTTACAACGTTTTTGGATTTATAGTGTTTTCGTATAACATTAAATTTCCAAAACATGTAGTATGATGTATTTTTAGCATTTTCCAAATGATTACCAAAAGATAAACTGAACTTTTAAGCAATCAATTATTAAAAAAAACTGAAAATTCGCACCAAACCATAGAATAGTTTATAATATCATATGAAAAAAGTACATTCATCAATATGTTAAGAAATGGTACAATTTCTCTATCTATTACATTACTTACATAAATAAAAACATACATCCTCAAAATGAAGTTGGAATATTTTAAAACATACATATATAACTTACAATAATTATAATGCATTATTATTTTGTTATATACATAAAATATTTCAGTACAAGGTTTATATTTTAGCCAGAATCGGCTATTGGCACTATAATTTCTAAGCTCTGTTTGAATTATTTTTTCAAATTGTCAACGACTTTTTTCCAGTTGCTAATTTGCACAATGTCCATATTCTTGCATAACTTCATTCATATTTAACCGATGTTTCCACCCAGCTCAAATGTTTTTTTTGTTCTGCAGCCATTCTATGATTTATTATTTTGTATGTCTGAAGATTGAGGACATGACGTTAAAAAGCGTTGTTCATTATTAATACTGGTTTTGGAAGTAAACTCAGATTAGTTATGTCCGTACTCATTTTATGAAATTGTCATGATTCATGTGGTCATGGCAATCCCCACTTTGAAGTCGTCAAATTAAAAATTCATTAATATGTTAACAAAAGCAAAATATTACGAAATAAGTTAGACAAATGTGAATTTCTTTTGTTGGTATATTTTTTTTATTCACTCCCAGCAATGACCTTGTTCACTTATTTTATTTGAAATAATATTTTCATCATTTTGTCGAAAAAATTAATACGATAAGAAAATATATGCTCCGTTCACGATTACGGCAGAAAAAAATTATTATATAAAATTATTTTTAAATCCTGCATATCCGTTGGCAAACCCATTTCGTATCAATATTTTCTTAAAAAATTAAAAAAAAAAGATAAGGAAAAGAAGGTCATTATTTTTTAATAATTGGAAAATAAATTGCTGGACCTTAGAAATGTTAATTATTCACTCCCACCCTACAACAAGAAAATTAACGCACACAGACGGAAATAATAGATTAGAGAAATAGTAAGATACATTTTCTTCACAATTTTACTTTCACAGTATACGAAATGACTCAACTAACTCCTATCGGTAGACACAGACCGGATTATTCCCTTCTGCTTCAGATATTATTTGTGCCCATATGATGTGACTCCCAGAACAAGAAAGTTACATGACACCGACTTTTTTACTAAAGATTGCAACCATGGTTGCAACTTTGATAACTTGCCTGATTGAGACACCATTTATGACTAATTGAATTAACTAAACAGATTTTCGAAGTTCGGTCCTGTCGATGGTCACCTGATCATTTTGTAGTGCGCATGCCGACATCTGATCTACGATGTTTACATTTTATTGTCGTAAATTTGCCGTTTTTGGGATTAAACTTTGCGGATCTATAAATATTTTATCTATGACTATTCCCACTATTATCCGGTCAAAGTAGACATTCAAGGTTACCAAAATTCGCATAGAGCAGAAAATTTGTACAAATGTTCGGAACACCATTACAAATAAGTTGTCAAAAGTCCCCATGGATCTCATGCCTGGAAAAAAATTTATTCAAGGTCAAAGTGGGGAAAAATGGGTTTTTCAGCCAAACGGTAAGTTTTATCATCAAAATAGTTCAGACCAAAATTGTAGATCATAAAAGTACCTAAAAAAATAATTCTTACCCTTTTTTTCCTAAGAGTTACCGTTTTCGAGATATCATCGCTCAAAAAGTTGAGAAAGTTGCGTTCTCTTAAATATGCACACGTTTCCACGTCACCCATGAGGTAGTGTACTTGACGCGTTTTTTTAACGTGGTTTCCCCGGTAGGCCTATTCTACGAACCATACTCTAATATGTAATGATTAAAAAAAAGAAGAAATAGTTCAAAATAATCGAAGCTGTCTGGATTCTATTGAATTTAGGTCAATTATTCGTCAGATTCATTATCGCTCAATACTTCTGCTTCTTCTTGTTCTTCGTCTTTTCGTTGTTCTTCTTCTTCTTCTTCTTCCTGCGGAGTGCATATAAATCCCTCCAAAAGCGATGTATCAGACGTCTCTTCGTTGATATGATATGAAACGTCATCTAATGGAGATTCAACATTAGAACACGAGTGGCCTTGGCAATTTGTACATGCTAATGAACAAAATAACCCAACTTTTTTGCAGCCGCATTTAGTATTACATCCCTTTTTACAATTGCATAAAATTGTGTTAAGGAGTTTTTCTGGTGCAGGTGGGAGTAAAGTCTGAATTGGTTCCAATGTATTGTCAATCAGCTTCTAACCCAATCTTTTGGATCTAGTTGATTACCAAGCCACAATTGAACTTGATAATATACCCGAAATAGATGTTGTTTTTAACAAAAGATGCATAGCGGAACTTATCGATGCAGGTAATTTTTTTGGAGCTCCGTACATGGCAAGAAGAAAGCGAATTCCATTGGTGATAAGTTCTTGTGGAGTAGTTACTATTTTTAAAAACTTCAGCACAACCGACTAAATCTTGTTTTTCAAACATTTTAAAAACAAATGTTTTACCCTTTCTGTAAAATGCTGATGTCGTATCGCAGCCCCTTATTGCAGTAAAAACAAAACATGATTTTGGCACTTTGCAAAAGCAGATAAACTTTGTGTTGAATATATTTCAGACTGATGTTGAGCTTTCCCAGGTTTTAAAAAATAAATGGTTTTGTTAGTTGGAGTTCGAGCAGTCAGTAAAACCAGTAAATCAAAGTCCTCACCAACAACAATAGTTGTGTTTGTCAAATTGAACTGTTCTAATGCTGTTTCAATGATGAGGACATCAGCATCATTACCAGCTTGTTTGACAAGTATACCTTCACTGGTCAATCTTGCTTTTAGCAGTGAAATGAACCGTGACTTGAGGTGGGTATTTTCCAGAAACTTTTGTTGAGTAGTGGGAACGGTCATAAATTGATCAAATAAAATGTCTGAAGATGAAGATGTTGTTGTAGCTCGACGACGTTGTTCTGTGGCTTTAATATTTCTTTTGCAATCGGTGTAGCCATTAAATACTACAGTAACTCTGTGACCAAAATGTCAACGTACATACTGAACGTACTTATCCAGAATTACGTTGAATGTTTCTTCACTATCCCAGATGACGCGGTGTAATAAATATCCTCCATCGATGATGTATGTCACATTGATATTGTTACTATCAATGTTTACAGTTTTAAAACAATCATAGATGGTCGACTTTTGAGTTTTTTTATGCATATTATGAAGAACGCAGCATTCTCAACTTTTTGAGCGATGATATCTCGAAAACTGTGACTCTTATGAAAAAAAGTATAAAAATAATTTTTATAGGTAATTTTATGATCTACAGTTTTAATTAAACTATTTTGTTGATAAAACTTACCGTTTGGCTGAAAAACGCGAAAAATTTTTCCCCACTTTGACCTTGAATAATTTTTTTTCCAGGCATGGGATTGTTGGGGACTTTTAGCAACTTATTTGTAATGGTGTTCCGAACATTTGTACAAATTTTCAGCTCTATGCGAATTTTGGTAACCTTACCTCTCTTTTTAGGGCTAACTTCACCGGATAACTACCTCTTGGAAAAATCAACTATTACAAATAGTGACAGTTGACAGCTAACCTTTTTTTGTTTCAGGTTGACAGAAACGATAAGTTGTTTAAGAAACATTATTTTTCTCATTTTGTGGTTTAGATAGTACGAAAATATTCAAAAATGGAACGTATGGGCTGTTTTTTGCGAAATGAACTCAAAATACTCAATAATAAACTTACTTTATGTGCTGGCTTACAAGAATTTTTAGTTTTTCAAACCAGTTAAAATGACAGCATAGAGTTGCCCACAGTGGAGGGAAGGTGCTTTGTATGGACCACAACCAACACTCTAAAATTATTAGATTTATACAAGAAATTCCGAAACCAAGTAGGAACAATGAAGATAAGAAATTTTTAAAAAATGTGGGAAATCATTTCATATGAATTTAAAATATTGTATAATGTTTCGATACCTGCATCAAGTTGTGAAAACAGATGGAGAGTTTTTGAAAGAAATTATAAAAATACATCGATAATAAAAATCAGACAGGTGCAGGAAGAAGGTTTTTTGAATATGCAAAACAAATGAATGAAATATTGGGGGAAATGAAAAATATAGTTCCAAATGTTCTTCATTCTACCTCAACTATTAGCCAACCTAATACAATTAGTAATCAGGAACTAGAAAGCCGAAATAATATGCGAATTGAGTGTTCAGATAATTTTAAGGAAAATGGTGAAACTGAACATATTTTGCCAAACCAAAAAACAAAGCTTAAAGTAACCAAAGTTAGCCGCACAATAAAACACAAACCTAGTTAAACAATTGAAAAACTACGTAAAGATAAAGAACAACGACACAAAGAAAGACAGGCCTTTGAGAAGGAAAAGTTTAATAAATTATATGAATTAGAATTTGCACGTCAGAAAACATGAGAAAAAAAAAAGATGTTATTAAGAGAAAATAATGAGCTACTTAAGGAGAGAAACAGTCTCTTAAAAGAAGGGATTGAAAAAAGACTGGCTGTACCAGATATTTTTTGAACAAGTTTTTTTCTTTAGTTTTAGTTATTAACTGTGTTATTTTTGTAACTGAATTGCTTTAAAATTTTTGTTGTTATTTTTTTAATCTTGTTAATTTTTTTTACAACAAGTTTGTTTTAATTTAAGGATATATTTTTTGTTATTATTTTCATGAGTTTATTTTAAAGGATTTTTGTAAAATTTTTATTTTTATTCCTGGTTGTATATGTATATATTTTTTTTTGTTATTTTTTACAAGAGTTTTTGTATTATTTGTTACATTTTATTTTACCAAAGAATTGATTTTTTTAGTTTTGAATCAGGGTTTTCATAGTTTCCATTTCTTTTAAATAAAAAAACCTTTTATAATAATTATATTAGCATGTATTATAAGTAAGTTTTTCTAAATAAATGTTAATATCATCTGAACAGATTTTAATTTGTTACCAACAATACTAACATTCATTATTTCTATAAAAAGAACTTTCTAATTAATTTACATGGAAAAAAGCATTATTTTAATGTATATAAAAGTAAAAAAAATAGTTATTTTATAGAAAAGAAAAAATTACAATATAGTCTAATTAAAGTATAAAAAAATTAATTTTAATTATTCCATAAAATATTCGTCAAGTGGTTTCTCATCTCTATTCCATCTCTGTCATCCCTATATTTTTCTACAGGAATGTGGTAGTTGTGTTCATTAACAATTTGTACATTATTTAGGGCTGGTTCTCCATTTTCAACAAGAGGGAAATTGTCATCTAAAGCCAAATTATGGAGGACACAACAAGCTCTTATGAAGTTAGCAATGTCATGATCCCCTCTAAGTTTTAAATGGTACAACTGCCTAAATTTTTGTTTTAAAAGTCTAAAGCAATGTTCAACTATATATCGTGTTTTGGATAGCTTTAAATTTAAATTTTGCTGCATCCTTGTTAAATTTCCCAAATTTCTGTATGGTGTCAGTAAGCTTCTCAGACAAGGATAACCACTGTCTCCTAAAATGTAATGATCTCTACATTTATCTGGAAGGCTTACTGCTAGCGCAGAGGCCTGAAACACTCTGCTATCATGGACAGAACCTGGAAAACCAACCATTATATCCCTTATTTTTCTTCGGTGATCACACACAACCTCCAACTAAAAAATATAAATAATTACCAATATATATATATATATATATATATATATATATATATATATATATATATTGGACCTGCTATCAATTAGGAAACTCAACAACACCCTGGGTTTTAGCGTATATCTGAATCCCACACATACTGACCGATATCTCAATGCAGCGTCACATCATCATCCCTCGCAAAAGCAGGCAGTAGTCAACACACTAATATCAAGATCTCTCCGCCTAACAGAACTTGACACAAAACAAGACGAAATAGGACACATTTCAACAGCTCTAGAACGGAATGGTTTCTCACAATCAGATATAAAGAGAGCCATAAAAAGACAAGAGAAGGCTACAACAAAGACCAAAGACCAAGATCAAACAATGAACAAAGCCATAATACCATATATAAAAGGAATAACAGACAGAATCGGGAGAATCTTAAGAAAACACTACAGCCCATATTTAAACCACAAAAAACAATAGCCAACATCCTGGAAATTCCCAAAGACAAAACCAACCTTGAAAATCATGGCGTTTACAGCATTCCATGTGCAGATTGCCATCAAACTTACATAGGACAAACAAACAGGCGCATATCAGCAAGAATCCAAGAATATAAAAGTAGTCTCAAAAACAAACAGACAACCTCAGCCCTATTTCAACATCACCAAACAACCGGACATACCATCGACTTCGAAAAAACAAAAGAAATAGCACCAGTACAGAACTGCAAGGTACGCGTCATAAGGGAGACTCTAGAAATCGAAAAAGCGGGACAGCTAAATAAACGAGACGATGCTATAAATTTTTCAAATACATGGAAAACATTAATAAAAAATCAAGAAAGAAAACAACAAAAATCAACCAGTACACGAGAGACCTGCATACAAGAACAAAATATATCGCACTCGGCAGAGGGGAGGAGCCTGCGAAGCCGCTCATCCAATCAGGAAGCGAACCAGCTAAACAAAACTCGAAATTCATCAGAGGCCACCATCAGTTCTCAGCAAGTAACGAGACGAACCGCACTTGAAAAAGCCAAATGAGATTTTGGCGAAGCGTCGTGAAAACGATTTTTTAAACGAACGGATTGAAACCCGGAATAACCAAACTATTCATATATACATATATATATATATATATATATATATATATATATATATATATATATATATACATATACATATACATATACATATACATATATATATATATATATATATACATATATATATATATATATATATATATATATATATATATATATATATATATATATATATATATATAGCGTAATGATACAAATCCAATCCAACTATAGTAAAAGTTATTAACAATCCTGAGCCACGGTGACAAACCTAAGCCTGTATATTGGCTTGGAATTGTTTTTCGTGAATTTTTTTGGAAGGTTTCATTATTACTAACTTCTCTTGGTATTAGAAATACGCTATTGGATGGCACTACCAGTGAAACTGTGAATTTTATATAGTAAATCCCCCAGCGATCGCTCATGACTATTTTTAGAGTGGATTAGAGTTGTATCATTCTTGAATAATTTAGTTCCTTAATTTGTCGACTGAGGCGCATACTTGACCTTGTAAATATACAACTCAAATATGAAAGTTAACGACAAATATGTCAATTCTGAACCAACAGATTTGGCAACAGTGATTTATGCTATTTTAAACGGTAGTTCGGCAATTATATTATTACTTGTATAAGCTGGTGCTTGTTGTAAATTGTCTTCACGATATAAACGATTGGTAGCTTTATGCCGAGACAACAGTTTAAATTCGACTGATACGTATATTTTAATATATGTACGGCAATTGCTTCGGACGGTGATATCAATTTTAATGAAATTTTTTTGTTTTATGTTCAGGAAGTTGCTGCAGTGGTCCCATATTATTTGGCCAAAATTGTTTCAGCAAAATCCAAGATGGCACTTATAACATAGAAGACAAAAAAAATTAATTTTGTCCGATTTTATCCAAAATTTGCGTGGGGAGTTTTCGACATCGCACAAAACTAATTTAATATTTTCTTTAAAATTGAATACGGTATGGCGGGCTAAAAATGTCATATTTCTCGATCTTTTTTAAAACTGGAGGGGAGGAGCCTGCGAAGCCGCTCATCCAATCAGGAAGCGAACCAGCTAAACAAAACTCGAAATTCATCAGAGGCCACCATCAGTTCTCAGCAAGTAACGAGACGAACCGCACTTGAAAAAGCCAAATGAGATTTTGGCGAAGCGTCGTGAAAACGATTTTTTAAACGAACGGATTGAAACCCGGAATAACCAAACTATTCATATATACATATATATATATATATATATATATATATATATATATATATATATATATATATATATATATATATATACATATACATATACATATACATATACATATATATATATATATATATATATATTGTAGCATTTAAATTTACCAGTTAGCATCAATGCTACATGTTTTTAGTAATATGATATAATTTGTATATTTTTACCTGATTAAATTTAATTATTTATCCCGTAGTTTAAAATAGTAAACATAGAATTTATTTTTTTGGTTTACAACTCTTTTGGTCTTGTAACTTATCATTTTTTTACACAGTTCGTAAATTGCTGTAGTTTATATATCACATAATTTGGTTTGAATTTAAAAGTCGTAAATATTTTATTTTTAATAAACTCTCATTTGTTTACATTCAATTTCAGTATTAAAAGTATAAGGTTATAGTCGGTGACATGGTTCAGTTAGCATTTGCTGTGAATGTATACCCATTCGTTGACACGAACATTTAAGGTTGAGTGTGCAGTATGGAATTTGTGGCAATTTTTTAGAACTTTGTTTTAATCGTGATTAGTGACTTTGAACTGTTTGATCATAATTTTCTTTTTGATAATTTTCCATGGTCTGCCCATACTTGACGTATTAACTGGTGGTCAGTGTAAGTTCGGAACTAGGTTAAAGTGCTCCAGGTTGAGAATAAGGTTGGCAAGACTAAATATTAATATCACTAAGATTTGTCACGTCTGGTTGCAAGAGAGATTGGTATTTTCGTTCCCTTTCCTGTTGAACCGCCGAAGGCAGCAGACCAATCCTGCCACCAGCTCTGAAAGGGCAGACGGTCAAGTTTTTTTTTGTTAAGTCCACGAATCAATGAGGTAAGATTTTGCCCTTTATCTTTACGAACATGTGGTAAAAACAACATTTTATTTCAGGGCTCTTTGGCTATTCGGCTATTCGACTACTTGGCTATTTGACTATTTGGCTATGTGAATATTTGAAGCCAGTTCTTTTTTATCTTTGGGCTTTTCATCTTGATATTGCTGTCATGACTTCTTGATGGTTCGGGTCCTAGTTTTCCTGTCCAGGTGACCACGACTGTTTCAACCTTGCCCTGCGTTTGATTGGTGAGTTGGAAGTGGCCCTGTGAAGCCACAATCCATCCACAACACAACAGGAATCCTAGCAACAGCGATAAAGTGAGAGGTACCATAGAATATACCAGGTAGGAGAAAAACCTTAAGTTAGGGATTCAAGTTGTGATTCAATTTTTTTATAACACAAACAAAACTACATAATTATATTTTGGTGTAAAGTAATAACATGTGAGAACTTTTGATAACTCAATAAAACGTACGTTATTGGCGACTAAGGTTCTAGAACGTTTGCGGCCAAATCTTATATAACCTTTTAAAACCGAGGTGATAGTTATCAAGAGAGTAAAAATAAAACATTGTAAGCACAATTCAAATTTATGTAAATAATAATTTTTTTTATGGGGAATAAAATGGAATTGCTATTTTGTTTTAATTAAGTCGTTTTATTGTGGAGCTATACACCTACCGTCAATAATTTAAAATCATTCCTCATACCTAAGTGTTTTCCTGTTTAATCACTAGGTAAGTAACACAGATAATGTAAAACAGGTGGCGCCTATTGGGTAATCAAAGCAGAGCACAACTATCTCTAAAAGAGATACGAACCTAGCCTCCGACATATTGAGCTGCCGTACGCATCCGTTGCCGTACCCTGTAAAAAGGGGACGCCGCAAAAAATGACGCCCTGAACGTGGAGCTTGTGCTTTGTTTTGAATTTTTATATTTTACTGGTGTTTAGCAAAATAATTTAACGTTGAGTATCCTGAATTGAATTGAAATTTCTATGCGGTTAAATTTGTGTCAGATTTAAATTAATTTTCATTAGTAACATATTTTTATTGTAATTCCATTTTGTTTCGTCTGAATAATGACAGTTTTATAAAACCTAAGAAACATTCACAGGTTACTCGAGTAAACTTTCTCCGAGAAACAGTAAGGTTATAATTTATATATTTTTTTAAGAGCCCTCATTGATTTTAATATCACAGTAACTTCACAGTATTTTAGGTATTTTACAGCTTATAGTAGTGAATTTTGTACTTTTTATGTACAGGGTGTTCAGGTGGACACAGTTTTTTATATGTTTATGTAAGGTCTATTATTTTGGCTAAATTGCTGAAAATTTTCTAATTAGTTTGTGAGTTAATTTAGTTTAAAAGGCATTTCATATCGTACATATTTTTGATTTGTTTAAGTCTCGTAAAGATTTGCATATTTTTTTTTGAGCTATTTAAAAGTTGTAGAATGATTTTACATTTTATCTCAGGTAGTAAAATTTATACCCGATTAGAAATACTTTTTTGCTATTAAACCATTTTGAACCGATAACAGTTTAAAACATTTGGTGATAAGAAAAATATTTAATTTTTTTTCGGTATTTTACAGCTATTTTCCTAAAACTTGATTTAAATGTGTTAAAAGTCCAGCAAAAAGTAATCTAGAGAATTTGATTTTTTTTATATAAAAAAAAAGAAATTGTTGTTGACCAAGCCAAAGAAACTTGAGATTTTATTTTTTGGATACTTTTTATAGATAACAGGATATGAATAGAATAAATACCAATTTTAAAATTTAGCTTTGCTTAAAAATTTATGCATGATTAGTTGGGACTTATTATTCTGAAGTTTGATAAAATAAATTATTTTTTATTGATACAGGGTGTACGATTACTTTTTTTTAGTTTCCTCATTTGAATGTTTGATCAATGCAATCATTTGATTTAGATTTTAGTGAAGCTATATAATTGCTTTTGAAATAAAATAATTTTTTCTATTTGATTTGCTATACAGGGTAGGACAAACTGTTTGTTTTATAGAATTGATTTAACTTTAGAGATACGGTTATTGTTTTCAACTAAGTAAAGAATACTTTGTCATTTAAAAATAATAACTTGATTTAGTGTAGTTATTTTCAAATTTTATATCATCATGGATATTTATAATTTTCAACCCAATCATTTACTTGAATATGAGTTGGACTACGAGTTAAAAATTCGTTTGTTAACTTCTATACGTACTGTCGCAGACAAACGCAAAATACTTGCTAGAATTCTAAAAAGAGAACAATCGAGTCTGGGTAAAGATATTAACTTAAATATTTGTACTTTGACTTTTGAGGAAGAAAAAATCAGTATACAACGCAGTTTAGACTCTATACAAGGGGTGATAGATGAATTTGACGGTAATGCTAATGATTCTCTTATTAATAGAGTGAAGTCGCGTTTAGCTCACGTGGTAGGAAGAGCAAAAAGAATTCCAATGCCCAAGGATGAAAATAGAGCTTCTGTAATATTTTCTTATATTCAAGAAGTGACCGCGAGTTGTCTTTTATTGGAATCGAATTTGTTAGATAAAATTCCGGACGGTCAGCATGTTGAACTTACATCTCAGTTGCCGGTGATCAATGTAGCAGCGCCTGTAGTGCATTGCGCGACGCGTATTTTACCTATTAGTGAATGGCAAGTTAATTTTAATGGGGACGCGAAAAAACTTTATCCATTTTTGGAACGGTTAACTGAATTAGCGCAGGCACGTAATATTTCTCCGCAGGAGTTATTTAATTCAGCTGCCGAATTTTTCATAGGAGACGCGTTTGTGTGGTATCGAAGTGTTAAATCTTCGGTAACTGATTGGGATTCATTGGTATCGAAATTAAAGAAGGATTTTTTTCATGATGATATGGATGATGATATATGGGAGCAAATTAAAAGAAGGAAACAAAAGAAAAATGAATCTACGATAGTTTTTATTGCTCATTTAGAAGCTCTTTTTTCTCGATTATCTAGACTTCCAGCAGAAGTTTCAAAAGTTAAAAATATTAAAAGAAATCTTTTACCAGATTTTATTAGTAGGTTGGCTTTAATAGATGTTAATAATGTTTCGGAACTTTCAGAACTTTGTCGTAAGTTAGAAGAGGCTGATTACCTTAAAGATAAATCTAGGCCTAAGGATGAAATTGCTAGCATCAACAGTATGGCTAACACGAACCAAAGTTTAAATAATAATAGTCATTTTAACAAGCAAAATAATTCTAGAAAAAATTTCAAAAAAGATGGTCAAAGATTTTCTCATTTTCATTCTAAAAATTTGCCTTCTACATCTAACAGCAAACCTGATAATAATTTAAATAAAAATAATTCTAATAAAGATAATAAACCTAAAGCTTCTGTAACATGTTGGAATTGTAAACAGCCTAATCATGTTTATTTGGACTGTAAGGCCCCTAGAGGTTTATTTTGTTTTAAATGTGGCGAACCTAACACCAAATCTTCAGGGTGCCCTAAATGCTCAAAAAACTAGTAAGGGAAGTGAATCGAAGAGGCAGTTTCACCTTTCCCAGAACTCGTGCCTCATTTAATTATCGTAGTTTTCATACGTCTTTTAAAAAATCAAAAACATTTTTTTATTCTAATAATAAAAATTTAAAAAGAGAATATTTTAGCGATACTGATTGGAAAAACTGGCTGAATACAGTTTCTAAATTTTTTAAAGATAATACTTCTTTTAATCGACTCCATTTTTCTGAAAACAAGCAAGTTTCGCCCTTATTCATTAATAAATATTTAGATAACCGACCTTACATAAATGTGAAGTTGCTTGATGTGGACATTACGGTTTTATTGGATTCAGGTGCTACATCTTCTATAGTTGGTTCTAGAGGTGTAGATATTTTAGGTAATTTAGGTCTTAAGATATGCCCAGCACAAATTAAGAATATTTGTACTGCTGATGGTAAACAGCAAAGTGTTAAAGGCACAGTTGATTTACCTCTTGTTATTGACAATTCTTGTCAAGTTATTAATGCTCTAGTGGTTCCTTCATTGCCACAAGCATTTATATTTGGGTGTGACTTTGCGAAAAAATTTAATATTGTAGTTAATTTTAAGAATAATTCTTGGCATGTGCAAGATATAAATTCTAAATTAGAAGTGTCCAATAATGATTTGAGTCACTCTTTTAATAGTTGTAATTTGAGATTACATTCTTTGGATGAACTTTCTACAGCAGAGCGCGAACAAGCGGAAAAAATTATTGAATCATTTAATGAAATTAGTAGTAAAGATAGATTAGGTCGTACGGATAAAATTACTTTGACTATTGACACGGGTGACGCGCTTCCTTTTAAAAAGAGACCGTTTGTTTTGTCTCCATATATGTCAAAAATTTTGAACGATGAGTTGGATGAAATGTTAAAGTTAGGTGTCGTAGAGCCATCTACAAGTCCATGGTGTTCTCCTGTTTTATTAGTTAAGAAACCAAATGGAACGTACCGATTATGTTTTGACGGACGTTCACTTAATGAAATCAGTCGTCCTGACCGGTATCCAATGCCTAATATTGACAGAATTTTAACATCTCTTCGAAATGCTAAATATATTTCATCGATAGACCTTCGAAAAGCTTTTTGGCAGATCCCTTTGGATGAATCTTCGAAAGAAAAAACAGCTTTTGCAGTAGTCGGAAGAGGACTTTTCCAGTTTGTTACCATGCCCTTTGGTCTCAGAAATGCTGCACAGACGCAACAGCGCCTGGTAGATGCAATATTTGGTCCTCGCTATGAGCCAAATATATTCACCTATCTCGATGATATTTTAATAGTGTCAGAAGACCTTGATTCACACCTTAGATTGTTATCAGAGGTCAAAGAAAAATTGAAAGATGCCAATCTAACTATAAATCTGGAAAAATGTGACTTTTTCAAAACATCTTTGAAATTTTTAGGCTATATTGTGGGTTCGAATTCTTTGCGTACTGACCCCGATAAGGTTTCTAGCATGATTAATTATAGCAGACCTAGGAATACTACTGAAGTAAAGCGTTTTGTTGGTCTTTGCTCATGGTATAGAAGATTTATAAAGGATTTTTCTACTCTGATGTCTCCAATAAATGATCTCTTAAAAGGACGTAGGAAAGGACAAAAAATTGAGTGGAATAGTGCAGCTGAAGAATCTTTTATTAAAATTAAACAACTTTTAGTATCTGCTCCTATATTATCTCAACCAGACTTTTCACAGCGATTCTATATAGCGAGCGACGCATCAAATACAGGTTTAGGAGGAGTTCTAACGCAGATAATTGATGGTGAAGAGCGAGTGATTGCCTACGCCAGTAGATCTTTATCTAGAGCAGAGCGAAACTATTCTGTAGTGGAAAAAGAATGCCTGGGTGTACTTTTTTGTATTGAAAAATTCCGAGGATTTATTGAAGGTGTTCCTTTTACTGTCATTACAGATCATTATAGTTTATTGTGGCTTAACACTCTAAAAAATCCAAGTGGAAAATTAGCTCGTTGGGCTGTTCGACTTAGACAGCATACATTTGATTTAGTACACAGAAAAGGAGCTCAAAATGTCATTCCAGACGCCTTGTCCCGTAATCCACATAGAGAAGAAGAGATAGAAGATTCTGATTCAAGCAGTAAGGAAGAATTAGTGGTGGGAACCCTAGATGTCGATCGTATTGATCCGTGGTACGATAATTTACGCCAGAAAATTTTAGATAATCCAAACAATTATCCACAATGGAAAGTGGATAATGATTTTGTTTTGAAATTTGTCCCAAACTGCCTTTCTATGAATGTGAATGTTCCTGAATGGAAATACTTAGTACCTAAACCCCAAAGAGCAGAAATTATAGACTCTTGTCATAGTCCTCCGAACTGTGGTCATTTCGGATTTTATAAGACATTTCATCGTCTACAAGAAAGATATTATTGGCCAAAAATGCGCCAAGACATTCTTAAATTTGTTAAGAATTGTTTAGTCTGTGGAGCTCAGAAAGCACCAAATACTTCGCAAATGGGACATATGGGTAAAGAGAAATCAGTAGATTATCCATTTCAAGTAATAGCAGTAGACTTAATAGGCCCTCTACCTCGTTCAAGAAAAGGAAACAAATGGCTTTTAGTAGTCGCTTGTTGGTTTACCAAGTACACATTACTTTTTCCTTTAAGAAGTTCTAAAGTTCAATATATTGAAGAGGTACTAGAAAATAAAGTTTTTCATGTTCATGGTCCTCCATCTCTACTTATTTGCGATAATGGCACACAGTTTGTTTCAAAAACTTTCAAAAAATTAAGTCAAACATATGAGTTTAATATAAGATTTAATCCTGTTTACTCACCACAATGTAATTTCGTAGAAAGAAATAATACGACAATTGGTACAGCAATTCGGAGTTACATAGACAGCCACGAAAATTGGGATAAAGAAATAGCTAAAATTCAACAAGCTATTAATACTTCAAAACATGAAGTTACCGGTTTTACTCCAGCGTTTTTAGTTTACGGTAGGCATGTTCCTTTGTCAGGTAGTTATTACAAAGATTTGAATGTCGATGTCAGAGTTGATGATGAAATAATTCCTGGTGACAGAAATGCCTATGCGGCCAACTTAAAAGGTCTAAAAGATATCTTTGTTGAAGTGAGAATGAAGATTCATAAGGCGTATGAACGTAATTCTCGTGCGTATAATCTTAGAAAACGCGATATTTCTTTTAATGTAGGTGACCATGTTTGGCGTAAAAATAAAGTTCTTTCAAGTGCTGTAGATAAGTTTACCGCAAAGTTAGTCCCCAAATATGTTCATTGTAAAGTAAGAAAGAAACTTTCCAACCTTATTTATGATTTAGATAATATTGATGGTTCTAAAGCTGGAAAGTGGCATATCAAAGATCTAAAACCTTTCAATGATTCTATTTCAGAGGATTCTGATTCTGACCTTTCAGAAGAAGAATAAGTTTATTAAGTTTTGAAAAGTTTGCTTTAAAGTTGTAAGTTTGTTTAGGCGACTTATTGGGTGCTGACCCGTATTGATTTTTGATTATTAGCAGTTTTGCTACTTTTAAGTTTATTAAGTTTCTGGGAAGTTTGCTTCCAAGTAGATAAGTTGTTTAAGAGACTTACTGGTGCTGACCTGTATTGATTTTTAGTTATTAGCAGTTTTGCTATTTTGAGATTTTTAGGATGTTTGCGTCCAGATTAGTAAGTTTGTTTAAGTTAATTACTGAGTGATGACTCGTAGTTATTTTTAGTTACTAGCTGTATTGCTATTTTTTAAGTATTTTGGATACTGGCCATATCCGAAGTATTGCTTGAGTGATAGGTTTTTTACCTTGTTTTTTTTGAAGCAAACGTTTAAAGTTTTTATATCTTCTGAGGAAAAGTTAGTTTAAGTATAGACTACTTTTATATAAATTTTAGTATTGTTTGGATTTTGTATAACCTAAGGGCTGGTTATTTTCAAATTATAGAGTTTTTAGTAGCATTTCACTTCGGGATGGTTTCCCGGAAATTTGTTTGAATGCTTAGAGCATTCGATTCTACAGTGAATTGTATATAAGTAAATCTGAAGTTGTATAGTGTTGATATAATGGTCTCATAACTGGATTTGTTACGGCCGTGTGTCTAAGTATACTGCTGATAATTTTGTCCTAATTTAAATCTATAGTCATGACAATCTGTTTACTTGTATTAACAATTCTGGGTATATAATGTTAGAGATTTTTTTATTTTAGTTTATGATTTTTTATCTTTTAAGTGATTTCTTTGGTATTTGTAAAATTTATTCAGGAGTTGTAATTCTGAACTTGTACGTAATTTGGCAGACCTTTACCGATTTTGACTCTTCACGACTTTGTAGTTTTCCAGATTTGACTTACCGATGTTGTCTTCCGCAAGGACGTGTGATACGCGTAGATATCAATCCAAATATTTTTCCAAGGACAGGGTTATGTTTTTCTTTGTTTTCAAAATAGCCTATCAAGATAGTCTATTTTTTTTTCGGAGAGGGGTAAATGTAGCATTTAAATTTACCAGTTAGCATCAATGCTACATGTTTTTAGTAATATGATATAATTTGTATATTTTTACCTGATTAAATTTAATTATTTATCCCGTAGTTTAAAATAGTAAACATAGAATTTATTTTTTTGGTTTACAACTCTTTTGGTCTTGTAACTTATCATTTTTTTACACAGTTCGTAAATTGCTGTAGTTTATATATCACATAATTTGGTTTGAATTTAAAAGTCGTAAATATTTTATTTTTAATAAACTCTCATTTGTTTACATTCAATTTCAGTATTAAAAGTATAAGGTTATAGTCGGTGACATGGTTCAGTTAGCATTTGCTGTGAATGTATACCCATTCGTTGACACGAACATTTAAGGTTGAGTGTGCAGTATGGAATTTGTGGCAATTTTTTAGAACTTTGTTTTAATCGTGATTAGTGACTTTGAACTGTTTGATCATAATTTTCTTTTTGATAATTTTCCATGGTCTGCCCATACTTGACGTATTAACTGGTGGTCAGTGTAAGTTCGGAACTAGGTTAAAGTGCTCCAGGTTGAGAATAAGGTTGGCAAGACTAAATATTAATATCACTAAGATTTGTCACGTCTGGTTGCAAGAGAGATTGGTATTTTCGTTCCCTTTCCTGTTGAACCGCCGAAGGCAGCAGACCAATCCTGCCACCAGCTCTGAAAGGGCAGACGGTCAAGTTTTTTTTGTTAAGTCCACGAATCAATGAGGTAAGATTTTGCCCTTTATCTTTACGAACATGTGGTAAAAACAACATTTTATTTCAGGGCTCTTTGGCTATTCGGCTATTCGACTACTTGGCTATTTGACTATTTGGCTATGTGAATATTTGAAGCCAGTTCTTTTTTATCTTTGGGCTTTTCATCTTGATATTGCTGTCATGACTTCTTGATGGTTCGGGTCCTAGTTTTCCTGTCCAGGTGACCACGACTGTTTCAACCTTGCCCTGCGTTTGATTGGTGAGTTGGAAGTGGCCCTGTGAAGCCACAATCCATCCACAACACAACAGGAATCCTAGCAACAGCGATAAAGTGAGAGGTACCATAGAATATACCAGGTAGGAGAAAAACCTTAAGTTAGGGATTCAAGTTGTGATTCAATTTTTTTATAACACAAACAAAACTACATAATTATATTTTGGTGTAAAGTAATAACATGTGAGAACTTTTGATAACTCAATAAAACGTACGTTATTGGCGACTAAGGTTCTAGAACGTTTGCGGCCAAATCTTATATAACCTTTTAAAACCGAGGTGATAGTTATCAAGAGAGTAAAAATAAAACATTGTAAGCACAATTCAAATTTATGTAAATAATAATTTTTTTTATGGGGAATAAAATGGAATTGCTATTTTGTTTTAATTAAGTCGTTTTATTGTGGAGCTATACACCTACCGTCAATAATTTAAAATCATTCCTCATACCTAAGTGTTTTCCTGTTTAATCACTAGGTAAGTAACACAGATAATGTAAAACAGGTGGCGCCTATTGGGTAATCAAAGCAGAGCACAACTATCTCTAAAAGAGATACGAACCTAGCCTCCGACATATTGAGCTGCCGTACGCATCCGTTGCCGTACCCTGTAAAAAGGGGACGCCGCAATATATATATATATATATATATATATATATATATATATATATATATACATATATATATATATATATATATATATATATATATATATATATATATATATACATATATATATATATATATATATATATATATATATATATATATATATACATATATATATATATATATATATATATATATATATATACATATATATATATATATATATATATATATATATATATATATTGTTCCGAACAGCCGGTCTTCAAAGAAACTGTATTATTTTAATCACTTTTTATTGTCAACTTTACTTTTGACACTTGTCAAATTAATTCAACTTGCCTCGACAAACTCTCAGAATATACTGACCAAGAAACTGGATTTGGACCCTTTATATACCTTTTGGTTGATACCGGAAGATTCCCTAATTCTCTAGAAGATTTTCCAAACTACATGGGGTAATCAAAATAAGAAAAAGGAAAAATCCGGCGATTTCTAGACCTTCTATCATAGGCGTTCCATGTTAAAAATAAGGAAATCGAATTCTCTAGTCGTCTCCTGAGGAAATTACCAAAGGTAAAATTACTTAAATAAATTATAAACTCATAGAAAATATACCTAAAACCCTATGAACTGCAAACTCAAACTAATACTGTGAAATATAAAATGCTACAAAGTTCCTTACATTAGAAAATATACCTAAAACCCTACAAACTACGAACACAAATTAATACTAGGAAATGTACAACGCTATAAAGTTTGTAACATTGCCCCCCTTCCAAGCCTTGATCGTCCCGATCAACCTTCTTGATCTTGGTAATGGGCCAATCTGTCCAGATGCACGACTTTCATCTTCGCATGAGGGCTTTTCTGAATTCGTTACACCAGATCGTTTAGTCGAGTCACTACATTGTACGGACCTTCCCATGACTTTTGAAGCTTTGGTGAACGCCCTTTGATTCTTTTTGGATTGTACAACCCAACTCTTTCACCAACCATGAATCCACCCGTGTTGACTTTGAGGTCATAGCGAGTCTTCATTCTGTCGCTTTCTATTTGTAACTTTTGACGGACTTCTTCGTGTAACATCTGAAGCTGCTTACTGAGTTGGTTGGTGTAGTCTTCCCAAGTTGCTTCACAATCAGGTGGACGTCCAGTAAGCAGATCGACTGGAAGACGTAATTCTTTTCCAAAAATTACGCTAACAGGGGTTTTCCAGTGGTTTCGTGAATGGCTGAACGATAGGCCAAATGGCTGAATGCATTTATCCCAGTCATTTTGTTGTTCATTTACTTGTATTCTGATGTAATTCTCCAGTGTTCTATTAAATCTCTCAACCATTTCATCTGACTGTGGATGTAGGGGTGTTGTTCTAGTTTTATGGATTTTCAGAAGCTTGCAAAGGTTCGTAAAAACTTCGGATTCTTCTGGCACCCCATATCTACAAATCCACTCTTCAAACAATATTTCGGCAACGGTGGTGGCTTCTTGATATGGTATGGCATAGACTTCTGGCCATTTACTGAAGTAATCCATAGCTACCAAAATATAGCGATTCCCGGATTTACTAATAGGGAATGGTCCTACTATGTATATAGCAATTATTCATATATATGTATATATATATATATATATATATATATATATATATATATATATATATATATATATATATACATTTTGTATACAGGAACATATGACCAAAGAAAGTAAAATAAATAGTTGAGTTACGTTATACATGCATAATTTGTTAGAAGTGAGAAGGTCTTTTTTATCTGTTTGAAATATTTTATAGTTTTGATATAAAAAGGAACGCCTGGAAACAAACATTTAAGGTCAAAATAATAAACCTTACTTGCATTGAATAAAATCCTTTTCTGTTCAAATAGGAATCAGGATCTTCAGAGGGTTTAGCAATTCTGATATAACTCCCATCTATAACACCTATGACCCCCGGAATTCCATTAATGGAAAACTGCTCTTTAATATTAAATTGTTCTGCAGCAGTGGGCCAGACCTCAGTTATCACTTGAGGTGACAGGTTACTTAAGAAATAAGTCATCCTCACAACAAGTTTTCTTAGTGTGCTCTGGGCTATTCCAAATCTGTCAGCCACATCTCGATATGATGCAGCTTCGTGTCCAGCAAATCATACAAATATTATTGTATAGGCATAAGCGCTAAGCTTGCCAAATTCAGCACTCTGGAGAAAAAAAATACTCAGATTGTGCATATCTGTGAGCTATATCATTGGCCACCTTTCGGCTAACTCTAAAATGTTCAAGGAATTCTTCAGCATTATATTGTGGCACGGTATCTTCCAAATAATTGTCATTTTTTGCTTTTAGTCATCAATTAAAAATTACTTCTAATTCTTCATCACTTGATGAACTAATATCATTGTTGTCGAACATCTAAAAATTAAGTATATTCTATAAAATACACTTGAAATATATTTTTCTTGAGAAAACCACATTTCCTTGATATTTTTGTAATGATAAATAACGATTTATTCAATATTTTCTGTTATAACGCCTTCACAAAGCACAGCCAATAAACTGTATAAGAACATGTCTATAAATATTGAAAAGGTATATAATATTTTAATTGGATATGTAAAAATATTTACCTCATTAGAAATTCAATTATATTCACCAAAAAAAGTAAACAGTAAAAGAGTCTTAAAAACAAATCGAATTCTCAATTAAATTTTGCGCTGTAAACTAAATTAATTTAGATTATTTCTTTCATCTTTTTTGTGGGCTTACAATGCGCATGCTTCGAACTAACAATTTGTTTCCAGTCAGCGGATTATTCTGATGGTTGGAAACTAGTTCTCAACCAATAATTTGTGCTCTACGAACACGGGATTTTCTATGAGCAGTCATGAATTTCTTTTCTGTGAACATATTTAGTTAAGTGCGCATACGTCGGACTAATACTGACTACTCTACGAACGAACCTAACATAACGACCCTTATGCCATGTAACCCTAATAGGGCATTTTTCAACCTTTCACTATTTGTGATAAAAGTTTCTCTATCAGTTTTAATCACATCCCTCTTTTAAAGTTTTTTTAGAGTTCAAACTAAATTTATTTTATTCATTTTTTGTTTGGTTTCAGTACACCATTCAATATCTGCATCCTCTAAAATTGGAGCCACCACAGATTGAGAATCTCTACCCTATTGCTTTAATTTTATAAGATATATATTGTTCTGGACAACCGGTATTTATACAAAACTATTTTGCTTTAAAACCTTTTATTGTCACAATTTTGACAACTTGTCACACTATTCAAGTTGCATCGAGGAACCTCAAACTAAACTGTCCACGAAAGTCGATCTGGACACTTTATATACCCTTTTGGCTGATACCAGAAGATTCCCTAATTTTCTAGAACTGACTGACTGAGTCCGTAGCACTACAACCCAGGGTGGGTCTTGGCTGCCTCGACTATCTGCCTCCACCTAGAACGGTCTTGTGCCAGCTCTCTCCATTCTCGCTGGTCAACTTCAAGGATAGCTAGATCCTTGTGGATGTTATCTCTCCATCTAAGCCTAGGTCTTCCCAGTGGTCTTTTTCCTTGTGGTGCTTCCTCCCATTTATTAGTCGATCGTTTTGACTCCTTTGTATATGGCCTGCCCATCGTAATCTTCTGGACTTTATTTCTTGAATGATGTCAGGGCTTTGATATATTTGCGCAAGCTCTATGTTGCTTCTCATTCTGTGACGGCCTGTTTCAAAGTCTCGGTATAGGCCATATATTATGCGCAGGATTTTTCTCTCAAACCTTCTTAGCAGCTCCGTATCGTGGACTGTCAGGGTAGATTGCTACTGGTCGTATTATTGTTCGATAAATTTCGGTTTTGCCTTTCTAGTGATAAATTTTCACTTAAGCAAGGTTTGTATCGCAAATGTGCATTTATTTGCTTGTGTGATGCGCTGTTTAACCTCTTCCTGCATATTATTGTTTGCCGTTATCACTGCGCCCAGGTACTTGAAAACTCGCACATGCTCAAAATTATAGTCATCCATGGTGATATTCTGCCTGATTCTGTCTCGGGCGGAGTTGCGGGAGACATGCATGTATTTGGTCTTTCCTTCATTTATTCAGAGCCCTATTCTCTGAGCTTGTTTTTCTATCTTTATGAAGTTTTCTTTCACACTGACTCGGCTTTCTCCTATCGCGCCCATATCATCCGCGTAGGCCAAAATAAGTTTAGCGCCACTTGGCCCAAAAACCTCCGCGTCAACTGATACTGTTCTTACAACTTTCTCCAGTGCAAGGTTAAACAGTACTGGCGACAAAGCATCTCCCTGTTTTAATCCTCTGTTGATAGAAAATGTTTGGCTACACTCTCTTTCAATTTTGACACAGCTTTTTGCCCCCTCCAGGCACACTCTACACAGTCTAATCAGCTTGTGCGGGATTACAAATTCTTCCATAGCTTCCCACAACCTTATCCTAATAACACTGTCATATGCTTGTTCGAAATCAATGAACAAGGTATGTAAGTTTTTGTTAAATTCCTAACATTTCTCTAGCATCTGTCGGATAGTGAACAGCTGCTCAACTGTTGATCTTCCACTTCGGAAGCCACATTGGTAGTCTCCGATAATCTCGGTATACGGAAAGAGACGTTGAAGGAGAATACTGGAGAATAATTTATAGGCGTGGCTTAGTAAAACAATACCTCGGTAAATTTTACATTGTGTTTGGTCCCCTTTTTTGTGGAGTGGAATTATTACCACTTCTTTCCACTCATCAGGAATGATTTCTTGATTCCAAGTTTGTTTCACGAGGTTATGTATTTGTGTGATTAGATCGTTCCCTCCATGTTTCAGACTTTCTGTCAAGATATTATCTCGAGCTGCCGTTCTGTTATTTTTGAGCTTCTTAATGGCTCTAATGGTCTCTTCCATGGAGGGAGGTGGGATATTAACCTCTGCCGTAGCGAATACTGTAGCATAAGGTTCTTCCTGTGTCGGCACGTTTAGTAGTTCATCAAAGTAGCACTTCCACCTGTCCAATACCTCCACTTTTGAGGCGGTGATTGTGCCATCCTTAAGCTTTAGCATTGTGGCATTTCTTGGGCGGAATCCCTTTTGATGCCTCCCCACTTCCTTGTAGAAACTCCTAGTATTGCCGTTCTGAAAATCAGCCTGTAAGTTAAGTACTTTTTCTGTCTCATGTTCTTTTTTCTTTCTCCTGATCAATTTACGTAGCTCTGTTCTTAGTTCGTTAAACCTTTTTTCTAGAAGGACTTCCATATTACATGGTGTAATAAAAATAAGAAAAAGGAGTAATTTGGCGATTTCTAGACCTTCTGTCATAGACGCTCCATAATAAGGAAATAGAATATACTAAAAAATTTCGGAGCTTCTTTCATCGACTTTTCATGAGCAAAAGGTAAAATTAATGAAATAAATTATGAACTTATAGAAAATAAACCTAAAACCCTACAAACTACAAACACAAACTAATACTATGAAAGGTCTAACGCTATGAAGTTCGTTACATTGCCCCCTTCCCAGCCATGATAGTCCCGATCAAGCTTCTTGATCTTGATAATGGGCCAATCTGTTAAGATGCACGACTTTCATCTTCGCATGAGGGCTTTTCTGATTTCGGTACACCAGATCGTTTAATCGGGTCACTGCGTTGTATGGACCTTCCCATGAATTCTGAAACTTTGGTAAACATCCTTTAGTTTTTTTCGGATTGTACAACGACACTTTTTCATCCACCATGAATCCACCAGTATTCGCTTTGAGGTCATAGCGAGTCTTCATTCTATCGCTTTCTATTTGTCTCCGTACCTTTCCGAGGTTGACCTGTAGGACGTTCTTTTTCCGTAGTCCCTTTCGCAGTCGCGGTCTATCTCGACCTATCCTCTCGAGTATGACCTATAGAAAGTTTTTTCTTCCACGGTCACAGTGCTCTCGTCTCGTTCTCCACGGTCGCCACGAGTACTCCTATCTCTTCCGTAATTAACCTTTCTTCTATCGCCTCCACTAGCAGTAATTTCCGGGCAATCTCTGTAAAAGTGACCGTTGTTTCCGCACTGGTAATAACACATGTTTTTCAAATGGTACCGGCGACCGTGGCCCCTTCTTCTCGGTCTGGCATGTCACTATATCACGACAACCACATACTTTAAGTCCATCGCAACTGCAGCATCTTTTTTACCATTGTAAACAGCAAATCCAAAACATGATCCTATTCCTTAACCAGGCTGCTTTAAGTTCACCATAAAGAGCAAAGACTTTCTCCAAGTCGCTCCTTCGAACTTCATCACCTATATTTGCAATATGAAGCCGATAGCCATCAAGATCCCTGTCAAAAACAGTACTGCAAGTATAGTGGTTTTGTACATGCACCTCTTGGCCACACTTCCAACAACGAATTCTATTTCTGCTACGAAAGGTTGTGGTTTTGTTGTCATGTGTTTTTTATTTATTCAATAATTCTTGCAACTCCCTCATTAACCTCACGAAAATTTCCTCGTTGATCTTGCGATAATCCCGGGAAACGTTGACTCTTCTTATGATTCTTTCCTGGTTCCTTGAAATCTCTTTGGCTGTTTCAAACTGAAGGGCATAAGCAAGAGCCTCAAAAATTTTCTTCAGTCGAGCCATTCTTAGAGTCTGAGTTGTTTATGGGTCGCATAGACCTTCGATAAAACTGTTTATTGCTAACTCTTGCATTATTTCTTCCGGATATGTTGGGTTCGTCAAATTTATTAGCGTCATTTTATTCGCCTCGTATTCTTGAAGCGTTACGGTGTATTTTTATCTTCTTCCTTGGAGTTGGGCCTTATAAGCTTCTTGGAGATAGGCTTCCTCATAGTGCATCTCCAGAAAAGTAACAATAAGCTCGTGATCATCCTGTTTTCCTTCAGGAATGCTACGTAAAACCTCCATAGCTTTACATCGTAGTGCTCGAACAAGAGCACGTGCCTTCTCCGATGAACTCCAATTATGGCCGGTGGCGGGGACTTCGAATTGACGGACATAGGTAAACCAAGGTACTATGCCGTCGAAGGTACACTAGTTGCAAGAACACCATCTATCTTAATTATACCTGTACCGACTACCTTCTCGATTTGCAGATGTAATTGTTACATAGATTCCAGTCAGATCATGTAGTACTTCGCCATATACGTCTTCTCTAATTTTGTTAATCTTCTTTTGCATTTCTTGTTCTATGAGCTTCATAATTTTTTGACTTGTCTTAAGTTCCTGTTGCATATCTTGTTCTGTACGCTTCATATCGTCTTGATTTTTTAATGTCTTCTTTCAGTTCTTATTTCATGTCTTCTTGACTTATCTTAAGTTCCTATCTCACGTCCTCCAGATTTGTTTTTAGTTCTTGTTTTCTATAATCTAGGCTTGTCTTTAATTCTTGTTTCATCTCTTCTTGACTTGTCTTTCATTCCACTTTAATATCATCTTGCTTCCCAAACAGCACAAATACGTCTTAAAGACGTCCATAAGACGTTTGATCTCAACATTCAGGACGTCTTATGGATGTCCATAAAAGACGAACGACGTTCATAAGACGTTGTATAGACGTCTTATGTTACAAAAGGTAACGTCTTTAAGACGTTTGCTTACAACGTCTTATGGACGTCCCTTCCCAACATTAAAACAACATATTCCACCAATAAAATTATGTACATTAAAAAGGGTCCCTTTAATTTTTTGTTTGTCTTGTTTACAAAGTCAAACCGTAATTATTTAAAAATCCAAGAAATAACTTTAATTAAGAAAAAATCAAGAGCAAAATATACACTACCATTTTAAATAACTACAAGTTGAGCATGAATAATTTGCTTTAAAAAATATGTTCAACATAATCTCTTTATACAAAAAATACATAACTTAAGCCTAATGTAAACTTTTTCTAATTTGAAATTTAAGAAGTGAGGTAGAAGAGCAAATATTTTCAGAACTACTACTGTTCGAACTATAAGTGAACCTGTCAAATTTAAGCCTTAGTTTATCCCTTCGATAAAATAACTCTAAAAGGTAGACTATCAACAAAATAAAAGTTTATTGAAATAAAAAGTACACAAATCTTAAAATACAAGAATTTTTATTTAGTCGAATAACAAATCTGGTGTGATGATGCCCTTTTCAGCCATGTTTGGATTGAAATTTCCTCATTCTTCTGACTTTTTCCAGTCCTGTTGTCTCTGTAGATCCTAATAACAAACTGATTTTAATATTATAGGATAAAGTTTATCATTTGTGCTAGTAAATTTTTTGATATTTTTGCGAATTTTTATAATTGTCCACTACTATAGAATCGTGACTTATGCAATTTCAAGGTTAATATATATAATGAAAGACAGAACTTACTCATAATAAGTCTCACCAAGTTGGAATCGTAGAACTTTCTTTTTCCTTTTCGTACTAATCAACTGTACATGGTAATTTTACAAGCTCGCTTTACAAAGTCATAAATGCTCCGTACTCCCAGTTTTGAAATTTCTAAAACCTTAAACAAAATTACTTCTTGTAATTAACACAACTCTATTTTCTATGTTCTTTAAATATAAATCAATCATCAGGAATAAAATAAATCTTACAGGTTTCATTAGTGTATGGAGACTTTTAAAAGATATCTTAAAGACGTTGTATATAGACGTCTTATGGACGTCTTTAAAACAACGTCTATAAGACGCCTTATTTATATCTTAAGACGTTCAGACATAATCTGGATATAAAAACGACGTCCATAAGACGTCTGGTGCTGTGTGGGTTATTTTCAATGCCATCAATTCTTATTTCATAACACCTTGTTTTGTCTTTCACTCCTGTTTCATATTATCTTGGCTTGTTTTCAGTGTCATCAATTCTTGTTTCATATAATCTTGGCTCGTTTTTAATTTTTGTTCCATATCGTCTTGATTTTTCGTCACATCTTCTTTCAATTCTCGTTTCATCTCTTCTTGGCTTATTTTCGTGTCTTGTATCATCATCAGTACCTGATTTAAACTAGTTTGAAGTTGTTCTTCCATTTTGACTTTCTATTTCCTAGTTTCCACTGACATACAATTTCAATTCACTTTTTTTCCTAATTTTCTAACCTGAACTAACCTCTTCTGGATTTAATCGCACCTCTAACACCAATTTGTTCCGGACGGCCGTATTTATACACAACTGTTTTGCTTTAAAACCTTTCATGGTCACAATTTTGACTACTTGTCAAACTACTCAAGTTGCATCGACGAACTCTGATACTAAACTGTCCACAAAAACCGCTTTAGACCCTTTATATACCCTTTTGGCCAATACCAGATGATTCCCGAATTTTCTAGAAAAATTTCCACACTACATGGTGTAATAAAAATAAGAAAAAGGAGTAATCTGACGATTTCTAGACCTTCTGTCATTGGGGTTCCATGTTAAAAATAAGGAAATAGAATTTACTAAAATGTTCCAGGACCTTCTTTCATCGACGTTTCATGAGGAAAATAACAAAAGGAAAAATTAATTAAATAAATTATGAACTCGTAGAAAATAAACACAAACTAACACTATGAAATGTATAACGCTATAAAGTTCGTTACAATATTGAACATATGGCCCCACATAGCCAAATGGTCAGTGTACACATACACAGCAAACAACGAGTAAAACGACAATTTCGGTACTTACCGGCAAAGCAATTCTACATTAATTTCAAATTTCCTTCCCTCATATTTTTAACTGCAGCACTGGGTTTAAGACATTTCTTATCCACTTTTCACCCTTTAAAATTTTCATTTTGCTCCGAAACGTCCCTTAGGACCGAATAAAAGCGCCTAAACGGTTAAAATGCATTATCGTAAATAAAAGAAGCTTATCATTTTTTCACTTGACTATAAGCACTTATACACCAGCCAGTAAAATCTTAATGAGGATATATTTCTCAAGGTAAGTCATATTTCTTACGTCACAGCAAGGGAGTCATGATTATGTATCCAAAAAATCTCCCTTGTTCTAAGATGATTGATTTTTACATAAAGCTTGACAATACTTCTTAATAAAACCTTTAAGTAAAATTCAAAAAACACTACGCCTATAAAACATTAGTTAATTATTTAAAAAAGAGACGTATTGTGAGTCTAAAACGGTGTTTTAAAAATGGGTTTCCCAAGTGTTCCACAATTCATTGTAAATTATTCACTAACATTTAGTTTTACGACAGGGACGTCTTTCTTCCTTTTCTTCGATCGGTTATAAATTTTTTACGGCATGGCTTAAACTTTTGTAATTTTCCCGAATATTTTAGGCTTTTTAAATAGGGTCTTTTTTACATAGTGATCTTTTGATTACACCTCGGATAACAGATTTCTTTAATGATACTTAAGACTTCTTTTTAAAACCCTTATTTCGAAATTTTAGAGCTATATCGTAAAAATAACTTTAAACCGTAAGAATTCTTTGACGCGTGACCACTTTGTAGCGTTTCCAGGAAACGCTGCTGCTTTAAAATATAGGAAACAGTAACAGGTTTATGAACTGTTACTTTGTCCCGATATTTTTTAATACCATCACGTTACGCTCCAGAATGAGCAATAACCCGCAAGAGGCTGCTGGTGCCGGTGCTATCACAGTAACCACGATTACAATTTGGCGTGGTTTAGCGCAACGGTAAACCACTAACACTAAATAAAAATCCATCGTCATTACATTGGTTTTTTTTCCGGAATGTGAAGGTCTTAAGTGTTTGTTTGAAGGTCATAGACAATGATGTTTCTTGCGAAGTAGTAGATATCTGTTGGACTTCCATTGTTTTTATTTTTGTTGAATATCACGACGTTTCGGCTAGTAGTTATCTCTAGCCGTTTTCAAGTGAAACTTTGTGTGTGAAACTTGAAAACGGCTAGAGATAACTACTAGCCGAAACGTCGTGATATTCAACAAAAATAAAGACAATGGAAGTCCAACAGATATCTACTACTTCGCAAGGTTTTAAGTGTGTTGTGACTCAAACCCTTTTTGATTAATTGGACATTTGTTAATTTTGGTGCATTGTTAAAATAGAAATTTTATCTATAACGCAGACTGAATAAGAAAAACTGTCAATAAAAAAAATCAATGCTCGTGTATTTATTGTAGCCTTTAACACAACATGTCCATTTCGTTCTTGGAATTATTAACTGGTGGCTGGTAGAAATACGCGTTTTAATAGGTCCTAACTAGCGGTGTTTTGTCGCGTTCCACAGCAGTATCTCCAATACGAACTTGAGATATAAAACTGGACTGCTCATGAAAATAATTTTTGACCTCCCCTTATTGGTCGCCATTCGGTGCAATGATTTGTATGGAAACATTGAATTCCCTGCTAGTTTCTTACATTGGCGTGAATGAATGTCAATTCTATTATTCTAACTAACAGGTTTAGACAATAACTATCTCTTTCTATAATATATCTAAAACAATAAATCGCTCTTCCTTGTTTTACTTGACAGGTTAATCGAGTATATTCAATAAAAAAGACCAGAGCTCCGATTCTGTAAGCATATTTTTTGACATTCTCTTTCCTTGTCTCTTTTAGGACAGTGATATACTTATGTGTTAATACAGACTGAACAAAGATAGAAGATCCTTATTATGACATCCTCTTTCCCTTTACTCTTATAGAATCGCAGCCCTGGTCTTTTTTATTGAATATACTCAATTACCCTGTCAAGTAAAACTTGACTAGTTGCTTCAAGATGTTTACACCAAACAGTGCTTCGTAGTTTTTTTCAGGCAGTTTATTTGTAAGAAGCACAACACAAACTTTTTGCTCATCTTCTTGTATAAAACAATTTCCAGAAATATGCTCTGAACAGAGTTACTTATCTGATGTATAAAAGAATTATGATCATGACCAGTTTGCTTTAGCTCTTGAATTTGAAGATTCTTTTCTCTTAGAAAACTAAAATATTGATAGCATTTAATAATTATCATATATCATATCCATAAGATTAAACTTGTTACCCTTAGATTTACAATTTGATTCTAAGGTAAAATTGTATATAATTATTATTGAATGCTTTATAACTTACCAATTAAATAAATTCCAATTTACCCGATGAGGTATTTGCACGTCTTACGATGAAGAATCACATTTTTTAAAATACAAAAAAAAAACCTTAAAGTTCACATTCCTGTTTGAAATTTTCAGTAAAACGTTACATAAAATGTGATAAAATCCATAAAACAGCAAAATCAAAAATAAATTTTTGTCAAAATGAAAACTATTCACTCAATGTCATAAATACACTTTCACCAATATCATAAAAACTTAGGGAATTCATTGTTGCCAACGCAATTATTTGCACTAAATGGCACGGAGCACGGTGGCGTCATTTTTTTTTTAAGGGAGATATGGAACACGAGCAGTCCAGTTTTATATCTCAAGTTCGTGATCTCCAATCAGTAATAGGAAATAAACTGAAATTTCCCAAATCTTAGTTTAGTTCAAATCTTATCGAAAATTATTTAAGATTATAGGTAAAAATTTTATTATAAGGAGGAGTTTATTATAAAAGTCCTCTAACATCCCTTAATAAAAGTAAATTTCTAGTTACTTGTGTAATTAACATTTATTAGCTGATTTTTTTATCAAAACTGCTTTTTGTAGTTTTTTTTAAAGCTTCTCAAGTGAAAAACTTTATAGTGTTTGCAAGCTAAATAACTTGCTATTAAAAGATAGCCAGATAGCCCTTTACAGCCATATTCACTAACATGATTTAAATTTAAAATTATCCTAAATTGACAGTAGAGGGCTTAAACTCACAAGAGCAACAATAAGCCAAGTAAGTTTTAAACTCTAAAAACATAAGCATAATAAAATCAAAAATGGAGAACTTTATTTATTTTCGGGATACAACTATTTCTCTTAATCTTTCAGGCCTTTATCGCCAGGTTCTTATCCTTAATATCCCTATACAATCATTTATTTGTTGACATATGTAATATAAATTATGACAAGATCATAAGCAAAACAAAATTGGTCGACTATAAGATTTAAGTTTCATAGCATCTGTATCGTGTTTAAGTCATAAATCTTCTTAGTGAATCTGGCTGTTAATATTTATATTTAAAACTTTCCAATAATTAATACTGGCCTATCTTTATTAGATTTACAATTGTTACGTAAGATAATGAGGGCATAGAGAAATCTGTATTATTTTTATGTAAATTCTTCTATTCCGAATTAATTTTTAATTCTTATGCATTTTGTGATTTAATTTTAATTGAACTAAAATAAATAAGTTCATTTAATTTTTCCTGTGTGTAGACTTAATTCAGGGGTTCTATCTTCGAACTGGGGAACGTGAAGTGAACGGTGAAAAGGTGGTGAACGCGTATTCTTGAAATGTTTATCACTCACATCCTCGTTCGCCCGATGGAAGGCAAGCGAACGGTGAAACATGCGCAAATCAAATGTCAGCCGCTAAATGACATATTTAACGCACGGATTTCAAAAAATAAAATTGAATTAAAATTTTTTATTTTATTTTTGGTTCTTCAAAATAACTCACATTAAAAAAATAATATGTTGACGAACCGTTTCTTTAAGACGTTTTATTTTCTGAATGAACAGTTGAAACGTTAATTAGGTGGTATCCCGATATTTTTAATATTTTCAAATTTTTTAATAAAATATCCTTAGAAAGTTGAATATGTCTCGCAAATATTAAGTAAATTTGAGATTACAGACATGTAAAATTATTATAGGAGATTTTGTTCATAACTTAATTGTATGAGCGTGCTATTTAAAAATGTTTTTC
The DNA here is from genome assembly GCA_034092305.1 of Diaprepes abbreviatus. Taxonomy (NCBI): domain Eukaryota; kingdom Metazoa; phylum Arthropoda; class Insecta; order Coleoptera; family Curculionidae; genus Diaprepes; species Diaprepes abbreviatus. Next base: position 7,461,668 of record JASJET010000210.1, on the reverse strand, counting down.
TAAGGCCAGTTCTGCTTATGGATTTAACATAAATACTTGTGTCCATAACAGCCGAATATCTTAGTTTTAAACAGTTAAGTCTAACATAATTCTTTTCACGACACAACTTATAATAAATTTGAGAAATCACAATTTGTAAGCTATCTGAAACTTTTATTAAATAAGTAACAAATTCTATATTTAAATAATGTTAACTACAGCATTTAACTTAATTAGACTGTGTTAAACACTATACGACACTACAATTAAATAAATATTATGATTATAATTTATCGAGACATATAAATATGAACCCTACAGACCAACGAATGAGGTACGTCAGCATAAAAACTTATTTATGGTACATAAAATAAAAAATATATATATTTAAAGTTGAATGTGAGATCCGCCAGTATCTTTAATGGACGTCTTCTGTCTGGCCTTTGGTATTGGTCCCTATCATAAACAGTTTCACTATCATTGTTCAAGTTTCAGGTTTTCTTTCAAATTTACTTGTCAGGACAGAACATCTTGCAGTAAGAGGCTGGACACTTTGTGAATTCATACAATAAATAACTGATTGGATAGTTTCCATAGTGGATTGGGATGATGGCTTTTAGTCCTACTACGTAGAGTTGTAATTTCCACCGTTTCAAGGTTTATCAATGCTGACTTTCTGCAATTACTGTCAGTATATTACTTTGTATATATGATTGCTGCTTTTCTTGATATTTCTTTTTCTTTATATATTAGAATCTTCAAGTACTTGGCTCTTTGTATTCATTTTTGTTTAACAGTTCTAGAGTGTCAATTTAAGATAAATTTATTGGCTGGATGCTGGAAAGCAAGAGACCATTAGAAAATTTCGAACAGAACAGAAGATAAATTTAATCCAGGTAAAGTACAAATATTGTAATGGCAGTCAATAACTTCACAAAAATAACAACAACAGCACTATTTTTTTTTACTTTTGACGATTAATTTAAAGTACCAAAACTATTTTTTGCCTAAAATGGGAATAAAATATACTACGGACATTTTCGGTCTGACAGGTCAATTCAATCTGTCATCCATTTTATTTTTTGAAATTCTCGGGTTTTAGCACGTTCATATCTGGCAACATTGGCTTTTCAAGAATACTGCTTTTACTGTCAAAAAGTTCACATCGCCATTCCCATCGCCATTCACATCACACTTTCGAGGATAGGGCCCCAGGCGTTATGAGTATATGAAATTATTTTCAAAGCATTTTTTTCAGTTTTACTCTATCCTACAAGGGAGCAAACTGAAGTAATATATATCTATTTATCCTCATGTTTAAGCCAAAAGTAATAAGTAAATAGGAACAACACAAGATTTATTAGGTGAGCATACTCCTTTTATTCAAGTCATTTTCCCGAAATTCAACTTTTAATGTTTTATATTGTAATGTGCGTAAAATACTGAAAAGGGCGAGATATCACCCCTACAAGATATGTTTAGTTCAGAAGTTGTCGAAACATAATTTTAATCGCCGAAATCAATTTTCCAAGCAAATGCAACAATTTGCAATGGTAATGATAATTTTGAAAAAAAGAAATATTTTTTCTAATTGGGCAACTGAATATTATCATTGTTTCACAGCAATTAACAATCAAAACCTACAAAAAGTGAACGTGTGGTGCGGTATAATAGACGGAAGAGTCTTAAGTCCTTATTTCTTTGGCGCTACACTCAATGGTGCGAGATATTTGGAGTTTCTTCCAAATAACCTCATTCTTGCACTAATGACTTTGTATCCAGATCCACAAGAACCCGATATGTTACAGTGGGACCTATTTTTTTCGAACCAGATGGAGCGCCGCCCCACTACGCTGATCCTGTCCTAGCGAATTTGTATGAATTTTTCCGAATGGTTGGATAGGTAGAAGACGGATATTGAGTGGCCAGTCAGATCACCAGATTATTTCTTATAGGAATACTTACAAACTAGAGTATACTTGACCCAACCCAACAATTTAGAAGCGCTTAAAGTTCGAATACGCCAAGGAATACGAAACATAACCACAGATGTCAACAACAATGTCAAAAAAAAGAATTTATTCATCGACTTGGCTATTTCCAGATTGTTAGCAGTGCCCAGTTTGAAGATTTAATTTAGATGATACCAATATTTTTTTTTCATGACCATAAAGGTGAGAATTTATTGAGACAATTTTTTGGATCTATGGAGAGCAAATTACCAAATAACAGACACATTTAAGATATGAAATACCTTGTAATGAATGTCACGGGGTTTACATAGTGCAAACCACCCAATATTTACAAAACTGTCCAAACGGACACCGATATGACAAGAAAAACTCCACAGCGCTAACTAAACACCAAAATGAAAAAACACACTTTCAATTTTCAGGACTCGAAGATTCTTAAAATTTGATCAAATCAACAAAAAAGAGAGTTTCTGGAAATGATCTTTATTAAGAACAACCCTAACGCAGTGAATGATAGAGGGGACATAAAAAATCTGAGTAAAATATATTTTAACATTTTAAATTAAAGAAATCGTTTTTGCACGCCCCCGTAAAATAATACAATAACTATAAAAAATTAATGCTCTGCGCTAAGCTACTCTTTTGGAATTGTAAGATGGAGCAGGACGGACATCCAAAACCTGCAAAGAAAAATAAGGACACTCCTGACAAAAGCACAAAAACATCACCCTCGGAGTGCTATTGAACGTACAATGCTTCCAAGACACCAAGGAGGAAGAGGATTGATGGATATTGGTAAGCAGCTCGACCAACAAATACGTACGTACGTTCATATTTCCACAGGTTAGCGGACTCTTCCACACTACATCGAACAATATGCGAGGCAGACTATTCAACGCCGCTACAGTTGAGGGAACAAGATATTACTTCTCACCACCAAACAGACCAAGAGAAGTTACAAACCTGGCTACGGAAGCCTCTTCATGGACGGCATCCAAGTGAGATCAATCAGGGCAATGTCGACAACTCAGCGTCGAACTACTGGTTGATTTCAGGACAGATGTTTCCGGAAACGGAGGGCTTCTTGTTAGCTATCCAAAACAAGGTTATTCCGACAAAGAACTATCGGAAGTTCATCATTAGAGATCCCTCAATAGAAAATGACCAATGCAGATATGGCTGTCGAACATCGGAGACAATTCAGCACATAACTGGAGGATGCCAAGCGTTTGCCGCAACCTAGTATAGGGAAAGACATGACTCAGCCGCTAAGATACTCCACCAAGAGTTAGCAGAAAAGTTAAACCCATTACGGGCAGGAAAAGTGCTTTATTACAAGTACAATCCGGAGCCTATTCTTGAGAACAACCAGTTCAAGTTATATTGGGACCGAACAGTTCTGACGGATCAGACAGTAGCTCATAATAGATCAGACATTATACTAACAGATAAAATTTCTAGGCGAACTACACTAATCGACATCGCTGTACCTAACAACAACCTAAGGCCAAAATACAACGAGAAGATCGCCAAATACAGAGATCTGGAGGTCCAAATCCGAAGACAATGGGCAATGAACAGCGTCCAAACGATTCCCATAATACTGTCAACAACTGGAGTGATACCATAGAACCTCCTGCGGAACATCAAGGGATTGGGCCTTAGTGAGCATCTGTATAAACCTATGCAGAAAGCAGTTCTCCGTGCAACCGCCAGAACCGTCCGAAAGTTCATGGGAAATGCAGCAGACAACGTCACCTAGGACCCGATAACATGGAAAGGGTTCCCACAGAGCTTCATACTTTTGGTGTCTTTGTATGCCTGGTATGAGTGAATAATCCCTGGAGGGAGTGCGAAGCCGTTTGGCTTGTAAATCATAAAAATATAAAATGCATACACACAAACACCGTCAAAAGTAAATTTTTCTATATACTGAGAGCATTTATTCCTCATCTTAACGTAGAAAATACATATTAAACTATTATATTTTAAGTATTTTTATTGTAAGTAATTTTTAAAAATGTGACGTTCTTGTGTGAAAAACTTTTAATATATATATATATATATATATATATATATATATATATATATATATATATATATATATATATATATATATATGTTTTAATGTTTGGCAATTGTTATCGTTATAGGTAAGTTTCACAAGATTTTAATTTTTGACTAAAATGTGGTTGTCGGACTTGAATTGTCTTTATTTTTATTTATTTTTACGACGTTTCGATTAGGTTGTCTCTAATCGTTATCAAGTATAAACTTGACAGTTTATACTTGATAACGATTAGAGATACAACCTAATCGAAACGTCGTCAAAATAAATATAAAAAAAGACAATGGAAGTCCGACAAGCACATTTTAGTCAATCTTCAACATTGTCTACAACCTTCAAACCAATTTTTCATGTGAATTAATTACTAACTATTTCGAAAACTGATGAAGACCAATAATAAGGTCGAAACGTTTGTAATAAAAAATAAAACATCTATAAGGAAGTAATTAATTAAGTATATATCAGGATTATTCTCTAAATGAAATGTTTGAAATGTTTTTTTGGAAAAATAACTTATGCAATGAACCTCTCGTTTACCACAAAAATAATTCGTGTACGCAAAGATCAAACAACTCATAATATATCTTGGTATAATGAAAACCTGAAGTTTTTTCGAGAAAAATTGAACTTTTTATATGACTTTTTCGACAAAATCCTACTGATGGAAATAAAGAGCTTTATACAAATTTTAGAAGCTTTTATAGAAACAAAATTGCCGAATGTAAAAAAGATGCAAATGAAAAATATATACGTTCTAAGACTAACAAGGTTCGGGCCATGTGGGATGTGGTCAACAATTCTCGACCGTTAAAGAAGAGAGTGGCTTATTCCGCATTTTATTGGACGCTGATAAGATGAATAACTTTTTTGTACATCAACCACTTGAGCTTATAAAGAATATAAAACAATCAAAAACTTCACCCACTCACTTTCTTTCCGAGTGTGCATTTCAGTTTGATTTCCGCGATATTACCCCGAATCAGGTTAGGGAAGCCATAGATAGTCTCAAAAGTTCGGACAGTAGGGATATATATATATATATATATATATATATATATATATATATATATATATATATATATATATAACATTAATGTCAGAATGGTTAAGTCTATCAAAAACCTCATTATATCCCCACTAACAATATTATTTAAGAAATGTGTCAAGACTGGTTTATTTCCTGACTATTTTTAAAAATCCTAAGTTATTCCTGTTCATAAGACAGGTTCTATTGATGATTGTCAGAATTATAGGCCCATAAGCATTATTCCGGTGGTCTCAAAGGTTTTTGAGATTATCCTATCAAAGCAAATTTACGGTTATATGGAAACCTTTAATATCTTTGACACTTCTCAGTTTGGCTTTCGGGCGAGAAGGGGCACTGAATTGGCTGTTCTTGATTTGGTGCGCACCATTGGGTCTGAATTTGAGAGTGGTGGCTTCGCTAGGATTACATTTTGTGATCTCAGCAAGACTTTCGATGGCATCTCACATGATACTCTTCTAACAAAATTGAAACACTATGGTTTTGGTTCTTCAAGTCTCTCTCTAATTACGTCTTATTTAAAAAATAGAGTTCAATGTGTTTATTATAATGATAATCTTTCAGAGACCGGTGTAGTGAGTGTCGGGGTGCCGCAGGGCTCGGTATTGGGACCTGTCCTGTTCATAATATATATAAACGATCTACCAAATAGTGCCCCTTCTTCTTCCGGGGTTATGTTGTATGCCGACGACACAACTGCTGCTAATAAGAACCCTGATTTAACGAGCCTTCGGCTTGCGATGCTTGAGGTGCGGTCGGGGGCCTCGCTGTGGTTTGATGTCAATCAGTTGTGTCTCAATGCTAATAAAACTAAAAATGTCATATTTACTCAAAAACAGCTGATTGGTGATCGGCAGACTGTTAAATTCTTGGGATTACATATGGATCAAAAGTTGTTATGGAATGAACACGTTCAGATTGTGTCAAATAAAGTTTCAAAGAATTTGTTTCTTTTGAGAAATCTGGTGCGAGTTGCAAATCATGAAACATGTATGAGCGCTTACTTCAGCCTCATCCACACCCATCTATCATATGGAATTCTTATCTGGGGACATTCACCGCATTCTGGCAAACTCTTCAGTCTGCAACGGAAGGCCATTGGAATTATTATGGGGCTGCGCTTTCGCGCAGACGTCAAAAACCACTTCAAGAATCTAAACATTTTGACATTGCCATCAGTATATATTTAAATATTTATTATGGATCCATGAAAGACGGGAACAATTTGCACTGCATAGTGATATTCACCATTATAATACAAGGCATGCTTCACTCATGGCACCTAACTTTGTACGTCTGACTAAGAGTCGATATTCTGTCAATTATTATGCTCCTCGATTTTACAACAAGCTTCCTTTGCATCTAAAGAGCCTATCATTTGATTTATTTAAAAGCAAAGTTAAAAATATACTGATGCAAAATAGCTTTTATTCACTTAACGATTTTATTAATGCAGACTTAGTGTTTTGTTGAAATATGTTGATGTGATAGGGAATTAATATTTTGTTGTTTATTGAAAACCACCGGTTTGATGCATCTTTTAACTCATAAGTTTGTCAGTATGATTGTTATTATATCTTGTAAGAATTTTTATTTTTATATGTTTATTTTGACGTGTGTAAAATTGTAATAATTGTAACACAAATAAATATCTAGCTATCTATCTATATATCTATCTATCTATCTATATATATATATATATATATATATATATATATATATATATATATATATATATATATATATATATATATATATAAATAAAGGAAAAGCAGACTCAAAGAAGGCTTTTATTTCGGAAAGTGCTACATATTATGCGCATACTATCAATTACTATAAAGTTTGTTCAATCTTTCTGTCTGGAAAAAAAGGGTAGAAAAATTACATTCTATGGGGTAATTTGGAATTTTTTTAGTCCCACGCAAAGTTTTTTTTAGGAAAAGGGATTCTTTTACTACCTCGGTGGATAAATTCTTTTGGTTACTTCAAATAAAGATTAGATAGTGATATTTTTATACATACTTTGTTATGGAGCGTACTTTTTCATTATCGCATATAAATCTAAAATTTTTAAAGAAAAGCCAAGGTTTAACGAAAAGAAAAAATAAATTCTATGTTAATTTTCGTTATTCATACAGATTATTTTTGGGGATAAAAGTATACTACATATATACTGGAGCTTCAAAACAGTATTATTCATGCCTTTTATTCATATTACGAATTTACGTCAAAAACGGAAAGTTAAACAAACAGAGCGTAATTGTTTGTCGAGATTTATATTGGTGGAAAATTGAAAAATGTTTTTCAAAAGAGACTAAGAAGCAGTAAGCTAGAAATAAATACACGCCATCACTTTGCCTCGGGAAATATTATCGAATAAAGAGGGAGGTATTTGAAGTAACATTCTGTGAAACCATGTTAATGTGAAACGGGGAAGAATATAATCTTATGAAAACGGTAAAATTGCGGTATAAGGGTTTGGACACGTTTGTTTGGTAAAATATAAAGGTTACATCACAAAACCTGTTTACGTCAACAAGCGCGGAACGTTGTGCCTTAATTGTTATCATCGAGTTGTTAGGAAGCCCCGAATGTTAATTTACAATGGCTTTCTTAGTATATTGCATAGGACAGACACAATATAATTTTTATTTTTTACATTTCAAAACGATCGAGTTACACTTCTTACCCCCACAGCTTCCTACTACACATTAATCAGCAAACTCTAAAAGAAATCTTTATAAGTGTAACCTTACACTGCAAATTTTCAAATAAAATAAATAACCAATGCTTGTGTGGAAAGAAAAACCAATGGGGATTTTAAAATTCCTGATAGAATAACTGAATACTAGGATCACATAAATGTAGAAATATACCTTGATATTCAAACTTTTCAGGCAACCATACATACAAACTTTTTTCGACAAATATAATTCTACTATTCGGGACAGAAACTTCAGAACAATTTTTCGAATAGTGAGTATGTGCGATTTTTAATACTCTAATCCTAAAAACTAAAAATTTAGTTCTTAAATCTAGTAACTTTCGTTTTGTCACTAACTCACTCCTTTACATGCCTGTTTTAATGGCCGTCGTATTTTCTTTACGACATTAGAAAGAAAATCTTCGTATTTCGAAGTCATCTGCAAGTAAAAGTTTGTTGAAGGATATATTTAATTTGCTAAAACAATGGCAGAAAAAGTTAGTATAATATTTTATTTACTTCCTTTTTATAAATGAAAAATTTGGACTTTGTTTTGGTACTGTTTACAAAGTGTTGTTAAATTTTATACAAGAGCTTTTGTAGGGAAAAATTCATTAATTGAATTATTTTAGGGAGAAGAACCAATCAAGAAGAAAAGGACCTTCAAAAAGTTCACTTACCGAGGGGTAGACTTGGACCAACTTCTGGATATGCCAAAGTAAGTTTTTTGAGGTTAATTTGTATTTTATGTGAATATTGATAGTTTTTGTACGTATAGACCTTAAAAGACACGAGTGTCGAATTATAGAACATTCTTTTTTAGTTCCTTTGCTACACAAGTATGTATTACAATATTTTTTCTTATTTAGTGAGCAACTTATGGAACTAATGCACTGCAGAGCCAGAAGGCGTTTCAGTCGTGGTCTGAAACGCAAACCAATGGCCCTAGTCAAAAAACTCCGTAAAGCTAAGAAAGAGGCCCCTCCACTAGAAAAACCTGAAATTGTTAAGACTCATCTGCGTAACATGATTATTGTCCCCGAAATGGTTGGATCTATTGTAGGTGTGTACAATGGAAAAGCTTTTACACAAGTTGAAATCAAACCAGAAATGATCGGACACTATTTGGGCGAGTTCTCCTTAACATACAAACCTGTTAAACACGGTAGACCTGGTATTGGTGCTACCCACAGCTCTAGGTTTATTCCTCTCAAGTAAAAGTTTTATTTCTTTACGTTGTATAATTTTAGGTTTAAATGTGATGGAATAAAAATTTTTATGAGGAAAAATGAGTTTAATTTATAATATAGTTTCTGCATAATTGTTCGGTGCAATGTCATATAATTTTCTCTTTGCAATTAAAAAACCAAAAAGATTAATAATTTAGTATACTTTCTGTCAACTGGAATGTTTAAATAATACTGAAGAATTTCTTTAAAAGCTTGACTATTAAATGATCTATATGTTAATTATTTATATTTTGTAGTTGAAATCGGGGTTCAGATGCCCGATTCTGTAAGCATATTTTTTGACATTCCCATCTCTTTTGGGACAGTGACATACTTATGTGTTACTACAGACTGAACAAAAATAGAATATCCTTATTATAACATTCTCTTTTCCTTTACTTTTATAAAATCGCAGCCTAGATAGCTTGTTATAGTATCGGAGTAATTTTGTAGCAAGGCTGGAAATATACCAGCCTGACCAGGAGACTTGAAGGGGGCAAATGTTAAAAGTTAGTTAACGGTTTTACCTTGTTATATATGACTTATTTTGAATATGTTATGATCACGATGTACTAAAGGGAATTGCTGTTCTATATATTAACCATCATATTAAAAATATATGTGTGTTTCGAGTATCGATCCACCTATAGAAAACCAAACTTATCCTTCACATTAACACACTAAATTATTAGCTTAATATGTACTTTATGCAACACTTGATTATAACTTGGAATTCATTATAAAATAAAAAGACTTTTCGTATACACCCCTATTTTTTTGGCAGAATGCGACCCCAGAAGGCTGCGAACCCCCAGTTTGAGTAACAATGCTCTACATGATTATCAGCGTGAACTATTTCGAATTTTTAGGCTCACAAATCTAGGGAACACTAGGGGAAGGAATGCAATTTTATTGGTATATTTTATCTTATAGATCAAAACGAAAGCAGTTTTAGAATGTATAAGAAACCAGTTGACAAGAAAATAAGGAAAAGTAGGACAAATAGTGCAAAAGAAAACCGTCATCGGTCCAAAGCCTTTCTGTAGACTAGCGTAAAACGAAACAATTCTTTTAATTTTTTGCCTCTAAAACTTATATTTATTTCTCTATTATTTTCGGAGTTTTGGAAAGATTACGGCAAGTACCCCTTCCATGGGGGTTAGTAATTTATGTTTTAGTCGCTGTACGAAATTATCCCACACATCGGGGCTATTTGAAATTTTAATATAAATCTTGCAATGTACCAATTAGGAGTGGATAATTGGTTTGTTGGAACAAGTAAATTCATTTTAAAGGTAAAAATATGTTCTAAGTTTAATGAAAAAATATATTTTAAATACATGTAAAAGAAGACATTTAATAAAGTATACATTTTTTTTTCTGAAACAGGGTTTTAATCTGAAAAAATTTAAATTTGAAAAGATCATCCATGAACTTAAAAATTTTTATTCTCCCTGTCCCTGTTTCAATAGGTGTTATTATAATTTTAACAATAATTTCTTATGAGATCCAGTTCTCGTCATTCGAAGTAGTTTATGCAAACCTTAGACGATTGACCAATTTGCAAGCACTTTCTTTAAACAGTTTACATGGTTACGGCAGATTACCGGAAAAAGATTCTTTTTAAGGAGATTCACGTTATTTATGCCATAATTATGGAATGTTTTTTCCAAGTCCATCTCGTCTTCGCCTTCTAAGAGCTGGTTTAAGTCTCTTTTATTGATTGTAAATAAAAATTCAACTCGACCGACATTTACGTGAATTTCCAGTTATTTGAAGTAGTCCCGCTATTTACCGTAGCGAACCGCCTCACCAAGAACAATTTGCTTTTCAGGCCGGCAAATCCACAGTCAGTGCCCTGCACTGTCTGGTAGATAATCTGGAAAAACACTGATGGCAAAAGAGATATCTTTGCGTGTTTTTATATAGAGAGAGCTTTTGGCAACGCTTCACATGAATCCGTAGTCAGAGCTCTAGAGGCAAGGCAAACGGAGCCTCCTATAACAAGATGGATTCAATCAATAATCAATAAAAAGAAGAATTATCACTGCATCTATCAGCAACGAAGCGATGATAATCACCGTAGTCAGAGGATGCCCCCAAGGGGGAGTTTTATCGTCTCTTCCATTGTCCCTGGTCGTAAACAGTCTTCTAAGCCAACTGAATAACTCAAGGTACACAAAGCAAGGTTATGCTGATGACCTAGTTGTCACTACTAGAGGCAAGAATGAAGGAACTATTACAAGCCTTATGCAAACTGTCTTGAACTAAATAAAGAACTGGTGCACAAAGGAAGGACTACACATTATTCTCAACAAAACGGTCCTCGTGTCATTTACAAGGGGACAAAAGCTAGATATCAAGGCTTCAACTTTGAATGGAATCACACTGAGCTTTTCCATAGAGGTTAAATATCGGAGCATTAATGGACCTGGCTGACCTGAAACAGCCGTATCGAAAAGATTCTACAAACTGGGAAAACTTGGGGTTGGAAGCCGAAAATGATCTTAGGTTATATGAAACGATCATCAAACCTATGGTCACATATGCCTCCTCAGTATGGTGGCCCAAGATACAAGTAGAAGTTTAAAAAAAGGTGTAAAAAATAACAGAGGGTAGTTTATCTAGAAGTCATATGGGATATGCCATCAGGCTCCACCGCAGCAGTAGAGGCAATGCTGACTTCTTTCCACTTCATATAGCTGTGATGACAGTGACAGCAACAAATGCTCTCAAGCTATTTCAAACTGAAAGCCTCAAATCTGGAAATTTTATTGAACATATGAAGATTCTGGATACAATTCCAACATAATATATATCAAAACCGACGTGAACTAGGAAGTAATAACTAACTGTTGCCAAACGAACATAGAGGGATTACCTCGACTAAAGACTTCAATGGTATAGTTTACTAATGGATCTAAAATGAAAGAAGGATCCAAGTTGTGGGCTTGCCAAAGCCCTAGGAGACACTCCTGCCACCTTTCAAGCAAAAATGCAAACAATCCAAATCTGCTCTAACAAGTGTCTCAATATAAACACTAAGAAGGCCAAAATATACATATTGTCAGCAGTGCTTAAAGCTCCCAAATCAAACACCTACGAGTCTAAGTTGACTTGGGATCGCTTGCAAGCCTTAAAGCTATTGGCAAGGAACAACAGGGTAATCTTAACCAGACAGCCTCGCAAAAGAAGCGGCAAAAACCCCTTTTCTTTGCCCGGAACCTTTCAGTCGACTACCAAAAAGCCACATAAAAAAAAAAGATCCGGAACTGGGATAAAATGAGATAAAATTAAGGTGGAATAAAACGTCTGATCTCAGACGAACGAAAAAATTCATAAATTCACGCCAAAGAACGCAAAAATGCTTCTCGATATTCCAAAAAGTGATATTCGAGTAATAGTAAATATCTTCGCAGGACACTACCCTTCGAAATACCATCTCAAAAAAATGCGCAAAGCTGAGAGCAATATTTTCTGCGATTGGGCACCCAAAACAACAGAACACCTGTTCTGTGAATGCATGACGTTGTTTCGCAAGAGAGTTAAATTCCTGGAAGGCATCACCTTGACGCCTGAAGAAGTAAGGCACCTATCACCAGAAGAATGAGAAGTCTAAAAATCCCGGGCTTATATCAGATCAGGGTATCCTACAAAAAATCTTATAGGTCTTGGTGTTGTAGAGAGGCAAAGAAAGCCTTAAGGACCCACTCGCAATCTACAATCTTCTGTAACGAATTAAGCGAAAAGCAAAATATTTTTTTAAATGTATTTCTACTGAAATCGTGTCCTTCATAAATATATAAATAGGCACAACTATAAAAGTGCATATAAATATGGCGAGCCGAGCGTGTGACGCGCCCGTGATAAGCATGTCTCGAACTTGCAGCTAACCTTCTTTGATGTTTACCGGTTCGATTGAACCCTTGTGCTTTCGGGGGCTGATGTCAAAGGAGATTTTTAAAAACCTCTTGGCGATGTAAACCAACAAAGGGTAAAAGTAAATAAAAATATATTAATATTTGTAGACAGAGATATTTATCAGGATTTGTAAATTTTAATAACTTGAAATAGGTGGCGTTTTCGCGCCAAATGTGTTTTGTATCACGAATACTCAAATTTATTATCCGGTGAATACCGTAGTAGATTTTTACAAAGAATTTTGATAAAGAATATGACCATGGCTTAAAGTTATTTCTTTTTTTAAATCGGTGTGACGAAAAACAAAGGGCAACCTTGTTTCGATTGAAATGGGGCACACCATGCAAGTTTCTCACGACCGTTTTAGTTGATAGAAAGTGAGCGAAGACGATAGACCTGCTCTGCCATGACTAACGACGAAGAATAAACGACTGCTTTGTTAGTTCCATGCAGCGGAATTTTACTGTTAAACAGTTTATTAAATAAAAAACGAAAACCTCAGTGATAATAGCGCATTGCTTTGAATAAAAAAAAGGGCAAGATTAAAAATTCTAGCAAATTTATAGTTTCGACATATTAGCGGACTATACAGAAATGTCATCAAAATTTCTCAGTTAGATCTTGAATATATAAACAAAATAGAACCGGTTATTTCCAAAAGAGAAGTATTTTTTCAGCAGCCCATTTTTCTTTTAGCGGGTCTCTGCAAAATTTCTGACTCAATTTCATTTCACATATCCACTTCTTTTCTTTTTAAAACTTTTGTCCATAATTCAACATGTTTTCTTCCGACCCCCCCCCCCCCTTGAAAAGAAGTAATACAAATTTTTAGAGCGCAGAAAAGAATTATAAGATGTATTTTAGGACTTGATTCTAGGGAGTCTTACAGACCTTACTTTTTTAATCTGGACATCATGACTGTACCATCATTGTACTTTGTGTCTTTGGTTATCTTGATTAGACGTAACCCTAGCTATTTTCAACGCAACTTTGATGTCCATGCCTCGGCATTTTATGAGAAAGGCTCTTATTATATGGCGATAAAGGCTTATCGATTACTACCCCGTGATATTAAATCTCTTTTAAATATCCATCATTTTAAAAAATCAGTGGTATCTTATGCTAAAGAGAAATGTTTCTATTTTAATTTTGATTGAATGTGGTGTATTTACAGTTATTTAGAATTTTTCTAGTTGTTTTTATATATAATTTGATTGTATCAGTTTGTCCCCTGACGTTGCTTTGTCACTCCTTTGTGGTTTTGTTGGCAATAAAGAATATTATTATTATTATTCACTTATGAACAACTTTTAATCAATGCCAAGTGCTAAATAAATTTCATTTCATTAAAAAAAAATAAATAATCTCGTGTCGTCAGTGTCGCTGCAAAGTAAATACATTTTTTCGCAAGAGCGTGTCATAAACCCGTCCTACTAGATAAAAAAAATCCTTTGAGTTCGCACCAAAAAACCAACAGAAAATAGATTACTGCGAGTCTCGGACGAGCTACTCGCAAACAATAGAACTATAAAAAAGAAATTGACTTCTTGTAACCCAAATGCATTTATTACCTCCTTTGAGACCTGCCGCCGAGGCCCTCGATATCAATAGAAATCGGCAAAATTTAAAAGAGTTAGCAGCATATTCGTCACGGTCGCGTCACGTGTTTAGCTCGCTGTACTTATACGCACCTTAAGACTTGCCGTTTTGATCGGTCAGGAGAAAGTTTACAACCAAAAATTAATAGGTGTTTTGCTTACTCGCTAGACATTAAATTAAAAATTCTGACATGCCGATATCTGATCCCTTCTGTACCTGGAAATATCTTAAAAACCCGCGCTAAGTCAGACAGTCACCCTTGGAACCTTAAATACGCATTGTATGGTGGAGGCAAAGAAAGGTAGTGTTTTATTCCTATTAGTCCCGCTGATCTCGAATAGTCCCGTCTTACGGTACCGAAAATTCGAGTACGGGAGTCTCGGAATACCTGCTTTGTGAGTACATACTTTTTTTTGCAAAAGACCAAAACTTAAGAAAACTAACAGAATTTAGGAAGTTTTCGAATCGCCGGGCCTCTATTAAATTAGAGTCACAGTCTTCCATACAAATTAAAACTGCAGTATATACTGAATAAAATTTTAATATTAAAAAAAAACAACTAAACATATACGTAAATATATACAAATACGAAATCTTTAATTTTTCATATATTTATTACCAAACACAAGTAGATTTGCAAGTTCTTACCAACTAAAGGTAGAGAATAACAATTAAATGAGTTATGTTTTTCGAAAACATTTTCTTTTTTTCATAACTTATCATATAGCGCCATTTAAGTAAAGAAAAATACGAGAAAAGTGTTTTTGAATACACTCCACCTTTTTAGCTTCATTTTAATATCACTTCTAAAAGTAGATACGAAAATTTTGTACTTGCTAATATTTCTAAATTTTTTCCTTTAAATTATATGTTAAACAATAATAAAGACCTAAAAAAAACGCTCAGTAAAAGCTTATCAATGCATAAATCACCGAAGGTCTTTAAATTAATATTTACAAAAATTAGCTAAATAAATTTACGCAGTAAGCTTCTACACGCAAAAACCTTAAATTATTTGTTTCACGGCGACCTTCTCTGCACTTCAACGCACAAAATAAAAAAACGTTAACAAACCTCAGTCCAAAATTCGAAATGTGTCATAAATTACTAAAAAAAATCAACATTTTTATTACTTTTTACTTTGCTTACTGTACACATTACTTAATACGATTTAAAATTATCTCCAAAGTGATAACTTTCTGCCACTAGGCATCTTTCCTTCACTATCTATAAGACCCGCTTGAATATATTCTAAAGATGGCATTTTCCTCAAGTCTCCTCTTGCTGCGACGCTTGGTTGTGACATAAGCAGCCTCTTTGCAACATGTACTATATCATCTTTAGTAATTTTTTCTGAAAAATGGTTTATTAATTATATATTAGACCGTAATGAAAATGATTTTTTTTATAATAGTATAAGACGAAATTTATACCAGGTGTCCAGGAATGGATTTCCCTTTTAAAAGGCTAATAAAAAATTTACTTGAAGTTTTAAAATTAATTTATTAATGCAAAAACACACACAATATAGGCAGATTTTATGTTTTAAAAATGATATTGTCGAGGTGCCTTCAATTTCGGTCCAAACACTTCTACAATGCCATTTTCATGTGGTTAAAAACTGCTAAATACATCTCAGGGAGATTTCCATTTTTTGTTTAGGTCTTGCAAAGTCATAAGTCTATTAATATAAACTTTACTTTTAAGGTATCTCCACAAAAAAAGTCCAATGGGGTGAGATCGGGAGACTTAGCTGGCCAATACAGGTTTCCAAAGCGAGAGATTACCTTTTCCGGGAATAATTCTCGAACGATTTCCATAAACGCTCGTGCTGTATGTGCGGTGGTCCCGTCTTGATAAAACCATGTCTCCTGATCAAAGCCAGCCAATGATTGCAGCTGGAGTAGCAAAAACTCCCGAAGCATCGCACAATAACGATCACAGTCTGGACTACGCCACGTCGATTCTCAAAAAAGTACGGATGGATAATGCCTGAAGCCGACATCGCACACTACACAGTTACTTTTGGGCTATGCAGGGGTCTTTCGTGTTTTTGCCTAGGATTCTCTGATCCCCAATAGCAACAATTTTGCCCATTAACTGCGCCTGAAAGGTGAATGTGCGCCTCATTATTGAACAGAATATTGTTAATTTGATCGTTTGCAAAAAAAAAATGGTTTCATCATTGTTCGACGGAAGAACGACGGTTTCTAAAGTCATTAGGGTTTAATTCTTGCACTATTTGAATTTTATATGGATGGAACCTCAAATCTCTTCTTAAAATTGTGTGAAAAGATGATTTGTGCATTATCACCAGTTGTGATATTTTACGAACAGATCTTGGATTTCGAAGTATCGCGGCACGCACAGCCCCAACATTCTCAGGAGCAGTTACAGTCCTTGGACGAACACGGGGTTTCAAATTTACAACTGACGATGTTTCTCTAAGTCTCCTCACCCATGATTTGACCAAATTTCTACTTGGTGCATCCTCCACACGCCTTATATTGAAGTGAGCACAAAAGCTTCGCCTTTCAATTGTGTACGAATCGTTGCTCTTGAACTATACCTCAGTAATGAACAATGCGCACCTGACCAACGCTCAATTTTTACTAAATAATCCGCATCAATACACGCTAACCCGACCACCCTACATTATATTGTTGCCAAGTTATTCAAGTTTAAAAAGGGAAACCCATTCCAGGACACCTAGTACTATTGCGGAATTTCGATTAACTTTACCGTGTACATTTCTGAGAATTCAATTTTCAAAAATGTAAAAATTTGTAAGTCTTTGAATTGTACTATTACTTGTAGATTAGATGAAATTGAAAAAATAAAGAAATTAGCTTTTTGGAACATACTGATTTCTTTTTTTGCAACAAAATATTTAATTTATCGTGGGGTTTACTAAGATATCAATTTAAAATTAACTTACATTAAAATGAACTTGAAATGTTTGGCAGTGTTGCACGAGCGCGCACTTCAGATCTTTGCATACATTCATTATGAAAATTTTAACACATTAATACTTTGAAATAATAATTATTGAGATTGAAGTTATTGTAGTAAGTTTATGATGTGAACTATCTTCTTTATTACTTGTATGAACTAAATTTAAACTATTACATTTTATGCATTTTACACGAAAAATACTTACTAACCCAAAAATTTCCTCTTTAACGACATGTCTTAAAAATATTGGTAAATCACAATTTTTATACCACAAATCATCAGCAATATATTTCATTTCTATCACTCAGTTACTGATATGAACGTACATATCTTGTGGAGTAAATTTTTCCCTAATTTACGTTTTTTTGCAATCAGTATATTATGACGCCATTATTCACCTTTGACAGTTACAAATTTACTAGCATCTTTGCCATGAGATATTCGAATACTATAAATAAACATTTTACTACGTTGTAAACTTATTTAATACATATATTAGTGATGTAGATTTAAGTAGTATTAATTTACAGAAATATACGCATATTACTGACCATAAGTTGCTTGCTTCTCAGGCTCACATGTAATATTAACAATAATACTGATTAGGCCTATTAATTGAATATTTTTAACTTTAAGAAAGGTGTCTGTAATTGGCTTAACTGCTGTAGATATTGAATTAAATAAATAAATATGAAAGAGTAAGATTAGATTGTCTCGGAGATAAACATAAACAGTAAATTCACAACGTTGCCAAATCACGCACTAAGTACGACCATCTGATTTAAATGATTCAAGTCCATATATAATTATCTTTTTTACAATATTTTCTATTTCAATGATCAATGCCTTGCAAACTATTTTTAAATTATATTATTTTTTATTAGTATTTTAATTTAATTTGTTAAATTCTGGGTACCACATTTCATTTGACTCATGTGCAACGAATGGATCTCTTTAAATAAATATGAAATTTTATCGTTTTAATTTAGAACTGTAACCTTCATAAATAGGAGTTAAAAATGATGATTTTTAAAATGTTACTCACCAATTTCTTTGATAAAATATTCAGGTCTTTTTCTGTGTCCTGTGGCTAAAACTTGTCTAGCGATATCTTCAAACATTACTGGTCTACTCTCTAAATTCATCAGTAGCATAGACTGTAGTTGAGTTTTTGCCCTCTGTAGGAAAATAGAACCATTATTTTTTTTTAGTATTTGTAAAATAATTTTAAACAAGAATTATATACACACCAGTAAATAAATATTAAAAATGGTAGTTTTTACAAAAATAAGTTTGCTGAGTTGTTGTTCATGGTCAGTGGAAAGAGGGCTTTTCTGATTTTTGACAGATATAAATATTTTTATATAATTTTTACCTTCAGTTCATTTGGTTACTGTGACTTTTTTTATATATTTCTGAATACTAAAAAGTACTACAGATGGAAATATTTATACTAAATATCAAAAAAAAAAAAGTATTTTTAAGATTTTTTTTTTTGCTTAATTTACAAATCACATTTTGAAAATATTTCTTTCCATAATTCACAATCGAATATATCCTCAAATGGAAAGCAATATAAAGGAAACATAGTCTGGGTTTAGAAATGGTTCAGGACGTTTCATTTGTAATGTTCATGTATCTCTTGGACTTCAAAAAAGGCTTTCGATACAACTATTAAAAATGTTCCAACAATCTGGAACAAACAACAAAGACCTCCAAATTATTGCCAATCTTTATAAACATCAAAAATGTCAAATATACGTCGAGCAGAATGTATCAAACACATTCGAAACACATGAAGAGATACGACAGAGATGTATCCTTTCACCACTTCTATTTAATCCATATTCAGAACAACTATTTGAAAAAGCACTAGGAGATATTATAATTGTAAATGGCAAGGTTATTAATAATTTAAAACATGCTGATACAGTGTAACTGACTCACAGTGCCGAACGCCTTCAAAAATTGATAGACAACATAATACAACCAAATGAAAAACATGGCACTCGACTTAACATCAACAAAACCAAGATCATGGTTGTGAGTAAGAATCCTATTAGTTAGTAATGTGATTGAAGTGGAAGGAGAACCACTGCAAAGAATACACATTGTCAGGGTTCTCTGTGTCTGAAATATATTTTTGCAGGATTCGAGCGGTTCCAGTCCAAACATAAATCGCATGATACGCTTCTGTCCAATGAGAATATTATGTCAAAAGAGTCAACTCAGGTGGGAGTAAACAAGGGATAAACAAAGGCGTAACATGTTGTTTTTAAGTGTTTCTGAAGGTACAATTGACTTCGGTTTAAGCAAGGTAAAATATGATTTGTTCAATATGCTAGAGATATGGTCTAGTTGCTGATTCCAAGACAACTTAGAGTGGAGCTATGATCCCAAGTATTTGGCAACTGTTTCACTTCCATTAACCACAAATTTTGTTAGTTTCGATCTGTAGAAGGGAATTTATATATGTATATATATATATATATATATATATATATATATATATATATATATATATATGTATATATATATATATATATATATATATATATATATATATATATATATATATATATATATATATAACTGTTTTGTCTTTATTTAAGATTAACAGGCCCTTTTATTTTTTAGCAATTGTCTCTTGTGTCTCCAAGGTTGATGTATGGTTAAGAAAGATCGATCTAAAACGATTTTGCAGTTAAATACCAAGAGTGGTGGCAAAGAAATTTTCAAACTTGTTCGCTATTTGTCGTTGGTCAGTGACTACTATGCCGTTTTCTTGGATCCGAGGAATGGTATGTAACTTTTTCTTCCTAGTTCCGATTTTCCAGTGGCTCTCTATTAGGTTAGTATTGTATGAAATTCTTGATTTTGCTATACGTTTTCTTCAAGATTTTCGTTTTATTCTTTATAGTTTTTTGATATTTGGATTCCCGGTGCGTCGCTTACTCCTCTTTTCTTGAAAATATTAGAAAACCATGGTTGGTGATTGGTTTTGCACA
Source organism: Diaprepes abbreviatus (assembly GCA_034092305.1). Classification (NCBI taxonomy): domain Eukaryota; kingdom Metazoa; phylum Arthropoda; class Insecta; order Coleoptera; family Curculionidae; genus Diaprepes; species Diaprepes abbreviatus. The sequence goes on along the minus strand of JASJET010000210.1, from coordinate 7,441,187 downwards.
GTTTACTATTTCGTTCTGGACACGCAGAGTTGATTTTCCTCATTAATTTATTCAGAAACGTTTCAACAGCGTCATCAATACTGTTCAGATGCAACCCGTTTCTCTTTGTAGACTCCTGGGGATGTTTGGCAAATTTCTATCATTGATAATTCTGATTTGGCGACTAGACTCGTTAACTCCATCAAATGTTTCTAAGTTGATCTGTAATTTCTGAAGCATATAATCAAAATGTGCAGTTTGGTATTGCAGCATAATACTGATTTAGGACAGATGTTAGTTGTCATATAATCAACTGATGTTTCAGAGATGTCGTTTTGTGTACAGCAGACATCAGTGGGTTCGTTACAGTATTCTTGTGACCCTTAAGACCCCAGTAAGCCAAAAAGAATTTTGTGGCGATTATGGTTACTCATATAATCAATATTAAGATCGTCACAGAGCACAATGTGCCAATTTTGTGTTGCTGCCAGCTCAAGAAATTTGGTCCGCTGATTATGTTTCACATTGGTGGTCTTTAAATTGTGATCACGATACTTCTTGATTCGACAAATCTAATTTCAATCTTATAGCACTCAATTATCCCTTTCACACTGCAAAGTTCTATGGCGCTGAATGTTTTGCATTGAGGGGTAAGCTACAGTATAGATACTCCTCCATGTATGTGGTTACTTCAAAAACATTTTGAGATCAGTTTAAAACTAGGGTTATGCAAAGATTCTATGCTGTTCTCAGTGACCCATGTTTCAGTATAACATAAAAGGTATGGTTTTTTATCCTTAGAGCCGTTTTACACACACAAGAATTATTCCGAAAATTCTAACAAAAATTTTCAGCAAATTTTTTCCGAAAATTCTAGAGATAATTTTTACAATAAAATACGACTCTGTTTGATACGTACAAGAAATTTGAATATAATTTTGGTGATAATTTTGTCGATGCTCATGCGCATTTTCATCACATGTGACGTTCCAGCAGTTAAAAAGTTAACTTGCTCTGGGAATAACCTTAAAATGTCGTAAATATGAAAGTTTCCGAACATATATAATCAAGAAACTACAAAATAAGGGATATTTTGTGCAAGAAACAATGAGTTAATATTAAGTTTAGGTTGATTAACAAACGTGGGCTGTTAATTCACAAATTTTATTCTGCGTCGATTTTCGCACTTTTTATGCCGAAAATTTTCACCAAAATTTTAACAATAATTCTTTGATGTGTAAAACAGCAAATTAGTTTTACGAAAATTTTCAACATAATTATGAGATAAATTTTGGCTATAATTCTTGTGTGTGTAAAACGGCTCTTAGTCAATAATTCGATGCTATTCAATTTGTTCAGTAATGACTGTACATTAAGATGAAATATTCTTAAGAATCTGTCATCTTTTGCTGTCCTAGCGTGTACCGCCAAGATATTTTGATTTTTTTTTAGCGTTTTTTCCGTATGTGTTGTACTTTTAATGAGTATGTTGGCGTTGTTTTCGGAGTCCTCTGTTTGAGTTGCTTTTAACATCTTGCTAACATATTGGTTTTAAACATATTTCATATTAATTTTCTTCTCATCAAAAATTAACCCGAGTGAATAAATAAAAGTGGTGATACTAGATAGAATAGACGCATGCTTATTCCTTAACTGACCTGCACAAATTGGCTCAGGAGGCTATACTGGCCGCAGTGCATCTGGGTTCAGGAAAAAAAAGTATGTCTTATTGATAGAAAATATTAACAAATTAAACATAAATATGTCACTACTAAGAAATTTAGTGAAGTCAAGTATTCTCATCATCAATAAGAAAAGTTTTCTTTTTATATTTTACAAGTACATTTTGGGCTTTTTATAATATAAAAGTTAGGAAGAGGATGAAGGATTACGATGGTAGTAAATTAAAAAGAAGGAAATATATTAGAAAACTAAATAAAGAAAAGAAGTTAAAGCCAAGGCTACAAAAAAAAAACAAGAAAAATACAGAATGAACTCAAAAAGATTAAATAAATTGGTAGGTAAAAATAATTGTCTGAAGATAATAATAAAAATATTAGTTGAGGGGGAAAATGTTACTTCAGATGTAAAGAAGAAACTTATTTTAAAAATGCCATTGTTCAAAAATTTCAGATTAAAGTCTAGACTCAAGGATAGTATCATATAATTGGGACAACAAGTCTGATGAATTTACAAAATTTTAAGTTAATTTTTCTTTAGTTTCAAGAAGTTTCTTCATCATGTTCCATGATAATAACTAGAGATACATTTTGATATTTGATAAAATTGAAATAAACTTAAAATTACCCTTAATTCTTGCTCCCCTACACGTGAAGCCATGTTCACCATCTCTCTAACTATAACTTCTACCATATCTCTAACATAATTTGGGGGAGCACTAGCATGAATACAGAATAGTCCAGTATCACTGTAGGCATGATTATAGGCTGTTGCACTGTACATCCAATGATATCTAAAGTAAAGGGAAATACGTATAAGTAAATAAAATATTGTAGATGTACTAAGTTGGCTATACACTATACAGATCATATTGTTACTTTACACAAAACTAAATAATTGAACCGACCTATTCAAGACATTGGTATACAATCTAGTATACATTCCTTTTCCAGGACCTCCTGCAGAAAATGACCCACCTCCACCCATCATCATGTTCAAAACACACATGGCTATGAAATCTTTATCCTGATGAGAACACCCCTCAAGCCCTATCATTACATGAGATAAAACTGGCAGACCAGCTGATGCAAATTGAGGAATATCACATTCTTCCTAAAAATTTTAAAATGAGAGTAGTTTTTTCCTAATACCGCTAACTTAGAAATTAAAGGCTTTAATTTTGAATAATACTGAATAAAAACCAGATTAAAACTGTGACACATTTTAATCTTTACCTGTGTTATTCCCCCTGTATATTGTGCAATACTTTTGTCAACTCCAGGTCCTTGCTTCCTTCCATAACTTTGTTCCATTTCCCACAGAGGTTTAATATCGACAAAATATTTTTGAACTTCTTCAACCAGTCTCAGATGATCAACACCTCAAACAAAACATTTTTCCATATTTTTTTTTGTAACATTAAAAAAACAACATAAACCAATACTGTGACAAGTGAGGCTACTTTGGGAGAGGCAATAAATAATGATATTAAGGTTATAAGGGAATGGTGTGAAGTACATAGGCTTACTTTTAACATGAGCAAAACTAATCTGATGATATTTAGGGGGGTTGCTCTAAATCTCCCCATCAAACGGTGAAACTATAGAAAATAGAAACTGCGCTAAATTTTTGGTAGTTTCTATTGATTGTAAGTTAAAATTTGGCTCACTTATTGTTGTGCTGAGAAAAAAATTGGTCTCTGCTTGCTAAGCCATCAAACTGACTTGCAATTAACGCAAAACAAAAACGGCAAGAAATGTCTACTTTGCCCTGGTGGAATCTCATTTGAGGTATGGCATGGGGCTTTGCTAGCCTGCATCTCATACATAATGTTTTTGCGAGATATTTGACTGGTGCTAGTTGCAGGTATCATTGTAGACAGCTGTTTATTGCAGAAGGAATCCTCACATTAACTTGTATATTTTATCCTCATGACAGTGGAGTTGGTCCGCAAAAAAAAACAAGGAATCAAATGACTCTAAACCAAATTCTTATGTGACAAGGTACAATAGTGTAAATCCAAATTTGTGCAGTCCTAAGAGTATCCTTACAAAATACTCAATTATATTATATACTTGTCTCTGGAAAGGGGGGATGATAGGCAGTTTAACCGATATGTAAAAAAAATGTTATTAAATAAAGCATAACGAGTTTTACGAAGATGTTTTGTAATTGTGAAGTAAAATTTAAAATTTTATTTTGTTTTCAAAGTTTTCTGTATTATAACAAATGCTTTTTTCATGGTATTTGTATTTGATTGTTACTGTTCTAAATTGAATGTTTACATGCTCTTATCTTATTTAATTTTTGGCCAGTTTGTATATCATTGTAATTTTTCCTGTTCACTACTTTGTTACAAAAATTGACTGTGAATGGTTTGTTATTGTTTTATTTATTTATTATTTTTCAGCTTTGTAAATGAGGGCATTTGAGCTCTTTATAAAATAAAGCATTTTTTAATTTGACTTCATATTTAAACAAGCAGACTTAAGTGCTATTTAAAAAAGTTGCCTTACCTACACCAGCTACAACCATTCTTTTAGGAGTATAATGCTGACTTAGGTACATAAATAACATTTCCCTGTCGATTTTATCCAAATTGGCTGGTGGACATAGTTTTGGAAGACCAAGTGTGTTGTCATTGTAAGCAGCCTGAAAAAATTTAAGACAAAGGTATCAGATAATATTTATTAATTTAGTAATGGACTACCACAATGACTTACTGCATGTATCATGTCCATTAGAATGGTCTCTTGCTCTGGTCTCATCATTAAAGTTTCTAATTCAAAATGTATAGCTTGCCTGGCCCCATCTACTTCCTCAGGAGTAATTTGAGGCCTCAAAGTTGCTTCTGCTAATAGCTGTATAACATCATTTAACCCTAAAGCAAAAAAATTTCATTTAGAATTAAAATTATGCTTTGTCTTTTAAAAAAACTGTTAAAGGACTTGAAGCTCTTTAAAGCCTTATTAAAAATGCTGGTAATTCTTTAGCAGTGTTTGCAAAACATTTTGGGGATTAACAAATAGTTTTCATATACAAGTTATTTTAAAGAAATTCGAATACTTTTAAAAAATTGAAGTACATTGTTCTCAAGTCGTGCATCACTAAAATATTACTGTCCTGTGGAACTTCACAACAACCTAAAATCAAATTGAATACAACAAGAATATATATTTTGCCATTCACCTGTTGTGTAAGCAGAAGCAGCATAAATAAAAGTATCACGTGATGCTTGGCTATCACAAATTCCTCCATGCTTCTCTAACTTATTTATCATTTCATCTCGGTCTGGATAATGTTTAGTAGACTAAAAACAACAATAAAGGGAAATGAAAGCATTTTTTTTTTAATTTTAAGTATTTTTTCCCTATATATAGCAGATGACCTACGTTAAAAGCCAGTTTTTCTAAAAAATGTGAAATGCCACTTGGATATGCCACTTCATATCTTGATCCAGAATCAATAACAACTCCGACCGTACAAAATTCCCCAAATCTATTTTCTGAAGCTACTCTCAGACCATTTGAAAGTGTTGTAACCTAAAAATAAATACCATAAATTAAGCAAATATTTTATTATAACAATTATATTAATATTACTTGCGTCTGCTGATTTTCCTCTCTGTAATTTGCATAAACAGGTCTTGGAAGCCCTTTTACAGGTTCATTCATAGGAGGCATATGTGTTACTTTTCTCTTTGGTCTTTCATTTAAATTTGCCCATTCTGTAGAAGTGCAGCGTTTTATCAAATGACTTGGACCCCTCCAAATTCTAAAATAGAAAAAAATTTCATATAGAAATCCTAATAATGGACTTAAGTTGTCTTTAAAGCTTCAGCAAGTAGTTTTAAACCAAACTCAGTGATTTCAATGTTTAGTTAAATTTGGATTAAAGCCACAATTTGGTAACATTAGATTTGTCATAAAATAAATCTGTAAGTTATAATCCCTAAATATAATAACTATGTTACAGGGATATATACAAGAAACAAACGTTTCTCTTAATTTTTGTTATTGTTTTCAGTAAATATCCTAGAACTTTCCAAAATTGCAAAAAATTATGCAAAATTGTTGAGGTTATGAAACTTTGAACTTACGTGTTTTTAGATTGTAAGATCGTGTTGGTAAAGGTTTTCGATGCTTGTAGGGCCATATTAGGTGGAGTTATTTTGATATTTGTAATGAAATGTGGGTTAGTTTTTCGGGAATTTTGACATGAGTTTTCCAAAATTTTGAAAATTGATGACTTTGTTTTTAAAACTTCACCAAGGACATTACAATTGTTTGAAGATGGATGTCGCTGTCCGCTACAAAGGCCACTAATTAATAGAAGATATCTGTTTTACTGTCTGAGTTGTGAAAATTCGATTTTTAATATCTCTTCTATAAAAAATGAAAGGATGGATCCACGGAATTTATGATTATCCAATTAAAACAGAATACATTTTTACAATACAAAATGGCGTTACTATCATCATATGTTATATAAAACGTAAACATACAAGTGTTAAACTGCGTTTTTACAGTTTAAATAGTTCTTTTTTCAGTAATTTAATGCTGTAACTTCTACAAAAATGTCTAAAAGACCATTCGACACAAATCAGAACAAAATGTCCAGAAATGATCGGTTTGTCCAAATGTCCCAGCAGGAAATGTTGATCGAACAGAAAAAACGAGAAATTCAAGCTAAACTGGAAGCCAAAAGGAGGCAAAATAATCAGGAAGCTAAAGAAAAGGATACCAAGAATAATGTTGTGTCGTACGTTGTTTAATATACTAGGTTACACCATATTAAAGACCAACTTTACATTAAATAGGTTCTAAATGTTTGCTTTTCCTAAGGATAGAAATATATTCTCTGCATCACTGAAATATGCGATATTGCTTTTTTTGAGTTGAACTATAGCACTATCATATTTAATTTCTGAGACGTAACAAAACAACCTGTGCTTTTAATACAAATACTTTATTTAAATGTGCAGTTTCGTTAAAATTTGAAAATGAGTCTCCTGTTTTTTATAAGCAATAAAATATCTATTTTTGCGGAAATATTTTTATTGACAAACTCAATGAAATTTAAAGGTTTTCATCAATCTTAACTCTTTAAATTAGAAAAAAGGTCAAATATTCTTGTGCATGTTTTTAAATTTTAATTGGCACAGTTAGCAAACTATCAAGGTTGGTTTTATTTGACATTTTGGCATCGAGAAATCTTATTTTTTTGATGAATAGTTTCTTGAATATATGTACCAATTTTGTAATTTTTCTCAACATGTCCTTTTAGTGTGTTTCCAAGACAATGCATGAACTTATAGTAAAAGAATTTTAGTATATTAGTATTATAGCTCTATATGATTTGAATCTCTCGAGTCTATCAAGATGCATATTTACTTTTTTATGATAACTTATAATTATAGTTCTTTTAGATATCATTTATCTAAAAATTAAAAACTACAACGAAACTCACTAAATTAATATCTATAACTTGCCTATATTCTATATTTTTATTGAATTAGTAATAAAACTTTATTTATTTATTATTACAAGCATGAATAGCTCAAGCCATTAACAGATACTTATACCAATCTAATACTTATACACACATAGCTCATTAAAAAAAAACTAGTTGTAATCATACTCGCCAAAAATTGTAATGTCCATATCAGTTTCAGAGGCATTTCCTTTAAATAATTAAGGGATCTGATAAATGAGCTATACAAACTAGTCCTGCAAAAATCCAAATTAAACATTATCTTAGATCTAATGTTGATCTGATTTATAGAAAAAGGTAGCTGGCCATATAGCCAGATTGTCTATATTTCTTTTAGTAACTTAAACAGCGTAAATAAACAAATATAAATTCACCTTTTTCCTAAAAACATTCTCTGAAAAACTCAACAAACATAACTATCACATTCTCTTTTTGAAAAAAACCCACCTTCTTGGATAACCCTTTTTCTGGATACCTTCAATAATATCAACCCATATATTATATTGAACCGTCCCTCTGTATTTTAGTTTTGGTAATATTAACTATCAGATAATTTAAAACAAACATCAATGCAGTGGCTGCTGGTACGATTGTCCAACAGTGCTGTGGCACTACTTAATTTTTTCTAAAAACAATTAAAGGGGCTTATATGTGACCAAGAAAGATGGCACTAGGCGCGGATAACTGGAATACTATTAAAGAAATAAAATGAAAAACACACTTGTGGTGGAAAGTGATATTATTTTTATTCTTATTTGACGTATTATATAAAATGGAATTTGTATGATTTATTGCCGTTAATAAACCATTCATATTAGTTTTAGCACAAATTTTGAAAGAGTTGTCAGATTAGTAAAGTTGATCATTTTGGTAAAAAAGTATCCAAAGATTATTTTGAGTCAGCAGCAATCTCATGAATTCTATCAAATTGTCATATTGCTGGAACCATAGTTCTGGGTTGAGGTTTTTTAATTTCTTGCCTAGGACCGAATTTGAAAATACAAATGACTTTATTAGACTTCCAAACTTTTTTAGGAAACCTGCCAAAGATACTTCAACACCAGGCACAAATCAATTCTCAAATGATGGGTCATTTTTAAATCAATTCAGGCAACTAAAGGATAAAAAGAAAGACTCTAAATTTAAAAGTTTTCATAAGTATAAAGACATGGAAAGAGAACGCGAGAAGGAAAAAGAAAAAGAAAGAGAAAAGGAAAAAGAGAAGGACAAAGATAACAACAGTCAAGATAGAGGACAGGATAAGTAAGTTTTAGCCAAAAACCTGTGGTAGTTGTCAAGTAGTATATAATAATAAGCGTCTTTGCAATATTCTTAAAATTTCTTTTTAGTGAAAGAAAAAGTTGGACATCCAGTAAACGTTCTCCTTCACCAATGGATCGTCATAGAAAACAAACTCGTTTCTCTTCTGATAGATCTCCCAGTTTTGAACCACAAAAAATTAATTTTAACACTTCTTTTTCCAATAATAATACTTTTTCTTCTAGTCAACCTGGTCCTAGTGTCCAAATCGCACCAGTACAGCAAAACCTTGAACAGGCTGATTCTCTCCTAGGACCCCATCCTAGTAGTACTCAACTAGCCCCAATTAACACTGAAACATTCCCTAATCCTACAAACGTGAACTTTGCCCCACCTACAAATGCTCCATTTACACCAGAAATCATTAATTTTACTTCTCAATCACAAATAATAACCATAGCTCCTCCTACAGATCAAAATTTAGTTTCTGCTCCTCAACTAGTCACAACTACTGTAACACAACCGCTGGCCCCGCCCACGGGGATACCACCTCTTATGCAGCAACCAGTAGGGATTATAAATCAACCAGGACAGGAAATAACCACGCCCACTGGACAAATAGGCGCGGCCACGTGTAAGATTTCGATATATGTATTTGTAAACTTAAAGCTTATTTTTATTGTATGTTTCCAGTATCAAGCCCATCTACTCTTCCACAAGCTCAGCCAATAATAACACAAGCTTTGCCTCCACCCAATCAGATATTTACTACTACAGGGGCGGAGCAATTAATTTCGGGACCGCCTCAAGTTCTTATGAACGTTCCACCCCCTCAGATTGTACAGCAAACTCAGTTGATTTTGGCACCACAGGTAAATTATTTTGCTTGCTATTTTTAAAGATAATACATAACTAAGTCATTTTTACTTATTTTAGACTCAGGGTGTTCTTGTGACTGCACCAACCAGCATTTTAACTACTGTTACGTTGCCTCCGCCAGTAATTTCTCCTCAAAATATAAACGTGACTACTCAAAATACATTAAATATTAGGCCTCCAGGTTTGGCAACTGTTGAATTGACATCAATTCCACCACCTAATCCTATTCAGGTAGGTAAAAAATCATTAAATAAATTAAATAGAAAGGAATCTAATTATTAAGTTAGATATAATTTTAACACCAAAAAAATTATTTTCCAGGTCCAAAATATACCACAACCAGAACCATTAAATACATTGAACATCCCTCCTCCAGCACCCTTACAAGTTCAAAATATCCCCACTCCCTCTTCCCTTCAGTTAAATGAGATTCCCAATCCTAAACCTATAGATTTAATGGCAATTCCCACTCCTAATGAAGGAGGGGAGGTTACAGATTCTGACTTCATTAAGAATATTCCCCCTCCCAATAAAAGTGTTCCACCACCAAATATACCCGAAGTCAGCACTGCTGTACCCCCACCAAATTCTATAAATTTTTTGGCCAATAGACCTCCTCAGAATATTGGAAATCGGTTAGGGGGCCAAGGAATTAGAATTCATAGTATCGGCCAACAAGGACCACCAATACAGGTATGCTGTAAACTTAATAAAACAAATTTAAATTTTTGTCACAATATTTTGTTTGTCCCATTTTTTTAGGTGACAGGCCCAACTCTACAAACACATCCTCCCTCTCAATCCCCTACTGCTCGAATTCCTTCTCTTATGTCCCAACCTGTACTTCCACCACCTGGAATGGGCGTAAACGTCCCGCCTCCTTTACTGCAGTTGCCACCCACTCGCGATGTATCTCAGCCTCCGCCAAATTTCATATCCCAAGGCCCGCCACATATTACCAATCCCATGCCCAACTTGAATGTGCCGCCGCCCTTAATGGGAGGAACAAGTGGAATTCCATCTAGAGGAACTTTTAAGGATCAAATTGCAGGTATGATAAGGTTTGATAGATTTTTTCTTAATATACATATGTTTTTTTTTTAAATGAGAACTATTTTTAATAAAATAAAAATTAAGGTTGTTATATACTAATTGAATATTATCCAATAAAAAAATTTGGGGTGGTTAATCTGCTAAGAATGTTTCATTACTAATTCAGTTATTTCAACAATGTTTTAAAATTTTATAAAGCCTTAGTATTATACTTAAATTTGATTTATTTTTAAATAAAAAAAAGAAAACGGGGATGACTTATTTCACATTAACTATTAGTCTATTTTTAAATTGGCATTTTAGAATAATCCTATATTTTTTAATAATAAATATTAGTGAGGAAACATCACAAAAAGAGTTACATTTTTTTTTTGTTCAAAAAGTACATTCCTTAATATTCCAATGGTTAAATTGACTTTGGAAATGACATGTCCTAAGTATATTACTTCACACGTATCTATCCATTCTATCACTAACGGTAAACGGCCAAGATTAGACGCAGATGACCTGTGCTTTTTCCTCATTAAAACCAAAACTAAATTTTCAAAACCAGTATCAGTTCTAACAGCTTAAGTCATCCCTGCATAAGTTGGGACCGCTAGTGACGTGTTCCTGAGTTTCTCCCTAGGTGGCGCTGAGTTCGAAGCTATGGCGAACCTGGCAAGAATGGTAGCCGAGTGTGGTCCTTCTGTGGAAGATGTGGTTCGACTGAAAAAAAACCGAGACCCAGATTTGTGGTATGACACCCATCGATACACTCAAAATTCACTATTCACCCGCCCAAGAGGAGAGGGACAAACAAACGTGAAGTCCGTCTTCTAAAAAGAGATAGAGATGGACTGTCCCTCTTCTAAGTTTTAGCATAAGTATTTATTATCTTATAGTTTTGTTTATTAGGTGTAGGTACCGAGCAATGGCAAGGCCTCTCAGTTATATGTGGTGTGTATGTTCAACTGTGTAACTGGTCTTTTTTTTTAATATTTCGAGTTTTTTTTTTCTTTATTTTGTTAGTTAAACTTGAATTTATTCCATCTAAAAATACTCAGTTTCGTGTTATGACTGCATTTTAATGCGCCAAGTAGCCTTTCTGTATTTTAAGGAGGTCCAATCGCTACCCATGTTAAATAAAAAATATTAAATCATAATAGAAATCAATTTTCTTGTAATAGTTTAATTGACACTATCTTAGAATTTCGATTAACTCTATCATATAAATTTTTGAGATGTTAATTTTCAAAAATGTCAAAATTTGTACAGAATCATATCAGAAATCAGGACGTTGGCACTTTCCTTTGAATTATAACTCCTATTTGTCAATTAGATGAGGTTGAAAAAAAATTTAAAAACAGCTTTTTGGAACATATTGATTTCTTTTTTGCAATAAAATATTTACCTTACCGTGGACTTTACTGAGATATCAACTAAAAGAAATGGCATAAAATTTAAGATTTACCTGCATTAAAATGGAGTTGAAACTTTTGGCATTGTGGCACGAGCGCGCACTTCAGATCTTTGAATACCTTCAATGTGAAAATTTTGACCCATTAACATTTTGAAATTATACATAATAATTAATTATTGTGAGACATATAAATATATGTATATTTGTCAAGTAATACTTACTAGAAGCTAATCTGAAGTTAATGTCATAACTTTTATAATGTGTAGTATCTTCTTGTATGAACTCATACTTTTTAAAAATCAAAATTTCAGTAAAAAAAAAAATAAATCTATTTGTTGTAATAGTTGCCTATATGTAATTCTCCTTTCAGGCAGAGAATAAGGAAATAATATATAGAAACAGTTTATTTCCTGCAAATACAACTGGGGCCTCTCTCCATATGCGTTTAAACCACCTCATAGTCTCAGTGGAGCTGTATCAAACCGAGAGCAGCATTCACAGGAAACAACTGCCATATAAAATATAAATTCTGAGATATGTCGGCGGGATATTAAAAATCTGCCTTCGATGTCAGATTAAAAAATATCACCAGTTGAAACGACATCTATATATTCACCGGAGTAGTACGAAATTTTTAAAAATCAAAATTTCAGTTAGAAATAAATTCAAGCAGAGAAAAAGGCAAGAATATGTAGAAACAGTTAATTAATGCTATTACATTTTATGCATTTTACATGAAAAATATTAACCCAAAGAGATATAATATCTTAAAGATATTTCATTTCTATCACTCGATTATTGATATGAACCTATGTTGTGGAGCGAATTTTTTTCCAACTCTTGTTTTTTTCATTCACGATATTCTGACACCATTGTTTACGTTTGAGACAAATTTACCAGCATATTTGCCACGAGACATTCGAATATTGTGACTAAGCATTTTACTATTTAATAGATTTATCTATTATGAAATATTAAGTTTGGACTACTGCCTCAGAGATAAACATTAACAGTAAAAACACAACGTTGCTAAACCATACACTAGTTAGAACCAGCTGTTTTAAATGGGTCAAACTGCCGAAATTAATTATTTTCCTTTAAAAAATGTTTCCACTTGAATGATAGATGCCCTGCAAACTATTTATTTTTAAATTATATTATTTTTTATTAGTATTTTAATTTAATTTGCCAAATAGTGGGTACCTACTACACTTCATTTGACATATAATTGTAATAAAGCATAGACCTCCTTAAGATACACGTTTTATTGCAAGTAACAAGAAGCAAATAAATAGAAAAAACATGTCAATTATTATGATTGGATATATTTTTAGAAGATACAGTTTAAAAAGAAAATTAGTTACTCTGAAACTTACAAATGCTCTATTTTGTGTCAAAACGTCATATTATAGTTTGGTCACACGGAGTCTCGGGACTATTACCAATAAAAATTCAGTGTTGCCACGTTGTGGAAAAATATTAACTACAAGAATATTTTTGAAAATATCATTCAGTAATTTTTAATTTTTATTTATTTATGTTTGTATAGGGTAGTTTTAGGTAAAAATATGTTTTTTTTGCCTTTTTTAAGTTTGTTTGTATGCCTTTTTTTTTAGGATTATATCACGTAAAAATAAGACCAGTTACAGCATATCTTAAATTAAAAAAAAAACACACTAAACACCTTCTATATGTAAAAAAAATTACGCAAAATTGTCAATAATTATACGTATAAAACAATCGGCATTTAAAAATTCCTAAAAATACCTATTATCGCAAAAAGACTTGTAGTATGTCACGCTTGTTTTTGCCGTTTGTGCAGGTTTCTATTTCACAAAGACTCGGCCGCATATCGCCAGTATGCTAACCTTGTAGAGCAGTATAAGAACGAGAAGGAAGACAAAGAGGATATTGAAGAAAAAGAGACGAAACCTGATCCTAGTGACATTTATGAACCAGAGATGGCCCTCGAGGACGACGAAGGCGAACAAGACAATAAAGATGAAAAAGTTGATGTAAAGCAAGAAATTAAACAGGTATATTTTATTTTAAAAAAATTAACGCCAGCTCCGCGTCGAAAGTTATATGTTTACTTCTCTTCACATCATAATGATTTTTAAATATTGATTTATTATAGGAGAATGAATCTGCTAATATATCAGAATCGGCGAGTGCCAGGCGAGAGAGAAAGAGAAAGAGTAGATGGGGTGATCAGGACCTCAATGTTAAGCCTCCAGGGACTGTTCCAGTGGTAATTCCTACCATAAGTACATTCCCACCACGTAAGTTTTTCTTAAATGATGTCATTACTTTAAATACTAGAATACTCTCCTCACAAGGTCTGTGGAGTTTATAGCTGTCTGAGATATATGAATGAATGTAACTGTTCTGGAATCTTAGTAAACTACATTGATATTTTCATACTTGTTTAAAGTTTTACCTACAACGGTTGTTGTGCAATCTATGTGATAATTTGGGAAAAACTATTTCTTAAAATAAGAGAACTTGGCTTGTAAGCAGCCTACCCTGTATATGGTGGAATTTTTCAAAACTGCTGTTATTTTTTTATTATTATTTTTAAAGCTGAATAAACATGGTGCAACATTTCTACCGATCACTATATACAAGTCATTATTGTAGAGAGTCTACAGTATAACTTTAAACCAGTGGCGGCTCGTGAGTAGAGTTATTATGTTACCTAATTTTTTTTTATTTTGAACATTTTCAAATATTTTTTCCTTCTCGACATTAATAACGAAGACGTGCGTAACAGACAATAGCTTCATAAAAATAATAACTGTATATTAACGGTTAAAAGAAAACATCAATACAATCCATTTTAAAAATAAAATACAGTTAGAAAATAAAATTAAAATTAAGAAATATACAAACTAAAAAATGTACAGCAAAAAACAAATCTATTTCTACATTGTTTACACTTTGCATGATTCTACTGATTGACTCACGCTCCCCATATCGGTTTCGGTGAGTTGGAACACCAAATATTCTTATCACACGTAGGTTATGAGGTGGTACATAAGTATTAAGCCTTTATAGGAGTTAACAATTTCGTAGAGTAGAATAAAATCAGTAATATCATTATATATAAGACGATCCCTCATTTAAAGACAATCAAACGTAAGAACTTTTTTTTTCCTTTTAAATTTTTTCTTGGGACTTGCGCATATTTTAAAACCGACCTGACTACACAGCAGTATATTACTTTAAAGCAATCCACGTTATTAAAGTCCGCAAGCATTCTGTTTACAAATCCAAGCATGTTCAGACCTTTGTTCACAGCATTATCGATATACGTGTCAAAGCAAACAGCCCTATCAAATGTAATACCTAGATCTTTTAAGTGTTCAGCGCGAGTAATCGTGTTATCACCAAGAGAATATTCTAAAGATATCCAAGCTTATTGAGGATAAAAGCTAATAAAGAAGCATTTATTAATATTAAAGGTGCATGAAATTTGATTTTCACCAATGAGAAAAATGAGCTCTACCGTTGACAATTCGAAATATCTTTAAGTCACCTGCATAACGAAGACATTTACTGAAAGTTATAGTCTATTCGATATTGTTAATAAAGCAATTAAAAAGAAGTGGCGCAAGGTGAGCACCCTGAGGAACACCCGCGGTGACGAGTATACAGTTGTTAAAAGGCGCGGATTTTCTATATTGGGCAACATAGGGTTGTGTCGTTTATTGATGCGGCACAATAGAAAGTCGAAGATCTAACGAGCGTATATGTGAGTGGGAAAGATGTAACTAGTATTAATATTTTCAGTATGCTGCTATGACGAAATTTGTGCCAGCCGGGGAATGCTATTAAATAAATCTAATAAAGAACACCATTGTTACCGGGTGGAACATAAAATTAGTTTTTTATTTCAGCGTTTGTGTTTGTTCTATTTCCCTACGTCTATGTGTGTTTTTGTTTTGTTACTAAAAGTGGTTTTATTAGCTACTATGACTACGAACAATGTTAGTATTTTAAAGAACTTTTTTAATGCGCTCTATTTAAAGGAAAACCTTAGAAGAAAAGAATCAGGATGGCTATTGCCGAATTTAGAAATTGAAAAACAAAGTGGAAATTGTGAAAAGGGTCGATGTCGCAACTTTGATAAAAATATATAGGTATGATATAAAATAGTTGACTTTGCTGATGTGGAAAGGCACCAACTGTTTTGTTTTATATGTGTGTTGTTTCGAGGTGACGAAAAAACAGACTTGAAATATCATAAGCTTCACATGAATGTTTTTAGTTCTTGTATGTTTGGTAAAATACGAGGTGTGTTAATTAAATAATGAGACTGGTAACGTAGCGTTCGATCTGGCAACCCTTGGAGGGGCGGCAGGTAAACATGTGATACGCCTTCAGTAAGAGTTTATACTCGTTAGAGTCAATTCGTTGTCCGTAGCGATTTTTTTCGTGAAACATTTCTTTCAAATGTATTTTAAAAATAAGCGACATCAATTTCGAGCCACGGTATGCTATCACGTTTTGCTCAGACGTGGGCAAAGTGCGACGGAAACTTTTGCAAAACTTCAGCGGACTTATGAAGATAATGTTTTGTCAAGAGCCCAGGTTTTTCGGTGGTTTAAGACATTTCCAGAACAAAGAGAGTCAATAAAGATGAGCGGAAGGGCTTCATCTTCAAAAATCGATGAAAATGTCGACAGAATTCGGGATCTTGTACGTTCAGATCGTCGGATGACCATCAGAATGGTCGGGGAAGAGTTGAATTTGATTCACACAACCGTTCATCACATTTTGAATTGAGGATGAGAAAAATCGGCTCAAAAACGGTTTCAAAAAACTTGTCGCAGGACCAAAAGGACATCAGGAGAGAAAGGTGCCTTGACTTTTTGAAATCGATGGAAAATAATCCCCATTTTTTTGGAACGTGTCATGGCTGGTGACGTCTTGAGTGTTTGAGTATGTCCCGCAACCCAAGTGTCAGAGCATGGAATGCCACACTTCAACCTCTACAAGGCGCAAAGAAGCAAGAATGAGCAAGTCGAAAATTAAATGAATACAGATTTGCTTTTTCGATCGAGGGAATCGTCCACAAAGAGATTATACATCAAAGCCAAAAGTCAACAACACCGGGAGGTTCTTGAAAAACTTTGACAAAGGATCATTCTTATGAGATCAAACACTAGAACCAGCTGCGTATTGCACGTGTCACGACAAAGCGCCTTGTCATACAGTATGTTTTTGGCTCAGTGGCTCCAGTTTCCTTCTTCGCTTGACTTGAATCCTTGTGACTTTTTCCTCTTCCCGAGATTCAAAAATCATCTCAAAGAACGTCTTTTAGAAAATGAAAACATTCAAACGGGTGTAACCGACCAGCTGAAGACTATGTCAGTGTTCGAGTTCCAGCACTGCTATGAGGATTGACTTCCCAAGGCCTTTTGAGGCCAACAATAGTCAATTGTAATTCTATTCAAATAAAAAAATTGGAAAAAAATCAGTCTCATTACTTTACACATAATTCTTTTTGAACAAATTTGTTAATGGTTTGATTAATTGTGAAGAACGTCTTGGTCAGCTTAATTTTAGAGTATACGTCGGAAGAGGCGGTTGATGCGCTCAAAAACAATGTTTTGGGAATATCATCTTCACAGTGGCAAACATGCTTTTCGGATTGGTTCAAACTCATACAAAAGTCTATTGATCATCGTGGGGGATATTTTGAAAAATAAAACCATTTTCGATGATAAATATTTGTTTTTATTTGTTATTCCCAAAATATAAAGTGTTACCCGCTTGCGTATTTCGGCAAATACGTACCTTTTATTTTTTTTTTGCGCTTGAATAACTTTGTTTTTAGTCGCTGGTGCAACTACAATGCTTTCAAAAATAAGCCAGAACGACCCCGGCTTAATCCAATATGCTATTCAAACGTATGGATCGACAAATCTTTCCGATGAAGATTGGAAGAAAGCAGAAGACAACTATAAAATCCACTTATTATATCAGGATATGATGAAAAAGAGAGAAGAACTGCAAAAGTAAGAATATTGTATTGATTTTTTTTAATGTCTGTTTCGATTTTAATTGTTTTCTAGATTACAAATGCAAGGGAAAAACAAGTACGAATATGATTCGGACGAAGATACTGAAGGAGGTACTTGGGAGCACAAACTAAGAGTAAAGGTAGATATTAATTGAAATACGGAAATTTTGTTTTTGAAGACCTAATGGCTAGTAATATTTAATGCTTAAAATATTATCAGTTTGTACAGTTGTTGCAATCGCAGATTAATCAGATGCCATTGAAGTTGAAGATTACAACTTTCGTGACCTTGCTTGCCTCACAATCCTCTATATTACACTGGAAAAAAGTGTTATAATTAGGAAGAATATCGCTATTACACTGATCAGAGTGACAGAAATACTAAAGTATTTTAATTTGGACCATTACACCATTTTTTTATTTCTGACAATAGATATTCAAGCTTACCTTAAAAAGAGTTATATTTTTTCCAGTTTTCGACGTGCAGTTTACGACAAGTGCCCGAAATTCCTGGTACCCTTTTTATAATAATATGATAATTTCATACAAAAATGCGAATATAAAACAACTTGACAGAGTGTAATTTAAACAATAAGGTTAGATGTAGAGTTAGCTGATATATCAATCACTACGACCAAGAAAATATCGGTATCGGTATAAGTATTTCTGGGACTTGGGTTATTATTGTCATTTATCTGATTAATATGTGACCTTACTATATTTTAGGAAATGCAAGCTACAGAACGATGGGCAGTGGAACTAACCCGACAAGCCGAAGGAAAACATCACATAGGTGACTTCCTGCCGCCTGAAGAATTAGATAGATTTATGGAAAAATCCAACGCGGCCAAAGAGGGACGACAGCCGAATTTCTCAGATTACAAAGAATTTAAAATTAAAGAAGACAATATTGGTTTCCAAATGTTGCAGAGGCTCGGATGGAACGAAGGACAAGGACTAGGGCAGAACAATGCTGGAATAGTTGAGCCCGTTAATAAGTAAGTATAGTTTAGATCAGTTAAAGTTTTAACAGATTGTTTTTTTTTTCTATCAAGCTACTGTGAACATTTCAGTTTTTAAATGTCATTAAATTGGGAAAACGGTTTTAATATTTATAATTCGTAATATTCAATGCAATATTCGCCCTTTTTTTCTGTGGCATTTCTCTGTATTTTGTTCTTTTACCTTGAGAGTCGTGACATTCGACTAAATTCCATTTTAAATCGTAGTAGAAGGAAATTAACTGGGAAATGACACTAGTAAATGTGTGTTATTTTTAGAGGAACACCTAGAGAAAGTACACAAGGTCTAGGTTTAAATTTGAATGAGGCGACTGAAGGTGAAGATGAATACGAATCCTATAGAAAAAGGATGATGTTAGCCTACAGGTTTAGGCCAAATCCATTGGTAAGTTTATTAAGCAGAAAACTCTTCAAATAAAGAAATTTTTGTCCATATTTATATCCATTTAACACCACATATAATTATTTAATTATACTACACCAAACGAAAATTAACTATTTTTTCAGAATGAATATATTTTGGGGTGAAATGGAAACAAAATTTCGTGGTAATGTTTTATTTTTCAAATTTAAAATATACCTATTGTCGAAGATTAGATAGTTGATGATTTTTTTTACCATTTTCCATCCTTTAAGCTAGACACATATAAAACGATTTGACATAACTGCCACACTATGAGATATTTGGAACTAATTTTACCATTCTGTCTTAGTAGTAGAGCTTTGTTTATGGAGTTTTTTGTGGCAACTATTAAACATATTGAGTATTGTGTCATATTTATCTTTTGCAATAGATTATATATATATATATATATATATATATATATATATATATATATATATATATATATGGTTTTCGAGATAAATCGGTTTTTATGCGAAAAACTCAAAAGTTACTAATGCTAAACACAAACAGGTAAAAATAAAATACGCAGGGTGAGCTGATGTGCTTTAATTTGTGGGGAAGCGCTGTCTCACTCTTCGAAGGCAAGAAGATGTTATGCTGAAAGATTTCTGCATAGTCAAGTCCAAAAACCCTTCAAAGGGTTGATCGGGGGCCCAATTAATTTACAATGTTATTAAAATGCAAAAATAGTGAAAACGTTTAAATGTTATTTTGGCAAATGTTCAATATGGGCTTCACGTCCTTTAATACATTTCCTTATTATTCGAATATTTTCCGCTGCACTTCAAATAATATTCCGGCATTATTATGAACTTCGTTAGACTGCTGTGCTATTCTCGCTAGTAGTTCTTCTCTAGCATTTACTGGTGTTGAATAAACTAGTTCTATTAGATATCTCCAAAAGTAAATGTCTAAGGGATTTAGGTCGAAAGACCTTAGTGGCCATAAAACAGGCTCACCTCGACCTATCCATCAAAGGCCAAAAAGGTTGTCGTACTATACGGTTAAAAACAAACCAGTTGGACTATTGAAGTCGTGGGAGATAATCATCCGGAGAGATAACGTGTACTTTTTCAACGTGGTTTTGGTGAAGTAACTGTTCTGTTAGAATTTGATCTACAATCCATTTTGTAACATTGTTTTGTGTCGCGAGCTTTCTTATGGTAGTTGAAGGGTTGTCAGCAATATCTTGCAAAATTTTGTCCCTCCACATGAGAGTCTTGTGCTCTCCTGGGAGAGCCCCCACCCCCCACCCCTACCCTCCCACGTCGCGGTAAAAATGACCATGAATAAAACATATAAAAATTAATTTGTTAACTCTAATAATTATTTTCTGATTACCTGTCTTCGTTAGGCTTCAATCAATCCTTTGAAAGGTTTGTGGACTTGGCAATGTTTGAGCTGGAAATCTTTCAATATAAAGTCTTCTTGCCTTCGAAAAATTTGAAACGCTTCACCATAAATTAAATGCATATAGCATACTCTGCGTAAAAATATTCTTGCATTTTTTAAAATCATTTTTACTTGCAGGCGGCTTTGACAAGTTCCGTCAATAGTAACTCATAATGTAGGTATTAACAATAACTTTATCTGTTTATGTTTAGCATTAGTAACTTTTTTGAGTTTTCCGCATTAAAACAGATTTGCTCGAAAACCGCCAGAACCTTTTTTGAAGAGAAATGGCCAAAGTACTTGAAAAATCAGTTTTCAGCTCTGTAAAATGACACCTGTCAAAAATTAGGCCTAACGAGTGTGGCTGCAAGTCCGATTCTTACTTCTCTGACGACCTAAAACATTTACTCTAGTACTGTTTAATGAAACTTTATGGCCTCTATAAAATATTAAAATTTCATTAAATTATACAAGTCGGTTCAAAATTTAGAGTCGACAAGGTACCCCTTACGGCTCTGTATCTCCGTTAAGAGGCACTTGGGAATTTTTTTTATTCACAAAGTAGGGTTATTTTATATATATATATATATATATATATATATATATATATATATATATATATGAAGTAAAATGTGAACATTGAATGCAACCTTCGTTCCAACCATAGCCTTTCCGTGTAAGAGGTTGCACAGTTTGAACAAATTGCTAAGGAACACAATTTACCATCCGGCGGGAGGTCGGCGAAACCGCGTTCAGTATTTGCATGCTTCTTTCCGATCTGTCCTTTGCACAGCCAGGTGCATGTCGGTACCCTGATAAGTCTGGTAGAGACGAAACGTACCTCTGCCATATCACTGTGGCGGGGAGGGTAAGTTTTGACTTTCTTCTCGGTATGGTGGTACAGGTAGGCCATCATCTCGATGGTGGTGGAATAGGATAAATTGTGCTCCTTAGCAATTTGTTTAAACTGTGTAACCTCTAACACGGAAAGGATATGGTTAGAACGAAGTTTGCGTTTACTGTTCTTACTGTTCACATTTTACTTCATTCATACACGGAGCTACAACTATATATATATATATATATATATATATATATATATATATATATATATATATATATATATATATATATATATATATGTATATATATATATATATATAATATCACAAAAATTAATTAATTTATATTATTTCAAAATATCAACAGGTCAAAGTTTTCATTTAGAATGTATTCAAAGATCTGAAGTTCACGCTCATGCAACGTTGTCAAACGTTTCGGTTCCATTTTGATGCAGGTAAATTTTAAATTTTATGTCATTTCTTTTAATTGATATCTCAGTAAACCCCACGGTAAGCTAGATACTTTATTGCAAAAAAAAGGCTTGTGTATGTTTGAAAAAGCTAATTTTTAATTTTTGTCAACCTCATCTAATTGACAAATGGTATTAGAAGTTCCAAGATCCTGATTTCGCATAAGACTCTGTACAAATTTTTGAAAATTAAATTCTCAAAAATTTACATGGTAAGGTTATTCGAAATTCCGCGATAGTATAGATTGGGCCTTAAACTGTTATTTAAAAAATTGATTTTCATTATGATTTAATATTAAACCAAGCTACTTTTTTTTAAGAATTAAATTTTACTTCTGTTTTCTCATTTTACGCTCTAAAACGCATCCACCCTGAAAAAAATTTATTAATTTTGAAATAATTACAAATATTTACACATCATTTTTGAAAATAGTGTTCAAGTATTTAATATCAATAAAGTCTTAAATTTACAAGAAAAATATTTTTGTTTTAGAATAATCCAAGAAGACCCTATTATTAAGAAATATTTAAATTAACGTAATATATTGAATAGTTAGGATCTTTTTGTATATAGGTAAGTAGTTTTAAATGTAAATGTAAAAAAAACAATCATTTCTGTCAAGGACGATGTAAAAAGCAAAGGTACTGAATAAATATACTTATCAATCAATTGTTGTATTTGTTACTGCATATAATTAAAATAATCACTTAGAAGGCATTATATGAGAGAATGACGAAATAACAAACACCATAAAATTCAAAATTGTTTATTTCTATTGTATTTAGTCACCCGTAAACTAATTTTTACAATTGAAAATGTACGCCAAATTTACATTTTAAAATAAATAACGAGAGATTCCTCCTCAAACATTGGCTTTACTATACAATCACAAAAATTTACTCTGTTAAAATCTATACAGATTGTCCAGAAATTCCTTTACCAGAGTAGTAATTTATATGACACAAAGTTTGGTATATTAGCTATGCTAATTAAAGTTATTTTTACCAATAAAAACTCCGTAATAAACCGCGGATAGATAGCTACATTTTTAAACCATTTATTGGAAATCTTGCCTTATTTTGTTTGATCTTTCTAGTATTTTTTACGCCAGAAAAAATAAAAATAAAGACAATGCAAGTCCGACCACATTTTAGTCCTTCTTCAACATTGTCTACAACTTTCAAACGAACATTTTTTACGCCTATTGTGGCATTTATTAATTCATAATCTAAACTTAAGAAAATAATAGTTACGCTATAGAATACATCCATCTTTAAGGCTGACAGTCATCTTTCCTTAGCAAAATCGACCGAAGTAATAATAAATTCAAATTCGCGGACTGTGACCTCGGAGAGAAAGGCAGCGATATTAGTTAGAGATAAACAGATGGATCGATTTATTTACAAGCTACTATTGATTATAAAATGATGAGATTCAAGTGACGTAGTCCAAAGTTACCATATCATTACCATTAGGAGATTATCGGCATAGATTATTTATTTTGCAAAATCAATTTTTGTAATAGGTAAGAGAAGTATATAATGTACTTTTTATTACAAATAAAAAATGAAAAATTACGTATAATTATTGGAAGGGAAGTCGGCAAAATAGTAATATCTAATAGTAACCAATATAAATAAAATAAAAACAAACATTTTTTTCTGAGCGTCTCTATTGTAATTTTTTTTTATTGTTCATATTTTCTGAAGGTGAATCTTATCTATGACAGAATGGATTTTAAATAAGTAATTATATTTTGAAAAGGTGTAAGGGAACAAACGTTAGTTACGACTTGTATATTAATTTTGTATCAATTAATTTAAATTTAATCCATTTAACGTATGAATTGTTTTGGCCACTGTGTGTATGGAATCGGACCAGTGCAGTGTCTCTACTCAAAAACCGTTACATATGAAGAAAAATAAAGCATCTTTCAAACTTAGACATACAGCCTTATTATTTTTGGGATTGTTTATATGTTTTCTAGATAAGAAAAATGGATAAAGCCAAATAATTTAGGGAGACATGATATCTAACTTTGTATTTATAATCAACATGTGATCGTTTTTTCAATCTAAGGAAACATAAAAATATAGGAATAGAATCGCTACAATGCAATATAATTATTTATTTATATGTATAAAGCTATCGTATGTTGACCATTTTTTTAACCTTTTCGACAAAAATAAGAACAAGTAAAATGTGAGAAATGAATAAACGAGTGAGTAGGGTTTTTACATGGTTGCAGATAGGAACTTTTACTATAGGACGACATTTTAAGATGTTCGGGCCGAATCGGGAACGGTCGAAAGATTAAAACTCTCGGGAACTGGACCACCCTGTGAAAGTGCCGATGTGTTGTGAAATAACGGAGGATTTATGGAAACGCTCGCGGGGTGGTACTAACGATGTCTTTATAAAGTAATTATCGTTAGAAGTGGTACGTTTTGAAGTCTGTTAGTAGAAGTTACATTATACGCGTTTAATCTGTTTGATTAAGAAAATTTTTATTTTTGATTATTCATTTATCTTCGGGAAAGTTAAGGGGAGATTCTGTTTTATTCTATATGGGAGAAGGGCACTTTAGTACTGTTTTGTTCAAAAAATTTAAGTAACGGTTTTTCATGTTTTTATTTTTTTCTTAATTAATCTTTTACAAATCTATTTAAACGTGTTATTTTCAAAATTGGTTTTATTACACTGGGATCAAAATAACGACCGACCAGGGCATTTATTTTAGTTACTTTAGAATTATTTTATCGAGTTTGTTCAAGAAAGTTTCTCATTGTAAATAATTTTGTTTCTATTTATTTTTGTTTAATGGATTTAAGTGTTTTGAGATGCTTGTTTCTTCTAATTTAATAAATTCCTTTATGTGATTAACCTGGCGGACGCACTAATGTGAGAGCTCTAAAATAAGAGGCCTGATCTGACCAATTAGATAGCAGCTTTTCCTGAATCTTCAAATTGTGTTTGTGGCATTGGTGAGCTCTAACTTGTAGTTGTCTGGCACTAAAACTGCAAGAGCCTAAGAAGATCGACCAGACTTCCAGAGTGTCTTTGTCATAGTGGATTTTATTTATAGGTTTATTAAATAGTTACCAACTGATATGGGATAGCAGTAAATCGTGGGCGAAAGGGCCATATGCTACCAAAAAATTCCGTTTGCACGAGCCCACAAGCACATTCTGTCACAAAGAATTTTTATGTTGAAAATATTGAAAATATAATTTAGATATTAAGCCTTATGAAATAACAGCAGGCAATTTTACATAAAAATTATTTAAAACGCGATACATTTTTATCACAGAAATAGTATTCTGAAAAACTCGAAAAAAATATGTGCGGATAAAGTTTTTCGGTAATTTTGAAATTTATATACTTAACTAGATTTACAAATCGAAATTTTGTCAAAAATACTTCAATGTCTTTCTAGCTTTAAATAATAAAAATGGTATTATGAGCATCGTCCCCTATAACTAACTAATGACGATATTAAGTTACAAAGAAGCTTTATCACTCAAAGAGGCTATCGCTCATGTGGCATAGCCAGAAGGAAACGGTGGGGGAGATATTTTGTCCCTCAATCCCGCCCGCTTTCTTCGAGCCACCTCTATTAATTCTAATTATTGATCAAGAAAAAGGTAAAATCCAAGATAGCCAAATTTTAAAAAAATCCTTGTTTACTTTTTTACGGGTACGTTTTTACTACGTTTAACTTTTAGTATTCGCAATAAAATGAAAAAATATTTAATAATAAAAGAAAAATAACATGATCAGTAACCAACAAGTTACAAGACCATCAGTCAAACTATACACACGAATGAGAAATATTTAGAAAATGATAATAGTATAAAATACTTCAAAAAGAGAAAATATACCAGAACAGGATTTTGCTTTAGAAATAAACGAACGTTAAATATGAGAAATAATAAAAGCGACTGCATTTGTACAGTAGTGTACAATGTACGTCTTCTATATATTTAAATATTTGTTTCAAACTCATATATATATATATATATATATATATATATATATATATATATATATATATATATATATATATATATATATATATATATATATATATAGACCAAAAAGTAGAGGTAGGTAATTATGTATAATATGTAAACTCTAAAGACATTTGAGGCCAGTACATACCACAGTTAACTACTCATGCTTCGCATAATTATCTTTCCTGTAAAAAAAAAATCTTAATATTTTCACTTCATCGTCTAGTCAACAATGAAAATACAAATTTACATGAATTACCAGACATTTTTTAAGTATTTCCAAAATTTCTAAAGGAGCATAAAACAATAGTTGCACGCAATAACGATAAAAATAAACCAAGTCAACATCTTCGCTCGTTAACTGCGCTGGTTCCCGATTTATAATCAAAAAATTTGTATCAATCAATATTAAAAATTAAATCCTAACTTTTTATTAAAATTGTTGTATGAACAACCGCCTATTGGTGTAACATCTTACCTATAGATCCCGTCAAGAAATGACTTCAAATACAACATTCAAAAATAATTAAGTACATAAAGAAAGCGGTCTGGGAAAGGCATCGGTGTCTGGACGAAACTCGGCTTGGAAGTTTTTTTAGTGGTCGAAAATTACCTTGTACGTATGTCGTAACATCTCCGGCATATTTACAACAAAATACAAAAATTCTCAATTCAATTTTTGTCGATTAAGCCAGCGTTTCTCAATTTTTCAGCATTTGTAATTCCAGTTTCCGTGTCTTGTTTTAATCGCGCCCCCATTTTAACTTTTTTTTTAGTTCTAACTAAATTTATTTAATCATTTTTTCTTTGGTCTAGATATACCATCACGAGTTCAATCTATAGGCAGTAAAATTCTCTTACACAGCGCCTCAAGAGCGCGCAGGTTGAGAATCGCTAGATTAAACCTTTAATTAAGATATAATGAAACTTCAGTTATACTCTAAACGTGGGCGTAGTATGGGAAGAACATTTAAACGCAATTTTTTTTAGTTTGTAGATATAAATAAATCTATGGCGTTTTAAATAATTGCCTTATATTTATTTTCCGTTCAAGCCGAAAAAAGGAAAGGTGTATAGAAATAGTTTATTTCCTGCAAATACAACCCTGGTTCTCTTTCCACACGCGTTTCGGCCATCTCATGGCCTTATCAATGGAGCTGTATCAGACCGAGAGCAACATTCGCAGGAAACAACTGCTATATAAAATATAAACTCCGGGACAGGTCTAGGATATTAAGAACCTGCCGACTCCAGCGCTCGACTGGCGATATTTTTCAGTCTGACATCGAAGTCGGCAGGTTTTTCATATCTTGCGACATGTCTCGGAATTTTTATTTTATATAGAAGTTGTTTCCTGCGAATATTGCTCTCGGTTAGATTCAGCTCCACTGACGAGACCATGAAGTGGTCGAAACGCATTTAGAGAGAGAACCAGAGAGTAGTAAGCTATATTGGCCTAATGTCAGTGGTTTGCTAAACTGTGTACGTGTATGTGCCTAAAATTGGGGATCTGTACACTGCGACCTAATAGATCTATTGTGCACCCTTAATGCTGCCAAGTCGTAAGGGATATCTTACCGGCTAAAGCAGGTCCTCTAATCCTATTTCCCTTAGGAACCATAGGATGTTGGACGGCTTCAAAGTGGGTAGCTCCCCTTCTTCTATTTGGTGTATTTCCAAGAACCGCAATCTACGGTTTTCTAAGGCGCTGCACTCTAAAATGATATGAATAGAGGCATTGACTAAATATTTAGTCAATGATAGAGGTTTCGTCCTCGTGCTCGCAGAATCTGCACTCTTCTCTTTTTGCCAGTCCGAGTTTCTTGAGGTGTCCCTTCAGGTAGCAAAACTATGTAAAAAATAATATCCAGAGAGGTAACGGAATTCCTAATGGAAACGCAGAAGGAGAGGTTTGAAAATCAGGATGGATTTTTGCCAGAGAGACCGGTCGCTACCAATCTTATCCGGAACATTATTACCTAGACAAGGCCCTTGAATAATGGGGGGAATAATTTCATGTTCTTTTGAATACGCATTTATTTGTCATTGGGTCGAAGTAATCATGATTACTTCAAGGAACAGAACTGAAAGTGATAATTACTCAAAAGAATATACCTTATACGTTTCATAATTTCTTATTCTAATTTTTTACAGAATTTTGTATTTCATTTGTCAGTTTAATATTTACACCGCAAAGTTTATATCGGTGTATATTTTTTTATGCAATGTATGGCAAGGGAATTTCGGACAACCCGTTTACTCTGCCGGAAGCAAAGTCTGTGAAAAGTTGAATTTACTCATAAAATATTTTTAAGAAATTTTTGGACAAATAAACATTTTTTTGTGTTCTTGCACATTCCTGCTCATCAATTATCTGTATGTCGTCTCATTTACTAATTTTATGTACACCTATAATTATATTATACATACATTATTAAAAAAACATATTTGCAACCTAAAATACTACATTAAAAATAAATCTCAAATAATTTATCACAGCACGGTAAGTAAAGTTTCTAAAACTGATGTTTGTGTTACAAAGTAATGTATTAAAACGTTGAAAAGATATTTAATGGAAAATTAATTTAGATATAGTAATTGACAAAATATGTCATATATATAATTGACACTTCCTTCTCTCAGTAATGATAAATGACAAAAAATCCTGTTATAGTCAAAGTGGAGAATAAATTCAGAAATGACATATGACATTAGCGACAGCCTCGAATGGTCTGGTTTATATAAATTTGTTCAGTTGGTAACCCGTGGATTTAAAGGTCAGGACTTTAAATTTCCGTCCTCATTTTATATCAATTTATGTCAAAGACTGAAGTATAAGATGCACCAACTTTTTTTTTGTATTTATTTACACACAAAATAATAAATTTAAAGCTTTATTATAAAATTATAATTTCAGCGACTTTGGACTAATACTGCACACAACAATAATTTACTGATCCAGGGAAATTTCAAACTTTCTATATCACATAAACAATGTCATTTTTACTTCGTCTATCAAATCGACGAGTTCTCTCAGTGCTTAGAGTATAAGCATACATATGTGATGAAATAAAATGTCAATTAGAGGTGTTATAATACATACCTAAGTAATCGAGTTCAATATAAAAATTTCCTTCAAGGACTATCTTTAGAAAATATTAAACATGGATCTTTTAAATCAATAATTTAACCATCTGAAGTAGCTCAAATAAGTTTTTTCCTTTGAAATTATCTAAATAGCTGATTTACTTTTCAAAATTTTAATTGAAACCAGTTTGAAGAGAAAAGAACTTTTAACTTATTGACAGTATTGACCTTTTAGAAATCCGTAACAGTTTGGGTCAAAAACGGCGCTACCTCTAGATGTTGTGTGTTAGTTTGTTTGTTTATTTCATATACAGGAGCGCTCAATTGTATTCTAACATGACAAAATTTTTCATTATCTTGGTCTCGCATAACTCTATTAAAAAAATAAAATAAAAATATATCTTAACTATCGACGTTCTGACATTACACGTTTGCAAAGCGGTACAGATCATGGACGGGCTCGGAATGGTCTACAGTACTATGGAGCAATGTTGCTATCCTCTGATATAACCAAGTCAGTAGATGTTTCGTAGAAATTCTGTAGATTTCGGTAATTTATTTGATATTATAGATGACACAAGAATTTTTGAAACATCGTTTAACCAATCCTCATGTCCAAATCATAAAAAGTAAGTTCGTTCTTTTTATAAGTTAACGTCGGGGATTTAGTGATAGCTTTAACAGATATATATTTCAGAGATTCACGAAGTGGTTTTACATAATAATGCTTCGACGATTTCCAGTATTAAAATAAATCTTTTTTTAATTTGTTCACACAGAGTACAGATAGTGAAAAAGACTATAATCGTTCCGTTAGGACACCTTCAAAAGACACTTATATTGGGAATCGGCAACTTTCTAAACTAATTTTCATTTAATATTGCGGTTCTATATCGATACATGGAGAATCGGTGTATTTTTATAAAAAAAAAAGTCGATCATAAAATCGTGTTTTTTTCCAACAATCGCACATTACTATTTGAGCTTAAAATTTAGTATAAATCAGTGATATTTCGGTAGATCGGGTGATTGAAGTGAAAGTGGGAAGTTCACCCGAAAATTCGGTAGAGGTGGTAACGCTGCTATAGAGTGTTAAAAGCAAATTTAATTTAGTGTCATCTGATGGAATAAAGTATGTTCGACGTCCTAAAAACAAAGGAAATGATGTTTTGGTACCAAGTACCCACCGTCCAACATGGCGGCGGCAATGTCATGGTTTGGGGATGTTCTTCTCGTCATGGAGTTGGACCGTTAATTCGCGTTGAAAGGAATATAGATCGATTTTTTTACGATGATATATTAAAACACCAAATGATACCACTTGCTAAAGGAAATATGCTACCGGATGGTTTTTTTCAACGCGAAAATGATGCAAAGCACAAATCCAAGCACGTAAGTGAATTCTTAAAACGTGAAAAGATGAAAGTATTGGAGGAGTTGGATCGTCGAGTGAGATGCCTTAATTATTAAGGAAGCTTTATACACAAAGCTCTGAAAAACGAATGGAACCGAATCCCTTTGAACTATTTACAAAAGTTGGTTGACTCGATGCCGCCGCGCTATGAAACCGTCATTAAGGCCATTGGATATTTGACAAAATATTGATACTGACAATCTGATCTTTGATATATATTCTTAAAATTATTAGTAATGTCAAAATACTTTTAATCCTTTGCTATTATAATAGTTTTTAAACAATTCATTATTAAAATCTTTCTACTTGTAAAAAAAAACAGATTTCTTAAAATAATATTAATTCAAGTATTTTTTGTTAATTTCAAAATCATATTGGTCAAAATACTTTTGTACACTGCTGTACATATAAAATTAATACCGAAAATGACCCATAAAAGCAATGAGCGGAATGTGATCCCAACAATGTGAAACAGCAATATTAAAATCGCATAAGTTCATCTCCTTGTTCCTAAAGTCTTATATGTATAGACGCTAAATACTTTAATTTTATTGGTTACTTTATTTAAATGACCTTTGGCATGGTTTTTTTACATATTTTTCCCAAAAAAATAAATTACCTTCAAATTTTTATATAATTTTATTTTTATTGGTTACTTTATTTAAATTACCTTTGAAATTTTTATAAAATTTTACCTTTTCTTAAGATACAGTAAATAATAAACTTTATATAAAAGGCCGCATTTATATTTAAAGCATAATTTAAAGATAATAAACATCACTATCACCTAAAATTTTGTTTAGAAATTTCTTGCCGTCAAAACAATTTAAAATGACATATAGTTTGCTTTCCTTATGGCTACGGATATATTGAAGACACCAATAGCGCTTTTCCGTCTTACAGTTGCACACTAAAGACCTTGGGAATGAGTAGATAGACTTATGGAGATTTATATACATCTGTCTATTCAGATCAAAGATTTTCAACATGTTCAGTATTTATTCTATAAGTATATGGTTCATTTCAACATAACAAAGTTAGGTTTTATCACTATTTGTTGTAGGTTGTAAATTATAAACTTTTTTTAATGTATTTTTCAACATTTTGGAAATAACCACAGAGTAATCTTTCTTTAAAAAAATATTATAAAACAAGCATAAAATTTAAAACTTAAGTTTTAAAAAGAAAATAAAAATATAAATTTTAAAAAAATAGTGTATGAATAAAAAATTTACTAAAAATCATTCAACGTTGGTATAAAAAGTAAGTATATGTAATAAATATAAATAAAATAAGTTAAGACTTTTAAGAATAAAGGTAATTTTGTGTTATGAATCTTCTTACATAATGCTAAAGATCCAATAACCCTATACAAAATCAATGATCAATATTTCATCAATTTTAAAAACTGAACGTACTGCACTTTCTTAAACCACATTATTGTTGTTTAAAAATAGGTAAACTACCCAACTTCCTTTGTTATTTTGTGTCCATTAACTTAATTAAGTTAATACTTGCTTTTGTCATACTCAACTAAATTGAACTAAACTGTTTGGAAAATTACCCAAAATGGATCTGTTTAAAGTTTTAACTATAAATCTAAGTTATTTAATATCTGGAACATAACCTTTTTTACTTAAAAATGCTTCTTGCAACTTAGAAGATAAAGGTTAACCTTAGGACTGCCTTAAGACTTCACAGAATTGACATAAAAGAACAAATCACATCATCTCATTGATTGAGCTCATTGCCATAAACCCGCATAGTTTCCAGTGAGGGTGGCTGGTAGAGGTCCTCCTGCTGTAAATAGTCTGGTACCACTTGAGTCATAACAATGGGTATAAATTGCTGGTACATATTTGACGTTTTGGATGTTGTCCATGTATTCTTCATCAGGGAACTGCAAGTCAGTAATGATTTCACTTATATGTTACTTTTTTTCTTAAATACATCAAATTTTTTCATTATAGAAAATAAACAAGTTTACATACCACATAACCTTTGCTCCCCTTCAATACAACAGTCCTGGAAGAATTTATACTACTTTCCAAGTATTTTCCAGCTCTTAAATCGTAAAACATTAACATCCCTAAACCTGTACCAACTGTCAAAATATCACCTTGAAAGCTTGCTGATCTGATGCCACACCCTGAATACCTAGAAGATACTTTTTTTACAGCCTAAAAAGAAATTACTATGAGTATCAATGCTATCACAATTCTAATCATAAAAAATACTTGTTAACAGATTTTAGATGTTAAAATATGACCATGAACTAGTTTACCTGTAAAGTTCGACAATCTAATAATAATGTATATGATCTACATCCAATAGCATATAACCCAGACTCTTGTACAGCCATACATACATTTTCCTGTGAGCTTGGCAGTTTCCGAGATAGTTTTTGTTTAAATGTTTCGGCGCACCAAATGTGAATGTATCCATTCAAACTCAGCGCAGCTATTTCTCTGTAATCTTGGTTAAACGTTAGAGCTCTTATCTACAAAAATATTGTACTTATTAATACAGTTATAAATCTATTCATCATTTTGCTATGATATTCCATATTTTAATAATAAAACATCAATTTTTTTAAGATCTCACTTTTTGTGCATTTCGACACTCCTTAAATGCAATGGGTGATATGGTTTTGTGTGTAGGTACTTCCTGCTTTGATTCTAAAACATCCTCTGTTATTCTCCATAAAGCCAATTTGGTATCTCTCGATCCTGACACTAAGAATTCATCGTCAAGCCAACACATGTCAAATACCTATTATAAAAATATTTATTGATGAATACAAGTCATCAAAAAAATTTAATTTTAAATTCATATCCATATTTAAGTAAAAGAATGAAAACCTTGTGAATTTCAATAGGTACTCCAAAAAAAAACATTTACCCAATCTTTATGAGCATTTTCTCCTACACACACAGGATCTAGAGTAGGCATTCTATATACAGCTATATCACAAGTATTTCTAGCTCCTGTAGCTAACAATGTTTTTGAAGGGTTCAGTTGTACAGAGTGAATGCCACACTGTTGTTCATTATTGTTTGCGGTATCTCTACGACTTATTAGGGAAGGTATTTGATCTAGTTTGTGAGTTTGGACATCATACACCATTAACTATGAGAAAATAGAAGTGTATGCAATATTTAGCTAAAATAATAGTTTTAACATCTAATATTGTTAAATACAAACCTTATTACATTTAGTTCCAAACACAACCTGTCTATCACTCAACCATTGTGAACAAAAAACTTTATTCATATTTCCTAAATTAATTGGAGTTTCTTTAAACATTTCATGAGTTAAAATATGCCTGTTTCCATACTCCCTTACCACTGAACTCTGTTTGGAAGTTTGTGTTTCTCTGTGCTTAATGTAGTCTACAAAATTGTAGGACGTATTCATAGCTTCCATTAGAGCAAATTCAGGTTCTTCTTCAGATTCACTAAAAGCAATGACTGTTAGATTGCTTGAAGACAACTAATACAGTACAGTGATACTACAATAAAGAAGGTATACGTTGTGAAAATATAAAATCAAATTTTTAAAATGCCATATAAATTTACGCATTGCTTACCTGTCTTCATAAGTGATAAAATCCTCGGGTTTTTCTGGTTTCCGATTTTGTTCTAATAACTTCAATGCCTTTGCTTTGTTTTTTCTTTCTTGAATTCTACTCGAAATGGAACAAGGAGGACTCCTGCCAAAAATTGGTCTAATTTTCGTTTTCGACATATTTCAGATACTTTTATTTTAAGTAACTATCTACTTTCTCTAGCTAATACAACTGGAAGATTTAGCTTTACTATAATTTTTATTGGAAATTAGATTAAAGTCTGTTGTAAATCTGAGAAAATACTAAAAATATGTCACTATATAATACAGAAAATTACGATAATATAGAATTTTATAAATAAAGTATTTTTTTACAAAAAGTAACCCTATTTGTCAACAACAACAATTTAATGACGTTGACAGTAGATTGTCAAAAGTATATCCCATTTATAAAGGATTCTCATATTTTGTGATTGGGATATAAATAACCGAGTCAGAAATTATTAATGCAATATTTTTAGAGTAGATTTCAATGAAGAAACAGAACAATTGCTTTGTAACAAAGACCCATATATAAGGAGTAATAAGTTAGAGTCAATTTAAGCGATGAAAAAGTGTTAGAAGTAGGCACATTTCAATTAATATGAAATTCGTGGATAGAAGTGAAACTGATAATTTTTGAATACACGCTTAGTTGCCATTTGTTTGAAGTGATCATGGTCCCAGAATAAAATTAGATCATGGTTACATCAAACTTAGATTAAGAAGATCTCTAATCAAAGGAATTATGGGAGCAAGGGAGATAGCATTTCCAAAATTCTCTCTCTCTCTCTCTCTTTCAGTTCTGTCACTTGAAGTAATCATGATCACTTCGACCCAATGACAAGCAAATGGCCAATATCAGGGTTATTCTTTTGATTCATTATCACTTTCAGTTCTGTCATGCACTTCGGCCCAATGACAAGTAGATGCATATTCAAAAGAACATCAAGTTATCAGTTACACTTTTTTCACTTTGCTCAACTGATAATTACTCCAACCACCACTGGGTAGCTATTCTCGTTCTTGAGAGAACGATCACTTGATGGAAAGTGGGCGTGGTTCTCACGAAAAAGTATGAAACCGTATTCTGGGTAGCATTTCTCGTTCTCGAGAGAACGATCATCTTGATGGAAAGTGGCCGTGGTTCTCACGAAAAAGTAAGAAACCGTATTCTAAATACGTTTTCGTACTTTTTTCGTGAGAACCACGCCCACTTTCCATCAAGCTGATCGTTCTCTCAAGAACGAGAATAGGTACCCTGGGGAACAAGAGAGATAGCAATTTCCCATTGCGTGTTCAAAGTTAAAAACAGTACCAATCATAAACACTGAATAACCTACATCCACGCACATGTAATCAGTGCCTTCATCGTGATATCTCTCTATCAATACATTGCTAACTTTACTTTAATTGTGTTGACAAGTCATTTTTCCCGCGCTTTTCAGAGGTTATAACCGATTTTTGATTTGAGTTTTATGGTGTTTTAAATTTTAAATCTTATTAATTTTTTGATTTACATTAAGTAAGTTTTAATGTTTAAAAGGTTTTAAATGCGTTTCGATACATCTTATTTTCACTTATGTTAAAATGCATTATTAGTTTACGATGTGTTGATTCTTTCAGCTAAATTCCTAATAAACATAGTCCAAAATGGTAAGACGTGACTACGATAAAGAACGAGATACCCTCAAGACTTTCCTGATGGAATACTGTATTCAGGACGATGTGGGAAACAAGAATTTCAAGTATTCAAGCCAACTTACAAAATTGGCCCACCGAGAACAGATAGCAATGACTATCGATCTTGATGACCTGAGTGATTTTGATGACGAATTAGCTAATGAAGTTATTAACAATACAAGAAGATATGCATCACTCATTTCAGATATTGTATTTGAGCTTCTACCAACATTTGTTCAACGAGATGTTGTAGCTAAAGATGCTTTAGATGTTTATATTGAACACAGGTAAAATATGAAATTCTTATTGAAGATTATTTTATAAGGCTTTTAATAAAATTGTCTCTACAAGACAACTTTTACATTAATCTAACTATATAAGGGAATCAAAAACATGTTGCGTGATTATACATGTAAAACAATACTCGTATAGAACCTAGTAATAAAGCAGAGTAAATTAACTTTAAAGTAATATTTTAGACTTATGATGGAACAAAGAACTAGACAGCCAAATGAACCCCGGAGCACCAGGAACAAGTTTCCTCCAGAGTTAATAAAGAGATTTGAAATCTATTTCAAGGATTTATCCACCAGCAAAGCTGTAGCCATAAGAGAAGTAAAAGCTGATAGTTTAGGCAAACTTGTTACTGTCAGAGGTAAATATTTTATGATAAATCAAATTTTTTTTATAAAAGATTGAAGGTACTTGCATTCTTTAAATGATCTATTTAAACTCAAATAGGGCTCGTAAAATTCTTCCATTCTTCCATTCTTCCAATTGACCCAAATTTTAGTTGAAGTTGCTGCAAGCATTTTGTAGTAACTTCATAGTATTTGAGCCAGGAATCTTAGACATAAAAATATAATAGTAATAATAATAGGATATTAATGAATAATAGAAAAATATCCATATAATCCATTTCAAATTTTTTTAAGGAATATACAAATTAAAAAGTACTAGTACAGCAAATAACAAGCATTTATAGTTGACATCAATAATTTAATTTTCTAAGAATGTACATCAGCTCATTAAGCTTTGTGAGACACCAATAATTCTACATTATTGAGCATTTCAGGAGTATCAATATAGAAATTAACGATTTTATAGAGTAGAATAAGATCAAGATATATGCTCCCCACACTCAGTGGTAGCAAATTTAAAGCATCAGCAATATCATATATAAGACAATCTCATTGAATCCCCCTTTATTTAAAGGCAATCAAACATAAGATTGTGTTCTGGAGAAATTTCTAAATGAAATAATTCTTAAAATAGATTGGTTTATAGAGGAACTTAAAATAATTATATTTAGACTACACATCTTAAAAGAATTGTTTAAAATAATAACTTATTCTATCTTAAACATGAAATATCAAACTCAAAAAATTTATAGAACTGAAATTCAAAATGCAAAACAGAATTGCATGGCAATTTATAAAATAAAACTCTAAACCAAGTAAAATACATTTAGATTGTAGGTGATCTTACACCTGAAAATTGCAACAACTACTTTGCATATGTTGTCTGCACCATAATACAAAGTTGTACACACCACCTCTAGAATATATGCAGAAGGTCGATGTCATTGGCGGAAAATATCTGAATTTTTTGTTTTCAGTCCTAAAGAAATTGTCCAGAAAGGTGACAATTTAAAAGATTCTGCATTCTAGGATATATTTGACCTTGGTAATATCCTAATAAACTTTGCTGTAAAGCCTATTCTTACCCTCTTGTGCACATAACTAATCTCTGTTTTAAAAGCTGATGCTTTCCAAGTTCAATTAAATATTTGAAAGTTACTCCAATTAATAAAAAGGGACAATCTAATGTCATCAATTGATCTCACTAATTTTCATTGTCTCTAAAATAATTGAATCATGGAGGGCAAGTTTGCTTCACTTACCTTATGTGACTTAAGCAAAGCTTTTGATTAGATTTTTCATGATTACATTCTTCAGGAGTTGCAATACTATCATGTCACAGGTAAGGCTTTGTCTTTAATTGAATTCTACCTCTCAGAGAGAACCCAATTTGTTGAATTTAACAATCAACGATCGTATCTGGAGCGGATCCAGTATGGCATTCCATAGGGCCGATCTTTTCCCTTTCTTATAATCTTCCGGAGAGCAACACCAGCCTTTTCGCTGACAAAACATCTTTGATAACCACATCGGACAATATAGCTACACTTAATATTATGACTCAAAGTGTACGTTTAACAGCTGAAGAGATGTTTTCGTCAGATACATTAAAACTTAATATGGAAAGGCCAAATATTTGGTAATGATCTTAAAGCTTGAGGCGACATTACAGAACTAGTTAACCTTTTGGGCTTTCATATAGACTTTAAATTTATTTGATCAGTCTACCTTGAGAGCATCTAAAAAAAATTGTCTTCAAATATATTTCTATTAAGGCAATGAAAGCGGTCATATTTGATGTGGTACACATGGCATATTTTGCATTTTCCACATCCCGCTACAATATGGAATTCTAGTTTGGGATCATTGTAGAAATCAACTCCCAATTTTTAGGATACAGAAAGCTGCGGTCTGAACAATCCCAGGGGTACACTGCAGAACTCACTGCAAGCCTCTGTTTATTACCCATAAAATCCTTATCTTGAGCTTCCTATTTATTTATAAATGTCTAATTTGTGTAAAAACAAATATAAGTTCACTACTCACTCTGATACTTGCACACATATGACTTGTAACTGACAGGACATTGATATAGGGTTTTAAGATTAAGTAAATCAATGAATGGTGTTAATTTTCATGGACCAAAATTTTATTATAAAAAAAAAGTAAGCAATACATACAAGAAAGCTGAAAATTTAAGTCCAGAATCACAATTCTACTCATTTCTAGGGCTTACCATCAGATATCAGCATAGCTGACTGTTTTTGAACTATACATGATTTTAAATTGTGACAGGGTAATTTATATACATGTTTTTTGAATGTGTTTATTGTATACTATAAATTATCTTTGCTTCCTCTGTTTTATACTATATTTTAATTTGGATTTAAATTTTTAGTTTA
The DNA here is from genome assembly GCA_034092305.1 of Diaprepes abbreviatus. Taxonomy (NCBI): domain Eukaryota; kingdom Metazoa; phylum Arthropoda; class Insecta; order Coleoptera; family Curculionidae; genus Diaprepes; species Diaprepes abbreviatus. The sequence goes on along the minus strand of JASJET010000210.1, from coordinate 7,402,434 downwards.
AAATCTTGAAAAGTGTAAGCAGGGTTTGTATTTGTATGAACACAGTAAATCATAGTATTGTAAGACCTTTCTTTACACTTTTTCAATTTTTGCTTTATTTATGTAATAAAGATGTGACTAAACCTGGGAAGCATATTCTAAGACTAATCTGACTATAGAGCAGTATATTACTTTAAAGCACTCCACGTTTTTAAAATCTGCAGGCATTCTCCTTTAAAATTAGAGCAGCTTCAGACTTCACTTCACAACGTTATTGATATGCATGTTAAAACAAACAGCCTTGTGAAATATGACACTCAAATCTTTTACGTGTTCAACGGGAGTAATTGTGTTATCACCAACAAAGTATTCAGAAGATATGCAACCTCTTTTAGGGTGAAAGCTAATAAAGGAGATCTCGTTGAACGCCTTTGCAGTCATCTGTACCCATGCCAATCAAAAATTTCTTTAAGTCATTATCGGTATAAAAAAGACAGCTACTGAAAGCTATAGACTCTTCAATATCGTTAATAAAGAAATTAAAATGAAGAGGCGCGAGACGAGCGGCCTGTGGTGACATATATCGGCTGACTCACAGTTCTTAATGCTTACATGTTGTCATGTGTTAAACAGATAGCTATTTATGAAATGACCCATGGATGCCCAAGCCTTGTAGCTTGTAGATAAGAAGTTGATGGTTAGCCTTGGAGAAATCGGTGTAAATAACATCTACCTGACACATTTCCAAAACTTCCACCAAATACTTTTTATAAACAATCAGGCTAATGGTAGTTGATCGACTTGCCATAAAGCCATGCTGGGAAGCTGTTAGTTAATTAATATATGTTTTAAAAGAGGACATATCTTTTAAACAATCTCGAAAATTGTACTAAACGGTGAAAAATTTCGAAAATACGAGATAATTTTCGACGTTAACTCGGTCTCCATCCTTATGATTTCACTTAGTGTAAATAGTTTTCTATACTTGGAAAAAAACACCCTTGGATAAAAAGATATTAAAAATCTGAGCCAACACAGAAGTAATAATTTAAGTAATCTATTGCATTATACACGTCCTCCAATGGCTCAACCTGAAGAAAACTGAGGTGTATAGTTTTTGTGTAATTAAAAGTATGAGTTTCAAAATGTTCATTTGTATAAACTGTGGAGAAAAAAGTTTTAAAGAGATTTTCTACAGCTGTTGTGACTTCTGCTCATATCTTAGACTATTATAATAAAACTTTTTAACATTTATTTGAAGGTTGTGGACAATGATGAAAATTGACTAAAATGTGGTTGTCGAACTTGCGTCGTCTTTATTTTTATTTATTTTTACGACGTTTCGATTAAGTTGTATGTCTAATCGTTATCAAATATAAACTGAATGTTTTGTCTTAAGACTAGGAGCTTATATAGGGACTGTGTCCACTGAAGCGCAAAGTTTCGCTTCACTGTACACACCTCAATGATTTGATGTTACAAAGTAGTGGTTGCTAAAGATTAGGTATCTCAACACTCGGTTTACTGAAGATTCCATTATTGTTTTTAATGTAAGCTGATTCTATAAATTTTTCATTTTCATATTGGGTTCCATATATATTGCCGCAGCCTCAGACCATTTTATATGGTGTTGTTTATCCCAGGCGTGTTCTGCAATACCTGATCTCGACGTTTCCCCTTTTTGTGTATAAGTTTTATGTTCCTTAATTCTAACATCTAATGGTCGTTTGGTTTCCCCAATATACATTTCACCGCTCTGGACAACGCTAGTAAAGCACTACTAAGAACACAAATAAATTATCACCGATGGTGAAAAGCCCTTCTTCTGAATGAAGCTACACGCTACGAAGAAATCAGAGCCGAAACTTTGTCAGATGATTATGAGCCAATTTGCCATAAAATAGATAACATATGCAACAAGTTGAAAGAAAATGTGGCGAGAAAACACCGAAATAAACTGGAAAAACTAAAATCACATCAACAATCGAGTCTACCTGAAACACCCTCAAGAAAAACCATCATAAACTTATCTTCAAGAATACTTTCAACAGCAGAAGAACAACTACCAAGCAAGGGGCTTAATTTCGCAGCAACATCAAACAGCATGCCTGTTCTAGACATCATAAGCTCTGTAGAATCTATACAAGTCGACCATTCCAACGAGTTTAGGTGGAAAATCAAATCAACTTTGGAAGACAAGAAAAATCCAGTTCAAAATCTCTCCAAGCTAGAAGCATCAGCCTTAAAAGAACTTCGTAAGGATCAATCTATAAAGATTTTATCAGCGGACAAGGGAAATGCAACGGTGATAATGGACATCATAACGTACGACCAAAAAATAGGAGATATCCTGGAAAAAGGAAAATATAGACAATTACCTCGTGACCCCACTAAATCTATAGAGTCAAAAATCTACAGAACACTAAGGAAATACCAAGACCATATACCTAACAACCTACGATCGGCGCTCACACCACACTACAGTAAGCCACCACATCTTTACGGACTACCAAAAATTCATAAAATGAACATACCATTGAGGCCAATAACCAGCTCCAGAGGATCCCCAACAAATGCACTGGCGAAGTTTCTTTTAAAAATCATACAACCTTTAGAAGGTAAGACGAATACATATGTTAAAAATTCCACACATTTCGTGAACATTATTAGTAGCATCAACCTAGAGCCAGACGACAGACTAATAAGCTTTGATGTGGAAAGTCTGTATACTAATGTACCATTAGGGGAATCACTAGACATAATCAAAACTAGACTTTCAAATGATACTACTTTATCAGATCTAACCACGTTATCACTGGACGGGGTGATGGATCTTTTGGAATGTTGCCTGCGTAGTGCTTACTTTCAAGTAAAGGACAGATTCTACGCCCAGGACGACGGGCTTCCGATGGGTTCTTCACTTTCTCCAGTCGTCGCCTATATATATACATATATATATATATATATATATATATATATATATATATATATATATATATATATATATATATGGAATGGTTCGAAACTCATGCCATAGAAACTGCAACGGTAAAACCGAAAGTCTGGTTGAGATATGTCGATGATACCTTCATCGTATGGAAGGGCAATGATCAAGAACTTAATAATTTCTTGGGACATCTAAATAACATTCGACCTACAATTAAGTTTACCATGGAAAAAGAGGTAAATGATCAATTGCCTTTCCTAGATGTCATGGTGAATCGCTCAAACGAAGCTATAAAACTTCAGTATACAGAAAGCCAACACATATTGGACAATATCTTAATCATAGTTCCAATCATTCTGTTGTAACAAAACGGGGAATTATACGCAATCTCTATAATCGTGCTATATCTATATGCAATAATGCCGATTCATTGGAAAAAGAGGTAGCAAATATTAAATCCGATTTACAACAGAATGGTTATCCTTTGAAACTAATTGACGATGTTATAAATAACTTTAGAACAACAAACACTGGACAGCAAGAAACACATTCCTTCTTCACAATTCCGTACATTAACGGAGGTCATTTAACAAAAACAAAACCAAACAGTACCGATAAGAAAGAATGTGTTTACAAAGTTCAATGTGAGTGTGGTGAAATGTATATTGGAGAAACCAAATGACCACTAGAAGTTAGAATTAAGGAACATAAAACTCATACACAAAAAGGGGAAACGTCGAGATCAGGTATTGTAGAACACGCCTGGGATAAACAACACCATATAAAATGGTCTGAGGCTGCGGCAATATATATGGAACCCAACATGAAAAAAAGAAAATTTATAAAAGCGGCTTACATTAAAAACAATAATGGAATCTTCAGTTAACCGAGTGTTGAGATACCTAATCTTTGGCAACCACTAGTTTGTAACATCAAATCATTGAGGTGTGTACAGTGAAGCGAAACTTTGCGCTTCAGTAGACACAGTCCCTATATAAGCTCATAGTCTTAAGACAAAACATTCAGTTTATACTTGATAACGATTAGAGACACAACTTAATCGAAACATCGTAAAAATAAATAAAAATAAAGACAATGCAAGTCCGACAACCACATTTTAGTCAAAACTTTTGAAGTTTTTTTTATATAAAAATAGTTTTATTATAAAGACCAATTTTTGCTACTAATTCTTTAAAACTACATCAATTTAAGACCTAATAGAAAGAAACCGTTCTTAGGTATTGTTACTAGATCTACTGAAGTAAAACCAATGATGCGTGTAGCTACATATACCTGCGACCAGTGTGGAGCAGAAACATATCAGCCCATTGCTGGTTTGAGTTTCATGCCCGAAACGTTTTGCCCCAGTGATGATTGCAGGCTCAATAAATCAGGTGGACGATTGTATTTGCAGACACGGGGATCTAAATTTGTTAAGGTAAGAAAGCGTGACATTGATTTCCATATTAAAGAAAATGCTGATATAGAAAGAATATTCCTAGAGTTTTTAGATAACAGCAGATCAAAAATTACCAAAAATCTTTAGTTTCAGGAACTGAAAATTCAAGAACATAGCGATCAAGTTCCAGTTGGTCACATCCCTCGAGCATTAACAGTTTACTGTAGAGGCGAGGTAACTCGACAGGCCCTGCCTGGTGATCACATTGCTGTAACTGGCATATTTTTGCCCATTATTCGAACAGGCTTTAAACAGGTTTGTTGAATGTCTAAATAGTAAAAAAAAGAATGATATGTTATAAAAAATTACTCTTCCCAATAAGTTATATAGTTTAGGTCCTATGTTTATCACAATTTTCTTTAAAGATATCTTCTGGTTTGCTATCTGAAACATTCTTAGAAGCCCATAAAATCGTATCATTAAATAAGGCAGCTGAAGATGATTCACAGAATCAGTTGACCCCTGAAGAATTAGCTGTACTTTCAGAGGATGACTTCTATTCTAAGTTAGCAATGTCAATCGCACCTGAAATATATGGACATGTGGATGTTAAAAAAGCTCTTCTGTTGCTTTTGGTGGGAGGTGTGGATAAACGACCAGATGGTATGAAAATTCGTGGTAATATTAACATTTGTCTGATGGGAGACCCAGGAGTAGCCAAGTCCCAGTTGTTAGGATTTATTAATAGGTTGGCGCCAAGAAGTCAATATACAACAGGTAAAAATTATTTTAAAGTGTACAAATGTACTTCAAAAAAAAGTTTAGCATAATTTATATAGGGACGTTTTTTCATGTTCGTTCAATCATATCAGTTTCTAAATTTATTAATTTTAATCATTTTTTTTTATTGTGTAGAGTTTTTTGTGGAGTGTGGTGTTATGTGTGAGATACCCAGGCCATGTTAATAATAAACTGATTTTGCTTCACAGGTAGGGGGTCTTCGGGGGTTGGTTTAACGGCAGCAGTCATGAAAGATCCCTTCACTGGAGAGATGATGCTAGAAGGTAAATATAAATTTTGATTTAAAAAAACCCGAGTCTGTCCAATTCTCTTTTTTAACCAACTTCAAAAAATAATGTGCTGAATTTTATCAATATATATATATATATATATATATATATATATATATATTTATATTTATATATATATATATATATATATTTATATTATTTATCCATTGAAACAGTACCCTACAAAATAAATTATTCTAATTAATTTAAAAAAAATGACATTGTAAATGCCACACAGTTTACAAATAACTATAAACATAGTTAATGCAAGATAAAATAATACTAACAGTTATTGACACTTACAACTTAACAGGCACAAAATCATCACGTTTTTCCTAAATTAGGCGGTTGTTTTACTTACTTAATGTTCTTTGTTGAATTAATACATTTGCCAATAAAAAATTACAGTGCTTTCATCCTGAGTCTTTCCGCCATTGTTAATTCAAATTAACTAGATGTTTAAAATCTGATCGAAGAGGAAACAAAAATATATACACCAGGTAAAATTATACAAAAATTTGCTTAAGATCAAACGTTTCGTGAAAGTATTATCTCTGAGAGTAACGAGACAAACCACCAAATGAGATTTTGTCGAAACGTCGTAAAAACGAATTTTTGAACGAACGGATTGAAACCCGGAATAACCAAACCATTCATATATATATATATATATATATATATATATATATATATATATATATATATATATATATATATATATATATACATATACATAAAAGTTGCTGCGGTGGTCTCGTACTGCAATTGGTTCAAGAAAATCCAAGATAGCTCTTACAATATGGCTCATACAAATTAATATTGCATGATTTCTTCTAAAATTTATATAGAGGAGTTTTTAGGGTTAACAAAACTAAACTTTGTGGGAGTGTAAATAACGAAAATAAAACCATTTTTTAAAAATTCATTATGGAGGACCAAAAATTGTACATTTCCCGAATTTGCCCAAACTTGGAGAGAGAAGGGGGGTTCCGAGGGTGTAGATTAAGAATAAAAAGTTATTTTTAAAATTCCGGATCCGATATGACGGGCAAAAAAAAATATTACTTATAATTCAATATGGTAGATTAAAAAAAAAATATTCTGAAATCTTCCAAAATGGGGATTAGGGGAATTTCAGGGGCGTAGCTTACAGATCTATAATTAGTCTCTTTCACTCAATATGGTGAATGAAATATGACGGACAAAATCCTTATTACGGGTTTTCAGGGATATAACTTATGAATCTAAAATTAGTTTCTTAATATTTAAGATAACCAATTTGCTATGGTGGGCAAAATTTTTATTTGGTCCGATTTAATTTAAAATTGATATTTGAGAAATTCTCAGATTGAAAGTTATTTTTGTTGATCAATTTAGTGTGGTATACAATAACTTTAGCTAAGATACTTACTTTTTTGCGCTATACTATTAGTTCTTAGTTCAGATAAGTTATGGATACCATGATGAGTTTAAAACTAAATGAAAGCAATAACTGCTAACTGGAGATATAATCTAGCTACGGTAAGAAAGAGATGACAAATGAAGTCAGTTACAAAATTATTATTCAAGCTTATATATGTATGTTTGAATATTGTAGGGTTAATAAGTTTTAGGTCTCGTTTTGTGAAACGCAGTTTTTTATATATTAATCTATCGCCGACTTCAAAAATTTCAATTCCATGTGCAAATTTGTTACATTTCTCTTTTTAGTGCTTTTTTATTAAATAGTCAAATTATTTAATTTTATTTATCGTTTTATCTATAATGTTTTTCCTTAGGTGGTGCTTTAGTACTGGCTGATCAAGGGGTTTGTTGCATCGACGAATTTGATAAAATGGCTGACGCCGATCGTACTGCTATTCACGAAGTTATGGAACAACAAACTATTAGTATTGCTAAAGCGGGTGAGTAAAAAATATATAGAGAGACACTTTGGAATGACTACTGATTATTAAACGCCTGGCTTGGGATAAAGGATGCATATATTAAACCCGTGCCACATTATTAAACTTTTGGGGTTTACTGAAATATCATTTAAAAGAAACGACATAAAATTTAAGATTAATCTACATTAAAATGGAGAAACGTTTGGCAACGTTGCATGAGTGCGCACTTTAGATCTTTGAATATATTCAACATTGAAATAATACAGATTAATTAATTATTGTGATATATACAGGGTGTCCAAGATAAGGATCCTAAGCATGGGGATCTCGGAAACAGTTGGAGATACGAGGTCGGTTAAATTAGAGAAAAGTTGCGCAATTTAGTGCTAAATTAAACGCAGTTAAAAAAATTTAAAAATTTCAAACACTTCCGGAGATTTCCGGAAAAAAAACGAAATTTGGCAAAATCGTTTTTAATTTTTGCAGGCTTTATTTAAAGAGATATCAGAAAATAAAAGGTAGATTCTCATTGCCACTTTTTATTTTTTATAATATGGTCTAAACAAAATTTAAATCCGACGTTTCGTTTCTGAGATACCATCATGAACTTTCATTTTTTATATGGAACAAAAAAAAGTATCCCATGTATTTGATAGCATTTTTTATTACAAATTCAACGATGTATCACCCTTGCATATCGAATACGTAGTTCAAGTACTTTCCATAAGAGCTCCATGAGAGCGAGAGAGAAAGGTATATCAGTTTTATAAAAGCCAATGAACTACACACTTGATATGCAAGTGTGATACACCGTTGAATTTGTAATAAAAAATGCTATCAAATACATGGGATACTTTTTTTTGTTCCATATAAAAAATGAAAGTTCATGATGGTATCTCAGAAACGAAACGTCGGATTTAAGTTTTGTTTATACCAAATTATAAAAAATAAAAAGTGGCAAGAAGAATCTACCTTTTATTTTTTGATATCTCTTTAAATAAAGCCTACAAAAATTAAAAACGATTTTGCCAAAATTCGGTTTTTTCCGGAAATCTCCGGAAGTATTTTGAATTTTTAAAATTTTTAAATTGCGTTTAATTTAGCGCTAAATTGCGCAACTTTTCTCTAATTTAACCGACCTCGTATCTCCAACTGTTTCCGAGATCCCCATGGTTAGGATCCTTATCTTGGACACCCTGTATATATATATATATATATATATATATATATATATATATATATATATATATATATATATATATATCAAATTAATACTCACCAATAATCTAAAGTCAATGTAACGCTGATGATTAGTATTATCTTCTTTATAACTACTTGTATGACTTAAATTTATATTATTATATTTTATGCTTTTTACATGGAAAATATTTACCCAAAAATATCCTCTTTAAAGACATGTCTTAAAGTTAATGATAAATCATCACTTTCGGGTGAAAAATGTAATAACGATTGGTAAAGAATAACTTTCATATTTGTTGTTTCCTTTTCAGGTATAATGACATGCCTTAATGCCCGCGTGTCTATCTTGGCAGCCGCTAATCCTGCCTACGGCCGTTACAATCCGAAAAGAACCATCGAACAGAACATCCAGCTTCCAGCAGCCCTACTTTCCCGTTTCGACCTCTTATGGCTTATACAAGACAAAGCAGACCGCGATAATGATTTAAGGCTTGCCAAACACATTACTTACGTGCACCAAAATTGTAAACAGCCCCCTACACAAACAGAGGCATTGAATATGTCCGTTATGAGGAAATACATTACTCTATGCAAAAGAAAAGATCCGGCTATTCCAGAACAGTTAACGGACTTCATTGTAAACGCTTATGTAGAATTGAGAAGGGAGGCTCGTAATTCTCAAGACATGACTTTTACGTCTGCAAGGAATCTTTTGGGTATTCTAAGATTGTCGACTGCATTGGCTAGGCTAAGGTTAGTATCTGTATTATATAAAAAACAGTAATGTTACAACGCATTTTACAGACTAGAAAATTAAGGAAAAATTACTATCATTTTTCTAGGTTGTCCAATATAGTAGAAAAAGACGATGTTCACGAAGCCATCCGTCTTATGGAAATGAGCAAGGACTCCCTAAAACAAACCTTTGAAAATAAAGGATACAGACCGCCTAACGTTAACGACAAAATCTTTGCGATCATTAGAGAGTTGGCGGGATCGGAGAAAACCGTCAAAGTATCGGATGTTCTCGAAAAATGCGCCAGTAAGGGATACAATCCAGACCAAGTCGACGCTTGTATTGAAGAATATGAAGAATTAAATGTGTGGCAGGTCAATCAGACGCGTTCTAAGCTTACTTTTATTTAATTTGGAAGTAATTTTATATTTTAAGGCTGAATCTGTAATTGTATTTTGTGTTAATTTAGTATTTTTATATATAAGGAAAATCCTATCAAATACCACAGTAAATATTGATTTGTAATCTCTTTTTACAATAAATTCTTCAATAAATATTTTTCTTATTTATGACTTTTCTAAAAAGGGAAATATCCATTCAAACTTTTATATATATATATATATATATATATATATATATATATATATATATATATATATATATATATATATATATATATATATTATTCTCTGCGAATTCAACTCTGGTTCTCTCTCCATACTAGTTTCGGTCACTTAGTGGTCTCATCAGTGGAGCTGTAACGAACCGAGAATAAAATGCACAGAAAACAACTCTCTACTTAAAATCTCCATATCGTAAAATGTCGGCAGGATATTACCCGCAGAACGTGATGCCGGACTATTATCTTAAACAATACAAACGAACATCTGAATATACCCCGGAGCGGTAAGAAATTATTTAAAATAAACAATTTCACGGTTTATGTATTTGGAAAAGTTATTTCATTTTCCTTACGACCTTCGAATTTGTTCCTTGCAACTTTTTGAACCTCTGGCACGTTCTTTTTACTGAATTGCAGTGATGTTATGCTCGCAACGTGCAGGGATACGTTGTGTCAAGCAGGATGTGATGGGAAGGTGATTGGCTGATATTTGGCTAGATCTTGTGTATAATGCTGATATTTTGGCAAGAGATATGTAACTCCTTTTACAAGAAATAATGCCATTTTCTGTGGATCAAGCAAAACTTCATTTATCAGAACAGTCAGTTAGCGCATACTCTAAAACTTTTTAGGCCAGTAGTTCTGGGAGGGGTTTCCATTTATGAAGTCCCTTGATGATGCTAGTGATTCTCCAAGGGTCAAGAGCTCGAATTGCTTCTGACTGTAATCCTGTCAGACTCTTCATTGATTCAGTCAGCGTTGATGGTGCAGTAGTTGGTAATAGCTAGTTGACTTCTCCAGAACTCTTCTACTTGTTCTTTATTCGGGTATCTATTATCTGCCATGTTTGATAAAGTGTTTAACGTCTAATAAAAAGTTACTTTTGATCGCTCATATATTATCTGGTTTTGTGAGTCTAAGATCTTTTTGGTGACCAGCAGAGTTCACTGTCTGACTCTTAAGAACATAGGCATAAACAGGATTTTTTGAACCAAGGTATAGGACTGAGCATTTATTTTCGTTCAGCTAAAGTTGCCATTTAGCACGTCACTGCTCGATTCTCTCAAGATCTCTACTAACACTTTGGTAGCTTACGAGCGGATTGTCATATATCTTTGTGTCATCGACAAACATTGACGCAAATGATTCCAAGTCATCAGTTAAGTCACAGGTGTAGAAGTGAAACAATATTGACGCCAATACTGATCCCTGCGGTACTCCCGTGGCAACCCAGAAGTTACGAGATGTTACACCTTCTACTGATAGGACAAATTGCGTAAGAGTTGAAGGTGTAACATCTCATAGCTTCTGGATTGCCGCGGGAGTACCGCAGGAATCGGTACTGACACCAATATTATTTAACCTCTACATATGTTACTTAACTGATGACTAGGAATCGAGTCAATGTTTGCCTAGGGGCCTCAAATACGAGAACTTTTTCAAGACGAAATTTTTAAAATTACACTTTCGAGAGAAGAAAATACGGCATGAACTGCCTTCAAAAATATATGTAGCAACTTCCTAGGTAACAAAAAACCGGAGAAATACAAAGATATAGTTGAAGAACTTATTCAGGCTTATAAGACGTTAGGTTGCAACATGTCACTTAAGCCGCATTTTCTTCACTCCAATGTGGACTTATTCCCTGACAATTTAGGTGCAGTTTCAAACGAACATTGCAGAATAATTCACCAGCAATTTTATTCGAGTGGAGAAGGCACAACTACTCTTTTTGGAAAATTTTAATTAGGAACGCCGAAATACGAGAAGGTATTTTGCTCCTGGTATATACCTTCTCGCATTCCTGTAACCCTAATACAAAATCAAGCTTTTGTGTAAAAGGGTCAAAATACGAAGAAATAATTTTACTAATTGCAATTCTGTGATCCTAATATATATAACAATCAGATTTTGCGCTAAATAGATAAAAATCAAGCTTTTTGGAAAATTTGAATTAGGCACGCAGATGTGCGAGGAGGTATTCTTTGCTTCAAGTATCGGAAACCATTTACCTCTGCGCGTTTCTGTCATCGGAATACAGTTTTTTTGGAAAATTTATACTAGGAGCGTAGAAATGGGAAAAGGTATTTTTAATCTTGCCACAGGGAACAGTATTGCGTTTCTGCGATCCTAATACAAAGTCAATCTTTTTGGAAAATGGGTGCTAGAAAAGTAGAAATACAATAAGGCATTTTGCCCTGGTATCAGGAGTAGTTTGCCTTCTTCATTTAAAATCCAGCTTTTGGGTAAAAAGTCAAAATTAAGGTTTTTAGAAAATTAGAAATGCAGAAATACGTGGAGGTATTTTTTACTCCATGCATTCTCGTGATCATAATGTAAAATATAGCGGCAAAAAGATAAAATTTAGCTTTTTGAACAATTTTTACTAGAACGCAGAAATACCAGGAGGTATTTTACTCCTGGTATTATAAGAATTAAATCATGTCTATTTATATCAGAGGGGTCGTCGGTTATCAGTTTAAAAAACAAAATTAAATTTAAATGTAGGTGATAAAATATTCATAATTTATTCATGCTCGTCGGTGCGCGAGATATGCGACGTAATTACTGGACGGTCAGCTCATGCACCTTTCCTTATGCCTAGTGAAATCGGACTGGGGCAAGCTGGCCGGGTGTGTTTGAATTGGCATTTTCGATGAACGTCGCCCTTATTTTCATCTGACATTTCTGTCCTCCATGCATTTCTGTCATCCTAATACAAAATTCGGTTTAGCGTCAAACAGGGAAAATTATATAAAAATTGTGTTGCAGATGCATAAATGTGGAGCTTATATCGTTTCTATAATTCTAACACAAAATTAAATTTTTTTTTTCAGTAGGAAATACAGACTTGTGTCTAAAATAAGGGAAGTCTATATTTCGTATTTTTATATTAACGTAGTACAAATAGGGGGGAGGGGGGCATTCCATTCTTTAATGCAGCCTCCGAATGTGGATTAAAAATTAAAAAGCAATATTTATGGAAACAAAGTTCTATTAAAAAAAGGGACAAAATGATAAAATTTACATCTTTTAAAGCTGCTAAATATAATAAATGTTATTGTGCATTTTATATGTTATAGTGTCTATCAAAAAATTTAAATTCTAAAACAGCAACTAAACATAAAAAGGATGTGTTTTCTTGAACAACAATTACTTTCTGGTTTTTTTATTATCAGCAACATTCACCCGTATTATTCTTTGATAGACACTAATAACTAACTTTTTAAATATACAAAACAAGTTTAGTTATTTAAATTTTAGATAGATAAAAAAATTGACACGAAAAACCTGATTCAAAAAATTACATTAGTATAGTTCATTCTTATTTATGTCTTCTATAAGCACCGACAATAGTAATTTTTATTTTCGAAAAAGTGTTTTTCAAGTCAAAAAATTCATAATAAATCACTGTTTTCACCACTACAATGTTGTAGTTATTCATTATTTCTGTCAAAGGCCCCACACATAATATATGGGAAAAGGTCTTTTGGTCAATGTTGCTGAAATTTTACAGAGAGGTAGTCTTCAGTATGCTGATCAAAAGAAATGCCCACCATTGGGTGCTAGAAGCCGTGAAAGGGTTTGAAGCCATTGTGCTACGCAAGCCTGTCAAATATACTGTAAGAAAAATATATTTCAGCATGGTATCGTTATCCGACGAATTGCAAAAAAAAAACAAATGACTAAATCTCCGAGAGAAGATAATGAATTTGGTAGAAAGAGGATTTGCCTCAATAGCTTCTATTTCCGCAATTATTGATTTTCGGCAACTGAGGCACCAACAAACTCGCAATTTCCTTGTAGCAACCTCTCACGATACTAAACTATATTCCAACTACAGACCAATATCTCTTTTACCAACTCTCAGAAAAATTTTGGAGAAGCTTATAATGAAGCGTATGTCGGACTTTCTTCAAAGGCATGACTTGCTGAATGCATTGCAGTTTGGATTTCGGCCTTCCACAAGCACTGGGGATGCGATTTATTCATTTCTTGAAGCGTTGTATCGAGGAGCGAATGAGGGCGAGCTTGCTACGGCAGTGTCCTGTGATCTCGCCAAGGCATTTGACTGTGTGATCATGAGATACTATTGAATAAACTTGAATGGGGTCGTTGCCAGAGGTTATTGATAACAAATCGCATCTATTGGGTATTACCGCAGGTATAACTCAGGGGTCTGTACTAGGGCCTTTGTTATTTTTGATCTACCTCTTACCTCACCCAGACGTTAATACAAGGGGGGGATCGCCCCCCCCCTCCGTTAATAATTCAGAAAAATAGACCCGATCCTGACACTGACATTAGGAATGTGAATGCTGATGGCGTCTCCCCACCGTCGACAACTCGCTTGCGATGCCCCCCCCCCCCCAAGAGCTTCAATTCGCCAACTGGAAAACTGTTAAAGAATTTAGAGGCGGTGGAAAGATGGTGCGATTTAAATTTCTTAACATTAAATGTTCATAAAACAAATATCTTATGTTTTAAATGTAGTGTTAATGAGGTTTTGATAGATAATCGGGCTGTAAATGACCATCATGTCTGCAAATTCCTCGGTATTCACACTGATGAAAAAGTAAGGTTAGATGAGCATGTTTTCGTTTAGGGTCAAAAACTATCTCGAGGTTGTTACGCGTTCCGGGTTGTTTTTCGTGAGTTGGAACCTTCAATAGTTGTCGTCTACTACGCGTTCATAGAGTCCCATTTACGTTAAGGGGTGTGTTTCTAGGGATGCTGCTCGAATTATTTATTTCAGTCATTCCTTATTTTATAAAAAAAAAAAGGTCAATAAGCTTGATATGTAGAGCTAAACTGAGTGATGCGTTGTTTGAAATTATCGAGTGGTCTGATTGTTGCACACGCCATAGCGACTCTGCCGTAAGGCTTCCTATATCATCTTCGAGCTTGAACAAAGATTCAAACATTTACAGAGCAAAAAAATGTTTAATCACTTCCCTAGGCATATATGATAAATACCTTTGGGAAGATATACTACAGTATTAATGAATTTTTGTCTGACAGGCTGTATTAAATGGTATTTGTCTTTCTGCATTGATAATTTCTTTTTTTTTTTTAATGTTTGCTTCGTGTGTTATTAATTTAAAGTGTATATTATTTTTTTTTATTATTTTCTGGATCTTTTTTATAATGTTTTTAAACTTTGTCAATGAGAACTTTGTATTCTTAAACAATAAAATATATTTTTATTTATTTATTCATGTATATTACCTTAACGATCAATGCGCGTTAATCTTTGTAATGGAAGAGGATGATTACAGACAAAGCAAGGCAACATATATATGTAAGCCAAATTTACGGATTATAGGATTTATTTGATTAAAAATAATTCCTTATCTTCTTAATATGACTCACTCACAATTATTCACGGATTCTCGGAGTATCCATATTATGTATGTAAATGGAAGTTTCTATTTTGTCAGGTTAACCATCTTTTTTTTCTTTTTCAATTCGTTTCTTAGAGGTTATTGTGATTGTTGACAACTTAGTATCCAATGAAATATTCCAATATTTGAATAATAAACATATCACTTACTTAAAGTATAACGAGTATATAGTTTTATTTGCGGCAGATTAGCATTTTTCTTTCTTTATCTCGCTTTTTTAATTTCTCAGTTGTAAAGGGAGTCAATCAAATGTACGCTTTGCTGATTACTACTACTTACACTCTCTTCACAATCTCCCCCTATCCTTACCAATTCCTACCACTAGTATATCCATATATATGGTATTATACTGAAATATATTTTTATGCAGTATGTTTGATACGCTATATATAGCACAGTGGTTTCAAATCATTTCTCAGATGAGCATTTCTACAAAATTTCAGCAACACTGACTGAAAAACCTTTTCCCACCTATTATGTGCAGGGTTCTTTAAACTTTAAATAATTTGATATAGGAGATAGGAGTTCAAGTTATGTAAACATACAGGCACTTTAAGAGAAGGTCTTATTTAGTATTCACTAACACTCCTTTGCAAAATAATATTGTCGCGAAACAAAAAATTTCTATTGGGATTTTCATAAAAATCGATCATCGCCTCACTAGGGATGCAGTGGTGAAAAGTGATGCACTCTATATAGTTTAATATCGAATGATTTTAGCTAGAAAAAGCTATACTATCTAATATTAAAAATATTAGTCATTCTTGATAATATATAATTTAAATTTTTATTTTTTGTTTCATTAGTTAGGTATATGTTTTAAAATAAGCACAACCTATAGAAATATATATAAAAAAAACCTAATTTATAATAAGACGTTTTCGTTTTTAATATACAGAGTTTCGCTGAAGTCTTCGTAAGTTGTAGATACAACATTATGTAAAAATATTTATATAAACCAAGTTTAATAACGTGTTTTCTACTATACTTTGTTAAGAATTAATGGGCCTCTATATACATATATATATATATATATATATATATATATATATATATATATATATATATATATATATATCAGTTTAAAATTTATAAATAAAAACCTATATCATGCAAGCAGGTCATGTTTTTGACTTCTCACATCACCCTGTATATTATTTAAATCTTGATGTACAGTTGTGATACATATTAAGCCAAAATTACAAACAGACTAGCAGATTTGATGCCAAAACTACTTGTAGAATATTTTATTTTAAACTTTTTATCGACCACAACTGTACATATAATGTAACTAATAGAATTATTACTTGTGATCACATTTTAAGAGATTTTAGTACGTATGAACTAAGAAAATAAAAAAATTATAGATAATAATAAATTATAAAAAATAAATAAAAAAAACCTAAAAAGTTTTCCTATGTATAGCACGCTGTCCCTCTTCGTCGAATTCTCGCTTTGACACCCACATTTTCTTGAAGGTGTCTAGAGATGCGAGAATGGAGCCCCCTATCCACGTCGAGTATAACCTTTCTTGAGGGGCTGATATCTGCAATAAAACAGAAAAAAATATTTAGTTGTGCTATTTCAGAGATAAGACATTTGCAAGTAGTTACAAAACATATTTTCTTTTATTTCCAAAGGTCGTCCAAAATCGGTTGTAGTGCAAGAAAAAAACATCGATACTGTGCTTTAACTGATAATGCAAAGGTAAGTGTGGCGAAGAAAATCCCCTCGTTCAAATTGAAAAAATCACTTATTCTCAGTGCCGTGTAAATAATCACACCACAGTAAGATTCGCCGTTCATTGTCTGAGAGAGATAGTTTTACGGCATCTATTTAAGCAGCATTTTCTTCGCCACACAATTTTTTAGAGACGTTTTTTACGATGACAGTCAGTTGTCGCTTTTATCTCGAAAGATTTTTTTCGTGACACTTATTCTGAAGGAATTGTTTTCCCCGCATAATCTATGAAAATTTGATAATCGCTCAAAAAAAAAAAAGCTTATGTGGATTGGTGCAAGGAAATGCTCAAAAATGCAATCGCGATGCTTCAAAAAACATTTACAAGATCGTGACAGGTGAGTGTGTGAGTTTTAGATCAATGCCTATAAGCCCGAAAGTAATGACGAGCCAAAACTATCAAATGGTCGCCTGTTTGTTCGGAAAAACTAGACATGTCGCAACTGTACCTTTAGAGAATCGTAGAACGGTCAATTTTAAATGATACACAACCATTAGTTTGCCGGAAGTCTTTGGTCAATTGAGGAAAACAAACCAGATCGGATACGACGGCACATTCTCCACATGATAATGTGAGCTCTTAAAAATCATCCGCCGTACAACCTAATGGTGTCTTTTTGGTGGTACCCAATGATTTCTTTTTGTCCTCCTACATGAAGAAGAAACTGCATGGTGAATGATTTTCTACGCCAGAAGAGGCAGATGATGTGTTCAAAAACCTTGTTTTGCGAATACCATCTCCACAGTGGCAAAAATGCTTTTCGGATTGGTAGAAACGCATGTAAAAGTGTATGGTAATTATTTGGAATAGTAGAAATACCAAATTTTCCCATGATTTTTTACAAACGTTTTTTTTACATATTTTCGAATCGTAAAATACGAATATGAAGCTTTTTTCACGATCTCGCATGGTTTTTCTAAAAAAAAAAATTTCACTCTCACTCATATAACTTGTATTTTCCGATCACTACTTTTAAATTTTGGCCACTTCTAGTAAAATTCACAAACACAACACAATATATAATCATTTTTTTTTAACGAAATTTACATTAAAAAAAACTCGTAAATATGCGAATTTTCTATAAAAAGTAAGAAGACCGTTGGTTTGTCGTTTGAACTTTTTTCAGCTTTCAGATGCTGAGAATTCGTTGTGTGATTTACTATGCGATATTGCCACGTTGACGTGGATTTTAAACTTCATTAGGATGAAAAACTTGGTAGTTCAAATGCAATTAATTGTAGTCATTCCACTATTATAGCATTAAATGTTGGTAAACTTGCAGAATTGGTATGCTAAAAATAAATAGATCATTTGGTAAACTACTTTGATCTAAAAACCAAGATTGAACCTAAACTGACCTGAACCTAAATTTCAAAAAACATGTTAATTCCATAGACAATAAAAACTACTAGACCGCGGATCCTATAGAAGAAAGTTTGCTCAGGCTTAGAAAGAGACAGAGTGTTTTCGATGAGTAGTACGTCTCTTTCTAATGGCGAAGCTAAAAACGATACACCAGATGTCACCTGACTGGCATTAGAAAGAAAAATACTACTCATGGAAAACGCTCTATCTCTTTCTAAGCGTGAGCCAACTTTCTTCTATATTAATTACTATTAGTTACTCTTATGTCTATGGTTAGTTCAAGTCAGTTCGGATTAAATCTTGGTTTTTAGGCCAACGTAGCTTGCCGAATAATCTGTTTATGATTGGAATTCTAATTCTGCACGTTTACTCACATTTTATGATACAATACTGGAATGACCAAAATTAATTAAATTTGAAGTACCAAGTTTCTTATACCAATGAAATTTAAAATCCACGAATCCAGGTCAACGTGGTAATATCGCATAGTAAATAACAACAAATTCCCGGCCTATAAAATCGATTGTTTTGATCTACAAAGAGAGCATACCCAAAAAATAAGATTAAACGACATGCCCAACGGTCTTCTTAGTTTTTATAAAAAAATCGCATTTTTTCGCGATGTTTTATTTAAATTTTCCTTAAAATATGATTAAAGATCGTGTTGTATTTATGAATTTTACTAAGAGCAGCCAAAATTTAAAGGTAGTAACCAGAAAATATAAGTTGTATGAGTGAAATTTTTTTTTTTTTAAAAGCCCGAAAATAGGAGGTATGTAAAGAATCATCAAAATATTGGTATTTCTATTATTCTGAATAACTACCCTGTGGGTATTGATCATGATGGAGAATTTTTTGAAAAACAATAAAACCATTTTCAATGAAAAATACTTCTTTTTGTTCGTTGGTTTCAAAATAATTCTCCGTACATCTATTTACATGGTCTACAAACTTGTACAACTGTCGATTATAATTAAAAATTTGTTTTGAGTATTTCGTATTTGATCCTATAGCTGATAAAAAAATTATATTTCTATAAAGGCAGTTTTTAACTGGCAAATTATTTAATTGCATTTTAAGGTATATACAATTTGCCAAGTCATTTTTGCAATAGCCCACTATCACAAAATCTTTGTCTGTAAAACCTTTTGCCCACAAGATCTTTCAGCCCTTGGTCCTGCATGGAGTATTGTTTTACAACTGACTCAAATTTATAGATTGTACCTAAAGGTGTATTTCTGAGTGCCCTATTTAGACCAATAACTGTATCATTTCCTAAAATGAGTATTTTCCAGATGTCAAATACAGAGGCAACATTCTCTCCTACTTGGGTAGTATTGGAAACCAAAACATCTTTATCAGGAATAGCTTACTTCCCTCCATTGTCCTCATTGACAATTTTTCATTTAATTTGCCAATTTTAATGCAGTAACTCATCTTTTCTTCTTTTAGCAATCTTATCGATGTAATCATAATTCTATTTGTTTCATTAAATTCAATAACTTTTCTTTGCAATGTGTTAACACTCTCATTATGCAGGGTGCTTTCTTTTTCAAGAGTATTAATAGCAATAGTGAGATTTTTATTTCATACATTTAACTCATTTAATGTCTGATTTAATTCTTTTTTAATTGCCTCAAATGAATTTATTTCTTTAACAAGCTCCATTTCCTTTGTCTTTAAAGCTTGAATTTCAGAACATAAAGCATCATTTTGTTTATTTAGATTTTCAATGTGTAAGACAAACTTATTTTCTGCTTCTGAAACTTCAAGCTCAAACACTTCACTGTTTCTTTTAGGTCTTGTTTTATAGTATCCTTTTTTCCTTCAGATTTGTTGATAATGTCTTGATTTTCTTGTTATATTTCTTGATTTGATTTACATTATCACTGTAACTAACTTGACATTTCTCTGAACATAAAGTCCTAGTCTCCCAACTTAACTGTGTCAGAGAATTTCTTTTCAGGCAACTTTTTAGATATACAATTTAGATAGACTTTGAAATAGTTTTATAATGTTAGTTCAAAAAATATCTTAGAATATGCTGAAAACCACAAGAAAATAACTCATTTCTCTTACAAATTATACACGAATAACTATTAAAAATAAATATAGAGAAAACCATTTTCTTTCTTTTGAAATAAATTGAAAAGAGAGGTAAACCAGCTCTAAAAAAAATGTTTCAGTAATTTCAAAACCCTCTATAGGTAATAGAGATATGAAGGTAACATTTTTCAAATAAATCAAATCAATTACTACTTTTTACAATAAACAAGCAAATATTGAATATATGAAGTTTAAAATGCCACTTACTTTAATTTGTATTTCCTTAGGTGACATTTTCTTAATTTCTGAAAGTAACCTATCACCAAAGCCTTTGAAGAGGGTGGATCCACCCGACAACACTATATTTTTAAATAAAACTTTCCTAAGGTCCAAATCTGACTTTTGAATTGAATAGAGAAGAACCTCATGAAGCCCCTCGCATTCTTCACCTAAAAAAATAATATATTATAAGCCATTAAGTGTAGTTTAGGACCAAACTGTTATATAGTGTAGATATTGTTCAAATATAAAAAACATTAATTTTACTTTGTTCTACCTCAATAGAGAAAATAAATTTCTTGACTAGTATAAATATATTTAAAATATCTAAATAACTTAGCACCATAAACTGAAAAATACAATTTTAAACAGAAAGTCAACTAGACACCTTTACTAATTTTTCACATTTATATTTTAGTGAAATTAACGATTACCTATTAAATCAGGTTTAAACAATATTTCAGGAGCCCTAAATTTAGCTGGACCAACTTTGATTATACTTCCATCTGGAAGGGTATAGTTGATTGATTCTGTTTCTACTGATTCTTCTTTAGCAGGATTATTTGCTAAATAACAAGCCTTCTCTTTTAAAGTTCTTACTGATTCGAATTCCGCAGTTGTTCTGAAGATAATTCCCTCTTTTCGCAAAAGCAACCTGTAATATGAAGCATGTTAATATTTTTTATCAAGAGCAGAGAAAGTATTAGTCACAATTTGAAAGTGCTTTTTATTCAGTTAGTATGACCTATACTTGGTTACTTTTTACCTTAAATATCTAGAAACATCTCTACCAGCAATGTCAGATCTCATTATACTATGAGGTAAGGCAAATCCTTCATAAATAGGCACTGAATGAGTAACTCCATCACCTGAATCCAAAACTACACCTGTAGTTCTACCAGTGGAATATCTATAAATATCATGTAATATAAATAAACTTGTAAATAAATATTAATAGAGGAAATGTTTTCAAAATATTAATTATAGTTACATGAAAAACTTAGGTGACTAATATTATACTTACAAACTAAGTACAGCCTGCATTGAAATAAATAGTGCCGGCACATTAAACGTTTCAAACATAATTTCTGCAGCCTTTTCTCTGTTAGGCCTTGGATTTAGTGGGGCTTCTGTTAACAACACAGGATGTTCTTCTGAAAAAGTGTTCAGTTGATCCTTGCTAAAAATAAATTATTTTTTAATACTATTTATAAGGACCCAATAAGAATAAATAATCAACAGACTCTTATATGTACCTATAAATATAACTCCAAATTTTTTCCATATCATTCCAATCTGTAACTATTCCGTGTTCCATAGGATATTTAATAGAAAGAAGGCCCCGGTGTTCTTCTGCTTTCGGGCCAATGAAAATATCTCCTTCCAAAGCTCCTGCCATAACACGAACATGTTTTGGTCTGCCCACACTAGAAAATATAAAAATTGACGCATTTTTTTTTTTATATAATCGCCAAACTAGAAATACTTACTAGTTGGGAAATCTACATTTAGGTATCTGATCTCCTGCAAACCCAGCCTTTATAACTCCAGTACCCTGTAAGAAAATAACTCATTTATTAATAAAAAATTTGTACAAATTTAATAAAATTCTATAAACTCACATTGTCTATTACTACGGGCTGATTCACGATTACATCGTAAGCTTCCATTATGTAAAAAAATATCAGTATTCCTTAAATAACACGCCTTTATTCCTAAACTACGGCTTTTTCGTATTTTTGACAAATGGTAAAAGTGAGCCGTCAAAATTGACAGATGACTCATTCAACGTGAAATTAGGAACATTTTCAAAGGATGGCTTTTATAAAGCCGCGTTAAATTTTCTTAAGGCCTTTTCTCATTATGGGTTCCCATCACGGCTTTCTGTTACTTTAATTTGTGCGTGATCCAGATACAAAAAAGCTGAAAACCCACAATTTTTTACGTATCATTCCTAACCTATCGAGGTTAAGTTACAAATCTCTTATTGAGTGTAAAACTAAATCTATTTGTAGTAAAAAGATAAAGAAAAGTTAAAATACCCACTATGTTTTCCAGAAACCTGACTAGGGTCGTCTTTAGGGTAAATTTTGAACTAAATATTAAATTTTGTTTACCTTATTTATTTTTTTTTTCAGACAAAACAGTTATCAAATTCATTGAAGCAAATTTCTATAAGAGAAAAGTCGTATACGCCTATAAATACAATAATAATGTTTGTACCCCAACAGGAGGTTTGTATTAATATAAAATTTATTTCCATCACTCGGTATATTACATATTTTAGGCATGGGTAGTAGAACGTATGGGTAAATTTCACCGCATTTTAGATCCAGGTTTAAATATACTAATTCCCATAGCTGACACAGTTAAATACGTTCAAAGTTTAAAGGAAATGGCGGTTGATATACCTCAACAAAGTGCTATTACATCAGATAATGTTACACTAAGTATCGATGGAGTGTTATATTTAAGAATAATAGACCCATATTTAGCCAGTTATGGTGTGGAAGATCCAGAATTTGCCATTACACAACTCGCACAGGTAGTTTTAGAGAAAATTATTTAATTTTATTCACCAAACATATAGTTGTGAAATATTGCTTAATAAGTATTTTTTTCCATTATAGTAATAATTTTTTAATGTTTTTAGACAACCATGAGGTCTGAACTGGGTAAAATCTCACTAGATAAAGTATTCCGAGAAAGGGAGAGTCTTAATATCTCTATTGTTGAATCAATAAATAAAGCAAGTGAAGCATGGGGTATGACCTGCCTTAGATATGAAATTAGAGATATACGATTACCGCAAAGGGTCCAAGAAGCTATGCAAATGCAGGTACTTGCCTAATAAATATTTGTATAAGAGAAGGGGTTTATACAATTCATTTATTATTGTATCTTTTTTAATATAGGTTGAAGCTGAACGTAAAAAGAGAGCAGCTGTGTTAGAATCAGAGGGAGTAAGGGCAGCAGAAATTAATGTAGCAGAAGGTAAGTTATAGTTCTTACTGTTACTTTGAAGAAATCTATATGAAGTGTTTTAGGTAAAAGGCAAGCAAGAATTCTAGCCTCAGAAGCTGAAAGACAAGAGCAGATAAATAAAGCAGCTGGTGAAGCTTCAGCCATTAAAGTTGTCGCTGAAGCTAGATCAAAGGGATTACAAGTAAGAATTCAAATTTTAAATACATTGAGAAACAATTAAAACCTACTTATATAGTTTCTTCACAATTTTTATGACTTTGTGGTTGTAGAAGTATGATCAAATTTTCTTGTAGATTATAGCTGATGCTCTTCAAAAAGATCTAGGACCTAATGCTGCTGCTCTTAGCATAGCAGAGCAATATGTAGAGGCATTCGATAAACTAGCCAAGACAAATAATACACTTATTTTACCTGCGAATGCTGGAGATGTGTCCAATATTGTGACACAAGTAAGTATACGAAGGCTATCAATTAATTTTCAATTTTAAATATTATTCATTTTTCAGGCATTATCAGTCTATTCGGCAGTTACTAAAACTCAGCATTTAGGTCAAAGAAAACCAGAATATAGGAAAATTCGTCCCTTAAAACCTCAAGATAATTTAGAAGAGTATTTTAGCGATGAGGAAGATTTGAAAAGACACAAAGCAAAATTAGAATTGGAAAATACAAATTTACCTAAAAAGTAAAATAAATGCCTATTTTTTTATATCAATATTCATTTTGTTTGTTTTTAATTCTTTTAGAAAGTGAGAATGTTTATATTTCTACCGTTATAATTTTTTTTTATAGATGATGGAATTTTGCATTTAAAGGAATAATAAAGATTTATTTGAAAATATAAATTGTTTTAATGCGTTTTCCATAATTTAAAGACAAAAGGCAGTCTCAGGACAAGAAAGTTTGGTAAGTAATAACTCTGGTAATAACCCCAGAACAAGAACGTTAGAGAAATGTCGCAACCATGTATTTAAAACGTCACACAAGGCCATCCCTTGATGAAGTGGGCGCTCCCACTTTGCTTAATATAACACCTAAACAGAATCCTATTCGATGCTAGCGCCATCTCTTAGCAACTAGAAGAATTTAGATTGCAGCGCCCTCTCCTAGCAGCTAGAATAAGTAATTATTTAAGGTTTTGTAATTAACTTAAATATGTTCAGCAACTTCCAAGAAAAAAAACCGTTTAAAAGAATAAGTTATCAAAAAAACATTATACTAAAAAAAGGAATACATAAAAACCATATTTACTTATAAAATATGGTTTATATTTCATTTCCATTCTTTAGTGAAGTTTCTTTGAACAAAATATTCTATTAAACAAGTTTTTTCCTTGAAGGTGCTAAAAATATTCAAATTTATTACAAATCTTTGAATTTATTATATAAAACTAACTAAAAATACCTAATTCTCCTTTGAACAATTTTATATGAATAATAACTAATTCATTTTTGTTACCGTGAAAATTTCATTTTAAATAGTAATTTCCTAAAAAATTAGAGAATTCTGCTAGTTCTTCTAAAGTTGCAACTATGTAATATTTATAAATACCTAATATTTCCTCTTTTTAAAACTAATAATACAGCTTAACGAATTGAAAATAATATCCTTTTCTATTCAAAGTCAGCAATGTCAAAAAATAACAAAAGTACCCAAAGTTATTTATTTATATTACTGAAATAATAATATACATACAATATATTAATATTAAATTTAGTAGAGCCTTATAACCAAGCTGCAATACTTGATCATTTCCATATTATACCTGTAAAAAAAAGTATATCAATAAAAATTGAAACTGTGATTTACCAGGGTGAATTAAATTTAAACCCAGTCTAAACTGAAAGCCAACAGCTAGATTCACTTAGAAGGTTTAAGATTTAGGCCCACAGAAGTTAGATCTAGTAGACCAATTTTCTTTTGTTTATGATTCTGTCATAATTTATATTATATATGTCAAGAAATACAATACTTATATAGGGAGATTAAGAATAAAAACCTAGCGATATAACCTTGAAATATCTAAAAGAAATAGTTGTGTCTGAAAATGATAAAATTCTCCATTTTTGCAGGTTCAGTACAAAAAGAAAATTATTTTTAAGGTTCAAAACTTGTATGACTGATTGTTATTCTCGTCAGTTCCAACTTTCTACTGCGAGTTTAGACCGGTTTTACAGTTACACTATCTTAATGAATTAGGGGGTACGGAATTAAATTAACACTTTTCTATATATTAATTGAAAAAATATTTTGTTTTTAAATAGATGGAAATGAAAAATTTTGTTTGGTTTTATATGATAAGAACTCTCCCTACCCCTAAAACACCTTTTTACACTTGAAACTAACTGTAATAATTACTTGAGATATTCAAGATAACTTTTCTATTGGCTGAATGTTACTACAAATCATTTTAAACTAAAAAATGACAGTCGTAAACTTCAGCCATTAATATAAAAGGTTCTATAACAAGTTTAAAAATTAAAATAATTTATAAATTACTTACAATACATCTTCAACAATTTAAACAGTAAAAAGAGTGATTTTCTACACGACGACTTTTTCTCAGTTGGAAGGTCCTGAAATATTATTTTAAAATAATAAAGATTACAAAAAAATACAACAGCTTGAAAAATCTAAAAAGTAAAAAGAAATGATCTTATAATTAAAGAATGGCTTATAAATTATATATACAGACAAAAAGCAAAATTACTTATACTTCATAAAAATATACAATCATTATTCGCAATATAACCAAATCATATTATAAATTAAAATGTGAAAAGAAAATTATTCATTATTTAAAATCTGCCAGTACAAAAATCAATAACTTAGTTGTCATCCATCATATTTTATAAAGATTAAAGCTTCAAACTTTTACAATATCCATACTATTGATAGAAAACGGCTCTAAATATTTTGAGGGAGATGATCTGTTAGAATTATGCTACTGATATATGACTAAAATTAAATCATCATAAACTTAATTTCTGCGTGTTAAATCTATTACTTTTTTTGAATGTCCCTTAGAAAACTCTGAAACTTTTTTCTATCTTTACAAAACTTAAAAATAGATAAACGTAAACATAAAAAAAAAGATGCAAGCATTTTACAGACGTTATCTGTCATATCTATTAAATTTTGACGCGCGTACTTTAAACAGGTGATATTATACTCTTTAAACTTGACAAATAGATGTTCACTATAAGTATCAGAAGCAAAAATTTTGTTATTACATTGAGAACATTTAGGTTAGGTAAATAAAGTTTTCCATTTCAGCTGGGACTCGAACAAACATGCTCATGCCTTCAGGGCTGGCACCCTTCCTATTGGGCTACTAAGACTTATGAATAATAGTTATACTAGCAAAATTTCACATTCAAAAGTCACACTTTTATATCTAAAATAATAAAAATTTATCTCGTTCAGAGTATATTTTTTAAATGTTCATATTAAACTTTAAATATATCTGTTATTTGTGTTTAATGATGTTATCTTAAATATGTGTAACACTTTAAAAAAAAACACATTACGAACCTAAATTCATCTTAGTTGACTAAGTTTGTTTGTAATTAAAAAAAAAACATAACAATAGCATTAAACAATATTTATTTACACAGAATAAAATGCAAAATATAATGAACGTTGACATTACAATTTCTCTAAAAAAGCAGCCTTTGAAAAAGGTACTGATTTTTTACTTTAATTCTAAAATAAATTCCTCCGACTTAAAAATTAGGAGGAGAAAACAAGATGATTTTATCAAAGAAAGAATAAATTTCTCTACTACTATTTATCGTGACAAGTCTCATATAGACTAAAACTATGTTACTTTTCTAAAATTACGACTGTAAAATACCATCAACTAGTTTCTCTCATGTTCATACTGCTTCAGATAAGGTGAATTTGGGCTCATATATTACTAAACACAAAAAAATAAAATAAACTGTAGAGGCAAAATTTGAACCTCCTATAACTGATTAGAAACCATTACTCTACAGAGTCATCTACGAAAACCACCAAACAAAGTAAATATTTATAATTCATTGTACCTCACCAAAGTTCAAATTTAATATGTAAGTTTATAATTTATTTAATAAAAATTGAAAAGCATTAGTATTTCAAACTTTAAATCTACATTTTTTGTTTTGTATCGCATTATGCGAGCAAAAATAAAAACAAAACAGAGCAAGACTTTGAGGCGGATGATTGTTATTACAAGTTATATTCATTACTAGTTAAAAATTAACTTACAGATCATACTTACACCTGCCTTTCGCCACCCAAGCATGAAAACACGATACAAAAATTTGGGGCCACGTATGAATTACCATGCGTGTTCTACAACAAAATACGAACTACTAAGTAAGTGATTGGAAAAGTATAAAAGAATTCTGTCTTTACTTACCAAAAATTTTGGGAAAAATACTGAAAAACGGTGAAAATTTCATAAAACACTCGAAGCAAAACCCCCAACACCTGTTTCGGAGACAACTGACACAACGTCACATATGTTGCCAACATAGAATTAATTTTTATAAATATTTTTTCTTGGCATTTTTATTAAAAACAGATCACTTATTTGCTAATTTATTACAGAAAACACAATATTATTGATGTAAAATTTGGAAATATCGTTAAATGGGCTAAAAAATTCTATTATTAGTTGTAAATAGAAAATTTCTATTGTTTGAAGCCTAGAGTTTGAAACGTCACAGATGATATCGATTTTTTCCCGCCGCTGAAGTGGGCGCGCGCCCCCTCAAATTCGATGTTGCCGTACACTCATATTCTAGTGACACGGCCCTGGTAATAGCTTTGTTTGCGGTAAGGATTTAGAACCGATTCTGAACTAATTCGCATGCGCAGTTGAAATAGCAGCGTTCGCGGATAACAAAGTTCAGAATTTTTAGTTACAGTCCCATGTTCGCGGAGAAAATAATTCGGTTCGAAATCGATTCTGAACCAGTCCTACCGGTTCTAAGGATTGAAGAAGAACTGTAAGTTCGGAATTTTATGCAGCGCCAGCGTTCATGCTGCGGCCGCAATGTGCAGCTAATTGACAATAGTTTTTATTTTATTTTAGGTTTTTCTCTTGTTTATGTCATTCGTTGCATTTGATGTTCCAGTATATATTTTATTATATTATATTGGTTTTACTTTAATTAGTGTTAATCGACCTAGAATCTTAAATAATATGTTAAAAAAAAGTGTTAGTTTTAACCTAAAAAAAATATATCTTTAGTGAATACTCCCATTATGTCCATTTATCATCCAGCGATGAGGACTTAAAAGAAGTTTTAGAGTTTCTCAAAATTCCTAAAAGTGCTAATTATTTTGAGGAAATTTTGCCCCCCATTTTCAGTTAAGCTGAGAAATGGACAAGAACTGGCGTGTATTATGGTTTGCGATAAATGAAGTTACATCGTATAGGGACGTATCAGACCGGTTTTTAGTTTTATTAAAAATGTATTTTGAATCAAAAAGAAATTGACCTAAAACTATTGCGTTTTATTTTTTGTTTAGAAAAACCCCCATCTTTTTATAAGGCGTATGTTTAGAATTAAATTTACTTTGAGGCTCCCGAAATATGAACTTAACCCAAAATAAAGAGTAAACAATAGATATCTGTTAAAATATATATTTGTTTATCAAAAATTCTTTTCAGCAAAAAACAAGACGTTTTATTCCAAAAGGAACTGACAGTTAAACTTTATATTATATAAGAATAATAATTATAATTCAATATTTCTTTAAAATAATACAAATAATAAAACCTAATAAAAGACAGTTTTAGGTTATTTAAAACAAAAAAAAAACAACTATTTTAACCAGCATTTAACACCGTATGCATACCAGAGTGGACGATTCAAAATTCCAAAATCGTTCGCGGTAAAAACAAATCCTGAACCGGTTAATAACTGAGCATGCGCTGTACGGCAATCCTGAACTAATTCCGTACTAGTTCTGAATCGGTTCGGAAAGTGACCCGCGAACAAAGCTAATAACAGCTTATTTCCATTGGTTTACTACCTAAGATGCACATATTTTATGCCAGTGTATGAAATAATATAGTAAACTACACATACAAACTGTGTCGAATAGTTCCACAACATTGTCATAGAGGGCTGTTGCAGAATTTTTTGCTAAAATTTGGCTTACTTGTAGTCCTGGTAGCAAACTCCAAGTTTTATATGAAAAAGAGAAGACATTGTGTCACCAAAAACCTAACCTTCAAAAAAAAGTTTTGCAATCCATTTTTTTTTATTTATTTACTATATTTTAACTAAAATGGATCTAGTTAAATACAACAATGATAAACAAAATGTTCCAAAATTCTCTCGATTAACTTCAGGTATGATAAGTTCGTAGTTTTTAAATAGACTGTGAAATAATTTACTTTTGTTGTAGATGTTTACTTTTTAATTCAGAGGTTTTTATCCAATGGGGTACTCAAAAGGACATTACAAGTAAGCGCGTAGTCACTTTAGGAATTCTTTTAGCTATTTAATTAGTAGTTATTATGACATTGATTGAATAAAACTAATTTATGCTGATATGTAGATAT
Organism: Diaprepes abbreviatus; assembly: GCA_034092305.1. NCBI lineage: Eukaryota > Metazoa > Arthropoda > Insecta > Coleoptera > Curculionidae > Diaprepes > Diaprepes abbreviatus. The sequence goes on along the minus strand of JASJET010000210.1, from coordinate 7,372,209 downwards.
AATGTTGATCTTTTGTTATTTTGGAATAATTTCAAATATTTAGACAAATTAATTAATACATTGCTTTATTTCCAGACTTTAAATGAGGAGCTAGAAGAATATAAGGTAAAATAGATCTATTGTAAAAAATCTTTGTTATAGTATATAATTTATTTATATTTTTAGATTTTGCCTGAAAGAGTTGATTGGGAAGGTAATCAACATGAAAGGTCTGTTGAGGACATGGTATGTATTTCTAAAATACTAGATTTGTAATTGTTATTTTCATAAAACATCTTTATCCACTATCACAAAAAAATTGATTATTCACATAATATATTCCTTTTTCTTTAGGAACAACAGTACCCCTATATTCATCAAGACTTCTTATATTACCTTTGCAATCAGGCTTCTTCACATTTAAATCCAAATTGTTCTCAAATATCATCATATTTAAGTTTCCGTCCAAAGGCAAAAAATAAAAATGGAGTATATCACAATTATAGACAATATCACAATTATGTAACAAGATTACATGGAACTCCAATACAAGAACTGAAGACACAGTTTAATATAGGTGAGTTAGGATTCTTAAATATTATTTCAAAGGAAAAAAAAATGCTTGAAAGTTTTGTGTTATAGTTATGATTTTTTTCTAGTTAATAGTATAAGAGGTAGAGAAGTTGGTGGACCATTTTCCAGAAATAGAGCTATTACTCCAAGAATATACAGTGGGATACAAAATCAACGAACAACCCTAGGGCATTTATCAGCTGTATACTGTTTGTTATTTGATCATTCAGGAAGGTAAAAAATATTTTCTGAGCATTTTTTTTCTATTTTCTTGGTATGCCAGGTGTCCAAAATCTATTCATCCAAGGAAAATTTTTGTTTTTCTAGATATGTCATAACAGGAGCAGATGATCTTCTAATAAAATTATGGTCCACTTATACAGGACGCTTAATTGCAGCATTTAGAGGTGCTTCTTCAGAAATTACAGATATTGCTATTGATCCTGACAATTTTTTATTAGCTGCTGGATCTATAGATCGAATTTTAAGAGTAAGTTCAATGCTGAGATTTCATGATTTCATCAATATAAAATTTTTTTGTAACTGCTATATTTCTGTTTTTACAGTTTAAGATCATTAAAAATAGTATGATATATCTGTAGTTATTCTTTACAGTATTCCTAGAGATTGCTCTCTATTTGTGTATATATATATATATATATATATATATATATAATATATATATATATATATATATATATATATAATTTTTTATTTTTTAAGGTATGGAATTTGCAGACTGGAGCGCCTGTAGCTGTTCTTACAGGTCACACAGGCATGATAACATCTGTCAACTTTTGTCCTACACCTTGCTGGGGCTTAAAATATTTAATTAGTACCAGTACTGATGGATCTATAGCTTTTTGGACATACCAATCAGAAGGAGTGGATAAAGTGGAATTTAGGTATTTTAATTAGTAGTTTTATAATCAAAACAAAATATGCTCTATTGTCATAAGAGGTCAGGTTAGGGAAGCCTTAGATCATCTCAAAAGTTCAGACAGTAGGGATATATATAACATTAATGTCAGAAGGGTTAAGTCTATCAAAAACCTCATTATATCCCCACTAACAATATTATTTAATAAATGTGTCAAGACTGGTTTATTTCCTGACTCTTTTAAAAAATCTAAAGTTATTCCTGTTCATAAGACAGGTTCTATTGATGATTGTCAGAATTATAGGCCCATAAGCATTATTCCGGTGGTCTCAAAGGTTTTTGAGATTATCCTATCAAAGCAAATTTACGGTTATATGGAAACCTTTAATATCTTTGACCCTTCTCAGTTTGGTTTTCGGGCGGGAAGGGGCACTGAATTGGCTGTCCTTGATTTGGTGCGCACCATTGTGTCTGAATTTGGGAGTGGTGGCTTCGCTGGGATTACATTTTGAGATCTCAGCAAGGCTTTCGACTGCATCTCACACGATATTCTTCTAACAAAATTGAAACACTATGGTTTTGGTTCTTCAAGTCTCTCTCTAATTAAGTCTTATTTAAAAAATAGAGTTTAATGTGTTTATTATAATGCTAATTCTTCAGAGACCGGTGTAGTGAGCGTTGGAGTGCCGCAGGGCTCGGTATTGGGACCTGTTCTGTTCATAATATATACAGGGTGATTCAAAAATCGATCACGAAACTTAAGGGGGTGATTCTACTTGACAAAATAAGGGTAGAGCTTCATATAATTTTTTTTCAAAATGTCATTCGTTTTCGAGTTACAAGTCGTCCAAGTTCAAGTTTTTATTTTTTGTTTTTTGAATTACTCGCTTACAGGAAAACCGATTTGACTAATATTTGAAAGATAGGCTAAGTCTTCTGCGCTTCATCATTTTAGTAACAATTCACATTGATTGTTTGCCGCTAGAGGGCACTTTACCTACATTGAAAATTGTTTTTTTGTCATAATTTTTTAGTGTTGACAGCTACAGTAGTTTTTGGCATAATTTCTGAAAGACTGATGCCAGGCCTTTAAAAAAGGTGCTCTTTATTTACATCGCTAAACCCAACGGTTTAGACGTAAATCACCCTTAAAAATTAAGTGGTAAATTTACTTTTCTCATTTCATTACCACCAGCTACCAGGTAAATAGCTATCAAAGTATACTAGAGCTGTCAGTTTAACATCAAATAAATTCGCTTTTTAAACTATTTAATTTATAATCTTAAAATAACTAATAATGGCTAATCACCAATATTCAAATATCGAATATTGTGATATACATTTTTGTTATGGAAAAGCAAATGGTAATGCAGAGTTGGCAAGAAGATATTATATGGAGAGTTATCCGGAAAGAAATATCCCTCATGCTCAAACATTTTCCAGTGTGCACAGGAGGCTTGCGGAATGTGGTTCCTTTAAAAGTTATAATGGAAATAGGGGAAGACCTAGAACTGCTAGAAACGTGCAACAAGAAGAAAGAGTGCTTGAAATTATTGAAGATAATCCAGGTATTAGTACTAGAAAAATTGGGAATGAAGTGCGGCTCTGTCAGGCTAGTTCATGGAGGATACTAAGAGAAGAACAACTCTACCCGTTTCATTCAAAAAAGGTGCAGGCTCTTTATGACGATGATCGGCCGAGACGGTTGGAAATGTGCAATCAGATCCTAGCTAAGTATGAACACGATAATCGATTAATTGGCGTCATATTATTCACTGACGAAGCTGGTTTCACTCGTGATGGCATAACAAATCTACACAACATCCACACATATGCTTACGAGAACCCAAACAATGTGGTAGAAACGAAACATCAGCGTAGATTTTCACTAAATGTGTGGGCAGGGATAATAGGAGATTACCTTATTGGTCCTCATTTCTTTGATGGCCCATTAACTGGTGACGTATACTTAGATTTTATCCAAAATCGTCTCCCATTGTATCTGGAAGATGTGCCATTGGAAGTAAGGGCCAACATGTGGATCCTCCAAGACGGAGCTCCGCCCCACTTTAGTATACGTGTCCGACAGTATTTGAATGCAACGTATCCTGAGCGATGGATAGGACGAAGTGGACCATTGGCATGGGCAGCGTGGTCACCAGACCTTAATCCTATGGATTTTTTCTTTTGGGGTCATTTGAAACAATTGGTGTACGATATTCCAGTAATCAACGTCGAGGATCTTCGCTTCAGGATAATCGAAAAGTGCCAAATTATTAAAGAAACACCAGGAATTTTTCATCGAGTTACGCGACATTTTTTGAAGAGTGTTAGGAAATGTATGGAAGAAAATGGGGGACATTTTGAGAATCTTTTTTAGTTTGTTTAGTACTGTTTCATTAATTTTTATCAATTAAATGTATATCGCAATAATCCATAATATGAATATTTACTGATTAGCCATTATTAGTTATTTTAAGATTATAAATTAAATAGTTTAAAAAGCGAATTTATTTGATGTTAAACTGACAGCTCTAGTATACTTTGATAGCTATTTACCTGGTAGCTGGTGGTAATGAAATGAGAAAAGTAAATTTACCACTTAATTTTTAAGGGTGATTTACGTCTAAACCGTTGGGTTTAGCGATGTAAATAAAGAGCACCTTTTTTAAAGGCCTGGCATCAGTCTTTCAGAAATTATGCCAAAAACTACTGTAGCTGTCAACACTAAAAAATGATGACAAAAAAACAATTTTCAATGTAGGTAAAGTGCCCTCTAGCGGCAAACAATCAATGTGAATTGTTACTAAAATGATGAAGCGCAGAAGACTTAGCCTATATTTCAAATATTAGTCAAATCGGTTTTCCTGTAAGCGAGTAATTCAAAAAACAAAAAATAAAAACTTGAACTTGGACGGCTTGTAACTCGAAAACGAATGACATTTTGAAAAAAAATTATATGAAGCTCTACCCTTATTTTGTCAAGTAGAATCACCCCCTTAAGTTTCGTGATCGATTTTTGAATCACCCTGTATAAACGATCTACCAAATAGTGTCCCTTCTTCTTCCGGGGTTGTGTTGTATGCCGACGACACAACTTTAGCTAATAGGAACCCTGATTTAACGAGCTTTCGGCTTACAATGCTTGAGGTGCGGTCGGGGCCTCGCTGTGTTTTGATGTCAATTAGTTGTGTCTCAATGCTAAAAATGTCATATTTACTCAAAAACAGCTGATTGGTTATCGGCAGACTGTTAAATTCTTGGGATTACATATGGATCAAAAGTTGTTATGGAATGAATACGTTCAGATTGTGTCAAATAAAGTTTCAAAGAATTTGTTTCTTTTGAGAAATCTTGTGCGAGTTGCAAATCATGAAACATGTATGAGCGCTTACTTCAGCCTCCTCCACACCCATCTATCATATGGAATTCTTATCTGGGGACATTCACCGCATTCTGGCAAACTCTTCAGTCTGCAACGGAAGGCCATTAGAATTATTATGGGGCTGCGTTTTCGCGCAGACGTCAAAAACCATGTCAAGAATCTAAACATTTTGACATCAGTATATATATTTAAATGTTTATTGTGGATCCATGAAAGACGGGAACAATTTACACTGCATAGTGACATTCACCATTACAATACAAGGCAAGCTTCACTCATGGCACCTGACTTTGTACGTCTGACTAAGAGTCGATATTCTGTCAATTATTATGCTCTTCGATTTTACAACAAGCTTCCTTTGCATCTAAAGAGCCTATCATTTGATCTGTTTAAAAGCAAAGTTAAAAATATAGTGATGCAAAATAGCATTTATTCACTTGACGATTTTATTAATGCAGACTTAGTGTCTTGTTGAAATATGTTGATGTGATAGGGAATTAATATTTTGTTGTTTATTGAAAACCACCAGTTTGATGCATCTTTTAACTCATAGGTTTGTCAGTGTGATTGTTATTGTATCTTGCAAGAATTTTTATTTTGATATGTGTAAAATTGTAATAATTGTGACACAAATAAATATCTATCTATCTATCTATCAATAAGATAGTCTTGTTAATACAGCTATCTAAAAAAAAATGTTTCTCAGAAATTTTAACGTCCAAGGTAATCCATGTTTTTTTCTTTTTCTATTTTAATTTTTTGACAGGAAAGTTATTATTGAAAAGTGTTACCAAAATGTTATAAAAACGGTCCAATGAATCATCAAAATCCATAGTCCTTCTCCAATCAACTTGGCTCCCATTTACTCAAAATCTATCAAATTTTGATGAACTAAATTCTCGTCCAAACCATTTTACAACTAGGTTAGTTTTAAAATCGATGGTAAAGCATCTATGCACAGCTTCATAATTATGCTCCTCCATAACCGTTAACTTGTAATTTGGCGGAAAATTTGCTTTCTCCAGCAACATTTTTGGCAACACAAGTTCATATGATACAGAATTAATAGATTAGGATAAAGTAGTCTTTGGAAGAAAATTTTTGTGTGTACTGAAGGCATATGTTATAAGCATAAGATGGGCATATTGTTTGATTTAAAATGTTAATTGATTATCAACTCATAACCCTAGAAACTTATCCTGATTGATTCTTGTTATTTTGATGCTGTTCATCCTAGGAGCAAAGTTAGTTATAAAACGTTGTTTATAAGAAACTATATATTATGTTTTGCATTTATTTATAATTCATTTATTGTAAGAGCATTAATTTTTGAATCAATAGTTTGGTTTGCATGTTGAATGCGAATATTATGTTTGGTTTAGACAGAACTATGAAAAACTCATCTGCATATAGAACAGTTGTAGATTTGTCATTTAATTCAAAATTACTTACTAGGTTATTTATAAAGAATAAGAAGGGAAGGGAGAAAGTACACTCCCCTGTAGGGCCCCATATTAAGGTATTTTATAAATTGATAAAGCCATACCAATTTTTCCCTAAATTTTTCTGTTTTGCAAGAAGGATTCTATAAGCTCATTAAACATCATTTCTAAAGCTTTAAGACCTGCAGTTTTTTTAGTAGTATTTTACTATCGATACAACAAAACGCCACACATCAAGTCAGAAAGTATGACGATAGTGTAATGATTTTAATCAATTGATGTATAACTAAATTGAATAAGAACCACTGCTTCTGTAAGAGTAGTTGATTTATTGCCTGTAAAACTATCCTGGCTACCAGACAGAAAGTTATATCTGCCAAGATAAAGAATATTAAACCAGTCAGCAGTTAGATCTCAATCAACTACAAATCTCCTTTCTTATAGAAAGTGTGGTTTCTCCACAGTTCAATTTTTCAGGAAACGTGCTTTTTTCTATAACTAAGTTAAATAAATAACAAAGTGGATATTTTAAACAATCCCATACATATTTAAGAACAAAATTATTTTTTGTTGTCAGCGCATTAAACATTTCTCCTAAAATTATAGGTGGCATGTGAATAGAACGAGTCAATGTAGCACTTTGCACTTTGAAATAAATATCCAGTTTCTGATTTAGTGCGAAAGAAAAATATTCATAAAAAATATTGGGAATTTCTGAGGGTTCCACAAGAACTATATTATTGTCTTGTGTGAGAGAAGGTGTTGTATTAGTTTTAATTTTGCCTAACTTAAGAAAAATCACATAACTTTTGACATGCCACTAGAATATGTAATTTTATTTTGGAAAAAGTTTTTTAATTGTCTTTATTTTGAGTTTAAATGTTTTTTTTTTTTTTGATTTCTTTATACTGGTCATTCAGATTTTCTGATTTGGTGTTTTTACTAAGCAAGAAAAGATTTTTTTAATTCTTCACATTCCCTTTATGAAATTGTAAATATTTCTTTTAAATAGTAACTTTATTAAATCTAGAAATACTCCAATATTGTACCAAGAAAAAATCAGGCCGGGACAAGCCCAAATGATTTGCTCTTCCTTCAGCCCAGGAGGGACATTTTTGGCTACAGGCTCAGCTGATCACAATGTTAGGGTCTATTATATGAAAGGTAGGGGCGAGTGTAGTATTAAAAATTACTATGCTTACAAGTTTTTCTAATTTTACAACTTTATGGGAGGCTTAATAAAATATTGAAATGGTCTTTTTTTAAGGCGATGAAGGTCCTCAACGAATATTAGAAACTGAGGCCCATACTGACCGGGTCGACTCAATGCAATGGGCACATTCTGGTCTGAGATTTCTATCGGGCAGTAAAGATGGCACTGCGATCATTTGGTGGTTTGAAAGACAACAGTGGAAAAGTTTACATTTAGATATGACAACCAAGCTGCCCAGGTAAGTTAAGGCAAAAAATATAAAATTGAAAATATTATCAAAATAATCTGTTAATACTATTTATTGACAATAATAGCTACTTATTTTTTTTTTTTTTCAGTGAGAAAGTAAATTCTGATTTTGATGGTAAGAAAATTAGAGTCACTATGGTTGCATGGGATAGATCCGATTCCTTGGTAGTGACTGCAGTTAGTGACCATACTTTGAAAGTATGGACCGCTTATAGTGGACAGTTAGTAAAAGTTTTAACTGGTAAGTTGAGAAAATATCTACCGAATGTTATATAATAGAATATTTAATTTTAAAGAGCATAAATTTATTAAAATGTATAGAATTACTATTTTTTCATACTAGGTCACACAGATGAAGTTTATGTTCTTGAACCACATCCACACGACGATGATGTCATTTTATCAGCAGGCCATGATGGTCAACTTTTCGTCTGGGATATAAATAAGGGAGAAATCGTAGCTAAATATTTGAATACTATAGAAGGTAAGTAAATAATAAACTACTGTTTTTAGCTTCAAATGAAGAAATCGTTTTAAGAAATATGTGAATTTGTTAATAGTTATTTAGACATTTTAGCTAAATATAGTTTCATATTGTGGTTTGTAGGTCAAGGTTATGGTGCAATTTTCGACGTTAAATGGAGCCCAGATGGATGCGTCATAGCAGCTAGTGATTCTCATGGTAACATCTTAACATTTGGGTTTGGAAATGGCAGCATATTCTATCAGCAGGTAATGTATGGGCTATTTTCAATATACAGTAACTTCAATCACACCCTATAAATTAAACAACAATAGATTTGTTTGAAGGCTATTTATGGTCGGCGGGGAGAGGCTTTTTTGATGTTTGACAGACATAAACACGTTAACTTATCTTTTCTTTCAGTTTAATTGCTTGTCGTGACTCTTTTAAGCGTTAGAAATTACTATAAATGCGAAGTTTACAATTAATAGTAACAAAAAGAGGATTTAAAAACTTATTTTTATTGGTAAATATTCTTAGATATTATTTACACATTGAAAATAACAATAATAATAATTTAGGCAACCATAAATTCACACTTTTATGTATTCTAGAATTGACGTACCAATTATCATATGATTCTCGTTTAAATAATGCAATTAGAAAAGAATAGTACTAAATCGGTATGTGTGTACCAAGAAATGAAATATCTACTGTTTATCAACACTTTTTCAAATATAAATAAAAATATTATTACGTTATTCAGCGTTCAAACAACCGTGCTCTAGTTCTGACGTTATGCTAATTCTACAGGAGTATGTTCGAAGTACAGTAATTTTTATGCTGTAAATACTAGATACAATTCTTGTATATAATTATTGTCTTTTCAGTTACCCAGAGAACTGTTCTTCCATACGGATTATCGCCCATTGGTGCGCGATCAAAATTACTGGGTTTTGGACGAGCAGACGCAAGTCCCACCTCACTTGATGCCACCGCCATTTTTGGTTGATATAGACGGTAATCCTTATCCTCCCATGTTGCAACGGATGGTACCCGGTAGGGAAACCTGTAATGTTGATCAGCTAGTGCCTAATATTGTTATTGGAAACGAGGGTAAGTTCATAAAATATGTGAAAAGAAGAAGGATAAATTATTTTTGAACATATATATATATATATATATATATATATATATATATATATATATATATATATATATATATATGTATACATATATTTTTTTTTGCTAACCTAATCGTGGAAACAGAAGGTAAGCTAGCTCAATATTTTTCAATTAAAATTTGGCAAACTTAGCTATAATATATCTTTTAAACGTCAAAAAGTTTTGTGTTATTTGTTTATTTATTTGAAATTAGGAACACAAGAAGTAATTCAAGATGTTCCACGTCGATTATTGGAAGATTCAGAAGACGAAGATGTGAGGGGAAATGCTGGTGGTTCTCTCAGGAGTCAGCGGTAAGTAAATATACTTACTCAAAGTATATTTTTTTACGGAAAAATCATTACGGTAGATTTAATTTGAATTTAGCTGTATTCAATAGTCTTTTTTTTTTAAGAATACGGCAGAGCACAGGAGATTGGCAGACAGATCACACCATAGAATGGAAGAAAAATGTGTTGGTTAAACCTCTCTCTCCGGCAGTGTTAGAAAGAGCAAATGAAATAAGGTATAACTAATAAAACACGAAATTTCTCAATCACTTCTGTCGTCCCTATCGAAAACTAGTAGAACTTCAGGTTTCTATATTTCAGAAAGGAACGATCGTACGACAATTTTTAAAAAAGCGTTTGAACGCTTTTTCCAAGTTCTTTATTTTTGACCAAAGTACGATTTTTTACCAAAAAAAAAAAGATTCTTTTTTCAATTCTCGATATATCCTTAATTAAGAAAAAGAAAATCTTCAAATAGGAAAAACATGTGTTTTTGCATGTAGAATAACCTCAAATTATTTTGGAACGTTTTTCGTACATTTCATTATTTTTCGATTTCTATTTTTTGGTTTTTTTAATTTTCTGGAAATAAAAACAATAATAAGTTGTTTCTAAAATAAAATATTAATTCCTAATTTTCATAGAATTTTTTTCCCATTTTTTAGCATAAAAAAATTTTAATTTCTCCATTTTTTTTATATTTCATTCAGTGGTAAATAGTTGTATGATATGATAAATTATACAAAAAAGATTGAAAATAATGTAAAGAAACTTCTTATTTAGAACAACTGTTTGAAGTAATTAGTAATATAAATTATAATACTTTATAAGTATAAAATTATATCAGATATTTCGTATCATACAATAACATATATATATATATATATATATATATATATATATATATATATATATATATATATATATATATATATATATTCTTTTTTTAGAAGTAGAAACAAAATTTTACACTTTTTCGTCGCAATTATCCCCCCCTTACTTTTTATCACAGCTTCACATAATCGTAGCATTTGTACTATAAGCATACCTAAAGTTGTAGCTTTTCTATCTTTTCACTCCTGTCATAAAATGTGCCAAAGTTCAGTTTTTGATTTCGGACAAGCCTTTCTTACTGCAATAGGATTAAGGTCAGGTGGTTGTGAGGGCCATTCCATCACTTCTAATTTTGTTTTGTTTTTCTAAACTTTTTAAATACTCTTTACAAAGTTTTGATGAGTGTTTCGGGTCATTGTCATTTTAAAATATAAATTTAGATTGAAGTAAACGTTTGCCGAATGGAACATTTTTTTGTAAAATTTTTTTTATAATCTGCTTTCTTCATAGTTCCCTCAATTTTTATGAGATCGCCAAATTTTGACCCTGCAAAATACCCCCACACCATTACTGAACCTCCACTGTGTTTAACAGTAGGTGTAATACCAGTCAATTACAAATATTTTACCTGTTCTCCTTCTCACAAAAATCTTTCTTTTAAACCCAAAAATTTTAAATTTAGATTCATCAGACCAGCGTACTTTCTGCCATTCTTTTACAGTCTAATGTTTATGATCTTTAGCTCGCTTAAGTCTTTTTGTTTTGTTTACTGATCTCAGTAATGGTTTTCATATGGCAACTCGTCTTGTCAAATCTCCTTTTATAAGTCTTCTTCAAATAGTAGCCTCACTTACTGTATTATTTAAAGATTTATTAATATACGAAGCAATATCTGGCACTGTTAATTTTCTATCACGTAAACTTGCATTAAATTGATCTGCAAAAGATGTTTTTTTTACAAGTGTTTCCACGTCTATTTTTAATGCTGTTCATTTCTTTAAATTTATTAACGTTATAGTCAACGGTACGTCTACTGTTTCTTAACACTTTTGCAATGTGATTGTTACTTTTTTTTGTCATTATGAAGAGCAATAATTTGAAAACGAGTAAATTCCGACAATCTTAATAGCAAGTAATCTCCAAGAATTGAACGAAATGCTACAACAACTAAATGACGTATCCGCATCTGTAGGCCTTAAAATGAACTACAACAAAACAAAAATAATGAGCCACGAACATAAACAAACATAACGATACAGAGGATAGAAAACGTCGAACACTATGTATACTTGGGTCCTGACATCAGACTAGGGAAATCAAACCAGGATGCTGAAATAAAAAGAAGAACACAACTGACCTGGGCCGCTTTCGGTAAACTTGCATACATCCTGAAAAATAATTCAATTCCCATAAATCTAAAAAGAAAAGTATACGACACATGCATATTACCGGTGTGTATGTATGGATTAGAGACCATGTCCCCCACCAAAAAGTTCGCTAAAAAATTAGAAACAGTCCAAAGAGCGATGGAAAGAAACATGCTTGGAATATCATTAAGAGACAGGATTAGAAACACCGAGATAAGACGCAAAACGAAAATCAAAGACATCGTGAAGGAGGTTGCAAAGATGAAGTGGCGATGGGCTGGTCACATAGCCCGATATGAGGACAAAAGATGGACACGAAGAATCCTGGAATGGAGACCGAGGGAGACAACAAGAAGCACGGGAAGACCTCAAAAAAGATGGGTAGACGACATAAGGACAGTGGCGGGCAAACAGTGGATGAGATTGGCGAAGAATAGAGAAAGATGGAAACAATTCAGAGAGACCTACATCCAGGAGTGGATGGACAGAGGTTGACAAAGATAGAGAGAGAAAGTTATCACTAACTATCTATAAGGATCTAAATATGAACAAAAATTTGAAGTTTTAGGCGTCGCAGAACATTAAGAAAAGTTTTAGAGTACATCAAATATCGCGGCAGCAACTGAACGCATTAGCAGCATATGATACTAAAAAGTTGGTTGACAAACAGGCAGGTCTGACGACAGGGGGGGGGGGGATGATTTCCTCCGGGTCCGGACTTGATTCCATAATTTAAAATTTGTAGGGTGTAGATTTTTTAGAGTATATATATATATATATATATATATATATATATATATATATATATATATATATATATATATATATATATATATCACTACATAGTATAAAACAAAGTCGCTTTCTCTGTCCCTTTGTATGCTTAAATCTTTAAAACTACGCACCGGATTTTGATGCGGTTTTTTTCAATAGATAGAGTGATTCAAGAGGAAGGTTTATATGTATAATAACATCCATTAAATAGTGGAGAAATACTGTTATTTTTGAGGTTTCTAATGTGATGTCGTTAATTATCATATTTTTTTTCCGCTTACATTGCAAACGCAGGCTGAACCCTACGAGATTTATCAAAATAATGTACTAATTATTTGTACACATTGAAAAGGTCTACAGAAAACTCCGCGATGGTATATGTCTATCTCTCATGGATATCCCACAATAACATTTTTTTGTCATTTACTTTTTATGACAAATAATGGCAAATTTTGAAGCGATTTTAACCAATACAGCATTAATCCTTATCCAATTAAATAACTTAAATACATTGTTGATTTAATATAGATCTATATGGTCCTTTACAGCACAAGATTTAAATGAATATTTTCGAAGATATTACAGATTTAAAATTGCGGGAAGTAGCGCTTACGGCGGTACTGGCCGACCGGGGCGGCGGCAGCGTGCCTATAAATAGCGCGTCGGAGGCCGATGTAATAATTGTTGTAAAAATAAAATAAATAGTCACAGTTTTTCTATAGTGTATTTAGTATCAGCATTGCACCCGTGCGAAGCCGGGGCGGGTCGCTAGTATATATATATATATATATATATATATATATATATATATATATATATATATATATATATATATATATATATATATATATATATATATATATATATATATATATATATATATATATATATATATGTGGCGGGGAGGGTAATCTTTGACTTTCTTCTCAGTATGGTGGTACAGGTGGGCCACCATCTCGATGGTGGTGGAATAGGATGAATTGTGTTTTATTACAATTTATTCTAACTGTGCAACCTCTAACACAAAAGGGATATGATGGAGCGAAGTTTGCATTCACTGTTTCGCATTTTACTCTACTTACATACGGAGTTGCATATAGTTGTACGTTTGCTGAATGTGATTTCAGCACTACAACAGCATAATGTGGATATAACCACTGCTAATGCATCTCACACGGAGGAATCCGTGAAAGCCGTATAAACATATATATATATATATATATATATATATATATATATATATATATATATATATATATATATATATATATATATATATATATATATATATATATACCCGACTTTCTTGGCTAAGGCCCTGCTAACAGAGATTATGTACTTCATACTGCTCATTTCTATGAGTCTATATTTATGACAGTAATTTATTGTATATGTAACATGTTAGTATTAAATGTGTATGTTTTAGAGTGTCAAATTATTTTTACTTTTTTTTTTCATATAGCTTACAAATATTTACAATTATATTGAACATGATAAATTAAAAATTTTTTATGCTAAAAAAATGAAAAAAAATTGTCCCAAAATTAGGAATTAGTATTTTATTGTATAAACAACTGCAAAAAGCATATCGTTTTTATTTTCAGAAAATTTAAAAAATCAATAAATTTAAAAATCGAAAAATAATTAAATGCGCGGGACACATTCCGAAACAATTTAAGGTTATTATACATGCAAAAACCCTAATTTTTTTTCTATTTGAAGTTTTCCTGTATCATTTGTTGTTAAATATATATCAATCTTTGAAAAAGGCGTAATTTTTTCGTAAAAAAGGGCGTATTTTGGTCAAAAATGCACTTAGGACAAAATTTAAAAAAGTATTTTGAAACTTTCGGAAAACTCCAAAGAACTGTCTGATCAGAACTTTCCTACGAGCCTTGAAACAAAAATTGGGTTAAAATTAGCACAAGCAATTTTTTTTTGTTTTATTCTCGACTCAAACCCTTAAAAAATTAAAAATTCCACTCGCATTTAACACTGTCTGCAAGTACAATCATTCCTTACTGATATATAGAACTTTGCAGCTCTACTTGTTTTCACGTAGGAATGGCAAAAGTGATTGACAGGGACCATACATTTTGAAAAATTTGTAATGAGAACTATCTTTAAATAATAACTTCGTTTTTTAGGAAATTAACTGAAGACGCTGAAATGAAAGAATACCAGAAACAACTACGTCAGAGACCACACATGATTTCTACCGCTGGACCGAGCAGCGCTAAAAATAAAGATAAAAAAAATCGTGGTAACAAGGGACCGAGAAAACCTAAGAGAGGTGGTTATAGAGAACTAACGGTGAGATATTTCTGGTATTGTTTAAATGATTTTTAAGATCATTTATTATGCAAATTTGTAACTTGAAAATGGTCTAGTCAACTAGACATACCATACACTGGTTGAACTTTTGTAATAAATGGTAAGGTCTAAAACTCTTGGACTTCCTACTTTAATGCAATCAATAATTTAAATATTTATGGTATTTAGTGAGTTAACTATATTCATTACTAACCAACAAAAAATAATTATTTGGTTTCGTTTGTTGTTGAGATATTATTTAATAAACACAGGTTGTTAAGGAGATTCATTTGCTACAAAACACATACTTTGTGTTCATTAATCAAATATACAAACAAATGACGCATCTATGGGGTCCTCATTCTTACCAGTTATAGCCAAACGTATTTTGTGTCTAAAAGTAATACACATTATAACAATAAGACAAATGAGTACACAGTGTCATCAGTGTTATCAGTAAAGTCTGCATTTGGTGGAAAATAAATTTTAAATGCGTTTAATTTTTATACTATGATTTTTTTATTAGAAAATTTGAGTATTTTCGAGTAAACTATTTCCTTAATATTATTAATGTGTATTACTTTGAGACACAAACTACGTTTTCAAAAATAGTTATTTTATGAAGTTACCTTATACAGGGTCAAAAACAAATAAACTTTGCATCACACGTGACCAAATTTTAATAGCCCTATTTGGATTTTGTAGAAAAACACATTTAATATGGCGATATTTTAATCCACCAGAAGATGGCTCCGGTTTAGCTTGTTTGCTTGCCCTTCGATCCTCTATAGTGGCCTCAAAAGGTATATCGTAGCGGTAGCCCGAGATCATATGGTCTGTGTCCACTTCTAACTCAGGGCCCCTTATTTTATTATATATTGTGTTATGTCCTGTCATTGGCATGCCCTGTTGGCATTGAGTGATATAGACGGTGAAGCCCTATTTTTGCTCTTTGAATTACTAAATATAGTGGAGGTTGGTGTAGAATGCACTCCATTGCTGAAGCTGAAGTCAATTTCATAGCCCCCGTGATGCTCAAACAGGCGACCCTCTGTATGCCGTCTAGCTTGGTCATAGCTGTCCTTTGCATTACCTTTGGCCACCATACCAAGGCTGCATATGTAATCCTACCGAGGCTAGCTCACCTCACTGGTGTATAACCAATGTACCATCTTTGGTGAGAGGCCCCATGTTTCCCCGCACAACCTTTTAACGATCATCGGAAACAACTCTGATTTTCAATTTTGTTGTTAATTTTTCCACATGCTTATTCCCAATCAGTCCAGAGTCCAAGACTACTCCTAAATATTTAACTTCCTAGGAAAGTAGTATTGTGTTTTCTTGTAGGATAATGGGTTCGAGGTCTTCTAGTTTCCTCCGTTTTGTGAAGGGGATTAGGACAGTCTTTTGAAAACTTATATTTAGTCTCTTCTATCTTACTCATCTTTCTACAACCCTGAGAACCTGTTGCATTTTTTCCCTCACAGTTGTATTCAATTTACCTTGGGTTAAGATTACCAAGTCATCAGCATATCCTAGTACTGAGTGACCTTCCTTGTTCAGAATTTGCAAAAGTCCATCCATTATCGGGTTCCTTCTGTGGACACCCATACAGTTATCCGCGCCATCATCGTTACTCCAAGCAGTTCTGTGTAGACAATC
This sequence comes from Diaprepes abbreviatus, assembly GCA_034092305.1. NCBI lineage: Eukaryota > Metazoa > Arthropoda > Insecta > Coleoptera > Curculionidae > Diaprepes > Diaprepes abbreviatus. Next base: position 7,355,621 of record JASJET010000210.1, on the reverse strand, counting down.
CTGTCTTTTAGCATGTTTTCTATCCACCTGCAACAGGTCTCTTCTAAGGTGATTGAAATGACGTGTTATCAAACCCCCCTTCTATGTCTAGAAATGCTCCTAGGAGCACTTCTTCGTTTTCTAGCGTATTTTCCACTTTGCTGACTAGTTCGTGAAGCTCTGTCTCTGCAGACCTTCCAGTCCTGTAAGCATTCTGGTTTTGATGAAATATATTGGTATGATTGCAGGGTGTTGCCAAAAAGTCATGTTGTTACCGCACACATATTAACTTTATAGATTTTAGCTAAATCTTATGTTAAATTTATTGGATACAAAAATTGCCGATAGCCCGATATAGATCGGTATCCGCCAGAAAATTATTGGAATCAGCTAAAAAATGATATCGGTCGCTTATTAATAGAAATTTTAATAAAGCTCTATGAAAAACGTATTAAAAGAAGAAAGGACTATATAGAAAAATAATAATATACATTATAAGTTACTTTTTCAGTTCAGGCCGGAAACGTTTGTAGTTTATTACTTATTCATGTTATAAGCAGATATTTAATATTTTAGGAAGAAGATTTAGAAAAGTATGACATCGTGCCACTAAGTGAAGACACAGGTGAATCTTCTTTCTCAGATTGGGCTGAAGAAGTGTCTGAACAAAAGAAAAGACGGTAGGTTTTTAAAGTAGGAAATTATTTTAGTAAGGTATTTTAAAGCTGGGTATAGACATGCAACAGAACACAGCAACTGTGTGCCTCGCAATACCGTAACAGTATAACGTCGTAACATCGCAGCTTCTCATGAGTTGTCTGTCTTTAGTTGTCGCAGCAAAGCAATATTACGTACTCATATTACACTACATGTTTGCACGTCTGGATCGATTGTGCTCAACATCCATCTTACTTGGAAGAATTTATCAAATTAGTGATTTAAAATTGGATATGTTCTTCAACTAGATCTATGTAGTTCTCCTATTCCTTGTTACCTAGGAAGTTGCTACATACATTTTTGAAGGCAGTCCACGCCCTATTTTCTTTTCTCGAAAGTCTAGTTTCAAAACTTTCGCCTTTAAAAAGTTCTCGGATTTGCGACCCAACAAATATTTCTTCTTTAAGCTTTGCCTCACTTATATGTGAGAATTTCGGTCTCAAAGAAAGCCTTTCCTTCTCTATTTAAGATTTTATTAAAAAAATTTTAAGTCCTAGATTTATGTGCAGAGAAGGAAAATAAATTTTCTGCTGCTTTACTAAGGGTTCATTAAGGATATTTTCCAGACCGGGCACAATGTTTTCACGTTATTCTTTAACGACATGATATTGATTTCTGGCTTGGCTGTCCCATTCACATAAAAAACAATAATATTTGGTGTACCCACTCTGCACTCTTGTAAGTAGTGCAATAACTTTTAGATCGGCACATTTATGATATTCGTATCTTATGCTTTGAAATAATATATGCATGTTCTCTTACGTTTCTTTCATATTTACAGCATGGACCATGGCAACAGATGGTTGTTTATTTCCATTAAACAATAAAACTGCCTTTAGACTTCGATGAGTCAATAATAGTGGCCACTCGGTAGATTTATAGGAAAGGCCAAGTTCATTGATACACCCGAAATATCATGATAGTAAACTAAGTCATTTGCCATTGTGAAACATATTGCCAACATAGATTGGCTTTTCCGAAATATGGCAAATTTCACTTTTTTTTTGTAAGAGATTTGACTGCTGTAAACAAGAACCAGCAGCTTTTCAATCACTGAGCTCTTCTTGAGATATAATATGGGGCTGTTTACTGCTATTACATTCGTAAGCGTCTTTCTCTTGAAATCTTGGACCGGCTTTTGGTTCAAAATCATCTAGTTCATCCGATTCCGAGTCGATTTCGTAATTTTCTGGAGGCTTAGGGACATATATGCTAGAAGCGTTATGAGGTACAGGTCTCGTGGCTGAGATAATATTATGATATAGATAGATATAGAAAGCCCCAGGATTTTTGTTAAGCAAAAGTAGGAATAATCAACACGATTCTAAATTTCCTGCTAAATCATTGGTATTCCAAACCTCATACTTGTGAGTACCCAGTAGCCACCCTATTAAGATTCTTGAGCAAATGTGGCAGCCCAAGTTTTGTCTTGATCGCCAACTTTGCACCCAGAATATAATTCGTATGCTTTTCTTACAAGTGGACTCGAAGTCTTTCGTTGAGTTTTGGGTGTCACCACATATATATATATATATATATATATATATATATATATATATATATATATATATATATATATATATATATATATATATTTCTAATATTTTCTTGGGTATAGGTTTTTCCATTTAGAGAAACAAAGGACAACAATTTTTCTTGACGTTTCGCTCTACATAGTGAGCTTCTTCAAAAGAGCTGGTATATTTATTTTACATCTACGAAATTACAAAGTTTTTTTTATAATAAACATATAACACAGTAATACACATTTTTATATTTTTAAATCAATTAAAATTAATAAAAATAAAACAGATTTTAAAATAGTCTTAAAGTTTAAAATTTTAAAACAATACAACAGGTTAAAATAGGCTAACAATTTACTAGGATCATTTTATACCAAATTAAAAAGCAAAGTTCCCACCAAAAAAAGATCTAACGTAATATATGCTATTCCATGCCTAAACTGTCCTAAGAAATACGTTGGCATAACGACACAATATATTGAAAATAGAGTGAATGGACACAAGTATACTAAAAACGCATCGACATCCTTACATAAACATGAACAAACATCTAAGCATGAATTTGATTTTAAAAACATCCATATTTTAGATACTGACAGAAATTATCATAAATTAGTCATCAAAGAAATGATACACATAAAAAAAGATAAAAATGTTGTAAATGACAAGCAGAATGTCAAAAACTTAAGCCAGATATACCATAATTTGATATTTTAATAAAACATACTTGTAGCGACTCTATAATAAATATGTGTAATGATGCTTGGGACGATTTCATATACACTCATGCAAACGAAAGAACGTTATTAAAAAACAAATAATAATCTTTTTTCCTATTTTTTGCTTTTTCTAAAAAGAAATCTATCCATAGCAATTGCATATCGAGTATCATAACTGAATTTTATTTTTAACATTCACACAAAACTACTTTCAAGGTATGTACTATTTTATAATTTTCACTATTTTAACCTATTTTAACCTGTTGTGTTGTTTTAAAATTTTAAACTTCAAGACTATTTTAAAATCTGTTTTATTTTTATTAATTTTAATTAATTTGAAAATATAAAAATGTGTATTACTCTGATATATGTTTATTATAAAAAAACTTTGTAATTTTGTAGATGTAAAATAAATATACCAGCTCTTTTGAAGAAGCTCACTATGTATAGCGAAACGTCAAGAAAAATTGTTGTCCTTTGTTTCTCTAAATGGAAAAACCTATACCCAAGAAATATTAGAAATATATATATATATATATATATATATATATATATATATATATATATATATATCATTTTTTTTTATTTTGTCTTTTCTTGGGTTTAGGTTCTATATTTAATAAATACATAAAAACTGTTTGACGTTTCGCCTTTTATTCAAGGCATTTTCAAAATGTTTGCCTCCTTGACATTTTGCTGTTTTATTCAGAAATAAAACAGCAAAATGTCAAGGAAGCAAACATTTTGAAAATGCCTTGAATAAAAGGCGAAACGTCAAACAGTTTTTATGTATTTATTAAATATAGAACCTAAACCCAAGAAAAGACAAAATAAAAAAAAATGATATAATCTATGGTTCAAGAAACAAGAAAATATATATATATATATATATATATATATATATATATATATATATATATATATATATATATATATATATATATATATATATATATATATATAAGAAACATCGGGTATCGAGAGTACCAGAAGTGACGACTACGGGGTATGGTGAAATTTGGAATTACATGGGGTTTAATGGGTATCTCCGTTATTTTAAGCCCTAAGGGTTGAGACTTCGTAGATTGGTGGTCATCTCCAGACGCCTCATGTAGCGTTGCTAGATTGTGCACAATTTCTCTAAACTTACAGAAAACGTAGACGGGTTACATAGGTAGAAATTATCGAAATTAGTTTGGCGGCGAGGATTCTTATGCAGAATAGTGTTATAAATGACGGTACGAACTGAAATGGAAACAGGTAAAATTTTGTACGGTACAAAGTGAGACTACCGGTGGTTCATTATTTGTGCGATTTTTCGATAATCTGCAAACATATAATAATGTATAATGAAGTGGATATTTGAAAAGTGAATTTATTGACGACTATAATGAATTTCGAATGACGTTAATCGGATTATTTTTGCGTAATTGCTTATTCATTTACGTTTTTCTACTATTCAAAAAAACATGCTAAAACACAAGTTGTAATGCGCCAAGCAGGTATAAAAAAGATACGTATTTTTTATGTAATATTATGTCTTTTATTTAAAAATTTGTTTTAATAAAATCGTGGTCGTGAAAGGTATGATTACAATACATATTCAAATTATAACCCCAATTGAATGAGCGAGCGAAACTGCTAGTTTACTGAAAATTGGACGTAACAAAAGCAAACATGTAGAAAAAAGGTAACGAGGAAATATTCAAAGTTTTTTTTTATTCTAGAGCAAAACGTCGCAAAAACAATTACGTCCACGAGTCGTCGTCAGATAATGACGACGATTCGACCGACGAATCGGAGCATTCTGACGAAAACTCAGACGAAATTTCCGATCGTGAGAAAGTGGAACGGAAACCTAGGAATAACAGAGAAAATAACAAAGTTGCCAAAGTAAGTAATGAAAACAAAAACTCTTAATCTTAATGGTAACGGTTCACCTGGGAATGATCTGTAATAATTACTTCTCGAAACGTAATAGTTCTAATAACAGTTATGTGTGAAAAGGAATCAGTATATGAATAAAAAAAAAACTATATGTCGCAACTTTACTAATACGTTTAGTTTTATAAAAATATATATTTTTTTCAAGAAAAAATCAAGGAAAGCATCTCCAAAACCTTCTACATCGAAACAAAGTGGTGCTCCTAGAGCGTCGGCACCCAAGAGTACCCAAGTGCCTAAAAAAGAGCAAGTACCGAAAGTAGCCCAGACGGCGAAACAACCAGCGGCGGTACCATCATCTAGCGGTACTGCCAGTATTTCGAAGGGACCTAAAATTAAGGTAAAAAAGGAATATGGGAAAAATAGGCTATATGACTCTATTAAAAATATGTTACAAATTGTTGTCACCCTAATACATTTCAAAGTATAAAAGCGTATTTTTTGTTTATTTTTCTATTAAAATATGTTTATATTTTGTAAGAAATGTAAAATAAATAAAGTTTTTTATGCTTGACCACGTGATAAAAAACGTTCCACGATTGGTTATAAATCTTATGACGTCACATATTAGTAAACATTTTTTAGTGTTTTCGAACTATTTTCGAGTTAACTGCTGATTAACGAGTCTTTTATAGTTATTTTTCAAGTTACTTTTTAAAATAATCCTGATTTTTATGTTGTGGAACTCAAAAACGTGAAAACACCAATATACACTGGGCAGCAAAAGACTAGGCATACCACTATTTTTTAAAAAGAAAAGTGTGTATAATATCAACCGTAGACAAAATCAAGAAAATTTGACAAATTAAATTACTGATAAAAAAATAATATAATTTAAAAATAAATAGTTTGCAAGGCATTATCACTGAAATAGACAATATTATAAAAAAAATAAATACGGAACTTCATTCGACTCATTTAAATCAGCTGGTCGTAACTAGTCGATTTCTAGCGTGAATTGGAACGAGCAAGATAAGACACTTCCTTTTTTGGACTTGTTATTAACTATAAACACCTTGGGTTTTAGCGTACAATGGAAACCCACACATACTGACCGATATCTCAATGTAGAATCACATCATCCCTCTCAAAAACAGGCAGTAGAAAAACACTAGTATCAAGATCTCTCCGCCTGACAGAACTTAACACACTAGTATCAAGATCTCTCCGCCTAACAGAACTCAACCAAAAGAAGACGAAATAAGACACATTTCAAAAGCTCTAGAACGGAATGGTTTCTCACAATCGGATATAAAGAGAGCCATAAAAAGACAAGAGAAGGCCCCAACAAAAACCAAACCAAGATCATACAAGGAACAAAGCCATAAACCCATACATAAAAAAAATAATGGACAGAATCGAAAGAATATTAAGAAATCACAACATACAGCCCATATTTATACCACAAAAACAATACCCACATCCTGGGAAATTCTAAAGATAAGTCCAACTTTGAAAATCATGGCGTTTACAGCATTCCATGTCAGATTGCCATTAAACATACATAGGACAAACAAATAGGCGCATATCAGCCAGAATTCAAGAACATAAACAAACAGTCTCAAAAACAAACATACTACCTCGGCTCTATTTCAACATCACCAAACAACCCGACATAGCATCGATTTCGAAAAAGCAAAAGAAATAACACCAGTACAGAACTACAAAATCAAATCAAATGCCTCTTTATTCAATAAAAAGTTTTTTGGTTCTGATGAAAAACCAAAAACTTGAATGAGTGGCGTCTAAGTTAAAATACAATAAAATAGCTAAGTAAAAACACTAAATCTAAACATTTACATACATATTAAATGAAGTAACATTCACATAACATCCTATTGTCAGACATGACACTTAAAATTCATTTAAAAATGCAAAGAACTCATTCTGCATATATGGTTCAATATGAACCATTAAATCAAAAACCGTTTTCTTAAAACGTTTGAAATCCTTATCCAACTTTACCCCGATTGGCAGAGCATTAAAAAATTTAATTGCCAAGAACCCAGGCCCTTTTTCTGCCACACTAAGTCGATGCTGTGGGACATTACATCCTATATATCTCGTGGCAAAGCAATGCTTAACTTTATGCTTCTTAAACCTGTCCTTGTTTTTAAAGAGAATTAAGATACCCAAGATTTTAAATTTTCCCCTGCAGGAATCCAAGCAACCAATGCCAGAAAGTAGCGGGAGAGCTGAATAAATGAGACGATGCTTTACATATTACTACATAGAAAACATTAATAAAAAATCAAGAAACAAAACAACAAAAATCAACTAATACACGAGAGAACAGCATACAAAAATCAAATATATCGCACTCGCCAGAGGGAAGGAGCCTCCGAAGCCGCTCGTCCAATCAGAAAGCGAGCCAGCTAAACAAAACTCGAAATTCAACAGAGGCCACCACTATGCCAAATGAGATTTTAGCGAAACGTAAAAGCGATTTTTTGAACTAACAGATTGAAGCCCGGAATACCAAACAATTCATTCCACCATCTGTGAAAACCTACGATATAACAACATTTACATATATATATATATATATATATATATATATATATATATATATATATATATATATATATACAATTTTTGGTAAATATTACTCTCGTATTAAAAAGTGAGGAAAACTCCAAGATAATGAAGATCTGGGTCCGGAAAACGACGAATCGCTGTTTCGACGTTATTTGGGACTCGTTTCTCTCTTTTTTCTACACTTCATTATTATTGTTTAGTTTAGGTGTCATAGTAGTAATTCAACTTCAATAATTTGAAAAAAATAACAAACGAAAACTCTCAAACAAATAAAGATATAACACGTTTGATCTTCCGTCACATACTGCAGTGATATGGCTCGCTTTTTGAAGAGGGGATCCCTCGCACATCGAGGACACCCGACGCGACTACAGCAAGACAAATGAATGACGTAAATCAAAACAATTGACGCTTTCTTTAAGGAATGGAATCAAAATATTATTTGACGTAACTCGATTACTGCTTGAAATTTGTAATAATTCTGTAATATTTTTCGAACAAGTTTTTTTTGTTTACTATTATTAAACCGTTAATATTGTCTATGGTTGATATTATATACACTTCTCATTTTTAAAAATAGTATCTCATGTATACGTGATGAAGCTTTAGATAAGGAACATTGATCGACATTTTTAACAGTTCAGCTATATGATATTCAGTAATATTAAAACACAAACATACTCACATTAGTGATCTTCACCCATAATAACCACAGAATTAGCTCCTATACATCTGGGATCTCTATGGGCTAGTTTTAAACACTGTTTTCGCCTTTTAAGATTTATTGAAACAGAAATAAACACCTTTTCTGGAGTGCTTATGGACGTCAGTGTGCATTGTGGCACTACGCACCATTTATAAACGGGTTCCTCAGGGTTCTGCTCTATCCCCCACTCTGTACACATCTGATATACCAAAAGATCAAACCAACATACTTTTTTTATTCGTCGACGATACCGCTTTTGCTACGTTCTCGGGATCGTTTCGATTAATCTTATTAAGACTACAATGGCACAAAAATAAGTTGTCATGTTAACAAGAGCTCATTTTGCGATTACTGACAATCGGTTATCCATGGTTATCCGTTTATAACACTTCAATTCCTTAGAGGGATCACGCGAAATACTTAGGACTAGTCTTCGACAGGACGCTCTATTAGCTCCTCAACACAAACTATCTACACAAACAGCTTCAATTTGAAGCTCAAGCTCATAATCTACAAGCTTTTTATCAGATCGATCCTATCCTTTGGTGCTCCCGCGTGGATCACCACTGGTAGACCAAGATTCAGCAGACTAGAGAGCTTTTAAAACAAAATCCCCCGTCTTATCTGTGAAGTCCCTTTCTATATCAGAAACACGATCATTTATGGAGATCTTGGTTATGAAACCTTTTACGACTCTATCAAACACACTATAATTAAATACTTGGAGCACAGCTTTCAATCAACGACTTGATTACATCTCGCAACTTCACCGCAACTTCACAACAGCATTTACCGATTTGTCAGGAATTGGTTGCTGAACCATTAACCGGGGTGATTTTTATAAATTTCTGACTTAAAAGGCGAATGTATGCACGTCATTCTTATAGCTTTAAATTGAACACCAAACTCGATAAAGTCTATGGACTATGCCCGACTTCATTAAAGAATATAACAATATCATGGAATGGCGAACCAAAATGGGAGTTACTCAGTTATAACTAATCCATAATATGAAAAAATAAAATTATAACGGCAAACAAATTAAAATCCCAAGAAATTAAATAAACTAAACTTTGTTTACTATAATGTGACGTAATATGTCACAATGCGAAATAATTTTCCAATAGTAGTCAAATACCCTATTCACAACGTTGGAAGATTATCCATGCATGATGGCACATTTTGTTTGGGCTAAGTAGTAATCAAATTTAGTTAATGAAAGTATTTTATTTATTACAATGATTGACTTTTGCCATTGTCATAATAGTGGGTGATCTTTCTTCATATTGAAAATGTTTCTCATAGAAATCTTTAGTTCTTAAAATGTATTTTTCTTTCAAGATTTCTGAGCAATATAAGCTTAGCGAATGGTTAGCGGAAACCCGACCGAGGAAATCACCATATTATCCACAAATAGGAGATGAAATTGTATATTTCGTTCAGGGTAAGTAAGAATTCTCGTTTTACTTTACCGTTACAATAAAAACTTCAATTTAACGAATACGCGATAAAAGTACGGTAATGCGGAAGCGTGGCAATGTGCTACTACGCCTCCATGACAAATTCGACAACCGCTTCAACAAGTTTGTTGAAATTTTTTTAAATGTTGTTTATGATACCTTGTTCGTGGTCAACTTATTACGAATTTTTGACTTATTTCGCTAATTTAGTTCTCGAACTATAATTTCTTTCTTTTTCCCTTTTAGATCGAGCGTAATACTGTAATTTCACGTGTTTGTGATATCCCTTTCTAGGTCATCAACTGTACATGACAGCCGTGAAGCTAAAAAACGTCTACGAACCGAACACAAAAGAACTCCCCTGGACGAGCATGGAACTTCAAGATCACGAATTTTGCAAAGTTATCGGTATTCAGTACGAAATTAAACCTCCCCGATTGTGTTGTTTAAAATTAGCATTGCAAGATGAGGAAGGGCGTTTGACGGGGAACGTTTTAACCATCAAGTATCACGATATGCCCGACGTGCTCGACTTTTTTGTGCTGAAACAGTGTTATCAGACAGCGTTGTCCAGAGATTGGCAGATAGGCGATCGGTAAGATAAAAAATTTGTAATTTGTATTATTCGAGAGGGGATATTGTTAAGGAATAAAAGACAAAGACGAAGTTCTGTCAACCTTCGTCTTCTCCTTATATTATCTTTAATTAAAGAGACATTGTTAAGAAATTAAAGGCGGGTTAATCTTCTTCTTCTTCTTTTACCATCTTTAATTAAAGGGATATTGTTAAAATTGGTTCAGTGAAAGAATACTCATGCGTCATCAATCTATGAACATGTTAAAGACGGTTTTAAAACGATTATCTTTATTTATCTATAAATTAAACAAAAATCGGTTAGTTAAATCTTGAGATATCTTGTCCACCAATTTGAAAAACGAAGCTTCGAAAAAACAAAAAAAATTATCGCGTCAGCGTCTCAAAACCCAATATTTTTTAAAATTATCTTCGCTCTGGGATTCCTGGAACATATATGAGGTTTTCCATTGATGTTGCAATGTCCTCCCACTCTTTTGAACAGCTCTTTTAAATTTTCTGGCCTTTTTAGTATCTTGTTCGGCTCTCATTTTCTCACAATTATCGCGCAACTGTAATGCCCTAGACCAAACAGCGGTCTAATAAATCGATATCAGTTAATCTATTGTATTTCGGTTCAAGTACTTTTCGGATCTTCTACAGGAATAGCATTTTAATGCTTGTAAGAAGTTCCAGAGGCTTTCAATTTCTGATACAAACACTAAGTATCTTCGCCGAACGAGCACTTGTCATGCTGTGACTTCTCATCGGTGGATATTTTATGGTAATACTTAAATAACTGATACATGTATACTCATTCCAATTACAAGATCATAGTACATTAACTTATTAGTAAGATTGGCTGTCAACTTCCCTCAATCACCTATACCAGAGTAATTTTTTTGTTGCTTTGCATAATGGCGTATCCATTCGCTTTTGCACGTGATCTATACATTCCCTTTTGTAGCAATATAATTTTCATATTGTTTTGAATCAACACTTCCTCCATAAGTCTTATTATCTCCATCGCCTACGTACTTACCGTATCGTAGCGTTATAAAGTGTTTCGGATCTTTTGAACATTTCTACAATACTATTCACTTCCACCTTTTTAGCTGACCCTTCGTGATTGACAGAATATTTATCTGAATGTTCGTTGATCTACTTATCATACTCCTTAGTATCTTCAAGTTTTTTGATAAAACTCACAAGTTTTGCATTATGAACATTTTATAATAAGATCTAGAACTTTCCCCGAGTAAAATGATATAAAAGTAGAAAAGCCTAATGAGGATGAGGAATCACGTCTCATCCAAAATCTATCCTCTGAAACGGTGAGTTATTCTTGATAACGATTAGAGATACAACCTAATCGAAACGTCGTAAAAATAAATAATAAAGACAAAGCAAGTCCGACAACCACATTTTAGGCGAGTTATTCTGTTTTAACAAGTTTCTTGAACATCATTTTTTATGGACAATTCACAAATTCTTTTTATAGCAGTGTAAATGACATACAGGACTTTATTGTAGAATTATTGTAAAATTGGTTTAAGTGACTCTACGATTCCATAGAATTTGTCTATTCTTGCTAATCCAATACCAAGAACTCTGGACGCAAAAATTAATCGTCTCTTCACATCATATGCTGTAAAATTAATAAGAGGACATGACTATTAGAACTGGTTCACATTTAGCCGCACAAAATTAATTAACCGGTATCCGAAAGATACATTTATATTAGAATCAATGCTCTCACCGCTTTTTAATTTTTAAGCTGATGTACTGGTGCTAGCTCCATTGAATAACAATTTACTGCGTGATGTCGTTTCTTCGTGTCCGATAAGGACTTCTAATTGCTACTCTCCTATCTTTTTTTCTTATCAAGAGTACTCATTTCGACATTTCAATAATTATTTTCTATTAAAAAATTTAAAAAATATATAATTTTTCTAATAAAATTGGCGGTACTACTGTATCGAAAAGCAAACTGATTCTATGACGTTGAATGTTCCGAGAGTCTCAAGTATTTTCAGCTTTATGCACTTGAGTTAGTTTCACCTTCTGAAATTCCGTCAACTAACTCTTATTACAAAGGCCTGATTCAAAATATCTAATATAAAAGAATATTGAACCATACCTTTTGTCAAGGCTCTGACTGGTCCGCTCGCTATCTAAATTTCGGGCCGACGCACTAACAAGCATTTGGCCTCAAAAACCGGACAAAATTAATAACGTCGTTGTTTTTGACTCTAGACGTGTCAAAATCAGTATTCGGGGGTTTTTGAGGGCGCTAAGTTGATTTCTTGCATTATTTTACTAATCGGGTGAAGGGGGGCTGATTAGGATGGGGATGGGAAGGGGAGTAATATTAAAAAAACGTAATGGTTATCGTTTTATATGTTTTTAGGTGCTCCGATTTCATTTCTGGCATTACTTTATCAATCGGGTGAAGGGGCGCTGACTTAAGGTGGAGAGGGGGAGGGGAGTAATATTAAAAAAACGTAATGGGTATCGTTTTATATTTTTAAGGTGCTCTGATTTCATTTCTGGCGTTATTTTATCAATCGGGTGAAGGGGCGCTGACTTAGGGTGGAGAGGGGGAGGGGAGTAATATTAAAAAAATGTAATGGGTATCGTTTTATATGTTGACTTAGGATAATTGTACGTTTTCCCATAAAAAATCTAACTAAAGATAAAAACAGTCTCTTTATTGTATGATCAAGTAGGTCCTGAAGCACAACTTCAACACTCGTCTCCGTCACTCGGATTGACTCTGGTTTTGGATAGCAGAGTTTCTTTGCTTCTCTAATTAGAATATAACAAGGAAATATACACTTATTGGAATCGTGTAACAACTCCCACTGCCTCCTTGTAAAGTCATCTGCAACAAAGATTTGTAAAGCTTGCTCAGGCGTGTAATTTTTTACTTTCGGTTTCTGAGCAGTATTTATTACCTTCCTGTAAAGTTTGTTTCTTGTTGGTGTTGAAGTTGCATTTATTATAAGTTTAGAGGCCGCGGCATTTCCAGACATTCGTTGACGTACGCTGGTTGCATAGGTAAGCTCCTCAACAGGTACCTGTTCGCAGAGTTCTTTTGTATTTCGTCGTTTACTACGATCATGTAATTCATGGAAATGCTTCCTTGGGCGCCCCGTAGAATTCGTGGCCCAGTTATGTACTGGTATTGATGTATTAAGCCATTTCTCGTTTTTTTTTCAAAAATCTTTCTTCAATATAGTTAGATGATATCCATCTTTTCTTCAAATCACTATTAAAATGTTTTAAATCGTGATTTAAGGTATGGTACTTGTTTTGGGGACATTTCATCATTTCGCGGAGCTTATGTTCCATAAATGGTACCTTATCTTCAAGTGTTCTGGATGTGCTTTGTTTAAAAAGCATGTATAGCGTTTTCCGATATACCTCAATAACATTTGATGTCAAATTTGTACCTATAGGAAAAAAATATATATGTAAGTAAAAAATAACCAAAATTATTGCAAAAAAAAAACCGTGGAACTCAAAGCGGTTTTTTTAAGAGGTGGAAACATGTGGAAAATGTTTTGACTGTTATGATATGGCTAATGTCTATAGTTTATTATAAAAAAAGAATTGTAGCCCGACCTAGCTCGAAACATTTTCAAAAACACTAATTAGTTAAAAAGAAAAACAAAAAAATAGAAAATTTTCTTCCATATTGTTTTAGGTTCATAAGAATACTAAACAGTCATTATATTTTTAAATAATATATATTTAAATTAAATACATACCTTGTTTTTCAGATTCCATCACAAAATTTTTTTTTTTTAATATTCACTTTACCAAATACCAAACACTAAACACAAGTCTAAAAAAATCTATCAAGAACGAATGCGTGCGTATTGAACGATGCTTAGATTGCAATTAACTGTGCGGAGCGCAGCTGCGTGGAGGGGCCACTTTTTCATATTTTTATGATAGTACGGTTACTCAGGTATACAAAAAAAATAATTTCGATGATTACTTGTATAGTTTGCATTTCTCCTTTTTGTCCGGTTTTTGAGACCAAATGCTCGTTAGTGCGACGCTCTGCCGCGTTCACTTCTATATTCGTAAAAGTACAAATTATTTATGAAGTCAAAAAAAAAAAATTTTGGTGAGATACAATAAAAAATGATGGTGCGACCCCTTAAAGAAGATTCGCCAGATTTCTGCTGCGTCTTTTAGTTTTTGAGGTTTTATTTTCTTCAATATCAATCAAAATAAACCAAACCAACCTTTTCATTATTACATATTGTGAGCTATAACTTATATATGCAAGACTAATTTTGATTATGTAGGTTTCGTTGCATGATAGATGATAATTGGTGGATAGGAGAAATCACTAGTAAGTCGCCGGCAAGCGACCTGTATCCCAATTCAATTTTTATGTGCTATCTCATTCGATGGAGCAATGGGGAACAGGAAAGAATGAGCCCTTGGGATATGGAGCCGATTGATGAAGAACGTAAGTTTTATTTATTGAATTTATTAACAGAAAGTGTGTTATTAAGGACAAATTTTGAATAAATACTTCATGTTTATTATTATTCTTTTATTTAATTTAGGTTTACCAGAAGATGAAAAGGCTGCAATTCCGGTATTGGCTCACGAATTGCGGTCTATCCTGTACAAACCTACTCCCGAAGACTGGCCAAATTGTGAACGTGATACTGCCTGTAAAGCAATTGCCAGGGGATTTACTCAGGTATTTTATTTATACTTTCTACAAATAGGGGTTGTTACATGCAGGAGTGCTTACCGATAGAAAAAAAGAATAATAATAACAATGACAAAAACAATGGAGACTAAAAAGATATACACATATATAGAAATACTAACTAGTGATCTATATTACAACAAATTAAAACTTAAAAACTAAGAATTAGACATACAAATAACCTAACTATTATCTATCTATCTATATATATATATATATATATATATATATATATATATATATATATATATATATATATATATATATATATATATATATTATTATTATTATTATTATTATTTAGACTTACAAGCCAAACAGCTTCGCACTCCCTCCAGGGATTATTCACTCGTACCAGGCATACAAAGACACCAAAAGTATGAAGCTCTGTGGGAACCCTTGCCATGTTATCGGGTCCTAGGTGAAGTTGTCTGCTGTATTTCCTATGAACTTTCGGACGGTTCTCGCGGTTGCAAGGAGAACTGCTTTCTGAATCGGTTTATACAGTTGTTCACTAAGGCCCAGTCCCTTGATGTTCTGCAGGAGGTTCTTTGGTATCACTCCAGTTGTTGACAGTATTATAGGAATCGTGTGGACGCTGTTCATTGCCCACTGTCTGCGGATTTGCACCTCCAGATCTCTGTATTTGGCGATCTTCTCGTTGTATTTTGACCCTAGGTTGTTGTTGTTCGGTACAGCGATGTCGATTAGTGTAGTTCGCCTGGAAATTTTATCTGTTAGTATAATGTCTAGCTTGTTATGAGCAACTGTTTGATCTGTTAGGACCGTTCAATCCCAGTATAACTTGAACTCGTTGTTTTCAAGAATAGGCTCTGGATTATATTTGTAGTAAGGCACCTTTCCTACCTGCAATAGTTTTAACTTATCTGCTAACTCTTGGTGTAGTATCTTAGCGGCTGAATCGTGTCTTTCCTTATATTCGGTTGCGGCAAACGCTTGGCATCCTCCAGTTACGTGCTGGATCGTCTCTGATGTTCGACAGCCATATCTACATTGGTCATTTTCTATTGAGGGATCTTTGATAATGAACTTCCGATAGTTCTTCGTCGGAATAACCTGGTCTTGGATAGCTAACAAGAAGCCCTCCGTTTCCGAAAACATCTGTCCTGAAATCAACCAGTAGTTCGACGCTAAGTTGTCGACATTGTCCTGGTTGACCTCATTTGGATGCCGTCCATGAAGTGGCTTCTGTAGCCAAGATTGTAACTTCTCTTGGTCTGTTCGGTGGTGAGAAGCAATATCCCGTTCCCTCAGCTGTAGCGGCGTTGAATCGTCTGCCTCGCATATTGCTCGATGTAGTGTGGAAGAGTCCGCTAACCTATGGAAATAAGAACGTAAGTTTATTATTTGTTGATCGAGCTGCTTACCAATATCGACCAATCCTCTTCCTCCTTATTATTATTATTATTTTCTTGGGATTAGATTCACATAGGTGGTAGTCTCATGACCGGACTAGTTAAAAAAAAACTAAACTGAAAGGTTTAAGGCATTTTTGTGGGGCTGCAGCTAAAAGGATGGTTGACCAGAAAAGAAAACTCTTTTTTTTTGGTCTAGCTATCGAGGAATTTTCTTCTCTTCATCAGGAAAAGAACCTTCCTTAGTTCTATTTATCATAAAATAAAAATAAAGAAAAAGATCTACCAAAGTGAGTATGTATTAAAAACCAGATTTTGTTCAACAGGAGCAGTCATTATACACTTTACATTAGAATTGCATATTACAAAAATAAATATCCTAAAAGGCGAAAATTCTTTGATTTATTTTCGAACCTAATTTCTTGCACGTGGACGCTGTTGAAAAGTAATTTTAAATTTATAAATGAAAATGACAACTGACAGTTGGCGCCAAAAGCCTGTTTTAATTGACAAAGTATATACTGCCCAAAAACTGGTAATCGTTCTGGGGGCGGAGGTAACGGTTCTTGAAAAGTATTATATTATTACATGAAAAGTAGATAAAGGACGGAGATTATAACTGAAGTTAGTCGTAACTGTCACAGCGTAATGTAATTTAGGAAGGCTAACTCCACACCCAGTTGGACAAGTTTGATAATAACAATCAGAAAATCAGAACAGGGACTAAACGGTCTCTGACTGAAAAGTTCCCCACAGTTCAATCTTTTCAGATCTGGTAGACAGGAAAATTGTATCACCTCTTGTTGAGACTGTTTATTAGACTTAGCCAAATACAATTTGATTGATTCAGAAATACATTAAATGTGAATTAAAAACAAAATAAATTACCTGTAACAGGACTTGTAGTGAGCCAAATAGTAACAAGGAAATCATTGCGATTGTGATATTTCATTATATTTATTGTATTATAGAGAATCACCCGTCTAAATTTCCTGCGGAATGATGTAATAGGTACGTTATAATGACAGCAAAAATGGATATTTTAAATTTTATTTAAAGAAGGTGGAAGCAGAAGCGGAAGTATAATGAGAAAACGTTTTTATTGATTTGCTGGAATAAAATTCACGTCCAAATATGTTAAATCTTAAATTCAAATCTGATATTAATTAATTTTAAATTAATATATAAAATCCAGTAACGCCTAGTTATATTTAAAAAATAACTTTCCTTGATCTCTTTCATTTTTCGTCATGTATTAAAAGCTGCTTCACTAAGTATAGGTAAAAAAAGGACAAAATTATACTGCCAAACTCCCTAAAAAATGCACCACTGGAACAAGCAATAGAAACCTAAAAGCTTGCGGAGCTTCCACATTTGCGGAAGCGGATGTTCACTACATCATTATTTTTAACACGTCCTCTACAGAATTGTTTATACATACATTTGTTAGTTTACTTTAGGTAATGTGAATGTAAGTGATGATGCATTAATAACCTTTACGCTTTTTAAATGTGCTACTTTTACTCGACATTTGTTTAATATTTTTTTTAGGTTATGGAGTTGGCTATAGCCGAGCCATTTTTAGTGCCTGTAGACATAAACGTGTACCCTACTTACGCACTTATCGTAGAATACCCCATCGATTTATCAACAATGAAAGCAAGATTCGAAAATATGTTTTATAGGTTTGTATTTTAAACACGATATCGATCTAGTTAACATTACATTTAATTTAATTTTTAGACGTATGGCGGCAGCTCAATTCGATGTCGGATATCTAGAAACAAATGCAGAGAAATTCAACGAGAAACGTAGTACTATCGTTAAACATGCCAAAATTATAACTGAGTTATGTTTGAGGATAGTGAAGTAAGTTGTCGGTAATTTTTATTATAAGTAATGAGAAATTCAAAATTATTTGAATTTTTACTGTCGTATTTTGTGAATTTTTCCGGATCGTGTATATTTTGCAAGATATTATGTATGTAATGCGGTCCATGTATTCGTGGCTTCATATAGTAAAAAGCGTTTAATGCTAAACCTCTCATACGCATAAAATAGACACAAGTCTAATACATGATATCAACGCGCTCCGTTAGTCAGTTTAATTGTGACTGTGATCGAAATCTATCAGTATCACGTAGTTTTTAAATTGTCGAAACATTTCAGATCGTGTTGTTATAAAATTTCTTACTAAAGAAGGTTTAACACCTTAATCGAAGAACGTATGGATGCTGTATACGACAACTCTTGCTCATTATCTCAAAGTTATTTGAGGATCTGAATCGATAGAAGATAATCCATGTGAAAGAGGCTCTGTATCGGTGCCAACTTCAGAGAATGTTAATTTTGTGAAAGAAGTTGTTTTGTTGAATCGACAACTCAAGATAAAATAAATAACTGCATAAAATGGCATTTTGAAAACCAGTGTTCTGTGAATTATACATGAACATCTAGGGATGAAAAAAATTGGCGCTGTTCAAAAAGAGTGTCGTGTCAAACGTTGTGAACGAGTTCTAGAGCTTTGTCATGAAGATGAGAAGAAAGTTATCGAATTGATTATTAAGAATGATGAAACTATGATCCTTTATTACTATTCAGTTTCGAACAGGGATTCAGTAGAGTGATGTCGGTTGGTATCCTATTGATTAATTTAAAGAACGAAATGCAGCTGTTAACGCTGAGTATTACCATGCTTTACTACGGTAGCTGCGCCAGAATATTATCAAGAAACGATGAGCAAAACTTAGACGACGTGTTCAGTGGTTTCACGTTAATGCTTCGGTCTACACTGCTGGGATTTCCAAGACGATTGCTCGAGAATGCAATTTTCTGAACTCGATGATCATCCCCCATATAACCCTGTCCTGACTCCCTCTGATTATTTTTTATTTCAAAATTGGAGGCAGATTTACTAGAGAAAAAATCAGCTCCAATGATGAAATGAAACCAATTGTTTACAAACATTTTGACGTTAAAAATCCAGCGTATTTTTTAAGTGGTATAGAGGCTTTAATTAAACATTTTCAAAAGTGTATAGAAATACAGGAATACCATATGGAAAAATACTAGTATGTTATTTTTATTTCAATCCTTTCTATGTTAAGCTAAGAATACATGGACCGCACTACGTATATGTTTCTATTGTTGTTAATTCAATTCGTGAAAATACCGTCTAAATTTAAAGATTCTTTTGTTGTAGAAGTGGCAACAACGCTATTGACATTGCGTCCCTATATCATCAGTTGGTAAATGGTTACGAATCTTCCACGACAGAAGGTATGATGTTAACAATAAGAGTCAATCCGTATTTGCTAGTTTACTTCTGAACTAATATTTCAATCATTTTTTCTTTATTCCTTTCCAAGTTTGTGCTGTTTCAGGCTCAATTTATTTTTAAGCATATCACATTATTACTTGATTATTTTTTACAGAAGATGTAGATGTAGATGTAGATGCAGAACCAGATTTGGCACAACCTTCTACCAGCAGAACTTTAAGATGTCTTCCGATAAGATCTTGGAAATCGGTGGACGATTGGAAAGTAGAAGCCAGGTACGTGCGTAAGTCTGAAAAATAGAAATTTTATTCATTATGAAAGAATATGGCAGTTTTTTGGGACAGAGTTTATTAAATATTTAAGGTAACTTTGGCGTTTCGACACATTTCGTGGTATGATCAAGATAATTTTTTTGCCCAATGACCTGGCAACTTTAGATGGATATTTAGGCGCATTAAAACTACCTCAAGCCAAAATCGTATACAAACAAAAACAAGTTAAATATTCTTTAAGGTTTTTTCCGTGTTGTGAGGTACTCGTCTTATGCCATAGTTTGGGTTTACAGGGAAAATTTTTAATTTTTAAATAATGTATAAAAGTAAAAAAGGCAATACTTGTGATGATTATCGACAGTGTTTAGCAGCTAAACGTTTGACGTAGAAAAATAAATATTTATGAAAATTGAGAGATTATATGAAATACATAATCAGAGACCCCTCGATCCAAAACGATCAATGCCGATACGGATGTCGAACATCAGAGAAAATTCAACGCAAAACAGGGGGATGCCGCATCGGAGTACAAGGAGAGACACGATTCAGCCTCGAAGATCATCCAGGAAGAGTTGGCAGATAAATTCAAAAGTAGAGAAAGTACCATACTGTGAATACAGCTCGGAACTTATACTTGGAGAACGAGTTCAAGCTGTACTGGAACCCAACTATGCTTATGGATTGTACAGTTGCATATAACAGACGACACCTTATTTTAGTGGATAAAACATCCAAGCAAGCAAGACTAATAAAAGTTGCCGTCCCTAACAACAACAATCTTAGCGATAAGCACAATGAGAAGATCGCCAAATACAGAGACCTTAGAGGTACAAATTCGCAGGCAGTGGGGATTGAATAACATCCAGACTATCCCCATAATTCTATCAACCAGCATAGTACCGAAGTGTACCGAAGGCCCCCACATAGCTCCATCTTTATGAGATCTGAGTATATCTGGGATGAGTGAGTATGCCTCTGAAAGGAGTACTAGAGCCGTTTACCCAAGTCTATGGGATAACAGCTAAATGTTATGGAAATTGACTATATTTACTTTAAACTAGTCTTTTAACTAAAATAAGGGTATACTTAATAACGAGTATCCCCTCCTCAAGTTCTAACTACTGCTTGCACCTTTATTGATATACTAAGTAAGGTTTAAATGAATTTTTGAAAAATTGCGTTACATTTGAGACATCATGATTAGAGTCACGAGAAGATATTACTTACATTGCCGAAAAGAGCCTTTCATGGCATTAGAATAAGTAAAAAAAATTCCTGCTTTTGCAAAAGAGATATGGTTTTAGAATTTCTTGTTCAACCTTAAGAGGACGGCTTGGTGAGGCTGAGTTGTTTAGGATAGCAAGAAAGAATCATTTTTAACCAAAAATCGACAAGCTAGACCATATCAAGTGAATTGTAAATGGCGGGAGAAGATATTGTGATTTGGCGAAACTAAAATAAATTGGAAATGACGGCGGAGTATTCGTGAGAAGCCCAAAAGATAAAGAAAATAACCCAAAGTGCATCACCACTATTTCAAATTACTGGGGGGGGGGGAGTATTAAACTTTGGCGCGGCGTTGGTCTTCTAGTGAGAAGCAATTTAGATCAAGAAAAATATAAAAATAACATGAAAAACCATCGGCTTTCTTGAATATGTCAATTACTTGGATGTATCAACTGAACAATAATCTCAAGTATATAGCTCGTTTAGTAAAAAAAAATTGTTTGAAGAGACTTTGATTACATTAACATCATATTGCCCTGACCTAAACTCTATAGAAAAGTTTTAACGTGAACTCAAAAAGAGATTAAAGACAAAAAAGTAACAATTTAAATGAAGTAGCCCAGCACAAATGAAAATTTATATCCCAGGAATAACGGTAACATCTTATTAATATTAGATTTTGTATTGCATAATGTAATTAAGTGTAAAAACGGTTTTGTCATTATGAGTTTTTTGTCAATTAGTTGTCCAATTATATATAGTTTCCCTTGGAAAAACTTGGCGTTAATTTGAAATACGTTACAGTAAAAAAATAAAAAGTTTAGTTATTAGAAGAAAACTCGTATACTAAAGATGAACAAATAAGTTTTAATTGCATATAATTATTATGAGTTTTATTTATATTATTTTCAATTAGTTGGCCACCATTGTGTATATACGTAGATGCTTGTTCTTTACAAATGATATAAATATTGTTTTATAATAAATGACGTAACATTTTGTCACGTTTTCCTTCTGTTCTAAAAATAATTTTAATGGCGACAAAAATTTTTCATGTACTTACATTTAATGAAAAATTAATAAATAGTCGCTTTATAACTGATATTTAGTTGAATAACAAAATAATTAAAAAAAGGAAAAAAAGCACATACCAATTAGATAGACCTTATAAACAAAATGATTTATATATTTAATCAAAATATTATATTTACATTTTTTTAAAGAGAATTATAAGTTGAAAACAAATTAATTTCAGCTTACAATTATTGGGGTTTTACGAACTGGCTTTTTAGCAGTGGAATAGATTATTAATAATTGAAAACTCCAAACAAATCCTTTTTTATTCATACGCACAAACACTCACAGCTTAGTCTGGTGATCAAACCCGGGGCCTCGGTGATTCCAGACCAATCACTCGAGGCGTCGGTGATTCCAGACCAATCACTTGAGGCCTCGGTGATTCCAGACCAATCACTTGACTACTAAGCCAACGAGCCACGTACTTAAATTTTTGTTAAGTTAGATTTGTCGTGATACAACTAGATTTTATATAGATAGATGAAGCTACCTTATAACGCAAGGATTCAAATGTAAACAGTTGGGAAATAAACGCGCATATTGCTCGGCCAGTCGTGATACAACTAGATTTTACACAAATATGTGAATCACTCTTATAACGCAAGTATACAAATGTAAACAAGGGGGTAATATACGAACGTATTATTCGACCACTGCGTTTGTGTGGGGAAACGACAATACTCAAAATCTTATTTCCATATCGTCACATAAGCAGATTTCTAACGGGACTCGATTTTATATATAAGACATTATTTTTTAGGGGTTTGTTAGAACTGATGTGGCAAACAGAAGACTCTGTGGCTTTCCGAGATCCCGTTAATAAGCACAAATATCCAACGTATCATCAAGTAAGTTTTTATAATTCATCATTAAATTCACTGTTATTAAAAGTGTGTAAAAATAACGATTTCTAAAATCATTAAAAATGTTAACCTCTTTTTTTCTCTTACTAGATTGTGAAGATTCCAATGGACCTACGTACGGTAAAGGAAAAACTAGAGAAAAATCAATATCAGGTGCCTCAACAATTTTGTATCGACATGAGGTTGATTTTTCAGAACTCTAGAACGTTTAATACAAATAAGAGATCTAGGGTAAGTTCAATCTGTTTAAGATTCCATAACCACTAGGAACTCATAGCCCAATATATATATATGATTCAGTATTAATCCGGGAATATATCCGTTCGTTCGTTTGGTTTCCTATAGAAGTTTGCAGACGTTTCGCTAAAATCACATTTGGCATCTTCTGTGCTTGGTGGTTGTAGATCAACTGAAAGAAATTCAACGTGCAGCGTGCTTTATAGCAGCAGCAAGTAGAAGGAAGATTAAGTGCATCGTCGCTCTTATTCAGAATGCCGTTCTTTTCAATTTCTATGGATTCACGAATTAATCTTGCCTTGTAGTGTTCTATATTAGCGATTTGCTGGCCGATATCAGAATCAATTTTGTGTCCTCTCTCGTGCTGGTGTTGAAAAAGCGCCTGTGTTGTCTGTTTGTTTCTTATACTGAGTTTGTTCTTCTAGTCTCGCTGATATTCTTCTGTTGGTCTAGCTTATGTATGTTTTATTGCAGGTGCCACATGCGATTTTATATACACCTTGATTTTCTAAATTGATTTTGTCTTTTGGATTCCTTAAGGAAGAGCCTATTGTTTTATATGGTTTGTATGCTGTAGATATGTTGTGTTTCCGGAGTAATCTGCCGATTCTGTCTGTTATGCCTTTTATGTAAGGAAGTATGGTGTTTTGTCTATCCCCGGCAGGTGGCTTTGTTTCTTGCGTTGGTTTTTGTTGCAATTTTATTGCTTTATTTATGGTTGTAGCTGTTTTGTTGGAGGGCCCTTTTTATGTGTGACAGTTTCTTTTCTTTTCCTTGGTCATCAGTGAGGCGAAGGGATCTTGATATTAGGGTATTGGCTACGCCCTGTATTTGTGAGGGGTGATGGTGAGAACAGCATCCAGGTATTATCTGTCCGTGTGTGTTAGTTTTCGATATACTGTGTGTCACAGATCTCCATCCATTGTTTTGGTTACGAGGACGTCTAGAAACGAAACCTGATTATTTTCCTCAAGTTCCAGAATAAACTGTATCTTTGTGTGGATAGAATGAAGAAACTCATGGAAGCAGTTGAGCTGTTGTTTGCCATAAGGCCATATTACAAATACATCATCAACGTATCGACACCAGAGTTTGGGTTTGAGGTGGAATTTTTCAAGAGCCTTCTTTTTGAAATAGGTCATGAATAGATTTGGCACAGCTGGATATATATATATATATATATATATATATATATATATATATATATATATATATATATATATATATATATATATATATATGTATACACAAGATTAGATTTTTCGATATTTTATTTCCAAAAGGGTAAAAAAGGTCATATGTAGATTTGACAGGGCTCATTAAAAATTAATTTTCTCTGCAGAATGAAAATTATTTTTTCTTCCACTTATTCTTGTCTTCATATAATTTAAAAAGTAATATTTGCGTTTTTTAAAATTCATTGTTTGAACACTGCAAAGTGCTGAAATGTGTTTTTACTATTTTGGCGGATAATTTAAACGACTATTGAATAGATTGTGTTCAATTTTCATGAATCCATATCATTTACTTAAAAGAACAATAATGAAGTTTATTTCACATCGTTTTTATAAATAGAAGTTAAGTATTTTGGGAAAAAAGTTAATTAACTAATTCCACGCCATATAAATCATCCTCTCAAAACCGTTCTAATTTCCTTCTTCCTTTCTCTTTCCTTAGCCTGGCTCACAAACACGAGCTATTTCAGGTACGCGTTAAGGCGTGTCTCTAGAGGGCCTGAGGACCCGTCCATATTGACCTGATATAGTTATTTTGACGCCTTCTATACACTGCCGAGGGTTTGTCATATACTTACTCGTACATTCTGTATTTTACGTTTTTCATATAAACATAACGATCTAATTTTAAAAATGTTACTCATTTACTAATATATATATATATATATATTTTTTTTTCAGATCTACGTTATGACAGTTCGTCTTTCCGCCATGTTTGAAGAACATATCAAAAAAATTATTAATAACTGGTTCATAATCAAAAGACGGCAACGTCGGCTCGGCAGCAGCTCAGAACATAGCGACGTGAGCGTTTCTACAAATCGTACTTCATATCCGCGCGTAAATTTCAAAGTAACAGATCACGCAATGAATAATATTCATCAGAACGAGTATTCAGATAGTGACAGTGACAATACTCCTTTAGGCGTACTAAAAGCTAAAAGTATTTCGGTTACTGCCACGGAGAGCGAAAATACTCTGGACAAAGTACCTTCGTTTTTCGTCTTGGATGCCATTGGGAAAAATAAAAGTGGAAGTACAGACTTTTTACCAGAACCTTCGACGTCAAGTCAAAGTTTATTGGAAGATTTCGATCATAATTATACTAATAAAAGACTAACGTTAGAGGAATCTAAGCCCTTGCTAAATGGAACAAAGGGCAGCGATGAATCAGATGTCGATAAACCATCTACTTCTAGTTCTAAGAGCAAACAATCGAGTGATAGTCAATATAAACCTCCAAGTTATTTAATAAAAAATCAAGAGCTTGATTCTTCCGATAGTGATAGCATGAAAAGGACATCTATCGCTAAAAAGAAAAAGGTTGATAAAGAGTATAAACCTCCAAGTTACCTTAAAATTAATAAGTCTGAAAGCTCATCGAATGATGATGATGATGATAATGAGGATGACGATGAAGAGGTAGGGCGAACTAGACCTGCTGGATCTAGAAATACAGGAGCAGATTTGGAGTATAAACCCCCTTCGCATCAAAGAAGGAGGCTTAAAAGTAATACAGAAAATGAAAGTGATGACTCGAATGACAGTGATGATGATGATGATTTCGTGAGGGGTCAAGATAAAAAAAGAAATATTAGCGGGAGAAGAAGAAAGAAACAATCTAGTGATGATGAAGATTTTTGCCCAAACGAAACATCCAGTAGCTCAAAGAGTAAAAAATTAGAAGTCTCTTCTAGAAGAAGAAGAAAGAATAGTTCAGAACTAGATGAAGATTTCCAAGTTAATGGCAGGCGAACCTCTAGAAAAAAGAGGAAACCCGCTGGAAGAAAGAGAAAACTCTCCTTTGTAGTTGATGAAGAATCATCAGAGGAAAGTTCTTCCAGTAGTGATAGTAGCGAAGAAGTGCCTCGAAAAGCTGGCTTGAGACGAAGGCCGAAGAAAAATAAGATGTATAAGTCGACTGATAGCGATAGTGAATCAAATTCCAGACGGAAAGGGAAAAGAAGAAAGGTTCTACTAAGTGAAAGTATAGACACTGATGTAGACAGTAGGGAAGCAACGACAAACGGTAGTCGATATTTCGCTGGTGTTAGTAGTAGAGGTAGAGTAAGAAAAATCACAGAAAGGGCCGCCGCGTTCCTAAAAAAAGACAAAAAAAGTGGATGATGTAAGTTTGGCTACTGTATCGGGAAGTTCAAAAAGAGGTGTAAAAAGTGTTGTAGACATTGATAGTTGTCTGACTGTTTTTTATTATATAAAAAATTGTGATTGTTGTTTTTAGGAAGTTCTTGTCGATTTTTTAAATGAAAATTGATATTTAAGATTGTTGTTAATGTTTGACGTTGGCAGGTTTGAGAGCCAAGATGTTTTTATTGTTTAATATACAGAATGTCTAAAAAGGTTTAATCTGTGAGTAACTTTAGGACATGCAGTGTAACATAATAAATTTATATATTTATAATATACAAAAAATTGCCCTGCTGGATCAAAAGTTGCTTGGTTTAATGCACAACTCTAGCCATTTTAAGTAAAAACGAACAAACTTGTAAAGACAGCTTGCATCTCGACCTAAAATTGTTGAACAATTTTTTTCATTTAAAAAAATGTTTTTCGTTTTTTGCCCATGATAACTGTTTTCGTCTTCTAGTTCGTTTTAAGTCCAAAGAGAATATGCGGTTTCATCTTTAATTCTTACTTTTAAGTATAATTTTATGAATAATATAACAAAGCGAAATTGTTTTAAGCTATTATTATTATAATAATTATATTATTTATATTGTACAATCTTTAATTTTCTAGAACTAAATAGGGAAACAAACGAATATTGTGAACAGTAAGTATTTATTGTTCAAGTAAGGTGTGGATATTTAACGAACATGAAGCCATTTATTACAATTTTTTAAGTATCAGAAGTGGGAAGGGGTGTGGTTCAAAAATATAAAAAGTTGTTTTCATTTGATTTTAGTTAATTTTGATTAGGGTAATGTTAAAAGTTGTCAATGATTGAAAATTTTTAGGATAAATTTCTGAGCTACTTAACTTTCAGTTATAACTATAATTATAACAAAATTACTTGAAGTCAGTTTACTTGTCTATGTTTTTCATAAATTTTTATGAATCCCAGATGTTCTTTTCTAACCGTTAATGTACGTATTTTCTTGCATAATCATTCTACGATGATAAACAACATTTTTATGAATCCTCAAAAAAGTTTACGGTAGTTTTATTAGACATGCTTGCAGACAAGTTAAATTAGAATTTCAGAGATTTATAAAACCTTTGACCAGGGTAAATGGGTAAAATTTTTCCTTGTTCTCGAAGATTTTAATGAAAAAAAATGTATATAATTTACATAGATAATAAGTAAAAAAAACTGCCCATTAATAGTTTAATAACAATTTATTGAGGGGTCATTTTTCATCATTTATAAATATTTCATTTGTATATGAATTGACGTCCCGATAAAAAAGCATAAGACTACAGGCTGTTTTTTTATTAAGACATAAAGCAGCCCCCAAGTGATAGTTAAGTGCACTAACATCGTTACAAATTCGGTTCCGATTAATTAAACTGTGTCCAACTATTTAAGACTAGTAATCGGATTTCAATAACAGATGAGGCATGTATGCGGCGTGTACGACTATAAAAATAAGAGAAAATGTAGGTTTGGATTTGATAGACTATCCAGAAAAAAATACATAAACACACTACTAAATTATAACGATCATTACAGTCCTTTAATCAGAAAATTCGGTGGAAATGTAGCATGATGTAGTTCTTGACTGCCTAGTCATAACTTGTTATGGACTTGAAGCTATTCTATGCTAGTTTTTGAGATAAAGAGAAATAAGATGAGATGTTAGCTATAAGCGATGATTCATGTCACTCACAAGTTGAACAACTCTGAAACTTATGGTTCTAAATTAAAAGTTTCAATACAAAAGTTGTAATTAATTAAGCGGAAAATGTCATGGGGACTCTGAGAGTGATCCTTAAGATAATTTCAGTCAAGTGTTTTTTTAAATTTTAATCCATATGAAGGGTATAGGAATAAAATAGAGAATATCACTGAAACAGCATTTAGAGAAAGGGTCTAGCCGATTAAGAGAGTCGAAACTGCCCCCTCGATAATTAAAGAATAAAAATCACCTGGAAAAGTACCCACACAAAAATTTTTTTAGCCACTTTTATGGTCACATAACCTCAAAAAAATGTAAAACGTCTTTTTTCGTTTTTTGACGATATTTTCGGTTCTAATCATCGTAGAAACGCCCTTTTTTTCATTTTGTAGGTTTTTTATTGCCTATAACAAGATAGTTTTTACAAAAAATTTTGGCGCGAAATTCAAATTTTTAAATTCAATAAAATAAAAATAAAAGACAATAGCAGGGCCGAAAAAAAAATATGTTGTTTTTTAGCTGCCAAACTATATCCATGAATTTTTT
This sequence comes from Diaprepes abbreviatus, assembly GCA_034092305.1. Lineage (NCBI taxonomy): Eukaryota > Metazoa > Arthropoda > Insecta > Coleoptera > Curculionidae > Diaprepes > Diaprepes abbreviatus. The sequence goes on along the minus strand of JASJET010000210.1, from coordinate 7,326,748 downwards.
CAAATTTTTAAAAGTGGTAAAACATTGTCAAAATCGCAAAAAACGGCATTTATTAGCATTTTTTCGCATTTTTATGAAGTTTTGAAGCATGGAATTTTCTTATAAATCCTCAGTTTTCTTAAAACTATGTATGTTTATAATATATATATATATATATATATATATATATATATATATATATATATATATATATATATATTATAAACATACATAGTTTTAAGAGAACTGAGGATTTATAAGAAAATTCCATGCTTCAAAACTTGATAAAAATGCCAAAAAATGCTAATAAATGCCGTTTTTTGCGATTTGTTTTAATGCTTTTTGTAAGTGTTTCAATTTACCTTTGGAGATTCCGTGAATGCTTAAGAATGCCTTACTACATACAGGCATTTTCTTCACAACATGATCCTCTTTCACCCTTACCTGGTGTGCATAAGAACTATCGTGATATAGAGCTTCAGCTTCAGGTTTTCGAGATCTGCGCCTTCGAACGGGTATAACAGAGATCAAACCACACAGATAACTGTCCTGTTCATCATGCTCACTCATCTTTAATCTCTTTATTAATAAATCGATTGGGCAGAGCCCTCTACCACATTCAGTTACAGGATATCTCTTATTGCTAATTTATATACAACAGTATAGAACTTAACCTACTACTAATACAGTTACGTTAGCGTCGTGAGCCTAAGGCGGTGGTATGGGATCTGTTGGCATTGGATATATGTCTTAACAGTGTAGTGTCCTGACTAAAGGTCATCTTTATAGTTTGGTTATTGTGATATTGGATTTTATTGAAGAAGTTTACGCTCTGAGTACGTATGAATTCATGTATGGGTTCTATTTTTAAATCATTTTGTAACTGGGTGTTTCTAAGCTCACTCATTTAGTTAAAGTTAAATAAAATTTCACTACGTTCTTCATCACTGATAGTTTCAAAGCATTTTAAACTCTTGCAGTTGCATGGTTTTCCTTGTTCATGTGAAGACAACCTCAACTTTTTCATGACATCCTGCATTCAGAGTTTTTTTGCCTTTTCTCGGGTTTGAAATCACTTATAACACTTACGGAACTCATGCTTTTAAAGTAAACAAAACAGGCGACTGTCAACTACACCAAAACGCAGACAGTGACAGGGACGACTAGTGACAAATAATAAAATTATTAAAATCTAGCCTGTTTTTACATGTTTGTTGAGGTGAACATTCCCATTATTATTCCGGTTGCGGGCATTTCTGATTTTATGCCTGCATAGTAATTCTTTATTTTAATATACTGTAGATATTTCTGGTTTTATATTTGTGTGGCTACTACCACAAGAAAATATACAAAAATACTACACATTGAAGGTATATCCCCATTTTTTTAGAAAACTGGACATTCCTTGTTTTATTCCTGTACCCTTCATATATTTTGTCGTCTGGGAAATTTCGTATCGAGCGGTATAAATATCATATGAAGATCATTTGGAAGTCGAATCTGTCTTTCCGGTGAATCTGTAACAAATTAACTTATATCAAACATTATAGAGCACAACTTTACATACAAAAGATGTAGGAGATTAAACATGACATTCTATAGTAACTTTGCAATTGATCTTGAGGGCAAACTTTAAGGCTATTTCAAGGTCAAGCTGATACGTTGATCTCCAGATAATATTTGACCCCTTGAAGGTTGAAGATCAATTGATTATTGATGATCATGCAGCAAGCATCGAAGATGTTAAATGAGATCTGTACGTTTGTAGTCTCGGATTAATAGATTTGAATCATTAAGAATCGCATTACTGAAGGTAAACTCTAAAAAGTTGATTTTTTTAAATGATAGCATATTTTTTATTATATTTTTTTAAAGGACACGTGAAAATCGGCTTTTAACTCGGAAATTAAACGTTATAAAAAAATTAAGCAAGAAAGTTGTCTTAAAGTCACCTTTAGGGATCAAATATTGTCTGTAGAACTTGACCTTGAAATGGCGTTGAAGTTTACTCTCAGGACCAGCCTCAGGATTACTATGTGGTATAATGTTTAATTTCATAGAACTTTGCTATGTAAAATTGTTCCTCCTAACGCTTAATACGCTGATTTATTACAGATTCACCGAAAAAGTAGATTCGATCTTCCAATGACCTTCATATGATATTTTACCACCCAGTTTATTTATACCGTTGCAATTACAATTTGTAAAAAATATATGTATTTCCATTAAGAAATGAGTTTACCTTGAAATTACCATTACCACTTCCAGAAACAAAATCAAGGCCACAATGATAGGATCCTCTTAATGACATATTTTTTGTATTAAATCCTGTTCTCCAGAACGTTTAGTTTTCGAATTATTCAACGTCCAATGAGAGAGACGAGAACCATCTCCTATTGCTAACATCTCACCCTTACTCCTTCTGCATTTCAAAAATTAGCTCATGAGCTTTAGATCAGGAAGTCGAGAACTCAATCATACTACATTTTCAGTCAATTTAACTGGAAATCGTTTTCCATAAGATTGGTGCGGGGTTCCTTGTCATAATATTTTATTGGGAATATTTCTCTGCTAACAGAATCAGTCATTGAAATCTGATCCCTATTTATAACAGCCGCTTATCAAATCAGCGTGAACTCGTTTGTTGTTATTGTGATTTTCTTTATTTCGAATTTGAAAGGATTGTAGTATATTCAACTGTATTCTTGTTAAGCAAATAAAATACCTATAATTATATATTTTTTTAATATAAGTTGTATTTTTTTGTGATTCGGAACCGTGTTAAGTTTCAAGTTGTTTAGGTTATATAAGTATATACTAGTTTTTGGTTACGCAAAAAATTGTATATAAACCATTTTTGTGACTGAAAAAACGACCAATAAAGAAGGTTAATGCAATATTTTACACTGTGTTATTTTGAAGGAATCAATGAATAAAAAGATGGTGACACTAATTTTCGATGCCTAGGCCTCTTTGGTTTTTTTACATCGCACGACGGCTGCAAGTTATTTGAGACCGATCGCATTTGCAAATCCGAGTAGCCTCGTTGATTGAACTTGCTTAACTGCTTTAGGTGAGAAAATTGTATCCCAGAAATATATTTGCCTCGATCCGTTTGAGTGCTGAGCACTCTCGGAGGACATGGTCAAATATTTCATCCTTCTCCAGATACCATCTGCACATCGAGTCATCAATAACATCAGTCTTATGAAGATGGCCCCGCAGGTGGCAATGTCCACGATTCAGTAAATCCACTTTCCAGCAACAATTTTAATTTCCCTTTATCAACGGTAATTGTAATAGGTAGAATTGGTTGGGGTCCATATGGTTGAAGGACCCCATTTTTTTGCTAGATGATCCGCTACCTCACGCGAGTCTGATTGTGTGGCTTATTTAGTACATCCTTGTGTTTAGACACCCGTCGCGAAGTTACGATACTAGACTTCAGTGTCAGTATCACAGCCCTACTGTCCAAGCATATGTTCATAATCTTGTTCCTGTTTCTCACAGACATGGACACACTGCAGAATTGCATAAATTTCCGCTTTAAAGATCGTTGCACATTGTCCGAGAGGTAAAATTCTCCGGCTTCCGTGTTCTTACTGAACACTCCGGTTTCAGCTCTTCGATTTTGTCGAGATCCATTTGTAAACCACCAGGATTCATTTCTCGAAAGATTATGTTCCTCCTCCCAATCCTCTCTACTCGGCAAAATTATCTCGAGAGAGTGGTTGGGTTTCAAAAGCGGCGCCATGTAATTTGTTTGTACGGGGAGTGAATAACATCTCTCCACCACGTTTTTCCAGCCACATTATTAGTAGCCCGTTTCATTTCCTAAATGCCCCAGGGCCTCATTCTCTATATATAAGTGGATAAGAGGCAAGGTCATTAGGATCTCCAGAGCCCTACTGGGTACAATCTTTATCGTACTCATTCCCACACAAGTCATTCTTTGAAACTTGTCAAGTTGAAGACGGTGTTTGCATAGGGCAGATCACCATAGTGTATATCAAAAGTAGTACTTTCGGTGTCGGCCCCCACGTGTACCCTAAGGCTCGTTTACAAGCCCAGAAAGCACATATAGCCTTCTTGGTTCGATCCTCAATATGGTCATTCCAGGTCAGTCGTGAGTCCACAATTACTCCCGGATATTAAATTGTTCCCTTATATTGAGGAGTCCTTCCTGTCAGTGGAATTGTGTAAAGTTTTCTGGTTTTCCTATTTTTTGTAAAGAGCCTTTCGCTATGACACTATCGCTCGACGATCCAAAGGGCTTGGCATCATTGGTTTCCCCGGATATCTCAATCAAGGCACAGAACGACCAGGTCGGCGGCGTTTACTACACTGCTCCACAAGGATGGCAGAACTCCTTCCATCTCCCTCTCCCAACAGCCCTTGCTTGATGCTGCCTTAACAGTTATACTGTTAAGCTCAGTATATATCGTTGTAGAGCATCGCATTCCGAACCTTGAGATGTGTTGCCAAATGCCCCTTTGATATTAATTAAGGACCTAAAGCGGATCGACCATTTGATAGCTCGTTTTCGACTCTTGGAATGAGTCTGTGTAACGCCGTGTCTATGCATTTTCTTGCCTGATTGGCAAACTGTAAATTAATCTCAATCCACCAACCTTTGCAATATTTTTAAGGCTTATAGGGCGGAAAGACTTGGGTAGTTTGTCCTTCGTACTTTGGGAATAAATCCTTTTGTTTCCCTCTACGCCATCGGCATGTACCCCAAGCACAAATACGAGCGGAATAATTTTACCAAAAGGCTTTTTATAATATCAGAGGCATTTTGTTATAGGGCTGGAAATATACCATCTTTACCAAGTGACTTGAAAGGTGCAAAGGTTTCCATCGACTGTATTTTTTACAAATTCCTCATTTTTACAAATTGAAACGTTGATTATAATATGTAACTTAAATTTCTCTATAAAACGGTAACCCCAGTGTACAGATTGAAATGTGAATATAAAAATTATATAGGTATTTCTAAAATAGCGAAAAGTTCGAGCTGCCTGAAGAAACAACCTATTTAATCATTCGAAATAGTAAAAACGTCGATTTGTTTCTGTAGCGTCAATTTTCGGGTCCTAAAGTACGATTTTGAAGTTTTTCGACGGTGTTGCATGGTTTTCCCTCAATTTTTTTCTACTTTTGCGCCCTATTATCTGATCAATTTTATTAAATTTGCCACTTTTTCCAAAGTAATCGAAAATTTCGAAATTTGATATTAAACTGCACACAACGTTTGGTCAAGACCTAGTTGCAAACTCTAAGAAATATGTAGCCGAAAACTAAAACTAAGGAAACTTGAGTTATTTGCAGAAAAATCGTGCATTATTGCTAGTTGCTAAACGACCATAAAATTTCATTTGCTCTAATATCAATTCAGTAATTCATTCTGTACTCCTTTTGTCTTAAAACTGTGTTGTAAATAAACGACAAAGTGGTCTTGAAGTTGTCTTGAAGCTGCTCGTTTGTTTAGAAGCGTTGCTCTGTTAATCACATCTTCAGTTCAGAGAAAACATGAAAGCCACTCGGTGCTACATCAGGACTGTATGGTGGATGATCAAAAATGCCCCATTGATACTGTCCAAGGATTCGTTGAGTTGCATCAGCAATTTGAGGATGGGCGTTGTTATGGATCAGAACAATTCCAGAAGTCGCCTTGTAAAAACAGGGTACTGAGAATATCTTGGAACGTCCAGAAATTCCATATACAAAGCATTTATGGCGAACTTGCAGTTCTCTCTAAACACTTATGTTACATGATCACGCGACTGATCCGTGAGCGAACGACAGCCACAATTGAATTCACTATACCAGCGATATACAGTGATTTTTGTAGGTGCTTCGTAACCATGTATAGAATTAAGTTAATCGATGCGCTTTTGTTGAGATAAACCATATCGAAAGTTGTCAAAAATGTCTAACTTTACAGTGGGTATGTCAAGTGACGCCTAACAACGCCAGATTCCTAAATATGGTTACCCTCGTAGTATGTATGTATTGGTTCTTGTCTTTACGACACTATTTCTCTTTCTTCCCCTCTCTCTCTTTCAAGCATCAGAGTAAAAAAGAAAGGGCATTGTCTAGCTTATATATTAAATATATCGATACAGAAATATATACGATATACAGTTGCCACAGTCTTCACTAAAGATATATAAGATTTGAAAACTTTACATGAAATTGGTAGTAATTTAAACCTAGAGGAAAATTTACCATAACAGGGTACCAGTTTCAGCAACAGAAGTGGTTATGTTGTAACTGAAAGAGTTGTTGAAAATCGTCTAGTAAATCTAGGAAACAAACCGACCTTCCGAAGACTAAATTTCTCTTCAAGCTTAGATCTAACAACTGCAAATGTCATTATACCAGGAAATATATTAGTATGGAATGTGGATGACTCTAAGGCGATCAGTGAAAATCTTTGAGATAATTGAAAAGAAACGTAAAAGACGTACAAACAAAGTGAGCGAATTAAAGGATAGTAAGTAAAGAAGAAGACTGACTCAGCTGCAAGAATGCCACAGAATAAGTATTTTAAGAGGGAAACTAATATACTAGGGGAACGAAACTTACCGAAATTCAACATTTATATGAGTATCTACTATAAGAGTTAATAGGTATCTATAACCCAACAACTTTGGAAAGAGTACCAAGAAACCAAAAAGAGCTTGAGGGCAAGAATTAAGGTGGCAAGAAAGCCAATTGGAGAGAACTATGCACTAAACGCTACTGTTATATATGAGGGGACAGTAACAGAATCGCAATAAATACAGTTGGTTACCCAACGAGACAGCACATGACAATATAAACGATGGAAAGTTTCGTCAATTACCGCTTTCCCGTACACCAACCAGTGATATGGAACTGTGTTTTTTATATTCACAATAGAACTTAAGGCAGCGTGTGATAAGTTGAAAGGTAAAAGAGCACCATGATAAGGAACCATACCTCCAGAAGTATTGAAATATGTAGTGCGTGAGTCTCCTCAGTAGCTGTTTGCAGTATGCTACGAACTGACAGGAAAAGCAAATTTTTGAAGGATATGGAAACAATTTAAGCTTGTGCTGCAGGATGTTGAGGGTATATTATATGAGCAACTAATTGTTGCCAGGCTTATGAGTAAATAATATGGCCAGGGGATCTAGCTAAAAAGCAGCTTGGATTTTGGGATAGATGTCATAAACAAAATGTTAGAAATCGCCAAAGAAACCCCATCATGTAGGTACCGAGGAATATGTGCGATAGTTACACTAAAAATCTCAAAAGCCTTTAATTGCGCCTTATTGCAGAACATCCTGAAAGGGCTTAAAAAGGGAGGGGCGAAACATTATAGCTTCCTATTTATTGGAAAGGGAGCTTATTTTAGAAGCTAAGAAGATGGATGTGACACATTACAGCATCAAGGTGACATACCACAAAGGTCGGTGTTGGGTCCAACTCTTTGGACTGTTCAGATGACATATATGATGGTTTGTTGCAATAGAAAGTTAAATGTCTTATGACAACTGCAATTAGTACCCGAAAAAACAGATCGTCTTTCTTACTATAAAAAGAAGAATGGTTCTTATATATTTTAACGTTCTAGGGATAGGAATAACGTCAAGCAAGGCTATAAAGTATTTAAGGTCGAAAAACCAATATGACGGTTCTATCAAGGTTGATGCAGAACAATGGGAGACCAAGAGTCTCGGAAAAAGAGAATTATCAGAAGTGATCCGTTCGCAATCACTAAATGCACGCCTTTCTGGTATAGAGTCGTTCAGAGTCAAAAACTTTGGAAAAAGCTACAGATCCATAGGATAATGACTATTAGAGCATGTAGTGCATATAAGACTGTCCCTACCGAGGGAGCCGGGTCTACCAGTAGATTTATTAGTAAAAGAGAAACTTGTAAGATATCTGACAGGACAAAATCAAGTGGCCAGAGCGAACCTGTTGATTGGATGCCTGGAAACATGGACAAATGATACTGAAGAAGATGGTCTTGGAGCCTTCTACCCAATATCCAAGCGTGCGTTAAAGAAATTGTACAAACTAAAAAAATTGAGTAGGTAAGTCAAAAATGGTAGTTAAATGATTATAGAAAAATGATACTTGCATTATAGACCTATCTGTGGTACTCACTGACCTGTGAGTCCTGTGATGCCTATCTGTAACACCACTTCTTTTGTCGTGTAAAAATTGTTTACATGTTCAACGAAAATGTTGGTTTGAGTATATATGCCTGCCATATTTTATCTGTAATACGTATAAAGAATACATATGTGTCAAAATGAGGTTAGTACCATGTATTGAGTAATGTGCGAGAGATTTCCGATACACGTTGCTTTCTAGGATTGATTTGGACTCTCTCCAGTCGCCAGAACAACGGACGGACTCCGCTTTTGTACAAAAAAAAGTGTGTATGTAGAAATAGTTCGTAGAAAGGAAAAATATACGCAGTGACATTAGAAGTGTTACATCCAGAAGAAATAATTTCTTGATCTTAATTTTTTGGCAACAGAATGTTAACGTTTTATTTTTGATAATTTTTTTGCGAAAACAAAATTTTATCTCTCTTTTTTGTGAAGAAACCATTTTATGAAAGCTGACTAGTACTAGTCGAGGAACACGAAGAAGATCAACTGGTCAACCGAGGCGTACCACAGAGCGGAAAGATAGGCGCTTCACACCACTAGCTCCACCAGTTTTGCTACTACGCGTCCAATTGCTGACCAATGGTTTGGAGAAAAAGGTAGGCCTACAATTACACGTACATTATAACGCCGCATTCGAGCCTTTGGACTTTTTTCATATCGTCCACGATTAGTGTTTCCTTTGACTGCGAACCACTGTCGTCAACGTTTAAACTGGTGCAGAGAATCGCGATTCTGTCTAGGTATGCATGATGTCCGTACAAGGGTAAGACGCCGCCGTGGAGAGCGACGTGATATTGGGTTTGCTGTTAAGAGGCATGTACACAGGACTGTTGGATTAATGGTTTGGGGGATCTATGATAGCTGATCATCACTTCTCTTTATTTGAGGCAGTATGACAGCTGCGCGTTATGTTGATGTCCTACAAACCACTTTACTGCCTTATCTAGATGGCCATCCACACGTCGTTTTTCAGCAAGATAACACACGTTCCCATATTGCTCGTCGAACTATGGACTTTCTTTGAGAAGAGAAGCAGGCGTTAATGTTTTTCCGTGGCCACCCCGTTCACCAGATTTAAATTCCATCGAACATGTGTGGGATATAATGGGGAGGAGACTGTCCACTTTGCATTATCCTCCAAAGAGTCTGGTATAGTTAATCTTAATATAAGTTCAAGTTGCTTGGAACGAAATGCCACAAGCAAACATCGACCATCTTATTTTATCGATGCCTAGACCTGTACAGGAGTGTACTCAGCTACGGAGCCGCCGAATACATTATTAATTTTTTTTCGGATTACATGTTAATAAAATTTCATGCAAATGCTATTATTTCATTCTTGATGTAGGACTACCACGTTGGGAAAAAAATTAGGTTCAAGAAATTATTCCTTTTGGGTGTAACACCTCTTATGTCATTGAATATTTTTTACAACTTTTCCCAAATTCCGTGCTGACAAAGGGTGTTCCGCCATGGTTTCTGTTGGACAGCAACATTGAAAACGGCTAGAGATAATTACTAACCGAAACGTTGCGATATTCAACAAAAAAATAAAGACGATGGAAGTCAAATAGATATCGACTACTTCGCATAGAAACACTGTGTTATAAAACTATATTATAGAACGTAATGAAATGGCGACACTGCGCTAACATATTATTAGAAAGTGTTGTTGACTAATTGTTAGACAAAATGTAACATTAACCAAAATTAAGAAATATAATCATCATGACATACTTCTATGAAGCTTTATTTGTAACATTTCATATTGGAATGAATACAATTTAACAAATACATTTCTCTTTCAAATGAAATAAAGAAAAATATGTAAGCCTGGCAACACTGCATTAAGGAACATATCTATTTTGAGTAGCACATCTATTTGTTTCTTTCTATTGTTTATCTAAAAGAAATTAAATTTATAGAATCGCTTTGCTTAGTGGTTATTGAAATTCGGATTTTTCCGCACTTTTTAATATAGATTTCGTTCAAAAATGGTTATTGTACATCAGGGGCGGATCCAGCCTCTCTCTTTGGGGGGGGGGGTGATATCACAAAAGTACAGTATGCAAGAGAAACAAGTTGTCAACGGGGGGGGAGTGCAAGCAGCATACACATTCCTAATATAAAAGGCAGAATGGGTTCTATTTTCCTGAACTCAAAGCTCTTGAGAGAGGGGGGGGGGGGGAGATCGCAAGTATACACATTCCTATACTCTATTCAAGAACTAGAGAGAGTAATAAAACTGTTACCGAAACCTCCAACGTACCTGTTCCAGTGCCGCAGGTAACTAAGAACTGCCGTAAATCTAATTATATTTCATTATATTTAAATATATTTTATAAATTTACTGCAACATAAAAATTCTGATAGTTTAATTTAATTTCTGTCAGTGAGCAAAGTACACCTTACAGTCTGTCCTTAGTGATTTATCTTGTTTGCGCTTGTTTTTATATATTATTTGAGATTAGTGAGATACCCAAAAGATATGGCTTTCACCTCTATATTTATTCCAAAATCGTTAAACCAGGACATTTTTCCTCAACGAAAAACTTATTACGATGAATGTTTATGATGCCTTAAGATATAAATATCTAGATAATAATTTTAAAAGCTCTGTTGAGATGTGTTCCAACATGACAGGAGTTGGAAAATCTACTATGTACCGAATACTGAAGGAGAAAAAACGACTGGAATTGTTAGTACTCCCAAGCCACATTCGATCACAGGCAGATGAAGGAAGAAGAAATGAAAACTGCAATTAAAGGGGTTGTATATACATTTTATTATGAGAAGCAGATCCCAACCATCTACAAAATTCTAACTAAAATCAATGAAGATCGCGATTTACCTAAAATTAAAAAAACTGATCTCTGGAAATTGTTCAGAGAACTTAATTTTTGCTGGGAAAAACCAGATAGAAAATCTGTTCCTATAGATCGTTCAGAAACTGTCCGTTGGAGAAGTAAATATCTCTCTCAAGTAAAAGGTAGAGTTGCTAGAAATAACACAATTAACAAAATTAGTAATTTAACTAAACTTTTGAAAGATTTTTTTGAATAAAGTTACTGCGGAAAATTGGGAAAACTCCATATAATATCCCATGATCGGTGAGATAGAGGAACCAATAATAATTCATTTGAGCCAAGATAGTTTCACTGACTGTGATTAGGAATTAGATACGTAATGTTTAATAATGTAAACACAATTTATTATTTAAATTTTTGTTTTTGTTGTATTTTATTGTTTAATGTTGTTTATATGTTTTTTTTTTTATATATTTTTATTTTAGTGTGTCCCACTTTTTAATTTTATATATATTTAATTCTAATTGGCTGTAAGTTTTTTATTATTGTATTTGTGTCTTTTTCTTAAGCGTGTAGAATTAACATGTTTATCTTATTTTTTTGAGGCTATCGTATTTCCATATAATAAAGTAAATTAAATTAAGATATCAGTACAATAGAAATAAAAATAAGCAGGTCTAATATTAATTACAACATAAAAAAAAAGTAATTACTTTTGAATCCCTTTTTAGTGTTTAATTGTAATTCTGCAGATGGTTTAAGAAATAAATAAACCGAAACGTCAAATACCCTAAAAATGTTTTTAATTAATAATAAAATGACCGATAGCCCCAAAAATATTTTAATAATATATGGATGAATTTATATATGTTTACCTTTTTGTATTTTTGACAATGGATATTTTGTAAGTATTCAAATTATAACTTCGAATTTTTTGTGAGAATAAGGCTACGTTTTAGTCCATTATTATATACCGGTAATTTTGATTATGAAATTTCTAACCCATTTCTATGAAAAATATATGTGTCTAACAGATTTTGCTAAAGATACCGGACTAAAGAACACAAGTAGTTTGCGAAGAGAAAAAGGGTAAAAAATGATATCTAGTTATTAAATAAACTGTAGTATAAGAGGAAAAATCGGGTCCATTGTCCTAAACTCAAAACTTTTGGGGGAGGGGGGCGATCGCCCCCACCGCCCCCCTCTTGGATCCGCGCCTGTTGTACATGTATTTTACTGAAAGGGGTAAAACTCAAAAGATAGAGATCGGAAAACGCAATCCATATGTACAAGCGAAATTAAAGAAAAAAAGAACCTTGCAAGTCTGCCATTCAAAACTTAATATTCGTGAGTTTCCACCATTAATAATTAGCAATTCTATATTATATTTAAATTAATTATTTGCATCATCACGCGTTATCTAAACACTTTCGATCTGAACGCCCCCCTCCGAAGTCGTACTGATTACTTTTAGACACGGACTCGTATTCATTGTGGTTTTCCGAGCACATGTGGTATATCGGTAAAACATTTCGCCGGCGCAGCTTGTTGAGCGTATTCTTCGTTTCCGAATCGGTCCCGAAACCGAGTTTATTTTAAATCATCCCAGGCGGATTTAAGTCGATTGACCTTTTCTAACGGTTTGTTATTGAAGTTCCTTCTACGTTTTTTGTTGTCACAGTTCATGGAAGTAAATTAGGAATCGTATTGTCTCCGTTATTCTGAAAGATTTTAAAATTGTTTATTTTTCCGGTTCGGCAAATGGGGAGTTGTTATTGAAAGTGAAGTTTTAAAAATGCTGGTAAGGAGATAATTTAATTAAAATTGGTTAGTAAAAAGTAAAATATAGATAGATTGAGGAAATTTATTGATATAGTTATTATTAAATATTATTAATATGATTTATTTTATCTTGTGTTGGTAAGAAAAGTGGCACAGTTTTTATCTGAATCGTTTAGAGTAGTAAACAACAAAAATATATATGTACTAGGAGTTATAAAGCTGCACTATAAAAATTTAGTGTATTAATTAAAAATAAATAAAGGAAAATGTATACAGGGTGTTTTGGAAATAAATATATTCTAATTTCGCGTATAAGTAAAAAATTTTTATTATACCGGGTGCTGTCGATTAGAAACTTCAAGGAAACAAGGAAAATCAACATCATAATATAAATGCCAATGCAGGTTAAAGATAGTTGAACATTTAACTTAGATAATTTTTTTAAAAATTAAACCGACTTCGAAAAAATAAATTAAAGTGTTTTTTTTATTGCAAGTTTCATTGTAAACTTAATTACTTGCTCTTGTTGGAAGTCTGCGCCGCCTTAGTTGAAAGGATTATTTTAACTTGATTCTAAGTGAATTGGTATTTTTTGCTTTATATCTTTGTCAGTGGCGGCTGGTACTTCAAAAAAGTAGGGGTTACAATCCCAATTATACATTAAAAACATAAATATGTATAAAACCTGTCATAGGCACCGGTAGATGAAAAAATAAAATTCTTTAAAAAGTGAGTTAGTATGAAACAAAGCGTATATTTTAAGTACCTAAACATAAACAAGGTAGTAAATTTTAAAAATGTAGCAGTCAAAATAAAATGTACCTATAACTTACTGTGTGAATTATTTATAAAGAAAATCCATACAGCGATCTTTGGCATTAGCAAAAATTAATCACCGGCTGATTGAAATCAGGTATGCTTTCGATAAGATCCCTTTCTTTAGAAAGCATTGCCAAAGCAGAAAGTCTTTCTTAGCTCATAGTATTCCGTAAAAACGTTTTTATCCGTTTAAGGGTAGAAAAGCATCGTTTTGCTTCAGCCGATGCCATTGGAATAATAATTAAAATTTTTGAAAGTTCCAGAACTTCACTAAGTGTTTCATTTAGCTCGATATTTTTCGAAAGATAGTCATAAAGTACAAGAAGTCCCGAAATTGATCTAAATTCTTCAGTTTCATATATAACGGTCAGTTCCGTACGGAGTTTATGTTCGATTAAAAAGGGGTAAATTTTAATCGTATCCTTAAATTTTTGTTCGGGAAAACTTGTACTACACTCAACATACTGTTCCGAAAAAAAAAAGATTGGATGCTACCAAGTGGACTGTGAAGCCCGTTCGTTTGCTTGGCAAACTTCTTTTGCTTCCCGAGAAAACTTCGCGGAATCATCGAGCTTACATCATTTTGAAATAGATGGAGATAGTTCAACGTCATTTGAGATAATATTGTTTCTGATTTCTGTTAATTTTGATTCAAATGATATTAATTTTCTTTGCGATAACAGCGTCAATTTGTCTTGTTTGAAACTTACCAAATAACAAATCAACTTGAGGTATTATTTTGTAAAAAAAAAGTTTAACCGTGAAAGGAAACTCTTGCTTTTGAGAATTTTGACATACCTTGATGATTGATTCGTGGTACTAACATTTCTACTGTCATCTAAGATATTTTCCATTGTCCCTAGAATGTTGTCTTTGTATTCGAATACGGTACAAACAACTCTAGAATTAAAGTTGCATCTTGTTGAGGCCGAATGAGTAAGCGTTTGTTAACAATTTGATCTAGTATTGCGGTTCTTTGAGGACTATTTGAAAAAAAGAAGAAATCCCTTGTAAATTGGAAAAGAATATATGGTCATTTTTATTGGCGGATGCAGCGTTTAACATTACCAAATTGTATACCAATGCATGTAAGCAGTATTTAATTTTCTCTTTTGATTCAGGTCACATTAATCATGAACTTCAGGAAAAAGTCGAAAAGTTTTCAAAAGTAACAAAATGGTGGCCGTTCCTCGAAATAAAATCAAAATTTTTCAGGGTTGCCTGTTATATGCTTTATTACATAATTATCATATTTTAACTTTTTTTTATGTAATTTATATACCAACAAGGTTAAGTATGATTATCAAACAGTAGAATAATATGAGCAAATATTGGCAAGTAACAATTTGTTTACGAAGTCGATTTATTACAATAATACACGTATTTTACTTGTACACTGTTTTGGTTTCTAAAATAATATATAATTTTATTTTTTTGACTGTTGTCATTGCATGATTACGGCTGCAATCATACCTGCTTGTAATATATATGTTTAGTAATGTAAATATAAATGATAAAAATGCAAATATTAAAATAGCATTTAGTGAATTATTTACGTGGCTATATATATATACTCGATAATAAAATATATTTTACAAATATGATTAAATCCTCTCGACTTGCCCCCCATGAGTTTTTCTGTGGAAAAAAAAAATCAAAAGGATAATTTTTTATTTAAATCAATGATTTTTGATTTTAAAAAAATCAAAACCACCCAACCCTGCATGAAATATTAAATCAAAATTCCTATCAAAAGTTGCCTTAAACTTGTTTTTTTTTCGTTTTATAACCCCCTTACAATTAACTTATAGTGGAAATATTTTTTTGAGATCCAATTGGGAGTACCCTGTCCAGTATATTAAAAAACCACATTGATATATCTGGGTTCTAGCAAAAGTTATGCGTGATTAAACATTAAAAAAAGTCGAGAATCTCCCTTTTTGAAGTCGGTAAAATAGTTTTAAAACCAATGCTGTGTTTTTTTTTGTATTTCATGTGAGTACTTTAAAGCAAATCCATCATTTTACAAATTGTGGCGTTGTATTTTGTCATAATTTGTTGTATCAGTCTTTATATACTTTAAAGACAATTAATTTAAACCATAATTTCGTCAAAAATATACATACATTTAAGTTTTCAAAATGTTATATTTGTTACAATAATAAAAAAATGTGAACACACTTATTTATGTTACTATTTTTGTGGCGTACTTTCATGTAAATAATTAATATACATATTTTCATGCTTTTTTTAAAATACATTCGAACGAAACCATTCAATTGTAATAATAGACCGGGAGATGGTGATAGGCGACGTTTTCCCATTTTATATCGCATGCCTTTTTAAGGGTTGATAATTAACCCTAAAACAAGGAAGATAGAAGGGTTCTTGACCGTTGCACGCTTCCCGGTCATAAAGAAAGTTGCTTTTCCTTTTGTGGAAAACTTTTGTGCTTTTCCGTGATATTTTATTGAATGCATTTGTAAAATATAAGGTAGTTCAAGCAAATGTAAGGGCCACATAAAAATGAGAAAAAAAAGAAAATTTCCGTGCTTTGAAATTGCTTGCCGAAGTTAAGAATTAAAGTTTTAATGAAAATAACACTAGGAAAATTGGCATTCACCCGAAGTTGAACCAACGGAAAAAAAATTCCGAAAAATCGTGTAAAAATTTTGAACAGATTTTCCGTGATTTCGAACCACCTCCAATAAAGCTAATATAAATTTTATTATGAAATAATACTGTATTGTAACTGGCATGCGTATTGATAGAGGCCGTGTTATTATAAATAATAATAATAGTGGCAAAAAAAATTTGGATAATTTTCATGTCTTTGTTTTGCGTGCCTTTTTGTATTTCATTAAAAAATATGATTTCGAGTTCATGGAAATAATGGTATGCATGTAGTTCTAGCCTATTATTAAAAAATGTTTAAAAAAGGGGAAACGAAAATTTTTTGATTAAAAAAAATATGAAAATTTCCGTGATTTTATATTGAAATTTTTCTCACATTAAATAATATTAACTATTTGTCGAAGTCTACGAATTTGGCAGATGATTTTGATATAAAATATATTAATAGATGTTGTCGTTGAAATATTATGGTATGGCTGAGTTGTAAACTCTAGAATAACCATGAAACTATTGAAAATGACGTATCCGATGCCATTCACTTTTTATGGCATAGCCATATGATACTTATTTCAATCATTTACCACTCTTATTTGTCAAATATATGCTACTGTAAAGAATGGTCTGCACTACTTGTAGAAAGTATGGCGAAGAGGACAACTTATAGGATGATGAGAGGTGAGGTTATAAAACGAAGGCCCAATCTCGTATCCAGAAATCAACAAATCTGGGACATGCCCCAAAATAAAACGAAAAATAAATTCAACTTTGTGAAAAACTTCAGCACAAAGTTGAGTCACAAAAGTGAACGGGACAGAAACACCACTGAAAACTCAACAAGAAATCCATTATATGTTATACAGATGGCTCCAAAAGAATGGAGGGAACTGGAGTAGGAGTGTATGGACCCGGTACCAGACACTACGAAAGCTTGAGTAAGTTACCATGCATTTTCCACACAGAAATATGTGCAATTAGGAAACGTATTCAATTCAACAAAGAAAAAAGCTATCACGGCCAAGAGATTATCATCATGTTGGATAGTCCAGCAGCCATCAGTGCGCTGAGCTCTCAACTTATCTGCTCCAAAATGGTCTGGAAATGCCTAGAAGAATTAAATGATTTGAGTAAGAATAATAAAGTCACCCTCATGTGGGTACCGGGACACACGGGGATAGAGGGGAATGAAATAATAGATAGGCTCGCAAGGAAAGGGGCTGAGACACCATTTCTCGGGCCAGAGCCTTTCTGTGGAATCAGCAGCAGCATAATGCTGAAAGAACCAAAAATGGAAGAAGAGGAGATCCAATTATTGGACGGAGCTGCAAGGATTGAGACAAGCGAAGATACTTTTTGCGAACTACGACCAGAAGAGATTCAAAGAATGCATAAGCCTGAGTAAAAACCAACTTAGAGTTCTCACAGGGGTCCTGACGGGGCATTGCCACCTGAAGCGACACCTCAAGAAATTCGGACTGGTAGAAGGAGGAGTGCAGATTCTGCGAGGAGGAGGATGAAATCTATATTCATATCCTTGCAGAGGATGCAGTTCTTGGGAACACACCAAATCGAAGAAAGGGAGCTATCCACTTTGAAGTCGTCCTGGGGAAATGGGACTGAAGGACTTGCTGTAGCGGATAAGGCAACTCTCACGACTAGGCAGCAGTAGGGGAGCACAATAGATCTACCAGGTCGCAGTGTACAGACCCTAATTCTACGCACATACATATATGGTCTCAAAAGATGCTCGAGTGTAGACGAGGCTCAGCTACAATTATTTTGACACAACATCGAGTCTTCAGATAAATTTAAGCAAAAACTGAGGGATTTCGACGCTTGTGTATTGCCATCTTACAAGCGTGATCTGCCACAATTCCTACGAGCATCGTTTATTGAGCGTATGTGGAAGAATGCTTCTTCTCTATTGCCCAACAATGGTCTAAATGTGGAAGAATTTGGCTGAAAACTGGATAATGAAACCTATACCTTCAGCTGGTTTGAGACAGATGAGGTCCCTCAAAATATTGAAGAAATTATTGAAGGTATTTTTATTTTTCCATTCGTGTTTTTATATGCACACATTGGAAACTATTCTTCTACCAATTTGAAGCCAAATTTATATTATATTTTTATAGATCCACAGGAAAATGATGACGAAGAGGTAGAATTATTAGAGAGCGTGAACTTTCAGGATGAGGAGGAGGAGGATGAAGATGAGTTAGACGATGACGATAGTGACTCCCAAGGCGACATCGACGATATCTAAAAGGAGTCTGAAATTGGTTGCGACGTTGAAGATGAAGCTATGGATGAAGATGATGATGATGATGATATATAAAAAATTCATTCTTCAAGAAAAATAATAACAATAATGAAATATAATGAAGTCCTTGTGTATTTTTATACTATAATTGATTTAATTGTTACATTTCATTTTATTTTCATTTCATGAAATATATTCAACAGTCAATATTTGTATTAATAAAGAAATTAGATAATTTAAGAAAAGGTCCAATTATAGTTAAGTTAAATCTTTTTATTTTTGTTTCATATATTGGACATTGTAAATTTTTGGCTTATATTTTTTTTATGCAATTGAAATTTATAAGTTTTTTGAGTCCTTTTAGCTACTTGGGCATGCGTGCCTTACTTTACTAGACCTTACATTTATTTGAACTACCTTACCTTACAAGAGAATGCAATAAAATATCACGGAAAAACACAAAAGTTTTTAACAAATGCAGTTTTCATTATGGCGGGAAGCGTGCAACGGTTTATCTTCCTTGTTTTTAGGTTAATTATCAACTCTTAAAACGATATGTGGTATAAAATGGAAGAATGTCACCTGTCTCCATCTCCCCGTCTATAAGAAAAATATGCACTTTATTAGTTTTTCATAAATGCAATTTTCATTATGGCCGGAAAGCGTGCAACGGTCAAGAACCCTTTTATCTTCCTTGTTTTTGGGTTAATAAACCCTTAAAAAGGCATGCGGTATAAAATGGGAAAGCGTCACCTGTCCCATCTCCCAGTCTATAAGAAAAATATGCACTTTACTAGTCCAAACAACAACAAAACTGGTTGGCCCTGATTGCAAGGAATGTTTTAGGTTTTCATCTTGCACTTCTAGAACCAGAAATGCATCATAAACATTATTTTTAATTACTGATGTTCCATGTATAAATTCAGTCACTTTATTTTTTTTTAAATATTTAAGTGCTTTAGTACTGAACCCATTATTTATCAAGGACTTTGAATTCCTAAATTTAGTCATTTAATAGATAAAATGAATGACAAATTATACTTGCTCTTTTCTTTTGCTGTTACGAAACTTTAGTATTTTTGCATCTTTATTCTACACGATATGTAATAAATTTTTAGGTTATTAATTGTACAAATAATGTCCAGTGGTGTATCATAAATATAGTTTTTAGCAAATATTATACAAAATAACTATAGTCTGTACAGTACAAATACAATAACTAATATTTTAAGCTGGCTTTGCTCTAGCCGAAGTTTTTGGCGACCTCTAAAAAGGGCCAAGTTCGAAATCTGCATAGTCTTGACAGGTTCGAACTTTGTGTAGTGATAATATTTCGAATTTTATTTGATCGCTTTGGTTTTCAAATTTATAAAGAAAGCTAACTAGTGGTAATATTGATAAAACCTTGTAAAAAATCTATTAAAATTAGTAGTTGTTACATCAACACTTGAAGAATTAATAACATTTTTATAAAAAAATTAAACCGACTTCTAAAAAAGTGCTAAAGAGCGAAAAATAACAATATACATTTTTATATAAAATTGAAATTTTTGAAACCGGCACCAAACTAAAAATACCTGACAAAATATGATTCGTTTTCTTACTAGAGTTTGTATATATTTCGTGTTAGTAGTTGCTTCATTAAGAAATAATTTGGTGCCGACTTCAAAAATTTCAATTTCATATAAAAATTTATATTTTTATTTTTCGCTTTCTAGCGCTTTTTCAGAAGTCGGTTCAATTTTTTTATAAACATTTTAGTTTTCGATTATTAGTTTTAAATTTGTTTTGATATCCACAAATTACTTTAACTAAGTACTAAACGAGATTGATGATTTCAAGGTCGGAAAAAAGTACCCATTTTATCCAAAGTTGTACACATCAAAATAAAAAACTAAAAATTCTTTAATTCTAAGAAATTTCCAAATATCAGTTTTGAATGAAATTAAGTATTAAACAAATATTTAGTTTGCCATAGTAAATCTTCTATCTTGAATTTTCAATTAACTTTAGATTAGTAATAAAGTAACCTCCCAACATTGATACTTAAAGAATTTTAGTAAATTTTTTAGTCCTACATATTTTATCCTGCATAGTGAATTTGCATACGCCCCAAAAAACTTTCTGTCTGTCATTTTAAGCTAAAATATAATATACTTCAGATTCATAATAAAGAACGTAATCTCGTCTAGTAAATATCCCTGAAGATGCCTCATGCAGTCCTAGGTGAAACGTCGGATAATAATTCCAATTTGATACAGTCTAAATACAAGAAATATGATTTTCAACTTCAGATTCATAACCAAAGACCCCGAAAATCGCCTAATACCAGATTTGAAAAAATATGAAAAGCGTAAATGTTGAACCCACCATTTCTGAATCTACGCCAATGAACACCCCATAATACCAATTTTGGCAAAAACCGAAAACGTAATATTTTTAGACTGTCATATGGAATCTTGACACATTAAATTTTCTTAAAATAATTTTAAATCCTCAAAAACGACCCAGTACCAATATTGAATAAAATCAAAATATGTAAAATTTTTAGTCCGCCATATTGGATTCGCCATAGTGAATCTTTTAAAAATAATTTTAAATTCGTAATTCACACCTTCAAGAATGCCTCGAAACCAATTTTGGAGAAAATCGAAAGATGCACAATTTTTAGAATGTCATATTGAATTCGCCATACTGAATTTTTTTTTAAATAATTTCAGATTCGTTATGTGCGACCCCGAAAACTCTTCTCTGACGAATTTTGGAGAAAACGCGAAAAAATTAATTTTTTGTCCCCCCTGTTGGATCCGCTATATTGAATTTTTTTAAAATAATTTCAGATTCGTTATGTGCGACTACGAAAACTTCCCATAAAATTTTGGAGAAAATCGTACAAAATAAATTTTTTTGTCCGCCATATTGGATTCGCCATATTGAATTTTTAAAAAATAATTTTAGATTCGTTATGTTGAGCCCCGAAAACTTCTCTATATCGAATTTGGAAAAAATTGTAAAAAAATATTTTTTAAACTCCCCCATACCAATTTTGGAGAAAATCGTACAAAATTAATTTTTTTGTCCGCTATATTGAATTTTTAAAAATAACATCAGTTTTGTTATGTGCGACCCCAAAAACTTTCCCATACCAATTTTGGAGAAAATGCACAAAATTTTTTTTTCCGCCATATTATCTACGCCTTGTTGGATTTTACTGCACTAATTTCATCCAAAATGATATGGGACCATCGCAGCAACTTCCTGAACATAACGTAAAAAAACTTATTTAAATGGGTGCCTCCGTTCCGGAGTAATCGAAGTACATACATAAAAAAATACACAGCGGTGGAACTGAGAATTTCCTTCTTTAGTAGTCGGTTAAAAAAATATGTTGTATCGCAAACTACTAAAGTGGACGCAACTATGCAAAATGATTAAAATCCTCATATTTATTCTGAAATAATCTGCTTTAAACTTTTTCAGATTATTTTAAATAAGTCAAATCATAAATTTAAAGCATTTTTTATTATTTTGCTTTAATCTTTTCCGAATTCGTTTTCCCTTTCCATATTAATTATTTGGACGTATGACAACAGAGCAACAGCTTAACGTGCGCGGATTGTCTATAAGCGGCAACATAGGATAATGTCATTTATTGATTCAGCACAGTGGAAAGAATAAGATCTAACGGGGCGTATATTTGAGCAAGAAAGATGGACCTATGTTTTCATATTTTCCGCATGCTGTCATGTTTAAAGTTATATGACCATCCGATATTCAGTGTGGTGTAATAGCATTTAGGGCAGTTAGGGAAGTAATTACGGCGGTCAGGCGTCATTTCCTATTTACGACACTTTTGTATAGTTTTATAGTCTTATAGTCTTAGAGTAGTTAAGATATTTAATGGATGTGCAGCAAGCAACAAAAAAAAAGTTGTATTAACTGTTCTTGGTATTTTTAAAGATGTGCCCTGTTTATGGAATAAGATTATTTAAAAAAAATATTCATCTAGAACCAGGGGCGGATCCAGCCCCTCTCTTTGGGAGGGGCGGTGGTATCAGAAAAGTACACCATGGCAAGCAAAAGCAAGTTGTCGACGGGGGAAGGGGGGGTGGGGACGAGACATCAGCAACATTCCCATTTCTAGTATAAAAGGCAGGGTCGGGTTTATATGTCTAAATTTGAACCTCTTGGAAAGGAGGGGGGCGATCACAAGAAAAAACAAGTTGCCGACAGGGGGGGGGGGGAGGATGCGAGTAGCATACACATTCCTAGTATAAGAGACAGAATCGGGTCTATTTTTCTGAACTCAAAGCTCTTGAGGGGGGGGGGCTATGGCAAGAAAAACGAGTTGTCAACGGGGCGGAAGGACCAGCAACATACACATTTCTAATATAAAAGGCATAATCAGTTCTATTTTCCTGAACTCAAAGCTCTTGGGAAGGGGAGGGGCGATCGCAAGCTCTATTCAAGAACGAGAGAGAGAGTAATAAAACTGTTACCGAAACCTCCAACATACCTGCTCCAGTGCCGCAGGTAACTGAGGACTGCCGTAAATCTAATTATATTTAAAATATTATAAGCTTTTATAAATTTACTGCAACAATAAAATTTCTGATTCTTCAATTTGATTTCTGTCAATGAGCAAAGTACACCTTACAGTGTGTCTTTAATGTTTTATCTTGTTTGCCCTTATTTTTATATATTATTTGAGATTAGTGATATACCCAAAAGACATGGCTTCCACCTCTATATGAATTCCAAAATCATTAAACCAGGGCATTTTTTCATCAACGAAAACTTATTACAATGAATGTTTATGATGCCGTAAAACATCAATATCCCGATAATAATGTTAAAAGCTGGGTTGAGATGTGTTCGAACATGACGGGAGTTGGAAAATCTACAATGTACCGAATACTGAAGGAGAAAAAATGACTGGAATTGTTAGTACTTCCAAGCCCCATTCGATCACAGGCAGACGAAAAACCTCGTTGGAAGAAGAGATGTAAACTGCAATAAAAGGAGTTGTACATACATTTTATTATGAGAAACAGATTCCAACCGTCGACAAAATTCTAACTAAAATCAATGAAGGTCGGGATTTACCTGAAATTAAAAGAACTGAGATCTGGAAATTGCTCAGAGAACTTAATTTTTGCTGGGAAAAACCAGATAGGAAATCTATTCTTATAGATAGTCCGGAAAATGTCCGTTGGAGGAGGAAATATATCTCTCAAGTAAAAGGTAGAGTTGCTAGAAATAACACAACTTACAAAATAAGTAATGTTGGAACTTTTGAAAGATTTTTTTGAATAAAATTACTGCAGAAAATTGGGAAAAATCCATATGATAAAAGAATAAAAGAAAATGTGGAAACTCGATCTCATGATCGATGAGATAGAGGAATTATAATTAATTTGAGCGAAGATAGCTTCACTGACTTTGATTACGAATTAGATACATATTGTTTACCAGCATAAACACAATTTATTATTTAAATTTTCTGTAACATATAAAAATTTATTACATTTGAATCCTTTTTAGTATTTAATTGTAATTTTGTAGATGGTTTAAGAAATAAATAAACTGAAACGTCAAATATCCTAAAAATGTTTTTAATTAATAATAAAATGACCGATAGCCCAAAAAAAAATTTAATGTTATATGGACGAATTAATTTATTTATATATGTTTAACGTCTTGTATTTTTGACAATGGGTATTTCATAAGTATTTAAATTATAACTTAGAATTGTGTGGCAAACCTACAGTACTACACCAAATTCCTTTTTGGGCTCCTAGCAATAATCGAAATTTTCTTGAATGAAAACAATCATACCCTGGCTGACTTACAAAACAAAAAGTGGTTATGGAAGTTATTTTATACAGATTTAACTAAACATATGAAAGACTTCAATTTAAAATTAAAAAGATAAAAATCAGCTTTTGTCTGATTTATACATTCCTATTAAGCCCTTCCTACAAAAAACTGTTTTGTTTCAATGTCAATTGATAAAAAAAAATGTTTCACGCTTTTGAATACATGTCAAATATTGTCAGCATACTGAGACTCCATTCACCGTAGATTTCGCAGTTGAAGTTTTGTGTGACGAAAATATCAAGATTTTTCAAAGTCCTTTTAATGCTTGAATAGAAAACCTTAACCCAGAACTTCAAATGGAAATGATTGATTTGCAGTGTAACGATATTTTTAAAGAAAAATATTTAAAGTCATCATTGCTCGAAATTTATGAGTCCTTCACTCACACAAGAAAAATATTTAAAGTAATCATTGCTAGAAATTTATGAGTCTTTTAACTCGCATAATTTGATCAGTTGGATAAATTTGCTCATGACTTTTTACAGATTTAAATTAATTGATGAGCATTTGAAGTCGCTGCTGATAATTTCCACTAATAAAGTAGAAAATTACATCTACATAAACCTCATTAATGTAAATTACCTATGTAGGTCACTTATTGTAAGTTTTTAGCATAAATCTCATATAACACGAAAAATATGCTGGTACAGTAATTTTAGCTCATGTACGGTTATTTTTATGACCTCGGTACATACAGTAATATAAAATCAAAAATTTGGCAACACTGAGTTGATCCCAATTTGTAACTGGCTTTTAAGATTTTATTGCGGAACATCGTAAAAGACGACTGATATTGTTGAAAAAGGGGGCTAGTGTTCACCAAAAGAATCGCGAATAAATAAATCTTTTAACGATTTTTGTTTCAGAAAATAAACTGACTAATATCGAAGTTAATTTTTTCCCTGTCATAACTAATTCATAACTTTTGTTTGATGGTTGTAGACCATGTTGAAGATTGACTAAAATGTGGTTGTCGGACTTGCATTGTCTTTATTTTTACGACGTTTCGATTAGGCTGTATGTCTAATCGTTATCAAGTATAAACTGAATGTTTTGTCTTAAAATTACGAGCTTATATAGTAACAGTAAAGTTTCGCTTCACTGTACACACCTCAATGATTTGATGTTACGAAGTAGTGGTTGCCAAAGATTAGGTATCCCAACACTCGGTTTACTGAAGATTCCATTATTATTTTTAATGTAAGCTGCTCCTATAAATTTTCTTTTTTTATGTTGGGTTCCATTTATATTGCCGCAGCCTCAGACCATTTTATATGGTGTTATTTATCCCAGGCGTGTTCTGCAATACCTGATCTCGACGTTTCCCCTTTTTGTGTATGAGTTTTATGTTCCTTAATTCTAACTTCTAGTGGTCGTTTGGTTTCTCCGATATACATTTCACCACACTCACGTGGAACTTTGTCAACACATTCTTTCTTATCGGTACTTTTTGGTTTTGTTTTTGTTAAATGAGCTTTAAGTGTATTTCCTGATTTAAAGGCTGTTTTTATATTATAACTCCCGGCAATTCGTTTTATTTTCTCCAAAGTTCCCTTAATGTATGGAATTGTGAAGAAGGAATGTGTTACTTGCTGTCTAGTGTTCGTTGTTCTAAAGTTATTTATAACATCGTCAATTAGTTTCAAATGATAACCATTCTGTTGTAAATCGGATTTAATATTTGCTACCTCTTTTTCCAATGAATCAGCATTATTGCATATAGATATAGCGCGATTATAGAGGTAGCGTATAATTCCCCGTTTTGTTACAACAGAATGATTAGAACTATGATTAAGATATTGTCGAGTATGTGTTGGCTTTCTGTATACTGGTTTTAATAGTTTCATTTGAGCGATTCACCATGACATCTAGGAAAGGCAATTGATCATTTACCGCTTTTTCCATGGTACACTTAATTGTAGGTCGAATGTTGTTTAGATTTTCAAGAAATCATTAAGTTCTTGATCATTGCCCTTCCATACGATGAAGGTATCATCGACATATCTCAACCAGACTTTCGGTTTTACTGTTGTCGTTTCTATGGCATGAGTTTATATTTATATATATATAATATATATATATATATATATATATATATATATATATATATATATATATATATATATATATATATATATATATATATATATATATATATATATATATATATATATTGGCGACGACTGGAGAGAGTGAAGAATCCATCGGAAGCCCGTCGTCCTGAGCGTAGACAATAAAGACAATTCAAGTCCGATAACCACATTTTAGTTAATTCACAACTAAAAATAACTTGTTAGTAGCTAGTTACTGAGCCGATCGATTCATTAATAAATAATGAAGTATTGTTTGTATTTTGACTTATAATCTCATAAATATGAAAAACTTATTTTATTACAAAAATGTTCGTTTACCTACGTAATGAACCAGTTCTTTTAATGTTTCTTCTACAATTAATTTCAAAAAATCATTGTTTTGTTTAATATATGATGATGAGCGTGAACACGTTTAAGACCTTTTGATTTTTTATATCAAGGGTATGTATAATTTTTTTAATGCTTATGTGCTACTGTCAGTTTTAATCTGTATTTTTATTTGGTTGTTAAAGGGCAAGTGTTTAGATACATGATTGTAATCCTTCATATGAGATGTCACACTATCTTCTAAACAGGGCATTGATTGTGAAATATATAACTATCATGATTAGCAGCAATATTTTGGGCTATTCAAAAACCAGGGTCAAATTCGATAGCACGCATCAAATTATTCGTACGATGATACTGGTTGTTTTCGTCAATTATAAATTTGTAGCAGTACCGTTCAAGTTTATCAAATAATTAAGTAAATGACCGGCATTTAATTATAATTAACTGTGCACGAGGCAGTTTACCTTGAAACACTTTTCACATATTTTTTTTCTGTATTAAGAGCCCAAATTTTACCCATTGTAGTCAAAAATTACAGAGGAATAAATTTATATTATACAAAGTGTGTTAAAAAGTAGCTGTTACAGTTTTTAAAAGAGGAAACCTTATAGGTATAATCCTCGGGAGTACATAGGCCTAGTCTGTTTGTATTTCTGGGCTAACTTCGGAAATTACTGATTGATTTTATCTCAGTTTTCACCATTGATTAGGTGGTTTTGCGAGGAAGGTTTTGGTAAATGATACAAATATATCTAATATTGTTTTCTTCGCCACACTTTCGTTGAATGATTTTCTTTCTAGCCACCATCGAATTAATTTTGTAGCGGTTTTTTCCGCCATCAGAAAGTGGCGAAATGTAGAGTGCGGTGGTGATATATATACTTTACTGAAACTTCTCTTCGTGGTCTTGGTTTCAAACTTAAAGTAAACTGTGTGTCATGTGAGCCAGTACTAATAAACTCCTGCTTTCTTATTGATAATAGAGCATATGACGTAAGAAAACGTCTAGTTTTTGCCTTTAGGATTCTTGGTTTTGGTTCATCAGGAATAATAAATTCTGTAGAATTATGGACTAAACTAATTTTTCATTCATTTTACGATAAAATAGTGAATAACAGTTATACGAATGCTAACACAATTTAAGAATTATCAATGAAAAATGCTGTTAAAAAGTTAAAATAATTGGATCGCATGATCGTTCTGCATAGAAGAAGTTCCAGGGGATGTAACTTTCTTTTTGTTCTTTCAAAATATTATGTCAGCTATCATTTGACAAATTTTCAATCGGGAGGAAATGATTAAAAATATTTTTTTTCTATGTGAATGGGGGGCCGCTACTGCTCAACCCACCTACGGCGCCGCAGCGCACGTTCACGAGGCTTCATGACACAACTCTCTGAAACTTTTTACCAGTTATCACCCTAGAGAAATTTAGTAAAGAAAACCTATCGCTGGCTTGCAGTCTATTGATGGTATTAGAGAAATGTTCAAAATACCCGATACACGCAGTTGATGGAAACTGCAAAGGAATTGGTGACTCGAAGCCGTATAGGAATTTACATGTTAAAAAAATGATGCATAGGTCACGTACAAAAGCGAATGCGTATACATTTACGGCAAGTAAGAAAAGGTAACAAAGGTCTAGGTGGTATATGGAGGTTAACAGCTAAACTCATCGACGAGGTAACAGTTTATTATGGTCTTGCTATTAGAATAAGCATAAAACATCACCTGAAAAAATAAAAAATGCTTTATGGGCGACTTTTTATCATAAAATGTCGACTTTCGATAAGCCACAGCATGACAAGTGTCTGTCTTGCAAAGATACGTCGTGTTCATAACAGGCGAAGAATCCTTAGAAACACAAAAATCTTCTCCCTGTTCAAGAAGCAATTAAACCGGTGTACGAAAAAATAACTGATAACGAGTTGTTAGAATAAGGATATCGGTAAAATAACAATGAAAACCTTAACGCTGTTATTTGGTCTATGGCTCCAAAAGAATACTCCAGTGGGGCCAAAGCTGTTGAGATTGCATCTTATATTGGCGCTAATATGGTAGGTATGCAAGTGTTTTACTTATGAGGGAAGTATTAAATCTTACAATTGGATCGAATGCCTTGCAAGCAGTTGAGAACTTAGATGCACAAAAGATAACTATAGCCAACCTGAGAGCCCAGCGTGAAACCGAATAGGTCAGGAAGTTAAATGAGGCAAATCAAAAAGTATCGAAGAACATCATAGCATCTGTAGTAGGCCTCATGGATGGTTCAGGAGTCGCAGGTTGAAGGTAATATAAAAATATTTGAATTTAGGACGTTGACGCTGTACTTTTTTTCGTTTCTGTTTTTTCTCTAAACTACTTTTTCCAACCTGGTGGACAAAATATCTCGAAATCTACTGTTATACTGTTAATAATACTATCTTCAGTCTTCGAGGTGTGGCTATAAAATAATGAGAGTATTGCTGTAAAAAGTTTTATTTTAAATTTATACATATTTAGTTATTATCCCTTTCAGTATACATCCTTCCTCTATTCTTATGAACTACTACGAAACACTGTTGGAAGTCTTCTTCTGTGAGCTCTTTCATGACTCTTCAGCGCACTAAAATCTTGTTCTTTTTAATGCAGATTTGACGAGATAAAAGTCACGTAGTGCAAGATCAGGCGAATAATGGATGGTCTAACACTGGCATATTATACTTGGCTAGAGACGTCTTGACAGACAATGCAGAATGAGCTGACGCGTTATCTTGATGGAAAACCCGTGACTTGTTCTTCCAAAGTTTGGGTCGTTTTTTTCTTATTCTTTTACGGAATTGAGCAAGAATCTCAAGGCAATGTTAATTAATTGTTTGATCTTCAGGAACTCAGTGAAAGTACACATTGAAAAAAACAATCATCATTACTATGAATTTTGATTTGCTCATTCGAGCTTTTTAAGCTCTCGGTGAAGTTGGACCCTTCCAATGCATGGATTAGCGCTTAGTTTCAGGACTATAAATGAACAACCAAGATTCGTCACATGTTATCACTCTTTCCAACAAGTTCGTGTCATTTTCAACGACATTCAGAATGTTAATACAAACATTTTTGCGAGCTCCTGTTTGTTCCATTGGTATGTAAAATTTGCCTTACGCAATTTGTCAATTCCTACAGTTTCAGCAATTGCACGAATAGTTAACGGACAGTCAGGTCAAATCAGATTACCGACTTTTTCAATATTTTCATCTGGGCGTAAATCATCTTCAACGTCTTCTCTTTCATCTTAAAAACGCTTAAACCTCTCAGAAATTCGCCGTACGTGATAAACATTCATTGCCATACGCTTCTTTTAATAAATGAGTTTTGAGTAACTGTTTTTCTGAGTTTCATGTGAAGCTTCACGATAATTCGTTGCTCTATATTTACGTACTTATATTTCTTCGACGAAACAAAAAAAAACAGCTTTTTTACAACCGAAGGTTGTGGCTTGTCTGATATATCTACAGGCACGGAATGCGCCGCATTCGAAAGAGAAGGATACATGCTACATAGCTGTTGATCACTTGCATTTGGCGCGCGCGTACTTCTGTAGAAACATCAGTCTCGTTATTTTCTAGCCACACCTCGTAGCATAGAATTTTTCAACTTTAAATTTTAGTAAAAAATCTGAAGTTTTATTTTAACATTTGTGCAATTTCTACAAAAAAAATTCCCTATGTTACACTGAAGTTATAAACTTTATTTGCAAGCAAAAATTTTTTTAACAATTCCTGACCGATAAAAAAATCCATCACCAACCATGGTTTTTAAAAAAGGATCCTATTTTACAGCAGATATCTCCGCCATTTTTGAAATTTGTAGAACTCGTTTTTTGAACTATTTCCAAAAACATGAAAATTATTTTACAAGTATGCAATAGTTGCATCACAAAAAAAATTAAACCTATTTTCTCGAGCACCGGGGTGGCTTCATTCCTTAATTAAAATGTCGATACATTCAAAGAATGTATAACGAGATCGTCGATTTCAAGAAGTTCTACAAATAGGATAGTATACATCTATCTTTTAAGCACGGTCAATAAGAACTGAATTTGTCGTTTAATAAATTTATAAAAAAAATATAGTTCAAAACTCGAGATTTCAAAGTTATTTTAAATAGCATATTCACTTACATATCACATCACATATTTCCATATATACAAAAACATTATCATCACGTAGTTCTCATTTAGAATCCTAATCGTACCCATACGAAGCCGGGTCAGGCCGCTAGTTGAATAAATATTATACATGTAATAATTATAAAATAATTTTCGCTTTTTAGTGTTCATCTTTTTAGGAATTTTTCAGGAGCGAAATATATGTTGAGCAATATTCTAATACAGGCGTATCCAAACCTTTTAGAGTACACTGACTCCCCCACTAAGTTCCAAGGGTCAACCCTTATCTAGCTCATCATACCATAATACTGTAGTTTTGAGTTACGCGCAAATTTTCGTATTGGGACTAGCCTGCAAGTGAAATATCTATGGCGCAGGGCGCAGGGGTCGACTCCTCCCGTTCGCAGTTTCGATTGGTACAGACAAGTATCAATGACATTTCATTGCGACGGAGATAGCCGATGCGCGAGCTGTACGTTATGTAGTGTTACGACTACTTAATACCATGTTAGATGCATAGTAGGGACATCTTGCGGAAAGTAGAGAAGTTAAATGCATAACGTAGCAAAGCTACAGTAGTACAACACCATCTTGGGAACGGCAGAAATATACAAAAACGTTAGTTATGCTTAGTTAGTCGAAGTAGACACCATCGTCTTGTAGCGAACAGCAAAGCTAGAGTATGTTTTGGAAAAGTTCTGCTGAGTGATCGTTTGTCTGGAATATTCGAGTACTTTTGAGAGCTTTCGAATATGTGGAGGACGTATGGTGCAAATATAGGATACAATCAAGAGTTGGACAATTCTAAAGTTTGAATTCGAAGTAACAAGTGCAATCTGAAAAGCGAAATATAGTGCGACTAGTATGTTTTGTGACGATAATTTCTTAATGAAAATGCAGTGAGTTTAATTATGAGTATTAAATTTAATTAAAAATGTCTGTTCTTGATATCCTCAAAATCACCCCAAATTTATGGAAAGCCACCGTTCAGAAAATATAAATCTTTGAAATGCGGGTTGAAATCTCAGCAATTGTTGTTTGAGAAAGTAAATGCTGAACAAAAGGTAGCAACTCGTACTAGTTTCTGCGTGGCTCATTCAATAACAAAATATGGGAAACCATTTACTGAGGGCGCGTTAATTAAAGATTGCATGATTGCAGCAGTAAAAGAAATGTGTCCAGACAAGGCTAATTTATTTAAAAAATCAGTTTGCCGAAAATATATTAACCCAATTGTGTGACAAAAATGGAGACCTGGACGAGTCAACAAATGTTTCAAATACTGCTCAGATACTTTTTATTCGAAGGATAGATCGAAAAATTATGAAGTGTATGAAGACTTTCTTGACATTCATGGCATTCACGGCACGATCACCGGAGAAAATATTTGTAAAGGAGTTGAAGATGCTGTTCAGAAACACAACCTTCAATGGAAAAACTTGAAGTGTATCACTACTGATGGTAGCAAGAACATGCGTGGAAAACTAAAGGCTCTCATATTAAAGGCCGTAGAAAATGACGGTGGTTCAAAACCATTAATCATATTGCATCAATTATCAACTGTCTTTGTGCGAAAAATGCTTGGATATATTAGAAGTTTTAAAGCCAGTCATGTCAGATGTTAATTCTATAAGATTGCATGCGCTCAGTCATCGTCAGTTTCGCAAGTTTATTGAAGAGTTTGGAGAAAATGACACCATATTAGATTGCAATAATCTGGCTTATTTGCCGAAAGGTTCTAGATCGTTTTTTAGCTAGTAATAATCCAAATTTTAAAAAACGAAAGCTTTCACGGCTTTGGTCAAGTTGAAAATCATAGTTCTTGGGTTTAGATCGTGTCAAATTGGAATTATTGTCCGACATTTCGCCTACGATTGCTCGAGGCATCTTCAAGGATCTTTACTCAACAAGATTAGAACACCGAATTACTATCGAGGAGCAACAGCACGGTATTTATACCCGACTGATGCTCAGCGAACCGTGATCCAGCGTTACAATCGATTTCCACGTGTGATGTAGACTGTAACCTGCATCTCTATTATTATTATTAGGATATTTACAAATTTCAATTAATTCTCTAATTTTACGTTTAAAGAAACCAGACACTGATGCTAACACCTTAGTTTCTTTTCCATTAAAAATGTGACCTGAGAAATGCTGGTGTTCAGCTACTGCAGATTGTACAATTTGTTTCTTTTTTATACATCTTTCATGTTCCTTAAGCCTAATGGATATAGACCGTCCTGTTTCACCTACATACACTTTACCACAAGAGCAAGGTATCTTATAAACGCCTTCTGTTTCAAATGGTATTGCGTCCTTTGGAGACTTCAAACATTGTCCAACTTTCTTACATCTGTTGAAAATTGTCGTAAGCGAAACGTCGGATGGTAGTTCCAATTTGACACGGTCTACACCCAAGAACCATGATTTTCAATCGAAATTTTGTTGACGGAAAGGAATTCTGTCCTGGCTGAGTTACAAAAAACGATGAAAAAACCAGCTTCTGCTTGATTTATACACTCGTATCAAGTCCATTCGACAAAAAATTGTTTTGCTTTAATCTCACTTAAACAATAACAGCCGAATTCATTAACATGCTTTAGTTTTAAAATCGTTTTAAATTGGTAGCAGAGGGCTTAAACTGACAAGAACAACGATAAGTCAAGCAAGTTTTAAACCCTTAAAATATAAGCATAAAAAATCATCATTTCCGATAGATTTCGCAATTTTTTTTGTCCCGTTTTTTAGATTTTGATGCAATTGCAAACGATATATCAAGATTTTTCAAAATCCTTTTAGCGCCGATATAGATTCTTTGCCCCAGAACTTTAAATGGAATTGATTGATTTGCAGGGCAGCGATATTTCTAAAGAAAAATATTTTAAAGTCATTATTGCTTGAATTCTATAAGTGTTCCACTCACGCAGTTTGATCAGTTGCATAAATTTGCTTGTGGCTTTTTTCTGCTTTCGGCATTACTTAAATGTGTAAAAAAAAAAACATTCTCCAAAATGAAATATACAAAAGATTCAAATTAACTGATGATCATTTAAAATCGTTGCTGATAATTTCCACGAGTAAACTTGATCCACAGCTGCGAACAATTGTCAGTGGAAAGTTACAGCTCCGGACCGGTGTTAGCCCGCGGGCCGTAGTTTGGGATCCCCTTGCTCTAATAAAAACTAGGACCGTTAAAAAGTGAAAAGTATTTTTTTAATCATGATTTTAAAAATATCCCATAGATAAAGAACCAACTGCAGATCCCGTGAAATAAATGATTTATTTGTTTAATTTTTGCTATCAAGAGTGTTGATTTGGAAAAATGAGATATATATTTATTATTAAATAATAAAATTATGTCCTTCATGGATACAGGTTTTAGGAGTTCAAATTATTTAGAGTGGATACACCAAAATATTTAACAGTTGATAAGATAATACACGATACTATATAAATAATAGCATAAAAAATTATTTCCATAGGCGTAGCTAGTGATTAGGAAATGCGTCCCTAGAGGAATATGTCAGCAACTAGTTATTCTGACCTAGTAATGATATGTTGAAACAAGTCTACAATATCTATTCCATATTTGATGCAACACTATTTTTTAAAACTTATTGTGACTTAACCGTTAGTCTGTCTGTTGGAGTGTTTGTAACAAAATTTTGCAACACATGTTGTACACTCGTCAACATGTTCGATTTAACTGAAATGGTGCACATGTGCTTAGTGCCGATGGCAATATCGCCTGACAGCCTGAAACATATATTTCACACGTCTGATTGAACTGAAGTTTTGCTCATGAATGTAATTCCGATGTTAATACAATATTATAGTACCATCGAGCTGGTCCAATGATGGAGTCGAAAGGATAATAGTGGACGTATTTGTTATATATATATATATATATATATATATATATATATATATATATATATATATATATATATATATATATATATATATGTTATGTCGGATATTCTCACGGGTGTGATGTGTAATCGAAGGTTTTCAGGCATCCCGTGTATGTGCTGAGTCCCTCTCAGGACTGTAAGGCAGCTAACGTTTCGGTGAAATCTCATTCACCATTTTCAAAGCTCACTGTATGGCGTCTACGAGCTAACTGACGCCTGCGACTCCGGTGCTGTCGGTACCTTATGCGCATCGTTTCCGAATGGTTCCGGCCCATCAGGATGCGAGACCTGCTGCGCGTCATCGGCCCTGTTGCCAGTGTTTGTGGTTGCGTTGCCGAGTTGTAATCTGTTTCGTTATTAAGTGGTACTGGTTGATGTTTTGTAAGCAGATTTTTCCAAGTATTAGGCACACGTTGGCTATTATCTCTTTGCAATTTCAATGGCTTCCCTTATAACTCTTGTGGACAGGTTTTCACATCTTGACAGCATTTTTGTTCCCGAGAAATTTATCTTATGTCCTGTGTTTATCCAGTGTTGGGACAGAGCAGAAGTTGTTTTTTGCTTGACAGCGTTCATATGTTCGTCTCTTCTGGCACTTATTTTACGGTTGGTTTGGCCTACGTAAGATGAGTTGCATTCTCCGCATAGAATTTCGTACACTCCCTGGTTTTCTAGAGGGATTCTTTCTTTAGGTGTTGGCAAGAGATCTTTTACTTTACGGTCTGTGGTGAAAATGGTTTCAATGTTGTGTCTCCTGAGAATTCTTGCGATCTTGTCTGTGGTGCCTTTTACATAAGGAACAAAAGCTTTGGAGCTATTCTCTTGGTTTTCGCGATTTTTTGGGCCAAGTGTTTGTTTTTTAGAGCCTTGTCTATATGTTTTTTTATAACCGTTCTTTGTTAGGGCGTCTTGCAGTATGTTCATCTCTTTGTGATAATTTTCTGGATCTGTAAGGGACTGCGATCGAAACGCAAGTGATTTCACTACTGCAAATAATTGGGTGATGTGAATCGGCGTTGAGGTACCTGTTGGTGTGAGTGAGCTTTCTGTAGACAATGTGCGAAAGCAAGCCATCCGCTTTTCTTTTCAGGAGGATATCGAGAAACGGTAGTTCTCTTTCCTGTTCTGTCTCCATGGTGAATTTAATTTTGGGATGTATACTGTTTATGTGTTCCAGGAAAGTTTTGAGATTTTCTTCCCCATGTTGCCAGATAACGAATGTGTCATCTACGTAACGTAGCCATAGTCTTGGTTTGTGTGAAGAGGTCTCCAAAGCTTTTGATTCAAAGTCTTCCATAAATAAGTTAGCGAGTGCAGGAGATAGCGGCGATCCCATCGGGGCTCCCTCGACTTGTTTATATCGTCGGCCTTCATAAGTAAAATAGGTGTTATCAAGTGTTAGCTAGACACTGCTATATATATATATATATATATATATATATATATATATATATATATATATATATATATATATATATATATATATAAAATTAATTTGGAAAAGACGATGCATAATTAATACGACAAACGAAATTAGATGCATGGCATTGTCTGTTAAGGATACATCAGAAAGTGTGATAAAAATAAACATCATAGTCGTTGAATTTGAAAATCGTCTGGGTACCTAATGCGACCTACGCTTGATGAACCTGGCGCGAAAGTTGCGGTAATACTAAAAATAAATTAAGAAAAATAAGTTTTTTTAACAAAACAGTTTTTAATTGTTATTAAATATTAGAAATATTAACAATGCTAAAATATACATATTGTCGAAAACCAGGTAGTGCTAAAAGCTTCCGAGTTAAATACCTAATTTAACTTGGGGCTGTAGATAAGTCCTAAACCAACTGGCAAGCAGGGTAACCCCGATGTGGGTGCCATGATACAAAATAATGAAAGGAAATGAGGAAGGATGTAGGTTCTCAAAAGAAAGGGCGAAAACACTTTTTCTCTACTCGGAAGCTTTCTACGAACTACCAAAAAGCCACTCAAATAAGACCTCTAGATCGAAGAACAAAATCAAGTTGCTGCTTGCAGAGATTTGTCGTTTCTGCAACGGTGCAGCAGATATAGTGGAATACTTATTATTAGAATTCATGGTACT
The DNA here is from genome assembly GCA_034092305.1 of Diaprepes abbreviatus. Taxonomy (NCBI): domain Eukaryota; kingdom Metazoa; phylum Arthropoda; class Insecta; order Coleoptera; family Curculionidae; genus Diaprepes; species Diaprepes abbreviatus. The sequence goes on along the minus strand of JASJET010000210.1, from coordinate 7,289,843 downwards.
ATTCTACTAGAGACAGATATCAAGTTTGTCTTACTTACAATTGCACTATAACATAAACCAACTCAACATACTTATCAAAATAACAATAAAAGCGAAGAATGTGCTCGTACTGTGGGCACTATGACTTATATAAGACGAATATGTATTGAATACTAAATAATTTAATATTCCGGATTCACCAGAATCATTACCCGTCACCTACAAGCCTATCTAGAAATCTTTCAGGCCTGGTTCATATTCTGGAAGATCAAGATCAATCCGGACAAGACACAGGCAATCCTTTTCATTAAGATCAAACAGCAGACCAAACACCCCTATCCGTGTTCCGGGTGCATCTAGTACCGGTACTACAGGAGGCTTACTTGGAAGAACCAATTGATGGCGGCAGCAAAGAGCATAAACTTCATGCTCTCAATCGCTCATGTAAGCTCTATATATATATATATATATATATATATATATATATATATATATATATATATATATATATAATCCCCCTTTCGAGATAAGTCGGTAGAGAATAGTTTTTCCTGCGATTCCACTCAGGTTATTAATTTATTTGCAATTTTTTGAAGTTGCTTTTCTTTTTCTAATAATGTTAGAATTTTACCCTCAACTTGTTCAAAAATTAATAAGTCTAGGAAAGTAATATGTAAACATCCGCATTTTTATTGGAAAACACTCGGTCAAAGTGTATTATTTCTTTATTTCTCCGAGTGTTGATGTCTAGATTTGAGAGACAAGATAACTATTTTTAATCCATTTAAAAAATAAGGTGATAAATTCGATAAATTTTTTATGTAGCACAATTTTTTTGATCTTGTTTTTTTTTTATTTTGGAGTGTGCCACCAATAGTCCTACTTGAAAACCTACGGGTATATTTGATTAGATGATTAAGAGCTATCTTAAAATTCTAAAAATATTTATTTTTTCAGAAAAGTGAATTTCATTAAAAATATTAATGTGAAGTAGGGGCCAAGTTCTCTGTTATACCAGTTTATTTCGGTGACAAAAGAATTAAGATATAATTGAGAGGTTTCTTTTGGGTGCTATTCGTCCTTTTTTATTATCTCATTTTCTGGAATATTTAGAACAACGACAAAATGAATTCTTGGTAGGAAAATCGAAATTTTCCAGTTTTTTCAGATATAAAATTGTGCCAAATTTTGATAGTCTTAAGTTCAAGAGGAGTATCCGATAGGTTTTGACATACCAGTACACTTCAACATCAATAAATTTATTTGAACGTTGTTTATAGTTGGTGTGAGAGGAGTTTCTTTAATGTTTGATAGATACAAATATTTTTATTTAATTTTATTTTTAGTTTTTTTTTGCTTGTCGTGTCTCTTTTAAGTGTTAGAAATTACTACAAATGCGAAGTTTATGGTTAATACCAATAAAAAGAGGATTTGAAAACTTATTTTTATTGGTAATTATTGTTAGATATTATTTGCTTATTAAAAATAACATAATAATTTAGGTAACTAAAAATTCATACTTTTCTTTATTAGCGGTTACTTTATTCTCGAATCGATAGATTAGCATAGTATAACAATACTAGTTTAAAAATACGATTAGAAAAGGGTAACATAAAATCGGTGTGTGTACCAAGCAATAAAAGATCTCGCACTATTTATCAACTCTTTTCGAAATATCAATAAAAATATTGTCACCTTATTCAGCATTCACACAATGGGCCCTAGTTCTGACGATATGCTTATTCTACGGGGAAATTGATTGTGTTTTGATAAGGGTTTACAGCTCTTATGGTAAAAATTGCATCAGATCGTTTAGTGTTGAGTTAAAAATAACATTCAATTTGATGATTTGCTAAATATTAGTCAGAAGCTGAAGCATACTGAGAAACTTTTTTTTTGTTTTGGGGGGGGGGGGAGGGAGGGGGGTAATTTTTCGCTTAAGGGTGGTTTAAGATACTAAAGTAGTGACCTTTATTTTTGAATTCAATAAACGAATATATTTTTCTAATTTTGAATTTTTTTATCTAAGTAGACACAAAAAAACTAGATTTTTCAGTGTAAAAAATTGGTGTTGCAACCCTTGTGGTCGAAATTGCATCTGTTAGTTCCAGATTAACATCAGAAGTAATACGCAATTTGTTTCATTGCTAAATTCCAATTAGAACCTGAGATATATTGGAAAATCCATTTTCGAGGGTGAACTTTGGGACAGATTTCACCCCTTTAAAGTGTTTTTCCGCAGATAAAAAGATTCCTTGTCTCATATTTCATTGTGGCCTATAACATATCAAAAAATTATTGAAATCGGAGGCGTAGAGTTGGGATACCTTCCTTGTAAGTTGACTTAACAGAGAAAAAGTTATGCTCGTGAAAAATAGTGGCTGGCAGATTACCGTGTGCCTAGATGCGTGTCGGTAACAATTTTTCGTTACGCTTATGTTACGCGTACTATCTGCACATTAAATTTAACGTTATTTAGTTATCAACATATTTTGTTTATTTATTGGATTTTGTCAACTATCGTGATTAGGATACCAGTCCACGTTACAAAGTTCTCAGTTTAAGGTCATATTATTAATCATTATTTAATGTGTTAGTAAATTATAGAAGGTAATTTCCGGTATTAGTGTGTGTAATTATAAATATATATATATATATATATATATATATATATATATATATATATATATATATATATATATATATATATTTCTACATATTTTCTTGGGTATAGGTTTTTCCATTAGAGAAAACAAAGGACAACAATTTTTCTTGACGTTTCGCTCTACATAGTGAGCTTCTTCAAAAGAGCTGGTATATTTATTTTACATCTACAAAAAATACAAAGTTTTTTTGTAATAAACATATATCACAGTAATACACATTTATATTTTTAATTTAATTAAAATTAATAAAAATAAAACAGATTTTAAAATAGTCTTAAAGTTTAAAATTTTAAACCAATACAACAGGTTAAAATTGTGAAAATTATAAAATAGTACATACCTTGAAAGTAGTTTTGTGTGTATGTTAAAAATAAAATTCAGTTATGATACTTTGTATGCAATTGCTATGGATAGATTTCTTTTTATAAAATAAATATACCAGCTCTTTTGAAGAAGCTCACTATGTAGAGCGAAACGTCAAGAAAAATTGTTGTCCTTTCTTTTCTCTAATGGAAAAACCTATACCCAAGAAAATATTAGAAAAAAATATTTAACAAAAGATTTAAGATACAAGAATAAATTATATATATATATATATATATATATATATATATATATATATATATATATATATATATATATATATATATATATATATAGCGTGTCCCACGACGAAGTGCTGCGATCGATTTCTCGCAAAACAGACTAAAAAAATTTTAAAATTTTGTAGATGGGGGCAATTTGGTTAAAATATTTTCAAGACGGTGGGTGGCATATTTCATGTTTAATGCCCTATATTTAAGTCAAACTTTTTTAACATATTTTAAATTTTATGTTAAAAATGGCGTTTGCAGGTCTAAACATAACTATTAATTTCTCCTATATGAAACCCTTTATTACTTAACTAGGGGTTGATTTCCTTCTAGAAGGTGATTTTTAGTGAACTATGTTGATATTTTGATAATAAATAAATACAGGCTGATCAAAAACTAACATTAAATAATAAATTGAAAAAATCGTTATAAGTCAATCGTTTTGAACGTAAACCCTTTATTTTTATAATGTTATCTTATTTAGCATTAAAAATAAGTGCGACTTTGAATAAGGTCGGCTATTCGAAAAATTTGTAGTTTTTGAAATATTGGCAATTTAACTTTTGTTAAAAATGGCGTTTGCAGGTCTAAACATAACTATTAATTTCTCCTATATGAAACCCTTTATTACTTAACTAGGGGTTGATTTCCTTCTAGAAGGTGATTTTTAGTGAACTATGTTGATATTTTGATAATAAATAAATACAGGCTGATCAAAAACTAACATTAAATAATAAATTGAAAAAATCGTTATAAGTCAATCGTTTTGAACGTAAACCCTTTATTTTTATAATGTTATCTTATTTAGCATTAAAAATAAGTGCGACTTTGAATAAGGTCGGCTATTCGAAAAATTTGTAGTTTTTGAAATATTGGCAATTTAACTTTTTTGTAAAGGGTTTTCCAATAAGAGGTGTCATTTTGAAAAGCCCGCTATTTCGGTAGATGTCACTTTTGAAGCTGTAAGTTTTTGACGTTTGACAAGTAGAAACTACGCCATAAATAAAGATGGAACGATACACGCTTCAACAACGCATTGAAATTATTAAAATTCACTATAAAAATGGTGAAAATTTGGCAGAGACGGTTCGTAAAACTCGAACATTTTTGGGTCGTCATGAAGCACCTTGTCGGAGCGCAATAAAGAAATTGGTGAAAAAATTCGAGCTGTTGGGACAAGTTAGTTATGTGAAGAAGAAAACCCGTGCACGTCGCTCAAGAACAGCCGAGAATATTGCTGCTGTAGCCGAAAGTGTTGAAGAAAACCCAGGTTTGTCCATTCCTCGTCGTTCTTTGGAATTAGGGATTCCACAAACGTCATTACACCGTATTTTGCATAAAGATTTGGGTCTTAAGGCTTATAAAGTTCAGTTAACGCAAGAACTCAAGCCGGCCGATCATCAACAACGTCGTGCCTTTGCTGATTGGGTTCTTGAAATGCATGAAAATGATCCGGAATTCCATCGAAAAATCATCTTCAGTGATGAGGCCCATTTCCACCTCGGTGGCTTCGTCAACAAACAAAATTGTCGCATCTGGGGCTCGGAAAACCCAAGAGTTATTGTTGAAAAGCCTCTCTATCCTGAACGTGTGACTGTTTGGTGCGGTTTATGGTCCGGCGGGGTCATTGGACCTTACTTTTTCGAAAATGAGGCTGGAGCAACAGTTACGGTGAATGGATTGCGCTATCGAGAGATGATTAATGATTTTTTATGGCCGGAATTGGATGGTATTTATCTGGACCACGTTTACTTTCAACAAGACGGCGCTACGTGCCACACAAGCAACGAAACCATTGATCTTTTACGGGAAAAGTTTCCGGGCCGTGTTATCTCTCGAAGAGGTGATCACAATTGGCCACCGAGATCTTGTGATGTGACACCTTGCGATTTCTTCCTTTGGGGCCACGTGAAAGACAAGGTCTACGCCAACAGCCCAGCGTCGATTCAAGACCTCAAAGATGGAATTCGTGAGGCTATCGAGGACATAGGGCAGCCACTTTGCGATTTGGTTATGGAAAATTTCATGAAAAGGATATGGTCCTGTAGGCATGGTCGTGGTGGTCATTTGGCTGATGTTATTTTCCATCATTAACGGCATACCTTCCTCTTTATAATGTAATAAATATCCGATCATTTATCTTAAAAAATGGCATTTTTCTTTGAATATCAAAATAACACCTCTTATTGGAAAACCCTTTATTATAAAAACGCTATAGGGCTTTAAAGTTTTGTTATTAATTGGTCATGACGGCGAAACGCGACGAAACAGAAATGTCACTGTTTTTTGCAATTTGACAATTATTAATAAAAATCATGCCGGGGCGATTAAATTATACGCACGAAGATTATTTAAATTTGTTTATTATCTATCGGGAATGTAAAAATTTTTATCAAGAACATGCCAGACATTTGCTGATGAATATCCAGGTAAACAGAAACCGTCACAGAACAGTGTTAAACGGATATTGGAAAATTTTGAAAATATTGGCACCGTTAAGGCAACAATGGAAAGGAAATCTATTTTTAGTGATGAAAATGTCGAAATTACAATTCTGGGATATTTTGTGGCGTATCCTGTGACATCGTTGAGACAAGTGGCTCTACAAACAGAAATCTCGGAGAGTTCAATATGTAAAATTCTGTTGAAACACAAATTCCACCCTTAATTAATTTTTTTGGTTCAACATCTTAGAGATAGTGATTTACCGAAAAGAGTGCAATTTTACGAACTTATATTAATGATATAAGACGACCCTCGATTTTTGGACAACATAATTTGGACTGATTAAACAAAATTTACCAAAAATAGCCTTTTTAACCGACACGTTTCTCATTTTTGGAGTGATTCAAAGCCTCATGCAGTAATGTTACGAAATTTTCAAGAAACCTGTCAATTTAACGTATTTTGTGCTGCAATAAATGATGGAATTAGTTAGAGTTACCTTAGTGGTCCTGGATATGGAAATGGAAATATTTATCTAAATTATTTGCAAAACACATTACGAGTTCTTCTAGAAAATTTGCCCATTTTACTCTGCGAGAACTATGATATATGCATGATGGTGTCCCACCCTAATTTCCAGTTTCTGCTCCGTAATATTTACCCGACCAATATCCCAACCATTGAATTGGAAGAGGTAATGGGGGACCACTAAGATAGCCACCACGTTCTCCAGAGTTAAATATGTGTGACTTCTTTTTGTGGGGCGCTCTTAAAATAGAAGTATAGAAGACTCCGGTGAACACTCGCGACGAATTTATTGATGCTCATTTTAAACGCTGGCATTAGATTCCAATGTAATTTTTTAAAAAGTGTTGATAAGTGTATTCAGCAAAATGGGTGCCAATGTACACACTTGGCTAATTAGTGTTTTTCTTTTTAAGATACATACATGTGCCTCCAACATTTATTTTAAAAAAGGTGCATGCAAATTGATGTATGCATGTAATTGACAATATTTTTTTCCTAGCAGTACAGCTCATCCAATGAAAATTTTTCACGAGGTAAACAAGCTATCTGGGCTCCTATCCTCGAAAGTGTGATGTGAATGGCGATGAGAATGGCGATGTGAACTTTTTGACAGTAAAAGCTGTATTCTTGAAAAACCAATGTTGCCAGATATGAACGTGCTAAAACCCGAGAATTAAAAAAAAAAAAATAAAATGGATGACAGATTGAATTGAGCTGTTAGACCGAAAATGTCCGTAGTATATTTTGTTGCCATTTTAGGCAAAAAGTAGTTTTGGTACTTTAAATTAATCGTCAAAATTAAAAAAAAATAGTGCTGTTGTTGTTATTTTTGTGAAGTTATTAATTGCCATTACAATATTTGTACTTACTGCCTGGATTAAATTTATCTTAAATTGACACTCTAGAACTCTTAAACAAAAATGCTTTCAAAGAGCCAAGTACTTTAAGATTCTAATATATAAAGAAAAAGGGATATCAAGAAAAGCAGCGATCATATATACAAAGTAATATACTGACAGTAATTGCAGAAAGCCAGCACTGATAAACCTTGAAACGGTGGAAATTACAACTCTACTTAGTATGACTAAAAGCCATCCTCCCAATCCACTACGGAAACTATCCAATCAGTTATTTATTGTATGAATTTACAAAATGTCCAGCCTCTTAGTGCAAGATGTTCTGTCCTAACAACTAAATTTGAAAGAAAACCTGAAACTTGAGCAATGATAGAGAAACTGTTTATGACCAGGTACCAAAACCAAAGACCAGACAGAAGACGTCCATTGAAGATACTGGCGGATCTCACATTCATCTTTTAATATATATTTTTTTATTTTATAAAGATTTGTAGAGACTTGAAGATCAAATGTACCATAAATAAGGTTCTTATGCTGAAGGACCTCATTCGTTGGTCTGTAGAGTCCATATTTATATGTCCCGATAAATTATAATCATAATATTTATTTAATTGTAGTGTCGTATAGTGTTTAACACAGTTTGATTAAGTTAAGTTAATTAAGTTAAGTGCTAACATAATTTAAATATAAAATTTACTTAGCTTACAAATTGTGATTTCTCAAATTTATTATAAGTTGCGTCATGAAAAGAAATATGTTAGATTTAACTGTTTAAAACTAAAATATTCGGCTGTTATGGACACAAGTATTTATGTTAAATCCAAAAGCAGAACTGGCCCTAGAAAAACATTTTTAAATAGCTCGCTCATACAATTGAGTTATGAACAGAATCTCCTGTAATAATTTTATATGTCTGTAATCTCAAACTTGCTTAATATTTGCGAGACATATTCAACTTTCTAAAGATATTTTATTAAAAAATATGAATTTATTAAGGATATCGGGGTACCTCCTAATTAACGTCTCAACTGTTTATTCAAAAATTAAAACGTTTTAACAAAAGGGTTCGTCAACATATTATTTTTTTTAATAACGAGTTATTTTGAAGAATCAAAGATAAAATAAAAATTTTTAATAATATTTAATTTTTTGAAATCCGTGCTTTAAATATGTCATTTAGCGGCTGACATTTCCTTTGCGCATGTTTCACCGGGCGAACGAGGATATGAATGATGAACATTTCAAGAATACGCGTTCGCCACCTTTTCACCATTCACTTCACGTTCCCCAGTTCGAGGATAGGACCCCTAGTTATCCGATAGGTTGTCATAACGTTGATGACATAAAAAATCAGAAGCGGTGTTTACAAGTGACGTCACTTTTATAACACTTACAGTACTTTATAGTCGGTGGCTATACCATATTAAAGTATTAGACCTCATTACAAAAATCGTTAAATTCATTTACCACGTTTTCAAAAAATTTGGAAAAATTCAATATTTTCTTAAAATTTTAATCTCTTCTACCACCTAAACGAAGCAGTATCGGATATAATTACGTTGATTTAAATTGACCTATTTTGATGGCAAGAGCCTGTCGTCAAACATTGTACGTGTATTTTCTGGACATTTCTACTCTGGGGTTATAAATATCAAATTCCTTTTTTAATGCTCCATTGAAACTAAAAAGAAAGAACTTAACTCATTTTTTTTTGTACATATTAATTATACCTTCCCCTAATGGTTCCTAAATTTCAAATATTGAAGAGCGTACTAATATTTTTCATTACATATACTTCTAAAATTAGGTAAATGCGTAAAATCGTTGACCTTTAAAACTAAACTCCTCGAAAACCTCAAAATATAAAAGTGAGGTAAATTTAAATAGGTTCTTACTGTACTAAATAATTGGTACTCGAGTTGTATCTATTAAAATTACTTTTTCACTTAACATTGTGAAGTGTTTATTTGTTGTTCCAGTTAATAAGCGAAACGCCTGATGCTTTGAACTTCGCCCCCTTTGCTAGAAAAAATATATACAAAGTTTCCCTCTCTTAGTGGTTGTACCTAATACTAAAATATCGAATTAATATTTTTTTTAATTGAACTGACTTCTAAAAATCCCTAAAAAACGAAAAAAAATACTTATTTTACAATATATTTTTTAACCGACTTCTAAAAGAAGGAGGTTCTCAATTCGTCGACTATGTATGTTTTTTTTTTATGTATGTACACCGATTACTCCGGAACAGCGGCACCGATTTGAATGAAATTTTTTACGTTCTATTCAGGAAGTTGCTGCGGTGGTCCCATATTTTTTTGGACGAAATTGGTACAGTAAAATCCAAGATGGCGCTGACAATATGACGGCCAAAAAAATTAATTTTGTCCGATTTTCTCCAAAATTGGTATGGGGGAATTTTCGGGGTCGTATACAACGAATCTGAAATTATTTTAAAAAAATTCAATATGGCGGACAAAAAAAATTATTTTTGTCTGATTTTCCCCAAAATTGGTGTAGGGAAGTTTTCGGGGTCGCATATAATGGATCCAAAATATTTTAAAAAAATTCGATATGGCGGAGAAAAAATTAATTTTGTCCGATTTTCTCGAAAATTGGTACGAGTGAGTTTTCGGAGTCGCACATAACGAATCTGAAATTATTTTTAAAAAATTCAATACGGCGGATCGAAGATGGTGAATTAAAGTATCTGAATCTCCCCATTTTGTCTAAAATCAGTATTGGGGTATTTTTGTTATTGTTAATTATGAATTTAAAATATTTTTTGAAAAAATCAGTCTGGCAGATTCAATATGGTGTCCTAAAAATTTTACATTTTTGGATTTCTCCCAAAACTGATATAGAGGGTTCTTGAGGGTGTAAATTATGAATTTAAAAGTCTTTTTTCAGGATTCAATAGGGCAAATCCAAGATAGCGGACTAAAAATTTTACATTTTTCGATTTTGTTCAAAGGTGGGACTGAATCGTTTTTGAGGATGTAAATAGCAAATATAAGTCTAGAAATTTTAAATTTCCGGATTTCATCCAAAATTGGTACTAGTGGGCTGTGAAGGGTTTAGATTTAGATTAGATTAATACTTAAAATAATTTTTTTGAAATTCAATATAGCGGATGCAATATGGTGGTTTGACAATTTCACCTTATTCGTATTTTTTCAGATTTGGTATTAGAGGGTTTTCGGGGTCGTGTATTACGAATATGAAGTTAATTTTTTATAACTGTTTGATTGATAAGATACAATATGAGGAACAGAAAATTTTACATATTCCGATTTTGTCTAAAATTGATATTGTGAGGTTCTTGAGACGTATACAAACTCAATATGCAGTATAAAAAATATCGGGCTAAGAAATTTACATCTCAGGTTCTTTAAATATTGAAAATTGATATTGTGGGGTTCTTGAGGCGTATAAAACTCAATATGCAGTATAAAATATATCGAACTAAGAAATTTACATCTCAAGTTCTTTAAACATCGATATTGAAAGGTTTTGGGGCCTATATTACCAATCTAAAATTAATTTGAAATTTAAGATAGTGGATTTACTATGACAGACTAAATATTTGTTTGATACAATTTTACTGGTATTTGGAAAACTCTAAGAATTTTTAAAGGGTGATTTACAACTTTGGATAAAATGAGTACTTTTTTGCCACCTTGGAGTCATTGCGAGGTATACTAATCTCGCTTAGTACTTAGTTCAAATAATTTATGGATACAATAATGAATTCTAAAACTAAAAATAGAAAAATAAAATTTTTATAAAAAAATTGAATCGACTTCTAAAAGTGCGCTAAAAAGTGAAAAATAACTATAAATTTTTATATGAAATTGAACTTTTTAAAGTCGGCGCCAAATTATTTGTAAATGAAATAAATAACTACTAATATATACAAATTATGGTAAGAAAGCAATTACAAATAAACTATTTTTAATCTGTTATGCAATCAACTTCAAAAAGTTCAATTTCATATAAAAATTTATAGTTATTTTTCACTTTTTAGCGCACTTTTAGAAGTCGGTTCAATATTTTATAAAAATTTTATTTATTAGTAGCTTTATTCGAAATTTGACTTTGACATCAATTTCTGCTTCAATCGAGATGAAAATTAACCAAAAAAAAAAAATAGTAGTCACGTGATTAGCATTATCTCTCAAATTTTAATTTTTTCCAAAAAAAAAAAAATGGAATGATATCTCAAAATGTCAAAAAAGTTATTAAAAAAAGTTTTTCTAAACGCAATTTTTAGCCCATATGAAAAATTTCAGTTGTATAAGATAATTTAGATTTCTTGCCGATTTTTTGTAAATTGCACCAATGTTGCAAAATAAGACTCGACTCAACGTACATAAAACTTCTTAGTTTTGACAATCTTCATTCCAGATATATTTTGTTTAAAGTAGCGCCATATTAAATGTGTGTTTTTCTACAAAATCCATGTAAGGCTTTTAAAATTTGGTCACATGTGATGCAAAGTTTATTTGTTTTTGACCCTGCATAAGTTAACTTCATAAAATAACTATTTTTGAAAACATAGTTTGTGTCTAAAAGTAATACACATTATAATTAAGACAACTAAGTACACAGTGTCATCAGTAAAGTCTACCATTAGATGTAAATTTTTTTTTTATTTAACTCTACTTAAAGTTTATCTAGTTTCAACGATTTAATTTAAAACTACATTATTAAATTTCGTTATGAAGCTATATTATTAAAAAAGTTAAAATAGTCTTTTGTTATTTAAGTGGAGTTTCCAGAAAATTAATTAATATTATTTGTTATCAATTAAAAAGTTGGAATTTTAAATGCGTTTCATTTTTTTAAATTGATTTTTTTATTAGAAAATTTGAGTTTTTTCAATTAAATTATTTTCTTAATATTAATGTGTATGTAGGGTGAAAAATAAATGAACTTTGCATCACGTGACCAAATTTTAATAGCCCTATTTGGATTTTGTAGAAAAACACACTTTAATATGGCGCTGCTTTAAACAAAATATGTCTGGAATGAAGCATTGTCAAAACTAAGAAGTTTTATGTAGGTTGCATTGAGTCTTATTGTACAACAGTGGTGCAATTTACAAAAAATGGGAAAAAAATCTAAATTATTTTATACAGTCGAAATTTTGCTTATGGGCTAAAAATTGCATTTTCCAACAACTTGTTTCGATATTTTGAGATATAATCCCACTTTTGAATTTTTTTTGCAAAAGTTGCTAATCACTTGACCACTATTATTTTGGTTAATTTCCATCTTGATCGAAGCAGAAATTGTTGCCAAAGTCAAATTTCGAATAAAGCTATTAATAAAAAAAAATCCCATAGGATGCGGACTTTACTGGTCCTAGTGTACATTATTTTTGAAATTGAAATTTTTGCAGTCGGTGCCAAATTAATACCTAATTGAGAAATATTTTATTTGTAACTGCTTTTATACCGTAGCTTGTTTGTATCTCGTGTTAGTATTTATTTGTTTCATTTAGTAATATTTTGGCGCCAACTTCAAAACTTTAAATTTCATGTAAATATTTTTATTATTATTTTTAGCGCTTTTAAAAATCGGATCAATTTTTATTTTAATATCGATTTTTGGTTTTGAATTGAGTTGAGTTTCTAAAGTCGGAAAAAGCATCCATTTTATCCAAAGTTGCAGACCACACTAAACTAAACAACAAAAATTCTTTGATTGTGATAATTCTCAAAACAACAGTTTTGAATGAAATTGTTTAGTCTGCTACAGTAAATTCGTTATCTTAAATTTTAAGAAAATAATTTTATATTTTTAATGCTCCTCAAAAATTTCCCAACACCTATATTGAAAGAACTTATTACTTATACTCTCGGAAATATCCCAGTATTAGTTTTGAACAAAATCGAGAGATTTTAAATTTTTAGTCCGCCATATTGGATCCGTCATATATATTCATGACATATTGATTTTTTTTAAAATAATTTTAGATTCAAAAATCAAAATTTCAGTAAGAAATAACTGGAATCTATCTGCCGTATTTAAATGGTTGCCTATATGTTATTTTCCTTTCAAGCAGAGAAAAGGGAAATATATATATATATATATATATATATATATATATATATATATATATATATATATATATATATATATATATATATATATATATATATATATATATATATATATATATATATATGAATAGTTTGGTTATTCCGGGTTTCAATCCGTTCGTTCAAAAAATCGTTTTCACGACGTTTCGCCAAAATCTCATTTGGCATTTTCAAGTGTGGTTCGTCTCGTTACTCGCTGAGGACTGATGGTGGCCTCTGAAGAATTTCGAGTTTCGTTTAGTTGGCTCGCGGCCTGATTGGGTGGGCGGTTTCGTAGGCTCCTCCCCTCTCCCGAGTGCGATATATTTTGTTCTTGTATGCAGGTCTCTCGTGTACTAGTTGATTTTTGTTGTTTTCTTTCTTGATTTTTTATTAATGTTTTCCATGTAGATGAAAAATGTATAGCATCGTCTCGTTTATTTAGCTGTCCCGCTTTTTCGATTTCTAGGGCCTCTCTTATGACGCGTACCTTGTAGTTCTGTACCGGTGCTATTTCTTTTGTTTTTTCGAAATCGATGGTATGTCCAGTTGTTTGGTGATGTTGGAATAGGGCTGAGGTTGTCTGTTTGTTTTTGAGGCTGTTTTTATGTTCTTGGATTCTTGCTGATATGCGCCTGTTTGTTTGTCCTATATAAGTTTGATGACAATCTGCACATGGAATGCTGTAAACGCCATGATTTTCAAGGTTGGTCTTATCTTTGGGATTTCCCAGGATGTTGGCTATTGTTTTTTGTGGTTTAAATATGGGCTGTATGTTGTGTTTTCTTAAGATTCTTCCGATTCTGTCTGTTATTCCTTTTATGTATGGTATTATGGCTTTGTTCCTTGTTTGATCTTGGTCTTTGGTCTTTGTTGTAGTCTTTTCTTGTCTTTTTATGGCTTTCTTTATGTCTGCTTGTGAGAAACTATTCCGTTCTAGAGCTATTGAAATGTGTCTCATTTCGTCTTGTTTTGTGTCAGGTTCTGTTAGGCGGAGAGACCTTGATACTAATGTGTTGACTACTGCCTGCTTTTGAGAGGGATGATGATGTGACGCTGCATTGAGATATCGGTCAGTATGTGTGGGTTTCCGATATACGCTGAAGCCCAAGGTGTTGTTGAGTTTCCTAGTTAATAACAGGTCCAAAAAAGGAAGTTTCTTTTCTTGTTCGATTTCTAGCGTGAATTGGATTCTGTGGTGGATATTGTTAAGATATATGAGGAAATCGTCCAGGTGTTCTTTTCCATGTGGCCATATTATAAAAATATCATCGACATAGCGTTTCCAAAATTTTGGTTTTAAAGGTGCCTTTTGCAGTGCCTCTTGTTCGAAATATATCATGAAAAGGTTGGCTATGACTGGTGAAAGCGAGGACCCCATAGGTGCGCCATCTGTTTGTTTGTATATATGGTTATTGAACATGAAGTATGTGTTCTTTAGGCAGTGTGCTGCAAGTTCAATTGTGTAGTCTGGAAAATCCTCGTTCATGGCGATTTTGTCCAAAGCCTCATCCAATGGTATGCTTGGATATAGCGATTTTATGTCGAGGCTTGCTAAGATGTCATTTTCTACTACTACTACTACCTACGAAACCGCCCACCCAATCAGGCCGCGAGCCAACTAAACAAAACTCGAAATTCTTCAGAGGCCACCATCAGTCCTCAGCGAGTAACGAGACGAACCGCACTTGAAAATGCCAAATGAGATTTTGGCGAAACGTCGTGAAAACGATTTTTTGAACTAACGGATTGAAACCCGGAATAACCAAACTATTCATTCTACCATCCGTGAAAATCTACGATATAACATATATATATATATATATATATATATATATATATATATATATATATATATATATATATATATATATATATATATATATATACAGGGTGATTCAAAAATCGATCACGAAACTTAAGGGGGTGATTCTACTTGATAAAATAAGGGTAGAGCTTCATATAATTTTTTTTCAAAATGTCATTCGTTTTCGAGTTACAAGCCGTCCAAGTTCAAGTTTTTATTTTTTGTTTTTTGAATTACTCGCTTACAGGAAAACCGATTTGACTAATATTTGAAAGATAGGCTAAGTCTTCTGCGCTTCATCATTTTAGTAACAATTCACATTGATTGTTTGCCGCTAGAGGGCACTTTACCTACATTGAAAATTGTTTTTTTGTCATAATTTTTTAGTGTTGACAGCTACAGTAGTTTTTCGCATAATTTCTGAAAGACTGATGCCACGCCTTTAAAAAAGGTGCTCTTTATTTACATCGCTAAACCCAACGGTTTAGACGTAAATCACCCTTAAAAATCAAGTGGTAAATTTACTTTTCTCATTTCATTACCACCAGCTACCAGGTAAATAGCTATCAAAGTATACTAGAGCTGTCAGTTTAACATCAAATAAATTCGCTTTTTAAACTATTTAATTTATAATCTTAAAATAACTAATAATGGCTAATCAGTAAATATTCATATTATGGATTATTGCGATATACATTTAATTGATAAAAATTAATGAAACAGTACTAAACAAACTAAAAAAGATTCTCAAAATGTCCCCCATTTTCTTCCATACATTTCCTAACACTCTTCAAAAAATGTCGCCTAACTCGATGAAAAATTCCTGGTGTTTCTTTAATAATTTGGCACTTTTCGATTATCCTGAAGCGAAGATCCTCGACGTTGATTACTGGAATATCGTACAATTGTTTCAAATGACCCCAAAAGAAAAAATCCATAGGATTAAGGTCTGGTGACCTCGCTGCCCATGCCAATGGTCCACTTCGTCGTATCCATCGCTCAGGATACGTTGCATTCAAATACTGTCGGACACGTATACTAAAGTGGGGCGGAGCTCCGTCTTGGAGGATCCACATGTTGGCCCTTACTTCCAATGGCACATCTTCCAGATACAATGGGAGACGATTTTGGATAAAATCTAAGTATACGTCACCAGTTAATGGGCCATCAAAGAAATGAGGACCAATAAGGTAATCTCCTATTATCCCTGCCCACACATTTAGTGAAAATCTACGCTGATGTTTCGTTTCTACCACATTGTTTGGGTTCTCGTAAGCATATGTGTGGATGTTGTGTAGATTTGTTATGCCATCACGAGTGAAACCAGCTTCGTCAGTGAATAATATGACGCCAATTAATCGATTATCGTGTTCATACTTAGCTAGGATCTGATTGCACATTTCCAACCGTCTCGGCCGATCATCGTCATAAAGAGCCTGCACCTTTTTTGAATGAAACGGGTAGAGTTGTTCTTCTCTTAGTATCCTACATGAACTAGCCTGACAGAGCCGCACTTCATTCCCAATTTTTCTAGTACTAATACCTGGATTATCTTCAATAATTTCAAGCACTCTTTCTTCTTGTTGCACGTTTCTAGCAGTTCTAGGTCTTCCCCTATTTCCATTATAACTTTTAAAGGAACCACATTCCGCAAGCCTCCTGTGCACACTGGAAAATGTTTGAGCATGAGGGATATTTCTTTCCGGATAACTCTCCATATAATATTTTCTTGCCAACTCTGCATTACCATTTGCTTTTCCATAACAAAAATGGATATCACAATATTCGATATTTGAATATTGGTGATTAGCCATTATTAGTTATTTTAAGATTATAAATTAAATAGTTTAAAAAGCGAATTTATTTGATGTTAAACTGACAGCTCTAGTATACTTTGATAGCTATTTACCTGGTAGCTGGTGGTAATGAAATGAGAAAAGTAAATTTACCACTTAATTTTTAAGGGTTAATTACGTCTAAACCGTTGGGTTTAGCGATGTAAATAAAGAGCACCTTTTTTAAAGGCCTGGCATCAGTCTTTCAGAAATTATGCCAAAAACTACTGTAGCTGTCAACACTAAAAAATTATGACAAAAAAACAATTTTCAATGTAGGTAAAGTGCCCTCTAGCGGCAAACAATCAATGTGAATTGTTACTAAAATGATGAAGCGCAGAAGACTTAGCCTATCTTTCAAATATTAGTCAAATCGGTATTCCTGTAAGCGAGTAATTCAAAAAACAAAAAATAAAAACTTGAACTTGGACGGCTTGTAACTCGAAAACGAATGACATTTTGAAAAAAAATTATATGAAGCTCTACCCTTATTTTGTCAAGTAGAATCACCCCCTTAAGTTTCGTGATCGATTTTTGAATCACCCTGTATATACAAACAGTTTCTATGTATTCTTTCTTTTTTCTCTGCCTAAAAAAAGAATAACATATTGGCAATTTCCTCCATATTATCAGCGCCATCTTGGATTTTACGGAACTAATTTCGATTAAAATAATATAGGACCACCGCAGCAACTTCCTGAAAATAATACAAAATAAAATCATTCAAATCAGTGCCGCTGTTCCGGAGCAATCGATGTAAGAGTAGTTCCTTATATTTTGTAAAATCTGGTGATTTTATAACGAGTTAGAAAAAATTATATATAAGTTGCTGGATTTTTTCTATGTCGCAAGAATATGTTACTAGAATAAATAAATGTTTATGAAAAATTATATTTTTTTAAATAAATTCACTTTTTTTTTAAGTCAACACCCTGCATATAACTAAATATTAGAATACAGCTTGAAATTCCCTTTTCAAATATATATATATATATATATATATATATATATATATATATATATATATATATATATATATATATATATATATATATATATATATATTGCTCATGTTTGCTCCAACTGTTTTTGAAATATTTACCTCTAAATAATAGATATTACAAAAAGTCGCCATAGCCATGTTAATTATGAAACAATTGAAAATTAGGTTGTTCAATGAAGAATATATTATGGTATAGTCATATAATATAATGAGCTATGAAAAAATAATTATACACTATAACGACGATAAAATAATTTTATTAAAAATAACTGCTTAGAAATCAAATCATTTCTTTGCATAAATTTCTTAGAAACTTGGAATAAACAAATATAATTACAAGTGTTCAGCTTCATTATTATGTATATATATATATATATATATATATATATATATATATATATATATATATATATATATATATATATCATAGGAAATTCTCAGCTACGCGGACAAAGATCGTTGCTAAATATTACTCTCATGTTAAAAAGTGCGGGGTTCTCTAAGATAATGAAAAGTTCCGGGTTCGAAAAATGACGATAGCACCGTTTCATCCTAGTATGGGACTCAACAGGCCATTCAGTTCGGTACAAACCATCATCTCGCATCTGTGTCCTATAAACAGCTTTTACAGTTGAAAAATAGTAAATAAGGCACAATGGCGACATCTCTCTGGAACACATGAGCAACACAAACCAACAATGTTGTATAAAACCGCCATGTGATGGTGCGACGGAAAAATAAAAAAAGGAATATATCAAAACTCGTTACACGAAATGTGCTACTCCAAGGATAGAGGTCGCATCATTCGATATCGGCAACCAAACTAACCAAAGTTTTACAGTCCAAGGAAGGTATCGCATCAATGATCTCCCTAAAAGCGCTGTTTGTGTTTTTAGGCCAACAATTATAATTGCTTTTAAGTCAACAATTGTTTTAACCCAACAATTATGATTATTGGTTTAAAAACACGAACAGCTCTCTTAAGGAGATCGTTGGTGCGATACCTTACTTGGACTGTAAAACTGTGGTTAGTTTGGTTGTTGATGCCGAAAGATGCGACTTCTATCCTTGGAATAGCGCATTTCGTGTACTGAGTTTTGATATATTCCTTTTTTAAATTACCATCACGTCATCACATGGCGATTTTGCACAACATTGTTGGTTTGTGTTGCTCTTGTGTTATTGAGTGACCCATCGAGATGTCACCACTGTATCTTATTTACTGTTTTTCAACCGTGAAATCTGTTTATAGGGCACAGATGTGAGATGATGGTTTGTACCGAACGTAATGGCCTGATGAGTCCCATACTAGGATGAAACAGCGCTGTCAATACTTTTCGGACCTGGAGTTTTTCTTGGAGATCTCCGCACTTTTTAATATGGGAGTAATATTTATCAACTGTCTTTATGTTCGCATAGCCGAGAATTTCCTATTTTATTTTAAAATTACACAGACAAAAACTTCTCTAAAAATAAAATAAAAATTTAGATCAACCATCTTCTGTATTTAATTCTCTTTTGTTGTATGCACCTTAAATTTAATTTTCGATTTAATTTCAACGTCACGCTGTATAGTACAATTCTAGTATTAAGTCGAATTTTTGTTTTCCAGAAAAACTAATTCGAAATAACAACATGGAAATAGGAGGAATAAAATTTGCCCCACTAAAGGTACCTCTGGATAGAAGACTACAAACTCTAGCAGCGGGCTGCGGTTTCGTGTGGCTCATATTTGGGGGCTTCATATGTCTTATTCTATCAATATATCTCGTATTGTTTACCAGACTATGGCTCATAACGACGGTATATTTGTGTTGGTTCACTTTATGGGACGTTAAAGTATGTGAACGAGGTGGTAGACAATCAGAATGGGTTAGAAACTGGAGGTAAGTTGAAGAAGATACATACCATTTACCTTGGAGTCCATTCCTTAAAAGCTATGATTTAAAAACGTATGTAATTCCGTACAAAGAATCTAAGAAAAGGAAGTTAAAAATTAAATTTCATATAGAATGCATAATTTATATATTTATAGAAAAATCCGAAATTTAAAAAATGGGCAAAAAGTGAAAAAAAAAGTTTTTGGCCCATGAGGGGATCGAACCCGCGACCTTCGCGTTATTAGCACGACGCTCTAACCAACTGAGCTAATGGGCCAGATACAAAACAAGTGAACACGATTCAAATAATAAATAAATGTGTTTCAAAATGTTAACATTAAAACTATAATCTTTTATCAAAAACAAAAGCCAATAAAAGGGATTTTAATGTGTTTTCTAGATGGTGGAAATACATGAAGGCATATTTTCCAGCCACCTTGGAAAGGTTACCGTGGGTCGAATTAGATCCTAAGAAAAATTACCTACTATGTTGTTTTCCCCATGGGATGTTATCTTTAGGTGTTTTTTGTACTTTCGGTAAGAAATACTTGTATTTATATTAAATGTTATTATGGGTGTTTCCCTTTTTATTATTATGGTATGATAAGAATATGGTTATTAGTAAGCGAAATCCAGCGTTTTTTTATGAAAACGGCACGAAATAATGAAAATCACTCAAATTATTTCCATATTCTCGTCCAGTCCTGCCTTTGATTCAAAATAACTATAACATTATCCAAGAAAATAAATTGGAAAGGATGAATGAATGTTTCCATTATTAATATTTTTTTTATATTGTTTTAGGTAACGACTATGGAGAATACAAAACTTACTTCCCCTATCATAAACCCCACATAGTCACATTATCACAACACTATACCATGCCCCTTTTCAGAGAAATGGCGTTAGCGCTTGGGGGAATCGCGGCGGATGCCAAAGCAATAGACTACGTATTAAAATACCCAGAAGGGGGGCATGTAGCAGTTCTAATGCCTGGGGGAGCCCAGGAGAGCTATTATTGTAAACCTGGGCAGTACAAAATTATTCTGAAAAAGGTAAGTATAGGTGAACTTTCTAATTTTGCATTGCATTTTGTTTCAGAAACCTGAAGTGCATGTTCGCACATATGTGGTGGTCTTCCATTTTATATTCGAACTAAAGATAATATGCTTTGATAACCATCGGGTGAAGAGTCGTTTTCGCGGCGCAAAAGCCACTTCTCCTTAAATATAATACAAACTTGCCAGACATCTTTTACTCGGATGTTGTTTAGTGTCTTACCAGGGTTCAGATCCGATACCTACGTGTTAATAAAATCGCCTGATGACGTCAGATAGTCACGGTAGGCGTTGGTAAACAAGGGCTACTTATTTAATATATGAAGACCTGCTATATTATACAGAGTTACTCGGCCTATAAGGTACGGAATATTGCGGCCAAAATACGTTACTTTCAATAAGTTATACTTTTGGGACCTATGGGAGTCTAATATAGTTACTTTTTAGAATTATTTTCGTATCATGCAGGGTGTCCCAAAAGCTCTGAAAGTATCAAAGTTGTGTTTTTTTAATGGAACTCCATGTATATTATTGCATTTTTGGATTCTCCGATCAAAATAAGTGCCTATTTTAATAAGGTTTATAGTATCTAAACCTCCTTAAGAAGTATTTCAGTTGTGTACTCGAAATTTACAGTAAAGTGTAACAATAAATCATATGTTATATCCCAATTATAATAAACTTGCTATATTATACAGGGTGTTCAAAAATTAAAACTAATCAAATAAAAAATTTAAGTGGCTATAACTTGATTAATTTAAATACCTTTCAAATATCTATCGAATAGTATAAGAGTGTTCTATAGCTAATATTCGCGTTTTTACAGAATACGCTAAATAATCGTTTTCTGCACCATTTTGATTTTTTGGAATAGATATTCTAATGTATCTAGTTGCCTATGGCATTTAGAAACATCAGAAAATTCATTTAATCTGTCAATTTAGTCTGCAAAGCCTGTTGCTATAATAGCGGTATTATTTTTTTGTAACTGTGAAATTTCATTTATTAAATTAAATTATTTGAATATTGTTGTGTTATTGCTTTGTCAAAATGAAGATTTATCTAAAAGAAGAGCGTATTGACATGATTTTTATCCTTGGAGAATGTCATCAAAATTGTTTGTTGGCTTCTCAAAGGTTTCTTGAAAAAAACCGTCCTAGACCAACCGTTTATGCGAGACTATTAAACCAGTTTTGGGAAAATGGAAGTGTCAGTTATAAAAAAACCGTTATAAGAAAACCTATCACTGAGGATCAAGGAAATGTTTTTACTGTACTTGGTTTAAAGCGATCAAAAATCAAATATTAGTCAGAATCATATATCCGAAAATACTAACATTAGCCAAGCAAGTGTTTCAAGGATTCTTAACAAATACAGATTTCATCCTTATAAAATCCACCTTTGTCAAGAGCTTCACGGAAATAATTTTGACAACCGAACTGAATTCTGCTTGTGGGTGTTAGATAATGAAAATTAACACTTTTTTGATGTGTTGTTTAGTGATGAATGTAGTTTTCATAATAATGGTTTCGTGAATAGACACAACTTCTATTACTATTCTGATTAAAATCCGCATGAATACAGAGTTATGAGAAATCAGAATAGGTGGTCTATTAATGTGTGAGAGGAATACTGGGTCCATACTTAATTGGGCCCCACTTTTTTGAAGGACCTTTAAATGGTTTGATGATTCGCGATTTTCTTCTACAGCAACTTTCAGTGTTATTAGAAGATGTCCTTTTAAATATTCGAACAACTATGTGGCTTCAACTGGATTAAGCTCCGCCTCATTATCATCATCATTTAAATATCAACTTTCGAAACACGTGGATTGGGAGAGACGGATTTCAAAATTGGCCCCCGAGATCTCCGGACTTAACTCCACCAGATTTCTTTTTATAGGGATACATAAAAGGAATTGTCTACATTGCGCCCCCGACAACACCACATGATATGAAAATACTCATAAGAGACGCTTCTCAAACTGTAAACCCGCAAATGTTGTCCAGGGTTAGCAGTGGTTACGAAAAAAGAATATGTAAGTGTTTGGAAATGGATGTTCGACATTACGAACATCGACGATAAATATTTTGCTTCTGTTTTGTGCTATCGTCAATATGTTATTACCATTATTGCTGTTATAGCCTGTTGGACGACTATAAATCGCATTCCTAATTTCTGAACATTTGTATAGATAATCCTGATTATTATTCTTATAGTTGTAAATTACCTGTCATTTCCAAATGCCATAGGCAACTAGATACATTAGAACATCTATTTAAAAAACACAAAATGGTGCAGAAAATGATTATTTGGCGTATTCTGTGAAAACGAGAAGACTTAGCTATAGAACACTCTTATACCATTCGATAGGTATTTAAAAGGTACATTTTCTGGTAAGGTAAAAGGCATATCATTCTATTTAAATTAATCAAGTTATAGCTACTTAAAGTTCTTATTTGATTAGTTTTAATTTTTGGACACCCTGTACAATATAGCAAGTTTATATTGGGATATAAAATATGATTTATTGTTGCACTTCACTGTAAATTTACAGAGTACATA
Organism: Diaprepes abbreviatus; assembly: GCA_034092305.1. NCBI lineage: Eukaryota > Metazoa > Arthropoda > Insecta > Coleoptera > Curculionidae > Diaprepes > Diaprepes abbreviatus. The sequence continues at coordinate 7,266,541 of JASJET010000210.1, read as the reverse complement.
ACTGAAATACTTCTTAAGTATTTCAAATAGGAAAATTAGGTTAGATTTTGTCAAAATTTAAATTATTTAAAAACCCTTAAGGTTTAGGTACTATAAATCTTATTAAACTAGGCACTTATTTTGATCGGAGAATCCAAAAATGCTATAATATATATGGGGTTTCATTTAAAAAAAACACACAACTTTGATACTTTCAGAGCTTTTGGGACACCCTGTATGAGATGAAAATAATTTTAAAAAGTAACTATATTAGACCCCATATATCCCAAAAGTAAAACTTTTTGAAAGTCACGTATTTTGGCCGCAAAATTCTGTGCCGTATAGGGTGAATACCCCTCAATATCTTGAAAACGTCATTTTCGTATTTGGTTCTATAAAATTTACTTGTTATCTGTTTTTTAATGTTATTTGGATGCTGACCGTTTAGATTTAGGAAAAATTGAAATTTGGCATAGTATTATATATAAAATAAAAAATGAAAATGCAAGAGAAATGTTCTTCTCTTGTAATTTAAATTTTTATTTTGATGCCTTATATTTTTTAAAGAAAATATATTTTTCCTTCCAGAGAAAGGGTTTTATCAAATTAGCACTAAAAAATGGAACCCCTTTGGTACCGGTGCTATCGTTCGGAGAAACCGATACTTTTGACCAAATAGAAGGTAGTACTTTAAGAAAAATCCAGGAATTTATAAGAAAATGGATTGGCATTGCCCCAGTTGTGCCAGTTGGCAGGGGATTTTTTCAATATTCGTTTGGTTTAGTACCTAGGAGAAAGCCTATTTGTGTAGTTGGTAAGATAATTCATAATTTTCACTCTTTAGATCGTAGTTCTTAAAATCCAACCTTGGATATCTTTAGTTTATAGTTGAATTTGTCAATATTTAACGTAAGTTAGCTTTGAGGACCTTTGATAAACGTTGCGTTTTACCAAGAAAATCCTCAACATAATAGTAAAAATACAATTTTTATAAAAATAATCGATTCAAACTCAAATTTTTGCTTTGATTTAAGGATAAATCTTGTATCTTTTTTCTTTTTTAATTAAAGTGGTCCTGTGATTTAACATGCCATATAAATATTATTTTAGTTGGCACACCAATGGATGTCCCAAAACTAGAAGACCCCACTCCAGAACAAATTGATGAATACCATTCGAAATTTGTGGATCACCTCCAGGAAATGTTCGAGGCACAAAAATATAATTATTTGGAAGACCCAGAACATACAAAACTAGTCATAGAATGATCATTCCAAGAATTAAAAACATTATTTTAGTTTAGTAGTCTTAAATTTGATGTTTTTTTCATACTAATAAAGTTCTAGCACTATTTAAGAAAAAAATCAAAATTCAGGAACTATAGACATATAAACGTATAGACTCGGGGTCCTAAAGGAGCGCGTTGGTTCTCGCCTAGAGACAGAGCGAAGTAGGTCAGTAGTATCTCTCTTTCTATGGGCGGAGCTAAGAACCCATATGCGTGATAGCTTAACTTAATCCATTATGTTAGTTGTGGTCGTCAGGCGTGAGGGGTATTGCTCAAATAGAAATAATAGAAAGAAAGGGGCTACTAAACTATATTGCTCTGTATCTTCTTAAGCGATGGCTAATACCATTCTATAGGATCCGCGGTCAAATCTTTACATGTCGATAGCAGAAACATGGTATGTAAAACAGAGAGTAAGTAAGCATATACAGATAAAATAAATACTGATACTGGCCTGTAAAGGCGATAAATGGAATATGATCCTTCTCCTGGCTCCCATTCTCCTCAATGCTTTCATTTAATTGGCTTTTAGCATTGTTATATTTACATATTTGTCCCAAACATAAATTACCTTCAAATTTTTATAAAATTTTATGTTTTCTTGTCATACAATAAATAATAAACTTTGAATAAGTCTTTATATTTAAAGATAATAAACATCACTATAACCTAACATTTCAACAATTCAAAATGACAAAGTTCACATTCTGTATTGGCTATAGGTATTTTGAAGACACCAATAGCCTTTTCTGTTTCGTAGTGACGCACCAAAGACCTTGGGAACGAGGAGACTTATGGGGATTTATACGCATCTGCCCTTTAGTGAGAGGATCATACTCAGTATTTATTTTATATGTATATGATGGTAAGCAACCTAACCTGTTAGTTCAAAAGCATATTTTTACGTCAACTTAATATTCTCTTATTATAATTACACTAAACCTATATAATTTTAATGGGCTTAAAAAACTTATTTTGTAATTATAGTAAGATGATAAAAAATAATTTACGATCTGTGAGGGAACTTTACATCACATAACATGAAAAAAAGACTGTTACTAGATAATAGGATCAATCAAAAAGGTGCCTATGTTATTTTTTACCAAGTATTTGTAATTTAGTATTAAAGTTTAATAAAAGTTTGTTACCAATATATTTGTTTGTTTTTTTTACCTTTAAGGGAGAGTAGGATAATTGCGCCCTGTTCAGCTGAGCGATCCTCGCGAAAAATGGTTATTTAATGTTTACTTCGGTTAATAAATCAAAAAAAAATACCTAAATTGCATCATTCCAGTTATACCATAGAGTTAGAGTCATTGACTGTAATGTTTTTAAATTATTGGAATGCTATAAAAAAAAATCAAAAATTTCACTTTTCTGAGAGGTCATTCTCCAAACCAATTTTATATATTTCTTAAAAAAATCTCTAAAATTAAGTTGATCAAAATAAAATTTTTCGTGATTGTTTAAGATGAACACTGGAAAAGAGAATAAGATATGTTGGCACATATAAACAACAGTTTAGTTCTATTTTAGTTTCCGTAATCATATAAAATAGAAAATGGAGTTGGATCAGTCTAAAAACGAAATAGGTCTAATCGTAGCAACTGACTAAGTATAATAATTTGCAACAGGAAGTAACTATACACTAGTTAAATCAAAGCTCTACATTAAACAAACAAAAAGAGAAAATTTATTCAAACAAATATGAACCAAGAACTGCTGAACGAGAGAACATGTAAAAACCAAAAGGAACTCTGAAGAAATCTATGATACCGTTAGGCGAAATAAATACAAATGACAAAAATAATTACAAAATCAGGGTTATCGATAGCAGAAAACAAGAGCCTAAAAAAGAACGATGATGAAATATTTCTGGTGGCATTTTATCCTTATAACCTAAATTTCAGAATTAGTCATTGTTTGGAACTTGAGAATTAGGGAGTATTTCATTTGTCGTAACTAATTTATTATTTTTGAAAAATTTACAAAATTACAGTATAGTTCAATGTTATACAGCTATCAGACAAAGCACTGGGTGGGCTGTGACAGTTTCCCAATCACGATGTTTTAACTATCCATTCTTCAAAAGGCCCACTTTCACTAATGTATCGAAGACTTAAAGGACCTCCATCCGTATAAATTTGAAGGAAAAGGTACTAGCACTCTGGAGGACATATGCCGCAAAGTTATCTGCATGCCTTCAAAGAATATTGGTACATTATTTACATATTATTGAATCAGAAATTAAATGAAATTCTATCAGAAGTTAAAGAACAAAACCTGGACCTGGCCGTAATAACGGAAACAAAGAAGAAGGGACAGGGATCAGAGAATCTCGGACAGTATGACCATTTCTTTAGCGGTGTAGCTAGGGATAAACGCGCCCAACAGGGAATATCGATCTTAATTAAAAAGAAATTAAGAAAATTTGTAACTTCATGGGAAGCTATCACTGAGCGCATCATAAGGGTAAACCTAACGATATATGGACACAGAATAGCAATAGTAGGAGTTTACGCCATAAACGATGACTCACTGGGCACAAAGAAGGATGAATTCTTCGAGCAACTCAATACAATTATAACAAAAATTGGTACCGAGAGGGAAGTTATCATACTTGGAGATTTAAACAGTAGAATCGGAAGTAAACAACATGATCAAACAGTAGGCCCATTTGGCGAACAAGTGACCAATGACAACGGAATGCGGTTGATTACAGTATGTGAACAGAATGAACTACGCATCCTCAATGGATTTTACCCGCATAAGATGATACACAAATATACGTGGACCCAGAATACCCGACAATTAAAAACTATTATAGACTATGCTATAGCTCGAGTTAAAACAAAACTTAAAGTACAAGACGTGAGAGTTTATAGAGGTGCAACCTGTGGAAGTGACCATCACCTACTAAAGATGAAAGTAACGTTCCCAATCCGACACGAAGGAAAAATAATGAACGAAAATAACTATAGGAAAACGGAGGAAATCAGATACAACATAGACAGCCTAGAACATGACAGCACTAAGAAACTGTATAAGGACAGACTAGACTCTAAACTGGGTGACGTAGAGTTTGAAGATACGGAAGAACAGTATCAGCACATCAAGACCTGCATTCAGGAAGCAACAACAGAAGCACTGGGGTACCAAGAAAGGGGACAGAAACAGAGAGGAAAACCGTACTGGTGGGATGAAGATATTGAACAAGACATTAGGGACAAAAGGGACAAATACAAAACCTATTTAAATACAAAATCCAACGAAGACAAGATAAAATATAAAGAGTTACAAACAAAAGTTAGAAGAAAGATAGTCCTAAAGAAGAACGAAACATGGGAGGCTAAATGTAACAAGATTAACATGTTTCTGGGGGGACGGAGAAGTACGGAAAGCTGGAGAATTATAAAATCCCTGAGACAGGAAAAAAAAAAAGATGTAATTGCACCAATCTCACTCGAACAATGGGATAAGTATTTCTCCGTTCTGCTCCAGGAAGATAGGGTGGAATTTCAGAAGGAGGAAAAACAACAACACATACAGGTAATAGCTTCCCCATGTAGAATATACCTAAACGACGTCATTAAGATATGCAAATCACTGAAAAACGGAAAAGCGCCAGGGCCCGGTAATATCCCAGCAGAGTTGATAAAATACGGAACTAGAAAGCTGTATGAACGGATGATGAATTTATTTCAGAAATGCCTAAATGGAAGCACGGTACCCAGCGAATGGAAAACTTCACTAATATCCGCCATACACAAAAAAGGAAGAAGGGATGAATGTGAAAATTACAGAGGTATAGCCGTTACGAGTACCTTAAGCCGAATATACGGGAAAGTAATAAAGGAAAAGATAGAACTGGAATACCAAGACATGGAGGCCGAGGAACAAGCCGGATTTAGAGCAGGAAGATCCACTATGGACCATCTCTGTTTTCTATCACCCAAGTAATCGAAAAGAAGCTGGCTTACAATCAGGAAGTTCATCTTTTGTACGTGGATCTTAAAAAAGCTTATGACAGTGTACCACAAAACCGCTTATGGCAAGCCCTCGAGAAAACAAATATAAGTGCGACCCTTATTAAAGCTGTCAAGAACCTTTATGAAAATAGTAATGCACATGTAAAATTGGAAAATCAAATGTCGAACGGATTTAAAGTTAATCGAGGACTTAAGCAGGGATGTTGCCTATCACCCACATTGTTTAAAATATATTTAGAACAAGTACTTAAACCATGGAAAAGGAAATGTAGTGCTATGGGTATTCCATTAAACGATAATACGCTGTACACCTTATGCTTCGCAGATGACCAAATAGTGGTGGCTCAGGAGTACGATGACCTCAACTACATGGCAAGGAAGTTAATCGAAGAATATAACAAGTGGGGTCTGGAGGTTAACATAAAAAAGACCGAATACATGTGTATTGGAGGGATTCAGCAAGATCTTAAATTGGAGGATGGGCAATGTATTAAAAAATGCGAGAGTTACACATACTTAGGGTTAAAAATAACAAATGATGGTACACTGGATAAAGCAATAAAGGAAAGGAGCACTCAAGGCAGGAGAGCTATAGCTATGATGAACGGAATTCTATGGGACCAGCAGGTATCAAAAACTAATAAACATCGAATATTTAATACGATAGTAAAAAGTATTATCACATATAGCAGCGAAGTGTGGCAAATCAAACAGAGGACGGAGGGTCAACTAAGAGCTACTGAAATGGACGACTGGAGACGTGCGGCAGGTAAATCAAGGATGGATAGAGTGACCAACGAAAGAATTAAGGAGATTATGGGAGTTACACATGACATAGTGGACGACATTAAAATTAAACAACTTACGTGGTATGGACATGTTCAAAGGATGCCTGAAGAACGGCTCCCAAAGCAGATATTAGAATGGAAACCACGAGGAAGACGGAAACCAGGAAGACCAAGAAGAAGTTGGAGAGGAGGAATTGACGAAGAAATCAGGATAAGGCAACTGGATAACGATCTTTGGCAAGATCGGGATCAGTGGCGACTGGAAATCGGAAGACGTAGAAGGATGTTATAAACCGACTATATATATATATATATATATATATATATATATATATATATATATATATATATATATATATATATATATATATATATATATTGAATCAAAATTTAAAGTTTGAAGTGTGAATGGTCATTACTGTCCATGCTAACTCTAAAGTAGTAAGCTTCGGGGGCTAGGTGTGTCTGGTCCACTGTTTGGTTGGATTGAGTCGCCAGGTAGGGCGGGTGAATGATTTTCTATCTTGTGAGATATCAGTGTCTTCAAGGTTCCCTCAGGGATCCCACATCGGTTCATTATTGCTCAATTTATTCATTAATGATCAATCTGCTTTAAGTCGAGCAAGTTCTTACTCTTCGCGGATGACATGAAGCTGTTTAAGGTCATCGACAGTTACAGTGACTGCTTAAAACTTCAGGGGGGCCTTGATAGATTTGTTTCCTGGTGCAGAGTGAATGGGATGAGTTTTAATATTCCTAAGTGTCAATTCATTAAGTTTCCTGAATTGCGTTAGCCACTGGACTGTCGTTTCGTTTATAAATAGGTGCCTCTAAATTAGCTTTAAAAATTCACCAACTTTTAAATTTTTCCACGGCAACTTTTCAAAATTTGACACGGTGACGCCGCTGGTTATGGCGAAGTAGACTGTGAACTATACACATCTCTAATTCCTTAACATACAAACAGATTAGCGTTTTTAAGTTATCTATTCCTGAATGACTTGCCTACTCTATATAATATCTATAAATCTTAAATCCATTTTTTTTTTAGTTTTAAGAAATTTCATCATCTTTTGTAATAACAACCTTTCTAAGCTTTCAGCAACGGTTTGGGGTGGATAAATATCCAACACTTTCGCGGACTTGTTGTAGTGTTAGTATATTCTCTTATATTGTAAAAATATATAAAGTATAGCCGGCAAATCCAACCTGAATAAAAAAAAAAACATTTTTTCAAAATATTTATGTGAACATTAGAAAAACATTTTCTAGTTTTGATCCTTATTAACGGCCTGTTGTGACAAGAATAAGTTACGACAGATTGGTTCCTTGTTGTTACACACAGAATCGACTTCTATATTTACTAGATAGAGACAGAGACAGATCCGGGATGGCTCTTAAATTAATTTGTGTACCAGGACTGTAACGTAAATTAAAATAAGATTTTTATTCCTTAAGAACTGCTTTAAAAATGAGGGTACCTGAAATTCAGAAAGAATTAGTAAGGAAACATAGTTGGTAATAGTATTTAGAATTGTACTCATTGAAGTCTAATGGGAGAAGAGCATTGCCAATTTCAGAATAAAAGTTCGATTTATTTACAATGCTATACATATTTCAAAATTTCTAATCCAGTTTGCCTGGTAGATTTGAAGGAACTCGAAGGCCTTGCCTAACTTAATGCCATTAAAAAGATTCTAGGGCAGGGATTAGTGGCGTAATTGACGAACACGTGCGGGGTGGGGGGAAGGGTAGCGGAGCCAAGTCACGGGCGCTCTCAAGCCCCTTGATAAAATGAATAGTAGGGCCTATTCAAAAATTTGCGAGGCGGGGGCTCACATACTCTTAGCTTCGCCACTGGCAGGTATTCATTAAAATAAAGGGAAAGAGATGTCACCATAATGGATCTTGCCTCTTTGTTTAGTTTTGAATAAGTATGTCGTTATCTTGAAAGACATACGGAAAGGGAATGTTATTGAGCAATAAGCGAAAAAGTCCTAAAAATAAATGTAAAAAAGGTGTACGGCTACAACAACCTTCTTTTCGCTCTAAGATTACCTTCATGTGATTCCTTTCCGCAATTCAGTACGTCTTCTACTTACGTTCTATTACATATATCTATCTACAGCTTTGATTTCTCTTTTATTTAAAAATCTCCTGTGAGTTTCTATATATTAAGTTAAATAACATGCGAGTTGGTAGTTTTGCAGGACAATAATGTGACATCTATTATATTGACAAGCAACAAAAAAAAAATAAAAAACTTGATGAAAAATAATCATAAATAATATTCCCTCCTCTTAAGTTAATGACTCTTTGAAGTCGACGAGACAGACTTTCAGTTAAATCAAGGATCAGATTCCTGCAATAGCAACTCGCTCAACTCCTGGGTGGTTTTTAGAGCTGGTCTATGCCTTCCGATACGCCGTCCCAAATCATTTCAGACCTGCCTCCCTCCGATTTTCTCTGATAACGCGCTGCGTGAGGTCTAGTATCTTCCTGCATGAAAATACTACAATCGTCATGAACGATATAATATGATCTTGTAGAACTTCCGCTATGTATCTGTGAGTTGTCAGGGAGCCGTTTGATATGAAAACCAACTCTGGGCGTGCTTGTGGAGGAATTTCCGCCTAAACCATAATCGATCCACCATTAAATGGAAGTGACTCGTCAATATAAAATGAATCATATCTTGCTCTTGGTCTTCTGGTCACGTTCATTTGAAAAATGTATCGTATTCCATTTTTAATCATTCCATGCCAAGTGATTTTGGGCGTAAGAAAAACTTGCAATTTGATGCCGGCGTTGCAGTGGTGACTCTGTAGTCATCTTTCTACAAAATAAGTCCTTTTCTATTGACTCTTTCATTAACATTATAACTTCTTAAAGTTGATTTCTCATCCAAAAGGTAAACTTGCGGATACTGAAAACAATCATCCCTTGGGTGACTCTTTTTCGTCTGATTCCGGGTCTTCTGATTATCCGGTCAGTTTCCTAAGAGCACTGGTATATATTTTGAATAGTATAAAAACTTTTACTAATTATTTTTACTGTTTCACGTGGTCCTCGAAGATCTTGTATCAATGCCACAATAATAGGATCTAAAGGTTTAACGTATTTTAAATAAATATTACAAACACTATACCATGCAACTGATAGGTTTTACTGAGATAAATCAACAGTACACTGAAAAATAGGCAACAAAATGTAAATTTTATCATACTACTTCATAAATACGACGATACATGACCGATTACTGTTTCTTCATCCGGCTCGAAGGACCAATGTTAGCTTTACTACCTAATAGTGACAGCAGTTATTATTGAACCAGCTTGCCAATGCGATGATTTAGTGACATGTGTTGGAATACTAGGCAATATTTTTCTATTTTATGCAAGATTAAAAAACATGTACAATCTTAGATTAGACATTCTGGTGTCCCCGGCGGTGGTCGTCCGTCGTCATTGGCTATAAGGGCTTGAAGGGGTTCCAAGGACATCTCATCTCAAAACTAAGAATAACAAATAGTACAGATAATATTTCTCAGAAAATAAGCGATTAAGTGCCTGCTGATACAATGATTTGTTATTATTATTACTTTTTAATTTACGTCCAACTTTTCAATGGTCCTAAATATTTCGCTTGACAGTGTATTTACATTCAAGGTCGTAACAGTTATCACAATAAGTTTTTTACTATGATTAGCAGCTGTCACATTCTTGTCCTGCATAACTGTTAAATCCCTTAATGTTATTTAATTTAAGATGTAGAAACTTGCAGAAATTTTGCTGATTTCGGCGGCTGGCGTCAAAGAAAATAATAAAGGCGTCATCATATTTCTATTGTTCGCGAGTAGCGCGATCGAGGCCCGCAGTAATCCATTTTCTGTTAGTTTTTGGTGTGAACTCAAAGGATTTTTTTATCAAGTTAGACGGCTTTATGGCACGTTCTTTCGAAAAATTTTCCTTTGCAACGAGACCTACGATACAAGAAATATGATGAAATTGGCTTATTGCACATCCTTTGACTCTGGTTGCCGAAGACACAAGAGTTTCGTGAAAAATTGGCGTAGTGAGCTCGACATGGATCGAAGTCGGGAAAATTTAAAGGAGGCTCGTCATGGGCGTGACTTGCCATATTGATAAGTACCTTCACAATTTAGAATAAAAATGCTATCAATTGAACGTCACATGAAATGGCATTTATATCAGCCATGAGATTTGCTCTCGTTTTTAATTGACTTCTAAAAAAAGAAGGTTCTCAATTCCACCGCTATGTATTTTTTTATGTATGTATATCGATTACTCTGGAACGGCGATACTCATTTGAATGATTTTTTTACGTTATGGTCAGGAAGTTGCTGCGATGGTCCCATATTATTCTGGGTAAAATTGGTGCAGTAAAATCTAGGTGGCGCTGATATGGTGGACAAAAAAATTATTTTTGTCCGATTTTATCCAAAATTGGTATGAAGGAGTTTTCGGGGTCGAACATAACGGATCTGAAATTATTTTTAAAAAATTCAAAGTGGCGGATCCATTATGGTGGACAAAATAATTAATTTTGTCCGATTTTCTCCAAAAATTGGTATGGGGGAGTATTCGGGGTCGCAACATAATGAATCTAAAATTATTTTAAAAAAATTCAATATGGCGAATTCGATATGGCGGATAAAAAAATAACTTTTTTCTATTTTCTCCAAAATAGGGGAGTATAAATAATTAGTTTTGTTCGATTTTCTCCAAAATTGGTATGGGGGAGTATTTGGAGTCGCACATAAAGAAATCTGAAATTATTTTAAAAAAATTCAGTATAGCGTATCCAATAGAGCGAACAAAATAATTAATTATTTTCGATTTTCTTCAAAATTGGAATGGGAGAATCGGAAATTATTTGGAAAAAAAAATTAAATATGACTGATCTAATAAGGCGGATTAAGCTTATATATCTGCAATTGTTTAAAATCGGTCTAGGGGGATTTTGGGATCTGGTAATTACGAATTTAAAATTATTTTTGAAAAATTCAATATGGCGGATCGAATATGGCGTCTTAAAAATTCGATTTCCTTCAAAATTGGTACAATACAATTTCATTAAAAACTGGTTTTTGGGGAATTCTCAGAATTAAATAATTTTTTTGTTGTTTAATTTAGTGTTGTGTAGAACTTTGGATAAAATGGGTACTTATTTCCTACATTGAAATTATTGAGAGGTACATTAAACTTACTTAGAACTTAGTTCAAATAATTTATGGATATCATAACAAATTAAACAATAAAAACTGAAAAATAGCATTTTCATAAAAAAATTGAACCTACTTCTAAGAAAAGCGCTAAAAAGCGAAAAATAACAATATAAATTTTAATATGAAACTGAAATTTTTGAAGTTTGCGACAAATTATTTCTAAATGAAACAACTACTAACACGAGATATATACAAACTACAGTAAGAAAACGAATTACATTTTGTCAGATATTAGTATGGCACCGACCTCAAAAATTTCAATTTCATATTAGAATTTGTATTGTTATTTTTTGCTTTTTAGCGCTTTTTAGGAAGTCGGTTCAATTTTTTTTATAAAAATTTTATTTACAATTATGGTTTAATGGGATCTCTTTGGATTTTTATAATACTGTAGTGATAAGTAAAAAACATTGTATACTAATTAATGGGTTAAAAAGAACGGATATATCACATATTCCGTTCTTTCTGCACTAACCTCTATCTCCATACCAAGGTCATAAAATAGCCATACTTTGCATTTAATTAACTTAACAACAGAAACATCAAAGTTTAATTTGACAAGTTTTCTCGACAAGGAAAGTTACAATTTTTTACTCGATTCCAGTGCACACATATTGGGTGCTCAAAAATACACTAATTTGGGTCCAATAAAGGTTGCTATATACGTGGTTTTTTCCACTCGGCGGGGCAATCAATTTCGACCCAATATTATGGCATCATCACAGCAAAATTTGAAGTCGGATAAAAATTAAATTTAATATATAAAATACGATTTTCCTTCAACTTAATATGGTGGGAAATAGATCATAAAATTGTTTTTACCTTCCAAAGTTCTTTTTATAGCTTATGAAACTTTCTTACTTTTAAGTGTGTGTCCAGTCCAGAAAAATTTTGAAAATTACTTTATAACTATCGAAACATATCAATATCCTTTATTAAATTTTTGGTAAAGGTGCACTTCTACCAAACTAGCTTGACATAGTTCCCCCCCCCCCCCACTTACATTTTTTAATATTCGTGATTTCTTGTAGTACATAAGCATTTTCAATAAATGGGGATTGTTCAATGTAAAAGAATAAAATAGCTTCCGTTACGGTCCTGCGCTCCACTAACTCTCCGACGGTGAAGCGAATAGCCTAGTGGGGACCCCGGCGTCGCGACGCGGTCCTTTCTAGCTCAGTCAGCTGCGGACGACGTTGTCGTAAAAGCGAGCGGCTGCAGCATGCTGAGGTGGCTGCTCCTAGTGGCGCTGGTGGCGGCCAAACGCAGCCCCCCGCAGCACCAGGACTCTGCCGTCATCGAAGAAGTCACAGCTAAGCAGCTCGACCGCGTGCTCCAGGAAAAAGGATACGTCGCGGTTTTTTGGTGTAAGTAACTCCTCCAAAGGGTCCTTCAGCTCTCGCGCCTCTAACATATTCTTTGGAAAATTTTGCGCGAGACCCTCAAAAATCTTCTAGGGCCACTCGGTTGTAGTGCTTTCTTAACAGTGAAATATAATGCGGATTATCTCTATTATGGACTCCATTGGCGGAATTTAGTGAAAAATAGTGTTTTTTGGTGGTTCTAGTGATATTTGTGAATCTGTGATTTATTTTACCATCATGGTTGCTTATAGTGAGGTGACCTAGCAGGTTTTGAGGGTTTCGCTAAGCTTTTGGTATTGCTTGTAGTAGTTTGGTAGAAATATGCTAATAAGTCTAGAAGCAATTTTCTGCTTTTGGTAAAAAAGTAACTAAATATTTAACGTAACTCGTTTCAGATGAAACAAAAACCAACCATTTATTTTAGTTAAGATAAGTTTAAGTTTTAAAAGTCATTTAACAGCTTTAATTGTTTTTCATGAATTTTTATTTATTTTTTCTAAATTCACGCTGTGGATAAAGAAAATCTTAATTTTATTAATTCCAACGTTATGTAAAGGTGTTCTTTTTAAGCTGGAAAACAGCCAACCCAATGTAGACAGAAGTGACAGAAGAGACCTTCCACACTCGCTGTGTATTAGTTTATTCTCTCTATATTGCTCTTGCACCACAACCTTGCTAGAAATTTATTCATAACAAATTTGTAAAATGTTTTAATATTTCTTACTCATCTTTAATTCACTTAAAAACTATTACACCTATCGTAGAGTCATAATAATCAAATACACGTGACCCTTTTCGATTTATTAAAGACTTTTGATACCATAAACAGGATAAATATAGGTTAGGTTACGCATAACCACATTTGGTTGCGGTGTTGTATATCCTCCCGCATTTTACGCTCTGGGAAGCTGTGTGATGCAATAGAAAACGGGCAAATTTCATTGCCAAAGGACTGAGAATGTCGCGAGTTTGAGATATAATGGACACGTTGCGTGTGAATCGTTTTTCGGCGTTGCCGGATTGTTTAATTTTTCTACCTCTAAATCCTAAGACGTTCTACGTATCTCTGTTGAAAACAGAAAGTTTTAGGTATAACTTTCTCCAGGTGTAATATAAAAATGAATTAAATTTATAGACATAATTAATAGAAAAAGAATGTTAGTTAAGGCTACCAAAGTATAAATATTTTTACAGAGATTCCGTTGAAACTTAAATCTTAGAGCTGTTTGTTTTAACAATTCTCTATACTAGCCTCAATTACGAATGTCTCTTAACATTTACATACCTGATACATACGAGGTGGTTGTGACGTCATGTCGGAAGTTTACAAAACTTTTATTGTTTCCTGGTACCATTGACAAATAAAAAATGGAATAAGCAATTTGAAACTAATCGATTGACAAGTGATGTTTAACCAATTGTTTATCTGTGAATAAATCATTATTCCGTTGATTTTAGGATGCTAAATAGTCGTTTTCGTATGCTATTTTTGCTTATTAAAGGTTATAATTGTCAAAAACGTCATTTTTAAACAATGACAGTCGTGCGACTGTTATATAGTGTAACAGATGTGGGAAGTGCTATTTTCAATACATGTAGGTAGTCGACGTCGCATGTTCACGTGTTCCGTGGTCAAGTTAAGTTGATGAGTTTTTAACTGCTAGAATGTTGTTCAATGATGTTTGAATGTTTTCAGTTCAAGATCAAAATATCGTTTACACTACGTCACTTAACAACACAACAGTAAAAACAATCAATTTGTGCTACTTGGAAAGAAAAAACTGCGTTTTACTTTATTATGAAGAATAAAAAATATTAAAACTAAAATACTATTTGATTATTTTAGTTCCTAATTATAAGAAAGATACAAAGTTACGAGCACACTTACATTTTTGTCGTGAGTCCAATAAAACGCATCTTTTCTATTGTTCAACTATTTAAAGCACCTGTTGCTAATAAAGATATTTTATTAAAAATATTTTAAATTAATCGTGGCAACATTGTAAATTTTTGGGAATTTAAAAATAAACCGAGAGATATTTAGTTGCTCCCGTTTTTACCCAAGCATAATTGAGTCTTTAAAAATAACCACCACCGTAATGCTATTAATGTCAAAATATCTGTATTTTACACCATTTTAGAGATACATATTTTTCGTATTCTATTTTTATAGTGTATATTCAATAGATTTGTACGACATAAACACAGTTCTAATTTTATATTTTCTAGGAATATATCGAAATTTTCACATAATTATTTGAGGAATGTTAAAACAATGTAATATGGGGGCCAAGTTTACCAAGCACCATAATTATTTTTACTGGAATTAATTGAGCGTATTTTTGAGTACTTCATATCTATGGACTGGAAAAAAATTGAGGTTAACTTAACATTACGTTTCTATCATTTCCACTACTTAAGTTAATTAAATAATAGGTTTCGCGATACTCTTTCGAAGTAGTAGATATCTGTTGGACTTCCATTGTCTTTATTTTTTGTTGAATATCACGACGTTTCGGCTCGTAGTTATCTCTAGCCGTTTTCAAGTGAAACTAAATAAATCCCTTAGCTACATGACTATTTATACTAAAAGTAAATATAGTAGAGTATGACTGAGATGGGTGCAGTCATGCCGGCTATGGAAAAATCATATTTTTTTTTATGCTGCATTTAGTTTTAGTTTACAATTACTGAGAAGTGGTTTCCACACTTCTCTTATATCTAAAGATGGTTTACTAAAACAACTCGGGTTCTGATGTATAACCGCAGCTTTTTTGAATTTCCGTTTTCTCCAATGTTGGTCTCGGTGTAGTATTTTAGCTTCAGACCATTTTATGTGGTGTCCATGAGTCCAGGTATGATTGGCGGCACCAGATTTTTCTGTTTCTCCTCGAGATGTGCATTTTTGGTGTTCGTTGATCCTTACGTCAAGAGGTCTCTTTGTTTCGCCAATGTAGGAATTGCCACATTCACATGGTATCTGATATACACAGTTCTTCATGTCTCTTTGAGTTGTTGGTTTGACCCTAGTGAGCCGACTTCTCAGAGAGTTATTTGAATTGAAAACAACGTTGATTTTATATCGTTTCCCTGTGTGCGTGGCTTTTCTGTAAACCGAAGTTCGAATTTGTCTGCCATTTCTTTCAACCAATACATCTAAGAATGGTAATTTATTTTCTACTTCTTTCTTCATGGTGAGTTTAATAGTTGGGCTGATATTGTTGAGATGAAAAAGGAAGTTTCGAAGTTCTTCGTCGTTTCCACTCCAAATAATAAAAGTATCGTCTACGTATCTGAGCCATAACTTTAGTTTCTTAGTTGTGGATTCAATTGCAAACGTCTCGAACCATTCCATGAAAATATTTGCGACCACCGGTGAGAGTGAAGATCCCATCGGTAGTCCATCATCCTGGATGTAGAATTTTTCCTTCTCTTGAAAATAGGAATTAGTCAAACAACTTTCCAACAAATCCATAATGGCGTGCGGTGGTAAAGATGTTCTTTCTGCTAAGGTCTGGTCTTCTTCAAGTTTCTTTCTTATGGTTTTTAGTGAGTCTTTAACTGGAACGTTGGTGTATAGGCTTTCCACGTCAAAGCTAATAAAATGGTCTTCTAGTTGTACTTCTATTTCACGTATAATTTCTACGAAATGTTGCTAGTTCTTAACCCAGGACGATGTATTTCCTTGTTATGGTTTCAGGACTGGAAGAAGAAATTTGGCAAGTTCAGCAGTCGGAGAGTTCCGGGAACTCGTGATAGATCGTAAGGGCATGTCTTGCTTATGTATTTTCGGGAGTCCATAAAGATACTCTTTGGTAAAAATGGGAGAATTAAAAATTGTGGTATATGTCTCTTAACAAATTAATGAAGAGATAAATGTTTAGATACGCATATATTATTTATCATTATACTATTAACAAAGTTAAATGAGATTCTATCAAAGACATATCTGAACTATGGCGGTTCAAGTTTACTAAGTTTTGGCCATGAAAATTCATTTAGAGCCAAGTATATAGCATCATTATTATAAACGATTAAGTCGCATTAAGTTCTAAGATAAAATAGTATTTTGGGTTTAGTTCAAACCAATCATTGTTCAATATAACTAGTAGCTATTAAAATTAAGTCACTCAATTTTACTTAAGGCCAGTGGCGTAGCGAGGGCTCCCCAGCGCCAGCGGCGCGGAGCACGGGGGCTGCTCACCCAACAAAATCTTTAAAATTCAATTTAATCGATCTCCAATAAACTTGCTACTTTACAATCCATTTAACGCAAGGTGTCAGTAATTATTTATTATAAATGGACACGTATGCAACGCAGGGCGTTTAGATCTACATTAAATGTACATATATTAAGAAATCACTTGAAGACTCACTAATTAAACCCATTGAACGCAAGGCCTCTGTGACAGTATGTATTAGTATCTATACTCACGGCGTGCAGGAAGCAATTTTAATTCAAAATAAAATGTCGACAAAATCAGTCTCAACAGAGATTTGGGTAATATTTTGTAGCGCTAAAAACTTTCTTATTTGAAGTCGTAGCTGATCGTTTACCAGAGATATAATATTTGAAGTTTTCTCAATTTGATAAGTCAGATAAAATTTTTCCCATTTAAAAAACATTATAAATGAAATAAAAGCGATTACTCACGATTCAATTGTTGTAGAATTGCGTTTTTCGGAGCTTTTTGGACGCTTAAAAAAGATATTATGCGTGTTTTGAAGACGCTGTTTCTGCTTTTCACCGTTCAGAAAGTTCCAAAACTCAGTCTTCAACAGGTAAATAAAGTTGTGAAAAACTTCGAAAAATTGAGTTCATTTCAAATCCAAATGTTTGTCAAATCTCGAAATTTAGAGCTTTTTAAACGTACAAAAAACGAAATTCTGTGTATTTTTAAAACGCGTAATTTCTTTTTTTAAATGTCTAAAAAAGTTTAAGTCTCAAGATTTGACAATCATTTAAAGTTGAAATAAACGCAATTACCATTTAGATTTTTTATACTGTATGTGTTTATAGAATCGCAAGTACTAGAGCTTTTCGAACGTTTAAAAATAGCACGAAGCATCTTCAAGAGACCAGCAATTTTTTTTTAACGTCTAAAATGCTCTAAAACTCGTGATTCTAAAGGCGATTGAGGTTAGAGTAGTTGCTCGTCCTTGAATTACAATGCTTTTTAAATGGAGAAAGCAGCACAATGACGCAAGTAAGAATTAGAAGCTTTAGCTACATTATCCATAGAATGCGAAAGAATTAAAAAACTTGATATAAGTCTTCTTATAGAAGAGTTTGCAAATAAAAAGGCCAAACGTTTGGAACGATTTCGTAATAACACATAAAACTAAATATTTTATGATGTATTTGGTGCTTGTTTTGATGTGTATGAATAAAATTACTTTTCAAATCAATGTAGAACTGTTTTTTTTTTGTCAAATAACATTATTTTTATATGTGCCTTAAGAAAGTTGACGTATTACCTTTATTAAAACATAAGTTCTCAAGAACAAAATCTTGGCACAGTGCGTGGGGTATGTAGGTTTGGGAGCTTGGGTTTCGGTTTAAAATTTTGCTTTACTCGCCTGTCTGCTGTGTAATGGATATCGATCTAGTTGCGTGTAGGGTATGTGGTTTTGAGAGCTTGGGTTTTGGCTTATATTCGTGATTCGCTCGCCTGTCTGCTATGTAACGATTATCGATCTTGCAGCGCGTGGAGTATGTGGGTTTGGGTGCTCGAGTTTTGACTTAAAATCTTGCTTCGTTGGCTTGTCTGCTGTGTAACAATTATCGAGCTCGCTGCTCGAAGAGTATGTGGATTTGAGAGCTTGGGTTTTGACTATACATTTTTAAAAACTCGTTCGGCTTGCCTGTCTGCCGTGTAACGAACGTCGATCCCGCTACGCGTGGGGTACGTGATATTGAAAGTTTGACATCTAAACGTCGATAGTATGATTAATGAATGTCAAAAACAACTTGTGTTACACTTTATTTAGCATCTGAACTAAAGTATATTGCTAAATTAAAAAGGGGGCCCCATTGAGATTTCGCGCCCCCCCCCCCAAGCTTTTAGCTTCGCCACAGCACAATGCATGTAGAAACTTACAGAGATTTGTTAAGGCTTTTTATTAATAAGGATGCTACAGATTTGACTCCACATGGCCAAATTGTTAGAAGACTTTGCCGTTTTTTTAGGTCTGCTTTTAATTGGTTTTAGCTTAATATATAAACAAAAAATATGTTAAAATATTACAGTTTTGCCTCAAACATTTTCAAAAATATGTACTGCTTTTTGGCTGTGAATCATGTGTTTTTCAATTGTTTACGAATCAGTAGTTAAAAAATTACAGTTATTAAAAGTAAAAATACAATAAATATAAAACATTGCTGGAGAAACTCCAAAAATTAATATGTCATATATTTTAACGGTGGGTTTTGAAAAAATCGCTTATTTTTTCAATTACTAGTATATTTTTAGATATTACCAGATAACAGACAGCAAGAAATAGAAAATTTAAAATCTTTCTCAAATCAAAGTCCTTTGCAATTTCTTTTTTTTTTTTTTTTTTGACAACCTCTACAGTTCCGACACGTGTCAGTACGAGGGTTCTGTAACAAGTTTACCTTCTTAGATGTAGGTGTCTCGATAATTCAATAAATAATACTAATAACTTTCTTCTGTATAATTTCAATCAAGTAGTATATTACAAATAAAAAATAACTGCCTGCTTTTCAAAATTTCATTTGACAAGTTACGACAGGTGTCTTTTAAAACTTAAAAAACTCTGTAGAATTGCGATTAAGTCTTAATGAATACTTACGAGTTAATTTCTCTAAATTCTAGAAGGTATCTGGTTTTTTAACAGAACTTGGCGCCTATTAGGTTTCAATTCTTTTCATATCGAAACATACAAGACATCATCATTATGTCCGATTCTCAAGCAACCATCAATGCAATGAGTTCTCGTGTAATCAGCCCCAAGATAGTCTGGGAATGTTTAGAAAAACTAAACGAACTGGGCAAGAACAACGCAGTTACCCTTCTGTGGGTGTCGGGGCATACTGGAGTAGCAGAAAACTAAATAGTGGACAAACACAAAAAAAAGGAATGTAACACCATTTCTGGGGCCTGAATTTTTTTGAGGAATTAGCAACACCACATTATCGGAAGAACTAAAAGCGAGGAATAACACAAGTGAAGATACTTCTAGGGAACTATAATCAAACGAAATTGAAGGAATGTATTAGTTTAAGTAAAAATTAACTGAGAATCCTAACGGGGTACTGCCACCTGGATGGGACTTGGACTCTCAAAGAGAAGCGAATGCAGATTTTGCGAGGACGAAATATCTATCCACATTCTCTTACAAGGCATCCCTTCTTCTTCTTAAAGTGCCTATCCTCTTTGGATGTTGGCTATCACATTGGTCCATATTACTTTATTCACTGCTGCTCTGAACAGACCTGTTGATGTCATTCCAGTCCATGTTCGTAGGTTGCGCAGCCATGATATTCGTCTTCGTCCAGCTGATCTCTGGCCTTCTATTTTCCCCTGTAGGATAAGTTGGAGCAGGTGATATTTCTCATTCCGCATGATATGTCCAAAGTACTCCAATTTTCTGCGTTTGACATTTGTAAGGTATTCCAGTTCTCCACCGATACGTTGTAAAATGTTTTCGTTTGATACGTGGTGTATCCAAGGAACCCTAAGCATGCGGCGGTAGCACCACATCTCAAATGCATCTATACGTTTACATGAAGCATCAGTAAGGGTCCAGGCTTCTGCTCCATATAAGAGAGTTGAGAGTACATAGCATTTCAAAATCCTGATCCGCGTATGTATATTGAGGGATAGGTTGCAAAGTATGTTGCGCAGCTTATTAAAAGTACCTCTTGCTTTCTCGATTCGGCTTCTTATTTCTCGAGAGTGGTCCCAGTCCTTATTCAACGTGCCGCCTAGATATGTGATCGTCTCGACCATTGTGAGAGTTACGTTGTTGGCAGTAAACTGTATATTGCCGACGTCGTTTTTACTGACAATAATCGTTTGCATCCCTAGCCTTGCAAAATCCTTGGATGATACCTGAGAGCGTATCGAATAAAAAAGGGAGATCTACCCAGTCTGAAGCTGTTCCATACTCTGAGCTTCCTAAGAGAAATAGACTTCAATCGGCGAGGTGTCTTCAATGACTTGGCAGCAGAAGAAAGGCACAAAAGATCTTTCAGGTGGCAGTGCACAATTCCCAATCTCTCCATACCTACATAGATCACCGAAGCAAACTGGAACAGTAGAGCACTTGGCCGCTCTTCCGTAATATTTTTGGAGGGATATCATTTCTTTTTGCAAAGTTATGGTGTTATTTTTAAATATCCTTTTTTTTTTGTTAGTTGAATAGTTAAATTTTTTGACTCTTTACTTGAGTTTTTTCGTAAATCCTCTCGATAAAGTTCATTTAACTCAAAACTATATTTTACGCGTAGATTCCTGATGAAGGAAAACGGCGAAATTAATTTTGTCAAGTAAAAATTCTATGAATGGCGGGGAAATTTTAATGATCAGATTTTTCTCCCTATTTGTGACCGAAGGTCCAATTTTGACTGAAATTTCAATATTCTAGGTCAACTGAAAGTACCCAATAGATTTGGGTTTTCTATTTCTATTACGCTTTAACTTTTAAACTAGTTACGTGGGTGTAAATCTGAGTAAGAAGTACAAATTTTATGTCTCCGATTTACCGGGGAGAAAAGTTGTGGGGGTGAAAACTAGTGCTTGAAATGGTTTGTGTAAATGAACATAGTGGCCACCCCGGTCTTTTTTTTTGTTAAACTAGTTTCCACACTACCGTGTGTTATAAAATGATAACTCTATAAAATATCCAATTTTTGGTTTTCACTTGGACGAGTTTTTATAAAAATTAAATTTTAAATATAACTTCACGAGGTAGGAAACAAAATACCAGATAAAACGATGGGCATAATTCAAAGACGAAAGAAGAAACTAAAAATACAACGAGACATATTACAAAATACAAAAAGCGTGTAAAGATCTAATTTTCGCTTGTGTGCGTGGGACAAACACATCTACATTATCTAAAAATTGTTGGAATGATCCCAAATTTTCTTGGTTATAAGTAAGAATGGATTCGTAACGGCATAACGGAAAATAATATAAGTGAGAATAATTAGGCAATTAAAAACAATTTGTCGAACTATAAACGATATTTGTAAAATTTTAGTTTATTTATTATTACTATTATTATTAGAATCACTTAGTAACAATAACGGTTAATTAAAATTAGATGTTTTATCTTGCGACGCAAGGGGATGCGTGCTTTTTCGCAAATGCGTTCCATCTTAATTCCCACTTGTTCGCATCATTGCGTGGGAGGATGTATGCATCATTCTGCGTCACAGCAAGACGCACTACATGATGCGTCGTCTATTTCTGTATGTCAGGAACCTTGTGTTCTTAATTCAGATTATGAGTTTATATTCCGAAATTTGTGTCTGGCCTTAATGCCAGATTTATTTTACAGTTTATTATCTTTAATACGGCTTAATTCGAATAATTATTACAGATACCAGAAGCTGCACGACCTGCGATAAGGTACTTGAAGAACTAGAGCAGATAGACGATGACACGGACTCCTTCGGGGTGGACTTCGTGAAAATAAACGACAAACGATTGGCCAAGCAGTATGGCATCTCCAAATTCCCTGCTCTTACGTATTTTAGGGAGAAGCAGCCGATCATCTACGAAGGTAAGCGAATTAAATTTATAAACAGAACTTAAAGAATCGGCAATACTGTAATCGAATGATTGTTTTTTTTTTAAAGTCAATTTGTCAAAAATTATTAGATCGAATTTTAGACCCCTTTCCTTGGAAAAAAATACTCTGAAAACTCTGAATTGGCCTAAATTGACAATAAAAGGACTGTAATTAAGTGCAACAATAAGTCAAGTCAAATTTGTTAGCTATTAAATTGTATGGTCAGTTAATACTTCCAAAAATTATCAATTACTGCTAAGAATTTCCACTATCAACTTTTAAAATAAGTCAAATGATACACTTCAATATGGAATAGAGATAAGTATTTTTTTTTGCTGCAGAGATTCATTTTAACCGCCCCTAAAGTTCACCCCTAAAAACAGTATTTTTGAAATATCTCAGGTTCTGTAATTTTTACAAAACAAAATGAAAATTACTTGTTGTTAGAAATAATGTTAAAATATGGTTTTTTCACCACCAAGGATATCAATCCTTATTTTTAATAAGGGTAAACCATCTATTCGCGCAGGTAACTTAAATGCAAAAATTATGAAATTTAATAAACTTGTTTGACATCTTTAGGGGTTTCCAAAAATAAACTAGTAAAAGAGAGTGAGTCATCCCTAAAATGCCTATTTACTATATTTTGTTCTAATTAAGATAACATACAAGAAACAAAACAAAATGAAAATTATTTGTTATTCGAAATGATAATAAACTATGGCATTTTCACCCCCAAGGATATCATCCATTATTTTTTATTAGGGTAAACCATATATTTGTGCAATTAATTTAATTGTAGAAATTACGACATTTAATGGAATTGTTTGAAAATATTTTTTTCAGGAATACCATAAGTCACTTAAGTTGTCGTATTTCGAGGTTTCTAAAAATAAAATAGTAAAAGAGGGTGAGCCACCCCCAAATACATTTTTTACAGCTCAAGTTCTAATTGAGATAACTTTACGAAACAAATTGGAAATTACTTCTTATTTGAAGTGAAGTTAAATTATAGTATTTTCACCCTCAAGGATGTCATTTTACACATGTATAATTTTCCTTAAAATTGCCAAATTTCGGTCGATATGAACGTTACAGAGCTTACTGAAATTTTTTCTTTTACTTAATAAGAAAATATAAACTGATTTCATTGGTTAAGCATTCGTGTCTGTAAATTATTATAATTCATGACAACTAGTGATTTCTAATTCTGTAACTTTCATTTAAATTAAAATTTGACAATTTCAAGAATAATAATATATGTATGAAGTGAGGGTTTACTTTTATAAAAAATAAGGAATAATATCCTTGAGACTGAAAATACCATAGTTTAACATCATTTTGAATAACAAGTAATTTTAATTTTGTTTTGTAGAGATATCTTAATTAGAACTAGAGATATTAAAAAAAAACATCCTCTTTTAACAGTTTACTTTCGGAAACCCCGAAACACGTCAACTTAAATTATTTTTTGTATTCGTAAAAAAAATATTATCAAAAAATTTGGTTTAATTTCGTAATGTTCACAATTAAATTATGTAAATGAACTACAAGATTAACCCTCATAAAAAATGAGGGATGATATCTATGGGGTTAAAACAACATGGTATAACCTCACTTCAACTAACAAGTAATTTCTACTTTGTTTTGTAAAGATATCTCAATTAGAATTTGAGATTTGAAATAATTGTATTTGGGGGTGACTCACTCTCTTTTACTACTTCATTTTTTGAAACCCCAAAACATGTCAACTTTAGTTAATTATGATATTCGTGAAAAAAAAAATACTTTGAAACAATTACACTAAATTTCGTCATTTTTAGGGATGATATCTTTGGGGGTGAAAATACCATAATTCAACATCATTTCAAATAACAAATAATTTCCATTTTGTTTTGTAAATATGTCTCAATTAGAACTTGAAATTTAATAAAAAATGAATTTGGGGGTGGCTTACCCTCTTTTATTACTTATTTTTAGAGACCCCGCAACCCGCCAACTTCAGATATTTATGGTATACGTGAAAAAATATTTTCAAACAATTCAATTGAATTTTGTAATTTTTAGAATTAATTTATGTGCGTTAATATATGGTTTACCCTAATAAAAAAAAAGGTATGATATCTTTGGGGGTGAAAATACCATAGTTTAACATCATTTCGAATAACAACTAACTTTCATTTTGTTTTGTAAAAATATCTCACCTCGTTTTAATGATTGTCCACAGAAAAAAAAATACGTGTCTCTTATTTTTGTACCCTCTGCAACATATTGAAGTTTCATTAAAATTGGAGGGGGACACTTCAGGTACCTTCTTCCTTGTTAGTAAAAATGTGTCATAAATTAGTCGAAACACTTTAGAATAAAATTGGTTAAAGAATCACAACTGAAGAGCAAAAAAAAAATACATTTTACTTTTGGGTTAGAATATTAATGGGCCATTTCGATTGGCCATCTTTAATTTTTACCAATTGTTAAATTTTAAAGTATGAACTACATATTTTTATTTGGTAGTTTAAGTGTTAGTTTAGTGAAAATTCTTATGATAGTTCATACTTTTGAAAGTATGAACCAACAAGTAACAATACCATAGGTGAAACATAACTGACTAACTAAAAGCTTTAACTTCCAGGACAACTAAACTAGATCGAATCTATGGCTCCACAACTGTTCAACATGTCAAGTCACAATATGAATTTAGCCAGTTGTGTCAGATTTGTTAACATTTGGAATTTTATCATCTAAAATTATTTGGTCGATAAAGAAAAAATAATTTAAAATATAATTAATTAGAATTTGAGCTCAATTGCTTGCCAAAAACAGAATCAGATGTGTTCTAACACATGGTTTGTAAAATGTAGTCTAGGATTATAATAGTATCGAGTATTTTAAGAATATCAAGTGATTCATTGAGTCAAATACCTAGTAAATATTTTTTAATTTGGATTATTTATTGGACTAGGCACCCAGTTACATTATATATATATATATATGTTATTTCGGATGTTCTGACGGGTGTATGTGTAATCGAAGGTTTTCGGATATCCTGTGTGTGTGCCGAGTCCTTCTCAGAACTGTAGGACAGCAGACGTTTCGATGAAATCTTATTCGCCATTTGCAAAGATCACTGTACTGCGTTTGTGGCGACTAGAGTGCTGTCGATTCCGTGTGTACGTGGGGCGTGTTCGTTGGCTGGACGGTTCTGGCTAATCAGGTTTCGAGTCCTGCTACGTATCATCAGCTCTGTTCCAGTGTTTGGGGTCTTGTTGTCGAGTTGTGATTCGTTTCCTTATTACCTGTTACTGGTTGATGTTTAGTAAGCACGTTTTTCCAAGTATTAGGCAATCGCTGACTATCATCTCTGCTATTTAGGTTGTTGTGTGTCTTTGCAATTTCGATGACTTCTCTTATAACTCTTGTGGACAGGTTTTGACATCTCGATGGCATTTTTGTTCCTGAGAAGTTTTATCTTATGTCCTGTGTTTAATAAGTGTTGGGCCAGTGCAGAAGAATTTTTTTTTGCTTGACAGCGTTTATATGTTCGTCTCTTTTGGCGGATATTTTACGTTTGGTTTGGCCTAGGTAAGATGGGCCTCATTCTCCGCGTGGAATTTCGTACACTCCCCCTAGTTTTCTAGAGGGATTTTTCTTTAGGTGTTGGCTTTACGGTTTGTGCTGAAAATCGTTTCAATGTTGTGTTTCTTGAAAACTTTTGAGATTTTATCTGCGGTGCCTCTGACAAGGAACAAAAGCTTTGAAGCTCTTCTCTTGGTTTTCGCGATTTTTCGGGGCCAAGCGTTTGTTTTCTAGGGCCTTTTCTATATGTTCTTTTTTAATAACCATTTTCTGTTAGGGTGTCTTGCAGTTTATTCGTTTCTTTATGGTAATTTTTTTAATCGGTAAGGGACTGAGATCGAAATGCAAGTGATTTCACTACGGCAAATAATTGGGCGAGGTGGTGATGGGAATGGGCGTTGAGGTATCTGTTGGTGTGAGTGGATTTTCTGTAGACCATGTGTGAAGGCAAGCCATTCTTTTTTTTTCTTTTCAGCAGGATATCTAGAAAAGGTAGTTTTCTTTCCTGTTCTATTTCCATAGTGAATTTGATTTTTGGGTGTATACTGTTTATGTGGTTTGGGAAATTTTTGAGATTTTCTTCTATATACTACCAGACAACAAATGTGTCGTCTACATAACGCAGCTACAGTCCTGGTTTATATGAGGAGGTTTCTAGCCCTTGATTCAAAGTCTTCCATAAATAAATTAGGGAGTGCAGGAGATAACAGCGATCTCATAGCGGCTCCCTCGACTTGCCAACGATATAAACAAATATTTCATGATTTTGAACATATGGGTTTTGTAAAAAACCTACCAAAGATGAGACTCCGAAAACAGTTGGATATTATGCTTGCTCTGCAAGAGGAATCATGGAATGTCTTACCAAAACTTGTATACGCGAATAAGGAAAGATCCATTAGAATAACCCCCACAGAAAATAAAATGAACCGACATAAAGTAACGTTGCTTCAGGAACTATCAGAAGACGATACTGATAGACGTATTAAATTTTGTTACGAAATGATGGACGTTACATATCTACAACCTGATTTTGTAAACCAAATCTTATTTTCTAATGAGACTACATTTTGTCTTAATGGCTTCGTCAATAGGCACAACTGCAGGTATTGTTCTGACCAAAATCCTGATTGGATGATGAAACACCATATTCAACATTCTCGAAAAGTAAGTGTTCGGCCGGATATCATTGAATATTATAAAATCTTTCTTCTTTGATGAAAATTTGATGGCTAATTTTCACTTTAATTTTCTACACAATATAATTCTACTTAATTTATTTTTTTTTTCATAACCAATGACCTGATATTAAAGGTTTCAACAAGATGGATTGCGACAATCAGATAGAAGAATTGTAGTTCTGAAAGGTTGAAGAAAACCCGGATTCGCAATCATGCTCCGTTAGCCCTTAATTAAGCCGTTCCGGAACATTTTCCCGATCCTAGAAATTCTCTCTTGAGGCATTTACTCTCATTCTTAAAGTAAATCATTTGCCAATTGTAGATTATTTGTATTATCTCTACAGGCATTTCTGTAACTCATTCCACGCGTTTTCTATGGGCTTTAAATCAGGGCTGTTACCGCCTCCTGAAATTAATTCTTTCCCATAATTTTGAGCATAAGTTAATACATGGAGTTGTACAATGCGGATCAGGTATCGACGACCTGCCAAATTTCCGCTCTGAATTACAAGTTCAATTCTTTTATTAGAACTAATGCATTCCCAGACTGATCCTTTTCTAAAATGCCGAATCTCTTGAAGAATGTTGTTTTGAAATATTTTATCCGAAAATGAAACCCGTATGAAAACAATAATCGACATGATTCCTGTTCAGTCCTGTACGCATGTTCGAGACAAAACGCTAGACGACGAGGTTCCATTAAGTGACCTATACACATCTGAGAAATTGTATTATCCCTAATGAAGGAACAATGACATTAACAAATTAAGCAAATACAGTATGTTTAAAATTTAGCAAACATACACGTCAATGAATTAGTGTCCATCTCTTTATTGTTGTTGTACTTATCTGGGCCACCACGTTCTAACGGAGTTTATGATTATTCACAATAATTTTAAAAAATTCTAGACAGACAAGTTCAGAATGTGTAGACATTCTGAATTTACACAAAATTTGGTTGTTTGTGTCCAGCCTAAATGGTAATAATGCTTTCAGAACCGTCACGTTTTTATTGAAAACTTTTAAGAGAGTCGTATGTACCGTACGTCTTTTAAAGTTAATAGTAATTAAAAAAATAAATAAATTTAAAGTCAAATAAGCCAACTCATATAAATAATTTACATATTAATGTGGGTCATCAGAAAACAAAATATCGTTTACGGCTAAAGATGAACTTCAAGCTATTTATAATATTATTTATGGCCGTGGTGCTTTACGGCCCGCTTATAAATAGAATTTTCTTATTTAACGGTATGCTTGCCTGTAACTTTCAAGAGTTTTCTATTTTCGTAATTTTCGCAGCAATTCTGTACCCGGATTTAATATCTTAATCTTTTTAGGGCTACAAAACACAAATCGGATGTAATAAACTAATGTTTAAATAAATATATTATTAAATAGGATAAATCGACTTAAGAATATTGATTTTTGAAATTCGCGCTATAGTGGAACAATGGTGGCTCTAGAATTTTTTTTTGAGGGGCGGAGAGTCATAAAAATTTTTTAAGCAGCAGAAATGTTGGTACCTATAAAGGGCGAAATTGAAAATTTTCCATTTACAAGCCCCCTTCGTATCTTATTTAATATGTAAGTTAATGAAAAAGGAAAGATAGGTTATTGTAGGGTTGTTTACGTTAAATTCATTGAAGTATTTAGTTTGTTTCTAGTGGCATCGGATTTTGAGTTATAGACTAAAATTATGCTTGCACTCTGTATATTATTTCACAGCTCGATTTCAATTTTTTCAAGCTTTTCAAAAATGTATAATAGTTGATATTTGATTTCACTAATAAATCTATAATTTTGATTTTTTTTTTTGAAAATTCGAACTTAAAATCATAGTAGGTTATGAATATTGAATACCTATCTTATTAATAATAATATCTTTGGTACAACGTCTTGAATATCTATTATTTAGAACAAGTTTTCAAAGTCCTTGTAGTATAGTATAGTTTAAGAGTTGAAGGCAATTTTTATTATATACTAGACTTGATACATTCCCAAAAAACAATGTCTAACCTTATTATTGTTACAATTTTACCTCTTTAAATTGCTCATTGGGTTCAAATAAAATACTTTTCACCAATCACAAATCTTTAATTACTACTTCTTAACATCTAAACTTACTGCTCATATTCTATCCCTATAGCATCTAAATATATGAGAA
The DNA here is from genome assembly GCA_034092305.1 of Diaprepes abbreviatus. NCBI lineage: Eukaryota > Metazoa > Arthropoda > Insecta > Coleoptera > Curculionidae > Diaprepes > Diaprepes abbreviatus. The sequence continues at coordinate 7,237,196 of JASJET010000210.1, read as the reverse complement.
TACAAGTTCAGAAATTACAAGAAACATACTAGCATAAAAGTCGAGAACTCCCTAGAAATATGATTAATAAATGATGGCTCATCGATATAATATTTCTTTCGTTACATTATAATAAAGACGATTCATCGCATTAAAATACAATTTTTCTATCAGAGCGCATTAAAAAGTTCTTCAAATCCTTCGTTGTACTACCCCCTCCTAATTCTGATCGTCTTGATTAGCTTCGATAGTTTCGTGGTCTAGCTTCAACCTGTGGAGATGTACTATTTTCATTTGAGCCTTGGAACTTCGTTGGATTCTATAAATAACATGATTGATTCTTTCCAGAACACTATATGGTCCTTCCCATGATGGCATCACCTTAAGATATGTAGATTCCATCACAATACTCTATCACCTTGTTGGAACCCTGCCGAGTTTACCTTGATATCATATCTTGTCTTTATTCTGTCTGTTCTGTCTAGTTCATGAACTTATCGCAATTTCTCTTATAAGGCATCCACTCAATCTTCAATTTCCATACTTTCATCAGTTGAGGAACCCGAACATTATGTCGCAAGTTAATCTAAGTTCCTTTCGAAATAAGACCTTGGCAGGTGAAACTCCGGTAGTTTCATGAACTGCGGACCGATAGGCCATTAAAAAAAATTGGCAAATATATGTTCCAATTTTTCTGATGTCTGTCCACAACCTTTTAGAGGTGCTCTTCAATGATTCTATTACGTCTTCAACCATGCGATATGATGAGGATGTAAAGTTGTTGTCCTGGTTTTACGGATGCTAAGTAGTTCGCAGAGCTTTTGAAAAAGTTTGGATACAAAATTATGTCCTTGGTCAGAATGCAGCTCCACAGGAATTTCAAATCTGCTGAACACATTGTTGACCAAGACTTCAGCTATTAAGGTTTATGGGTTAGAGATGGCAAATACCTCAGGCCATTTACTGACGTAGTCAATAGCAACCCAGATTTATTTGTTGCCTTTATCTGTTTCTGGGAATGGTTCAGCTATGTCAATAGCCAATCTTAAAAAAATATTTCAACATTATACTTCTTCATTTTTCCCTTAGATCGTTAACTTGGACACTGTCAACACCATGATTTTACATCTTGACAGTAGTTAACCCAGTAAAATTTTTGTCGGAATTTGTCTAGAGGTTTGCTAATTCCTATCAGCAGCAGACTTCCCATCGTGAATTTCTTCTAAAGTCACTGGAACTTTGTTTCTGGGTACTACAACCTGAGTTTTGATTTTCTTGCCATCAGCACTTTCCTAGGATCTTCTTAGTAACCGGTCTTCAATTAGTAGTCCCAATAAGGCCAAAGTGCCTTGAATGTGAGTTCTTTATCTGAGATCTCTTCCCAACTAGGACCCGTTTGATTATTTTCTTTAAGTTGAAAACATGGCGCCAGATCATTGTCTTCAAATATGTCTTGTCTCATCTGAGCTGTATTCAAGTCCGGATCAACGTTAAAAGTGTCTCTCCGAATAGGAAACCCCTCTCTTTGTTCTATTTTGCTTCAGTGTTTACATTGTTCCTTACATGGCCTTCTTGACACGACATCTGCATTGTTTTGCAGTCGTCCTGGTCTATATTCGATTTTAAATTGTACTGTTGTAGCTTCTCAAGCCACCTTGCTATTTGTGCTTTAGGCTGATTTTCCAGTTACAGTTTTTAACTTGACTTTTCTGGATAATGGTAGAATTTTAAATTTATCAACATGGCTTGACTTTATCAGAGATACTGCAGCACCAGTGTCAACAGTTGTGGTAATAGGTGTTGCATTGACTTTCCCATAATTGGTTCTTCTTATGCTACGAATGGATCGAATTCTGGGGGCCTTATCATATTGGTTAACACCTGTCCCATAATACTGACTAATTATAGTTTTTCTGGTCCTGTTCTGTGCGGTCTGTGGATGGTAAAGGAGACCTTAATCGTACCCCATAGTCCTTTGTCACATGACAAAAGACTGTTGGGTGGACACGTGTCCAGTTCATTCACATCTGTAACACTCTCTGGAGAACTACCTAGAAATATGATTAATAAAGAGTCATCGATATAATATTTCTTTCGTTACATTATAATAAAGATGATTCGTCGCGTCAAAAAAATGTTTTTCTACCAGGGTGCATCAAAAAGTTCTCTTACTCCTTCGTTATATTATGTAAAAATAAAAACAGATAAGTTAACCCAACGGAACACTAGATGAAACATTATATTTTAAGTACTGTTGAAAATGGTTGCCATTTTCCCTGATACTGAATTGGCCTAGTTCTTTGTAGTTTTCCTTAATGCATTAAAATAATAACATGCTTGTTGTACAAAAACTGAAAAGCTAAATTTGTTGCATTACGAAGTTCTTCTACAGAACAGATGTTGAGTCGTATAAATCACGTTTTGTAAAAAGCCTCATAAGAAAAAGTCCAGAACATATAAATCATGCGATCCATCTTTGAGGAAAATTATTTCCAAGAAAGATCTCCCTTTCTGAGAGTTGTGACTCAGTGCATCGTCTTGGTGGACCTACATGTGATTATATTTTGTTAAGAGAACATTTTCTAGCAATTCAGGTATTACATCTTCAAAAAGTCATAGACAGTGGTTTGCAGTTAGATCTCTGTCATAAACTCGGTACCTAATTTATGTTCCTAAGATAAAGCAAGCGATATCAAATCCGAAGTGTCCATATTGCTTCTTCCAAGAATGATATGAGGATTTCTGCTCATCAACGTCTGGTATTGTGTCCGTTAAGAATACACAAATCACAATCAGCATTCCATATTACTAATCTTCTAAAACTGCTAGTGCAAAACGTTATTAGGCGCTCTGCATCACTGGGATGTAAATTTTGCACAATATGAAATTTTTTGGGTGGTACTTATATTTTTTTTAATATTGTTTTTGCACGCCTTTTGATGACACCAGTTTCCATTACTATCCTTTTACATAAGGTTGAAGACGCAGTCTCTGCACAAGCTAGAACATTAACTTCGTTTCTCTCTCCCTCTCTCTGTTTTCTTTGCCATACATTTTGTACCAAGTTATTCTTTTCTCTAGAAAATATGTCTGGATATAGCTGCCTTCTTTCTGGATTTCTAATGCAAAAGGAACTTTTCAGTATTTCATCTCAGTTCTAAAAGATTTTTTTGATAGCAATAAATACGTATTATATGCACTTCTTGAAATATAATTCAGAAGCCTCTTGAGAAATCTTATTCCAATGGATAAAACACACTAGCATGTCATACACACTTTTCATAATTTTCCGACTTTAGGACAGCCATCAATCATTGAAATTAAAATAAAAAAACACCCAGCAAATGAAAAAATCTCTTTACCACAGCATTTCAAATCTAATTAAATTTTCAATTTGTGATGGAAATTATAAAGCTTTTGTTTCCCGCAGTAGGCGCAAGCTACTTGCCTTTTTGCGTGGGTTTTTTATATACAGTAATCCAGATTTACAGCAGTAATAAAAATTGTAATTTCTTGAACCATAATATATTAAGAGGATCTCAGGAACTTTGAAACTAGACATTATACTAAAAGTATTATTGTTAAAAAGATATGTATTCAATATTCATAACGCTCAGCGAATTGAAGTATGAATTTAGAAAACAAATCCCGACTTTAAATTCATTAGTAAAATCAAAATTATTATAAAGGGTGTTTTTTATAGAGGTATAGAACTTTTAAATGGAATAAAACAAAGATGAATTTTTTAAATTGACATGAAATTTACTTTATTCGAAAGATAACCTTCTGGCATTATAATTTAAATATGACTTCTGGCATATGACCGCCACGGCTGGCTCGGACGTAGTCTAATCTGGAGGTCCAATTTTCGATGACTTTTTCCAACATTTGTGGCCGTATATCGGCAATAACGCGGCGAATGTTGTCCTCCAAGTGATCAATCGTTTCGGTCTTATCGGCGTAGACTAACGACTTCACATATCCCCACAGAAAATAGTCTAGCGGCGTTAAGTTGCACGATCTTGGAGGCCAATTCACGGGTCCGAAACGTGAAACTATGCGGTTACCAAACGTTTCCTTCAATAAATCAATTGTGGCACGAGCTGTGTGACATGCTGTGCCGTCTTGTTGAAACCACAGCCCCTGCACATCATGGTTATTCAATTGATGAACGAAAAAGTCAGTAATCATGGATCTATAGCGGTCACCATTGACTGTAACGTTCTGACCAGCATCGTTTTTAAAGAAGTACGGACCAATGATTCCACCAGCCCATAAAGCACACCAAACAGTCAGTTTTTCTGGATGTAACGGTGTCTCAACATACACTTGAGGATTATCAGCACTCCAAATACGGCAGTTTTGTTTATTGACGTATCTATTCAAACGAAAGTGAGCTTCATCGCTAAACAAAATTCGCTTATGAAAATCGGGATCAACGGCAATCTTGTTTTGGGCCCATTCGCCGAATCTACGCCTTGCTAGGTGATCGTGTGGCTTCAATTCTTGCACGAGTTGGATTTTGTAAGCACGCAAACCAAGATCTTTCCCCAAAATTTTCCATAAAGTGAATGGACACATATCCAATTCCTGTGCACGATAGCAGATAGACTGATTCGGGTCTTCCTCTACGCTACGCTCTACAGCAGCAATGACTTCTTCTGTACGCACTGTACGACGTCTCTGTGGATGCGTATTATCATTTAGAGTAAACGTGGTGCGAAAACGTTCAATAGTTAATCGAATTAATTGCTCTGATGGACGATTATGTTGACCGTAAAATGGACGTAGTGCGCGATACGTATTTCGAACTGAACCATGATTTTCAAAATAAATTTGCACAATTTGGAAGCGTTGTTCAGGTGTCAGTCTATTCATGTTGAAATGCCAAACCAAACTAAACATAAATCATTGTCAAATTGGAATTATTATCCGACATTTCACCTGCGATTGCACGAGGCATCTTCAGGGATCTCAACTCCATGCGATTAGACCACTGAATGACCATCGAGGAGCAACAGCCCGGTGTTTATACCCGACTGGTGCTCAGCAAAGCGTGATCCAACGTTACAATCGATTTCCACGTGTGGTGTAGACTGTAACCTGTATCTTTATTAATTAATATTGGATAGTTACAAATTTTGATTGATTCTCTAATTTCAGTTTCTAAAGTAAATTTTATGCTAGGGTGTTGTTGGTTTAGATGATCCATGCGGCCACACTACGCATGTTTTCTTCGAAAGCTTCCATGAAGATTTTCGTTACCACGGGTGACAGCAGAGATCCCATGGCTGTTCCCGAGTTTGCACGTAGAAAGTTCCTTGAAAAGTAAAATAGGAGGATATCAGACATGCTTTAATTAATTCTAGTAGGGTGGAGTCCATATATTACGGAAACATTTGTGTACAGGGAATCAAGGGGTGCCCTTCCTCGACGTACTAGTACAAATTAGGACATTCTGTATACAAAAAACCAACACATACAAATCGATTTCTCAATGCAACTTCACACCATCATCCTTCTCAAAAACAATCTGTCATTAACTCTTTGGTATATAGAGCTCTTTCAATATGTAACGAATAATCACTGAAATCAGAAACAGAAAAACTGACTAATGCTCTGAGACAGTGTTGTCTTGCCTTAAATACACGGAACCATCGACAAGATTGCCAGATTGCCCCGAAAATCAAACATTCGAACAATTTTCAACATATGTAAGAAAGTTGGACAATGGTTGAAGTCTCCAAAGGACACAATACCATTACAAACAAAAGGGGTTTATAATTTACCTTGCTCTTGTGATAAAGTGTATGTGGATGAAACAGGACGATCTATATCCACTAGGCTTTAGAAACATGAAAGATGAATGAAAGAGAAACAAATTGTACATTCTGCAGTATCTGAACACTAGTACTGCTCAAGTCACACCTTTAATGTAAAAGAAACAAGGGTGCTAGTATCAGAGTCTGGTTTTCTTAAACGTAAAATTTGATAATCAATCGAAATTTGTAACTATCCAAATAGTATTAATAGATATACAGGTGGAAATCGATTGTACCGCTTCATCACCAGTCGGGTATAAACACCGAGTTGTTGCTCCTCGATGGTCATTCAGTGTTATAATTACGTGGACTAAAGATCCTTGAAAATTTCTCGTGCAATAGTAGGCGCAACCTCGGATAATAATTCCAATTTGACACCGTCTAAACCCAAGAACCTTGATTTTCTATAATATGTTCTATTTTAAAAAGCATAATTTTGTATTATAATTCAAAATTTGAAACCTTTAGAAAAACCTAAGTATACCACTGGATTCTACGTAAAAAAACTCTACAATAATCCGTCTTTACTTTACTGAAATAATAACCTGCAAGAGTATCTAAAACTGGCCACAATGTACATATTTGGGAGGGGGGGGGGCATTCCCAATAGTTCATCCTTGAATTTGCCCTTAATTAATTATCGATGTATTGGTATTTTTTCCACATCATTATTACATTGTACTTTGATTTTGATTTGTGTTCCATTATTTGTTTCAAAATGTTTCACTATGACAATAATTAGAATAGTCAAAGGTTTTAAAACTTTAAACTAATTAAAACACATTAAGATATAAACATGTTGGTAACTAAAGTTATACAGGGTAACCATTTATAGCTTCGAGTGTCCTTGAATCCTCTCTTCAGCACTAATTTTTTTTTGCCTTAAAACGCAACATTGCCAAATTATTTACTTTTTTTGCTTAAATCAAAAATATACTTAAATTTTAATACCCACTTTTTCGTAAAAGTTAACCACAATTTCCACTTTTTTCGAACTGCTAATAAAATAAAACTATTTTTCAGTTTTGTTTAGTTTCAAATCTCAAATGACATATGATTGCGTTTGACAATTAAAACCCTCTCAAATCAAAGATATTTGGAAACATGAATTGACTTAAAGTTTCATTTTTCAGGGGACCTGATGGACGAAGAAAATGTCCTCGACTTCCTTACGAGTTTGGAAGCGATGGACTTGCCTGATCGAATAGAAGAAGTCAACGCAAAGATTTTAGAAAAAATTGTGTTGGAGACTGATTTCGTTGCAGTCCTATTTTGTAAGTACTGTTCTTTTTTTAATTTTTATGAAAAATCATTGCTCTTTGTTCTAAATTAACAGATAAATTTAGATTCCAGTAAACCAAAAATTTCTTGGTAGATAGTAATTTTGTTTCCATAATTTTTTAAACATTTTTTTTTTAAAGAAAACGATAAACGTATAACTTTTTTGTAATAATAGTTTACTATTTATATGAAAATCAAAATTGTAACTAATATAGTTTCATTATACAGAGCACGCCAAAAGTACTGCGTTAGTAGTTTTATTTGGCTCTGTGTTAACGAAAAATCTAATATAGAATTTGTTGCAATTAATTAGTTACTAATGTAGTGTTCTAACAATTTTATATTCAGGTCCAGATGCAGATAAATGTCAAAAATCTGGAGCTAGTAAGTATATCGCTGCTAAGTGTTTTCTGCTTAATTTTATTTTTCTTTCTTTTCTATCTTTCATCATAAAATTATGTTAAGTTTAGAATGTTTTCTACTTAAAACGTAAAAAATAGGAACACATTCTAAAACTAATTCAATTTTAATCTGAAGTGAAACGGCTCGCAGAATTGATTATATCACGGTCCCAAGAAAGTAATTTCGGTTTTGTAGTATGAAATAAAACTCTTTTTTTTTAATACAAAGATTAAACTGTCATCAATTATACAGGGTATCTGGTAAGTACCTCCCAATTTCTCGGGAGCATACATTGAAGGTCAAAATAACCCTACTTTGTCACAGAAAAAAAAATCCTAAAGTGCCTCTTAACGGAGATACAGAGCCCTAAAGGGGTACCCAGCGATTAACCTTATCGACTCTAAGTTTTGAACTGACTTGTTTAATTTAATGAAATTTAAATATTTTATAGAGGTCATAAAGACTCATTAAACTATACTACAGTGGATGTTTTAGATCATCAGAGAAGTCAGGAACGGACTTGCAGCCACACTCTTTGGGCCTAGTTCTTGACAGGTGTCACAGAGCACAAAAATGATTTTTTTAATACTTTGGTCAGTCCTCTTCAAAAAAGGTTATTCTTAATTTGTTTCAATAAAACTGGCTATTTTCGAGATAAATCGGTTTTTATGCGAAAAATTCAAAGGTTACTAATGCTAAACACAAACAAGTAAAAATAAAATACTCAGGGTGTGCTGATGTGCTTTAATATACGGGGAAGCGCTGTCCCACTCTTCGAAGGCAAGAAGATGTTATGCTGAATGATTCCAGCTCAATCATTGTTAAGTCCAAAAACCTTTCAAAGGGTGATCGGATTAATTAATTTAAAATGTTATTAAAATGCAAAAATGTTCAATATGAGTTCACGTACTTCAATACAGTTTCTTGTTCTTTGAATATTTTCCCCCAGCACTGCAAATAATTTTCCGGCATTATTACAGACTTCGTTAAAATGCTGTGCTATTCTCGCTAGACGTTCTTATCTAGTATTTACTGGTGTTGAATAAACTAGTTCTTTTAGATGTCCCCAAAAGTAAATGTCTAAGGGATTTAGGTTTGGAGACCTCGGTGGCCATAAAACAGGCCCACTTCAACCTATTCATCAAGGGCCAAAAACGTTTTTTTAAGTGTTGACGTACTATATGGATAATATGAGGTGGAGCACCATCATACATGCACCACATTTGCATTCTTCATCAAGAGGTATGTCTTCTAATAAATTATTTAAATTTTGCTGCAAAAATTATAAATAAACCTCACCATTGAGTCTTCCTTACACAACAAATGGGCCTATAAGGTTATTTCTGACGTTGCTAGCCCATACATTTAAAATAAACCTTTGTTGGTGTTTGGTTTGGATTGTCGAGTGCGGGTTTTCATCAGCCCAAAAATGTAAGTAGTGCGAATTTATTATGCCATCTCTTGTAAAATCGGCCTCACCGGTAAACAAAATAAGGTTAGATAAATTTAGATTCAGGCTATCTGGAGACATAGGGTGTACAATTATGTACAAGCCATTTTGTAACATTATTTTGTGTCGCAAGCTTTCTTATGCTGTTTGAAGGGTTGTCAGTAATATGTTGCAAAATTTGTTCCTCTACGTGAGGGTCTGATGCTCTCCTGGGAGGGGCTACTCTTAATAAAACATGTAAAAAATTAATTCGTTAACCCTATTAATTATTTTCTAATCATCCTTTACCTGTTTCCCTTGTATTGGCAACGTTTGAGCTGGAAATCTTTCAGCATAAAGTCTTCTTGATTTCGAAGAATTTGACAGCGCTTCACCATAAATTAAATGCATATCAGCATACTCTGCGTAAAAATATTCTTCAATTTTTTAAAATTATTTTTACTTGAAGGCAGTTTTTACAAATTCCATCAATAAGTAATTCAATATGTAGGTATTAACAATAACAACCTTGTACCGTTTGTGTTTAGCATAGTAACTTTTGAGTTCTTCGCATAAAACCCTTTTATCTCGAAAATCATCAGTTTTATCGAAATAAATTAAGAGTATTTTTTTTTGATGAGGAATGACCAAAGTATTTAAAAATCAATTTTCAGCTCTGTAAAATGACACCTATCAAAAATTAGGCTCAACGAGTGTAGTTGCAAGTCCGTTCCTGACTTCTCTGATGATTTAAAACATCTACTTTAGTATGGTTTAATGAGTATTTAAGATCTCTATAAAATGTTAAAATTTCATTAAATTTTGCAAGTCGGTTGAAAACTTAAAGCCGATAAGGTAAATCGCTGGGTATCCCTTTAGGTCTCTGTATCTGTAATTGAATTAGGCGGGTTTTAGATCAGCATCCTTTGTGAAAGTTTTACGAATCAAAGAGTTTTGTAAATTTCGAAATAAATGGTAATCAGTTGGTGCGAGTTTAGGGCTACATGGGGGATACGACATCACTTCCCAACCAAGCTTCAATCATTTGTGAGTTACTAAAAATGAGTGAGACTTTGCCTTATCATGATGGAACACAATTCTTGCCGTTTTTCTTTGATTGCGCAATCCAGATTCGTTAGTTGTTGACAGTAAACATCTGAATTGATCATTTGACGTCTTGGAAGTAACTTAAAATACACAATACTTTTATAGTTTCACCACATTGACAGCATAACCTTTTTTGGATGCAATTGAACTTTAGATATGGTTTGTGCTCGTTCATCACGCTTGGACCATGATCGTTTTCGAACGATGTTATTGTAGGTGACCCATTTTCCATGACCAGTGATGATTATTTTCAAAAAAGAGCCGATTTCATGCATATGGCAAATATTGAATCGTGTTAAGTAAATCTTTTTTAATTCATGCGGAACCCAAACATCGAACTTCTTAACGAGTTTAAGACATTTTACTCTTCTTCTTCTCCTAGGTAGAACCAAGTTCTGTTATCTACACAATGCCTCATCGATCCTCGTTTGAGGTCGAAATCCAGCTGTCTCTCTATCTTTTGGGGGGCCGTCCAGGCGGCCGTTTGGTGTTTGGTTTCTCTCTCATCACGGTTTTTGCTAGTCTGTCATCGTCCATTCGTTCCACGTGATCTCTCCACTGCCTACGACGGTTTCGAACCCACTTCACAACATCCCCCACTCCGCTGTCCTCGCGTATTTTTGCGTTTCTTATTCTATCTCTTAAACTTGTTCCAGTGATCATTCTCAGCGTTTTTATTTCTGTGGTTCTCATAATTTGTTTTGTCTTTGTGGTTTCATTTCTTGTTTCTGCGCCGTAGGTCAGTATCGGTCTTACACAGACCTTGTAAATTCTTGCTTTGCTCTCAACCGTCATATGTTTATTGTTCCAGATATGTCTCTTAGTTGGCCTGATATCATGGCCGCTTTGTTGGCTTGTGTGCGTACTTCTTCCGTTACTGCCTTGTTACTTGTTATATGTGCTCCTAGGTATTTAAATTTCCCAACCTGTCCGATATGTTTGTCATCAACCATTAGGTTGTATCTTACCGGTTCTTTTGCTATTACCAGTGCTTTGGTTTTCTCCACAGATATCTTCATATTATACTGTTTGGCTATTCGATTGAGATGGAAAAGCATTCTTTGTAAGTTGTCCTCGCTATCTGCTGTCAAGGCAACATCGTCTGTAAAGCATATAATCTGAACGGTGTTGTGTCCCATTGGGTACCCATTATTTGTGCTTTTTACCTCATCAATGATTTCGTCAATGATTACATTGAAAAGTGTTGGACTTAGGCTATCACCCTGTCTTATTCCTATGGATAGAGGGATTTCCTCTGTTAGAGTGTTATTTGTTTTAATTACCATGGTGTTTTTGGAATTCAGTTCGTATATTGTGCGTATGATTGCTTCGTCTACTTGTTTTCTTCGCAGTAATTCTGTTATGTGTTCCAGTTTGACTCGGTAGAACGCTTGTGTAAAGTCCACAAAACAAATGAACAGCGGTTTATCGTATTCGATAGATTTTTCAACCAGCTGTCTGATAATAAATATACCGTCGATAGTGGAGCGGTTATTCCGGAATCCCTGCTGTTCTTCGCACGCCCCTAACTTGTCTACGATCCGTTGTGACAATATTTTGGTTAACAATTTGGCTGAACTATTCAGTAGGCTGATTCCCCTGTAGTTTTCGGGTTGTTTCTTTGATCCTCTTTTGTGGATCGGAATTGTGATGCTTTTCCGCCATTCGTTGGGTACTGACGTTGTGCGGAGTATTTTTTGAAATAGAACAGTGAGCTCTGTGACAAGGCTGGGGCCTCCGTACTTTAGCATCTCATTCGTAATTTGGTCGGTACCAGGTGATTTTCTGTTTTTTAATTTCTTAATTGACATTTTCGTAACTTTCAATTATTGTGTACGATAAATATAGCCTCTCTGGAATCTCTCGAATAGCTGTATGACGATTCTCTTCAATTATGATTTTGATTTGGTCATCATCAATTTCCGTACGTCGACCAATTCGTGCGTTCTGTTATCCAATCAACAGCATATACTTCATATATCTGACTGAAGTCCTTCAAAACAATTAAAACGCTCTCTATGTGTGACAACCGAAAATACTTTCTTGCTGACCCAATAAATACGAAATTTTGAAGCCTTTGATACATATGATTTTTTAGTGCTTCAGCATCTTCAATACCGCTGGAATGCCAGTGTCCATCGAAGGCTCCAAAATAGTCTTTGCTTAAACTCCAGCTTGAATTTTTATTAATTAGTATGTGAATTTTTGTTAAAAAAAATGCAGGGCTTTTCTACACGGTGGCCCATTACATATGCCTTGCTTCTTGTACCAGAGAATATTCTAATTGTTTCTTTTTATTTAAACGCATAACTTAAAATAGGTTATAAACATACAGGGTAGTCTAATAAGACGTGCTAAAGTAAAAATGCCTTTTTTTTAAATCAAACGATTCCGTATGTATTTATAAAGAAAACAATTACAAAATGGCGATAACCTGTTTTTTTTTTAATCTTTTAAGCGACCATAAAAATATCACCTCATACAAAGAACTTCCTTCCAACATAATGAAGTAAAGATAACCCATGGAAAGAGACAGAAGCATCGAGGCATTGGGACTCATGTTGCCAAATATTCGAAACTTTACTGTAAAAGTTCCCTTGTAACAAATTTTAAAAATAACTAAAAAAACTTTCTGATGGTAATGGAAGTTATTTTTTTGTAAACTACTTCTGATTAATTGATAGTTCGACTTATAAAATCAGCACAAAAGAGATTAAATAATCATTTTCGGTTAGAAAGAATCGGAGTCTTTTTGTCAAGACCTGGTAACATAAACTTACTGAATTTTGGGGCACAGTGTCAATGTACAAAACCTAATATTTCTATAAGACAAATTGATAAAATATCACATAAATCAAGTTCAAAATTATTTTTCTTGGGTTTAGATTGTGTCAAATTGGAATTACTATCCGACGTTTCGCTTACGCAATTGTTTCATGTGATAACTCCATAAATATTAGTGGTACATTCTGATTTTTAATATTCCTAATTAGTAGTAGTACACTGTTGACCAATGTAACATTTTTTTTGCAATATGAAAAGCACATACAACAATTTATTGCTATGTTTAACAATAATTTGATTACAAAAATACATCATCCATTGTTCATATCTAGTCGAGAAACAACAAATTAAAAAAAAATAAATAAAAATTCTAAGATCAATATTTGCCGAGATAATTCAAATTTTTCCGGCTAATGTGAAGCGTCCGGGTCACGTTTTGTTCCGCGCGTCGCAGGCTGAAAGAACACCTCCCCCTCCACTGCTCACTTTCTGACTCTTGGAGTAGGTGCAACTTTAAACTATTGCACCATCAACAATTTTGAAACAATTGAGTTGAAAACTGCTGCATACAATAGTTTAACCATCTCCCTATGAGTCCCTACTTAAATAATCCCTTAATAATAAACAACGCAGCATCGATTTTTTGAAAGAAAAATTCTATCTCAATTTCTAGTGGTCGTATAGAATTGAGTGGGGAATACGGTATAAAACGGCACATTAAAAACAAACGACTTCTGTTTCAAATTAATAATTAGTTTCCATTGCCAGAAACATATAAAAAGTTAAATGATCAATAAAAATTTAAAAACGAAATGGTTAAGTATATCGTCACTTCGTGTCATTCTAAACGTTTTATTTTGCTTTAAGATCGTATTTACTGTTTTATAAACTAAACATTCTTGGCATCTTGGCACGGAGATATACACATAGAGATAATGTTACTCAAAAGCAGGTATATATAGAATTTTACTGTGAATTGGAGATTTTACAATAGTAAAATGAATAATACACCAGGTCTGGCATTACCCCGCACATTGTGGGCCAAATTAAAAAAAAATAGCGTCATATATCGTCTGTTAAATACCCGGATGGTAAGATTAATATTTTTAAACTTTATGGTGGATTCGTACTTCTAAAAATTAACAACTAACACTAAGAATTTCTACTAAACTAACACTTACACTGCAGAATTAAAATGTGTTGTTCACACTTCAAAACTAAACAATTATTAAAAATTAAGGATGACCAATCAAAATCGTCCATTGATATTTTAACTTGCGAGTAAAACTTAAATTTTTTGCTTTTCCATCGGGTTTGTTTAACTAATTTTATTCTAAAGTATTTCGTCTATTTTATGACACATTTTGACTTGTTTCTAATGTTATTCTTTCTATTCTTAGTTGTTAATAATTCATTTTTAGTTGCGACTATGAAGTAAAGTGTATCATTTAACTTGCAAGTAAAAATGGTTAAAGTACATTTTTAGTGTTAGTTGTTAATTTTTGGAAGTATGAACCGACCCTTATAGAGTATGGATTTCCTTATTTTAGAGTTTCATGTCAATCAAGCCCTATATAAAAAAACAATGGCCATTATCTGGCGTTTTTCAATATGGCCTTCCATACAAGTAACCTATCCAAGTGTAACTCGTCGTATTGAATGCAACTTGACATACGAGTAAAACATTAAAAAATATTAAACACGTGTTTTTTTTGTGGCGGTCATAACTCACTTTTCAGGGTAAAAACTATCCCTCCAGTATAATAGAGGGTGGTAAGCCCGTAACGGAACACCTAAAGACTTCCCCAGGAACTATATGTTTGGTAAAGCTTAAGATCATACTTGAAGTAATTTTCAACGAGAAATCAAAATGGTGACCTTGACAATAACTTATTCTTTCAAATGGAAAGCCTCTTTTTTTTTACCGACTTCTAAAAGGAGTTTCTCAATTCGTCGAGTATATATGTTTTTTTATGTATGTACACCGATTTGAATACGTTATGTTCAAGAAGTTGCTGCGGTGGTCACATATTTTTTTGGACGAAATTGGTGCAGTAATATCCAAGATGGCGCTGATAATATGGCGGCCAAAAAAATAATTTTATCTGATTTTCTCCAAAATTGGTATATGGGAATTTTTGGGGTTGTACACAACGAATCTGAAATTATTTTTTAAAAATTCAATATGGCGGATCCAATAAGGCGGACAAAAAAATTTATTTGTGTCTGATTTTCTCCAAAATTGGTGTGGGGGAGTTTTCGGGGTCGCACATACTGGATTTAAAACATTTAAAAAAAATTCAATATGGCGGACAAAAAATCAATTTTGTCCGATTTTCTCAAAAATTGGGGAGTTTTTGGGGTCGCACATGATGGATCCAAAATATTTATAAAAAAATTCGATATGGCGGATCCAATATGGCCGACAAAAAAATCAATTTTGTCCGATTTTCTTCAAAATTGGTACGAGGGAGTTTTCGGGGACGCACATAACGAATCAGAACTTAGTTTTAAAAAATTCAATATGGCGGATTAAAGATTCTTCATTTCCTGATTTTGTCTAAAATCAGTATTGGGATATTTTTGTTAGTGTTAATTATGAATTTAAAATATTTTTTGAAAAACTCAATCTGGCAGATTCAATATTGTGTCCTAAAAATTTTACATTTTTCGATTTTCTCCCAAACTGATATAGGGGGTTCTTGAGGGTGTAAATTATGTAATTAAAAGTATTTTTTCAGGATTCAATATGGCAAATCCAAGATAGCGGACTAAAAATTTTACATTTTTCGATTTTGTTCAAAGGTGGGACTGAATCATTTTTGAGGATATAAATAGCGAATATAAGTCTAGAAATATTAATTTTCCGAATTTCATCTAAAATTGGTACTAGGGGGCTTTGAAGGTTTTAGATTTAGATTAGGTTAAGACTTGAAATATTTTTTTTGAAATTCAACATAGCGGATGCAATATGGTGGGTTGAAAAATTTTACCTTATTCGCATTTTTTCAGATTTGATATTAGAGGGTTTTCAGGGTTGTGTATTACGAATATGAAGTTACTTTTTTAGAACTGTTTGATTGATAAGATACAATATGAGGGACAGAAAATTTTACATATTCCGATTTTGTCTAAAATTGATATTGCGGGGTTCTTGAGGCGTATACAAACTCAATATGCAGTATAAAATATATTGAGCTAAGAAATTTACATCTCAGGTTCTCTAAACATCGACATTGGAAGGTTTTGGGGCCTATATTACCAATCTAAAATTCATTTTAAATTTAAGATAGTGGATTTACTATGACTGACTAAATATTTGTTTGACACAATTTTACTAGTATTTGGAAAACTTTAAGCATCAAAGAATTTTTAGTGGTGATTTACAACTTTGGATAAAATGGGTACTTTTTTGCCACCTTGGAGTCATTGCGAGGTACGCTAATCTCGATTAGTACTTAGTTCAAAAAATTTATGGATATCATAATGAATTCTAAAACTAAAAATTGAAAAATAAAATTTTTATAAAAAAATTGAACCGACTTCTAAAAGTGCGCTAAAAAGTGAAAAATAACTAGACATTTTTATATGAAATTGAACATTTTGAAGTCGGCGCCAAATTATTTGTAAATGAAATAAATAACTACTAATATATACCAATTATGGTAAGAAAGCAAGTACAAATAAAGTATTTTTAATTTGTTTATACAAATCACATTTTGTCAGGTATTAGTTTGGCGTCGACTTCAAAAAGTTCAAAATCATATACAAATTTATAGTTATTTAACACTTTTTATCGCACTTTTAGAAATCGATTCAATTTTTTTATCAAAAATTTTATTATTATCTCCAATCGAAAGAGCGATACATTTTATGTCCAAATATGTTTAAAAATTTGGCCCTCACAACGACCTTCATGATTATTTCAAGGTCATTTTTTTTCTCTCTTTTGTGAGCATAAGGTTTTGAACCAAAACCTAGCGAAATCCAATTCACTTTTAGTTTGGCAAAATTAATTTGTTTATATAGTTTGTTTAAAGAAATTATTGCAACATTAACTTTTTTTATAAACAAATTGTTTAAGCGAATTAATTTTGCACACTAATGACAAATTTAAAATCATAATTCAACTCAAGCTATGCACACGTGACTATTTATTTCCTTCTGGGCGTTATGGGGTTTATTAAAATTACAAAATTAGGTGTTGAGTAATATGTAACAATATGTCAGTTAATACTTACAACAACTGAATTGAACGTATTTGTTCCCATAGAATCAGTTTTTGGCGTTTATTTTGCAGAAAAAGTTAATTTTGCAATTATTTGTTTAAACAAATTAATTTTGCAAAACTAAAACAAATTTTAATTCAGCGACGGTTCCTTTAAATAGTATATGGTTTCTTTCGTTTATGGTTCAAAACCTTATGGTCACGAAAGAGAAAATAATTGACCTTGAAATAATCATAAAGGTCATTGTAAAGGTCAAATTTTTAAACAAATTTGGCTATGGAATGTACCGCTCTTTCGATTGAAGATATTAAAAAAGAGGGTTTCTATTTTAAAAAAATAAAATTGACCTTCAAACAACCATGAAAGTCATTGTCAAGGTCAAAGGCCACTATTTGATATTTTGCTGAAAATTACTTCAGGTATGACCTTAACTTTTATCAAACAAATCATCTCTGGAGAAGTCTTTAGCTGTTCCGTTACTTGTTTACCACCCTTTATTAAACCGTCAAAGGGTAGTTTTTACCGTTAAAAGTGAGTTATGGTCACTAGAAAAAAATACGTCTAATATTTTTCAATGTCCTACTCATATGCCTAGTTTCATTCGATTCGGTGAGTTACACTTGGGTATGGTTACGTCTTAGTTAAACTAATCGCCATAAACTCAGCGCTCAAAGCGTCAATTGCTTTCACATTCTTCTTCTTCATTTAGTGACTTTTGATGATTATTTAAAAGCGATTTGTTGTGTGTATTAATTTTGAACATATTGAAAAAATCATTATTATGTATTTAATTGTGATAAAAAGTTATTAAACCATTTTTAGATAAACCCGATTGTAAAAAGTGCGCTAAAGTTCTTTTGGAACTTGAAAACATCGATGACGAAGCAGATCAACTTGGCATCGGTTTCGTGAAGATCAACGACGATAATCTTGCTGAAGAATATAATCTCGGTCCTTTGCCTGCCTTGGTGTACTACAGGCATCAAATTCCTATTATATATTCAGGTAAATTGTTGTTTTTTAAAATCTCAGTATTTTCGATTCAAATTTTTGAGTTTTATTACATACACATATAGTCTTTTCTACGAAAAAAACTTATACAAACTGTGGCGTCGTCAGATTGAACATTCTATTTCATTGAATAACTTTAACCAAAGAAGTTGTAGATTAATAGAAGTCGTTAAGTCTATTCAAAACCATACAATTTTTAAGAACTCAAATTGCTATGAGTATGTGAAGAAACAACTCGTTTTATTCGTCATAACAAAGTCTGATACTTCACCACGCATCTCCTCTTTTTTTTTAAGAGATGTATGTACTCTATACATTGATTTGCTTATTTATTTTGCAAATTGCACTGTACTTTACCACTATTTGCAGTTTAATTCATTTTGTTTCATAAAGAAAAACCTATTATCTTTAAAATACTACTAAAATTCGATCAAAATCAAAATGAAATCACGAGTGAAAGAAAAGAACTGCCATGGGTCATAAATTACAGCATAACGTCTAATGAACCGCAACATTGCCGGGTTGTGGAATTAATCTTAAAAAGTTATAATGTTACGAATTGTTGGAGAAACATTATAAGAAGTAGCCTAGGACTTTTAGGTAACAGCAATTGTTTATAAGTCGAAAAATTCTATATATTTCAAAAATTATGTTATCTAATGCCTTTAAAATTTCTTTAAATTATGTGAACTTCATATTTTCTCATAAACATAGCACAGACAGCAGCAAGGTAGATCATCTTGCCGTTACCATGGTTAGAAGAGTACTAGTGAGGCACCAACAGCCAGATTCACCAAGAAGGTTTAAGTCTTAGACTCGGTTTAGTTGCCACGGAAGTTGGATTTTCTAGTTGGCCAGTTTTGTTTGGCTTATGATTTTGTTATAATTTATATTATATACGTCAACAAATAAATACTTGTGTAAGAATATTAGGGAAGAAAACCTAAAGATAAATTCTTGAAATGGGTATTAGGAATAGTTGTTTCGCGAAAATAAACAAAATTTTCGATTTTTTGCCGATTCAGTTATTAGAGAAAACGATTTTTTATCCTTGTATTTTTAGGTTTAAAACTGGCTCGATTCATTGTTGAACTGGTCAGTTTAAACCCTCTACTGTAAACTTAGACGGGTTTTAAAGTTAGGCCATGTTAGTGAATTAGGGAGTAAATATTTAAATACGTCGGCAATTTTCTTGTCTCTGTTTGTTTTAACCTAAAGCCTCTTTGATTTTGACAGATTGATTGCGCGAGCGAGACGAGTATTGGAATCATGACTGCACTTGTTAGAGAATAATTATCAATGTAATCGCAAATTATTGTACGCTGGATTCTAACTTAACCTCACATTTTTTAAAAATGCAAGCATTACAAAAATGGACGTATGAAACTTGATACCGTCAGATTTGTTTTTGAACATTGGAAGAACGATTATATCAAAGAAGAAACAAACCAGAGTTGAAGTGATTCTTAATTTGATGCCTGAATTATTTTTAAAATATGTTTTTACAAAGTTTTAATCCTTATTAAAGTTTTATTATTGAGGAAACTCAATTAAATATACGAGGGTGGTTCGATAAGTTCTCGGCCTGAAACAAAGAGGGCGCTAGTAAGATCAAATAACTATAATATTTTGTAAGCATTAACGTTGAGATGACGCCTTGAAAACTTTTAGATGTTTGCGTGCAGTTGCTTGTTTGTGGCGATCGAGTGAACACATAAGGTTCGATATTTTGTGAAAGATGGATAAAATTGGAGTCCGAGCAGTTATAAAGTACTTTGTTTTAAAGGGCTAAACTCCTACGGACATTAAAAATGAGTTAGATTCCACTTTAAAGGATTCTTCTCCTTCGTTTTCGATAGTAAACTGGGCTGCTGAATTTAATCGTGGTCGTACATCAATTCAAGATGATGAGCGCTCGGGATGCCGAAAAACCGCTATAACTGACGAAATTGTCACAAAAATTGACAATGTAATACTTCAATCGCAATCCTGCTGAGATTCTTCGACGTTTTATAACTGTAGATGCAACATGGAGTCACCATTACACGTCAGAGGCAAAACAGCAGTCTAAACAATGGGTGGGGGCCAATGAAAGTGCGCCAAAAAAGCAAAAACAGTTCCGTCTGCAGGTCATGACATAAGTTTTTTGGGATTATAGACTATTTAGAACAAGGCAAGACCATCACTGGGGAGTATTAGGCTTCACAACTGGACCGTTTCGCAGAATGTGATTAAGGCTAAACGTCCACGTCCACGTCCACATTGCCAAAAAAGTGGTCTTTTATCAGGATAACGCGCCTGTACACAAATCTATAGTTGTTGCTGCAAAACTCCATGATCTTCGAAGTGCTTCCACATGCGCCGTATTCGCCGGATCTGGCTCCTAGCGATTACTTTCTCTTCCCAAACTTGAAAATTATCTCCAAATAACGAGGTCAGTGCAGCGACAACCACTTATTTTGCAGAGTTGGACAAATCGCATTATACTACGGGTATTAAAATGTTAGAACATGTTGAAAAATAAATAAAAACATTTTCAAAAATCTTTTGTTTTCTTTATCAGGCCGAGAACTTATCGAACCATCCTTGTAGCTGACTTCTGTAAAAATTTGCTACACGTGTAAGTCATATTTAGAACTCCTTACCGAGTTTTAATTTTCAATTATCTAGACTTCAACCCAACAAAAGAATGAACAATAAGAAAGAACATTCGCCATAACTGATCTGTAGATGAAAAATAGTCGACCTCCAAGAATCCCTAGTGTATAGGTTTCCCGCTAGTTGGCAATATTTCTACTATATACATTAAAAAAATTCCATATATTTAATAATAATTTTTAAAAATTTTTAGGTGATCTAACAAAAGAAGAAGATGTGTTGGAATGGTTAGTACAACATAAAAGTACCGGCGACGAGGATGATATTATTGAAGACGTGACCTTGAAAACATTGGGTACTTTAATCAGTAGTGTGGACCATTTAGCTGTATTATTTTGTAAGTAATCGCTGATTTTCAAATAAGAAAATCTGTATATTTTAAATCAATATTTTAATGTTCTTGTCTAGGTTTTGGCGCTCAGAATGATATCGATTTACTTATCTTTTTTTTACAATCTAGATGATCACGGAGAAGAGGAGTCAATGCAAGCTCTTGAAGAGCTGGAACACATAGACGACGATTGTGACAAATACGGCATTCAGTTTGTGAAAATTGACGACCCCGCAGCAGCTGAAGAGTATGGTAAGGACCATAAATACCGCTTGGGTTTAAGTCATTTTCTTCCACTGATATACTAGTGGCGAATATCTAAAAAAAAGAAAACAAACGATGCAGCATAATATATTAGAAAGAATGTAAATATTTCAATGTGTCAGAAAGGGACAGTACAGTCATCAATGTCTTCGCTTTATTTCATATTTCTCTTTCTCTCTTTTTTACCTCAATTATGTGTATATTCCATGGAAGAAAATAGCTATCTTATACTGATTAACACTTAAAACTAAGGTAATTTTTTACAAATCTAGGACTGGACAACTTACCCACTGTAGTGTACTTCGAAAAAGGCATCCCCAACGTATACGACGGAGACCTTGAAGAGGAAGACGAATTCCTACAATGGCTGATTGAACAATTAGAAAAGGATGAAATCGAGGACGTCACTGACGAAATGCTTGACAAACTTATTATTGAAAGCAAATTTTTGGCGGTTTTGTTTTGTAAGTTAAACTAAAGAAATATGTGAAATATATTTTCATTGCCGTTGTAGCGAGAACTATATGGAAAATTTTTGTTATATATTTGTTATAGATGACGACGACGACAGAAAATCTCAAAAAGTGTTAAACGAACTCGAAAATATTGACGACGAATGCGACACGCTTGGTATCGTTTTTGTAAAGATCGATAATGAAGACGAAGCTAAAGAATACGGTAAGTAAAGTAGAAGTTAACTAAAGTAAGGAAACCATATACCTATCCCATATACCAACTTGTTATTTTACAGGCATTGAAAAAATACCCTCGCTGGTCTACTTTGAAAGTGGTATTCCATCCTTGTACGAAGGCAACTTAGAGGAAGAAGAAAAAGTCCTCAAATGGTTGGAACACCAAGTGAAGAGCGACGAAATTGAAGACGTCACCGATGAAATGTTGGATATGATTATAGCAAAAAGGCCACACGTTGCAGTATTATTTTGTAAGTTTTGTGCTTTCATTAAACTTCCCAAAATCTAATACTTAAAATGTTTTATCTTTATTCCTGCGTCATTATTTATATCTACTAATGAACTACAGTATAACTAAAATGACCAGTAGGTTAACTCAGATTGGTGCTTACAACTCTGAAATTTTTGTAGATGATAGAGACCAAAAGAAATCCCAAAAAGTACTTGCGGAACTCGAAAACATCGACGACGAATGCGACCAGAACAACATCGCTTTTGTTAAAATAGATAACGACGAGGAAGCGAAAGAATACGGTATCGATAATATTCCCACTCTGGTGTTTTTCGAAAAGAAAATTCCTCATGTCTATGAAGGTTGGTAGAACATCATCTTAAATGAATGATGATTGTCTTGTATTAATTTAAAGTGGAATTTTATGGAATGAAATCAATTGGAGGCTTTACTCTTTGTCAAATTCTTACGCTGCACTAGAATTTGACCCTTTCTACTGTGGCTAAGACACTGTTATTAATTTTATTGACGATTTTCAGGAGATCTAATGAAAGAAGATGACCTACTTGGTTGGCTGATTCATCAGAAAAAACACAGCGAAATCCCAGAAATTACCGATGAAATGATGGACCTCTTGATCGATTCCCAACAGTTTCTGGCCGTATTATTTTGTAAGTTTTTTCTCATTGGAAGTGTTGGAAAGCTCTTTAGAACCTTAGGTCTAAGTGTTTTCCTTTAAAATAATAAAATATCTCGTTATAATGAGTAAAATGTCTAAAAGTATTGTTTCCGTAGATGACAAAGATGATAAACAAGATATAAGAGTTTTGAATGAATTAGAAAACATCGATGACGATTTGGAAAGAGAAGGTATCGTGATCGTTAGGATGGATAATGATGCTGAGGCGAAAGAATTTGGTATTGATCATCTTCCAACTTTGGTGTATTTTGAGGAAAAAATTCCATCGATTTATGAAGGGGATTTAATGAATGAAGATGAGGTAAAAAATGGATATTTTATATAACCGATTAATTCTAATGTATAGAACACGGTGGCCCATAACTAAGGAGCCATAGAGATAGATACTGAACATCAAAATAGACCGATTAAGTTTTTCCAAAATGTAACTCGTTAAGGAGATATAAGACGTTCAAAATGAAAATTTATTTTCGAAATTAAGCTATACTTTTAAAACTGTTCTTTGAGTCGTATTCAAAATCGCCATTGTTATAAATATGAACTGAACCGTTTTAAGTTTCCAACTGGAGGGCACTAGTTACTTACACTGGGTCTAATAAATCTAGGCATTTTTTCTTACTTGTAAAATTAGTTAAAAAAATGTTATTTTTTAGGTAAAAAGATTTACCCGCTCGATTTTTATCTCTTCAACCATTTTGGAGATATTTTCGTTTAAATATTACAATGTTTTTAAAATAATTAAATTTATTATATTTATATTTTACACGATACGACCCAATAATAAAAAACGATGGACTGCAGACAAACGTCAGTAAATCTTGGAAGTGACTACTTGTCCCATTTTTAACTTATTATCATTGTTGTTAATAATATTTGCAACTTCTTGATTTTTTTGGAAAAGTTCATCACCTGTATTAATTTCATGTTTATCAACTATTAACTTTTCTTGGCTCCACAAATAAAAATCGAGCGGTTTAATGTCTTGGCTATCGGGAGGCCAAGGAAATTCACTACCGCGACCAAACCACTGATGATTCTGAACTATAAATAGAAAATGAGTGGTTCTGAACTAACATATATGTTGAAATAGTTACACATTTTAGATATTGGCGAATTTATATAATTACTGATTCTAGGAAACTATAGGTAAAATATTGGTCTGTGTGTTATGCCACCAATATTTATCACGAATGGAAGTTACGATAATAAGTCTGGAGCTTCTATTTTGTTTACATATCTTAAATATACATACCAAACATACCCTTACATGTCCGTTTTTTAAAGAAAGTCTATTAAATATATTCAGTAAATTTAGGTGATTATAGTCCTAATTAAGATAGTACACAAATTATTTAAAAAACAAATACTTTGTTTCGGTGGACACTTTTTATACTTTTGTTCCATTCTTTATATTTTGGAGACCATATTATACTACAGTATTCAAGTTTTGGTAGCACAAGACTGTCAAAAAGTCGAGTAGATCCGACGATGAAACCTATTAATTTTATTTATTATGTGCTCATTGAAATTAATGAATCATCATATAACAACACCTATATATATATATATATATATATATATATATATATATATATATTGGTGTTCAAAGCTCACTGTATGGTGAATGAGATTTCACCGAAACGTCAGCTGCCTTACAGTCCTGAAAGGGACTCAGCACATACACGGGATGCCCGAAAACCTTTGATTACACATCACACCCGTGAGAATATCCGACATAACATATATATATATATATATATATATATATATATATATATATATATATATATATATGTAAAGAAACAAACAACGAACGACACGTCCAAATGGATCGAAAATATATCTGATACCCCGATACCGTCCGAAGTTAATGAAGTTTTATCATATGGTCCAAATTTCTCATTAGATGTTACAAAAGAAAAAGATATTCCAATAACCGAATATATAGCCTCTATTGAATCTGTTATTAGCAATGAGTCAGACGACAAGAAGGACACAATTAGAGCTGAAGTAACTAATGTTTTAACTAATCATAAAATCAAAATAAGACATCAAACAATAAAAAGTAACAGCCTCCAAAAAAAGTTAAAAAAGAAATTAAATCGAACAGAAAAATTTATCAAAGACAATCCTCAAATCATTGTTCTAAGGCCTGATAAAAGCAATAAAACAGTAGTTATGAACAAGGCAGATTACGAGACAAAAATGAACAACTTACTAAAGGACGAAAATACATATAAAAATATTAAAAGTGATCCAACGAACTTATATCAAAAAAAAAATAATACCTTCATAAAAAAATTGCTCAATGTAAAAGAACTAACTGAAAAAGATGCAAAAAGGCTAACCATTCACAATGCTATTCCACCAAAAATATATGGCCTACCAAAATTACATAAACAAAATATACCACTAAGACCTATTGTTTCTTATATACAATCGCCATTTTATAGTTTATCAAAATTCTTATCAGATTGCATTTCAAATATTACAGGTAAAAACGATTTTTTTATTAAAGATTCATTCGCCTTTAAAAAATTTATTGATAAAGTAAACCTACCTGAAAATTACAGACTCATTTCGCTAGATGTTATATCTTTGTATACAAACATACCAAATCAACTTGTCCACACTATTTTAACAGAAAAATGGGAAATTTTAAAAAAACATACAACGCTATCAAAAAATAATTTTATGGATGCTGTTGACCTCGTTCTTAATACAAATTATTTTCAGTACGAAAATACCTTTTACAAACAACTCGATGGATGTGCTATGGGATCACCAATTTCATCTACCATTGCTCAGCTAGTAATGGAATATTTAGAGGAAAAAGTCTTAGAAAAATTAAATTTTAATATAATATTTTTCAAACGTTTTGTCGATGATTGCATAGCAGCCGTACCACAAAATAAAATAAATGAAATTCTCCAAGAGTTTAACAGTTTCAACGAAAAATTACAGTTCACGTCCGAAACAGAGAATAATAATAAAATAAATTTTTTAGATATGACACTTATACGCAGAAAAAACAAAATTTTAACTGAATGGTACACCAAACCAACTTGGTCAGGTAGATATCTAAACTATTTCTCTAATCATTCAAAAACTCAAAAAAATAGCGTTATAATCGGTCTATCTGATCGTGCTATCTCCCTAACATCTCCAGAATTCCGACCAAAAATACTGCAAAAAGTAAAAGAGACACTAATAAATAATAATTTCAACGAAAAGACTATCACCAAAATTGATAAACGAACATATAAGTTTTATAACAACGTAAAAACAAAAAACATAGAACATAAACAGCAGAAATGTGTGGCATTACCTTACACTAGAGAGCTGTCAGAAAAAATAAAATACATTTTAAAAAAGCATGATATTATCGTATGCCACAGGTCACATAATAAATTAAATACATTATTCACAAATTTAAAAAGTAAAACTCCTCTAATGAATAAATCAAATATAATATATTCGATCCCTTGCACAAATTGTCCCAAAAAATATATAGGCATGACGAGCCAATTACTGAAGAACAGATTAAATGGCCATAAATATACAAAAAACGCCTCAACAGCGTTAAACAAACACACACAGGACGAAAAACACACTTTTGATTATAACAGTACCATTATAAAAAACAAAGATATGAATTACCAAAAGTTACAGATAAAGGAAATGATTGAAATTAAAACAGATAAAAACACTGTTAACGACAGAACAGATATGGGAAATTTGAGCCACATTTACGCAAACCTAATTTAAACAAAACTATTAAGTATTCGATCCGGTCAAATAAGAATCAAAAATAGAATATCCTCTTAAACATAAAACCAAACATATACCTTATTTGTTTTTTTTATACATTGTAAAATATAAAAAATATTTAAAAAAATAAAACACATTCGCATTCCACGTATCCTCAGTAAACGATGAAAATTTAAAGTTTATTTAGAAACAGAACAGCAAAATGTCAAGGTATGTACTGGTAAAATTAAATATTTTTGAAATGTTTTAAAGTTTTTGACTACTGTTTTTAAGTGTCTTGTTTGTTTTCCAAAATGGTAAAATATGTTTTTTATTTGATGTATTTTAATTATATATTTTTTTAGGAAAAAATTTTGAAAATGCCTTGAATAAAGGGCGAAACGTCAATCGTTTTGTGTTTTATTAATTATAGAACCTAAACCCAAGAAAATACAAAATTAAGAAAAATGATATATATATATATATATATATATATATATATATATATATATATATATATATATATATATATAGGGGTAAGTTTTACTCTATCAAATGCCTTTGCTATATCCTTGCAGATTACATCAATTTGTGCTTTTTTGTTAAAAAAGTTATAAACGTAATATGTTAGTTAATGTTGATCTATTTACTAAGAATACATACTACCATCCAGATATACTGTGCTTCACTTCATCATATATTCTATTAAAAATCACTATTTCAAATATTTTTGACGTTGCGTCTACTGTTTTAAGGTCTATAATGAGTTACGTCATAATTTACGCCCCCTTTAAAAGTAGGTATAACCTTTGTAGTACGCCTTTCTGTTGGATATGTTGATATTTTAAGAGAAAGTTTCAATATATACCACAATGGCTCTAATAGATTCATTACAGGCCTTAATAACATAACCGAGCAATCCATGTGGTCCAATTGCTCTATTATTCTTCAACTTTTAAATAAAACTTTGTATTTATCAAACCAATAAAGGTTTTAGACATCTTGTACTTTCTAAAATATTTTTCTTTATCCTTAATTTTCTCTTGATTATACCATATTCGAAAAATATTTTGTAAAACTCAAGTAATCACAGAATCAATATCACAAGACTCCTTTAAATTTCCAATTTTGATTCTTAATTAGACTATACATAGTGTTAAAAGCAGCTTGTTTAAAGTTAAATTACTGGAGATTTAATTACATACAGTTAATTCACAAGAGCAATCCAATTCTATTAACAATGTAGGATGATGCTTATCAAGAGGCAACAATGGGTCATCGTCATTTTCTACTTCAAAGCCCTGCAAATGGGGGTTGACAACTACTAAATCTGAGAGAACATTGTTAACATTATTAAAGCTTTGTAATGGATAAAAAACTTTTAAAATCACATATACACTCATTAGGAACATTTAACACAAGATCACGTAGATTAAAATCACTGAAATTTATGCAGGCACAGGTTAAAACATTAGATTGAACACAAAAATAACAGTTCCTATAAATACTTACATATCTATCAGGA
This sequence comes from Diaprepes abbreviatus, assembly GCA_034092305.1. Lineage (NCBI taxonomy): Eukaryota > Metazoa > Arthropoda > Insecta > Coleoptera > Curculionidae > Diaprepes > Diaprepes abbreviatus. Next base: position 7,209,000 of record JASJET010000210.1, on the reverse strand, counting down.
ACAAAATATACAACTTTGATTCATAGTCAGTTTCATACATTATGCTTTTTGTTCATTATCAAATATGTTATGTCCCTTTACAGAAAACTTTTCAACCGCCAGTCACCCTGCTTCTTTCCAGTTTCTACCTGATTTCTGTCGTTCCTAAATATCTTCGTACCACATTTAAACTCGATAATGCATACAGTACCATTCAACAAAGGCTCAGATAAAGCAATTATATCGCTTCTTTATTTAACCTACTAAGCCTTAGTTTTTCTAATTTACTTTTAATGCCCCCACAGTTTCAATAATATTCTTGTATTCAACGTAAGCGATTGGTGGTGGACTGATATCTTTTAGAAAATTTATATTACCACTATTAGCTAGCTCGTCGTTCAGGTTATCAAGACTTACAATATTATTATCTATTCTAGGCTTATCATTTGCTTGAATATAACCATTTTGCTTATCACTGTTAGTCTATATAAATTCTGGCTCAGAACTTATATCTAATGTTACTCGGTCACTATCAACATTAAATATCACAATATGTAATAATTTATTTTACGCTTAATTAAGGTTCCTTCCAAAATTGTGTTAATGAACCTACTAAATAAATGTCGATCAAACCGCACCAAATGTTCACCGAAAACTCTTTCTGAAAACGCCTTTCTTTCAGTGAGCATTGATTTTCATGTGTCGTCTCGTGAACGTCGTAATGACATGATTTTTAAGAATGTCGGTTTTTTTTTACTTAATAAAAATAAGAAAATTCAAGTCTGGTTGAAAATCATTTTTGAACAAATTTTGCATAGGTACAAAATAGTAAGGGTACAATTTTTCTGTTTGGACAATCTCAGACACAATTGATTTATTTATACAATTGTTTTGAATGCATTATGTTTAAACTCACATATCTCGAAAACGGTTGGAGGCATTAAAGTCAATCAAGTATCTTTAGTGAAAAAACAACATTTCTTTCAGAAACTTGGATCAAAACATACATTATTTTACAGAGATGAAAAAAATGCCTCCATTGGGAAACTTAATTCATAAATTCTTATTTCTAACCCATAATATGAACCACTATCAAAATATGGCTTACTTTTCAAACCAAATTTTCACTTTAAACACTCTAAGTAACATTCCGTAAAAACTGATATGACATCAGTCTATTTTGATGTTTAGTATCTTATGTGCTCTATATCTTATTAGTTATGGGACACCCTGTATATATAAAGACAACGGAAGTCTGAAAATTGAATTTTATCCAAAGGTTGCACTGTTTTACTTACTACCTTTTGTATACGAATCATTTAATAACTATACCAACCAGGGGCGGATCCAGCCTCTCTCCTTGGGGGGGGGGCGGTGATATCACAAAAGTACAGTATGGCAAGCGAAAGCAAGTTGTCCCCGGGGGGGGGGGGAGACACCAGCAACATTCCCATATCTAGTGTAAAAGGCAGGGACGGGGCTATTTTTTTGAATTTGAAGCTCTTGGAGAGGGGGGGGGGCGATCACAAGAAAAAACAAGTTTCCGACAGGGGGGTGGGAATATGCGATCAACATACACATTCCTCGTATAAGAGGCAGAATCGGGTCTATTTTCCTGAATTCAAAGCTCCTGGGGGGGGGGGGGCGGTGCTATCGCAAAAAAAAATAATCTGTCAACGGGGGGAGGGGGTTGCCAGCAGCATACACATTCCTAATATAAAAGGCAGAATCGGTTCTATGTTCCTAAACTCAAAGCCCTTGGGAAGGGGAGGGGCGATCGCAAGCATACACATTCCTATTCTCTATTCAAGAACTAGAGAGAGTAATAAAACTGTTACCGAAACCTCCAACGTACCTGCTTCAGTGCCACCGGTAACTGAGAACTGCCGTAAATCTAATTATATTTAAATATTATACGCATTTATAAATTTACTGCAACAATAAAATTTCTGATACTTCAATTTAATTTCTGTCAGTGAGCAAAGTACACCTTACAGTGTGTCCTTGGTGATTTATTTTGTTTGTGCTTGTTTTTATATATTATTTGAGATTAGTGAGATACCCAAAAGATGGAGGGCATTTTTTTCCTCAACGAAAAACTTATTACGATGAATGTTTATGATGCCTTAAGATAGTAATATCTAGATAAAGATGTTAAAAGCTGTGTTGAGTTGTGTTCCAATATAACAGGAGTTCGAAAATCTATCATGTACCGAACACTGTTGGTGAAAAAAACGACTTGAATTGTTAGTAATCCCAAGCTACATTCGATCACAGGCAGACGAAAAACCTCGTTGGAAAAAGAGATGTAAACTGTAATAAAAGGAGTTGTACATACATTTTATTATGAGAAGCAGATCCCAACCGTCGACAAAATTCTAACTAAAATCAATCAAGATCGGGATTTGCCTGAAATTAAAAGAACTGACCTCTGGAAATTGCTCAGAAAACTTAACGGAAAATGTTCGTTGGTGAAGGAAATATCTCTCTCAAATAAAAGGTAGAGTTGCTGGAAATAACACAACTTAAAAAATTAATAATTTAACTGGACTTTTGAAAGATTTTTTTGAATAAAGTTACTGCAGATAATTGCAAAAAATCCATATAATAAAAGAATAAAAGAAAATGTGGAAACTCGATCTCATGAGCGAAGATAGCTTCACTGACTTTGATGACGAATAAGATATGTAATGTTTACCAGCGTTAACACAATTTATTATTTAAATTTTCTGTAACATATAAAAATTAATGACATTTGAATCCCTTTTTAGTGTTTAATTGTCATTCTGCTGATGGTTTAAGAAATAAATAAACTGGAAAGTCAAATATCCCAAAAATGTTTTTAATTAATAATATAATGACCGATAGCCCAAAAAAATTTTAATATTATATTGACGAATTTATTTTTTTATATATATTTAACTTCTTATATTTTTAATATGGGTATTTTGTAAGTATTTAAATTATAACTTAGAATTTTTTGAGAGAAAAAACTACGTTTTAGTCTGAATGTGCCTAAAACGGTTTCTATGCCAAAATTAAAAATAATAAAACTACAGTTGTGATTTGTGTTAGATATGTCAAAATTATCTATATTTTCTAATATATGTGAATTATTAAAAAATCATAAGAAATAAAATAATATTATAAAAACTTTTTATTTTAAGTTGACTGAAATAATACTCTATGCCATAAATATTTAGTGATAAAATAGACCTCCTTTTGACGCCTTCCGATGCTTATGACAAGGATTAAAATCCTTTTTAACACGTCACACATCCAAATATCTATTGCTATCTAACCCAAATAGTCCATTATTATAGACCAGTATTTTTGATTATAAAATTTCTAACCCATTCCTATGAAAACAATATGTGTCTAACAGATTTTGCCAAAGACACCGGACTAAAGAACACAGATAGTTTGCAAAGAAAAAAAAGGTAAAAAATGAAAAACTCTCCCTAGTTCTTGAATAAACTATGGTATAAGAGGCAAAATCGGGTCTATTTTCCTAAACTCCAAGCTCTTGGGGGGGGGGGGATCGCCCCCCCCCCCCCGCCCCCCTGGATCCGCGCCTGATACCAACCCATTGAACACTAAGACCTTAATATCGACTCTAATTTACTGAAAATCGTATTCCAATAAGCTTTATTTTGTTTGAAAAATTTAGGTTTTAAATTAAATCTTATGGATACAAAGTCATTTTAGCTAGTTTTATTTTAGGTATTAAAATGGCTTATCGAACAAAAAAACACTGCCACCATCGAAGAGGTCACTGACGAAATTTTGGAAGATCTAATCAACGATCATGAATATGTCGTTGTTTACTTCAGTGGCAACTGTGACGAAGGTATAATTTACCACTAAATTAGCCTTATTTGTAAAATAATATTATTTTAATAATATTTGACCTAACCTGAACTATCAAAATAATGCGTCAAGGACATTAATCAACTTTTATAATTCTAGGTGACAAATGTGACCAAATTCTCGACGAACTTGAGAATATCGACGACGAACTCGACGAAAACGGCATCATCTTCGTCACGACCGAAGATCTGGTACTCGCAAAGAAATACAATATCAAGATTTTCCCCAAACTCGTTTTCTTTAGGAATAAAGAACCACTTGTTTACCCGGTAATATTTTTGAAATAATTTATATCCTTTTCTAACTTTACTCATTATGGCATATTTTTTAAAGGGAGATATCGAAGACGAAGATGAAGTTTTAGCGTGGTTAACTGATGAAGATACTCTCGAGATTCCAGATAGAATTGAGGAAGTTAACACCAAAATGCTGGATAAAATTTTAGCTGAGAATGAATATGTCGTTGTGTATTTCTGTAAGTAAAAGTAAAACTATGATGAAAATTTTATAACTTAGGCCTTCCTGAATTTTTTTTCCAGAAATCCACCTTGTTTAGAATATTATAACAGCAGTTCTGTTTAATATGCCATCATTATCGAAGTTCGATAGATGCTCGACCGAAGGAGCGAGCATGGGAAAAATAGTCACTAATCGGGGCGGATTTTGATTAATCGAATGCTTACAAGATTCTAACGTCTCGTTTTTTTAAATATGAGAATAAATTGTATTTGTTATGCTCCAGAATGTTGAGCGTCTACTTGGACACTAAAAATAGATCCTCCATGAAATTTTCTGATTCAACACATTAGTTTTTGTATATATTTTTATTTTAGACAAAGAAGGGGATAAAAGATCACAAAAGATTCTTCAAGAACTAGAAAATATCGATGATGAATGTGAAGATAAAGATATTGATTTTGTCAAAATATCTGACGATGGGATACAGAAGGAATATGACCTGCCGGCACTACCATCAGTAGTTTTTTACAGGTATTTATAACGTATATACAGAGAATGCATATAGTCAAATTAGTGAATCATTGGAGCATTGTATAACCAAATTACAAAATAATACCATGCTTCAATGTGCATATGCTGCAACAAACTCAGCAGCAGATCCAACGATTATATTGAATATTAGCTTCTATCCGCGGCTTCATCCAGGTAAAACTTGGAAAATAAGTACTAAATACAATTGTTACAATAAGAGACTGCTCTATTACTCTTGGCAATCTCTTATTGAAGTCTGTAAAGTTTCATCGAAATCGGTTCAGCCGTTTTGGAGCTCGTATAGACAGACAAACATAAAAAAGTAGTATATATTACTCCTGACAACTCCATTTTCATGTATGTAAAGTTTCATCGAAATCGGTTCAGTCGTTTTGAAGATTAGGCCGTACAGACAGACAGAGAAAAATCAACTTATATCACATCTGAGAACCTAATCTTTGACAGCCATTTTAAATATTAACTCGTGCAGATAGACAGACACGCAGAAACAAGCTGCCTATATCACTCCTGCTAATCTACTCTTCATGTCTAAGTTTCATCGAAATCGGTTTCGATATTTCGAAGATTAGTCCGTACAGATAGACAGAAAAAAAAGTAGCCTAAATCATTCCTGATAACTTTCTCGTCATGTATATCAAGTATTGTTGAAATTGGTTCAGCCGTTTCGATGATTAGCCCGGATAAACAGATAGACAGAACAAAAAAGCAGCTATAACTTTCCTGGCAACTTAAGCTTCATGTCCGTCAAGTTTCAGACAGACAGTCAGATACTTCTATTTTATTTATGTGTATAAATATACAGTCCTTTAAATTACTTGATAACGATTTGGAGTCCTTTATTAATCGAAACGTCGTGTAACGATTCAAATCAAAATGATGCACGTTCAAAAAAAAAATGCATTAAGCCAAGCTACGTATGTTCTCCTATGTTTAAAAATTGTTTGCTTTTTTTACAGGAATCGATTTAGAGAAATCTATACAGGAGACCTGATGCACGAAGAGGCACTACTGGAATGGTTACTTAATTTAAAAGAATCAGCCCCGGATATTATTGAAAGTGTCGACAGAAAAACTTTGCAGGTACGAAGTTGTTACGCTAATCCTCAGATAACTTTACGTTTATTTGTGATTTTATTTGATTACTGTAACATGTGAAAGGTTAACCCTATATAACAATATACACGTAATATTTTTCAATATTTTTCAGTGTTAGTGATTATTGAGAAATACTACGTTACTCTACGAGATTAAATACACAGATTGCGTGGAATTCTAAGAGATGGCGCTGCTTGTATTATACTTCATATTTTGCTTGATAAAAGTTACTTCAACGATTCGCTTTTCGTATGTTGAGGTACGCTTGCCTTCGCTGTACTGACAAGAATCAATAAGTCGAAACCGGTCTGTAGATGGCGGTGCACTGCCATGGTAGGAGCTTCCATCGTGTCCTAGTATTATTGCAATCTGAGATAATGTTTTGTCTCTAACCGTGTTAGAACAGAGTACGTGTGCCCTTATAGTATAAGGTTTTTTCAGTTGGTTGAGAACCAAAAGAGGTTCTTTCATATAAATATATTCATTTAACAATGCAAAAAATTGGATATTATTTACATGTCATGGTGATTTTATTTTTATAGCATACACAGTGAAGAATATAGAAAAAATAAAAAATTCAAGCAAACTAAGGCAAAACTGTAAAAAAATATCTCGAAAAATACAGAGTTATGAGTACAAAGTTGGGCTTTGTAATAATATTTTTGTTAGGTCTGTCCGAGAGGCCTGGGGTAATTTTTACGATTCTCGGTCATTTAGTTTTGTCAGTACCGGATAGTTCATAGACAAATCACAAATCAGTCAGCGCCAACCAGAATTTGCAAAACCAGTCAGGTTTACCAACTGATTTGTGATGATCTGGTTGGCGTCGACTAGTTTCTAATTGTTCTGTAAGCGGAGCTACTGACACTTTTATTTATGCATGGTCGGTACAATCCTTATAAAGCTTACGGTAAATTGAGTTGTGGAAGCAAGTAGTTCGTGGTTCTAGTACTAATAATTTAAACTCTCTTCTTTATAGAGGGCGCCACTTAATTTGTAAAGGTATTAAACTAAAAAAAAACAAAGAAGTCATTGATTGGAACACTTCAACTAAACAAACTAAATACAACATGAAATGAGCGAATGGGCTGAATATGGTAAAGTTATTACCCTAAAAAATGTTACCTACGCAATAATTTTTCTTGCCCAGATAACCTCAGCATTAAACTTCGGGCAAAGTTAATTAAAAAGGGGAAACATATTTTGAGGTTAAAATAAATAGGGCTAAGACAAAGGCATTCTTTGTACTAGATAAAAACTTATTAAATAAAGGTATACTCATCACTGCGCTGCTGGGTGTGTTAGGAATCCTAATTTATCACCATAGACCCACAATTATGAAGGCGACACTGCGATTTTGGGTAACCGAATAGACTAATACCGTGATGTTGGAAATTTAGCTTTCACAGAGTTAACTCTGTCTTGGACAGGAAGGTGTGATCTAATGTCGACATATTGCAAGGTATGTCACAAATAAAGGGGGGCAAAAAAAGTAAAGGGAAAAGATTTAAGAAATATTTATCACGAAATATATCAGAAAAATTGTATAGAAAAAATGTACCACATTTTAAATAAGAAAAATCACTTTTAAATGGGTCTCGGACTCCTAAAAGGGTAAACTGTAAAGGAACCTCCTGATGTCTTTGAAAGCTGGCAAGTTAACCTTAACGACATTTATCATATGCGGTGTTTCACGTACGGATCCCCGTATCTTAACTGTCTGTCGCACTTGCCCGTTACTTTCAAGGGTGCATGCATTCAGATTAAAATATCTGCTTTAAAATGCAAAAACATAAATTTTATGAAATGGTATCATAAATGGTCTCATAGTAACGATAATGAAAAATAAGCAATTACGACAGAAGAAAGAAAAAATATAAAATACCTATTTTCTCCTGATTATATGAAATTCAGAAAACAAAGCAGTAGTATGTGAAAATATGAAAATGTTACAACGATACCAATTTTATGCAAAAAAAAATAACGCAAACAACGTAACACACATATCACATGCAATAACTGTGTTGTAGTAATCGCACTCAGCTATGCGAAAACATGATGTCACAAGCGAATTAGAAGATCTCAGCCCCAACCAAAATTTTGAATGCTCATTTCTACGATATTTAGTGCCATATAAAAACAAAAATTCATGAATCTGATAGTTTTAGTCTATGTTTTATTATGATTGAAGAAAATATGACATTTTCAAGATAAGGAACTTCTTGTCTGAGATTATGTATCCCTTATTAAATAAAAATACTTTCTTTCATTTCATTTTTTAAAACAAGTTTAACGGATATAGAGCCTACCAATCTATAGTATAGATGGTGTTTGATTCAACAAACAATAAAGTTTAGTTGCTCTTAACTTTTTCTCAACCTTGTAAAAATTTAAATATTTAAGTTATGACAATGTATTATTCTTTTTATATAACAACCTCTAATAAAGAATATGATACACTTTACCGCATTATTTATCCACCTTGTATTTCATTGAAAAATGTTTCATTTTTCAGGTTCTCATTAATGATGTAGAACATCTCGCAGTCCTTTTCTACACCGACGATTGCGACGAATGTGATGAAATACTAGAAGAACTCGAGACTATTGACGATGATACCGATAAGCATGGTAAATTGCGTTTTCTTTTAACATATTTGCATCGCATTTTAACCGTAAAACCTTACAATTAATCGTATACAGGGTGATAATATTAAGTGGTGACACTATTGCTGTATCTGAAACGATATGAAGTTAGTTTAGAAAAAAAGTTCCATGGAAGAAAGTTGTCAATTTTCCTGTAATAATTAGATATAGGATATGTAAAAAACCGTTATAGTATGGGGGCCAGGGGTTCCGCAGTGGCCCCTTTAATCTATATATAACCATCAAGTTTTTTTTATGTATTTTGAGTCTCTGAACAATAATATATAGGCTGGAATTTTGTCCGGGTGGGGATAAGATTGTTATAAACAAATAATAGTTTAAACTTTTAAAAATGTAATTTTTACAAAACCAAGTATTGGATCATATTCTTTGAGTGATTTTAAGCAAAAAAGATCTTTACTAACTTTTCCGTACGACACTTAGTTTCCGAGATAATTGATGTTAGACAATTAAAGAATATGACCCAATACTTGGTTTTTCAAAAATTACATTTTTAAAGGTTTAAACAATTATTTGTTTATAACAATCTTATCATCACCCGGACGAACTTCCAATCTAAAAATGATTGTTAATTGACTCAAAATACATAAAAAAAAACTTAGGTGGGTTCATATAAATTAAAGTGCCCACTGCGGATCCCCAAGTCCCTACACTATTAAAATCAATTGCTAAAATAAATTAAAAACTATCAAAGTTAGAAGAAATTGTTAAATACAAATTATTATATACCTACGCAATGACGCTATTCTGAGTACCATAAGACGTGATAGTTTTGGATTGGATTATTTTATTTCTTGTTTTGAAAGCATTTCTGATTTCGAATACAATGATCTATCACTCAACCCCATTTTCTGATCTTTCACGTACTAATATTCTTTATGAGGAATATTTTCTCAATCCGCCCCTGCATTTAAAATTAAAAACCAAATTTTCATTTTATTTAGCTAGGACTAGATATGCTGCTACATATTGGTTAGACAAAACAATAATTAAAAAATAGGACCCAAAATCATAAACATAATATTCGGCGTCGTAACAGATACAACAATATAGCATTAGCAAAACATGTAATTGACAATCTACATAATTTTGATTTTAATAATGACGATAAAGTAATTACAAAAAAAGTTCCATAAAAGAAATGATCCATATGAAAAGAACAACAAACACTATGCATTTTAGAACTGACACAAACGATTTCGAAAATATTTTTTAAGAAAATCCTTGTTAAAGTTTATTTTTACTTTAGAACAGTGGTTCCCAACCTTTTTCTTCTTGCCGACAACAAAAACCGGAATAAATTGACGAGCCCCTGTGTAGTCGCTAGGACCAGTAAATGAAATAGTACAATTGGGTTATTAAAATTTATTTTCCATACCGAATAACAGTTCATAATAAAAAAAAAACTATTGTTTGCTTGTTAAGTGAAGCGAATCCTTCATGACGAACTAAAATTTCATCTCTACAAAACTTAATCCACGCGATTTTGTTGTTCGAGAAATTGTATGTGAGGCGCGTCTTGGCATGACTCAAGACACACTTGTTTTCTTCTGTGAGGAGGCTCACTTCCATCTTTCGGGATTTATAAATAAGCAAAACAGCGCTATTGGTGCCTTGATAACCCACAAAGTTTAATTATTTGGTGTGTAATAACGCGAGTTGGAATAATTAGTCCATGGTTTTTTGAATGAAACGAACGTACACTTTCGGTAACTTCTATCCGTTATGTCCACATGATTCAAGAGTTTTTCCTATCAACACTCAACGAGATAGATGCGGGAGATGTATGGTTCCAGCAAGACGGTGCCATGGGAGGCAGCGCGCATGTAAATGACTGTTTTTCGGCAACACTTCCCAGGACGCCTCATCTCCTCGAGGGGCGACATGCACTGGCCAGTACGATCGCCTGATTGAGCCCCCTGCGACTATTTTTTAAAATCACTTATTCACACCGATCGTCCTAGAGCCCTGGCTCATCTGAAGAACAACATTCATCAAGTTGTTGCCAACATAGCCGTCAATATGCTGGAAAGAGTTGAACAAAACTTCCGAATTCGATTAACGCAGTGTATTGAGAATAATGGACGCCATCTGCCTGTATATTATTTTCTCGCAGAGTATTGAAATATCTCACAAATAATGAACTACGTATTTTGAAACCAAAATCCAGTCCATATATCTATTTGATCAAGATATATCGATAAATTTATCAAATGACAATTTACATTTTTTCATCCTTTCGGAGTGTGAATTTTTTAAAAATCCTTTCTTAGTGGGCGCTAAAATGGCGTTTTCAAGTTTTTCTGAAAATCTTATGTTAGTGATTTGCCTTGTATCTCAGAAACAAATGGAAAATTGACAATACTGTCAACATATTTTGGAGCACTTCTAAAAATGTAAACTTTTTTGTAATATAACCGACTTCGTAAACTCCTGCCGTTTCTGGAGTAGCAATAGCGTTACTACTTAAAGCAGGCACCCTGTTTAGTGTGCTCAGAATATGCGTTCAATAAAAATAAATTTATAAACTACAGCAATTTTGTAATTGCAGGAATTCAGTTTGTAAAATCCAAAGATGCCAAATTAGCCTCCGATATAGGAATTTTCAGTTTTCCAGCATTGGTCTACTATGAAACAGGGGTTCCCATAATGTACGATGGTAAGACATTTAAAAAAAAGTTATAGTTAAGAAGCAACCTTATAGTAAGTACATTTCTCTTAAGTATACAGAAATTGTGTATCTTATACTATATTTTTACTGATCTTATAGATATTATTTGTCGCCTATCGTTATAATTTACCTGACTTTCTTATAATTTTATAGGGGATCTTAGTAATGAAGACAGAGTTTTGGATTGGCTTATAGAACAGAAAAGTAAGAATTTACTCTGAAGTTTGTTTTTTTTTGGTAAAAACAACTATTTCTCACCATTCTATGACGTATAAGAGGGAAATCCAAGAACATTTTGATATTACTATAATTATTTAATAAACAAAAGCATAATATCGTATAGCCAAAAACAAATTACCACCTTTAAACCTTTATTAAACGTAGCAACGTTGCCATTTTGATCAAAACCCGGCGACATAACGCCATTAAGTTTTAATAAAGGTTATCAGTTTTTAGGGTTGTTTTGAATGTTTCGACACTGTGTTTTATGAATTCAGATATAAAATCTATTGTTTTTAATTGTTTTAATAAATCTCCACAAAACTAATTTATCTGTCTGCTGCTATATCTTGTCACCCATTTTTAACGCTGTTGATAAACTTTTAAAAAATCGGTCAATTGCGAGTGCGACTTGTGCGCCGAGGGTTTCGTTTCATCCCACTGACCAACTACTCATAAATATTAAACTATATAAAAGCCATATTAGTTTTCTTAAAAATAAATGCTATTTTGCCTATAAACTATAGAAATGAGTGAACACATTTTTTCTGCAAGATCATAGTTTCATTTTTCCAGCAATCTTGACATCATTTTGGTACATTTTTGTTTATACATTAAAAAAACTACCAAAATACAAATCAAAAGAAAAACACTAAGAATGTATAAGAAGCTAACTTTAATACAGCACCCCATTTAATCTCTGTGCTCGATGCTTTCCAACGAAGAATAGCACAATTAGATATATTTTTATTCGATTGAAATATACTTGACATTAGTCTATTGTAATAATTTTCGCAGTATTTATTAATAACGAAATTTTTTCCGCCGCATTTATTAAGGATGTGATTTTTTTCACCCTTGTGCCGTTTGGCATTCTAGTTTTCGCTGCATACATGAAGTGATGATTTTCGTCCTGGTTTTATAAATGTCTTTGTTCGCCCTATATTTCAGCGTCATTGAGGTTATGAAATTTCTTTAATCTGGTGGAGTCTATTGCACATAACCGTATCTGTCAGCCACATTTCCGCAAGGCGCCTCTTCTGTAACTAAAATGCCAGTCTATCCTTTCCCAGTCTGAAAATACGACGCGAACAGGGGTTGTAGGAATCATCGCTTATTCCCCGTGGACTCTGCGAAACCTCCCACAGCCACTCACTGGAATTTCTTTCGATTTTTGCGGGACACACAGGCCGCGATGTGCACAGCATGAATATACCCGAAGCAAACTCGATGGAAAGAAGTTTCATCCTCTTTCTCACAAAATCTGCAATTTTCTGTCTCTGCTAGCCCAAGTTTCTCAAGGTGCCCTTCCAGATGGCAGTACCCTGTTAGAATTTTGAGTTGGTTTTTACTTAGGCCAATACGTTCTTCGAATTTCGTCCAGAAGTATATCTACTTGTCTCATTCCTTGTGGATTCGTCCAATAATTTGACTCTTATTCTCTTCCACTCTTTTGAGTTCTTCCAGTATAGAGCTGTTACTAATTCTAGTAAGAGATTAAGACCCCAGAAATGGCGTTTCAGCTCCCTTTTTTCCTAGTTTATCTACTATTTTCACTTTGTTGTTCTTGCCTAATTCGTTTGGTTCCTCTAAGCATTCCTAGACCATCTTGGGGCTGATTATATGAGAATTACTGCTGGGAAAATACTTGGTGATTTGCCCAAGCTTTAGAAGTGCCTCGTTTCTAGTCCATACACTCCTATTCCAGATCCCTCCGTCGTTTTAGAACCATTTTTATACCATTTAATGAAGTTTCTGTTGAGTTTTTCAATAGTATCTCTGTCTCAGTCACCTTGTGTTTAAAGTCTTTGGGACATGCCCGAGGTTTGCTCGTTTCTAGATAAGATATTGGGTCTTCGTTTAATGATTTCATCTCGCATTATTCTATATATTGTCTTCTTCACTAATATATGTAGATATTCGATTAAAATTACTTCCATAGCTGCCGTTGGGCACGGTCTAATTCCCTAATTATGTATGCACAGGCTAATCTTTGAACCTTGGAGAGATTGGCCCTCATGTTGGCTAAACTCGTTATCTTAATTCAGACCCCTGGACTAGATGTGGAATTCCTAAGAAGAAAAACTCACTATAAGGGCTCTTTTTGTATCTTTTTGGTATCAAAACCTAAAAACAAGAAGAGGTTCCGGCTTTGAAGACAATAGTTTTATTTGATAACATTAATTTTTGTTCAGGAAGTTCCGAAACTTTGTAGATCATTTATAAAAACACAAACGAGATGTTTTTATAATTTTTTTTTCAATTAATACATTCGACTAATATTAAAAAACCATTGAGGATTACTTACCAATTTCATACAACTGAGTTAACCGTCCATTTTTTATGTCATGGTATTTCAAAGCTATTTTGCTTGCAAAAGGTACTTTAATAGTAGTAGTTATTAATTAACGACCTAAAAACCGATAGGATTTTTTCGTGACGGGACTTACAGTTTCACGTGGGTTCCCAATCACGGTCCTCGACAATCAACCAACCCCGACTTTTCACTCTTCGTCAGTTTTCGTATCTACATACTGTTGGTAGCCGACAGCATTCAGTGTTCCCAAGCGGTCACTCATCGAAATACTAGCTGCGCTCAGCGTACTTTAATTTATGAGTTAAATAAGTATCCTTCCATGAATTATAATGTAACTTTTTTTTATTTATATGGCACTAAATGTCGTATTTTTGTTTTCAGTACAGTCCTACAAAAACCCGTTTATTTTAAAGATATATAGGACGCGACAAAAATTAGTTTGTAATAAAAATATTGTGACGGGGACTACCTAAAGGCCACCCTGTTTTTTATAGAAATACCATCTAGAAGCTTTTGTTAGTGAGATTCTAGACTGTAGGTGTATGAACTAAGGGTTAGTGGTAATTTAATAGTGAAAGTGTAAACAAGTAGTTATTAAATAATTAAAAGTAATTAGTGAAATGTAGTGTTATTATTCTAACCCAGTAAGTGAATACATAGAAAGAGAAATCGTAACAATATTTGGGTTTTTGTTTTAAATTTTTTGAGTTTCCATATCGATTTTCTGCGTAATTTTTGGCTATGCGATTGCTGTAATTTTTACAAGAACCAAAATTTTCTTGAGAATTTACACTCATAACATTTTCAGACCACATTTTTTAAAATCATATGTTAAAACTAGAAAGTTTTTTCCATTTGGCTTTAAAGCGACTAAAGCTACGAACTGCGAGGTGCGTCTTTCTTTTTTATTGCATGGAAATTTTGTGTTACACATTATACTTGAAACATTAAACAGGAATACTTATTCATAAAGTAAAATTGCTTCTTTATAAAAATAAATATGTTAGAGAGTTCTCGTGATTATTCATTACGGTGCCTTATTAAAGCGATACCTCATTAAGTTTCAAATTTCGTTAATCTGAAAATGAGGAACCACTTTAAAATCACCTATTTTTCACTTACTTAATGCTTCTGATAAATACGTATATAAAACAGTTCAATATAATACCAAAATCAAACTATAAACTTCGTTGCAAAATGGCACACTGTCACCTTAAAGCCATTATGAAACCAGTTATTTTGTAAAATTCCCACAGATATTGTTTTTAAGTAATCACGAGAACTCCTTAATACAAAAAGCATATTTTCGAAAAAAAAAGGTTTAATTTATGAATTGAGCAGTCCTGTCCAATCATGGCCCGTGAAAGGTTGCATGGCTCTATCGTTTTGATAGGTAACGATGATGATAACAGTTCTGATGACGATGATGATGATGACGAGGACGATGATGACGACAGTGACAGTGACGATGATGATTCTGAAGAAAACAACGCTCAAACTTTCTCGCACTTGATAAAGAGCTTTTCAGGTAAAGAGGACCGAGAAAATGACAGGACGTCTTAGGACATATAAATTCGAGGTTATTTGTGGTTGATTTTTTTGTAAGGGAAGTTGATGAACTATGTTGGAAAAATCTGTTTCGCCTTACTGGTTTTTTACGGTTTTGTAAGCGATATTAAGCAAAGTCTTGTTAAATTAATTATTCCGTTACATTTTTAGCTTGATAACTTTATAAACCATTATTAATGCTAAATCTAGTCACAGATTACTATCAACGAACGCATCAACTTCCTCGAAATAAGGCCGCCCTGCAATCGACCCACCCCGTAGTACTTCAGGGAATCCCCGTAGATTTTTCTATCGTAGGCAACAGCTACATCATTATTAAAAAAACTAAAAGTGCCGCTTAAATGCATTAGGAGTAGTGGGGGTGAAAATAACAGTTTCTGTGCCCCTGTAGCAAAAAAAATATAAGAAAAAAGATTAATAAGTAAAAAATGAAAGCCGCCTAGCCTCTGCAAGCAGGCATAGTGTCAGACGCGTTTTTTCTTTTTGTTTGGTTTCAGACAATATTTCTCTCTCACCTACTCCCACATTAAATTAACTTACTAACCTTAAAAGGTGGGATTTGACATGTTGAAGACTGTTAATTAACGCATGCGTCAGATTAGACAACTCTCGATAATCATTTTTATTTTAAACATATATCTTTATCGCAATATAGTTTACATATAAAAATATGTATATATTTTATATATATATATATATATATATATATATATATATATATATATATATATATATATATATATATATATATGTGCGGTATTTTCTCAACTTCAAGATAAATACGTAAAGGTTCTAGCAACATGTCAAACTCTACCTTAAAATAAATATTCCCAAAATGCTGTTGACAATTCACCCCTCACTTCTAAAAACTTTTTTAAAGCCTCTCACGATGGGTACCTTAATTTCCGTTTTCGCTATTATTTTCGACGGCTTCAGGAAAAAGTATTTAGAATTAAAAAAACACTTTTTCGTGACTGATGTTCTGACATTATGTTCTGCTCACAGGGGACGGCTGCTTCTACATCGGAATGGGTGGCAAACCAGGCAAATATCCCGCTGCTTCAAGATACGAACCGTTCCAATGCTGTCCTAGCAAACCGGCCAAAAGCAGCAAGGTTGCCAAGTATCAGCCGAAACTGCTGAGTCCCTCCAAAAGCGTCCAACCCGCTAAGAAACCTCCTGCAAAAATAACCGCTCAACCGAAGAAAGCTGAACCCGTCAAGAAAGCCGAGCCCGTTCAGAAACCTATGAGCAAAGTTTCTAAGGCCAATCATGAGATCAAGGGTCGAGAGAAGGTGCTGCCCCCTCCAATTAAAGAGAAAGGCAACTCCGGAAAGGCGAAGAAAGGATTCTTCGGCACTGGTAAATATATATGGTGGTGGTAACAATCTAATCACTTCCCAACGTCTTTTTTCATGGTAATCAGCCTGAGAATGGGATCGATGTAGATGCCTATCGTCCGCGGGATTCCGATTAGATGACCCAAGCAACTGTCCACTGATATGAATGCTGTTCCCGACAATGCTGTCCGCCGCCAAATGTTTAGGCTTTTTCGTTTGAAACGTACTTTATAGAAAGTAGATCTTTCTCTTTATTTTTTTTTCTTTAATTATAGTAGATTAGGTCAGTGTTTTTCAGTTTTCTCGGATAAAATCTGAGGAAAACTTTTGAGGCTTTCTGAGTCGTTGTGGCCTTCTTGGGATTCCTCTTTATTTAGAACCAAATCTGAGATTTTTTCTAAATAATGGATTGTCAAGAAGGCCTCGGAGTAACATACTTTCTTAAGTCATAATTTATTTGAACGAGATCTCTTTTCTAACAGAAGTGTATTTAATGTCAGCTTTTTAGTTTTGTCTAATCTTTAATAAGTAGCTTCCGATCGAAATAAGGTTTTACGGCCTAAACAGAAACAGAATTTCGACTTCTGTCTCGATTTAGGCCAAATCGGAACTTATGATCGGAGCCCAACGCGCGTCGATACGCTTTAGTCTGTTTTTGGCAAGAACGACAGTTCAGCCGAAACCGAACCTTTGGTCGGACACAATAAATAATAATTTTTATTCTGGAATTTTCAAATCAAATGGTACGTTACTCCCGAACACTCGTAAAATACGTTATTTAAAACTTATTATGGAAATAGTATTTTTTTGTGTTATCACTTTTTCCACTAACCAGTTTGGGTGGCAAACTGCAAATTTTTGCAAATATCAATGGTGGTACCAATGGGTGCGGGCGAGAGCAAAAAACAACATCAAAGGTTCCCATCCGGTGCTCCTCGCTTGTTCCCAGTGAGACCCCCATTTTGTTTAGGACGCCAGACATTTTAAATATACCAACTTAAAAATATTAAAAGTAGTTTTAGTAATGCTTGTAGTGTGGAATTTACTAGTCGTTTAGAACGTTCTCTGCATACTATTTCTTGAATTTAAAATGAAAAAACCTTATGTTTTCCAGAGGCGGAATCGGTCATTTTTGATTTAATTACTGAATTTGAGAAATACGTAGATAATCCTCGCTTTTTTTGCTTTCAAAATACATAATCAATGCAAGTAATGCTTTCTTTCATAAGAATCTATAAACCATTTTTATTTTTTTAAAATAAAGCGAACATAAGAAAAGCCTCAGAAGTTTTACCTAGTAAAGAAATTTATTTTTAATTTCATTTTTAATGAAGCAAGTGAATTTTCTTTTTGGTAAAGTAAACAGTTTTGAAAAAAGTCATTAGAAACTTAATTACGAATATTTAGGTACAAGCTATGAAGGGTAATAATGTCATTAAAAAGTACAAAAGAAAATAGGCTTAAACATTTCCCAAATAAACAAGAAAAGTACAATCAACATCTATCTTTTGTATTTTTTAATATTTTTGCTCTTAAAAGTTCCTGAACTTCTGCTAAGCACAATTTTTGGCACAGTTCTGCGACATTTTAAATCATCAGAATCAATAACACATTCTTCATAAATGTCAAATAAATGTTGTTACTATTATATTTTAAAAATAGGCTAGGTACTTTTAAATGTATATATGTTAGTTATAAGTTTCTCGAAATTTGCTATAAAAAGAAATTTGTATTGTTGGCGAAACGCTGTGCCATTCTATGCAATCAATAACTTTTTTCAGCAATTTTCTTTATTTGTAATTAACTTTATTAATAAAAAGTAGTTAAAAAATCGCAATTTGCAGGAAATAAAAATGATTTCTGCAAATTTCACCAAAAAAAAAACACCAAAAACAAAAAATAACCCTTCATGAATTTCCTGACTCTCAAATGGCTCTACATATAATTATAAAATCTTGTCGAAATGTCATTAAGGGTTGCTTTTTACCAAGTATAGTCGTCATCATTCAGTCTGTCAAATTTTGACATTTTAAATGCCTGTGAACCAGTTATACGCTTTTATTTCGACGTAAAAGTGTTTTTGACGTTTGTTTGACGTGTCATGCTACGCGCGTCAGAATTTGACAGGTATTAAATAGTTTTTTCGTAACTGTCAACGTCATCATCAGCGCCACATCACTGCCGCTAAAAAGCGCACCTCGCATGTTTAACATCAAAAATAATTATTTGATTTATAAAAAATATATAAAATGGAAAATAAATTGTTTTCTATTCCTGTTAAAAAAGTTTTTGATTTGTTCTTTCGCAATTAGATTTTTTTTCTTAAAAAGCCATAAATAACCATTTTACTTTGTTGTTTTAAGCCGCCAAGGTCATAACCTTGGAACATGAATAGGCTCAAAAAAGCAGTAAGCACTTTGAAATTCTGTTTAATGTCTTACAACCATTTTAAGTTGCTTAAAGGTTTTTAAGCACATTTTTTACGTAAATATCCTTCAAAAGACTTAAAAGGGTATTTTAAACGAGCTCAAAGTACTGGAAGGATCAAAAACACTAAATAACTACCAACTTATTGAAACTACAGGACTACGAAACTAACGAAGAAAAAAATATTTTATTTAAAAGTGCTACATTTGTTTTTACCAAAATAAAAGGTAAGTTCTTACTTTTCCATTGTAATACTTTTGCTTATTGATGTAAAATCTAATGAGGGTAAAAATCCATTTTTTAAAATCGCTTATCTTGTAGGCAACCTTCTGGACGTTAACGAAGTATTGGATTGGATGATGGACCAAAAAAACGATCAAAGTATCGAAGAAATAAATAGAGAAACGCTTTTCAAGTATATCGACACTAAAGAATTTTTGGCCGTTATTTTTTGTAAGTTAATTCCCTTCTATGAATTTTTTACTCACCTTGCTTCAAATCATCCCATGAAATAATTCTTTAACTACATCCATCAGAATACAAGCGCGACAACGCAGTCATGTCTTTAGTCTGATCAGGCATAAATACATGCCATTAGGAAATGTATTCAATTCAATAAACTAGAGGGACTAAATGATTTGAGTAAGAATAATAGTCACCCTCATGTGGGTACCGGGATACACCGCGATAGAGGGAAATGAAATAGTAGACAGGCTCGCAAGGAAAGGGGAGGGCCAGAGCCTTTCTGTGGAATCAGTAGCAACGTAATGCTGGAACTAACCTGAACTAAAGGTAGAAGAAGACAGCAGGAGATCCAATTATTGGACGGACCTGCAAGGATTGAGACAAGCGAAGATACTTCTTGGGAACAACGACCAGAAGAGATTCAAAGAATGCATAAGCTTAAGTAAAAACCAGCTCAGAGTTCTGACAGGGGTTCTGACGGGGCATTGCCACCTGAAGGGACACCTCAAGAAACTCGGACTGGTAGAAGGAGAAGAGTGCAGATTCTATAAGGAGGAGGACGAAACCTCTATTCATATCCTTTCATAATGCTACTGTTGCTAGAACACAATTATTTACGAGCTAGACTGAGGGTTAGACCTTTTAGAGATCACTGAAAGTCCGGCTGACGCGAAGCCGAGTTAACCTGTTTATTTTAATTATACTGTGGTTCGATTGTTGAAGCTTCCTCTCTCTTCCCGCTTCTTTTTCAATATAGTGTCTAGATTAGGGAACCTACTGTCTTATATGCTTTCCCCCAAGAGAACATAATCTTTAAATTGTCATGACTTCTGTTTTATGCATACAAGGTGTGACGATGAAATTACCAGATTATTGCTGTAAAACATTTTATTTTTAATTAATACATAATTAGTTATCACCTTCAATATTCACCCCTCCTCTATCACCACGATGTTTATGCGAATTTTCCATTGTTCGAAACAGTGTCAGAAGTCTCCTTCACGTCACGTGCAGCTTTTTCTTTCACAGCTTCAACGGATTCAAATCTTGTTCCTTTTAATACAAATATGACCTTGGGGAACTGATAAAAGTCACATCGTGCAAGGTCAGGCGAATAAGTTAGATCGTTTGACACTCCGATATTGTACTTGGGCACGTTGTCTTGATGG
The DNA here is from genome assembly GCA_034092305.1 of Diaprepes abbreviatus. Taxonomy (NCBI): domain Eukaryota; kingdom Metazoa; phylum Arthropoda; class Insecta; order Coleoptera; family Curculionidae; genus Diaprepes; species Diaprepes abbreviatus. The sequence continues at coordinate 7,188,202 of JASJET010000210.1, read as the reverse complement.
AGAACCCACGACTTGATCTTTCTTTCACGGATTTGAACAAGAACCTCAAGTTAATAATGTTGATCTTCATGAATCCAATGAAGGTGCACGATCCCATGATTATAGAAAAAAAATACAATCATCACCGCTGTGAATTTTGACTTGCTCATTGAAGCTTTTTTTAGCTCTCGGCGAAGTTAGGCCCTTCCAATGTATAAACTTAGCGCTTAGTTTCAGAATCATAAGTGAAAAACCAAGATTCGTCTCATATTATTATTCTTTACAACAAGTTCGGTTCATTTTCAATGACATCAAAGTGTCAGCACAAAGATTTTCGCGAGTTTATTTTTGTTCGATTTAGACCCGGGCGATATATATTGATATTTCAATCTATCGATACATGTAGCATCGATATTCGATATCTTGTATCGATACACTTACACAAATTTATCGTTTCGTTGTAATCAGATCCTACTCCACTGCGACTGGTCAAACGGTCAACAAAGGCGTTTATTAGAACATTGAATGCATTCAAATATTTATTATAGTGGATATAGGGCAGCAAAAATGTACTTTATCACTTTTTAATTGTGTAAAAGAGAAGAGGACAGGGACATTCTCGGCTATCTTAGTGTTGGAATAGCCTTACCAATTTACAGTAACAACCAGCTAACCTTTATTATTCTGTGATTAATGGTCAGTTCAAACTTCCAAACATTATGAATTACCACTAAGAATTTCCACTATCAACTTTCACTTGAAAATTAAATTATACATTTGAGTTTCATCTCTTCATAGTGCCAATTAAAAATTAACAACTATCAGTTATCAACTGAAAAGTAGGTCAAGTTTTAACTTTTTAAAATGTCGGCATAGTTCGTGTCCGCTTTCGGATGTTATCGACTGGTACATCAAAATATAAAAAATAACATTGTAAACAAATAAAATAGTCGAAAGACTTTAAAATTAGTTAATCAACCATAACCGAGAAGAAAAAAATGTACGTTTTTCATTTAGGATAGAATTTGGATGGACGATTTTGATTGGTCATCCTTAATTTTTACTAATTGTTAAATTCTGAAGTGTAAGGGATGCATTTTTATTTTAATATTGTAAGTGTTAGTTTAGTGGAAATTCTTAGTGGTACTTGATAATTTTTAAAGTGTGAATCAACCATTACAGTCCTGTATTTGCGGGGCTTCATTTATATATGTTTCCGGTCTTTTGGTTACTTTGGTTTGTTCTTGATTATTATTTTCAGCATATCTTCTACGAAAAATATTGTTTAAAAATATTTTATTAAACTGTAAATCAAAAACACATGTAAACTGTATTATTCACAGGGAAATTTCGTTGGTATAACATTCAATTTGTTGTTACATTTGCGAAAATGACGTTACAAAACAAAAAAAAAGAATAAAAATGTGAACGATACCGAACGTATCGATATTTTTGTACCAATATATAGAGGTATCAATATTTTTTCATTCGATACCTATTGATTCATAATATCGATACACTTGGAGATATCGCCTGACCCTAGTTCGATTGTAAGAATTTTAGGCATCGTTTTCGTGCACAATTTTTGCATGTTAAAATTGTCATGTAAAATTTGTCTTACGCATTTTTTGTCAATTCATACAGTTTCAGAAATCGCACAAATAGTTAACCGATGGTCAGATCGAATCAGATTACCGACTTTTTCAATATTTCCATCCGATTTTGATACAGAAGGGCAACTCGGGCGTAAATCATGTTCAACGTGTTCTTGATGATCTTGGAAAAGCTTAAACCACTCAAAAACTTGCGCACATGATAAACATCGATTGCCATACTCTTCTTTTAATAAAAGATAAGTTTCAGTAGTAGGGTTTTCTAAGTTTCCTGTGAAATTTCACGATAATTCGTTGCTCTATTATTACACTTTCAATTTTTTCGGTAAAACAAAAAAAATAGTTGTTATACATCAAAGGCCACGACCAGACTGATTTGTCTCCAATCACGGGAGGCACCACATTTGAATGAGAAGGCTTCACGCTGCACAGCTGTCGGTCATTCGCCTTTAGCGCATCCGTACTTTTCCTGTAGAAGTATCAGTCTCGTTATTTTATAGCCACACCTCGTATGTGAACTACCTTGAGGAAAAAATTAACACTGGTACTTTCTGGAAAAATTTTTTTTCCTTTTTCAGATAAGGATGAGGATCCGGATAGTCCCCGAATTCTCCGCCATATCGAATTAATCGATGACGAAGCAGGCGAGTACGGCATAAAAATTGTTAAGATGAAAGACAAGCTTATGGCGAAAAAATATGGTTTTAGAAATCCTCCCGGTGTTACATATTTTAGAAAAGGTTGGTAAAATTTCACTTTATTTTCGTCTTCAATAATTTGTAACGCATATTTATAACTTTCCATAAGTCTATGAGTTTGCGAGAGATAGAATGTCAGCTTATTATTTTCTTAGTTGCGTTATCGGTGGTAGTTTCATTAATTTTTCTATAATTATCTGCACATATCTATCTTCTTTCTAGGAAAACATATAAATTATGACGGCGATATAGATGATGAAGAAGAATTATTGGACTGGTTGACGGATCCCGAAAACATGGAATTAACAGACCATATTGAACGTGTCAACAGAAAAATGTTCGAGAAAATTCGTCAGAGATCTGATTATGTAGCTGTATTTTTATGTAAGTACTAAGAGATTATAAGAATAAATTTTATAATTTTTGGAATAAATAACTTTTGTTATAAAAAGGAATCATATATTATTATGGATGAAATTGCTATTATTTTAGATAGCGCTGATTGCAAGCAATGCCCTAGAGTCCTAACAGAAGTGGAACATATTGACGATGAGGCAGACGCAGCAGGAATTAATTTCGTAAAAATAGATGACAAATCGCTCTCCAAAGAATACGGTAAGCCGCCGTAACGCGCCCCTTACATGACCATCTTAACTGGATATAATTTTTTCAGGAGTATTTGCTTTACCTGCCATCCTCTTTTTCAAATCCGGTTCAAAAGATCCTGTTATTTACGCGGGCGATCTTTACGATGAACAGTTGATCCTGCAATGGCTTTTGACTCAAAAGGACCCTTCGGGGGACATTATTGAAGCCGCCGAAGGAAGTGAATTGATAACGATGATTGATAACGAGGAAGCATTGGCCGTGTACTTTTGTAAGCATCGCTGAAAAAAAAACACGAACATGGCACACAAGAAAGCACATCTTAGTAACTTACAGTTTTTACTTTAAAAAAAAATCTTTTTTTGTTCGTAAGCTCCTAAAGTAGAATAAACAAACCATATACCACTTTTTATAGTCTTCGACGGACGTTAACTTTTCCTATGCTAACAATGTTCATATATAAATGCTAGAATAAATTTGTATTGACCGATGTTTAAATTCAGAGTTTGTTTCTCAATTGTAAAAAGTGGAAGACTATAACTCTCAATACATTCTCTACTGGTTATGATTCAGAATATTCTCTAGTCGTACAGTCTAAGTACATTGTGATACACTTGCTTTCTGAACAAAATTTTAAAGATTTTAACGCTAAAGTGGTTTTACTATTAACCGTTTTACTCAAATTTGCTTCGTTTTACAGCAGTAACATGTAAAACTTACTGTGATTATAATATTACACGTTTTTGTCACAAATAACAAACACTTTTTTAGTTGTTACCAAGCTAAAAAAATACAGTTATATATATTTGTCCTAAATTTTAAATTGCTAACCTAAATTAATTATAATTCGAACATTTGAGTACCTCGTCTTTTTCCCTGTGAAACTTTTGAGATATTAGGTTATCTCTAAAAAATCAAAATTTAAAGACGCCAAAAATTCAGGAATTATTTTCAATTTCATTAATTAAAAAAATACCAAAATACCATAATTTACACCACTAGGAATTCTTCAAATGAGTTTAGGTTTTCAGTACCTCGTGACCTATTAATATACAATATTAATTTCGTTCAAAAATGTAATTTAGGCTTTGGTTTTATTAGTAGTGTATACCAATTATCAGTACGTTTATATCGGTGACTTGAAGCCGATTTGAATTCAAGCTGCTTTAAAAGCCACCTGAAAAAAAGAACGCGCTTGGAAGCCACTTGAATAACTCAAGCTTAAAATGAAATGGGGTTGACTTTTCTAAAGCGACTTCAAAAAACGATATAAACGGTTTAAGCTTAGTCAAATCGGTGATCTTCGGGACATATAACTTCGACATTTCGTAAGTTTAATGTTAAGAATCAAATATTCATTTTTCTATAGTATGCAAACTAGAGAACCTGTTGTTACTGGAAGTTCAATTTATTACACTATGTGATGTACATTCTTAAAAATGTTCCAAAAATAGTATTTATTGAGGTTAGGTACATACGCGTGTGAAATAATTGGCTTGAAAATGACTTAAAATTAATTTTCAAGCCAGATTCAAGTCACCGAAATAAAGCCGCTTCACTTTCAATTTGGCTTGGAGCCATCGATATAAACGTAGTGTATCTGATTCAAGTCTGGGCCTATTTACTAATCAAAGATTTTTGGAAAAATGGGTTTTTCAAAAATTTTTCCCTTCAACAAACTTCGTTTCTGACTACCAGCTACGTTAATCTTTTTAACTCCACGAGTATTTAAATTTCTTTTTTTTTCTTTTCAGTAAGGATTTTCTCTCTTAATTTTCCAGTCTTACTCCTCCATCCTTTTCTCCACCGTCATATTACAAAAATGTAAAACGTGTTTGCAAAAAATAATCTAAATATTTCACATTCCTGACGCTATGAATATCTAACTTCACACGTGTGAAGTTGTGTAATATTTTCTTATAAAAATCAAATAATCCAACAAATAATTAACAAAACGCTCCCTATTTTGGATAAGTAAAAAAGAAATTAATTATTTACCTACTTGAAAATTTTTATTTTGGAAATAGGGATATTAAAACGTTCTATTTAAGGTTTAAACAATGACCAATTCTGAAATTTTCACAAACCATTTACGAACTTAATGAGGATAACACCACCACAAATATACTAGTCTTCTACTTGTAAAATGTAATACACGTATGCTGAAACAGAACTAAGGAACAGTTTATGTGCGCCTTAATTCCTTAAAACATATGTCGAAATTTCAACCGGACAGGCAGAACTTTTTAAATTTTCTTAAAAGTTGACAATGTCCCATTTGTAGGAGTGAACCACTCAGTGTGGTGTTAAGGTATTTTTTGTAAATAAAATGTATTTCAATTTTTTATAGTCATTCATTCCACACAGCATAAAGGGTCTAGCCGATTAAAAGGGTCGAAACTGTCCTTTCGGTAATAAAAAAAAATAAAAAACACCCGGTTGTTCTATATCAAAAAATACCCACACAAAACCTCAAAAAAAAAATTAAAACGTCTTTTGACGATATTTTCGGTTCGATTTTTAATACATTAATTATTGCTTTACTGTTTAAAATAGTAATAATACTTCTTAATACGTATGTGAATATTTAACGAAAAAAACTTTTTTATGAACTGAAATGATTTATTTCTATGTTACTTTGTATTTAAAAAAATCACAAGGTATGACCAAGTATTTGAAATAAAAAATAACCTAAAATTGTCTTAGCCCTGTCTTAATCATGCCTTCAAGGGAAAGACCGATCATTAAATAATACAAAATGGTTGAAGATGGCTATATATATATATATATATATATATATATATATATATATATATATCACGTATCACTGTGGCGGGGAGGGTAACTTTTGGCTTTCTTCTCGGTATGGTGGTACAGGTAGGCCATCATCTCGATGGTGGTGTTCCTTAGCAACTTGTTCCAACTGTACAACCTCTAACACGGAAAGGATATGGTTGGAACGAAGTTTGCATTTATTGTTCGCATCTATGTATATATATATATATATATATATATATATATATATATATATATATATATATATATATATATATATATATATATATATATATATATATACATAGTTTTAAGACAACTGAGGATTTATAAGAAAATTCCATGCTTCAAAACTCGATAAAGATGCTAATAAATGCGGTTTTTTACGATTTTGACTGTTTCACCACATTTAAAAATCGGAAAAAAATTATGGACATAGTTTGGCGTCTAAAAAAATTTTTTTTTTCGGCCCTGCTATTGTTCTAGTTTTCATATTATCGAAATTAAAAATTTTCGAACACCCATAAAAATTTGAATTTCGCGCCAAAAATGCTTGTAAAAAATATCTTGTTGTAGGCAATAAAAAAATCTACAAAATGAAAAGAAAAGAAGTTTCTACGATGATTAAAACAGAACAAAAAAACCAAAAAAGACGTTTAATTTTTTTCTCAGGTTATGTGACGATAAAAGTGGCTAAAATTTTTTTGTGTGGGTACTTTTTGATGTAGAAAGAACAACCGGGTGTTTTTTTATTTTTTTATTACTGAGGGGGCTGTTTCGCCCCTCTTAATCGGTTAGACCCTTTGGTTTGTTGTGTAAAAAAAGGAGAACTTACCCATTATTGTCGGTTATTTTTTCAAATTAAAATTACTAGTATCAATTTTTCAAAACATAATACTATTTAAACGATTCACGTCAGGTCGAGAAACACATGATTATTGTTTTTATTAAATGCTCAAAATGTCCACCATTTAAGTCATTGCAAGCCTGGCAGCAAATTAAACAGTTTTCCCAAATACACTAAAAAAACTCATGGCATATTTCTAATGTGATGTAAATAATTTTCATCCCCTTTTTCAGAGGCATAAACCAATTTTTTTTATAATTCTAAAAGAAAAAAATTCAGATATTTACAGACACATTTCTGATTTTATACGCGCTGACTGACGCTAGATTTATTTACAAAATTCAATAACAATTAAATATATTCGTTTCCCAGAAAACACGTACTACTTCTCCGGAAGCAAATAAATATGAAACTAAATTTAATAGTCCACGTTAACCCTATCAAATCTTTATGAATTTATTGGTCGTTACAAATTTGATTTGCTGAAAGAAAATAGTAATTTTCATTGAAATTTTCGCGCGAGTAATAGCTACTCAATGTCGATATGTACAAACAAGCTGTTTTTACACTCTATTTGATTTATGGCTTTTTTATAATTAAAAACGAATGCTATATCTCTGCTGTTACTATACAATTATTAAAAATGCTCGAGATGTTGTCACATCCTTTTTAGTTGACGTATGGAGTTTTTCTTTAATTAAGAAAAAAACTATACGATTTTAATTAGTTTATTTGTAGTTTATTCGTTAAATAACAATTAATTAGATGTATTTGCTTAAAAGTTTATTTCTTATTATAATTATATTATATTTTTGTAATTTTTTGGCGCGACTCGCTAGTCTTTAGACCCTTGTAAGGAACTTTTTCTTTAAAATGATGTGCAAAATCGCTGGTTAAAATTACGAAGTTATTTCTGTAATATATGGTATGGTACAAATTATAACAATATATAATATATATATATATATATATATATATATATATATATATATATATATATAAAAGATTCATCAACCAGAAGGTATGTGGCAACTAGATCGGCTTTAAAAGTTAAACCTTTTTAGTGAATCTGCCTGTAAATATCGATTTCGAATAACTATGAGAAGTTCCATTTTGATTATCTTTGAGAAAGCACATTTATAGGGGCATCGATAATTTTAAACAGTTTAACTCTGTGAATGTTGACTAAAATGTGGTTGTCGGACGTGCATTGTCTTTATTTTTACGACGTTTCGATTAGGTTATTTCTCTAATCGTTGTCAAGTATAAACTGAATGTTTTGTCTTAAGAATCCATAAAGATTTTACTAACAGACAAGGGAAATGCAACGGTGATAATGGATATCGTAACGTACGACCAAAAAATCGGAGATATCCTGGAAAAAGGATAATATAGACAATTACCTCGTGACTCCACTAAATCTATAGAGTCAAAAACCTACAGAACACTAAGGAAATACCAAGACCATATACCTGACAACCTACGATCGGCGCTCACACCATACTACAGTAAGTCACCACATCTTTACGGACTACCAAAAATTCATAAAACGAACATACCATTGAGGCCAATAACCAGGTCCAGAGGATCTCAAATAAATGCACTGGCGAAGTTTCTTTTAAAAATCATACAACCTTTAGAAGGTAAGACGAACACATATGTTAAAAATTCTACACATTTCGTGAAGATTATTAGTAGCATCAATCTAGAGCCAGACGACAGACTAATAAGCTTTGATGTGGAAAGTCTGTATACTAATGTACCATTAGGGGAATCACTAGACATAATCAAAACTGGACTTTCAAATGATTCTACCTTATCAGATCGAACCACGTTACCACTGGACGGGGTGATGGATCTTTTGGAGTGTTGCCTGCGTAGTGCTTATTTTCAAGTAAAGGACAGGTTTTACGCTCAGGACGACGGGGTTCCGATGGGTTCTTCACTCTCTCCAGTCGTCGCCAATATATATATGGAATGATTCGAAACTCATGCCATAGAAACGGCAACAGTAAAACCGAATCTAGTTGAGATCTGTCGATGATACCTTCATCGTATGGAAGGACAATGATCAAGAATGTAATGATTTCTTGAAACATATAAATAACATTCGACCTACAACTAAGTTTACCATGGAAAAAGAGGTAAATGATCAATTGCCTTTCCTAGATGTCATGGTCAATCGCTCAAACGAAACTATTAGAACTTCAGTATACAGAAAGCCAACACATACTGGGCAATATCTTAATCATAGTTCCAATCATTCTGTTGTAACAAAACGGGGAATTATACGCAACATCTATAATCGCGCTATATCTATATGCAATAATGCCGATTCATTGGAAAAAGAGGTAGCAAATATTAAATCTGATTTACAACAGAATGGTTATCCTTTGAAACTAATTGACGATGTTATAAATAACTTTAGAACAACGAACACTGGATAGCGAGAAACACATTCCTTGTTAACAATTCCTTTCTCCGAAGTTCCCTTAATGAACTTCGGAGAAAATAAGACGAATTGTCAGTAGTTATAATATAAACAAAGCCTTTAAATCAGGAAATACACTCACGAGTTCATTTAACAAAAACAAAACCAAAAAGTACCGATAAGAAAGAATGTGTTTATAAAGTTCCATGTAAGTGTGGTGAAATGTATATTGGAGAAACCAAACGACCACTAGAACTTAGAATTAAGGAACATAAAACTCGTACACAAAAAAGGGGAAACGTCGAGATCAGGTATTGCAATACACGCCTGAGATAAACAACACCATATAAAATGGTCTGATGCTGCGGCAATATATATGGAACCCAACATGAAAAAAAGAAAATTTATAGAAGCAGCTTACATTTAAAACAATAATGAAATCTTCAGTAAACCGAGCGTTGAGATACCTAATCTTTGGCAATCACTACTTTGTAACATCAAAACATTTAGGTGTGTACAGTGAAGCGAAAATTTGCGCTTCAGTGGACACAGTCCCTATATAAGCTCGTAGTCTCGTAGACAAAACATTCAGTTTATACTTGATAACGATTAGAGATACAACCTAACCGAAACGTCGTAAAAATAAATAAAAATAAAGCCAATGCAAATCCGACAACCACATTTTAGTCAATCTTCAACATTGTCTACAACCTTCAAACAAACGTCTGTAAATGTTATAACAGTAAATACGTAATTTATTAATGTATTTTTTGACGTGAATATCAAAGCCATTTTCGCGAAAATTACTCACAGAAAGATACTTAAATTTAGTTTACAGTGGTCCATAACCTTCTAATTTATGATATTCATTCCATTAAAAAAAAGGGGGTGTTTTATTAGTGATTTGGCAAGGTCTTGTTAAAAATATTACTTCACTTTTTTCCCCAGATTTTTAAGAACACGAAACATTTTTAAATTTCTTGCTGGTTTTGGACTTCATGTGACTCACATATCCAACGAATACAAAAAGCTTTTCCTCACAATATATCTGAACGAACCCGTCGATATTTTGCGATATTTTTTTTTATCTTGGTAACTAGTAATTAATTTTTAACACTTTTTGTGGTGCAATTTTTGTGCGCTTAGCTTGTATGCAAATAATAAACTTACAGGGAACAAGACGTTGTGCGAATTGTGCGCAGCTGAGCAGGAGCAACAAAAAATCAAGAAAACAGGCAAAAAACAAGAATCAAAAGCGGAGGTCGTTGAGGATGAGACTTCACAAACAAATAAAAACGGTACCAAATTTTAAGTACAATTTTTTTCCCTTGAATATTCCAATAATTTAGATATCTCTTCAAAAATTCATGATGGGACCAAATCGATTTATCTATTTTTGTTTTTAATTAGAGAACCATTGTATATAGCTCCTATTTTAAAGTTTTTCGCTTTGATTTTGCTTACGTTAACAAACGAGTGATTAATTTTAATTTTTATATAGTTTGTAGAGTAATATAGCTCCTTCTACTTAAAAATGCATTATTGAAAATTCATTTAGAACACATTAATACCCAGTATTTTCTTTATTCTATCTTTACACAGGAAACCACAAATTAAATTAAAAAAAACTATTTAAGCTATTTTTTAGCGTTCCAACCTCTACAACCACCGTTTTAAAGCGTATTGTGTGACGTCACCAATTTTACATCGTTTTAAAACGGTCAGAAAATTTCATAACATTAAAAAATAGTTTTAATTAGGATGTTGTTGTCTTACTTAAAATATTTTTACATATTTCTTTTTTTTTTTTCATTAGATAGTGACGACTGTGAACAGTGTTCTAAAATCCTGGAAGAACTGGAAAACATAGACGATGACTGTGAAAGACACGGTATTAAATTCGTAAAAACGAACGATCTTCGAATAGCTGAACAATATGGCGCTACTGATTATCCTGTATTAATGTATTTTGAGTCGGGAGTGGGAGGAGTCTTTGAAGGTAAGGAAGTTTAAGAGAAGAAACCCAGATTTTTTTGCATAATTTTTTTTATTGTAGGAGATTTAGAGGAAGAGGAAGAAGTTCTACAATGGTTGATTCAACAGAGAACTGAAGACAGAATTGAACTCATTACCCGAATTATGTTAGAGAGAATGGTGGAGGAGACTCAATATTTAGCAGTTTATTTCTATAAGCAAAATTGTCATATTTGCGAACAGATTTTGGAAGAACTCGAGCAAATAGACGATGAATGTGATGTTTATGGAATCCATTTGGTTCGGATACAGGATCCGCAGTTGGCCAAAAGGTACAACAACTGCAAAAAAAATATAAACACTAATCAATTTTAGCGGTTTCTTATATTAAATTCTGGTTTCTTACATATTAAAACATATAGAAGATACTTCAATTTTTATAGTTTAATGAAATCGGATTTATATGTTTTCAGGTACAGTATTAAAACATTCCCAGCTTTAGTCTACTTTAGAAATGGTAACCCTCTTCTCTTCGAGGGCGACCTGCAAAACGAACAGAGCGTTCTCGAATGGCTGGTAGACGACGATAATCGAGAATTGGCGGACGAAATCGAATCCGTAAACGAAAGGATGTTGGGTAGATTACTTACCGAATCACCGTTTTTAGCCGTGTTTTTCTGTAAGTACCCTTAAATCCTACAGGTCTGCGTCTAGGTGTTTAAATACTTTAACATTCTTCACTGAAAATATTATAATAAAGGGTGTTTTTTTATAGAGGTATAAAACTTTAAGTTGGCAACACTTTTTTTACTGGCGGCCATTTTGTCAGCTGTCAAGTGATTTATGTTTAGTTTGGTTTGGCATTTCAACATGAATAGACTGACGCCTGAACAACGTTTCCAAATTGTGCAAATTTATTTTGAAAATCATGGTTCTGTTCGAAATACGTATCGCGCACTACGTCCATTTTACGGTCAACATAATCGTCCATCAGAGCAATTAATTCGATTAACTATGGAACGTTTTCGCACTACGTTTACTCTTAATGATAATACGCATCCACAGAGACGTCGTATAGTGCGTACAGAAGAAGTCATTGCTGCTGTAGAGCGTAGCGTGGAGGAAGACCCGAATCAGTCTATCCGCCATCGTGCACAGGAATTGGATATGTGTCCATTCACTTTATGGAAGATTTTGCAGAAAGATCTTGGTTTGCGTGCTTACAAAATCCAATTCGTGCAAGAATTGAAGCCACACGATCACCTAGCAAGGTGTAGATTCGGTGAATGGGCCCAAAACAAGATTGCCGTTGATCCCGATTTTCATAAGCGAATTTTGTTTAGCGATGAAGCTCACTTTTGTTTGAATGGATACGTCAATAAACAAAACTTCCGTATTTGGAGTGTTGATAATCCTCAAGTGTATGTTGAGACACCGTTACATCCAGAAAAACTGACTGTTTGGTGTGCTTTATGGGCTGGTGGAATCATTGGTCCGTACTTCTTTAAAAACGATGCTGGTCAGAACGTTACAGTCAATGGTGACCGCTATAGAGCCATGATTACTGACTTTTCGTTCATCAATTGAACAACCATGATGTGCAGGAGCTGTGGTTTCAACAAGACGGCGCAACATGTCACACAGCTCGTGACACAATTGATTTATTGAAGGAAACGTTTGGTAACCGCATAGTTTCATGTTTCGGACCCGTGAATTGGCCTCCAAGATCGTGCGACTTAACGCCGCTAGACTATTTTCTGTGGGGATATGTGAAGTCGCTAGTTTACGCCGATAAGCCCGAAACGATTGATCACTTGGAGGACAACATTCGCCGCGTTATTGCCGATATACGGCCACAAATGTTGGAAAAAGTCATCGAAAATTGGACCTCCAGATTAGACTACGTTCGATCCAGCCGTGGCGGTCATATGCCAGAAGTCATATTTAAATTATAATGCCAGAAGGTTATGTTTCGAATAAAGTAAATTTCATGTCAATTTAAAAAATTCATCTTTGTTTTATTCCATTTAAAAGTTCTATACCTCTATAAAAAACACCCTTTATATGAAAATACGTATATATAACTGTTTGCTATTTTACTAGACACTGAGTCCCCAGATAATGAAATTGTTTTTTTCATATAGATGATGACGATTGTCCTGAATGCGATGAAATTCTAGAAAATCTAGAACTAATAGACGGAGAAGCAGATTTATTCGGAATAGATTTCGTTAAAATATGCAGCGCACACGCTGCGGCGGAACAAGGGCTTCACACGCTACCAGCTCTTATGTATTTCAGAAAGAAGAAACCAATGGTACGTCTATTACAATTAAAAATATTCTTTCTATCCATTTTTAACTTATTATTTCTTATGGAAAATTATTTTATGTTAAAGAACGGCTTGCTGACTTGCTTAACTTATATTTATTTGTTGTTTTTAGGTATATGACGGTGATTTGACACAAGCAGATAAAGTGCTAGATTGGCTTACATCTCAAGATGTATTTGAAATCAAAAACGAAATAGAAGAGGTTAATAAAAAGATGTTGGAAAAATTATTGGAAGAAAACGAATTCGTGACTGTGTTTTTCTGTAAGTATTATTTATAATATCTTGCAACACAAAATAATAACAACGACATCTATTTCAGATGAAATAAACTCAGAAGATTCGCGTCAAATAATGGAAAAACTGGAAAACATCGACAGCGAAACTGATAACTTCGACATAACCTTCGTCAAGATGGCAGACGCGCGATACGCCCGAAAATGGGGCGTGACCAATTTGCCTGCGATAGTATATTTCCGTCGCAGGTTTCCGAGCATTTACCGAGGCGATTTACATTCCGAAAAAGACGTTCTTGAGTGGCTGAGGAAAAATCGGTAAGACTTGTTACTTCTACTTAATTTTCCTTAAATTCGTATACAAAATTGTTTTTTCTTGTAGATATCGCCAACCAGAATTGAACATCTTCATGTACGCTCTTCTGGCTATCGCCATAGCTTTTGTCATATACACGGCTTTCCTTCTACAGTGCTTCAAAACTCCCTCTACGCAAGTTGTTGCTCATCCCAAACAGAGTTAAAGAATGTAGTGCGCGTGCGTGGACGTATGTCAAGTGTAAGGGTGGATTGGGATGAACGAATTGGTGAAAGTTTACCTGATAAAAAAATATTAGACTAATGAAGAAGAGAAAACAATAAGTGTAAAGTGTAATATGTGACGTCTTTCATTTTTTTCTCTGCGAGGAAGTAGAGTATTACCAGCACATTTTTATGTCATAAAAAAAGATGTGCCTTAGGATTGGCAAAATGAAAAAAATAGACCAAAACAGGCGAAGAGAAAAAAATCGTAAAGTGATTCATAATATTAAGGCACTGCGAGGAATAGGAGTATTGCCATCTTGCTTTTATGTCATAAAAAAAAGAAAGATAGCGTGTTCTGAGAGCAGCTGAATGGAAGAAAGCAATAGTTTTAGGAAAAAATATTTAATGTATGATCCATGTTAGAAATTTCCTGAAAAATTTATTGGGATTCTACATCCCATTAAAGTTTCTATAGAAGAAAAATCTCCCAATATAATCTATTTTCTGTAAAGTGAATCCAAAATATTATAGACTCTGGATAGACTTTACTGTCGGACCAAATATATGTGTTCTTCTAAAAAAAACGTACAGTCTTGGTCACGTATGGTGTTCTGTTGTGTCGAGTTCTATTAAAATAAGATAATTTTAAGCACGACTGTACTTTTTGTTTTATCATTCCCAAGAAGTAAGGACAGAGAAGGGAAAAAATTAAAACTTTTTTTTTGTTGTTACTGTTGTGAAGACATTTCTAAAGTATTGAGTGTAATGTTATGTAAATATTGTAAATAAATAAACAGTATGTGACCTTTTATAGTATATTTTATTTGATTACAAATTAAAAATATACAATATTTATCCTTTATTTCTCCTTTAGCTTGTTAAGTGATGAACTGGTTCATCTAAGTACCTACAGGCAGTCTCTGCTTTTTGTAACCCCTTTCCGGAGCTTATCTGGAACTGGAGCAACTCTCCCAGTAACATTCAGTGTATGGTAATACAGAACAACTTAATTTATCAACACTACTCCAGAGTACAACTAAAATAATTAGTAGATTAAGTTGGCTTTACGCCAGTCGAAGTTTTCGGTAATCTCTCATTTTCAACCACAATACTTGCCCAAAAGCAGTTCAGTGTTTTAGCGCAAGGTTCGAGATTTGTGGGATAAGAATACTGAGAACTTTAAACTTTGCATTTCAAATTGAGATCGAAAGCAGGCACAATTTTTGCATATCCCTTTAAATTTGTGAGATAACAAAATCTTGTACAGGTCTTTCTGGTCGATGTATTGATAAAAAGTCAATTCCGGACAGTGAAAAATGACAAAACTAAAAGAACTATCTGTAGAAAAACTCAGATCATTATTTTACGAAAACAAAGTCATTCATACCGGGACATCGCTGAGATATTGAAGGTTTCTTGGGGTGTGGTTCAAAAAGTAATAGCGCGCTATCGAGAAACTTGCGTAAATACTTACAGAAAAAGGTCAGGTCGGCCACGAAAAAAAACTCAGAGACTCGACAACACGATTTATGCCCTTGGCTATGATCGTTTGTATAGCCGTTAAAAAAGCATTTCTTCATTCGGCAAACAAACAAAAGTGGTTGGGATTTTGTTAGAGAGCATGTTCACAAGACCACTGATAAGTGGAAATCTGTTTTGTGGAGTGACGAGTCGAAGTTTGAGCTTTTTGGGAGTCCTCGACAACAATACGTTCGTCGAAAAGTCAATGAAAGGAACGAACGAACACCAGTATATTTTGCCTACTGTAAAACATAGTGGTGGCTCAGTGATGGTTTGGGGCTGCTTCAGTCATGCAGGCGTTGGTAACCTTGAAAATCGAAGGAATCATGAAAAAAGATCACACCACAATATATTACAACGCCACGTGTTCTCATCTTGCATTGAATTGATCGGTCGTAATTTCATTTTCCAAGAAGATAACGACCCTAAACACTCTTCTCGCTATTGTACCGATTATATAGAGCGAAAACAAAGGGATGGTGTGCTTCAAATATTGAAATGGCCGTCTTAATTTTTCAATTTGAATCCTATTGAGCTGCTGTGGGATGAACTTCACCGGCGAGTGGGATATTTAAAACTAACAAGCCTTACTAGTCTCTGTGATTGCTTGGAAGACGCATGGGTTAACATACAACCACAGACATTACAAAAACTTGTTGAAAAATGCCAATACATTAATAGTTAGGAGAAATGTCTAAACTATGTTAAACACAATGAAGTTATCAACTAAAAAAATGTGTTTTTTCTTGGGGTGTATTCAAACTTCTGGCCTGTACTGTATAACACATCATTGTAAAAGTTTTGTATTTCTCTACAACCTTTCCCATATAAGCGGAAAATCATAAAAATCACGTTCTGTTCACTTTTAAACACTATTTAAACATAAAATTGCTATACAAAAATTGAACCTACTTCTAAAAAAAACGCTAAAACGCGAAAAAGTAACAATATGAATTTTTATATAAAATTGAAATAAATATCTGACAAAATATGGTACACATAAAAAGACTGAGAAATACTTTATTTGTAAATGCTTTATTATCGTAAGAAGTTACTTGTTTCATACAGTAATAATTTAGCGCCGTCCTCAAAAAAAAATTATATTGTTATTGTTCACTTTTTTGCGCATTAAGTACTAAGCGGGATGTGTAGTGTACCTCCCAATGTTTCCAAGGTCGCAAAAGGTACTCCCTTTATCGAGTGGTAAACCACACTAAATTGAAAAACAAAAAATTCTTTGATTCTGAATATTCTCCGAACACCAGTTTTGAATTAAATTGGAACAAACAAATGTTTAGTCGGGCGCAGTAAATCCACTATCTTGAATTTTAAGAAATTAATTTTAGATTAACACTATAAGATAAACCACCCTTCTTCTTATAGTGTCATGCACCTATAGTGCGTTGGCGATTATCTTAAGGCCAGACGTCTATCGTTAGCGGCATGACAAAGCTCGCCAGTATTATTTATGCCTGTCCAGTGGTTTATATTCCGTAGCTACATTTGTTTGCGATTCACTACTCTCTTGCCCTCGATCTCCCCTTGAATAATTAGTTGAGGTATTGAATATCTTTTTCCTCTCAGGCTATGACCCAGGTATCCGACATATTTTATCCTGCATATTGAATTTCAAAAAATCAATTTAAGATCAGTAATATACGCCCCAAGAACACCTCAATAATAATTTTCGCCAAAATCGCAAAAATGAAAACTTGTTAGTTCCCTATATTGTTTTTGCCATAAAAAAATAACTTCAGATTTGTAACCTAAGACTCCGAATATCTCATAATAATTTTAAATGTGATTAATGTAACATTTTCAACCCACGATATGGGATCCTCAACAATGACTTAAAAAAAATTTAACTCATAATCCATTTTTAATCTACATACTAAAAAATTTCTTAGTATTAATTTTAATCCCCAATTTTTATTCGCCATATTGGTTCGCAATATTGAATTTTTCAAAAATAATTTAAAATTCGTAATTTATACTCCGCCATATCGAATTTGTTAAAAAGAATTTTAGATTCGTTATGTACGATCCTGAAAACTCCCCCAAATCAATTTTGAAGAAAATCGGGAAAAATCATTTTTTTTTGTTCGCCATATAAGCTCCTTCTTGAATTTTACTGAACCAATTTTGTTCAAAGTAATATTGGACCAACGCAGCAACTTCCTGAACATCATGCAAAAAATTGCATTCAAATCGGTGTAGCCGTTCCAGAGTAATCGACGTATAAACATAAAAATCAATATATGGCGATCGAATTTAGAACATCCTTCTTTTAGAAGATGATATGTCAAAATTTCTATTTCTTGGCACAAACGTCTTAGAATTGGGTGGACATTTTAGAGATTGCGGATAGATTCGGCTAGCGTGAAGTCGAGTTAAGCTACTGGTTATTTTAGTTGTACTGTGGACTCCACATTACAATAATTTTCCGTGTGTAACGAATCTACCATTTTACCCCTTATACTAGTGGCGGTTTTTCCCAACCCTCAAAAAAATTGCAAATTAAAATAAAATGTACTAATAAATAGAAATATCAATATTTTTTTAATTTCTACTGATAATTTAATGCTTAAATTTAAATCAACTTTTTATCTAGATTATATGCCAACAGCAGTCAATTATTGAAATAATTTAACTTACTTCGCCTAAATATCATTTATAATTACAGTATACGCCTGGAAATGTTATCGCTTCGTTGGTTTGCAATTTTTATGCAATCCAAGCTAATACATTGGAGCGTATATGGAGTTGCTTTTCTAAGACGTGGAGATTAATTTCGTCTCATAAGCTTAATGTAGGTTGCAAGTCGACTTGCAAACCTGTATTTAGTTTGCCGCACAAAATATCCCTCTACTAGAAAAATTTTTCTTATGCAACCTACTAGACGAGTACTTGAAATTTTGCCTCCAGTCGCGCGTGGCGCTGCCAGTATCAAATAAAGGTTTATTCTTCAAGCAGCAGTTACACCATTTCTATAGTTCAGGTTAGAATATAATCGTGGTGTTTACTGTGCTGGTATTTCTATGCGTGATGTCTCCTGTACCAGTATTATAATTTTTGTGAAAGTGACTGTTTTTACTTTGATCAAGATATTTTGTTACGTTTTAAAGAGGTAAAAAATGTTTGGCGAGAAACAACCATCCAAAACCAAGTGCTCTGTCCCAAACGGTGCAGAAGAATACAGTGGCCGATTTCGATTTCCGAATTCAAAGGATTCCGAGTTACGAAGGAATTTATAAAATCCATCATGTATGTGTTAGACTTTTTAAGAATCTGTTGTAGGACATTCTAGAAAAGCAGTTAAATATAATGCAGTTCCTGCTCTCTACCTTCCTGTATGTGGAAGTAAAACCAAGTGAGCGCTTTTTTATTTTCTAGAAAACATGAGCGGCTTGTCGAATGGGGTGCAAGCAATTATAAAAAAAAAACCTGCGAACATGCACTGTTATGCACATCCTCCAATCAAAATATTCGCATATTTTTTTCCGATTTACAAAGGATCTATTCTTTTTTTCAAATAGTCCTCAAATAACCGCAATACTGAATCAAAACGCTTACCTCGTTCGGCCCCAACAAGAAACAATTTTAATTCTAGAGTTGTTTGTACCGTATTCGAATACAAAGACAGCCTTCTAGAGATGATGGAAAAAATCTTAGATAACAGTAGAAATGTTAGTATCACGAACCAATCATCAGGGTATGTCAAAATTCTTATTTTACAAAATAATGCCTCAAGTTGATTTGTTATTTGATTAGTTTCAAACAAGACAAATTGACGCTGTTATAGCAAATAAAAATATATTATCATTTGAATCAAAATTAACAGAAATTAGAAATAATATTACCTCAAACGATGTTGGGCCGTCTCCATCTACTTCAAAACGACGTAAGCGCTCGATGATTCCGGGAAGCAAAAGAAGTTTATGATAATATTTGTCAAGCAAAAGAACGATTTGGCTTTACAGGACGCTTGGTAGCAGCCAGTTTTTGTTTCGGAACGGTATGTCGAATGTAGTAAATGGTTTTCCAAACAAAAATTTAAGGATACTATTAAAATTTACCTTTTTTTTATCGAACAAAAACTCCGTACAGAATTGACTGTCATATATGAAACTGAACAATTTAGATCAATCTTGGGACTTCTTGTACTTTATGATTATCTTTCGCAAAATATCGAGCTAAGCGAGACATTTAGTGAAGTTCTAAAATTTTTAAAAATTTTAATTACTATTTCGATGGTATCGGCTGAAGCAGCACGGTGCTTTTCTACCCTCAAACGTTTAAAAATCTTTTACGGAATACTATGAGCCAAGAAAGTCTTTCTGCTTTCGCAATGGTTTCTAAAGAAGAGGATCTTATTCAAAGCATATCTGATTTCAATCAGCGGGTTATTAAGTAAGTCTGCTAATGCTAAAGATAGGTGTATGGATTTTCTTTATAAATAATTCACACAGTGAGTTATACGTGCATTTTGCTTTGACTGCTTTATTTTTAAAATTTACCATCTTCTTTACGTTTAGTTATTTAAAATACACTACTTTGTTTCATACTAACTCAATTTTTAAAGACTTATTTTTTCATCCACCAGTGACTAAGACAGGGTTTATACATATCTATGTTTTTAATATACCATTGGAACTGCAATCCCTACTTTTTAATGCACCAGCAGCCACTGACGTATACATGAAAGAAGGCGACAGCAGCCATCTGTTCTTGAACTTCGGTTTGTTTAATTTTCACTTTGATCATCTTTTTTTACCCTATTTCTCTACTTGTACGACCCCATTTTCTCAATATTTTAATAAATGTAAAACTTAATGTATGATTATTTAAGTTTGAGCAAAAATTAAAGCCATAAGTAAGTGAAATTAAACTTACCAAATGCAATCAAGAATTTTTTCATACTTTACGTTAACCATAATTTGATTTTTTCATTATTAAAAGGATTTGCTAAAAAAAAAAATAAACCAATTTATGTAATCTTAAATAGCTTTAATGGAAGGTAATTTGATTTACTGTAGACAGGAGTTTGCACCCGAGAACATAATTTAACACACAGGGTACAAATTAAAGAATGCATCACAATGTTCCCAATATAAATTTGCTTGTTTCCAAGATCCGTGGTACTCAATTTAGCAAGAACAGTCACTCTCTCAAATCTTGAAATTTGATACAGCTTCCTTAAAATTATATTGGAGCATTCTTTGAGTTTCAACTGAATTAGTGACATCATTTAATGAACATTTTGGTTAAGGATCAGTTAAGAAACCATCTCTGAAAGTTTAGTCACATAATTAATCAACACCCTGTATACATTTGAAATAGTAATTGATATCTGTAAAATATATGGCACTTAAACCTAGTTCAACGCTTATTACTAACACAGCAAGAAAACCGCAAAAAAAATATATGTATGTATAAACAGATCCAAATCACAGTGTTTCCGAAAATAACAGGTATTCTTAAAGATACTTAATTTTACGCTTAACGGGAGATTCAGCTAATAAGCTGTGTTCCAATACTAGGAGATTCTACAATAACAATGATTAATATAAAACTAGTGGAATAATTTGTTTCAACATGGCTTACAGCAGGACCTTCAGATTTGTAAATTCTTAATTAGACTCCTTATTTTCTCTACAGGTACGCCTTCACCGAAGATCTTCCTAAAGGCGCGTCTACAATTCTCTTCCGTCTCGACATCCTTGGCTATTGTACGTGCTCTGGTGACTATTTTAGCAGGCATACCGGCTAATTTAGCCGCGTTGAAACCGAATGATTTTGGACAACGCCCTTCTGCTAATTTATAGAGAAGCGTTACGGACTCTTCTGACGGGTCATCATCGTTTTCTACCATGCAAGCCTGTAAAAGAGAAGAGTGATAATTTATACTTAAAGAAATAAATTATCCCGATAGAGTTTTATAGATAACAAAACCTTCTTTAATGCTGAGATATAGTCAAAGTACTCGATTAACTTAGAAATGATATAGGATATTAGTGATAGACTTGAGAGGTTTTGGTTTATGTAACTTTTGTCTGTTGGTATCACGATGGTATAAATTTTAGGAGTGGACTTAAAATTTCCTTAACAATTTAATATAAAATTATTCCATTTAACGACATTAAATAAATGGCGTAAAAGTCTGAAGTACAGGACAAAAAAAACAACTTTTTCTTGTATTTATTTATACCCAAAATTAAGAATAAAAAAATATAAAAAAAATTAATTTCAGTCACTTTGGATTCATATGGCACACGGTAATAATTTACCGATCTAGAAAAATTTCGAACTTTACATCACATGATCAATGTCATTTTTGTGCCAAATCGATGCGTTCTCTCAGTACTTTAAGTCTAACAATAAATTGTGTATTTCAGTGTATATTTTATATTATTATCGGTTCACACACATTATGACTGTGTGTGGCATAACCTCACTGTCTTTTGAGTTGTTATTGTAAAGGTTCATTATTTTAATAATGTTAATGTATACATTGTTTTGAATGTTTTAATTTTAATTTGGGACAGACTTTTTAATTGTATATATGACTTGTTCTGTGTGGAGGCTACGCTGGCGTTGGAGAGTGTTAATGGCAGGGTTAAGGTGTGCCCTATGGTCTGAGCCCTGAGGATGGTCTAAGTAAAACCGAAAGCGCTTGGCCGATAATAATAATATAAAATATACACTGAAATACACAATCTGTCTATTTCTTGATTTCTTCGGTGTACCACCTGTTAATAACTTATTAACAATAAATTTACTTTACATACGAGGTGTGTCTATCAAATAACGAGACTGATGCTTCTACAGAAGAAGTACGCATGCGCCAAAGCGAACGACCGACAGCTGTGTAGCGTGAAGCCTTCTCTTTCGAATGCAGCGCCTCTCGTGTCTATAGATAAATCAGTCTGGTTGTGACCTTCGATTGTCTAAGAGTTGTTTTTTTCTGTTTTGCAGAAAAAATAATACGTGTTTGCAGGAGTTTACTATCAAATGTTGTCACAATGCGAATATACAAAAAACACGCAACGTAAATCTGGCTAACTAGACGATTTAATTTCTATGGCAGCTAGAACCGGTTTAATAATAAATATGCAACTATAAGTCAACTAAGATTTGAATCTTCAAAATATAAAAAAAAAATCTTTTATTGTCAAACTAATAAAAACGAAAATTTTTGTTGATTAACTAAAAAGTCTAAATTCCCAGGCAATAAGATCTAGTTTAAAATATTAACCTTTCAAGATAATATGACTGTGAAAGTTTATAAAGGCGATATTTGCAAAAAAATATATCTATAATGAAACACAATGATTGAAGTCTGCTCTGTAGTTTGAAAGTAATCTTACTTATATAAAAATAGAGTTCCTGATTTTTTTTTGTCCTTGTCTTTGAGAACGGAAAACTTAAGTCATCAGACACAGCAGGATAATACGTAAAAAGTAAAAAATAAAAATGCTTACCATGTGCCCCAACTGAACGTCTTTCACGTCCACAAAATGATCCACCAAAGTGTGGTAATGAGTCGAGAATAGTGTTCGACATTTCATTTCCATAAGTTTTTGAACGTAAGCTGTTGCAATAGCGTTGCCTAAAAAATAATATGTTGGCGATAAAAATTGCATTTAAAGAAGATTACTGATTTACATCAGAAATTGATTGTAAAATATTATTTAAATTAAAACAATAAAACATATAACATGACAAATACCATCAT
Source organism: Diaprepes abbreviatus (assembly GCA_034092305.1). Lineage (NCBI taxonomy): Eukaryota > Metazoa > Arthropoda > Insecta > Coleoptera > Curculionidae > Diaprepes > Diaprepes abbreviatus. Next base: position 7,164,934 of record JASJET010000210.1, on the reverse strand, counting down.
GAGTTGATGTTCCCCTTCCCAATTCATCAATAATCAACAATGACTGTTTCGAAGCGTGTTTCAAAATAGTTGATGCCTCAGTCAATTCAACAAAGAATGTCGATTGACCTCTCACAATGTCATCGTTGGCTCCTAGTCTGGTAAATACTCTGTCTATAAGACTTAGAGAGCATCGAGTCGCCGGAACGTAGCTACCCTGTAAAGTTAAAAGCAATAAATAAGATCATAAAAGCTACTTTTTGAAAATGCTGAATGAAAAAGGAGTCAAGTTCGGCACATAAAAGACCATGACCAAACGTGTCAAATGCCTTACTGTAATCAAGCAGAAGCAGGGTTGAAGTTTCATCACTGTCTGAGGCCTCGACAAACCCTTCTTAGTGGTGGTTGATAATTTTTGAAGTATGAAACAACCATTTACCTTATATAAAATATGTAAATGATTTGTGGTTAAAACTCAAGTTGGTAAAGTCAAAAACAGAGTAAAAAAATCAACATTAAAAAAATTGCATTATAAAAATAATGTTTTGGTAAAGTACTGTGAACAATCTCAATCAGCTGATGCATTGTTTTAACTAAAAAACTTTCAAAAAGTCCGCATAGATGTGTCGTGTTGTTGGTAATTACACATACCACACAAAGTCATAAATACAAATTTCGAAGTTTTTTAATCCACTTATTGTCTAATAAAGAAAAATAAAATAGCTATGAAACTCGAAGACACCAGCAACTACAAAGAACTGTAGTCAGATCCTTCTGGCATCGCCTTTGTCGTGTTACCAATCTTCAATCAAAATTTACCATTAAATTTCGTAGTACATCAAATTCATTCATTCTGTACTTACTGCTAAAGTATAATATAACCCGCCTCCCCATAATTTCCTTCGTTTTGACCCAACAATAATTAATTCTTAAGTGTTTATAAAGCAAATATTACACTTGTTCCGGATACTCTATAAAATAAATAGGATGATACATAACGCTAGAAGAATGTATATAGTCGATGGGGTGCGATCTTCAGGCATATACTATCGAAGGGAGCCTGCCATGATCCGCCTACATTACACGGCAAAGAGAGAGACAGAGGGGCGAATATACGGAAGTGCTATCACCCTCGCTCGAAGCGCGTGCCGGCCAATCGAAGTTCGAAACAAGACTTCTCATATTTGCCCCCTCTCTCTCCCTCTCTTTATCGTGTAATGCGCGCGGATCATATACGCTGCCTCCAATAGCATATGCTCGAAGGGTGTGATGTGCCGATTAATCAATTTTCTGAATTAACAAAATAGAATTATTGCTTACCATTTGGGCCATTATAGAAATAATGGCAACCTGTCTCATAAGCGTCGATTTACCGCCCATATTTGGACCTGTCAAAATCAATATAGGTGCACTGTTTTCCAAACCCATGACGGTGTCATTCGGCACGAAAGTTTCTATATTGGAAATGCACGGATGCTTGCCATTTTCAATGGAAATAAATGGCTAAAAACAAAATTATAATGATGTAAAATAAGTATATTTTAAATCGTCGTTTAGTTATCGATCAATTTTTTTGTTACCTTTGGACCAAAAGGTTCGACATCTGGTTTGCAAATATCTCCAGAATAGCTTGAGGCGTATTCCGCTAAGGAACACAAAACGTCCAAAATAGTTAGGCAATGGATAACCTGTTGCCACTGGTCATACCTAAAAATGAAAGAAAATGTACAGTTGATTATGTAACTAAAAATAAAATCACTAAAGGCCAATAATTTTTTAAATTACACTATTTTTCTCCACCGACTTGGCGTATCTATGTAATAAACCTAATTGCTTCCATTTCTTAGAGGCGACCTAACTTTTGCCTGATTTCGAATTTATTATGCATCATTTTGTAATACCTGTAGAATTTCACTACCGGTTCCACTAAATTCGTTTTATAGCAAAGCCAGAATATAATCAAAATAACTAGTAAGCTATCGCCACAAAATGTCGTCCATAAATTCGCTATGCTTTTTGTGGCTTCGACCGAAGCTGGGATGAATGAATTTCGACGAGAAAGGTTTTCAGATATCCCATGTGTGTGCCGAGTCTTCTCAGGACTGTAGAGGAGCTGACCTCTAGGTGAAATCTCATTCTCTATTTTCAAAGCTCACTGTACGACGTCTGTGGGCGAACTGACTCGGGTGCTGTCGGTCCCGTGTGTACTTGGGGCGTATTCGTTGGCTTCAAGGTTCTGGCCAATCAGGTTGCGAGCTTTGTTGTGTGTCATCCGCCCTGTTGCCAGTGTTTGGGGTTATATTGTCGAGTTACGATTCGTTTCTTTACTACCTATTACTGGTTGATGGTGCGTAAGCAGGTTTTTCCAAGTATTAGGCAATCGCTGACTGACATCTCTGCTATTTAAGTTATTGGGCCTTTTTGCAATTTCGATGGCTTCCATTATAACTCTGTGGACAGGTTTTCACATCTCGATAGCATTTTGTTCTTGAGAAGTTTATCGTATGTCATGTGTTTTAAAAATGTTGGGCCAGTGCAGAAGAAATTGTTTTTTGCTTGACAGGGTTTATATGTTCGTTTCTTCTGGCGCTTATTTTACGGTTGGTTTGACTTACGTAAAATTAGCTGCATTCTCCGCATGGAATTTCGTACACTTTTGGTTTTCTAGAGGGATTTTTTCTTTGGGTGTTAGCAGGAGATACTTTACGGTCTGTGGTGAAAAAGGTTTCAATGTTGTATCTTTTAAGAATTTTTAGACTCTTCTCTTGATTTTCGTGATTTTTCGAGGACAAGCGTTTATGTTTCAGAGCCTTATCTATATGTTCTTTTTTATAACCAACTTTTGTTAGGGCGTCCTGTAGTATGTTCAGTTCTTGTGGTAATTTTCTTGATTTGTATGGGACTGAGATCAAAACTCAAGTGGTTTCACTATGGCAAATAATTAGGCGGGGAATGAGATGTCACCGAAACGTCAACTGCACCACAGTCTTGAGAAGAGACTCAGCACACACACGGGATACCCGAAAACCTTAGATTACACAACATACTCGTGATTTTTTTCTTTGAGAGGGGGGATTGGCAAATTTTCGCGTATAACCTTTGGTATAATTAAATAATTACCGTAGTTTCATATAAAATATAGTTGCATTTTAAAAGAATAACAAAAATTGTGTCAGCTTTCTTGCTTAACCTGAAATGTGAAGTGTTCGAAAGTAACAAATTCACAACATTATCACCTCACGAAGCTCGAATTTGTCGCCACGACTTTCGCTGCAAGTTTTTGTGGGCGAAATATTCGACTGGTGTGAAACTTAGCCTTACCGGTTATTTTAATTGTACTGTGGTTTTGGTTTTTAAGGAAAATGTAAAAATCTGCTTTTTTAGCAATTTTAAATATAATCAATCATCAATCAAAACCATAAAATTCACAATATTATCATTATTAAAAGCTTGAACTTGTCGGCGCAGCTTTCACTACAACACTAAATTATTTTCGAGTCTACCGATTATTTTAGTTCTACTGTGACAAAGCTTCCTTACCTTTGACTAAATTTCTCAAATATTCTTCTATTTAAATCCGAAATTATTTTGTTTCTTTCAGCTTCTGCTTGAAGCATTCTTTGTAGAAGTTCCTACAAAATATGTAGAGAATGGTTAAATTTTTGCAAGAATGCAAAAAGCTATCATAAAAATACTTATAGCGTCAAAATATTACTTAAAGAGCTTGAAACATCACCTACTAGGTCATCACAATAAAAAGTACAATATACCTCTTGTAAATCAATATTTTTCCCCAAAAAAAAATAACAGAAAAACAGAAAAGAGTGACTATCTGGTGTTTACCCCAATAAATTAATATACAAGATCATAAATAAATTACACATCCCAAGTTATATTAAATAAAGTTTTTGATTAGTATATCGTTTAAATTGTAGCAAGATTTCAATGCTACAAAAGAAAATTAAAATTTCTACTTTCATAAATGTTCCTAGCCCAAAACTAATATTATTTATTTTTCGAAAAAAGTTATTAAGTTTATAAAAATAGAAATATTTGTGATTGTTGCAGAACAATGAACTAGACATTTAAAAGACTTAGTTTAGCTTGCATAATCATATTTTATTTAATTTTTTTCCCAAAATCAATCACTGATTGCCCTTAAGTGGCGAATTTTTCTTTTAATGCATTAAGTTGTGGTTTTGCAAGTGAAACTTTTTAATATTTCATTTCCTTGAATGAAAATTTTAAAGAATGTGAATACTTAACTCGACATATATTTATCCAATTGGAAGGGTGTTTAAGTTCTTATTTATTGGGTTATGAATGTACGTTTTATTTTTCTATTTTTTGGGGGAGGGAGAGAAATAATGATATCTAACTTAGTCACTTTCGTGAACTTTACCACTGAGAAGTAGAAATGCTTATTTTGGCAGTCAGCAGGAAAATGCGAAATTATGATGGGGGAAAATCAAAAAGAAAAAATTAGGGGAAAATAATTAAGAAATTTCAAAGTTTAAGGTAAAAAAAGGTTAAGTTTGTCCAAAAATAAGAGTATACATGTTAGTTGAAGGGCAAACTGTTATTTCGGATGCAAAGAAAAAACTTATCTTCAAACTCATTTTCCGAACTAAGGGGTTTTGTGTTTGCCCGTAATCTGCGAAGTGGCGGTAACAATAAAAGAAATGGTAAGGTAATCAAATAGTTCACCGAGTTCATTTCAATAGTATAACGTTCAATATGGATATGTTGTATGCGATGTGGCTGAAGTTTCAAGCGTTCACGAGACAAATTATATGATCAGGATAAGATTCCGTAAAAATAAGAATTACAAATTTCATATTGGCGGAAAAAATGTGTAAGTATTAAAACCTGTTATGATATTTTTTTATAATCGCTAGCCCTTTGAACATATATAGAAAAACCTTTACATTAAAATATTGTTCGAAAAAATGCTACAAGAAGAAGATAAATACCAGAATCTCAAAGATATCGGGCTTCAAACAGTAAATCAAAATACTGGGATTAGAAAAAACACAATTTTTAAAATTTTTTTTTCGGTACTTTTACCTTGTTATAAAAATAAAAAATTTTTATTCAACAGTCATCTATTTTATCAATTCATTCGACAAGGCACTTTCAAAGTTGCATGCAAATAGTTCCAAAGTTCCAAAAATAGTTAAAAATTATTTTTATTTGTAATTACGAGATAGAAGTATAAATTTGAACTAAGTAAAAACTAGTTTTAATTTGAAATATAATTTTTATCTGTAAGTCTGACCGAATTTAAAAAAATATTTTTTGTCACTTTTATTTGATATATACATAACACTGTGAAGTGTAGAAAAATCTCATATCTTGGACATATATTCAGAGGGGAGCGATATAGAATTCTTTAGCTAATCATGATGGGTAAAGTAGAGGGACGTAGAGGGGTAGGAAGGAGACAGGCTTCCTGGTTGAGGAATATTCGTGAACGGACAGGTATACGTAGCGCGGGGGAACTGTTCCAGCTAGCGCAGGACCGTGAAAGACTTGCCAATGTAATTGCCAACGTCAGGGGAACCTGATATGACATTTGAAGAAGAAGAATACATAACATGTATGTGTATGTTCCAACTGACTAATATATAATTATCACTTGGAAGTTTAAAGATATGTGATTTTAATTTTGAAAGGATTTTAATGACTCATTGGCAACACCGCATGAAATATATTTAATTTTATTGACAATACCTCAGCAGTCCCCAGGCAATTTTTGTATCTAGTTTAGTTGCTTCAACAAGTGTTGGCTGGCGAAGAAAATAAATTTGTTCACAGTTTAGAATGATTAGCAGCAGAAGTGTTTATTGGAAATATTTGGTAATTATGCGCCGATTTTTTGTACGCCATATTGGACCTGCCATCTTGAAATTAGCAGTATGGGACTAATACAGATCATATACTTCATAGTTTTTAAACCGGACAAAGATTAAAGGCTATAAAATTCTGATTGAGATTTTTCTATTTTTCAAATATTTAATTTTTGGCCTGTCCTTTTGAATCCACCATCTTGAATTTTGAACAATCCGATGTCGAATTTCCCTCATTAATTGCATTAAAACCATTCGAAAGGGTTGGCACTCCCACGAATATGTGTCTAAAAATTTGGAGATCCGAAAAAAAAAACAAATTTTTCTTAAATGCATAAAATTATTTAGGACCAAATTGAAAAATCAGCTCTGAAGGATACAATTATTTCTATTTTAAGCAAAGATTTGTTCAGATACAACAAAAAATGAGGTCTCCAGACTAATTTGAAATAATTAAGTCCGGGTTCTATTCACGCAGTTACCTTGGGTGTTTGTTCCAGGATTTTAAAATTTAATTATAAAATTTCGTTCATAATACATTAATTAGTACAGTTGTAGGTTATATCTATATCTTTTTTTAATATTAAATAGGTTATAATTTAGACATTCGCAGTTTGTACGATAAATAGATTATTCAACTGGGACATACAACGTGAAAAAGGGATCGCGCTCTCGCTCACGAGCTAGCGCGGCCGACCAGTTACATCCGGAGCGGCGGTCAGCGGGTGAGAGCGCGACCTTCATTGAAACCTGTCTGCTATAAACGGTGTTCTAAGGCTTACTTTAATTGGCTGGTCAACTGGATGAGAAGCACAATAGAAATCCCAAGCCAACGTGGAACAGCAAAGGCGGACGGCTGCATGGCTAGAGGGGAGTTACAAAATCCGGCCTTCCTATGACATGCGGAGCTTTGTCGCAGCTAATCACCCTCTCTCTAGCTCTTGTAGAACTCGTATGAAAATCCAAAAAAAAAAGATGCTGAGCTCTCAACAGCAGTAACCCCAATAGAAACCCTAAGATCAAAATATACATGTTGTTAGATAGCCAAGCAGCTCTGAAAAGATAACCCTTATGTGAATGTCAGAGAACAACGAAATCAAGGGAAACGAGGAAGTGGACAGCCTCGCAAACAAAGGCTCGAAACTTTTCTGTAGATTACCAAAAGACCATTTAAAAGAGGAGATAGGAATAAAATCAGATAAAATTAAGATAGAATAAGACGTCTCAGACAAGCGAAAAAATTCATAAATCCATTGCCAAAGAACGCAAAAATGCTTCTCGATCTCCCGAATAATAATAAATGTCCCGAGATATCATCTCAAAAAAAAATGGCCAAAGCAGAGGGCGATATTTGCTGTTTCTGCGATTGGACAGCTGAAACAGCACAACATCTGCTATGTAAATCTTCTTCTTTTTCTAGGTAGAACCAAGTTCTGTTATCTACACAATGCCTCATCGATCCTCGTTTGAGGTCGAAATCCAGCTGTCTCTCCATCTTTTGGGGGGCCGTCCAGGCGGCCGTTTGGTGTTTAGTTTCTCTCTCATCATGGTTTTTGCTAGTCTGTCATCGTCCATTCGTTCCACGTGATCTCTCCACTGCCTACGACGGTTTCGAACCCACTTCACAACATCCCCCACTCCACTGTCCTCGCGTATTTTTGCGTTTCTTATTCTATCTCTTAAACTTGTTCCCGTGATCATTCTCAGCGTTTTCATTTCTGTGGTTCTCATAATTTGTTTTGTCTTTGTTGTTTCATTTCTTGTTTCTGCGCCGTAGGTCAGTATCGGTCTTACACAGACCTTGTAAATTCTTGCTTTGCTCTCAATCGTCATATGTTTATTGTTCCAATTATGTCTCTTAGTTGGCCTGATATCATGGCCGCTTTGTTGGCTTGTGTGCGTACTTCTTCCGTTACTGCCCTGTTATTTGTATTTGTATTTAAACTTCCCAACCTGTTTGATATGTTTGTCATCAACCATTAGTTTGCATCTTACCAGTTCTTTTGCTATTACCATTGCTTTGGTTTTCTCCACAGATATTTTCATATTATACTATTTGGCTGTTCGATTGAGATGGAAAAGCATTCTTTGTAAGTTGTCCTCGCTATCTGCTGTCAAGGCAACATCGTCTGCAAAGCATATAATCTGAATGGTGTTGTGTCCCATTGGGTATCCAATATTTGTGCTTTTTACCTCATCAATGATTTCGTCCATGATTACATTGAAAAGTGTTGGACTTAGGCTATCGCCCTGTCTTATTCCTATGGATAGTGGGATTTCCTCTGTTAGAGTGTTATTTGTTTTAATTGCCATGGTGTTTTTGAAATTCAGTTCGTATATTGTGCGTATGATTGCTTCGTCTACTTGTTTTCTTCGCAGTAGTTCTGTTATGTGTTCCAGTTTGACTCGGTCGAACGCTTGTGTAAAGTCCACAAAACAAATGAACAGCGGTTTATCGTATTCGATAGATTTTTCAACCAGCTGTCTGATAATAAATATACCGTCGATAGTAGAGCGGTTATTCCGGAAGCCCTGCTGTTCTTCGCACGCCCCTAACTTGTCTACGATCCGTTGTGACAGTATTTTGGTTAACACTTTGGCTGAATTGTTCAGTAGGCTGATTCCCCTGTAGTTTTCGGGTTGTTTCTTTGATCCTCTTTTGTGGATCGGAATTGTGATGCTTTTCCGCCAAGATACTTAAATTCCCGGAAGGCGTCATTTTGACGTTTGAAGAAGCAATGCACCTATCCCCCAGAAAGATCACAGACTAAATGAAAAGACTAAATATCCCGGGCTTAGATTAGATCAAGGTAACGTACAAAAGATCTTTATTGGATTGGATTATTCGGCTGGGACGTTGTTTCTGTACAATTTATACCAGTTCACACTGCATCCTCTTGAGCGCTCTACTCCATGAATCACAGCCGAACGCTAATGAACGTTCGTTGGCGCTCGCTAGACTGTCCATACAAGACCAACTTATGTCAATAAAATCCTTTCATGAGCGTTCATTGGCTCGGTGTGGAAGTAGTATCCCCGAAGACCAAAGTGGGGTAGTACGCGTCAATTCTTTATCGCTTGGGTTTGTTGCTTTGGTGTGTATGTCGCATAAGCCCAATTATAGTATCACAAAATTAGCGTAATGCGCATGAGAAATTTATAAAACTATCCGCATTTTGTGTTATATTTGATGATAATAATTTAATGATGTCTTACCCTTGTGATGCTGGTGGAAAATCTTTTACACGGTTTAGCACCGTTCCTGTTTCCCTCCAATCGGTAATCTTCGTTGGCTCTATTCGCTTTATTGTCAGGTACATCTAATTGAAACCTGGAAGAGAATTAACATAGTATAAATATCTACAATTCCTTGTAAATATTCAACTACAATCTACCTCCTTTTGTCAGTTCCAAAATAACGGATTCGACATCCAAAAAATTTTGATTGTTCCTTCAAATACTCCTCAAGTTCTTTATTTATGTCAGCTATAACCTCTTCGGCGTTATCATAATCAGGTTCGACGCCCTTTTTAGGGATCACTTTGCCTTCTTTTTCAGCCTCTTCGCGGTTGAACGCTTTCTAAAAGTTGCATAATACAGAAATTATATTTCAATAATTGTTTTCGTTAAGGGAACGATATGTACATTAAATATGAAAGTCAAATTACCTTAAAAAAGTTTAAGGTTTCCGACAAATCGATATTCATCCCATCTGGTGCAAATTGTGTAATTTTTCTTAACAAACGAGATTCACATCCTAAAAAAGTCATATATTTAAAAAAACATGTCGTACATGAATTACGTCATGCAGGGATACAACTAGGATTTTTTGTTTGGGGTGTAGTAACGGTGCGGGCAGATCTCAGATAAATATTTATCTTTAACCGCACGTACAGCCATGAGTGATCGAGGGGATATGTACAAGATGAGATTTCTCAAAAATAGTGAAGAGTGAGGGGAGGATTGGGCCGATTGCATTCGAGAGAGTGGTTCTTACAATTTCAGTAGCAATAGAGCGACATACGGGAACGCAACTCGTTCTTTGTGTAAAATTGCTGTATGAGAACAATTCTGTAGTAGAACCATATTCATTAAATGAATATTATTCAAATTTAAATCAAAGTATGACATTAAGCAGAATGTAATGTAGCTACTAATGTATTTTTTTGTATGACGCTATTTTATTGTATGTGAGTATACTTTAAAATAAAGATTGTTTATTATTATTATTATTATTATTAATGACAATTTAATTTTTTAAAATAGTTTAAGTCGCAATCTATACTATCGCGTAATTTCGATTAACTTTACCCTGTAAATATCTGAGAATTAAATTTTCAAAAATACTAGCTTTTTGAAACATACCAATTTCTTTTTTTTTGCAATAAAATATTTAGCTTATTGTGAGGTTTATATATATTTATGTATATATATATATATATATATATATATATATATATATATATATATATATATATATATATATATATATATATATATATATGAAGTAAAATGCGAACCGTAAATGCAAACTTCGTTCCATCATATCCTTTCCGTGTTAGAGGTTGCACAGTTTGAATAAATTGTTACAGAACACAATTTATCCTATTCCACCGCCATCGAGATGATGGCCTACCTGTACCACCATACCGAGAAGAAAGTCAAAACTTACCCTCCTCGCCACAGTGATACGGCAGAGGTGGATATATCCACTGCTATAGCATCTCACACGGAGGAATCCGTGAAAGCTGCATAAACATGTATTCGCCATTCGGTGGGAGGTCGGCGAAGCCGCATTCAGTATTTGCATGCTTCCTTCCGATCTGTTCTTTGCACAGCCAGGTGCATGTCGGTACCCTGAAGAGTCTAGTAGAGACGAAACATGTACCTCTGTCGTATCACTGTGGCGGGAGGGTAAGTTTTGACTTTCTTCTCGGCATGGTGGTACAGGTAGGCCATCATCTCGATGGTGGTGGAATAGGATAAATTGTGTTCTGCAACAATTTGTTCAAACTGTGCAACACGGAAAGGATAGGATGGAACGAAGTTTGCATTTACTGTTCGCATTTTACTTCATTCATATACGGAGCTGCATATAGTTGTACGTTTGCTGAATGTGATTTCAGCACTACAACGGCATAATGTGGATATATCCACTGCTATAGCATCTCACACGGAGGAATCCGTGAAAGCCGTATAAACATATATATATATATATATATATATATATATATATATATATATATATATATATATATATATATATATATATATATGTTTTATTTTCTTTTTATTTTGTCTTTTCTGGGGTTTAGGTTCTTTATTTAATAAAAAATCAAAAACGATTTGACGTTTCGCCCTTTATTTAAGGCATCTTCAAAAATTTCTTTTTTTTTTTTATTATCAATTTATCCTCCTTGACATTTTGCTGCAAAAAAAGACAAAATAAAAATAATATATATATATATATATATATATATATATATATATATATATATATATATATATATATATATATATATATATATACATATATAATATATTAATCCAAAAATTTCCTCTTTAAAGTAAAAATATTGATATGAACATACATTTTTATTGGAATGAAATTTTCTCCTAATTTACGTTTTTTTGCATTCAGTATTACGAATATTATGAGTAAACATTTTACTATTTTGTAAACTTATTTATTATGAAAAAGTAAGGTTACACTGTCTGGGATATAAATAGTAAAAACACAACGTTGCCAAATCACACAGTAGTTACAACTAGCTGATTTAAATGAGTCAAATGACTTTCGTATTTAATTATTTTTCAATAATTACATTACTTCTTATTAGTATTTTAATTTAACTTGTCAAATATTGGATATTACCCTTCATCTGGCTCACGTGGTAGCGAATGGACCTCCTTAATTACATGACATTAATCAAGTTCCATCACGTGCTTTAACCAGACGATGGGTTAGAACATTTAAAGCAGAATGCACAACAGTGAAGAACAGCCATATTGACCAGTCCAAATTCGATAGAGAGGCGGAAAATTGCGGGGAAACAAACGTCACGCCGTTTAGTACGAAAACAAGCTGCCTCCTTAACATCCTATTCAGTGAAAAAAAACATTTTCATTTGAAGGTAGCTGTAAATATACAGCTCGGCCAATATTGAGGTGATGGCGACTCACGCGAGAAACATCAGTAACCCATATACGTTCGCAAAGTTACAGTTTGGGCGATAATGTCTGCATATGAACGTTATGCTGAAAAATTTTCTCGCATCAGAAAAAGAAAATTTACGTAAATTCAATTGAAACAGCTGGTTTCAACAGGATGAAGCGAGATTGACTTATGCTTTTTTTAAATCTGAAAAATCTTTTCGGAGACGCTGTAGTCTAAGAACAAGCAAAAAAGTACTTCCCATAATTTAAATTTCTATTTTTTTATGTTTTCGCCCATGACGATCTCAATATAGGTTCCGTCTTCCCGGAAAACAAACAGTTTTCTGATACAGTTACTTTTCTGGAAAAATTGCACTTTTCATATACAGGGTGAGCAAAATAAATGATTACTATTGCAATCTCCGAAATGGTAATACATACGAGATCGTGGCTTTTTTTGGAATACATACAAATTCCTTGCGAGAAATTATTTATTAAATTACACCACCCCTTAAGAGAAAATTGTTCCTTTATGTCAAATAGAAATGACTGTGAGAGAAACCGTATTACTCACCCCCTTCCCCCCAGCAGAATGAAGAGTTCTAGAACTTGTAGCTAATCCAAGTATAAGTACAAGAAAAATTGTTTCACAACAGGTTATTCCTAAGAGTACTACTTGAGAAATTTTAAATGAACAACTTCGTTCATAGCATTGACAATGAGTCAGGTGCTTCAATCTCAAATTTACTTCCCAGAGTTCGGTTTTGTGAATGGATGTAGTAGAAATGCCTCCAAGCCTGCTTTTTTCTTCGCGTGAAGGTATTGTAAATTTTCATAATAACCATGCGTAGGCAGACGAAAATCCTCACGTAATTTTCGAAGCTCGATTTCAAAACAAGTTTTCGCTTAATGTTTGGGCATGTATCCTGAGAGATCGAATTATAAGGCCACATATTATGTCTTAACATTTAGACTTCATATTTAGACTTTTTGGAAAATGTTTTGCCAAGCTTGATTGAAGATATGCCTTACGGTCAAAGACTGGAAACATTCTTTATGTACGATGAGGCTCCGCCTCATTTTAGTGTTTAGGTTCGAGAGCACTCAAATCGAGTGTATCCAGAGAAATGGATAGGTAGCGGTGCTTGGTCTCCCCGTTTACCGGATCTAAATCCACTAGACTACTTTCTTGGATACCAAAAGTGGATAATATACACGCAATTGTATAAGAGAGGCTGAGTTCCCAACCAACTGAAAAAAACCTTGTACAATAAGGACAAAGCACTATCTCAGATTGCAAGAATACCAGGAAAGGATGGAACCCTTTCCCATGGTGGTGCACCTAATATAAGTAGCTTAAAGGATTTACTTCTCCGATGCTGAGATGCGTTGGTCTATTCTGTACTCATGAGAACCAACAAGTTCGAAACTGGTGGCGGTGCACCACCATGGGAAAGGCTTCCACCCCTTCCTAGTATTCTTGCAATCTGAGATAGTGCTTTGTCTCTATGTTGGAACAAAGTACATTTCTCCTAGTATAAGATTTTTTTAGTTGGTTGAGAACTAAGCTTCTCGTATGTAATTGTACTTTTTTGGAGTTTTTTAAAATCTCTAGTTTATTCGGTATCTGTCGAAAATGCACAACAAATAAAACTTGTCATACATTGTTGCTAAGAAATTCGTACAAACAAGAAATTGAAATGAACGGAAATCATTTTCAACAATTGTTGTAACTTTTTTTTAGCCAACAGACTTATTTTTTTTCTTCATTTTTTGCTTTGTTCAACCAACAATTAACTTTAATGATTAAAGCAAAACAAAAGCAAAATACCACGTAGACTTTTTATTGATGTCTTTTCTTTCTTGAACTTTTTAATTTATTTTACGTTTAAAGCTAATAAACAAAAAACCTTTTCTATCTTTATTGCAATAAGTAAATCGAACATTCTAGTGTGTTCTTTTATTAGACCACAAAAACACAATTTTCAGAAAATTATTAAATAAGACAGATAATTGAGATGTTGACTATTTTTGGGAAAGTGTTTAAAATGCATAAGTACCTAATGTAGCCGAAAACATTTAAAATTATTTTTTTAATAATACAACTAGTACTTTAAAAATCATAAATTCTAAATTCCGTTTCAAATTTCCCTCCAAAATACCAATACTTGTCACTTGACCGCTGTTACGTCACACTGGTCAACTGACAAGGATATATAATTTTTTTGTAATTTTTGTGATAAAAGATGAGTTCTAAGTTATTTTAAGTGTTGTGTAGTGCCTCAATGTACAAGGACTACAATTAAAACACCTGAATAGTTATTTATTCACGTTCCACGTTCGTAAAATAATAGGAAAATCTGGCTTCAGCTAGCCCGGTACTACTCGTTTTATTTTAGTTTTTATAAATACCTATGATTACTATTATGTATTCAGTATTTTTACCTTTAAATATTTGGGAAATCTCTTGAGAACTTTCAAAACCTCTTAAAGTTGAAATAAGATCTTTAATTTTTCTTTTTGAGTAAGTTTTCGCTTCATAAAATATAGCTCTTCCATCTGGGTGATCTGTTGCACAGAACTTATTTCCGTAAGTGTGGATCCTGAATAAAGAAGTAAAAAATTAGTCAATTATATTGTACGAAAAATACAATTCCAAAATGGTCTTCGAAGTTTCATACAGTGAAAATTTGTTTTAGTTTCGCTTTTTTCAAAATTGAATAAAGAATATTTTTAACGGACTTACTTCGCAACCTGTCTTTCTAAATCTGGTAATTTTTTCAAAATTTCTTGACATTCTCGCAATTTTTGAGGATTTTCAAATAACTCCTTCACTGCGTCCTGTCTTAAATTGATCTTTTCTACTTTACATAGAGGTCTGCATATCCAAAGTGGAAGTAACCTGAAAAAAGAATTGTGGCCTATGGTGGATGTAAATGCAATACTCACTCAATAGTGCCAGTTTTTGGAACTATATTTTTAAAAACCTTCAAATGTACATAAAAATTTACCTTTTACCAAAAGCAGTTTTACAAAAATCAAGCGCCGTTTGCAACGTGTTGTGTTCTCCCAATAAATCCAAATTTTCTATAGCGGATGAATCCAGAACCATATAGTCCCTTTCAATGTGTTGCATGTCCAGAGTAGATTTAAACACAACAGGTTCGTACTTCTCAAAACGACCCATTGAAAATACATGAATATCTAATTGAGAATGTTTCAGAAACCAAAGAATAGCGCCCAAAGACTTTAGGGAAAGTTCATATTCAGGTTTTGGAGCACCTAAAATTTAGAAATATAAATTTTTTCTTCATATTTAGGTTTTGTAAATTTTATAATAGTACTACTTTACATTCATCAGCGATTTCTTTAAATAAATTGGGCCAGGTAAAGTTTCCATCTTTATCTTTAAAATAGGATTCAGAGTACAGTTTCTCTAATGTTGTTGCAGCAGCATAAAATTGACTTTTTGAGGCCAGAGTTTCTTGAGATACATTTTTCAAGTAAGAACTTAGAAGACTTTTAAATGGACCATAATTTGTTCCCCTTTCTGTTATAATCTAAAAAAATAACATCAATGATATTTTCGTGTAATTTAGTAATCTTAGTGAAAACCAATACAGTTCTTTATGATAACATTCATGGCGAAGTAATTGCAAGTTACTGACACTAAAAGAAAGCTATAGGCGATTTTTATCCACCCCGTTAAGTTAAAGACTTCAAAAAACTGCAATAAAAAATAAAACATAAATTAACAGCTGTCATATTTAAATTAATTTAAAAATATATTTAATTATTCACTTAGCACTGGGTAAAAATAATAATCATATTACATAATGCATGAAAAACATTTAAAAAAGTGTAAAAAGGAGAAGAAATTTTATTGAAATATGATGAAAAAGGCGATGGCTGAAAAGTAGATTCAGAAACGCGATGAAGTTTGTCGATCAACAGTTTTCTCAGTTTTTAATCTCCTTGCAATAAACCTACCGTTTCCATGGTAGTACCCTTACAACCTGAATCAAAATATTAACAAGCCGGTTTGTGGTGTTCGTGTGATTCTTTCAGGGTTATCAAATCATAGTCAGTTTTGGCCAGGATCAGTTTTTCCAAAATCAAGCTACCAAAAGAAAAGCCAAAGTTGGCAGATTGTATAGTAACCCAAATTTTAACTATTTTCGAAATTTAAGCAAACATACCGACTGAGCAAGGCTATATAGTTCTCTTGTTCATCTGGATTTCTCTAGTAATCTTGTCTCAAACATTTTTAATAAAAGTTTTCTATTACAAAAAATTATAACTAAATCTAAAAAACTATGGATCACTCTTAGTCCAAAAATTTCATCATACCTTGAGAAAATTTACAATTTTTCCATCATTACTTTAATGCTATACAAAAATTTATAGGCAGGTTATAAGAAATGTCAAGCAAAAGTATTACAGGGATAGAGCTAAAAAAACACGCAGTAAAACCAGAGAGAACTGGAGAATCATAAATGAACTTGTTGCCAATGTTACCAACGTTTTTAATCTATTCTACTGTACAGCAATAGAAAAGCTTACAAATGGTCTGAAGCCAAAATTGATCCTATATCCTTTACCCAACATACTTCTATCAGACTTCTTTTACTCTGTTGAAATAGACCATCATGAGATTCAGCAAGTTTTTAATGTTACTAAGAACAAAAACTTCTGGGATTGATGGATTATCTATTAGAATTCTTTAAAGTCTATCAGACCAGGCGCTCTCTTCCCTGGTTTATCCCATAAATGCCTGTTTTGGGATTGTAATTTTTCCAAGCAATCTTAAAATTTCCATCGTAAAATCTCTATTTAAGGGAGGCGAATTGAATGATTCAGTTAATTCTGACTCATTTTACTGACAACTTTTCTAACTAAGCACAATATTTTAAGTACTCCTCCTGGAGGACCATTATTTGAGACTAAATGTGGGGGATGTTGCCCCTGCGGTGTTTTGCGACTTCTCCGAAGCGTTTGATTACGTGAATCATGGGTAAGCTCTTTAACTGTGGATTCAGAGGTGTTGCTTCGCAGTGGTTCTGATCATTCTTGTCGGGAAGAAGGCAGATTATTGCGTCGATCAGGGTTCTGTCTCATGGATGTCCAAAGAACCATGTAGTCCCATAGGATTCTGTGCATGGTCCTATTTTATTTCTTCTTTATATAAATGACCTTGCATTGAGTTGACATAAGAGGTCGTTTTACTATTTTTGCCGATGATACAATCATTCTATGGTCACATAAAAAGCAAGACTTGCCAATGAGGATTGTATCCGAGGTTTTATTAAAAATTAAACAATGGTGTGATGCTAATATTTTATCTCTAAATGTAAATAACACTAATTTGTTGGGCTTTAAGTTTGTCTGCAAGGACCAAGTGATAATTTGGGAACGATTAGAGATAAATAACTGTAACAGATTTCTTGGAATACTCCTTGATGATGGGTTAAAGTTTCATGAACACATTTTGGTCTAGAGACAGAGGCTGACTAGAGGGTGTTAACGGGGACCAGAGGCTGCAAAATTAGTATATTCTTATCTTGTTGCAAGATATTTGCGTTACAGAGTTGCATTTTGGAGACGTTACAGTCAATATTTCTTTAATTGTGTTTTTATTTAAAAAAATAGGTTTGTTTGTTGTAAAACCCTTATAAAGACTTGTACACCCTTATTTAAAGACTTAAAAATATTGACACTGTGCTGTTTATTTATATCAGAAACAACTTGCTTAATATATAAAAAATTCAGACTGCATCTTAATAGCATTTGTTCTGCTAAACCCTATAATATTAGGCGAAATTTTAACATTCCAATGCTCATTCCGAGAATAGAATTGTCTAGGAACTGCTTAATTTATTCAAGTATTGTTTGTTTATCGTTTAGTATTTTTTTTATCTATTTGGAAGCTATTTTAAATTCGTTCAACCGTTAACAAAACATTTTATTATTTATATATATATATATATATATATATATATATATATATATATATATATATATATATATATATATATATATATATATATATATATATATATATATATACACACACACTTTTTTTTGAAGTCAGTGAAATAGAGCTTTCATTTAAAAATACTTCATATATACTGTAGGGTTACTTGTGACATTTTTACTTACTAGCCCTGGTGGATATTCAGCAAACATAGCTAATAACTTGGAACAATGTTTATCATCATCAAACTCAGAAATGAGGAATTTGCCAATGGACGTTTCAACGAAACATATACCAAATCTACATGTACTATCATTGTTGACCTAAAATAAATAGTTTAAATGATAATACTAAAAACCTATTTAAAACTACCTCCTAATATTAATAAGAAACAAGATTTACTTTGGCAGCCACAGCATACATGAAAGCTCCTACTTCTGATCTAGGTCGAGTCATTTGAGGTCCATACACACAAGATGCCTTGGTAGTAACTTGACATATTTCTCTTCTGACTACTTTATCAAACTTTGTTGTTTTACCCATTTTTTTACACCTATATTTATAAAAAAAATGCTTATAAAATTATGGTCATTTCTTATATTTTGACTTTACCAGTTATTAGAGGTGGTATTAAAACTTGAAAAATTTTGTTTTAATAACTGGTTGCATCATCAATCAGGCAACTATTATTAAAAAAGTCAATATTATATCGGAATTCAACATGTCAACAAAAAAGCAATACAATATAAAGTAACTAACCGAATACAATATATTGCAAAAGAACAACCAGCTTTCCATGAATGAAATGCTTTAGCATAAAGAAATGAAATAAGTTGTTTCTTAACTGCTTTATTGGTAGCTTCTTGAGATTCTTGGGTAACTTGTTAAAAATAGCACTACTAAGTATTTAGGACCTCTTTTGAAGGCTGAAAATCGATGGGCATCAATTAAGATATTAGATTTATACCTCGTACTGCTTTCATGATTATTTGAAGGAAAGATAATGGGATTTCTTCTAACACATATTGCTGCCTCCAAGATAACTCTAGAGGGAAATGTCAGAAGGCAGTTCTCAGAAAAAAGCCTGCGACAACTGTCCAGGACCCAACAAAGACAAGCCTAAACAAAAGTTTCGGTAATACAAACACTCTCTCCCAATCAGTAGACTAGCACCAAAATAGAACTAAGTATTTTAACTTCCTTTCTTTTATGGAAAATGATCATTTATCGCAAGCTGATTTCTTTTGCACCATGACTTAAAATCAGATAGTATCCAGTTACAATTTTGTGGTTAGAAGAATTCATGAAAATAATGTATATAAAAAAAGCTTATATTTTTAAATTAAAAATAAGTTTTAACCAACTGAGGACAATTACGTTAAAATTAATATGAAAAAAAAACACTGTCATATTTTAACACACTGTTCTATCTTACCTCTCAGCCATCATTTCTGGCGTTTCGGTCTGTTCAATTCTTGCTACTTTGAAACCTTTATCAACTAGCGTTGTAGCCATTTTTCCATAAGCAGTTTCCGGAAATCCCGAGTGGGCAAAATCACCCTAAAATATAACATAAAACAACTATTACAAAGTTCTTCACCGCGCATTTTCGAACATATTAAGATTAAATTTGATTTTAAATGTATATTGTTTGGAATATCTCCTATATCTTTAAATATGTAAAAAACTGCAACTGTTATAATTAGTTCAGTATTAAATTAAATTTATAATTTACTAATAGACAATACTAACATCCAAATTCAGATTATAGAACTAAAAAAACAATTCAGTGAAATAAAAACGATTATATTTATATATATATTTAATACATTAGTTTTTTTTTTAGAGAGAAATAGATACAATATTACCAAAGTTTACCTTCATATAGGACAACCCCAACTGTTGAACCCCAGTCACAGCATCCATATGATACAATTCATAAAATTTACCAACTTTAAAAAATAAAATAGAATCCATATTTTGGCTTTTTAATATCCACCACTGGCGCATACCTGGAGAAAGGGAATTCAAATAGTCTTGACTAACAAAAAGAGTTCGGTAGTCATATTCAGGATCTGAGGGCCTCCTTAAAATGAATTAATAAAAATATTCTTTAGATAATAAATAAATGTTTATTGACGGACCAGCCATTTACAAAGGAAAAAAAATCGATACATAAGTATAATATAAAAAATCCCTAGTAGCACACGCATGAACAGAAACATACAATGAAACACTGAACAAATAATATGATAATTAGGCAAATACAAAAGTATATGAATTTAAAGATGTACAATACAGATACAATAATGTATAATAAAATCCCACAAACACAAAAGTTAAAACAAAGAGATATACAATGGGTGGGCAAATATAAAATATATATACCAAAACAAGTTACCACCTATAGATAAAATGACTAGATACACATATCACAGTGCATTCTTCATCTTTGAGCTCAATGAACTTAATGAATCAGAAAAGATATCGAGATCATTTCCGAATTTATTCTGAGAGATGATGATAATCCATAGTTTGTTCTGTGATAAGGAACACTAAACAGACTGAAGTCTTTCAAAACTCTCTGTGGAACGTTTATATCTATCATAGCTAGTAATTCAGGACAATCTATTAACCCATGCAAAATTTTATAAAAGGTGCGCGTATCGATATATGTTCTCCTTTCCCTAAGAGGTATCAAATTAATAGACTTAAGTATTTCTTCATATATGATGTTTTCACTTGGTATCCCCATTTTGAAACCTACAAATCTAATAAATCTCCTTTGCGCTCCTTCAATCTGTTGAATATACTGCCCATAGTAAGGAGATCATACCTGGCAAGCATATTCCAAGACTGACCTAACATAGGAACAAAATAATGTTCTAAAGTAAGCAATGTTATTAAAATCTTGCAAGGTTCTTTTAATAATATAGTAATTTTAATGCTTTATTAGTAATATGATTAACATGAAAGTTAAAACTTAAATTGCTGTCAAAATATACTCCTAGGTCTTTGAGCTCTTTTTTAGTTTCAAGTAATATATGCCTAATGCGATAGAATTTCAAGACAAAACATTTACTTGCATTCAATTGCATACCATTTAAATTGCACCATTCACTCACAGCATTCAAATCTTCTTGAAGTCTCATACAATTTTCCACATCCTTGACTATTCGAAAAATCTTTAAATCGTCTGCGTATAAAAGACATTTAGAATATTTCACACATTCAGTCACATCGTTGATAAAAATATCGAATAAAAGTGGAGCTAAATGCGAACCTGCGGTACGCCAAATGAGACTAAAAATCTCGCTAGAAACCAAATTGCCATTTTTACCTGCTGTCTCCTATTTGTTAGGTAACTATAAAACCAGTGTAAAAGGTCACCAAATATGCCATATTTTTCCAACTTTCTCAAAAGTAAATGTAGTGATTTACCTTGTCGAAAGCCTTAGAGAAGTCCGTGTAAATAGAGTCAATTTGATTAGTATCCTCAAGAGAATAATGTGGGCTAATAAAAAATTAGTCAAAATTTCTTATTTTTTTGTTTCCGAGTTTTGATTGAGAAATATAAATTTCTTAATTTTAATTTGAAATCTATTTATTTTCTATTAACAGTAAAATTTTCTGAGAAACTTACCTTTTCTGAGCATCTCGTATTTTTTCAGGCTTAATAAAATCCAGAGTTTCATGTAACCACCCAGAATTGGTATCACTTTCCCAAAAAGATTGTTTGGTTTCTTTGGATTCAGTCTTAGTTGACTCCTCTTGTTTTATGTCTGTTTTTTTATCACTTTTTGAATATCCAAATAATTCACTAATATCTTTTTTAGAGGTATTTTGTTGATTGGGTTTTGCCTTTGGTTTTGTTTTTGATGAGGCTTTTGGTGAATCAGAAATTTCATCTTCTGATGAAGATGATGAAGATTCAGATCCATTCCATGACGATTCACTTCCAGAATCAATTTTCTTTTTCTTATTTGGAGGGCTATTTTTCTTCTGAAGCTTTTTTCTGTTTGGCGATTCATTTTCAGATTCTGATTCACTGTCAATTACTGCAATACGACTGCGTTTGGAAGGACGTTGCATTTCCTCATCACTATCTAAAATTTATCCGTGTTTCAATATAGTTATGACTTTATTTAATGTACGCTAATGTTGCAAGATAGTTCTGCTTTTAAACCACATATTCCCATTTTATCATATATACAAAACTAGGTTAAATAAACAAGTATTTTAGAAAGGCCAGAAAAAAAAAGTGTCTTTCATATATAAATATTGAAACATTCATTATAATACTAATCATAAGTTAATAGGCAAATAAAACAACAACCCTGATGGGCCACAGATGATGTTATAGTCTACTGTAATTCCCATAAACTTCCGGAGAGTTCGAGTGGTTCCAAGTAGCAGTACCTTTTGCGTAAGTGTTCGCCAAGAAATTAGCGGAACACTTTTCAGTACTACTCTGATTGATGATAGAATTATGGGGATCGTCCGGACGCTACTCATTCCCCACTGTCTGCATATTTGTACCTCCAGACAGGCGTGGATCCAAGGGGGGGGGGCGATCGCCCCCCCCCCCTCCCCAAGAGCTTTGAGTTCAGGAAAAGAGACCCGATATTGCCTCTTATACTATGGTTTATTCAAGAACTAGAGCGAATAATACATCATTTATTACGCTTTTTTTTCTTCGCAAACTACCTGTGTTCTTTAGTCCGATGTCTTTGGGAATGGGTTAGAAATTTTATAATCAAAAATACCGATCTATAATAATGGACTATTTGGGTTAGATAACAATAGATATTTGGAAGTGTCATAGGCGTCGGAAGAAGGTTTATTTTACCACTAAGTATTTATGGCATAGAATGTTATTTCTGTAATAAACTTAAAATAAAAAGTTTTTATAACATTATTTTATATCTTATGATTTCTTAATAATTCACATACACTACAAGATGTAGATAATTTTGACATATTTAACACAAATCACAACTGTATTTTTATTATTTTTAACTTTGTCATAGAACCCGTTTTAGGCATATTAAAAAATAAAAAAATATATAAACAATATTAAACAATAAAACACAACAAAAAAAATTTAAATAATAACTTGTGTTTATATTGGTAAACATTACGTATCTAATTCCTAATCAAAGTCAGTGAAGCTATCTTCGCTCAAGTTTGGTTCCTCTATCTCACCGATCATGAGATCGAGTTTCCACATTTTGTTTTATTCTTTTATTTTTTTGATTTTTTACAATTTTTCCGTAGTAACTTTATTCAAAAAAATATTTCAAAAGTTCAGTTAAATTACTAATTTTGTAAGTTGTGTTATTTCTAGCAACTCTACCTTTTACTTCAGAAAGAGATATTTCCTTCTCCAACGGACATTTTCCGGACGATCTATAAGAACAGATTTTCTATCTGGTTTTTACTAGCAAAAATTAAGTTCTCAGAGTAATTTCCAGAATTCAGTTCTTTTAATTTCAGGTAAATCGCGATCTTCATTGATTTTAGTTAGAATTTAGTCGACGGTTAGGATCTACTTCTCATAATAAAATGTATGTACAACTCCTTTTATTGCAGTTTTCATCTCTTTTTCGAATGAGGTTTTTCGTCTGCCTGTGATCGAATGTGGCTTGGGAGTACTAACAATTCCAGTCATTTTTTCCCCTTCAGTATTCGGTACATAGTAGATTTTCCAACTGCTGTTATGTTGGAACACATCTCAACAGAGCTTTTAACATTATTATCTGCATATTGATATCTTAAGGCATCATAAACATTCATCGTAATAAGTTTTTCGTTGAGGAAAAAATGCCTTGGTTTAACGATTTTGGAATAAATATAGAGGTGGAAGCCATATCTTTTGGGTATCTCACCAATCTCAAATAATATATAAATACAAGCACAAACAAGATAAATCATTAAGGACACACTGTAAGGTGTACTTTGCTAACTGATAGAAATTAAATTGAACTATCAGCAATTTTATTGTTGTACTAAATTTATAAAAGTTTATAATATTTAAATATAATTAAGTTTACGGCAGTTCTCAGTTACCTGCGGCACTGGAGCAGGTACGTTGGAGGTTTCGGTAACTGTTTAATCACTCTCTTCAGTTCTTGAATATAGTATAGGAATGTGTATGTTTGCGATCGCCCCTCCACTTTCCAAGAGCTCTGAGTCAGGAAAATAGAACTGATTCTGCATTTTATATTACGAATGTGTATGCTGCGGGTACCCCCCCCCCCCCCCCCCGTTGATAACTCGTTTTTCTTGCTATAGCCCTCCCCCAAGACCTTTGAATTCAGCAAAATAGACCCGATTCTGCCTCTTATATTAGGAACGTGTATGCTGCTGGAATCCTCAGCCCTTGTCAGCAACTTGTTTTTTCCTTGTGATCGCCCCCCCCCCTCTCCAAGAGCTTCAAAATCAGAAAAATAGACCCGACTCTACCTTTTATACTAGAAATGGGAATGTCGCTGGTGTCTACTCCCCCCCCCCCCCCCCCGGTCGACAACTTGCTTTCGCTTGCCATACTGTACTTTTGTGATATCACCGCCCCACCCCTAAAGAGAGAGACTGGATCCGCCCCTGCCTCCAGGTGTCATATTTGGCGATGTTTTCATTATGCTTCTTCCTTAGATTGATTTGGTTAGGGATGACGACTTCGATTAGTGTTGCTCACTTGGATATTTTATCTACTGAAATGAGGTCTGGTCTGTTACGTGCAACTCTACGATCCGTAAGCAGAGTTTGATCCTAGTACAGCTTGAACTCGTTGCTCTTCAGTATAGATTACGAGCTGCATTCATATTATGGCACTTTCTTTATGTACACCAGTTTGAATTTTTCTGCCAATCCTTGATGGATAATCTCGGCGATAGAATCGTGTTCCTCTTTGTACTCCGATGCGGTAAATGCTTGGGCATCCTTCCGTTAGGTGCTGAATTGTCTCTGATGTTCGATACCCATATCGGCATTAATCGAGAGGTCTTCGGATCGAGAAGTCTTTGAATATGTATTTCAGATAGTTTCTTGTTGGGATGACTTGATCTTGAACAGCTAGTAGGAGGCTTCAGTTTCAGGAAACATTTGCCATCACGCCAACCGGTAGTTCGACGGTAATTTGTCGACTTCTTTCAGATGTCGTCTTGTGGCCAGAATTGAAACTTCTTTTGGTATGATTGGTGATGAAAGTTCATGGTCCCTCAACCGCAATGGTGTTGAATCGCCTGCCTAGAATATTGCCGGTGTGTAGCACGCACAGAAGACTCTGCTAACTTTTAAAAATATGAGTGTAAGTTTGTTAGCTGTTGATCCAATTGCTTATCAATATGTACCAATGCTCTTTCTTTATCGTATTTTGGTAGTGTTGTATGTGCAGTGCAATATGAGGATGATGTTTGTGTGTGCCTTTCCTCTGTCGACTTTCAATGTCCGTCCTGCTTCATTTCACAATTCCGAAAGAGTAACTGAGACCAGAGCACGCTTAGGAGTTGAATTCCTTAAATAGATTTTTACTGTTTGGGTTGGTTCGCAGTACTGCCCTTAGACATCTTATGAACTCGTTAGTTAATTTGGTCTTCATAATTCGTCAATACTTTGTGCTTATTTCGTATCCAAGTATTTATAGACCTGTTCTGTCTCCATTGTCGCAATGGTTCTCCATCTCAAATGCTCCCGGTTGTATCTTTTCTTTAGTTGTGTTTAAAATGCAGCATTTTTCAAGAGAGAGAACTCCCTATAATTTTAAATATTTGTTCCAGCTGATTTCTAGTAGAGGTCATCAATTTGAGATCATGCATAGACTGAAAATAATTTAGTTTTACTATCTCATTATGATTGTTCTTAATACTAAAACCGCATTTGGTGAAATTTAAATGACTTTACCGTGGGTTCATGGCAAGGTAACAATAATGAGCTTAATGATTATCCTTGAAATATTTCTCATAGTATTGGAATTGTGTTTGTCCCGATGTTATTGCAGGAAAGTATATGCATTTGAATCCTAGTTCTCCGCGTTGACATGAGGTGTTTTTAAAAGAACATAATACGTACATTGACTACATATTATCAGTCTAGCTGTCAGTCAGTCATGTGGCACTGAGTCAAAGGCTTTTTGGTAGTCCATGTAGGCGGCGAAAAGGTACGTATATAAATTGCTTTTTTGCTGAGTTGCAATGATGCTGTTTTGCTCGCAGTGTGTATGGATACGTTGTGTCAAGCAGGATGTGATCATCTTGTACAGGGTGGTAAGGATGAGATTGGCTAATATTTTGCTGGATTTGTGCATTAAGCTGATTTTTTGGCAAGAGGTACGTGACTTCTTCTGTAAGAAACATTGGAATTTTCTGTGGATCAGGCAAAACATCATTTATCAGAATAGTCGAATAGTCAAGTAGTTGGTGCATACTCCAAAACTTTTTAAGCCAGTAGTTCTGGACATGCTTAGGACCCGGGGCTTTAACGATGTTAATGATTTCCTCAGTGCAGGGCTTGAATTGCATCTGATCATAATTCTAACTGACTTGATGTTCTTCATTGATCCAGCTAGTGTTGATGTTGCGGTGGATGGTTGTACCTAGTTAACCTTTCCAGAGCTCTTTTACTTTTATACAGGTATGTGGTACTTTATATCTCACACATTAAGATCCGTTCTGAAAGAATCAGCCGATTCATATAAACAAAAAACTCTATGAAATTATTATGTGAGGTAATATCCACAATAGCTTTAAGAATGTTAAGTAAATATTTAATTGACAAAGGCTTCTACTTACTCAGGAATATTTTGAGGATCATAAAATTCATAGGATAATTAACTAAAACTGTGTGTTCTATTATTGTTTATTTTGTTTTTATGCTAGGTAACTAGTTTTTAATTATTTGATATATATGGTGTTGTAGAATTTCGTTGAGTTCACGATTTATTGGACGATTTTCGACGAAGTATGAGCGTGAATCATGCGAGAACTTGGCGTTTAAGTTCTCGGCAATGATACCAAGTCGTATTGCTTTGTCTCGTATACGATGCCCTCTCAACATTCATCGAGGTACGAGCATCGCTTGTAGATGTATTGGGAATCGTAGCGAAAAACTTCATTGCTGTTGACCGAAACTAACGAACTGTTTCAGAAATTGCTAAGCGTTTGGGAGTTGAGTTTGTGGTATCCCGTGCCTGGATTTATCCGTTCAGGATTGTTGCCAATCGGGGTAAGGTTGGATGTGGATTTCAAACGCTTTAAGAAAACGGTTTTTGATTTCAGTTCTCTGACGATTCAGTGCACTTTTAACCGCTTTTAAGAATGCCGTTCGGTGGCCGATTCTTGGAGAACGGCGCTAGAAACCCGTTTCTGCAACTATGGCTTGTGTCTTGTGTGAATAACTATATAATTCGATTTGTACGGTAAGGAATTTAACTTCCGATCGCAGACTTTATATCTAATTAACTGTCCCGAGTCACAGTTTTTGTTTTTGTACATCAAGCCATTACTCGTCTCTGCAGTTTTTTTGTTCCAACACCTCTAATATATTTAAATTGTTTATCATTCAAAGAAAAACTGTCTTCCATGCATAAATATTGAATCATTTATTAAAATACTAATCATAAGATAAGCAAATAAGACAACAAAAAGAAAAATGATAAATAGAATGAAACGATAATATAATAATTAAAACAATAATAGTTGCGCATAACACACCAGACCTCATTTTAGTGTTTAAAACATTCAAGCAAGCAACACTAATAGAAGGTGCCATCTCTAACAACAACAATCTAAGGGATAAGCATAATGAGATCGTCAAATACGGGGGCCTGGAAGCACAAATAAGTGGGGAGTGAATAGCATCCGGTAGATCCTCATAATTCTATCAACTAGCGTCGTACTGAAGAATCTTCTGCTTAATATCAAGGGATTGGATCTTAGTCAGCACCTGTATGAGGTCATGCAAAAGGGAGTGCTACTTAAGACTGCTCGAACTATCCAGAAGGTTATGGGAAATGCAGAGGTTAATAAATAAATTAATAAATTTTTATTTACAATTTATAATTTTACTTCCAACATGTACAAAAAAAAGGTCTCTGTAGAACAATAATATGATTTATGGATAATTACAGACATCACAAATTCTTGCCAATAAACACATGTTTGGTATTACAAATAACTTTTTAACCATTATTGTAAAATATTAAAAACATCATAAATTTAGCCAAAAAGTGAAAAATAAGGATTTTATTAGCAGTGTGGAAAATAAGGCTAAAACTATATGGTACCTTGTCAAAACCTAAAGGAATAAAAATTACTTTCAAATACA
Source organism: Diaprepes abbreviatus (assembly GCA_034092305.1). Classification (NCBI taxonomy): domain Eukaryota; kingdom Metazoa; phylum Arthropoda; class Insecta; order Coleoptera; family Curculionidae; genus Diaprepes; species Diaprepes abbreviatus. Next base: position 7,136,653 of record JASJET010000210.1, on the reverse strand, counting down.
GTGTTGGATAATTGACATTTTAAACAATATAGGATTCACACAACCAGAGATAATATAATAATAATTAATAACTTTAGTAGAAAACAATAAAAAATTGAAAATTTAATACTGACATATACGTTAAATATAAATCAATTTTAATATAATTAATAATAGTAACTCAATACACGTAAACAACAATGAACATGGAAGTGAGTAAAAAAATCACCTGGATGACTTAACATCTATATGTGCTTAATGAATAAAATCAGTAAAAGAAAAATCAACATTACAAAGTATGGATATGTGGATGTGTAAGTATGTGTATGCCGGATTGTGTACATGTGATATGGATTGCTTTTTTTTGTGTCTCTTTGAAGGCCATCCAACCAAATCCAAAAATTACATTCAGGAAAGAATTATATTAAATCTATCAATATTTTGAACAATATATATATTCTATGTCTTTTTTTAAATAACCTAAACTTGACAATATTTCTTATCTTCATGGATATACAATTGACAGGTTTTGGTGCCAAATAGCTTATAGATCAAAGATTAAGGTTTCTATTATCGCTAGGAACGATAATATGTTTGTTAGTTTTATTAAGGGTTTCATAAGAAGGCTTTATAGCTGTTCAAAGCTGTATTTTTATACATAAAAGAACACACTTCCAGCACATACAATGAACAGATACCCAAAAATGTCATAATTGTAAAACAGTCTGGCTGAAAAAAGCCTTTTTTATTGATTACTTTAAGTATGTAATTCTAGACCACCTTTAGAGACCTCAATGCATTATTGAAGAGACAACCCCACACAATAATTTCATATTGTATAAGAGATTCCATAATGGACTTATACCCTATAATTAACATTTTTTTATTTAAGATGTAAAATTTGTATAATTGTTTTCTTATGTTTGATGCCAGTTTAATAACTTGTTGGTCCCATTTTAAATGTTTATACAGTATTACACACAAATCTTTTGTAGATGAAAGTTTCTAGATATTACCATTTAAATCATCAACATGAATATTCTCAAAGGTTGGATGATTTATTTCAGATATAGAAAATGCTATATAATTTGTTTTTGTAAAATTCAGAGACAATTGATATCACATAATCTTTCATTTCATACCTGTTGATATTAAGGATCTATTAATTAAATATACATTCATTAAAGAGTTAATATACATAATAAAGAGTAAGAGCCCTAATACCGTGCCCTGGGATACTCCCATGTTTATATCTAGCAGGTTACTTAAAGTATCTCCAATTTTTAAGTATTGTTTTCTACCCTTCAGATAATTTTGGAATATCGTCCGACAATGGTACTCCTAATCCCATACTTATTTAATATCTGCCAAAGCTTTTGCTAGATCCAAGAAGACTACTATGCATCATTCATTGTTCTTTAATTTTTCTGTTACTTGTTTAGTTAAGTGATAAACTGTGTGGTGCTCAATCTACCGAGAAATCCCTACTGATTTTTGGGAAGTATGCCATTTACCCGAAGGTAATTCAGGAGCCTGTCCCTAAGACACTTCTTAAATATCTTGCAAAAATTGTTTATTAGACTAATAAGTCGGCAATTGGTACTATTTGACTTATTATATTTATAAATAGGGGTAACTCTTGAGGTTTTAAATGGGGCCATAATATCATCTAGGGCCCGACAACATACAAAGGGCCTTCCACAGAGCTCTGTCCTTATGATATCTGAGTATATCTGGGATTAATGAATGTTCCCTGAACGAAGTGCAAAAAAATATATGGGAAAACAATAATAATAGACAAATAATATATATTGATATTGATGAATACAGGCAAATTATTAATTATTATTTCATAAATAATTAACTAGTCCTTACCATCATTCTGCATTACTTTCTTAACATTTTCTTTTTTATTTACAGGAGTGCTTGAGCCGTTTCCTTTAGAAGTTCCATTTTCGAGGCTTTTCTTCGGTGTAATTTTTCCTTTTGGCGATGAAAAGTAATTGAATAGAGTGTTGGTTTGACTTGGCCTTTTAGCCATGGTGAATATTTTATTTTTAAAATTAAACAACAAATTGCCAGAAAAATAAACTAACAATAAAATTTTCCCGGTAAAATATTTGACATTTGATGTATCTTTTTTTTATACAATGTTGGTAATAGTTACTAGTAACGACCAAAGAGGATTCATTATTATGAATAATCTTTGTAACAAGATACTACTTTTTTATGGGAACATTGTCAAAGAGGATAAATATTGTGAATAATCGTTGTCATTGTCTTCAAGTTGCTGCAAGGCTTGAAGACTTTGAGAGACCCTTTAAGTATATATACTACTGGAGGTAGCATTCATTGTTCTGTCCGCATTGTAGGACCGAGTGAGAGAAAAAGCTAATAGCGTTATATACTATCTTATTCACGCTGAACGCGATTGGTTGAGCATGGTTTCTTTGGCCAATCGCGTTCGGAGCGAGAGAGATAGTATATAACGTTATATCTCTCATTCTGGCGAGTAACGAGCTCTTCCCAACAGTCAGTCGGCCAATAACGCCCGGAGCTCCGTAGAATATGATTGAAGACTTAGTTTTTCAAGTTCAATCCAATGGTCTTGAAAAAAGAAGACGATTCGGGTCAATTTTTGTTTATTATTAACCTCTATTAAAAATGTAGAATATTTTATCAAAATAATGAAAAAATATCAACGACTCTTTTTAATAATAGTATCAGTAATCAGCCTTAGCTTGTTTCTTATTTATAGACACCATTATAACCGATTACACCATGTTTTAGAAGTTTTTAATTTTTTTGGAACTCCATGTAACTTTTCTGAGTTACAACAATATTCGGAGGATCTGCCAGAGCATGACTGGGGCCCTAAACCTTTCTGGCAACAGGTGAATGGTAAAGAATATATCTACAGTGCCTTTTTAGTGGAGAAAAATAAAGTTGAAGGAATCGGAGTAAGGCATAACAATGTGGCTGCCCCAAAAACTTGTGTTTTGAATTTTGAAGATGAAAATAAGCCTTTTAAGGGGAAATTAACCGTCCTAAACCTTGAGGAACATAAGCCTACAGGATTTGTTGTTTATAAGTATACCTGTACATTTTTAAATGAAAAAATTCCATATTCTATAGCTTTTAAATCACACAGTGAACGAAAGTATGTTTCTTTGCTTATAACTGGCAATCTATATAGAAAAATAAATTTGAATGTAACAGTGTGTGTTCCTCCAGATAATTTTACTAAGAAATCATTGCTGGAATTTTTAAGTTTTCAGAATTTGTTAGGTGTTGATAGTTTTATAATCTATTTCGAAGAAAATATACCCTATAAGTTGATTAAACTTTTGAAGAATTTATCTAGGACTCTTAATATGTGGATCACTTTCTTGCCTTACAATATGCCATATTTTTTACCTACTAGTTTTATTTCCAGTATCATAGAATATGATTGCCAATTGAGAACACAAGGTCATTCAAAATACTCACTAGTTTTAGATGTAAATGAGTACATAGTGCCTTCTTTTGATTCGACTTTTAATAGTAAATCACCTACTTTACGCCTACCAATAAAGAAGTTCTGTTTAAATCATGTAAACAAAAACCGACCGATGATTCTTCAAAATTTTGAATTGCTTGATGATTATAGTTTTAACGAAGTTAAGAAAGTGAATAAAAACAGTTTTAGCGAAAGTACTAATGTTTTAAGAAAATTTCCAATTATTTTTGAGAAAAGTTGTGTTATACATAGGTATGAAAAGTGTGAAAGAGGAGTGAAAACTAAGACTGATGTTTCTGTGAAAAGTTACTCAACTGATTTGACAAGAAGTACACTAGTACAATTGTTAATACATGAAGAAATAAATGTTAAATGAATTTTATGAATGATTGTAAAGAAATATTGTAGAAATTAGAGTAACATAATAATTAATTGATATTCTATCTACTATACCCACCTTATTCTTGTGGTATTTTTGGTTGTGTCGATTCAGAGGAACAGCAGTTGGTAATTTTTTATCTGTTCCAGAAATTATATCATTTACTTATTGTTATGGTCTTTTGGCTACGTTATTTTTATTCCCAATGTGTTTAGGTGAAAATCTCATTAAAAACGAACAAAAAACAATTTAGATGTTAGTTAGGTGGTTTAAAAGTGATCTTGAACAGTTCTTTCTATGATAGGTAGTTTTAATTGTGCTTATAAAATAAGATTGTTGTGAACTGAATGAAATAGTTTCTTCATAAGTTGTTTAGATTTGTGATAAATGAAATGTGACCAAATTTTTTATGGATATACTTGTAAAAGTCATATTTAGGACATAGATTTTTTAATATTATAAGTAATTGTTTGTTGAAAAACAAATTAATACTGTTAAATATAAAATATGATGCTCTAAACACTAGAATTTTTTATTTCCTTTCCTTTTTATGGTTCTGTAGGAACCTTTATAGCTTCATCAAGTCTGTGTGTAAGTTTTAACCTTATAACTTACTCAGTTTTTAAACTTTTGCAATGAAATTTTGCAGGTCCATCCCTTCCAGTAATCTGAGGCGAAATTGGGAAAAATCATTTAGGGTATCTACCCTTGGGTGAAACGAAAAAATTTTTTTTTGTTGATCTCATAGAATGGGATATCTTTGGATAGGTCTTCCAAAATACAAATAAATGTTTCATAACAAATTTTTTATTTAGTCACTTCATTCGTGAAATATACGTCTCCAAAGTGGCTTTTTATAAGTCCCTTCTCTCTAACTTTCTAAGGATACATTTTAAAAGCTGAAAAAATTTAAGATAATTACTCTTACTAAATGTGTGCAGTAAAAATTATCATTTGTGATTTAAGTCAACTTATTGGTGAGATATCAAAAAATAACTTAAAAATTTAATTCTGTCTTTTTTGTTTATCCAATCTAATGGGGTTTCCTTGAATAGGTCTGTAAACGCCGTTAAATATGAACAAGATATTTTTTATTTAACCGTCTCATAATATATACCTGTAAAATTGCATATAATTTGTGCCCGTAAAGTTGCATACAATTATTGCCCTATTTTGTGAATTTTATTGCCTTATTTTATGAATGCATACAATTATGGCCCTATTTTTAGTGGAGAAAAATAAATTTTAAAGGAATCAGAATGAGGCATAACAATGTGGCTGTTCCAGAAATTTGTGTTTTGAATTTTGAAGATTATTACAAGCCTTTTAGGGGGAAAGTAACCATTTTAAACGTTTAAAATATATAATTAGAGAAGAACTTGTTTTGTTGCCTAAAAAAATAATTATCGCTTGTAGTGAAGAAATAGTTTTGGTTTATCATAAACTCGCAGAATCACTACAACAAGACTCAGAAATAAAAAAATATTTATCTTATACTGAGCAGTACAATAAACAAGAAGGTGATGTTAAAGATGGCCCTACACCCAGAAATATTTTTCGCTTTTACTGCAGTAACGAGGAAGTAGCTATGAGAATTTGTTCCTTAGACGTATACTTGTACATTTTTAAATGAAAAAATTACATATTTTGGACGAAAGTATGTTTCTTTGCTTAAAACTAGCAATCTAGGTATACAATTTTAGTTCTTGTCTTCGCTAGCTACTTTATGTTCATACCCCATGTATTGAGGTGAAAATCTCATAAAAAATGTATTTACAAATGCCAATTTGGTGGTTTTAAAAGTGATTTGGGATTTATAGTTCTTCCTATGATAGGTAGTTTTAAACTTTCTTATTAAAATAAATTTGTTGTGAACCGGATGAAATAGTTTCTTCATAAGTGGTGTAGGTTTATGATAAATGTGACCAAATTTTTTATTGATATATTCTTAAAAATTATATATAAGAAATCGTTTTTAACATTGTAAGTTGTTGTTTGTTTGAAACAAATTAATACTGTTAAATATAAAATATGATGCTCTGAACACACGAATCATTTATTTTCTTTTTAGGCTTCTTTAAGAACAAATAGTTTTTATCATGTCTATCCTTTTGTTTGTCCATCCATAAGTAAGACATAGCTTCATTAGTTTTTAATTTTTTGCAACGAAATTTTGCAGGTATATCCAATTCCGTAACTTAAAAATAGATCTGAGGCCAAATAGAGAAAACACTTAGGGTACCTCTACTTGTTTCAAAAGTAGAGATGAAAAAAAAATTGTTCACCCCTGCGAGTGGAATATTGTTGAATAGATCTTCCAAAATACAAAAAAATGTTTTATATTACATTTTTTATTTCATCGCTTCATTCGCAAAATATAGGCCTTCAAAGTAGCTTTTTGAATGTCTCCATCTAACTTTCCAACTGTAAATTTTTAAATTTCGAAAAAATTTTGATGTAATAATGCAATGAAAATTATCACTAGTCAGTTAAGTCAACTAATTTTTTAAGAGATAAAAAAATTAACTGTTAAAAACGTAATTTCGCCTTTTTTGTTTATCCTATTGAGTGAGGTACTGTTGAATAGGTCTTTAAAAATGCAAATAAATATAAATATAATATATTTTATTTAGTCGTCTTATAACATAAGCCTCTAAAGTTGCTTATGATTGTCGCCCTATTCTATAAATTTTAGTAAACGCATTGGGCAAGGTAATAATCTGTTAAATGGGTTGCAGATTATATGAGACTCCTTGATATAGAAGCGCGTGTTGTTTCCCATACTTTTGTAAGGTTCGATTTTTCCAGAATTATGTGTTTGATTTGTCAGTTTAAACAAAACTTTTTTTTAACTAAATTCTGTCTTAATTTGTTTTGGAAAGAAATTTGAAGTTGTCTCTGCCCTCCAATTTTTTTAATATATTAACGGTAGATTCTAAAAATCTGAAAAAATTCCACAAATCTGAAACAATTCAATGAAAATTGATATGATTAAGTTAGGTGTACTAATTCATGAAATACAAAAAAACCTTTAAAATTTAATCCCTAATGTTACAATATGTATTCCGACAAGAAGTTCATCTTTTGTGATAAAATTTTGCAGGCATATGTTTTCAATTAACGCAAAGACAGACGTGCAACGAAATTTCACAAAAAACTAACAACATTATTAGTCACTTCAGAACCCTAACATAATGCGTGCCTAACACGCAGTTAACCACTTTTTTATGGTTGTTTCCTGTTATTATTATATATGATTTTAAATTTAATGAATGTATGTGTGTTTTTATTGTCTCTTTTTTAGTTAAAATTTTTTTTGTAACTTTCCTAGTTTTGTTAGTCTTTAAGTTCATCTTTTGTATACCGATACTTTTATTTGACTTGTGTAAGTATTTTTTTTTGTACATTGACATTAATAAAAAATTTTGAATCTTAAAATTAACCTTATTCGTAAATCAATACTATAAGAAAATTAAATTTATTAGAATGTTTATGAAGGTTTAAACTAAGGTGGTATATATTTAAAATATTAATTTAAAAAATACAATTGATTTTTAATTTGTTTGCTTTATTAAGTTTTAATACCATAATATTCTAGAAATGTGCTTCACTAGGCTAATATTTTAAGCTAGTTGAGACGTGGAATTCTTTTGTAACCAAGTGTTGATTATTCTTCATCAGTGACAGTAAGCAGAAGTGTAAAAAATGAATAAGCCGTTTTCAGAACCTAAAAAAAATAGAATATGTAGTTTTGGAAAAGTGTGAATCTAAATTTATCCATCGTGGGTACCGTATAAATTTTGAATGCATATCAACCTTTCTTACACATTTGTATGGAAAAACTATACCTCGTCTATGATATTTATTAACGAAACTTCGCCATTTCATCAGTATAGATTTATTTTGTGAACTCGAAGATTATTTTAAAAATTTTGCTAAGAATAATTTCTGTAAAACATGTAAATGTGAATACTTCGTGAATAGTGTCAGTACGTACTAATCATGGGCGTAGCTGAAAGGGCTGGGTAATATAAGAATAAAAGGAAAGTTTATTCGAATTTTATTTTACTATTCCTTTTATATAATTTCTCTTAAAATTAATAAGTATGTTTTGAGGAAAGTTAAAGATTAAACATTTTGCGGGATATGCAGAAATGTCTTTCATCAGAAATCGACTCGTTTCATTTAAATTTCGTATGGCCCGTTGTGTGCCCGCTGAATAGGGTGATATTTTTATTTATATTTGGAAAATTTTTCATAAATTGTACAAGTTATAATATTTCTCGGGCTCACACCGATTCCATGTTATCATTTTCTAGTTGCATTCACAAAACATAAAAAGTGGCATTATTTAAATTAGTATAACGTTCTAATGTCAACTGGTTGCCTAAATAGTTATGTTATTTTTAATATGTTAATTATACCTAATAATAGTTTAAATCCAATTTTTGTTGGTACTAATTATAAACTTCGCATTTGTGGCAATTTTTAATATTTAAATGTATTTAAAGGAGTTTTTAACATTTAAATGTATTTAAGGTGACAATTAAAGATTTCAAGTGACAAATGCAACAACGGGCCCTTTTCAGGACTTTATTGCTATGTTTTTATCCTTAATTTTCCTAGTAAATGCTTTATTTGCCGATATAGATAATATAAAGTAGTGACGTCATGTGAATGTTTAGACAGGTAATGTCACTATGTCAGACAATAGAAATTGGACAACTTCGCCCAAAAGTTCTAAACCGACATATATATATATATATATATATATATATATATATATATATATATATATATATATATATATATATATATATATATATATATATATTTATATATATATATATATATATATATATTTATATATATATATATATATATATATATATATATATATATATATATATATATATATATATATATTATTTATTTACTTAAGACGTTTGTCGCCTGCTGCTACTTCTTTATCATCGGCAAATTGTAATGTATTTATATAGATGAGATGCTTAGCTGTATTCCCATTTTATGACATTTCTGCTTCCATTTTGATAAAACTTTCTTCACATATATCTTGAATAATGTGGATTAGATACAGCATCCCTGTCTTAATCCTTTTGCGATATTAAATGATTTCGATAGCTTATTTCCGATTTTGATTTTGAATTTGAATCTTTATATAGGATCATTATAAAACATGTAAAACAATAATCGCCTAACCTATAGTCGCTGTGAGAAGAGCATAGATTGAGAAGAGTTTAACTGTGCTTATTTTACCAAGCATAGGAAAGCTAGAAGCATTATTTATGTAGCTAAGCTATTTCTAGAGTCTTTGTCTTATTCTATATATGAACATGGTCATTTGTTCCTTTTTTTAATCAAATTTCGTCATCTTTTAACAACACAGAAAATAAAACAGTTTATGTGTTTCTTCACACCCACACAACCATCTATTTTTATCAGAACTATATATTTTTATAAAATTTGCGTCAGCGACACTTTTTTTTTCTACTTTATTCTTAAATTTCTACATCAGGTATTGACCATCCTGACTCTTTCACTCCAAGTTTTTCTTTCAAAAAGAGCGGACTGAAAGAGATAAAAAAAACAACTTTGTCTGTAGTCATAGCGGCAAACAAAATGACTTTTAGTAGCAAAGCATAAATACATCGACTTAGAAAAATGAAAATCATGTAAATACCTTAATAAATACCAAATAAATTACTAAAACTAAACTTAAAATATATTTTTTAGAATAACGAAGTGCAAACAAAACAAACACCAACGCCGAAATAAAAAAAGAAGGAAAAAGTATTCGAAAAAGTTTAAAATAAAAGTAATTTAACAGGACGTTTTTAGAAAAAATTATGTATTGCCGTGGCACCGTAGGCCTACCCTACTAAAAGATCTAAACTAGGTGCAGTTGAAAGCTATTACATTTAAAGTTGGAGGAAAATTATAATAAATTCATCCCCGGAAAATTAAATATTTTTTGTCTATAAATACCGTTTACTTACCGACACAAATCTAACCAAAGAAATTGTGCCCAAATATTTGACTTTTAGAGTTACTGGGTGCTGTGCTCTAGCTACAACCAAGATTATATCCCTTCTCAGTTGTATATCGACTTGACTCTCTTGCCATTTGCTGTTGTAAGCTGAATCAGCTATCTTCATGGACTAAAATTATTCCCTATTTGGTAAGAAAAACTGACAATAAGATGTCTTAAATGCAGATTTTATAATTAAATGTTACCAAAATAGCACGAGAATAATAAGATAAAATTATATAGGCCCTGTTACTTGCCTCATTTTCCAGCTTTTGAGCATAATAACAAATCAGGAAAAATAACAGCACCCAACCGAAGAGAAGCATAGTATATCTTATTCTGTCTTGCATTGTGCTACTGGAGTTAGCAATTTGATAGCTGATTACAGCTAAGGTGCACGACGTCACCGTTACGTATATTACGAGCATGTTGCTGAAAATGGTGCAGACTCGTTCTGAATATCTAAAAATGAACTTATTTTTTTAGAGACATTTACGTATATGCTATGAAATTATTAAGAAATGCCATTTGGCTTTTTGAATGTAAACAAAACTGTTAGGAACTTGTAATATATTTGGTTTGGGTACTCAAGGGGGGGGGGGAGTTCATAGCTACTTTTAGGCCTCCTCAATATTTTTATATATATATTTATGCTTTTTGCCCGAGGAGTCGATTTTTTGAGGGTAGGAGATAAACCATGTCGAATGATGAGAAAAATTATCGCACGGAAATATTATCATTACTCTCCCTAAAGTTCATAATTTCTGTCAATGTTTCATTGCTCGCAGAGGAATCAATTCCAGTGGCGTGTGCGTTTCAGAAAATAAGAAATGATTAAGTTTCGTGAGAATATCAAAATATTTTTTTTAAGTTAAATTTATTTCCTCATATTTTTATCAACCCTTGTATTTTTTTCCTTCGCTCAGTGTAGTTGCTCCAGGTGCCGGTTGCACCTATTACTTCACACTCTTCGTTCACTTTGCTTACAATGTAGGGTTGTCATTTTGAGATATTTTATATGCACTGTGGTGAATATATGCTTATTTTACGAAAAAATATTAAATTTCAGATATAATGTCACCAAACTCCCTAAATAAATTAAATAATACGGCATACTGTGCTAAAACTCCAAATCTTTTTGTTGCCGAAGTTGGGAAACTCGGACATTAAACGGCGAGGTGGTGGTGCTCCTCCGATTTCAGAGCGCGATGTCACCACTGTTATAAAAGGAAAAGTCGGTTGTGAAATTAAGGATATTAGGGGTTGCTCTCTTAGAGTTAACTCGTCCTTTTTCTGATCAAGCATAACTTTCAAAGGCCACGTTGACTGTTCAGTTTTTTAGGCAACTCGTGGTTCTTAAAGTAGGTTGTCTTTTACAACGTAACATTGTACAGACAATAAAGATCATGCACATGTTTTCATTCCTGAAATTGATATCAAAATTATCGTCGATAAAAAGGCGAGGTTAGCGGCCCGTACGAGTTACTTAACCTATGCTTCCTGGCTTAAAAATAATTATCAGAACGTGACAAAGTGGAGAAAAACCTGCTTTGACTTTGCGACTAATAGTCAGCTTCGTGTTGGCTATAAATTTATGGAAAACTTGATCTTGACAAATCCCGAACGTGACAGTGTAGAGTGAAATAACCCCGATCTTGACTTGCGGAAAATAATTGAATTCAGTACATAAAAAAATGTAAAAAGTTAGGAAAAGTGGAAAAGTAAAAAGTGAATAAAGTTATTTAAGAGTCAAGGATGAGTGTTGCTTGATAACCTCTTCCTAATTGGCTCATTCCTTAGAAGTGTTCCCTTGATAAATTAAAATTTAATTAATCCTCGTTAACTTTGAGCTTCTCATTCACTTTCTATCCTGGTAAGCGAGAATAAAGGTGAGGCGGTTAAAGTCGGGGTGTTTGACGGGACTTCACCAACAACCCCTGATTTGTGTTAAAACTTAGGTTTTACATAAATAATTGATAATGCGATTATTTTTAATTTAAATCAGTCTCGACAGAAACCAACTTCCACGTATCTTGAAGGATAAAATTAATCCAATAAACCCGGTAAATACGTAAGTAGGTCCATATCTCGGAAATGAGTACAAAAATACCGAATAATGGCTAGGTGCGTTGACGTCTCTCTAAAATCGAAAAATGCGAAAGATAGTTGAAAGAAACCTTTCGAAAACATTAACTAAAATTCGGTAAAAAAACCGTTAAACAACATGGAATCCGAAGAGGGAGGTGGTTGTTATTGACGTTGCAAAAAAAATACTCGGTACTCCATTAATACATCACTTTAGGTACCCTCAAGATATTTTATGCATATTAATCGAAAGTTTGTTGCTTACGTGCTCCTCTGATTGGCGTCCAGAGCATTTCCCTTCTGATTGGTTCGTTTCGGACGAGTAATGTAGGTCACTTAGCTCACACTGGCTCATTGGCAAAATTGTTGTCAAGAGACATATCTAAATCTGAGGAACTATCAGCGTCAGTGGTGATTATTAATAGTTCAAACAATGCCTCAACGTGAATGTCCAAGTCCCACATTCTTTGTTTTTCTTTTTTAACAAGACCGACACGCTTTTTCCAATCACCGGTGGTTACGTTAGTAATGGCCTCGTCCAATATTATTTTAACATCTGTTAATTTGTTTTTTCACACCGTTTCATTCTTTATTTGCGCCCATACTAATTCGAATGGGCTAAGTTCACAATGGTAAAGCAGCAGTCTCAACAATGTTATATTTTTTTCCCGAGCCATTTCATCAATAGCATATTTGATATATTTTTATTTACCTTCACCAAATCTAACAACTGAACTTTAAGCATTGTTTTCCCAAACTCAATGTTTTTTGAGTGGAGCTCCACTGGCCTACCTCCGCCTTTTTAGACGCAGAAGTCAAAATTTTTTTCTTGGCGTCGACTATGATACGGGATCTATTATATTTACCGAATCGTGTTTCACAAGGTTTAAAATCGAAGAAAACCATCGCTTAAAAACATCGGCGTTCATGTCTTCATGGCAGTCCCCTGTTTTTCGAGATTTGTAAACGTTATGGCCGCCATCTAAGAAATCAGACACACTTCTAATATGAATTATCATAAGAAAACGACTTTTTTCACTAAGATTGCGTTATCCTTGCAAAAATGCTTCCATAAATGCCTGCTTCGAACTTTTATGTTTAGATCTTACCATACCTTCTCAACCATGTGCCCTTCATTGAGTTATATTTCGTCAGTGCAATACAATTTTTTCTCGTTTTCCCGAGAGTCCCGTATTTTTTCCATATATTTTCGTTTCCCTGAAACAATTTCATTCTTTCTAATTAATAAGTTTCTTGATTCCGTTTAAAATATCTAAAGTTCATTTCTTTTAAAGTTCGTTTCAAAACTTTTAATGATATTTTAGGTAAAAATGTGTCGTTATTCACTTCTGTCTTAACTTTTTTTATTGTTGGTATTTTATTTTTGAAAAAGAAACTATGGATTTTGCGATGAATGGTGTATTTTGTGTCACTGTTCAGGATTATTTTTTTCCACCCTCTTGTCTGCTTTGCTTTTTTTCCCTTAAAGTGCCAGATATTTCTCGAGCATCCAAAATCGTTACTTCAAGGTTTCGTTCCAGAATACCATGGTAAACATTTTTAATCATTATTCGTCGTTTTAATTTCAATAAACTATTGAAACAATGCGAAAACCCAGTCGTAATGTTTTATTTTCAAGTCTATTCAAGATGGATATTCCGTATATGTGTGTTGTCGCAACTATTATCTTCGCGATAAGAAACCAAATACATGTTCGTTGTCATCACCGCGCTATTTTATATGCGATCAGCTGATTTCTATTCAAGGCTCGCGAAATATGACAACAATGCGTTTTAAGCTCTTAGTCCCTGTCCTGTTAATAGATTAGCAAAGCTTTAAATCATTTATTGTTAGTTGTATGAGATGTTTATTCCATAGCTGCGTCGCTTTGGTACCGGTATTAAATGAGTCACTGACAGAAATTATGGACTTTAGGTATAATTAAAAACAATCTAGTTGATATAAATATTTTTTAGTAAATATTTTTTGAATTTTAGTTTGCAATTATGGGAGGTTTTATTTTATTATCTGTTAACTTATTAAAAATTTGAGGTCCTAATCATTTTCATTTAAAACTCGATCTATGCTTATTGTTGGGTAAATGTAATATATCTTTCTGGCGCGTATTTATTTAAGATTTATCATTCACAAGAATAATAGTAGAAGTTGTAGGAATTATGTTTAAATTATTCTTAGGTGAATTGGTATTTTTTCCGTATCACTTATTGTCTGTTCAGGTTTAGATTTATGTTCCATTTCTTTTTGCATTTATTAGTCTTTGTCTTTGTCTAATTTGCAGGTATATTCTAGAAATTTCGTTAATTTATTTTTTTGGTCGAGATACAATTTTGAAGTTACTGTGAACAACAGAACAGATAACATCCGTATGTCAAAACGTTCTGAGTCCCATTCTGAGTACGTATACCGTCTAAAATGTCAAACTTTATAATGGATATGTCAGATGACACCTAGCAACGTCATTGTTGCCAATTCCCGAATTATTGATGAAATTCTGAATTTACTATAAGAAAGTTTATAAAGCTTCTTGTAAAATCTTTCAGAGAAAAAACAAGTTGTTTTATACTTCATTTTAAGACTTCTTTTCATAAGAATTTTGATAGTAAGATTTAAGTTTAATTGCTCCAAAAATTTTTTGGTAAAAATTAGGTCTACGGAACACTTACTCTAAAATCGCTTGATGATATTTAACACAAGCAATAAATTTATCTTCTATTCTTATGTTAGCTTTTTCAGCGTTAGCGTTTTTATCAAAAACCTCCAGAAACATTTTCCTGCAGTTTTTGAGCTGAGCTATAATATGCATTAATAAACCTAAAATAAATCGATCATATGATGGAAAATTGTTTAAAAAAGTTTAGTATGTGCTAAAAATTATTTTCTTACAATGAGGGCGAAGTGAGTTTAATATGTTAATATGTCCTGAATTCTTGCTTAAAAACAATAAGTTTTTAATACTTTCCTGGAACAAGATTTGTGAATCTTGAAAACTAATACGTTATTTTTTATAAGAAGTGCGACAAGAAATGAAAGAAACCGTAGAAAAGATATAAGTAAAAGTTCGCCAAGAAATAAATAGTATTGAATCCATTGTGCGACAAGATATAGGAGAAATGGGATAAGAAGTGAAAGAAATAGTAGACGAGATAGAAGTAAAAGTACGCCAAGAAGTAAATATTATTGAATCGGTTGTGCGACAAGACATAGGAGAAGTACGCTAAGAAGTAAATAATATTGAATCAATTGTGCAACAAGATATTGGAGAATTGCGACAAGAAGTGAAAGAAATAGTAAACGGGATAGAATACAAAATGAAGAGGCTTCAGATAGAAGTTAATAAAATAAAGAAACATGGTCCCTCTGATAAAGTAATAACCACCGGATAGAAAATCAAACCCAACTCCAACTTACAACGGTCAAACATCTTGGATAATATACAAACGTCAATTTCAAGTTTCCGTTACTGCAAATGACTGGAATTTTGAAGAAATGGCTACCGCATTAGTAATTGCACTTCGTGGACCAGCACTGGAGTTATTGCAAACCATTCCTATAATCCAACAAAGAGACTATGAAATCCTTAGTGTTGCATTAGAAAGAAGCAGCATGGGCGTCAGTTATATCATTCATAGTTCAAGTCAAGACATCAGAGAAATGGAAAAAGTTTACAATAATATGAAATAGATCTCCGACGCCTTGTTTATCTGGCTTACCCAGGAGCTGCAGATGTGGGCGAGCTGGACACATGAGAAGGGATTGTCGGGTGCAGTTAAGGTCTAATTTACCATCCAGAGACCGCACAGAAGAGAACCAGGAAAAACTGCAACAATACAACTTTAATATCAAATATAGACTAGGCAGACTGCATAACAACGCAGATATTTTGTCAAGAAGAACATGTAAAGAAGAATACAAGCACTGCAGCAAAATAGAACATAGAAAAGGTTTTCCTATTTGGAGAGTCACTTTTGACGTTGATTCAGAGTCTAGTATAGCTCAGATGAGAAAAGATAAACTTAAAGACAATGATCTGGCGCCATTTCTTCAGCGTTACGGATAAATCAATGCTACACCTATTATCATAACTGTTGACGTTGGTGCAGCAGTATCAATGATAAAGTCAAGCCTTGTTTATAAATTTAAAATCCTATCATTGTCTAGAAAAGGAACGTTAAGAACTGTAATTGAAGAATCAACTGAAGTGATTGAAGAAATGCAAGTAGAGCTTTAACTTGGAAGGCTGAAATTAAACCATTTAATATTAGTTGAGTTTGTTCTTGGAATGGACCTGATTAATCAACATGGATTTTTTTTCGATAGCAAGTTTAACATCTTAAAATTTTGCACCGAAGAGTTTATTCTGTCAAAGAACTATAATACCAGACCAATCAGAGTCATTGCCGAACAAACAACCATAATAAAGGGGAGCACGGAGAAAATCATTTACGGAAGACTTGACGAAAGTTCTGGAAGCAACGTCGGATTATTTCAACACTTCAACAAACCGTGTAAATACCTGGTACCGAAGGCATTAATCATTAGAATTCACAGAAAAAAAAAGTAAATCACCTAAGTTGATACCATCATGAAAAGGACCATATATTGTTCTAAAAAGAATCAATGACGTTGTTTATAAAATTTAACGAAGTTCCAAAACCAAAGTGAAAATAGTACATCTCCACAGATTGAAGCCATACCACGGAGATATTGAAGGTTAGCAGAATTAGGAGTTTTGGCTTATACCTATAATGTTTGTCCAAAAAATAGCTAGAAATTATAACTTCTCCAGATTAACTACATGACCTGACAATGTTGCTTATCATTAGTCATTGTGCTGTAACTTGTGACAATTGGCACTTCTTTTTCTTGCTCTGGAGATCTCATTTTGCTTTAATCGATTTTTAGTACTATTTTAAAGATATTGATTTATCTTTGTGAACCAAAGCGAATTAAATTGTGAACAATGATAAAAGATTATGTAATTTTCAAGAATAAATAAATAAATAAATATTCGGAGAACCCATATTTCTTAAAACAAGAAGAGGCGCGTGGTGGAGTACCATACTTTGCTGCTGTGTATAAAACGGTATATTTTTTTTTTACATATTCACAGCAATTTTGGTTGTAAATAATTGTATGATTTGGAATAGGCTTAACGTTCTCTATTTTACTCTAAAATCTCTTTGGCATGGTTACTACATTAGACTAGGAGAACGATAATTCTCAAGATTGTATTCCTCTACACTATCATAGACAGCTTCATTACGAGAGTTCATTGTACTTTTACCTACAACCGTGGCAGTTGCCATGGAAAATTCGCAACAAATGTGATAGCAATAACATGCTTCCAGAACAAATAAAATCCAAAAAATATGTGTTTTGCTCGCATCAAAAGGGTAGAAATGTTGGGTTACCATTCCACAGGGATCATGCTTTAGGTAGAATTCTGAGCCTGAAATAAATAGAAATATGCATAGTTGAATTAAGCAGGTAGTCCTCTTTACAATACTACAATAAAAACAACCATACAATAAATTATTCGAACACATTCTAGATGAGTTTGCTGACAATCTTAACGGTGTAAGAGAGCTTGCAGCTGAAATACGCACCATAAAATGGATTGCCCTTGAAATTTTCTAAGAAAAATTGTTTTATCTTCTGCATGTTCAAAAGGTACACGCTTGAGTTGGGTCTCATATCTCTATTATGGGGTACATTGGGAAAAAATTATATGAAACACTATGGTTATTTTGAAGTTCTTTAGACACTGCCGAGAATTTAACACATACTTACCGTACACTCGTATAAGCCTCCAATGTTGCTTATGTTATGCTCTCCCTTTAATTTTCTAACAGTATATTAAAAAAATCTGAATAAATGCGATATAGTAGCACTTACAATTAGTAAATACTTTTAACAAATGCTCGTTGTTTAAAATTGTGTATATATTAATATTTTAAAGGTGTTATAAGAAAATTTAAAATGAAAAGAAATAATCACTGCTTCGGAACCATAATGTAATGAGAGTACGACACGCCCTTGGCATTTTTTTGTATTGGGATACAGTTGTTTTATTACTTGCCAAAACATTTGTTCTAGAGTATTCTTGGTTTGTCCTTAAATATATCTACTTACCTCTAGAAGTAATGCAATGATTGGTAGAAATAAGGGGCCATCCTAGATTGAAAATAACACCAATAGTTACATAAATAAGTAAATCTAAAATAGGATAATAAACGATTAAAAAATATATATAAAGGAAGCGTTAATAATTTTCTTGCTCTGGGATTGATAATCTAGGCATATCAGTAATTTTCGTTTGGTTTCTCATATCTGAAATATGCTTTTTAAATTAATTTTTATCTATAAATCGTCTTTTATAATGAACCGTTTTCAGCATAAATTTTATTCAATATTGAAAAAATTAATGGCATGGAAAATACAGACCTGTTGTTTTTTCGAAATATATATATATATATATATATATATATATATATATAAATATATATATATATATATATATATATATATATATATATATATATATATATATATATATATGAACAAATAATTTAACAGTCTAAGTATTTGGAAAAATCGTCTAAGAAATGAGCAGACAGGCAAAAGCCTCTGAATTTTTTTAATTCGTGCCATTCTTAGAGTTTGACTTGTTTCTGGGTTGCGTAAACCTTCAATAAAACTATTTACTGCTAACTCTTGTTTTATTTCTTCTGGGTATGTTGGGTAGGTCAAATTTATTAGTCTCATTATATCTGCCTCATATTCTTAAAGACTTTCGTTGTATTTTTGTCTTCTTCCTTGAAGCTGGGCCTTATAAACTTCTTGGAGAAGGGCTTCCCCGTAGCGCATCTTCAGAAAAGTAACAATAAACTCGTAATCATTCTGTTTTTCTTCGGGAATGTTACGTAGAATTTTCATAGCTTTATCTCGTAGTGCTAGAACAAGAGCACGTGCCTTCTCCGGTGAAGTCCAATTATTGTCGGTGGCGGCGGCTTCGAATTGACGGACATAGGTAAGTGAAGGTTCATCACACTAGTGGCAGGAACCTCATCTACCTTTATTATGCCTGTACTGGCTACCTTCTGGATTTGCAAATGTAATTGTTGTATCTCTTGTTTTATGCGCTTCATATCTTCTGATCTTTTTTAATGTCTTCTTTCAGTTCTTGTTTCATATCTTAGTGACTTGTCTTAAGTTCCTTTCTAATGTCCTCCAGGCTTGTTTTTACTTTTTGATTTATACTTTCTTGAATTTTCTTAATGTCTTCTTTCAACTCTTGTTTCATCTCTTCTTGGCTCTTGTTCATATCTTCTTGGTTTGTTTTCAGTGTCATCAATTCTTGTTTCATATCGTCTTGACTCGTCTTTAATTCTTGTTTCATATCGTCTTGACTGTCTTTAATTCTTGTTTCATATCATCTTGACTGGTCATTAATTCTTGTTTCATATCGTGTTGGTTTGTTTTCATTGTCATCAATTCTTGTTTCATATCATTTTGATTTTTCATCATATCCTTTTTCAGTTATTGTTTCATATCTTCTTGGCATGTCTTGTATCATCACTAATATCTGATTTAAACTAGTTTGAAGTTGTTCTTCCATTTTTGCTTTCTGTTTCCTAGTTTCCACTGGCATAAAATTTCAATTTACTTTTTTTCTAATTTACTAACCTGAGCTAACCTCTTTTGGATTTGATCGCACCTCTGACTCTAACTTCACTTTTGACACTTGTCAAACAATTCAAGTTACATCGACAACGTCTCAAACTCAACTAAACTGTCCACGAAAGCCGATCTGGACCCTTTATATACCCATTTTCTGGATACTAGATGGTTATGGATCTTTCTAGAAGGATTTTCATACTACATGGTGTAATAAAAATAAGATAAAGGAGTAATCCGGCGATTTCTAGACGTTCTGTCATAGGCGTTCCGTATTAAAAATAAGGAAATGGAATTCTCTAAAAAGTTCCAGACCTTCTTTCATAGACGTCTCATGAGGAAACTAACAAAGGTAAAATTAATTAAATAAATTAAGAACTTGTTGGAAATAAACTTAAAACCTTACAAACTATTAACACAAACTAATACTATGAAATGTATAGCGCTATAATATATATATATATATATATATATATATATATATATATATATATATATATATATATATAATACGTGGTCTTACATTTGGTATAACGAACACAGACCATATCAATTTCTTCTATAACTTCTTTGTCGCAGTATTTTAGAAAAATATTTATATCTCCAATAATTTTGTCGATCATTTCTTGATTTCTCAAAAGAAATATGTAGACCACCATATAACCAATTATATCACATACTCCAATTAGAGCCTCAATAAATATGTTTATATTGTCAATTCCTACAGAAAGCTAAAACAAGTTAATATTTTGAAAATACTTATTTGATAATAAAAAACAACTATACAGGAGTTGTTGGGATATAAATCATTAGGTACGAGCGACTTTGCACAATCACAATTCTTTATCTGGTTGATTGAATGATATAGCATGGTAAGGTTGAGAAGCCCTTACACTGCAGATTAATGACTTATTTGTCGCCTGTTAAATCTATTCTATGTGAACAGGTTGGTTGCTTTGATCACGTTTAGTAGCCTCTTCATTAATTTGTCCTCTGGCTTTGAGCCCTCAGGATAAACCAGTTTTTGAAGATGTCTTCGGTAGGTTAGAGTTTCGTATTGGAAGATGATGTATTAAGCTATTTCGCTCCCTTCGTGATATATAGTCTATAAGTTAGTGAAAATAATGTAATCTTTTCTATTGAATGTAAAGTTTTGAAGCCAGTGCCAAATTATTACATAAAAAATATGAATAATAAAGAGAAAGTACGAAATATTTTATAATTGACTTTATTTATAATTGCCTTTTTGTAGATTGTGAGTGGGCCGTTAAGCCTTTTCTTGTCCTTCTACAACACCTCTACCTAAAATTGCTTACTTCCTACACCTTGTTTGTTTCTCGTATAAGTGTAAATTTACATTGTTTTTTCGCTTTTTAGCGCTATTTTATTTTTGTAGTTTTGAACTCGACATGATATCCATAAATTGTTTGGACTAAATACTAAGCAAAATGTTTAGTGTACCTCGCAATGCTTTCTATGTCACAGAAATATTTTTCATTTTCTTCTTCTTCTTCCAGTTTTCTCGTCGTTTCTCTGCCTATTGCAATGCTAAGTTGTCACTCCATAGTTTTCGGGGGCGTCTCAAACTCCTGCGATCTACCGGTGATTTGTCGCGTGCCATTCTGACTATTCTTCTGTCGTCCATTCTACTGATGTGCTCGTTCCATTCCCTTTTTATACCCACTACCCACTCATTAACGTTTTCTACCTTGCATGTTCTTCTTATATTTTCACTTCTCTCTCTGTCCAAGACCGTTTTCCGGTTATTCTACGAAGTACTCTTATTTCGGTTGTCTCCAGTAGTTGTTTAGTTTTCGCTGTGTCAGGTCGAGTTTCTGCGGTATTTGTCATAGTTGGTTTCACCATTGCCTTGTATATTCTTGATTTGGTTTCTATTTTAGTATTTTTATTCCTTCATATTGTGTCATTTAAACATCCTGCTATTCTTGTTGCCCTAGTTGTCTGTTCTCTTATCTTCACCTCAACATCGCCATAACCTGAGATTTCTAAGCCTAAATACTTAAATTTCATTTCTCGCTGGATAACTTTGCCTTCAACTTTCAATTTACATCCTAATGATGTTTTTGACGTTAAATTAAATGATTTTGCATTACAGTTAAATCCTCGCTATAGGTCGTCTTCAACCTCAGCCACCAGTACGGCGTTATCGGCGTAGCACAGAACAGTAATTTCCTGGTCGCCCATTCTATATCCTTTCAATAAACGTACATTTTTTATTATTTTGTCCATAATGATGTTGAAAAGAAGGGGGCTCAGGGAATCCCCTGGTCAAATACCACGGCCTACAGGTATTGGTTCATTTATTTTTGCTTGAATCTGATTTGTATCATATATATTTTTTATAGTTTTGATGAGGTTATGTAGAATTTGCCTGTTGGAAAGAAGGTGTATAACGTCTTTCAACTGCACACGATCGAACGCTTTTTCCAAATCAACAAAACACATGTAGGCCGGTCTGTTGTATTCAGTTGATTTTTCTGTTATCTGTCTTATGACAAAAACTGCGTCTGTGCAGGATCTACCCCATCTGAATCCTTGCTGTTCATCTGCTAAGGGTGTTAAGTTATTAATTTTGTTTGTTATAATTTTTTAGGTAAGTTTCAGTGCAGTAAGAGATTTATACCTCTGTAGTTTGAGGGCAATTTCTTATCTGCTTTTTTAAACATAAGGATAGTGATGCTAGTTCGCCATTCATCGGGTATTCTGTGGTGGTAGAGGATTTTGCGAATGAGAAATGTTAACTCATGTATGAGACATTGATCGCCATATTTAAGTAATTCGTGTGGGATGCCATCTTGCCCTGGGCTCTTCCTATTCTTTAGCTTTCGAAGAGCTGTATTTACATTGGCTGTCTCAATTTGTACGTTATCGTTCGTTACAATTTCGAATGTAATTAGTTTAACTTCAAATTCTTCTGATTTATATAGTTTCGTTAAATAGTTAATCCAGGTTTCCCTTGCTATTTGATTTGTTTCGACTAACTCATTGATCTCTTTTCTTTGAGTTCTAATAAAGCGCTAGATTTATTTTTGAAGTCCATAGTAATTATCCTCCATTCGCTTTGAGAAAATTTTCCAATGATAAATTTTTGTTTGTCTTACTACTCCTGTCTGCGCCTATACATTTCATACGATTCTGGTGTTCATAATGTTCTGTAGGTGAGGTACGCTATTTTTTCTTTTTATATAATATTTCCTTAATTTCTGGACAAAACCATGGAGTTTTATTCTTTCTATTGTTATTTTTTACAGTTCGGGTGCCTAGAGCTTCATATGCGGCTTCTTTAATGTTGGTCTTCGGTTTCTCCCAGGCAGCATTTATACTATCCTCCTTTCTTATTGGATTTACTGGAATTTTCTTCTTCAATATTTTCTCATCTATTTGCCTAATCGATAAGTCCCATAATGATTCAACGTTTATTTTCGATTCTTGAGTTGCTTGTACTGGGCTCTTTTGAGTTTATATTTTATGTTAATCTTTGCAAGTAGTAAACTGTGATCGCTTCATATATCAGCGGAATTCAGCGTTCTGACGTCCAATATTTGAAGTGGGTGGATGTATCTGTTGTTAACAATATAGTCAATTGTTGTCTGAAGCCTCTAGTGTTGCTAAATGTGAATTTATATTGCTCTTTGTGGTTATAAAATGTGTTGTTGATTCGCAGCTCATTGAATGTACATAGATCGATTAAAAGTTCATTCAATACGTTCTCGTTGAACCTTTTTTTTCATTTTAGCCAAAGTTATTGTAAATCAAAACAAATTGAACAACAAAAATTTCTTTGATTCCAAGAGTTCTTCAAATACCAATTTTGAGTGCAATTTGACCAAATAAAAATTTAGTCAGTCATAGTAAATCCTCTATCTTGAATTTTAAGAAATTAATTTTAGAACTTCAGATATACATATTTGATCCAGCATTTTGACTTAGGAGAAATTAATTTTAAAACTATAATGTACGCACCCCAATTTTTGAAGAATATAATTTTAAACCTTTAATGTACTCTTCAAAAATTATCTATCATCAATTTTGGACAAAATCGGATAAATATAAAATTTTTAGTCCCCCATATTGAATCATAAAAAATTGAATATTGCTATATAGAATTTTGCAAAAATAATTTTAAATTCGTACTTTATACGGTCAAAAATCACTCAGTAACAATTTCAAACAAGATTAAGAGATGCAAAATATTTAGTCAGCCATTTTTTTATTATATTCCCGGGTCCGTCCTAAAGCCGGATGCACTACGACCAGAGTAGGCCTATTGTGCTCACCCTAGACATTACAGTTACTCTGTCAACCTAGCCCCCTGGCTCAATCTGTACAGTCCTGCTAAGGAGTGAGTGAGTATTTCTCTCGGTTCTAATCTTACTGACCCGAAAGTTTGTTGTCTAAATCTCACCAGTGACTCACAGTCACATATGATATGCTTCACCGTTTCCTCGGCTTGTCCACATAGTCTGTAGCCAAGGTTTCCGTTATATAGATTCATTTTATTCAGATGTTCTTTGACGGCCATGTATCCCGTCATTATACCCGTAATAGTCCTTAATTGGTTTCTACTCATTTGTAGTAATTTCCTTGCCAGTTTCGGGTCCGGATTCCCAATAAATAGCTTGCTGTGGTTTAAACCCTGTCTGGTCATCCAGTGGTTTTTATGTTCTCTTTTGATACATTCTTTGACTGCTTCTCGGGCCGCGCACCGCGGCACCCCAAAGGCCGGTTCTGGACCAATGTATTGAGATGCTGACCCTGCTCTAGCTAGCTCGTCAGCTTTTTCATTTCCATGTATGCCTTCGTGTCCTGGTACCCACTTGAACATAACTCTGTTGTATTTTGCCAGAATTTCCAGTTCACTCTGACATTCCCAAAGCAGCCTCGATGATACCTTTTGGCCCTTGAGGGCCTTTAGGGCTGCCTGGCTGTCAGAGTAAATGAGGATTTGCTTCCCTTTGTAAGCTCTTCTGTTTATCTCATCTGCGCACCGTAAGATTGCGTATATTTCTGCCTGGAATACTGTTGGGTATTTCCCAAGGGGAAAATTAGTTCCTTCCTCGGTTGTAACACATATATCCCAGCTCCAGTACCCTCACTAGTTTTTGAACCGTCAGTGTACCAGATACTTGCACCCGAGAATGTTTCCGGTCTTTCTCTTTTACTTGCCATTCGATCCTCTATTGTGACTTCAAACGGTATTTTATAACGATAGCTCGAGTTCATATGGTCCGTGTCCATTTCCAACTCAGGGCTCCTGATTTTTTTACATATGTTTTTATGTCCTGACATCGTCCTTTGCGATTTTACTGTTGAGTGACTTAGTCGGTGGAGTCCCATTCTTGCCTCTGTCTGAATCACTATGTGTAGCGGAGGTAGATCCAGAATACACTCCATTGCCAAAGTGGGGGTTGATTTCATGGCCCCAGTAATACACAAACAGGCGACCCTTTGTATTCCACTCAGCTTTGTCATGGTTGCTCTCTGTATTACCTTGGGCCAGACCAAGGCTGCGTAAGTGATGGATGGTCTCACAATACTGGTGTATAACCAATGTACCATTTTCGGTGAGAGACCCCATGTTTATCAGCCATATTGAAGTTATTAAAAATAATTTTAGATTCATTTTATGCGAGTCCGAAAACCTATTTAAAAACTCTTTCTTTTTACAAATCTGTTAAAATATGAGTATTAAAATCACATTTTGCATTTCCAAAAACTAAAAATATATCATCTGTTGAATCAAGAACCATGACTAATATGCTCTTTCACATCCATAAAACCTCATAAACATAAATATAAAATTATCGTCTGATTTATTGCGACATTGTAAACATAAATGAATATAAACGAAGAAATAAAAAAACCTGTACCCGTAGTTTAGATTAAATGTTCAACACTTCATTGCATCATTTCTTGCTATTTTACTACTTCTCACTATAACTATCTTTTATGAATGACTCCCATTTAATATTTAAGTATTTTTTCATCCTCCGTATTTAACATAAACAAGAGAATGCGTTTCATATCCGTCCATAAGAGAAAAAGTCTTGGTATATTTAGTCTATGTTATAACTCAACTTATATTATATAGGATTTAGGTATATTATTTAGCAAAACCTTTTTCGGGAAGCCATCTTACTCTGATGAAAACGGACTCAAAATTCATTCAACACTTTTCGAGATTAGTTGGACGAAGCCCTTATACCATTTAGTGATTTAAATTAGAGCCGACGTTTTGTCAAATTGTATTCCATTTTTAAGTAAGGAAAATAATTTTGACAATCTGGTTCCGATTGAGTCACGAAGTAATTTAACGTTGATTTCAATTAAATAATTCTGTTTAAAAAGCTGCTCCGTTCTTTGTACTAACACATTTTATGGACTTGGAGCTTTAGCTTGTACTTACTTGATAGCCTACAGCCCAAACTACAGGTACATTACAACACATATTAAGGAAAAAATACCCGTAATTCAAAATAAAATTAAGATTTTTTGTTAGAGAGTCTTTGGGCCAAAGAAATAGAAGTTTAAGCACTTGTATGTGCAAATTTAATATTTTAATTTTTTTTGTCATTATTATTATTTTTTCGTTTTCAAATTACGAGTGTTCAGTATGAAAATGAGAATACTTGAAATCTTTGTAAAAAAATAATTTATTTCGACAAATAGATTTACAATCTCAAGGGATTTAAAAGGGTTTGATGTAAAGGGAGAATAGCATAATTACAAGGCTTTTTCTGAAAAAGATTTATTGTTAAAACAATTTGTAACTTCCTTGTGGCTGTCCGTTAGCTTATAATTTATAAATTTTGCACAGTAGGTCTGTTAGCATAAATCACAGTCTCGATTGCAATAAAAAATTACAAAACCATTTTACTGTTAAAAATAATTTTGGATATCGTATTTTTATTTCTTTAATTGATCAGTTCCATATATACCGGATGTCTCGTTAAGGCTATTGACCTGCTGTATCTTGGCAAATATTGGACACTGAGCTTTCGAAAAAAATATACTTAAGTAATGGGCCAAGATAAATTAAAATAAAATATTTTTAACTTTCTAAGTAGGCTGTAAGAAACCATATCTTATTATATACAATAGAAAAACAATAATTTATCAAAAAAAAATTAAACACAATCAGAGGTGCTATTTTATGTCTTTGATATCTATTGTTTATGTTTTGAAAACTTAACTTTTTGCTCTAACTAAGTAGGGGGAAGCAAGAAATATTGTTACTCAAAATACTGTAAGTAGGGATTGCCGTATCCGATTTTAATGAACCTGTGAGGAATGCAATTTTTAGAAAAATAAATATAATTCAATAAAATATTTTTACGTTTCTAAATAGGCCGCAAGATGGCTTATTAGGTAATATGAAACTGGAAAACAATAATTTCTCAAAAAATGTAGTGCGAATGTTGTTCTCGGTTCGATACAGCTCGTCTGACGAGACCATAAGGTGGTCGAAGCGCATATGGAGAAGGACACGAGTTGTATTTGCAAGAAACACACTGTTTTTATATATTCCTTCCTTTTCTCTGCTTGAAAGGATAATACATATAAACAACTATTTAAATACAGCAGATATGTAAATAAAACCGAAAGATAAGGGAGGTTCATAACATATGGTATATGCACAAACCGTTAAAATGTATTAAAATATTGAACGATTTTCCCATTATTAGGAAACAAAAGAATAATCAAATAAACTCATTATATTGTAATATAACGTTTGATCTGTCAAAGGAAATTAATCTAGCGTCTGTTTTTCCTGATTGCAAGAAAGAATGAATTAAATACCAGCAATATGAATAAAAGGGCACTCAGGTTTTTTCACAGACGTTAAGTTATCTTATTCCTTTAGTTATAGAAAGAAATAGAATAGTTTTATTAATTGTGTTTATATAAAAATTAAGATTAAGACGCTCAGAGGCCAATTCGGGGGTCAAGCATCCGGTATAGAATAGCTAGCGCCCTCAGCGCGTAGCGATCGAAATCTTCGAACTTTAAGGAAATGAAATTGTCGGCTACAAGACGTACGACCGGAAAAGTCACTAAAAAGAGGGAGAGGGGGTGTAAGATTCGAAGACACTCTTTTAAGGAATAGTAAATTGCAGTCACAATTTTAATGTCGTTAGAACGGTACCGTGAGTACCAGTGCCGTAGAATAATTACGTCACGGGTATAATCGTCGGGAAAGAAGGTTATCTTTGTTTAATTTGGGAAATTAAGGGAATATCGTGTATTTTAGTCGGGCATTTTGCGATTTTCATACGGTTTGATAAAGTAATATAAATAGCTGTTTTTTCACGTTTTATTTCTTTTTCTGTTTAATAGTTTAGTAAGCTATTTATACGTGTCTCTTCAAAATTGGGTTTTACATTTTTGGTAAATAGAACGGCCAATAAGAGTAATTATGCTAGTTTTTTTTTGTAATTGTTATTAGTTTTAAGTTTCTCACTGTAAATAGTTCGTTTTTCTATTTATTTTTGTAAAATAGATTTAAGTGTTTTGAGAAACTTGTTTTATTCAATTTAATTAAGCCTTTCTTGAGTCCTGAAGTTCTGAGTTGTGGTTGGTAAGCTTAAATAACCGTAGTTGTTTGGCACTAAAGCTGCAAGAGAGAAGATGCACGACCAGACTTCTAGAGTGTCTTTATTGCTGTGAAATTTAATTGTAGGTTATTAAAATAGTTACTAATTAATATGGGGCAAAAAAAGATTATAGATAAAATGATTAACGCTACCTCAATATGTCATTAGCAGGAGTCTATATTCAAATTCTGTCACACCGTGTATGTGCTGAGTCCCTCTCAGGATTGTAAGGCAGCTGACGTTTCGGTGAAATCTCATTCACCATTTTCAAAGCTCACTGTATGTCGTCTTCGAGCGACTGAGTTAGTTCGCTATATATATATATATATATATATATATATATATATATTTAAAACCACAGTAATTGCGAAAATAATCGTTTTGTATTTTCTAGAATTGTTTGAAGAAATGTTTTTTGTTATGTTAAAATTTTTGTTTATATATAATATTTTTATAAAATTTATCAAAAATCCGGCTAGAGAGCCCTCTTCTATATTTATTAATGGCCATTAAAAAATTATATCAAATGGATCAAAATGATCATCTGTAGCGATTTTTGAGCCCTGAATGTTTGGGATGCGGCGCCGACTGCAAAAAGTGCTAAGTAAATGAGTAAATCTAGAACCATTGAATTTATTGAAATTTAAAAGAGTTTTTGCATGTATTTCTAAAGTTAAGAGTCATAATTTATACAAATTAAATGCTCCTTTAAGGAGTTTTTTCATTTTTTAAATGTAAATATTTTAATGCTTACGTAATATAGATAATAGCATGGACTTCCGAAATATATACATTCTCTCTATCTTTATATAAATTAGTGAGATCGGAAGTAGAGGCAAGCCAGATACTTTTATTTGCAAATCTACACAAGTTAATATATTTTAAAACTTGGCACTTCCTTAGGACAAGAAGGTGAGAGGTACTAGTTATATTGTACTGTATGGTTGATCAAAACCGTTAAAAATATAATAATAGTTCCAATCATTATGCTGGTTAGCCCCTGCTTCAGGGAGGAAGTTATCACGCCAATCTATCAAAAGAGGGACAGCAGTAATGCTTCGAATTATCGGCTAATATCCTTGCTGCCAATTTTTTCCAAAGTAATTGAACAATGTATGTCCATCTAAATTATCCAGTATTCTGAATACAATAATTTATATATGGGTTACCTGTTTGGATGCAGAAGAGTGGTACTTGCACTTCTCGACCTTCTCTCAGAAGTCGTGGATTCCATTGAGAATTGTCTGACTCTATTTTATGATCTGATCAAAGTTTTTGATTGTGTCTCCCATTCTGAACGACTGATTGAAATGCTACAAGTTCGTTGATAGCAACCTGTCTTTGCTAGGTTGTCATCAGCAGGAGTCTTGGGAATACGAGCTCCCCAATGCTCAATCTTGGGCCTTACCTTTTTCTCATTTCTGTCAACGACTTACAACTTACTGAAACACAGACAAAGTACACATTTTTTACCGATGATGTGACTTCTCGCTAAGAGGTGTGGTCCTGCAACTGTTAACATGGAGGCAGTAGAGGTGTGATCACGGAAGGATTGATTTCATACTAACAAGCTCAAGATGAATGGGGATAAAACTCAAAAGATAGTATTTTCTCTGCGTGAAATTGGAGGCACATTGGGTTCGGTTGAAATGAAAACTTGGGGATTGAATCTAGATCTCAGACTGGGATGGAACGTGCACGTCGAGAAGATCGCGGGTAAGTTCAGGGGATATGTTTACTTGCTCCAGGGTCTTCGGGGTTGCGTATCGCGTGGGACTCTGTTTGTCACCTACTTCGCGCTGTTTGGTTCTTATGGAGTAATAATTTCGGGGAAGGGCGGCGGCAACTGACAGGGCCTTCTGACTTCCGCGCTGGATTTGAGATTCAGAGATGACTGCAGGTCGGCTTTTGGTGATTATTCTATTTTGATTTTACCATCTTTCTTTATCCTTGAAAATGTTATTTACATAAAGAAGTTTCAACAGGGTTTTTAGTGTCGTTTATGATTACGAAACTAGACCAAGAAACAACTTAGATGAAATGCCTGAGTCGATCAGAATATATAACGGTCTAATTTTTTAACGAGATACCAATGAATATTAGCATGTTATCATCACAAATAGTACAAGTATGGCTTGATTATATTATTAGTTTGTCTAATAAGACAGGTATGTATTTTATATTGTATCTTATTATTTTAAATTTGTATTTTTTTTATTTGGCATTTTTTGTGTATTTAGTGTTTTTAACTTGACCTGTGTAAATACTTGTGTTTTTTTATTTGCACCTTTGAAAGTGTATCTATCTATCTAAATTCGCAACAATGATATCTTGAATTGGGTAGACACACTTCAATACTTAATACAATACTATTTCTTTTTACTAAGTATAATTTATCTATTATGTCGGTCAATTCAAGTAGTCATATTACTGTTCTTGCAAAGGTACTTAATATCATGTTAGGTTTAAAAATACGGAAGTTATACGCTTTGCACCACTTGATTTTTTTGGCTAAATAGTCATAAGACTTGATTCTATATTTTACAGATATATTTTGTGGAATTTAATTTATTTTTTTTATTGGTATAATCATAAAAATACAGGCACATCTCCACATCTACACATTCATCCCCACATTAACTGAAGAAATTGGTTATTTTTCGCTGAAATAAAAGATCTCTTCAAATATTGGTAACTAAAAACTTTATCTTTGCGAATTTCTGATTCAAAATATTACCGTTTGATGACCGTTTTATCAGTGGTCTTTGATTTATCTAATTTAGGGATAAAAACGACTTTGTCAGATAAAAAACTATAATTTGATTTAAAATCTAGAAGTACAGAAATTTTTCCATTTCAGATATTCTGCTATATACCAATAAAAACTAATTAATAACAGACTACAACTAAATATTAAAAGCTAATTGTTGTTGGGCAATAATCATATAGGACATAATAGTACAAAAAACGACCCGTAAAATTGTAAAATCTACTTTAAAAATCCCCATTACGCTGATGTACGGCTGTCGAAATCCACTCTGCATTGCAAAAAGTTTCAGTTCTTTACTAAGAAGTTTTTCCGACATCCGGTGTTGAAAAAGTTTTTCCGATCTCCTGTAGTGAAACTCTGGAAGTGTGTTGAGCAAAGTGTGGCATATTTTATGAGTTTTGGTTGTTTCGTTTGATAGAGATGTGCCGACCCATGATAGTGCAATGACGTTTACCTATAATAAAAAAAAAGATATATAGTGTAAATTTTTCTTGCTTTTTAAAAATTTTATATAGTTAGGGAGTCCAGTGGGTTTTCGTAGCCAGCGAGGAGACATGGCTCCACCAAAGTTTCCTATAAGTATTTTGACACCCTGATTACGAATATCATGAGTGAATTCCCAAAAAATGATCTTGTAATTTTTTATAAACAAAAAATTGTTAATAATTAAAAAAAGTAAGTAAAAAATATTTTCCTATTCCTCTGCCGTTTCTAAGCAAAAAGCATTTATTGTAATTCTTCTGTGCGATGCATAATTTTTGAGTTAAAAACTGTTAAACATTTGACCAATGGCTTTTTTTTTGCTACTTTTCAAGATGAATAACTTTTGATTAAATTAGTATTTTGAAATTCAACACCAAGCAAATGTTCCGCTGGAAATAATCGTAATGTAAAACTGTAATGTTTTTATTATTTGATACGTTATTATGCGCCGTCGTGTATGAAGGGAAGTGAAAATCTACTAACAGAAGCTGACACATAAGCACATAATCCGTTATAGCTTTGGTTGATCATTGTATTAATACTTTAAACACATTTTAATATATATCTATTTTTACTTATTAGTTATAAGTATTCTTGCAAAGGTGTCGGCGATGTTACGACGTAAGTACAAGCTGATTTTCGACCACTAAAAATTTTTAAGGCATGTTTCGTCCTGACACTGGTGGCGGACTCGTCAGTGGGTTCCATCGATGTCTTTCCCAGACACGTTTGTATACGTACTTATCTATTTTTCGGATGTTATATTTAAAGTCATTCCTTGACGGGATTCATAGGTAAGATCTTGTTCCTATAGGTGATCGTTCATACAACACCACCCCGCCAATGCTTTACTGGAAAGCTAAATGCCTGAGAAATTTGTATGAACTAACTGCCTTTTAGTGATCTTTTCTGTACGGTCTATAGAATAGATTTTGTATTTAGAGAGATTAGTAGAAATTTCGCAATTAAGAGTTTCAATTCTTCTTTCTCGCTCAAAAACAATAAAAACGGGAGTAGTGATAGTAATGTAAGTCGGCAAGTTAATTGAAAAATGAATAAAACCGGTTTGTATTCATATTGATTTTCCTAAGTTTAACGAGGTATGTTGGCAACACTGCTGGTTTGAGACAGTTGCGCTGTCCTAATATTACCATCTACACGGAGACAATACTGGACTGGCTCGGCTACTGGCTTCGTATGCAAGCGACTTAAGAATAGTATTGTGCATCCTGTACACTAATTAAACGCAAATTCTTAAAAACCCCTGACATATTTAAAAAATGCCCCCGGATATCCTCGGACAATCTTTGAAAGAGGGCAGTGTCCAGGGAAAAGAGGACGGATGGTAAGCCTCGTTATAGTAAGTAAATTGTGCGCATATTATTAATAGCACACACGTATTTTTAAGCCGAGATTCAGCGACTAGAACAATTACGATCGCAATAACGTCTGTGTAAGCTCATAACTAATTATATTGCAACTTGTTAATGACTCTACTGCCTAATCAGCGAAAGCTACACATTTCATTCAAAAAGTTCCGGGACTAATTTTGTATAAAAATTTACAACTAGCGCTATCTGTTACTCAATGGCAGAATTATGCAATATCGTGCCTTAGTTACCCACAGTGGAGATATGAGCGCTGTAATTTCATTTATTGGCCAGCTGTGTTCATTTGAAATAGACGTGTCTTTGCCACTGATACAATTTTCGCTATGAAGCAACATACAGCAATCAAATTTTGTTTCATATTCGGAAAAAGTGGTTCAAAAATATTCGAATTACTGAAAATCGCGTAAAGTGAGGATTAATTAAACTGCAGTAAGCTTTTCGAGTGATATGCGCGGTTCAAGAAAGATCGACAGTCGCTGGAAGACGATCCATGGGAGGAGTGCTTTTTACTGTCTCGTAATCGGCGAATTACAGTTGAAATGTTGTCAGAGGAACTCAACATCAGTGTGGGAAGCTTGCACCACATTTTGTACGATGTCCTTGAAAAAAAAGTGTGTGCGAAATTCGTTCCGCACTTGTTAATGGAAGAGCTGAAAGAGCGCCGTGTGAAAACTTTAAGCGATTTGGTTAAATGGTCAGACACGCATGAAAATTTTTTAAATAAAGTTATAACCGGCGACGAATCATGGTGTTTTCAATACGCCAAACCGCTGAGTGGCGAGGCAAGGGTGAAGGGCGGCCCACCAACGTTCGAGCGATAAAGCCAAAAATCAAAACGATGCATATTTTGTTTTTCGATCCTCGCGGCATCCATAGCTAATTCGTACCCCAGGCTAAACAGTGAACACACAATTCTACAAAAGTGTCCTGTATCGATTTTTGAAGCGGATTCGTTGCGTGAGACCGGATTGTACCGCACCGGTGAGTATTTTCTGTTTCACGACAATGCGCCAGCCCATTCCTCTATACTCATCACACAATTTTTTGCTCAAAATCGGGCTTCACGATTCATCACTCGCTTTATTTGCCAGATCTGGCTCCGACATATTTTTTTATGTCATAAATTGAAAAAGACGATGAAGAGAGAACGTTTTGAATTCGTTGAGGCGATTCAAAGGAATGAGATCATAGCTCTGAAAGCTAGTCGAGAAAAGGAGTTTTCCAGGTCGTTCCAACGGCTATACGAGCGCAGCAAAGTTTGTATAAAATGGGGAAGGGGTTATGTTTAAAACTAAATAAAATCTTTTTTCTAAACTCTTGTTTTCATTCCTAAAAAAATTAGTCCTGGCACTTTTGGAATGAACTGTAAATAATGGATCATGTGCACTAGGTGAGTGCCTGTAAGTAGACACAGTGATTGCTGAAACACTTTATAGCACTAAAAAGCAAAAAAAAATTATTTTCACAAATTACCTACCAAATCTACTGGACTCCCAGACTAATAATCAGAGTGGAAAGGTAGGAAAATTTATAATTCCCTAAGACTTTCGGGACGTTTCAAAGGAGAGAAAATTACATCACTCTACTTTCACGTAGCTCCCTTTTTTGAAAAGGAAATTAAAACTTATGAACGAAACTTAAAGTAAAATTCTAAACTGATCTCTGACTTATAAGATGACATTACGAGTAGACACCTCAGAAGGCTTTAGAGCTATTACAAAGAGCGGAAACTGTATAGCCTAGATTAGAAATGCATTGTATTATAATTTATACAGACTGGCTTAGAAAAGGTGAGCAATCTCTCGGCGGTGTATAGTTTATATTAAAATAATGTCATATGTTTATGTTTTTTTTTTTCGAATAATGCCTCATGCCGAGATATTCGCCCTCAAACACGAAGCCTGAAATGTAGTTTTTGTGTTATTGCTTTGTCAAAATGAAGATTTATCCAAAGGAAGAGCGTATTGATATGATTTTCATCCTTGAGGAATGTCATCAAAATTGTTTGTTTGCTTCTCGAGTCAAACGTTTCCCGAAAAAAACCATCCTAAACCAGCCATTTTTGTGAGATATTAAATTAGTTTCTGGAAAGCGGAAGTGTTAGTTATAATAAAACCTGTTATAAGAAAACCTGTCACTGAGGATGAAGAAAATGTTACTATACTTGGTTTAGTGATCGAAAATCCCAATATTAGTCAGAATCATATATCGGAAAATACTTAGCCAAGCAAGTGTTTCAAAGATTCTTAACAAATACAGATATCTTTATAAAATCCAGCTTTGTCAAGAGTTTCACGGAAATGATTTTGACAACCGAACTGAATTCTGCTTATGGATGTTAGATAAAGTGGCAGAAAATGAACAGTTTTTTGATAATGTGTTGTTTAGTGAGGGGTGTACTTTTCATAATAATGGTTTCGTGAATAGACACAGCTTCCATTACTATTCTGATTCAAATCTGCATGAATACAGAGTTATGAGAAACCAGAATATCTACTATAAATATTTTGCTTCTGTTTTGTGCTATCGTGAATATGTTATTCCATTATTGCTGTTATAGTCTGTTGGATGACTATAAATCGCGTTCCGAGTTTCTGAACATTTGTAAAGATATTCCTGATTATCGTTCTTATAGTTGCAAATTACCTGTCATTTCCAAATGCCATAGGCAACTAGATACATTAGAACATCTATTCAAAAAACACAAAATGGTCCAGAAAATGATTATTTGGCGTATTCTGTGAAAACGTGAAGATTTAGCTATAGAACATCCCTTTTACCATTCGACAGGTATTTAAAAGTTACATTTTCTGGTAAGTTAAAAAGTATAGCATTTTCTTTAAATTAATCAAGTTATAGCCATTTAAAGTTTTTATTTGATTAGTTTTAATTTTTGGACATCCTGTGTAATATAGCAAGTTTATTGTAATTGGGGTATAAAATATTATTTATTGTTACACTTCACCGTAAATTTCGAGTACATAACTGAAATACTTTTAAAGTACTATAAACCTTATTAAAATACACACTTATTTTGATCGGAGCATCTAAAAATGCGATAATATATAGGGGATTCGATTTAAAAAAAATATAACGTTGTTACTTTCAAAGTTTTTAGGACACCCTGTATAATATGAAAATAATTTTAAAAAGTAACTGTATTAGACCTCATATGTCTCAAAAGTAAAACTTTTTGAAAGTCACGTATTTTGGCCGCAATATTCTTTGCTATATAGGGTGAATAACCTTGTATAATTTGAAAAATTATTTTTTTTTCGTTGTTACATATCGTTCTGATGATTAAGGTAACATCGATAAACGGGTCTGACGATATTTTTTATTTTTATCCAATCATAAACAATATCCTGCTTTAACGTCAGTCGATTATAAATAATTAAAATTTTTCATCTTGATTTTTCATTAATAACGATATTGTTGTTAACAACGACGCAGTCGCGCGGTCTGACTTTTCATTTTGTCATTAGAAAACTAAATGAAACTCAGCGGATAAAAATAATAATTTTTTTTTCCCTTCAGCTTTTAGACCAATATGCTGCCGAGAGATTTCTTAGCTTTTCTGGCCACCTCATAAATAATGTTGATTTTTTAAGAATAAGGCAAGAAATTTAACAGCATAGAAAGACTGAACTTTATGAATTACTTTCTGTGGAGATGGTTTACTCGTGATTTTGGTAATACTATTTAATAGTAACAATACTTACAAGAATAAATATTACTCCAGTGATACAAATAATCCAAAGCTGCAGCTGCTGATAACCATTAAAAATTGTTGTAGTAAACAACATTGTCAAAATGTGTAAGATGAAATTACAAACCATAATTATGGCAGTAATTACGAAACCCAGTATAAGGAATCCGAATATGTTATTGATAGTGTCAATTTGATCGCAAAGGAGCGAGTGGGTCTTTTTAAGTTCTCTAAGGAAAAAATATTTATATTGAATATCTTGATAAGGGTGGAATTCCATCTTGTTATCACAAGACGAAAAACGTTTCAACAATTTGTTTAACAATCTGAATCGTTGGTATATGTGAGTACTTAGAAGATTGACAATGAATATTATTAGGGAAAATTGGAACATTTGAATTATTTTTATAGAGTACACATCAAACCAACCTTTCCCTAATATCGGTTTCCAAAGACAATAGCAATAAACTGCGTGTATTATTTGAAGCAAGATGAAAGTAACCGAAAACATGAAAAACTGCCACTTTTTCTTCGTCACATCGAAATTCAGTATAAAATCTATTTCATCGAGCTTCTTAAATAGTTTGTTTACGTTCTTTTGGTGGAAGAATCCGAAGGATATTATAATTATTGTTGAATAAATTGATAAATCACATTGGGTTATGGTGATTATTATTGAAACTGGAATCAGAGAAATATTGTTATTAGGTGCGTCGAATATTTTTTTCATCTGAATCACTTGTTTATAAATTGGGTAAACATTCATTCCCGTCCACAATATTAGATTCAGGAATATAAAGATTTTATATATTTTGTGTAGAAATGCACCTTTTCGGGTTTGTATGTCTTTATGTAAGTTGAGTTGCGGAAAATTGCAGAAAATGTATGTGAGACATAAGAGAGGTTTAAGAAACATTACGTTTTTATTCTGCGCCCACATTTTTTTTACAACTGTCACTTACTAATATATTTAAATGCACAAATCTAACTAATGTGTATGGATAATTTTGTATGTAAAAAAACAAAGTTTTATGGAAAAAATAATCAGCAATAATCAGTTTTTCGATAATTAGTGTTATGTAACTTATTTACACGAAACTTGTAACTGTTTCATCTCATATTTGGATTAGTTTGGGTATATATGTTGATTAAATTTGGTTCATTTTATTAATGTATTTTATTATGAAGATGTTATTAAATTTATCCAATTTGTGTACAGGGTCTTTCTGGTTAACTAATAATAAATATTTTTAAGGAATTTTTCCTTATTATGAAAAGAACTGGACAGTGGAAATAATCAATTTTGGCGGTTCTTAAGATTTTTTAAACGGCAAATCACATTTATTTTTTATTACTTTATAATGATAGTTTTTAGACCTAAGCAGCAGTTGTTTTTTCTTTCCTTTTTTATTTTTATCCATCGTGTTTTCCAAAATATTAATTTGTACATAATTCTTTTTTTTTTTTCATTAGGACGCATACTGCAATATCGTAGATTAAATTTTAAACAGTTCTTTTTGATCCCCACTGAATTTTTCGTTGATTTTTTCATAACTAGTTCATGGTCGTAGGACACACACACAAGTCTGAAGTTTTTTTAGCGGTCGCACGTAGTTGCCGCTTTTACTAAAACACATATAGAAAATTACAAATATATCACACTTTCAGTAAAACTAAATACAACTCGGTGCCAAAGTATACTAGAAAATACTGAAAATCGGGCTAAAAAAGAAATATAAGTTTTTTTCCTGTATTGCCAAAATTTGGCAATAGAGGAAAAATCATACATTATTTACGGATGGATCATAAATTTACACTTGTGTTAATATTAATTCAGTAGATTATTTTTTGCCCTAAAAGTACGCCCTAAATAAAGGACGGAATGATTTTTGGAAAGAAAATAATAGGAATAAAATACCGGTAATATCATAGAACGTAACATCAAGTTGATATTGGTGGAAATGTTCCGAATTTTGGTTGCTGTGAATTTTATTTTCCTGACAAATTAGGGGAACATTTATTTAGAAGGCGATATTTTGATTACAAAAACATTACTACGGTTCAAATTTCAGCTTAAGTTCACTATAACTAAATCACTTAATTTTACCCTATTTTTGCAAATGCTCACGTTATAGGCAACACAATTTCATTTTCCTTAAGTATTTCTCATAAGTTCTGTGAATAAAAGCATACTATTTAATTTGATTATCAGTTTGACCATTATATTGATATTTACTACACTGCGCTTGGTGTTTTTTTAATGATGCGGAATTACTGTTACTTTTTTTTCAGATAGATTTCGATTTTCCTGCCTACTATTCTAGTGAAATTCTTCTTATTCTTTCTTATGACAGTTTTCCTGAAATTATTTTGGATAATTTCGTAGATTTCGTTTAGATTATGCTTAGGTTAGGTCATATGCTAGCTTCTTAGTGTGCATCAACAGCCTTTTTTACACCGCTATAGGAATATTCTTTCCACCCTTATATTATGGGCTGCACAAATTTCTGTTCTGTAATTCTTAGGAGGAAATTTGGAAAGATAACTTATTCTGTGTCGGTATAGAGTTGCTTTATCGACGGAGTTTTAGCTTTATTGACTAATTTTAATAAGGGTTTCTTTTTTATTGACTAATGTACAAAGGTAGCTGTACCGAATTTCGTTTAATTTTACCAAGAATAAATTTAAAATGGAGTAATTTTTCTGACTTTATTCTTCAGTAAAATAATGTTTGTTGTGTCTTACTCATTTAGTATCCATTTTAGTTTTCGGGAATTATACTGATCAATTTGTCTTTTAATAAAGTTACCTTGGCTATGTCGAATTGCACTCATGTATTGGACTATGTACAATTGTGGTCATTAATTTCATCATGGCCGTTTTTTTTATAAATAATTCTTTTACTTTGGAAGAAAAGCCATTTTCCTGAATCCATTTCGTCTCAACAAAGTCGTTAAGTGAGAACCAACTTGGGTCCGACAGTTGCATTTTAAGTTATTCATTTTGTTTGTATAACAAACTTTTGTCTTTGCTGTGATTATTTTTCAGCAACCACTTTTCTGATGGATTTATCTCATAAGTAAGTACACACATTTTTTTGTTTTTAGTTCATTTTTTAAATCTATTTGCCTAGTTGTGCATTTTAGGATTCATTGAGACGTATATTACGGCAGGAGGATTTTCAAAATTTTATAGAAGCTCTTTTTTTTTTGACCAGAACTCTTAACTTTTTCGAACAACTTGTGAATCTTAAGGTAATATCTTATTATATCTGTTGATAATAGTTATTTTGGTTATCTTTTAGCTACAATTTTTATATTAAAGGGGTACCATTTTTTCCTTATCTTTTTCTCTGGGGTACCGCTAAATGTGTGTGATTATCTCTGAAATTAGTATAGCAAGAGGTAACTGAACTAATTTTTCTTGTTAGATAGATGTATTTGGTAAATTTGCTTGATTTTATTTTAAGCCAAAACTGTCTGTCTTTTATAGATAAGTAATAGTAATTATCTTGTAGTTGAATAATGATATTTTTAATTATTGGTTCAAATTGAGAGCTTATAATAATATCATATTTAAAATTGAACTACGTGGTTATATATAGTATTACACGCATATTTCACAGTAGGTTCCATGCATTTTTGTAAGATAAATTTGCTGTTTTTATTTGGATAAACTAGTTAGATTTTTCTTTTTTGTGTAAGTTTTTTTTTCTAATAATACTTTCAGTCACAGATTGTATAATTAATAATTAGTTTTATTTGAGGAAAATCATTTGTTTACCTTGTTGTTTTATTTTTGACATTTACTGAGCACCCAATTGATATTTGAGTGTTAGTTTTACATTATTTTACAATTTGGGCAACAATTTACTGTAATTATATTATACGAGGGGAGATGATAATTTATTAATTAATATTCAATAATTTGAATTTAATTCAAACTCGCTTTAAACTATAAACCCTATTAGTGTTTTAGACGTTTTATTTTTATTTTAGGATTCTTCTTCTTTTTTTTACTTTCTATCTTTCTTCTCCTACCTCCTTTTGTCATTTGTTTCCTTTCCTTACTGGAATATACATCATGGATTCTCTTTTTTGGTTACTCGGGTAGTGATTTGAGCCCCTTATAATATACTGAAGTCCAGTTTCGGTAGACCAAAATTGCATCGAGGGATCTGATAAGCTTTTTTTATTTAGAAATTTTCC
Organism: Diaprepes abbreviatus; assembly: GCA_034092305.1. NCBI lineage: Eukaryota > Metazoa > Arthropoda > Insecta > Coleoptera > Curculionidae > Diaprepes > Diaprepes abbreviatus. The sequence goes on along the minus strand of JASJET010000210.1, from coordinate 7,095,788 downwards.
AGCCGTTGATTATTAACCGTTAACCAACTCCTCAAAAGATGGTGACTTTTAATATTGCTTTTAATTGAATAAAAAAAATATTTTCTGTGAATTTTGATTAATGGTTGATGGTTTTTAGTTCGGAGTTTAGGATAATTTAATACATTTAAGTTAATTCAGGCTTAATTATAATAGGACAGACTTGCAACAAAGCGTGATCACGATCTGGCAAATGCCTGTGATTTAAAACTTAGATTTTGCCAATTTTGTGATACCAGTTGTGTTTTGATTATTATTTTTTTATGACACGTAGTTGTAACATCTTGCTATACAGCGTATAGCTTTAAAGGCCTTGAATATATTAGTTGACTCAGTATAAAACGTTGCCTTGGCAAGCTGCAGTTTTTTTTATTTTCTTGAATTTATATTCCACCTTGTAGCGAGTTATCACAAGTTACAAATACATTTTTTTTTAGTTAAATGCTTTTGTAAGTAAAGTTAACAGATGTTAGTACGTATATCCATTTTTTAAATTTGAATGCTTAAGTTATTTATTGGCTATGTGGATGCTGTAGAGAAAGTACCAAAACGACCAATGGCAGTTTACAGTTCCACTGATATGGAGCTGCTGGCGTCCTAAAATTAACAGACTTCCTCTTACTAAGCTGTCGGAGATTTGCTCACTAACTGAACTGCTTTTTCTACACGACCAGTTTTTTTATTATATTTTTAAACTTTATTAACTTTAAATATAATTTTACATCCTTGGGTTTCAGAAGAAGAATGAAGTAACATATACTTGCTAAATAGTAGATATCTGTTGGACTTCCATTGTCTTTATTTTTGTTGAATATCACGACGTTTCGGCTAGTAGTTATCTCTAGCCGTTTTCATGTGAAACTAAATAAATCCCTTAGCTACATGACTATTTATACTAAAAGTAAATGCAGTAGAGTATGACTGAGATGGATGCAGTCATGCCTGCTATGACAAAATCATATTTTTTTTATGCTGCATTTAATTTTAATTTACAATTACTAAGAAGTGGCTTCCACACTTCTCTTATATCTAAAGATGGTTTACTAAAACAACTCGGGTTCTGATGTATAACCGCGGCTTCTTTAAATTTCCGTTTTCTCCAATGTTGTTCTCGGAGTAGTATTTAAGCTTCAGACCATTTTATGTGGTGTCCATGAGTCCAGGCATGGTTGGCGGTACCAGATTTTTCTGTTTCTACTCGAGATGTACATTTTTGGTGTTCCTTGATCCTTATGTCAAGAGGTCTCTTTGTTTCGCCAATGTAGGAATAGCCACATTCACATGGTATCTAATATATACAGTTCTTCATGTCTCTTTGAGTTTTTGGTTTCACCCTAGTGAGCTGACTTCTCTGAGAGTTATTTGAATTGAAAACAACGTTGATTCTATATCTTTTTCCTATCCTTCTAACTTTTTCTGAAATGCCTTTAACATAGGGGATTTTCAATACTGGTTTTCGTTCTTCATTCGTTGTCGATATTGTCCTATTTCTGCGTTGTTCAAGAAATTTATCCACTAGATATATTGGGTATCCGTTGGCTGTCAGATCATTTTTAATGTAATCAATATCTTTCATCAAGTTCTCGTTGGAGTTGCAGAGAGTTAAGGCTCTATCTACGAGATTTCTTATAATTCCTTGTTTGGTGTTGTTGGAGTGATTAGATGAATAATTAAGGTATTGTCCTGTGTGTGTGGCTTTTCTGTAAACCGAAGTTCGAATTTGTCTGCTATTTCTTTCAACCAAGACATCTAAGAACTAATTATATTCTCTTTTGTTTAATAATTTGGTAATTATTGGTAAATTTAATTATGGATTGATTATTTTTTATATATACATAAGTAGTTTTTTTTTTTTATTTTAATGAACCTGTTGTTGAACTTTTGCTGGATTATTTTGTGTAAATAACTGGAGTCATGCTGGAAATTTTACTTGTGCATTTTTACCACATTATTACTCCTATGTAATTCGAACTCAGTGGTTAAAGCAAGCGACTACTCTAAATGATTATTTAATTTTGGCTGTTTAGTTGAATATTTCTTTTCCTGTTAATTAGTAGTTTACCTTAATGTTTTTAAAATTTTTAATTTAATTTCTTGACAATTTGGCGGCAATTAATTTTTTTTAATTAATTTTTTTTTTCGTTTGGTCTAACAGGAAAATATTTTATTAGGCATTGCTATTTTTTTTTTATTTTATTTAAATTAGGGTCTACTCTCTGGGTAGGGAAACAAACAGCAATCCACCCTTAGAGATACAAACAGCAATCCACCCGTAGGGATACAATTAGCAATCCACTCTTAGGAGTATAAGCCAGTCCACCCTCTGGGTAGGGAAACAAACAGTAATCCACCCTTAAGGATACAAACAGCAATCCACCCTTAGGGATACAAACAACATATCCACCATTAGGGATATAAACAACATAGATCCACCCTCCTGGGCATAAGAACAGTCCAGATCCACCCTTAGAGATATCAGTGAATAAAGAGTGTGATGGGTATTAAAATTATTGAGTTTCATTTCAACCCCACAACTTCTTATCTTTTGCAGTGCGTTGCTGTTTTTTAATATTGTAATAGAACAAATATTAATTATTTTATACTGTTCAATGTGAACTATATTCCGTTAAAATGAATACTTAAATAATCACTCTGTGAATAGAATTCTCTTGGGAATAGAGTGGTTATATTTTTTATCACTATCCAAGAAAGTGTAAAGGAAAAATTAATCAGTTATCGAGCTTAACTTTTATGATCTTTGTCGTTTAAATGTGTTCTTAAAAAATACATAAAGTCAGTTAATTTATGAAGACGTAATAAAACCCTCTCTTAGAATTGCCTATAAATCTGTCTAAGTAATCCTGCCCTGGATATGTAAATAAAACCGACGTGATAAGGGTAGCTTTTTTTAACCTATGGTTTATGAAATACCGTTAAAATGTATTAAAATATTGAACAATTTTCCCATTATTAGGAAACAAAAGAATAATCAAATAAACTCATTATACTGTAATAAAACGTTTGATCTGTGAAAGGAAATTAATATAGCGATTGTTTTTCCTGATTGCAAGAAAGAATGCTTTAAATACCAGCAATAGGAACAAAAAGGCACTCAGGTTTTTTCACAGACGCTATATTATCTTACTCCTTTAGATATAGAAATAAATAGAATAGTTTTATTAATTGTGTTTATATAAACATTAAGATTAAGATCCTCAAAGGCCAATTCGGGAATCGAGCATCCGGTATAGAATAGCTAACGCCCTCAGCACGTAACGATCGAAACGTTCGAACTTTAAGGGAAAGAAATTGACGTTTACAGGGTTCTGTCGAGTAATATGGGTACAAACGGGAAACAGAGGGGTGTCGAGGGGGTGTAAGATTCGAAGACACTCTTTTAAGGAATAGTAAATGCAGTCATAATTTGAATGTCGTTAGAACGGTATCGTGAGTACCAGTGCCGTAGAATAACTACGTCACGGATATAATCGTCGGGGAAGAAGGTGATCTTTGTTTAATTTGGGAAATTAAGGGATTATCGTGTGTTATTTTAGTGGGGCATTTCGCGATTTCCGTACGGCTTGATAAAGTAATATAAATAGCTGTTTTTCGCGTTTTATTTCTTTTTTCTGTTCAATATTTTATTAAGCTATTTATACGTGTTTTTTCAAAATTAGGTTTTACATTTTTGGTTTAAATAACGGCCGAGAAGAGCAATTATGTTAGTTTTTTCGTAATTGTTATTAGTTTTAAGTTTCTCATTGTAAATAGTTCGTTTTTATTCTATTTATTTTGTTAATAGACTAGTTGTTTTGAGAAACTTGTTTTATTCGATTTAATTAAAACCTTCACGCCAATTAAATTGCGGGCGCGCTGTTGCGAGACCTACAAAACAAGAGATGTCTTCTGACCAACTAATTAGCAGCCTTTCCTGAGTCCTGAAGTTCTGAGTTGTGGTTGGTAAGCTTAAATAACCGTAGTGGTTTGGTACTAAAGCTGCAAGAGAGAAGATGCACGACCAGATTTCCAGAATGCCTTTATTATTGTGAAATTTAATTATAGGTTATCAATATAGTTACAAATTAATGTATGGCAATAATTTGGTTATAGGTTGGCCAACGCTAACGCCAAATAACATTGGCAGGAGTCTATGATAAAATTCACAATATTATGTGCAGCAAATTAGCTTTACTTATAATTTTTTTTGGGTGGAGATTTGAGAGCTGAGTTGAACACTAGGCCCAAGCAACAACGTGGGGGGTTTCCGAGTTTACCCGGCCAAAAATTCGGTAGCACTTTTCAAAAAAAAAAAATACCCACTCCTACTCTTCGGCATAGGGGCTAGCTTGGCACTTTGCATGCTGGTGCCGCCTCTAGCTTTCAACTCTTCTCTACTCGCACGAGACAATATTAGCGCCTTTGAAAGTAAATACCAGTGTTGCAGTAGTCGAAATTCGAAAAATGTTGAATTAAAATGTATTATTTTTGTCAAATGGTACATGTATTTTCTTATTTTATTTTACAGACTATTAAAAACCCTACAAACTTCGCTCAATATGTCCTATACGTACCTGTTCCTAATAGTTTTTGAGATACCTTAATTTTTATACTTTTTGTTATTCTTTCTGCTGAATTTTAATTCCATACTGGGAATAGTGACGGAAAACAAAAAATAATATAAAGGAACCAAAAAATGTAAATAAAATAGTGAAAAATGAAACAAAACATGGGAAATTTATACTTTTTAAACAAATATAAATTACTTTTAAATTCATTTATTAAAAAAGTAATAGTAAATTGTACATATTAAATTAATTACTCATCAGTAGCTAATAATTAATTAATTGGTTTTAATAAATGTCTGATGACCTATCTGTTTTATCTGTGGTCTATGGTTTATCAAATTTATAATCAAAACTCCGAAACTATCGAAATTTTTGCGATTCAAATATTCTGCTAATCATCAAGAAAACCTGATTAATAAAAGATTACAACTAATTATTAAAAGCTAACTCTTGTTGAGCAATGATCATGTAGGACATAACACTACAAAAAACGACTCGTAAAAGCGTAAAATCTGCTTTGAAGATTCCCATTACGTTGATGTAAGGCTGTCGAAATCCACTCTGAATTGCAAAAAGTTTCAGCTCTTTATTAAGAAGTTTTTCCAACATCCGGGGTTGAAAAAGTTTTTCCGATCTCCTGTAGTGAAACTCTGGAAGTGTGTTGAGCAAAGTGTAGCAAATTTTATGAGTTTTCGATGTTTCGTTTGATAGAGATGTGCCGACCCATGATAGTGCAATGATATTTACCTATAATTAAAAAAAAAATTTATGGTAAATTTTTCTTGTAGATTAAAAATAATACAATCAAAATGGCAAGATAGGTATATGTTTATAATTCTCGAAGACTTTCACAACATATTTCAAAGAAGCAAAAAGCACTCTTCTTTCGAAATGCGATTTAAAGTAGCTTCTTTTTGGAAAAAAAATTGAAACTCGGATACAAATTTAAAAGGAAATATAATTTTAAAGTGAGCTCTCACTTACAAGATGACATTAGATACTTCAAAATTTTTTAAAGCTTTTTTAAAAGCGAAAACTGTTTAGCATTGATTAAGAATGCGTTAATAATGATATACAGAGTGTCCGGAAAAATGTGGGAAATCTCCCGAATATGAAACAAAAATACGTGAAAAGAATACTCCAAGTTCATATAAACTTTTTTCATATAGGCTTCCTCTTCGGAGATATGGGCTCCCAAAGAGCAGCAATGTGAGAAGTTTTGTACACATAATTATTGAACCAACAGTCTTATTTAAATTTTTTTTAATATCATGTATACCAGATAAAACCCTTCAAATCACTATCCAAGAAAGTGTTGTGAATTACTCAGAGCTGTAGGGACGGACTAGCTGTGACACTTTTGATCTAATTTTTTATACGCCCTGTATGATAAGAACTTTGGACAACGTTTTTTACATACCTTCTACTATTGATTAAAAATTAAGTATTCTTCATTTATGTCGCTAATCCTAACCGTTTTCGAAAAAACGTCATTTTATTTACATCATGTATATGACGTATTTCGATAAAAGATTCATCTTTGTTCCTATCAAACGTTCAATCTTCAATATTATAATTTTACCTCTTTAGTTAAAAACATCAAATTCTGTGAATTGCAGTTCGACCTAGGTTCGCAAAAAATGTGCGTTTTATTTTATCGGCATCAAAAACAAAGTATTTTTGTTGCAAACGTTGTTAGGTACGAAAGAAAAAAATATTCTGCGTTTCAGAAGTTGTCAACCTTCACATCGTTAACACATTGATTCTTTACTTGATATTAATTTATTGATTTTTGGATTTCGTAGTGAAGTTAATTGTGAAATAATTCGACATATGGAATACAGGTTTATCGAGTGTACAGATATGCATCTGGTGTGTGGTCTTACATCTTGCAATGCTTTGGAAGCGGTTATATCATGACAGATATACTAATCGTAGTAGTGAACATAACCCGATTCTCTCGACCCCCCCCCACTCCTCGACCTTTACCTTGACCTTGCTTCACCCCTCTTTGGCCCCGCCCACATGTCCTTGTCATTGACCTTGAAAGTGCACGTGTGATTTGGCCTTGGCCTTGTGTTCAAGGTTGTGTGCGTGACCTTGACCTTTGCCTTGGTCGAGACGACCTTGACTTTGTTGAAGGTCATCTTGGGTGTGTGACCTTGAAGTAGTTATTTGTGCATTGTAATAGTGTGGGATGATCTTGAAATGATTTCGACCTTGCAAATTGTTCTATAAATTGTGTGAGTCTATTTGCATTCATTCAGTGTGAAATGTCAGATACGGAACTATTTAAAGAAAAAATTATAGAGCAAGTCGGCAGAGTAATTTGTTTATATCAGAGTAATTTAAAAAGTTTGTGTGATTTTGAAGAGAAGGATCTAGCATTTTTTCCTCTCGAATATTTAAAAACTTGCGTTGATACGCTGAGTTTACGGCAAATTTGGGATAAGCTGCCAGCGTCATATCGGTGTAACAAGGAACTACAGTTAAGCTTATCCTGTTACATTCACTATGAACAAATATATCGTCATTATATAGATGGGCCACCACCAGCAATAAAAAAGTGTCGTGAATGTAAAAAATGAGTGAATAATATGAATAGTGCTTTGCAAGAGACAGTAAAAAAATTGGGCGATGAGTTCACTGAAACGGCTAATAATTATTTCAATGATGCAATGAAAAGTCGAGCAGAATGGGCGTCGCGCTATTGTGATTTGGCTTATGAATATGAAAAGGCTGCGAATGCATGTCGTAAATATTGCAGCAAAACAATAAATTTACAAGACTTTGTTCGTGAGATAAAAAAGTTGGGGTTTGGTGACTGTTTGGAAAAACTGATTAGGTTCATTGCAGATCCGGTTGTGTTAGATGAAATTAGAGTGTAGGACTTAAGTTTAACGTAGTAGTAGTTAATATGGAAAGTTTAGTGCGAGAAATGTACGAGGAATTTCTAAATTCTGCAGCCTGTTCGGAATTTTACGCATATGAAATGCAAGATTCGGAGGCTCAGGACTTTAGTGTATTTTTTAAGTATATGGACCATGCCGAAGTGTGTCTTTTAGCTAGTATAGTTTGTAAGAATTTTCTAAGAAATAAAAACAAACAATTATTATTGAACAAATTAGGAAATTAGGTTTAGGTGATAATGTTACACGCATAGAAGAATGGCAGAAAAAAATCAATGAATAAAGTACATAAAATGTAGTTATTTGTTTCATTATATTTTGTCCTTGAAGTTATCCTTATACCAATTTAAATGTGTGACGTCATTTGACCTTGAATACTCCTCCCACTATTTCTATCGTTAAGCTACCCCCACCATTGTTACAATTCGACCTTGAAACCTCGCTATAAAGGTTCGTGGGAAAAGAAGTGACTTCAAACAGTCGCAGATATCAGTGGCATAAACATCAAATATTGTGTTCGTGTAGTGTTCTGAAAGTGCTTTTATATTCACGGTAATTTTTGGATTTATATACCATTTTTTTCAATAATGAGTATTGCAAAAGAAACTCTGGATGAAATTAATGAAATGTTTAGCAAAGATTTCGAGGTTTTAGAGAGAAAAAAGGTTACCGAAATGATTGTAGGCAAAGTGTATAAAATTGTAAAGATGGTTTCAATGACTACACGATTTGGTAAAACTCTTTTAGTGGCTTTACACGATGACGGTGATAATAGCACATTTGAGACTTTTTTACCAAAACGTGTGGCCGAAACACTATCTGACGATATTGTAGATATTATGAGTAAAACTAAAGATAAATACACTCTAACTTATTTGGGGCAGGGCACTAGAGTTTTTGGAAACAATACTCGAACATTATTACGTTTTGGCTCATTGGAGTAAATTGTATGTAAATTGTTTGAAAAAAAGGATGTAATTAAATTTAAAATATAGTTGCACATGTCAGAATACTTACGCGTGTTCATTATTTCTGTTAAAGATGTCTGCTGATGCGACGACGACCGCCAACGAATGTGTAGATAGATACATATTTTGGTTGGGGAGAGAATTAAGAAATAGGGCTCACGATATGTTAGATAGCGTAAATGATTGGTCGCATATTGATGTAACCAAAGATCAATATAAGAACGAGATCAGGGATACAATCAATTTTATGGCTGGGGCACACTTGTGCGACAAATTTTTATATGGTTCCATAGACATGGATACATTTTGTGCTGAAATGGTTGAAGAAGAATTAAAAGAATACCTCGTCAATATTCCACATTTACCAGGTGAGCTTGCTGCAAAATATGAATTGGTTTCTGCAACAGCAACAGCCCAAGACGTTGACGATCGAAATAGTGTCGGATGGGATAGAATTTTGAGCAACGAAAACGAAGACATGGAAAATTAATTTTTTATAATTTTTGTATTTGTGCAATTAAATAACTGTAAATAAATATCTGTTACAATCACAGTTTTATTTTATTTCTTTTATAAACATACCAACCCAGTAGATCATAGTCAGTGTTTCTTTTTCTCAGCTGAAATATTTAATATAAGTAGGGCAAAGGGAATATTGAAATGTTATTTATCTGTATGATGTTTTATTGTTATTGTTTTTAATAATGAAGATTGAAATAAAAAACTTTATTTTACAATATATTGTTTATTTATTTTACATTTTAAATAAAAAATATAGTCATACAATATGTTATTTAAACAATATTAGCTTTATCTATCCAAGAGTTGAAGTGGTTGGGAAATCCTAGCCATTTGACAAATAATTGTTCGATGTGATTTTTCTTGCGTTGTCTAAGGACCTTTTCTACTAGATAAACGTCAGGACTGCTTGTTTTTTGTAGTTCTGATTCGTAAAAACACCCTCTTATAGGCTGACCTTCTAACGATTCCAACAAGTAAGTAGGTGGATTTGTAACGTTAACTTTTACAACTTTAAACAATTCGGTTGACCAAGAGGGCGTATATCCTTTCTCGAATAAGCTTTTGTACTTGCTAATACGCACAATGTCACCCATGGAAAACTTAAATTTTTTAGGTACAATTTTTAAATAATCATATGCTTTAATATGTGTTTTTTCTTGCACGTCTGCAGGCTTCATTCCAATGGTGCGATGTTTCGAATGGTTATAGGTTTTTGTTACTGCCGATAATATATGTATCCATTTGTAAGATCCTCTTGTCGAGAATTGTTTATATAAATTATTTTTTAAAGTCCTTATGACTCGCTCAACAATTGCAGCTTTCTTTGTGCTGTAAGTGGAATAATGATTTATATTATATTTTTTCATCAGGGCTTGAAAGTTTGTATTATAGAACTCCTTTCCTTGATCACTTTGCAGATTTGTTGGTGTATATGATGCCTCTTCAATGATGCTTTTCATCGCATTAGTAACTTCTATACCAGTCTTGTTTTTTATGGCTTTGGTATAGACAAATTTCGAGTAACAATTTATACAGACCAAAATATAACGATAACCATCGTTTTCATCAGCATACTGTTGCATTTCAGCCAAATCAATTTGCCACAAATCTCTGTATCCTTTTATTATCGTGCGCCGTCTTACAAAATTTTTTCTAGCCGTTCTATGTAGTTCATTAACAATCTTGATTTTTTCTAGACTGGGCTCCATATTATTAGTAATACTAAAGGTTTCAGATCGAAGGAAGAACTGAATAATATAATTAAATATTGAGCTTAATATATTATATCTTCTTCTCGTAATTCCTCTATGATTGACATAATTTCATTTTCGTGTCCAGTGTGACCGGCCATTTTGGAACTTCACAACAAACGTAAACGATCCACCAACTCTTTAGCTTTGTTCCAGTAGACATATTGAAATTTTTTCGAAGATAATTTCTTTTTTGTGGGTAACTGTAGTTTTTCCGAGAGATTTTTTCTTGTAATAGTACCACCTAATTTTGTGCCCATTATCAGAGGTTTAATAATTCGTAAATATTTGTTCCATCTGGTCTCCCGTAAACCATCACTTTTTTTAAAATTGTTGTAGACAGCATTCGTTGATTCCAAAATTTCCTTGTACGTTGAAAGTACATTATCACTTAATTGTTGTTGTTCCTTGCCTACACTTGGGGGTGTTTTAAGAAATAACAAATCATAAAGTGCCGGTGATCCACCATATTCTGCAATATTTTTCCCTTTTTTGTATAAGACAATATTTCCATTTCGAAAACGCACCTCTAAATTACCAATAAAATTTTTGTTATAATCTGTTTTTGAACCAAAACGTACACCATATACAGTATCGTATAGAGATGGTTTCAAACGTAATCCTTTCAGGTGTGCGTTTAAAGTATCGGAAGTTGTGGTGTCAGCGGATGTGAGAGATGTATTAGTTGATGTCGAGGGTGTATCAAACACCGATTGGCTAATATCTTCTTTTGAAATGCGATGCTGCTGCTGCTGCTGAATAGGTGTGGAGGTTTGAAAGGAATGTGTAGGTTGGGAAAAACCTGATATTTGAGTCGACTGCACTGATGTACTGAGACTATGTGGCTTTGTAGCTGGATAATGTTGTTGCTGTTGTTGTTGTTGTTGTTGTTGTTGTTGTTGCTGACGTTGTTTAACCACATCAGATATAGTTGTCAACGGCTTAGAAATGGGTTCGTAAAACTTTTCCAATTCCACAACATTAAACTCTTTAGCCGCTTTAATTTGTTTAAATTTTTTTCTGACGGCATTGGTAGCTTCCACTAGTTTACGTTTTAAGTCGATCGCGTTATTCATGATGTTAACAAAGGACGTTTCAACAATCAAATGAGCGTTTTCTCTTATTATTACAGTAATATATAGCTATCAAATCCTTTGCGGTATCTTCCCGATTTCACATCGCTGTCTTTATCAATTACTAAAAATCCATACTTATTATCCCAACATTTTGAGCACATTTCTTGAAATTGAGTAAAAGTTAGATCCGGTGAAACGTGGTCGGAAAATATGTGTTTCATATTCAACTCATCTTGTTTAAACATAATAATAAAATTGGCGTTGTCTCACACAAGCTGTTTAGGCACTCGCGAATATGTTTGCGCTAGGTAAAAGGAGTCGATATTTTTATGACGTCCCATGCTAAAGTACGATCTTATAACATCTTGTTTTTCACATATAACATCATCAAAGATAAATATAGAGTTTGGTTTTGCATCGGACGGTTCCACAATATTACTGGAATCACTAAAGGCATAGTAGCCTAAACCTTTGATGGGCGCTAAAATTTTCCTTAAATACTCATATTTCGGTTGATACAGAGATTTCGAGTAAATATAGACATTTTCGAAACGTAGCCCAAGGGGGTGTGTAAGCAGCGAAATCATGACATTAGTTTTTCCACAATTGGATGGACCAATTAACAGGCCGCGTATAGAGGAAGGAAGTAGAGGACCGTGTCTCTTCATTATCTTCTTTTCAAATCCAAGTCCGACTTTTTCATCGAGATTGTCAATAGGAAGTTTTTGTTTAAGATCGATAACGCGCATCTTAGGAAAATTTGATATTTTATAGGCAATTTTTCACAAAAACTGTCATTCAGATGCCGAGCGTCAAACGAAGTAGACGGTCTCACGTTTCCAACAAAACTGGATACGGTATTGTGAATTCGTTAATAAATAAATTACCATTCGAGGTACACATTCCTGGTTATCAATATTGCGGACCCGGAACAAAAGTAATAAAACGTGTAACAAGAGGTGATCCAGGCATTAATCCTTTGGATGCCGCATGCAAAAAACACGATTTAGCATATTTACATAATAAAGACAACATAAGTGCGAGACATCGAGCGGATTACGAGCTCGAACAAAGTGCTTGGAATAGAGTAAAATCGAAAGATTCCAGTTTAGGTGAAAAAACAGCAGCTTGGTTAGTTACAAACATTATGAAAGGAAAACAACGTTTTGGTATGGGTGTACCATCATCATTATCAACAAAAAAAACATCTAGTAAAGGCACGCGTCATACAAAAAGGAAAGGTGTTAATAAAAATCGACATGTTCGGAAAGCCAGTTTCGGAACAGCTATTCGACAAGCAGTTCGAAGGGAATTATTAAAAGCCGGAAGTAAAAATGTGTTGGAAAAAAATGTCATGAATGCATCTAAAATAGCTCTGTCGGCAGCACGTAGATCGGTAAAAGCGGCAGGTGGCAAAAGGAAGGTTCGTACACCGAGAATAATACCGATTCCTAAAACTGCTGGAATATTACCATTAATACCAATTTTTGCCGGGTTATCAGCTTTGGGTTCATTAGCCGGTGGGGCAGCGGGAATTGTGCGCGCCATAAAAGCAGTAAAAAAAAGCAGCGAAGATAAAACCGGTGCCGGCCTGTATTTAAAATCGAAAGGAAATGGTTTGTTTCTAAAGCCATATCGTAAAGGTATGGGATTATTTTTAAATCGTAGATCAAAAAACTAATTGAATCCCTACCTCGAAGACCACTATCTAACATCGATATAGAAAAATATGCCAAAAAGAAAAGAATAGGACACTTTCGAGGCGTTTATATGAGGGATTTATTACCTAGACAAGGTCCTCGACGTTACGAAGCAACAATAGTGAATTTGGATAGTACGCGTGGTGCAGGGACTCATTGGGTAGCTTATAGAAAAAATAATTCTAAAGTAACATATTATGACAGCTTCGGCGATTTACCCCCACCGATCGAATTGGTACGATATCTACAAACGGGATCGGAACCATCAAAAATTATTTACTATACATACGATCGTCAGCAGGATTTTGGAACAGTCTGGTGTGGACATTTGTGCTTAAAGTTTCTTGTCGAATCATCAGCGTAAAAGATGTCATCATCATCATCGTCACCATTAACACCGCAAATGGATCGCAATAACTATACTAAAATGTTGCAATCACTGAAAGCATTTCATCTAGCCGGTGGATTAAGGAAAATGACCGTGAAACAGTTAGAAAACATGCCCAAGGAAGTAATGATTGCATTAGCCCCAAATGAAATTCCATTCGTTTGGAAAAAGTTGCCCGAGCACCTTAAAAGCGATATCGATATATTAAAATATCAGTGCGGTTGCAAACATTATTTCAGCAGCAGCAGCAATTTAAACGAGGTTATGACTGATGAGGATCTTACGGCTAGAAAAATATTTTGTTGTTATTGCAAAATCAGCGATGTGCGCATAAAAGCAGAAAATAGCATAAAAACATCACTATCTAATGCAGTGAGAAAAGGTGTGAAGATGAATCTTTTTAAATGTTGCCGCTAAGAATAAAACCGAGATGTGTGATGTTTTAATGGTTAGTCATGTCTTATACGTTCACACTAACAGGACACTCGAGCGTCTTAAGCGCCGATTTTTATCCACCAGTCGAATTAAATAGAGAAAACAAATATGGTCTGGCATTGCTGGGATTTTACACATACAATTCAATTTTTAATGTGGACGAAAGCAACAATAAGTTTGCCTACATGAAGGAGGGTTACACCACCGAGTCGATACAATTGCAGATTCCACCTGGGGCCTATGAAATAGATGAGATAGGTAAAGCTATGTTGGAGGCTTTGAGGATTTCAACTGAAGAAAAGAACGATGGAATCTTTTACTTGGTCGCTAATAATAATACGCTGAAATGTGAACTGAAATCCCAATATACTATAGATTTCCGGGGAGAGGCGAGTATCGGTAAAATGTTAGGATTTAATCATACAGTGTTAAAAAGAGACAAAAAGCACGAATCAACCGAGATGGTGGAAATAATGAAAGTACGCATCATACGCGTAGATTGTAATATAATTTCCGGAGCATATATGAATTCGGTGGAAGGTCATACCTTGTTCGAATTCGATATCGACGTGGAGCCCGGTTACAAAATCAGTAAAGAACCACAAAATAATATTTATATGCCGTTAATGCCGGCAGGACGTCAGTTTATCGACAACATTACTCTTCGCATCTTGGACGATAGCGGTGATCCAATCAATTTTCAAGGCGAGAAAATAATCGTGAAATTGGAACTGAAGAAACTTTCATAGAAATGGGTTTTTGCTTCAATCGTCAATTGTGTGTGCTGTCGACTAAGATGGGGGAACCGCCGAAACATAATAAAAGTAAAAGAAGAGTTAACGTCAAGGTTAGTCGTCGTCCAGACGTTAGATCACAAACATCTCAACAGTTATCTGCCGAAGACTATAAATTTTTGAAATCAATCGGTCTTAAAGTGCGAAAATGATTTCCACCACCAGCGATAAAATAGAGGTTTTCTCCGAGCCCATCTTGGACAATTCCATTATTAGTCTAGAAGAGCATACGTATAAATCATACGGATCTCCATCATTCAACAATTCGGATGAAGTCCGTATCCCCATTAATTTTCAAGATATTATACTGGATATCGCCGAAAGTTACATATATATCGAAGGAAAATTTAAACCCATAGACGCAACGAAAAGATGTTTTTTATCAAATAATGCCCTCGCATTTTTGTTCGATGAAATTCGCTACGAGATGGGAGGTGAGCAGGTCGCCGTGGTTCGTAAACCTGGAGTTACGACGACATTAAAAACCATGGTTTCATTCGGAAGTTTGCAACAAAGATCTCTCATGACGTGCGGATGGGGTCTCGACGAAGCAAACCAAGATATCGTAGACACGGCAAGTAACGTATTCTCCGGGAAATTACCCTTAAAATATCTTATGGGATTCGCCGAAGATTACGCAAAAGGTGTTTTCAACGTAAAACAAGAGCTTATTATGATTATAGCTCGCACTTTTACCAATTGTTACGTCGGCGAAGTAGAGGCAGAAATTAGTATCGACAAAATCGAATGGAAAATTCGTCACATCATTCCAGACGACAAGCAAAAATTGAAAATACTGTCTCGCATTAATAAAGGAGGAAACAATGCCAGTATTCAAATGGCATATCGTAAATGGGATCTGTACGAATTACCAGCTTTAAGGCAAACATCTTCCGACGTGTGGGCCTTGAGAACGAGTACAAGTCTGGAAAGACCGCGCTATATAATCGTCGGGTTTCAAGACAGCAATAATTGCGACAAGAAAGAAAAAAACGCAACCCAGTTTACCCACGCCGACGTATGCGACATTAGACTGTATCTGAATTCAACCGTTTATCCATACGAAAGATGGAATTTAGATTTCGCCAAGAAACTGTACGCAGCAGCCTATTACAATTACGAAAACTTCCAAAGCAGCTACTACGGGCGCGAAATAAACGATCCGATGATAACGTTCGCGGAATATATGAAAAACCCCGTTTTTATTATCAATTGCAGTCATCAACCGGAGGCGATTAACTCATCGACAGTGGATGTAAAATTGGAGTTCCAAACGAGAAAGAATAAATTCCCCAAAGACACTAAAGTGTACGCATTAGTTATTCACGACTCATTTTTTAGTTATAATGTATTAAACGGTTCGGTGACCAATAAATCTATATTTTAATGTATCTATTATATGTAACACAAAATAATGTTCTTGAATCAATAAATTTGTAATGAGTGAAGTAGTAGTTTTATATTTATTTGAAACCCAACCAAAAAAAAAAGCTGGCGGAAAAGCCCGCTCTTTAAGAAAAGAGTACGGGAATTTAGAAAATGGTGGTTTATTAAGTGGAAAAAAGAGCTTAAATAACACAAGAAAAAATTTTTAAGGCAAAATATGAAAACAACGATTTAGAAAATTTGTAGGAAAGTAACGGTTAGGAATAGGGAAAAAAGTTATAAGAAAAAATTATAGAGGAAATCGAGTACTATAAGAAAGCATTTTTCTCGATAGTAATAATTGTAAATATGTAGCAAAGTAATGGTTAGAAATATCAAAAAAATTTATTTGAAAAAAATGTAGAGAAAGTCTAGTACTATATGCTAGAAAAGTGGAGGGGGGTAGTTTGTGTCCATAACAGAGATACGGTGAGTTATAAAATCATATTATTCTCAAACTTATATAATGCATATATGCACTCCACCTTACCCCCTCCAACTTTTTGAATGTATATAGAGGCCGGTATTAGAATTATTTCATCATTACACATTCGATCGGCAAGATGGAAGATATACCAAAAAGGATCATTGGCATTGTCAGGCCATTCGTGCCCGGCAAAATATGCAAGTGTGAGGAGTGCGGGGGTACCGCACCAGGAGCGGCACCTTCGGCACCGCCTGCAACGCCGACACCACCAGCGACGACGACGGTGCCGCCAATGAGAAGACCAATGGCTGCACCTAGGTCGGTGTTAATATCGTTGGGTATTACTCCACGGTAGGCACCCACCCCACCCTCCCCCCAGGCCCTTTTAGGGCCACAAAAACGGTCCTTTTCAGGACCACATTATATTTTGATCGTAGTTTAGTAATCGTCACTTATGGGGCGAGATATTCGTTTAACGACGATTTGTCTCGTAGCTTAAGTGCCAAGTTATATGCTTGAGAACCTATGAAAATGTTAACAGTTCAAACAAGGTTTCTATTATTTTTTTTGTAATGTATTCTTCACAAAATATTAAGAATAAGTCTTATTGTCTAAACAAATCTAATTCCTTATTTAAAGTTTTTGAAAAAGTCAATAATTCTATAAGCTCTCACCAATACATAACATTTAGAATCCGTTGGTGGGGTGGGGGTAGTTCTATATATATGAGACTGGGTCAGTTACACAGTCATATATTCATCAACCCTCATACGATGAACATGGAGGAAGAAAGACCCGCCAGCCGAGACTCATCCATCTTTAGTGATGACACCGTAGCCGACAACGTTGGAGACCTGCAAGTCTTCGACGACGACGACGAGGTGGATTTTGAAATTGACGTCCTACGTTGGGACGACTTGGATGAGCCGATTCCGCTAGTATATGACCATGATCCGGGTCTAGTGGAATTAGACGATGCGGGTGATTGGGTCTTACAAAGACTCGAAACTCCGTCGCCGCAGCCAGAGCCGGACTCGACGGAAGATGCGGTGCTGGAAATTCCAGCATCACCAACACCCGACGACCCACAAGGCCCCTGCGATTCGTCAAGCTGGTGGTCGACCAGCGAGGATGGGGCACCATAAGCCCCACACTCTCCCTGGCCCTTTTTAAGGGCACACAACAACGGTCCTTTTCAGGACCACAAAATACTTTGATCGTAGTTTTAGTACATATTAGTACTTTGTTACTAATATTGTATGTATAGAATATACAATATTAGATACAAAGTATTAAAACTTTAAGTGCTGGTGGAACCCAGCTAAATCGTTCGATCGTATTTGAGACCACAAACAACTTTTGGTCTCAATACGTAATACGACATTTGTTTTCACCCCCCACCATTAATTTGTCTCTATATATACGACCACCAATACTTATTACAATCATTTTAGTTCAACATGTCTGCGACTCAACAACAACAACAACAACAACCCATCCAATGCCCTGTGGTAGATTCTACCACAGAGAATTGTCTGGAGTGGGAGTTGAACGATCCCAGATGGGATGAACTTTGGCGGTTCATCATCGAATATACAGAGGACAACACCACCACCCCCGCTGATGATGACGGGCCGTGCGACTCCACAACACAATAAAAGAGTCGCATGTTTTACAACCAAACGGTCCTTTTCAGGACCACAAAATAATTTGATCGTAGTTTTAGTTGGTTATAATACTTTGTAACCAATATTTTATGTTTTTTTCATAAAAACATACAATATTGAGATACAAAGTATTAGAAGTTCTGGCGACAGAACCTTAACTTCATAAACCGAACCATGTTTTAGCATACTTGTAAATATTATCAGAAAATATTTACAACTATTGCTATTGCGTAGTTTTAGTGGATTATTCACTCTTTTTTTTATTACCTAATATTATGTGGGACAGGGCCTATATGAAATAACACACAAAAATAAATTTTCAAGTCATTTTTATTCTCATTATAAAATATAAATATTTGATCAAACACTTTTTTTATTAACTACAATATATATATATTTACAAACTTAATACTATAAATTAAAAGCTAATATCTACAACTACCTAACATCTACTACATAATTTATTAAAGTCCTCTAATTGTCTTTTTAACCGCGCAGATTTCACCTTTTTTATCTCTAATTGTCTTTCAAGTTCTAAAATGTCACTGTCACACTCGTTCACTTCTTTCACTAAGCGTTTTTTCATTTCATAAATGTCTGTCAATTTGCTCTTCTGAGAGTTGGTGAAGTCTTCGACCCACTCCGGTTGCGATGGCTCGGAATATATTAACGAAGAAGAAGCGGTTTTATTTGGTGAAGACGATGACGATGACGACGACGACGACGAAGCAGCGGAAACTTCATCGCCTTCAAAACACCGCTTAAACCGCTTCTTCATGGGTTTCCGGCACCCCAATATCGGCGACAGTGGTGCTGGGGAAGACTTCACCTCCGACACTATTTCCTTCTCTACGCTGGCCGGTGTTGGTGGCGTTGGTGGTGTTGGTCCATCGGGGCCTTCTATCACTTCAACTTCTACCGACAATGGCTCTTTTGGTGCTGTTTTTAGGAAGTCGGGTAATGGAACAGGGGTGGAGGGACGCTTAAAGTTAAACTTTTTCTTCTTCCCTTGTCCCACACCTTTAATCGCCGAATAAAATGTTTTTTTATCGGCATATTTCCGACTTCCGCATAGTCAAGAGCTTTTTCAATTTCGAAGCTTTCGGAGAAGATTCCCTAGGCCGCGATGCTTTTCGCACAACCACATCACTAATCACATTTATCTTTGGCTCCTTCTCCTCCGTCCAGCATTCGAGGAATTGCGCTGCCGACTGAACTATCTCTTCGTCGCGACCATCATTGAGGGCTCGGTCTTCGGCATCTTCATGCTCCATGCCATTCCAGTTCTCGAATACCCCCGGACTTAACACTTCCAAACCACTCATGTTATCCAGCATGCCTTGCTGCGAACCGCAGCTCACGTCAAGAGCATCTAAAAGAGACCGTACACTCGACATCTTCGATATTAAAACTCACACAATTAACTTTATCTTAGCACTGTACTGTTTGGTGTTCTGACGAACTGTGAAGAGCTCGAGCCAGCAAGTCTGCTTTTATGCCCATTTCCCCCACTACACCACCTTTATTCCTTTTGTTCGATGCATTAAGTATAATATTTAAACTTGTCAGATGCAAGGCCAAGGCCAAGGCCGACGTAACCGGCAATACCAGGGTCGTTTTCAAGGTTGTAATTTTCATGGATTTTTTTTTTGTCCCTGTCAAGGTTATTTTAAAGAAGCATATAAATATAGTACTAAACTTGTCAGATGCGAGGCCAAGGCCAAGGTCAAAGTACCCGTCAATGTCAGGGTCGTTTTCGAGGTTGTAATTTTCAAGGATCTTTTTTTTTGGCCCTGTCAAGGTTATTTTAAAAAGTAATACATAATTAGAGTACCGCGATTGAAAAGTACAACATATTCAAACATCATGTTGCCAACTGATGAACAACCTAGTGAAGCAGCCAAAAGATACAGTCATATACTAAAAGCTTTTTATTTAACTTGCCATCATTGTAAAAGACTAGGTATCTGCTGGCGAAATGATCTTACGTACGACTTCAACTACATTGACCTTTTCAGGGTTAAATTTGTACAATGCGGCTTTTGTGGACTAGTTTACTACCAGTTCAAGGACATTAATGAACGTGCCATCCAGAGAAGAAATTGGGTCATAGAAGAAGCTTACCTGTACAGAAGAAATTAACATGTATTTTATTTCTTAATTTTTAATTTTTTTGTTTTTTTTTAATAATAAAAAGTAAACACAATCTTTTGTTATATTTTAATTTTTTTTTTCAATAAAACAATAGTAAAATGAATCTGTACGTGTATTTATTAAACATCACCTAAAATACGTTTTGCAATCCATATTTTTCTGCAGAGTCCGTTTATTAATGAAATAGAACCATATATTAGGGTGAAATCTAATGGTTTCAAATCAGTCTCACATAACAATGTCAGAAGTAAACACTATTGATAAGTTCGGTCGCAAAAGAAAATTTAAGGATTTTAAATTTATGCGAGGTCCTTCAGGAATAGGTTTTAAACTTACACCTAATGGAGATTACGACATGGGAAGCAAAAGATTGTGCTATTTAGCAGAACCTCTTGAAGGAGACGATGCGACCACACGAAATTATGTTGATAATAACCTTGCTCAGTGTGTGCAAGATACGCAGAAAGGTTTACATGACTCAACAATTGTTATTAAAGATATATTCAGAAACCAACTTGAAGGTTACGTACGCAAGAAATTAATTGAAACCGGTCAAGGACTTAGAGGATACATTGATGATACTGTTATTGCAATATATGAACTTAGGCAAGAAGAACTGCGTGATGAACTTAACTCTAGAATGTTGAAAATTGAAAAGACTATGGAGGATCTTGTCAGCAAACCTGTTTCACATTAAACACTTACTCGTAGACCTGTGCGTTTAATTTACTATTAGACAAATTTTTCAACAATAACTTTTACAGTTTGTTATTTGTCGACACTTCATTATATTTATAATTTTAAAATAAAGGTTCAATAAAAAAGCAATCAAGTAATGAATACATGTTTTTTATTTAAAAAAAAAAAAAAAAAAAATTACAATACTATCGTTACATATTAATTTTGTATGTTTAATAGAAATAATAAAAACAATACAAATAATGAAATATGGATTTTCCAGATTACGTGCTGTCCTGACTTAGAAATGATTCCAACACGGTGACTAAATTTGCTAAGTTTTCTTCCGGGTCTGTTTTGTAAAAATCTATGTCTGCATGCCCCCAAGGTAGAGTTTTGGTTGAACTGGGAATTACATAACGTTTATCATCGCTATGTGACAATGCTACTTTATTTATTATGTTGGTATAAATGTTATGTAATTCACTTCTAAATGTCTTCATCTTTCTTAATATCAAACCACCCCGTTCAACAATTCTTTGGTAGTCTTCCTGATGAAGGTCTTTCTCGATAACACATTTTTTGATACCTTTGGCTTTTTTTAATTCATTATTAATGGACTTTACATAATAAGCCTTCGCGCCGGTACCATAAAAACTTATTATCGGATCACCAGGAAACTCATCTTTCATTCTACCAACTACAGAATTACTTTTAATTATGTTGAAATTATTAATTTCGGGGTAATTTGATGTATCGAATTTTTCGGGGTTTTCTGATATAGTTTGATAAAAGTTTTCCGTATACACTTTTAATATAAGCGAGTCAGTATCGGTGTAAAGTAACGAAGCATCATCACCAAACTTGGATTTAATAAAATTATAATAAAAATCGTATATTACAGTCTTTGATATATCTAATATGGAAAAACCGATATAAATTGGTTTATTGTACAATATTTTAACTTTATTCATATGTATAGCAACAAAGTTCTCGGTAAATATCGAGCTACTATTGAAATTGGGGCGGGATATTAGTGCTCTAGCCAGGGGCGGATCCAGCCTCTCTCCTTGGGGGGGGGCGGTAATATCATAAAAGTGCGAAAGCCGGTTGTCGACGGGGGGGGGGGGACACCAGCAACATTCCCATTTCTAATATAAAAACAGGATGGGTCGGGTCTATTTTTCTGAAATTCGAGTTCTTGAAGAGTGGAGGGGGGGGCGATCACAAGAAAAAACAAGTTGCCGACCGGGAGGAGGATGCGAGCAGCATACACATTCCTAGTATAAGAGGCAGAATCGGGTCTATTTTCCTGAATTCAAAGCACTTGGTGGGGGGGGGCTATTGCCAGAAAAACAAGGTTGTCAACGGGAGATGGGGGGGGGAGTATCAGCAGTATACATATTCCTAAAATAAAATGCAGAATCGGTTCTATTTTCCTGAACTCAAAGCTCTTGGGAAGGGGAGGGGCGATCGCAAGCATACACATTCCTATACTCTATTCAAGAACTAGACAGAGTAAGAAAACTGTTACCGAAACCTTCAACGTACCTGCTCCAGTGCGCAAGTAACTGAGGACTGCCGTAAATCTAATTATATTTAATTATATTTAAATATTATAAGCTTTTATAAATTTACTGCAGCAATAAAATTTCTGATAGTTCAATTTAATTTCTGTCAGTGTGCAAAGTACACTTTACAGTGCATCCTTAGTGATTTATCTTGTTTGTACTTGTTTTTATATATTATTTGAGATTAGTGAGATACCCAAAAGATATTGCTTCCACATCTATATTTATTCCAAAATCGTTAAACCAAGGCATTTTTTCTTCAAGGAAAAACTTATTACGATGAATGTTGATGATGCCTTAAGATAACAATATCTCGATAATAAGGTTAAAAGTTCTATTGAGAAGTATTCCAACATGACAGGAGTTGGAAAATCTGCTATGTACCAAATACTGAAGGAGAAAAAAACGACTGGAATTGTTAATACTCCCAAGCTACATTCGATCACACAAACTGTACTAAAAGGAGTTGGACATATATTTTATTATGAGAAGCAAATCCCAACCGTCGACAAAATTCTAACTAAAATCAATGAAGATCAGGATTTACTTGAAATTAAAAGAACCGAGCTCTAGAAATTGCTCAGAGAACTTGATTTTTGCTGGGAAAAACCAGATAGGAAATCCGTTCTTATAGATCGTACGGAATATGTCCGTTGGAGAAGGAAAATCTCTCTCAAGTACAAGGTAGAGTTGCTAGAAATAACACAACTTACAAAATTAGTAATTTAACTGAACTTATTTTTTTTGAATAAAGTTAGTGCAGAAAATTGGGAAAAATCCAGATAATAAAAGAATAAAAGAAAATGGGGAAACTCGATCTCATGATCGGTGAGATAGAGGAACCAATTATATTTAATTTGAGCGAAGATAGCTTCACTGCCTGTGATTACGAATTAAATACGTAATGTTTACCAACGTAAACACAATTTATTATTTAAATTTTCTGTAACATATAAAAATTAATTACATTTGAATCCCATTTTAGCGTTCAATTTTAATTCTGCAGATGGTTTAAGAAATAAATAAACTTAAACGTCAAATATCCTAAAAATGTTTTTAATTAATAATAAAATGACCGATAGCTTCAACAAAATTTTAATATTATATGGACGAATTGATTTTTTTATGTGTTTACCTTCTTGTATTTTTGATAATAGGTATTTTGTAAGAATTTAAATTGTAACTTAGAATTTTTTTGAGAGAAAAAGGCTACGTTTTAGTCTGAATGTACCTAAAACGGTTTCTATGCCAAAATTAAAAATAATAAAAATACTGTAGTAATTTGTGTTAAATATGTCAAAATTATCTATATTTTCTAATCTATGTGAATTATTTAAAAATCATAAAAAATAAAATAATATTATAAAAACTTTTTCTTTTAAGTTTATTACCGAAATAATATTCTATGCCATAAATACTTAGTGATAAAATAAACTTCCTTCCGACGCCTATGACAAGGATTAAAATCATTTTTAACACTTCACACAAACCAAATATTTAGTGTTTTCCAACCCAAATAGTCCATTATTATAGACCGGTATTTTTGATTATAAAATTTCTAACCAATTCCTATGAAAAATATATGTGTCTAACAGATTTTGACAAAGACATCGGAATAAAGAACACAGGTAGTTTGCAAAGAAAAAAAAAGGTAAAAAATGATTTATTACTCTCTCTAGTTCTTGAATAAACTATAGTATAAGAGGCAAAATCGGGTCTATTTTCCTAAACTCCAAGCTCTTGGGGGGGGGGGGGGGGCGATCGCCCCCACCGCCCCCCCTTGGATCCGCGCCTGGCTCTAGCTCCATTTCTGCCTACACTGTTATCCCAATGTGTTACTAATTTTATATCCTTTCGATTTTCCACATTTTCCATAGTTTTACCAAATATCGCGTTATTTTTTAATTTAAAAGTGTCCTTCGCAAATTTTGTGGTGGCCTTGTTACGTAAATTGGTATTAAAATCAATATACGATTTTAGCCATTTTGATTGCTTAAACTGTAATACTCGATGGGTTTGCATTACCACTAAGCCGTTGGCGATGGCTTGTTTTAAAGTTCTATAGTGTACAATGTATTTTTTTTTATCTTGTAAATTAGGAATTAATTTCGGCAATTTGGCGTTTTCTGTTGGCGGTATGATATTTTCTACTAGAAATGGAAGATCAGAATGTGCATCATGCAACTCAGTCGGATAATGCACATCCACTTCCAAAACGTAGCCATGTAAACTATCATCACCAACAGCCATAATATTTAAATCCAGAATTTCGCGCTCGCTTAACCATCGAAAACCACCATATGGTAATGCTTGTGACATACTATGACCATATAGATTTGTAGCATCAAGGTATGTTATAAATGAAGAAGGTTTTGTTGGGTCATAGTCTGGTAAAAAAATATTATTAGCGATGTGCTTCCTTTCTGTACACTGGCTTATGCCGCCGCGTATACCTTTCTTAAAAAAATGTATCATGTCTATATCAGTTAAGAGCTCTAACTCTACCTTAGTCATACGTAGCATACAATCAAATGATAAACTTGGAAGGGTATAGTAATGTGCTGGATCAAGTTTATCGAATTTTAAACAATTATTCCGAAATTGCTCAAAAACATCACACAATAGCAACACATCTGATTTTAAATACACGTCCGAATAGTCCCCCAAAGTTTAACACCCAAATAAGCGCCATACTTCTTTTGCTCTTCTATAGCTTTCATCGCTAATATGTTCTTCCCGTAAATTATCATAAAATTCATCTTTACTTGGAAGACATGTATTTTCCATTTTTTCTATAGAGTCAATAAAGCTATAGGGAAAAACACCCTTTTGACGCATCAAATTAAATTGGTTGATATTTGAAAAATGTTTCCGCGTTTCAATAAAATCGTCGTCGTTTAAACCGCTGCCTAAATTTTCCAAAGACGTTGACAGAAATTTAAAACTATCAATAAATCGCAACTTTAAATATTTCCTCTTGACTTTTCCACATTTACTATCAAAATAATCGTGCACATAAATGCTTTTGGTAAATGATATGTACTTTTCCTTACTTTGAGCCAAAACACCAATTTTATCCCCATATTTACTTAACTCTTTTATAAATAAATGGCTGTCGTAGCCGCTTAAGTTATGAAATATGATAGGGATAAAAGAGGGTAATTTATAATTTAAATTACAAACGGAATGTGCAACACCAAATCTTTTTGCACCAGTTATGTGACAGTGGTCTCGTACTTTAATCTCACCCTCTTCAAAAGGACCTTCACATATACCACATATTTTAGCATCATTAAACTCCCTTTTTTCTTCAGGCGTTAACGGTTTCATAGGCTTAATGTCTTTTAAATATGTGTTGTATAGAGCCCTTAAATCACACTCGATACGATCCACAAAGACTTGAGCTGCATTATTCCCCCGAAATAGCTCAAATTTCGGAAGTGAGTCGTCAAAAGAGCATTTAATTAAATAAGCAAAAGAATATGGTTCATGTTTAAAACTTTTTACAGTGTAAAAATTTTGTGGGTTTGGTTGTACCGTTTCAACGGGTTTTAAAACAGATTCGAAATCTGCAAAACCACGAATGGAACGCGCATTTGCTTTTCTATACCCTCGAATTTTAAAATATTTTCCGGCACACTCTTTCCAAATTTATCGATTTTTAAATCCACTGAGGGTGTTTGCGTGAAAATGTGGTTACAATCGTAGCTTTGATGTAAAGTTAAAGCTGACGGTGTACTAAAATAAATGAGGCAACCATCACAGAAATATATTTTATGTTGTTGACAACTAATTTGACTTGAAACTAAACGTGATAAATCCCGAATCCAACAATAATGACTCTTTGAACAAGTCGTATCACAAAAATGTTCACCGCCATCTTTACTACTACAGTCTTTTGTAATTAACAATAAATTTACATGCCTATCCAACTTTTTTGACGCATACCTCAGTGGACCAATAACTTCATGTATTACTTCATTATTTTCATATTTAGATTCCAGACCGTATACGTTAATTGATATGTTGTTAATTTCCTCAAATTTTTTAATGTCACGTAATTTTACTGGAAAATCCATACCTGTTACATTTAGCACTCTAGAAAAATGGGGGTAGGATGTCTTCTGTGAAGGCTCTGCTGTTGGAGGAAACAATGCTGATGTTACAGCCCACGCAAAGCAAAATTCGTCCTGGTTAATCACATTGACGACAGCTCCTTTCTTTTCAATAGAACACGGCAACTTGATGTATGATGAGCCACCCATAGGCATATACTTGTTGATACCAACTTCCAAGTATAAAATTCGCACAAGAGCCCATCCTATAACAAGAAAAATAATATATAAAAATCAGTTTAATATATCGGGTTTTGATTTTTCCATACCTGAATCTTTCTCCTGGAACTCTGTCGCCTGCGTTTTTATTAATTCGGTGAAAGAATGGTAAACGGCATCCAAATCACTTTTTACACTAATTATTTGATTAGCAGTGTTGAAGGATTTTTCACTGAATATTTCTTGTGATGGAAGCATGTACTCGCCAACAGCTGTCATGTTAACTTTTAAAGCATGATGCACACGCAATAAATTATTAACAAGTTCCACCACCTTGGATTTAATGTCTGCAAAGAACATTACGTAATCGGAATGCTCCATATCACTGCTAACCCGATAGGTTGCAATTCTCCTTTTGAAGGCACATTCAACGAGTTGCACACCATGACATACCGGCAAACATGAATTATTTTTATGTTGTTGTGTTCGTTTATGCGCTGACATATGATTTATTGGAACATCTACATTACATGTAGCGCAATTAATTACCGGAATCGTCGATGTATACTCTTTAATTCGGAGCCGTTTTCCTCCAGGCACTTCATTAAATCTCGCCGCACACGATTCTCTTTGATGACGTCTCATATTATAAATATTAGTAAACTTAGAACCGCAATTTTCACAAACATATGCCATGATTTGTCAAATATTAACACATGTACTACCTATACAAGTCAGAGCCAACTGATGAATGAAACTGCCCTATACCTTATATAAAACCATTCAAGGTCACCCCCAACCACGTAACATATCTTCAAGGTCACACACCCAAGATGACCTTCAACAAAGTCAAGGTCGTCTCGACCAAGGTCAAGGTCAAGGTCGCACACAACCTTGAACACAAGGCCAAGGCCAAAGCACACGTGCACTTTCAAGGTCAATGACAAGGACATGTGGGCGGGGCCAAAGAGGGGTGAAGCAAGGTCAAGGTCAAGGTCGAGGAGTGGGGGGATCGAGAGAATCGGGTTATGTTCACTACTAATCGTACTCTTTCAGATCAGAAAACATTTCAACGAGTTGACCAACGTCTAAGGGAGAATGGTGGGAGATCTTAATTAATAAGGTAATATTATTAAATTTCTTAATAATTTTAGGAAATTTTGGAAAAATAAATATTGATTCTGGTCGGGGAAGAACAGTAAGTACGCCGCAATTAAAGGAAAATATTTTAAATGCTCTAGATGACACTCCTTCTACGAGCACTCGAAAATTATTAGCGCAGTTTATTACGCCGAAAACAATAGTACATGAAGTTCTTCAAAAACAGCTGTTATGTCCATATCATTTGAAAAAAAGTGCATGAACTGATTCCTAAAGATTTTTCCAGTAGAATGCAGTTTGCAAACTGGCTATTCGATCAGCAACAAAATAATGTAAACTTCATTAACACTATTCTCTTCGAGGATGAAGGAGGGTTTACCAAAAATGGTATCAAAAATTTACACAACTCACATGTATGGGCTGATGAAAATCTTCATGAAATTATTGTTTCGCACCATCATCATCAGTTTCAATCAATAAATGTCTGGGTAGGAATAACTGTCAATTTTTTGATTGGACTATTTGTATTGCCGGCACGATTGAACGGAGAACTTTATTTGGAGATCCTCCAGAATGCTTTTTACGATTTGGTAGAGCACTTACCACTTGAAGCCCGTCGAAACATGTCCTACATGCATGATGGGACACCACCTCATTTCAGCGTGGCTGTGCGGGAACACCTGAATAATCTCTATACAAACCGTTGGATAGGTAGAGGAGGACCTAATGCCTGGCCTCCTTGATCTCCCGACCTAACGCCGTTGGATTTTTACCTGTGAGGATACCTGAAAACCTTGGTGTATTCTATTCCGGTCGATAATAAGGAGAAATTTCTATGGAAAATCACGTTTCATTGTGATAAAATAAGGAACAATGCTAAGTTAATGTGGCGGGTACCGTAGTCCTCATTTCATCGTGCCCTCGAGTATATCAGACTTGACGGCGCTCATGTTGAACCTTCACGAAGTTTTGAACTAAGTAATTAGTTTAACTTTTCATTGAAACTATGGTAACGGGGAAAAATTCTTCATAGAAGTTAAGGACAAACAATGTAAATAAAATGGCGTTTTTTCGAAAACGGTTAAAATTAGCTACATGAATGAAGAGTACTTAATTTTTAGCTATTAGCTAAAGGTATGTAAAAAACGCTGTCGTAATTCGAAGTCTCTTACCTGGTATACAGCATATTTAAAAAAAAAATTGAAATATACCTGGTTGTTCAAAAATTATGTATAAAAAACTTGATTCCATTGCAGCTCTTTGGTAGCCCATGTCCTCGAAGAGGTTGCCTTTACGAAGAAAGTTTATATGAACGTGTTTCTTTCATAATCGCGAGATTTCTCACATTTTCCTGGACACCCTATAGACGTAGTGACCTTGAAAAAGTAGGCATTCTTTCACCGGCGTACATTTTACATGAAAATAACATCATATGTTCATGTGATTTTCTTTCGAGCAACGTCCGATGCCAAGATATTCGCCCTTATGCATGGAGCGCGAAATGTAGTTTTCTAAAAATAACTTTCGTTCTGTTTGACAAAATGTAATAACATTTTGGTCAAAGTAATAAATAAACTCCCTTGAAATGATTTAATCTATTTCTATTTCATGTTAGGTAAGTTGGGGGTCTTTTAATTTTGTTAACTTTTTAGCTAAATTTTAAAGCCTATTTACATACTTTAATTATATATTCTTTTCTTAGAAAAAAAGGGTTTTCTTTGATTAAAAAAAATGGAATATTTTCGAGATAAATGAATTTGAATATTTTACTGTATCTAGTTTGTGTATGTATGTATGTGAGGTTGAGGATGGAAGAAGAATTCCAATCCTGAGACCATTACAAGGAAATACATCGTCCTGGGTTAAGAACTCGCAACATTTCGTAGAAATTATACGTGAAATAGAAGTACAACCAGAACACCATTTTATTAGCTTCGACGTGGAAAGCCTATACACCAACGTTCCGGTTAAGGACTCACTAAAAATCATAAGAAAGAAACTTGAAGAAGACCAGACCTTAGCAGAAAGAACATCTTTACCACCGCACGCCATTATGGACTTGTTGGAAAGTTGTTTGACTAATTCTTATTTTCAAGAAAAGGAAAAATTCTACATCCAGGATGATGGACTACCGATGGGATCTTCACTCTCACCGGTGGTCGCAAATATTTTCATGAAATGGTTCGAGACGTTTGCAATTGAATCCACATCTAAGAAACCAAAGTTATGGCTCCGATACATAGACGATACTTTTATTATTTGGAGTGGAAACGACGAAGAACTTCGAAACTTCCTTTTTCATCTCAACAATATCAGCCCAACTATTAAACTCACCATGGAGAAAGAAGTAGAAAATAAATTACCATTCTTAGATGTCTTGGTTGAAAGAAATGGCAGACAAATTCGAACTTCGGTTTACAGAAAAGTCACGCACACAGGACAATACCTTAATTATTCATCTAATCACTCCAATAACACCAAACAAGGAATTATAAGAATTCTCGTAGACAGAGCCTTAACTCTCTGCAACTCCAACGAGAACTTGATGAAAGAGATAGATTATATTAAAAATGATCTGACAGCCAACGGATACCCAGTATATCTAGTGGATAAAGTTCTTGAACAACGCAGAAATAGGACAATATCGACAACGAATGAAGAACGAAAACCAGTAATGAACATCCCCTATGTTAAAGGCATTTCAGAAAAAGTTAGAAGGATAGGAAAACGATATAAAATCAACGTTGTTTTCAATTCAAATAACTCTCTGAGAAGTTGGCTCACTAGAGTCAAACCAACAACTCAAAGAGACAAGAACAACTGTGTATATCAGATACCATGTGAATGTGGCAGTTCCTACATTGGCGAAACAAATAGACCTCTTGACGTAAGGATCAAAGAATACCAAAAATGCACATCTCGAGGAGAAACAGAAAAATCTGGTGCCGCCAATCATGCCTGGACTCATGGACACCACATAAAATGGTCTGAAGCTAAAATACTACACCGAGAACAACATTGGAGAAAACGGAAATTCAAAGAAGCCGCGGTTATACATCAGAACCCGAGTTGTTTTAGTAAACCATCTTTAGATATAAGAGAAGTGTGGAAACCACTTCTTAATAATTGTAAACTAAAACTAAATGCAGCATAAAAATGGTATTTTGCCGTAGCAGGCATGAGTGCATTCATCTCAGTCACACACCACTGCATTTACTTTTAGTATAAATAGTCATGTAGCTTAGAAATTTATTTAGTTTCACTTGAAAACGGCTAGAAATAATTACTAGCCGAAACGTCGTGATATTCAACAAAAATAAAGACAATGGAAGTCCAACAGATATCTACTACTTCGCAAGAAACATCATTGTCTATGACCTTCAAACAAACACTAGAAGCCCGGTATGCACATTAAAAGTGTTCATTTGTTATAATTATGAGCAAGATTTAAAAACATTTTATGCAATAGAACAACAAGTACTTTGAGAAAATTACATTTCACATCTTATTTTTACAGGTGAATATATTGATAGTGCGTGTTATTTGCATGTCGACTACACGCCGTGCCACCTAGAGATGAATTACTTTTTGTGGAGATTTTTTACTCGTGGTTTTGATAATGCTACATAATAATTGCAATACTTACATGGATAAATATTATTCCAGTAATACAAATAATCCAGAGCTGTAGTCGCTGATTACCACTAAAATTTGTTCTAGCAAACAACATTGTCACAATGTGTAAGATGAAATTACACACCATAATTATGGCAGTAATCACGAAACCCAGTAGAACGAATCCGAATATGTCATTGATCGTGTCAATTTGATCGCAGAGGGACGAATGAGCCTTTTTAAGTTCTCTAAGGAAAAAATACTTATATTGAATGTCTTGATATGGGTGGATTTTTAGTTTATCATCCCAAGAGGACAAATGTTTTAACATTTCGTTTAATAATCTAAATCGTTGATAGATGTGAATACTTAGAATAATGACAATGAATAGTATTAGAGAAAATTGGAACATTTGAATAATTCGTATAGAGCACACTTGAAACCAATCTTGTCCTAGAATCGGTTCCCAAAGACAATAGCAGTAAACTGCGTGTATTATTTGAAGAAAGATGAAAATATTCGAAAACATGAATAACTGACACTTTTTCTTCGTCACATCGAAATTCAGTATAAAATCTATTTGATCGAGCTTCTTAAAGAGTTTGTTCACGTTCTTCCGATGAAAGAATCCGAAGGATACTATGATGATTGTTGAATAAATTGCTAGATCACACTGGGTTATGGTGATCATTATTGAAATTGGAATCAGCGAAAAATCGGTAGTAGGTGAATCGTAAAGTTTTTTTATGTGAATCACTTGTTTATAAATTGGACACACGTTAATTCCCGTCCACAATATTGGACTAAAAAATATAAAGATTTTATTTATTTTCTGTAAAAATGTAGCTTTTCGTGTTTTTATGTCTTTGTGTGCATAGAGTTGGGGAAAATTGCAGAAAATGTATGCGATAAATAAGAGAGGTTTAAGAAACATTACGTTTTTATTTGGGGCACACATTTTTGTTTTTACAACTGTCACTTACTACTACATATAAATGCACAAGTCTAACTAATGTGTACGGACAATTTTGTATATAACAAATAATCAGCACTAATCAGTTTTTCGATAATTACTTCCATGTCACTTATTGACTAGAAACTTGTGTTTGATATTTTTTTTTGGATTAATTTGGGCCGAATGAATAAATTAGATCTATTTTATTAACGTATTTAAATACGAAGAAATTATTAAATTTATCTAATTTGTGTACAGGGTCTTTGTGATGAACTGTTCCAAAATATTTTTAAGGAATTTTTCCTGATTATACAAACAACTGAACAGTGGTAATATTAAGTTTGGCTGTTTTTAAGATTTTTTAACGGTATATTATACATACTTTTTAATATTTTATAATGATATTTTTTGAAACCAAAAAAAAAACGGCTAAGTGCATGTTGATCACGCGTTATATTAAGATTCGGTAGCAGTTATTTTTTCTTTCCCTTCTTAATTTTATCTGTAGGGTGTCTGGGAAAATGTGGGAAATCTGTCGGATATGGAAAAAACACGTGAAAGGAATATTACAAGTTCATATAAACTTTTTTTGTATAGTGTTCCTTTTTGAAGATATGGACTTCCAAAGAACTGCAATACAATCCAGTTTTTTACACATAACTATTGAACCACCAGGTATATTTCAATTTTTTTTAATACGATGTATCCTAGATAAGATGCTTCAAATTACTATCCAAGACAGTGTTGTGAATTACTCAGAGCTGCAGGGTCGGACTAGCTGTGACATTCATGGCCTTATTTTTTTAAGCCCTGTATGATAAGAACTTTGGACGATTTTTACATAATTTTAAATATGGACTAAAAATTAGGTCCTCTTCATTCATGTTGCTCATTCTAAGCGTTTTCGAGAAAACGATATGTTATTTACACTATTAGTCCCCTAACTTCTGTCGGGTTGAATATGAAAAAGAAGCATTTTCCCGTGTCACCATAGTTTCAATAAAAAGTTAAACTAACTGCTTAGTTAAAAACTGCGTAAGAGTGTTCAACATGGGCTGCATGAAGTCTGATACACTCGCGGGCACGACGAATTAAAGACTGCTCTGCCCGTCACAATAAGTCAGCATTTGATCACAATGAAACGTGATTTTCCGTAGAAGTTTCTCCCTATTATTGACCGGAGTGGAATACATCAAGGTTTTAAGGTGTTCCCACGGGTAAAAATCCAACGGCGTTAGGTCGGGAGTTCGAGGAGGCTAGGCAGTAAGTCCTCCTCTACCTATCCAAAGGTTTGGATAGACGTTATTCAGGTGCTTCCGCATAGCAACACTGAAATGAGGTGGAGCTTCATCGTGCATGTGGTACATGTTTCGGCGGAAAAGAGTTTTGGAGGAACTCCAAATAAAATTCTCCATTCAGTGGTGCCGGCAATACGAATGGTTCAAATTGCCAATGATTTCTGCCCATATATTAATTGATTGGAACTTATGTTGATGATGTGAAAGAATAGTTGCATGAGGCTTTTCATTAGCTCATACATGCGAGTTGTGTAAATTCATGAGACCATTTTTGGTAAATCCTGCTTCATCCGTGAAGGGAATAGTGCTAATGAAGTTTACATTATTTCGTTGCTAAGTTTACAAACTGCATTCTACGGGGAAAATCTTCAGGAAACAGTTCATTCTTTTTTTTTTTAAATGATTTGGATATAATAGCTTTTCTTGAAGAACTTCATGTACTATTATTTTCGACGTATTAAACTGCACTGATAATTTTCGAGTTCTCGTTGAAGAAGTATTATCTACTATCTATTTCTTGTAATTGCGGCGTACGTACTGTTCTTCCCCGACCAGTATCAGTACCTCTTTTCCCAAAGTTTTCTAAAATTATAAAGAAATTTAATAATATTACCTTATTAAATGAAATCGCCTACCATTCTCCCTTAGACGATGGTGAACTGGTTGAAATGTTTTCTGACCTGGAAGAGTACGATTAGGATATCTGTTATGATATAACCTCCTGGCTTCCAAAGCTTTGCAAGATGCAAGACCTGCATACTCAGTGAACGTGTATTCCATATTTCGAATTATTTCACAATTGATTTGATCACGAAATCCAGAAATCAGTAAATTAATATCTAAGTAAGGAATCAGTGTGTCAGGGATATGAAAGTTGACAAGTTTTAAAATGTAGGATATTTGTTTCTTTCGTCCCAAGCAACGTTTGCAAAAACAATTCTTTGTTTTTGGTGCCGATAAAATAAAAAGCACATTTTTTGAGAACCTAGATCGAACTGCAAATCAAAGAATTAGACGTTTTTATCTAAAGAGGTAAATTCTAATTTTGGATCGAATTTTTTTATCATAAGGTTGAAGGTTGTGAAATATGTGAAATACATGATGTAAATAAAATGGCGTTTCGAAGAAAGTTAGAATTAGCGACATGAATGAAGAATACTTAATTTTTAGACAATAGTTAAAGGTAGTAAAAACCGTTGTAAAGACTACTATATTTTTAACAGACTTCTAAAAGAAGGTGTTTTTTTTTATATCTGTACTCGATTACACCCAAACGGCAGTACCGATTTTAATGAAATTTTTTGCATTATGTTTCGGCAGTTGCTGCAATGGTCTCATATTATTGTGGCCGAAATTGGTTCAGGAAAATTTAAGATGGCGCGGACAAAAAAATTAATTTTCTCCGATTTTCTCCAAAATTGGTATAGGAAAGTTTTCGGGGCACTTGGCCGTTTTTTTTATAATGAATCTAAAATTATTTAAAAAAAAATTAATATGCAGATCCAATATGTCGGACTAAAAATTTAACATCTCTTGATATTGTTCAAAATTTGTTGCTGTTGAATGTAAATAACGAATTTAAAATTGTTTTTAAAAAATTTAATACTGCAAATGCAATATGGCAATTTAAAAATGTTATATTCCGGAATATGTCCAAAATTGATACAAGGCAGTTTTTGTGGGTGTAGATTAAGATTAGGTAAGTCATTTATTTTATTTTTTGAAAATCAATATTTCGGATCCAAGTTTTTTCATAATTGGTATTAGAAGGTTTTCGAAATTGTAGGATACGAAACTGAAGTTAATTTTTTACAATTGAATATGGCAGTTGTAATATCGGGGACTAAAAATTTTATATTTTTCCTATTTTGTCCAAAGTTATCTTGGG
This sequence comes from Diaprepes abbreviatus, assembly GCA_034092305.1. Taxonomy (NCBI): domain Eukaryota; kingdom Metazoa; phylum Arthropoda; class Insecta; order Coleoptera; family Curculionidae; genus Diaprepes; species Diaprepes abbreviatus. The sequence continues at coordinate 7,060,110 of JASJET010000210.1, read as the reverse complement.
TGGTTCTTGAGGTGTATATTATGGATCTTAAATTAAGTTTTTCAAATTGAATATGCACGACAAAATATGTCGAACTAAAAAAATTAAGTTTTTTCAATGTCGGTGTTGGAGGAATTTGGAGGCCTAGGTTACGAATCAAAAATTAATTTCTTAAGATTCAAGATAGAAGATTTACTGCAACAGAGTAAATATTTGATTGGTACAATTTCATTTAAAATTGGTATTTGGGGAATTCCAAAATCAAAAATTTTTTCCCATGTTCAATTTAGTGTAGTCTGTATCTTTGGATAAAATGGATACTTCTTTGCGACCTTAGAAATTCAACTTAATATAAGACTGAAAATCAAAAAGTTAAATTTTTTTAAAAAAATTAAACCGATTTTTAAAAAAGCACTAAAAAGTGAAAAATAACAATACAAATTTTTATATGAAATGGAAGTTTTTGAAGTCGGCACCAAATTATTACTTAATGAAACAAACAGCTACTAACACGAGTTACATAAAAGATGCGGTAAGAAAGCTATTACAAATAAAGTATTTATCAATCTTTTTATGTGAATCAAATTTTATCCGGTATTAATTTGCCGTCTACTTCAAAAATTTTTCTTTCATATTAAAATATATATTTTTAGTTTTTGTTTTTTAGTGTTTTTAGTAGTAGGTTAAATTCTTTTATATTTTTTTTTTACTAAACATTTATAATTAAAGTTATAGGATATATCATTTTTGTCAAATGGTACACCCTGTATTTTCTTATTTTATTTTAGATTTTAAAAACCCCTATAAATTTTGTTCAATATATCTTATACCTACCTGTTCCTAATAGATTTTGATACACTTCAATTTCTCGACTTCTTATTATTCTCTTTGATGAATTATTCTTCCATACTGATAATAACCATGGAAAGCAAAAAAAACACCACATGAACAAACACAATGTAAAAAAATATAATGAAAAATAAATCATTAAAACAAAACAAGGAAAATTTCTATATTACTTGGTAAATAAATAAAAAACATTTCTGAATCCATTTATTAAAAAAATAATAGTAAAATACAAATGGTAAATTAATTCAGTGTGTTGATTCTGCAGTAGTTCCTTGTGACACATGTTTTAACTTCTTGTAAATACGAGTAAAACACTGTTTGCTATTGAATGTTTCAGTTTCAAGATTACATTTAATATTGAAGTTAAGATGTTTTTTTTTTTTAAATCTGTATGTATCCAATATTTTATTATCTATTCTAAAGAAACTAATTTTATTACTGTAAGTCTAGAATGGACAGGTATTTATCTGGTTGAAAGATGGTTTTGTTGGTCATTGGTTGGTCTTTTATTTTTATTTTCGGAAAATAAATAAGTGAAATATTAAATTTACTAGAACTACTGTAAATAAAAAAAGTCCTTAATCATCTAGCTACCCATGATCAATAAAACTTTCTTTCAACCCCTATTATTGATAAATATTTGACGTTGTCCTTTCTAGGTTTACAGTAATAAAACAAGTTTCTTTAGAATAATCCATAAAATATTGGTATATATAAATCTGTATTCTTCAAAAAGCCTTTAGAAGGTGAGACAGTGGCGAGCAGTAAAATCTGCATCATATGGGATTTCTTTTATTAAGAGCCTTATTCGAAATTTGACTTTGGCAACAATTTCTGCTTCGCTCGAGATGAAAGTTAACCCAACTAGAAGTCACGTGATTAGCATTATCTGTCGAACTTTAAATTTTTTCCAAAAAAATCTCAAAATATCGAAAAAATTTATTAGAAAAAGTTTTTCTAAATGCAATTTTTAGCCCACATGCAAAATTTCAGCTGTATAAAATAATTTAGATTTTTGCCCATTTTTTTACAAAATCCAAATAGGCTATTAAAATTTGGTGGTCACATGTGATGCAAAGTTTATTTGTATTTGTCCCTGTATAAAATAACTTTATAAAATAACTGTTTTTGAAAACGTAATTTGTGTCTAAAAGTAATAGACATTAATATTAGAAAACAGTTTAATTGAAAAGACTCAAATTTTCAAATAAAAAAATCATAAAATAAAAATTAAACCTATTTAAAATTCCACTTTTTTAATTGATAATAAACTATTTTTGGAATGTAAAAATTTAAAATTTAAAATTGCATTTCTGTGTGTCTGCCATTCAATACAAACAATTGTTCTTCTTGACACATCCTTAATGGAGTTTCTGATTCTTATGGCCTTATTTCTAAAATTCAGTTTTGAATCACCGTTTCCAAACTTTACTGACAACACTGTGTACTTGTTTGTCCTAATTATAATGTGTATTACTTTTAAACACAAAATACATTTTCAAAAATAGTTGTTTTATGAAGTTACCTTATACAGCGTCAAAAGCAAATAAACTTTGCATTACATGTGACCAAATTTTATTAGCCCTATTTGGATTTTGTTGAAAAACACATATTTAATATATCGCTACTCTAAACAAAATATGTCTGGGATGAAGCATCGTCAAAACTAAATAGGTTTATGTAGGTTGCGTTAAGTCTTATTTTGCAACAGTGGTACAATTTACAAAAAATGGGCAAAAAATTTAAATTGCATTTAGAAAAACTTTTTCCATTAACATTTTTCGATATTTTGAGATTTAACCTCACTTGAATTTTTTTTTGGAAAAAATTAAAATTTGACAAATAATGCTAATCACGTGACTACTAGGTTTTTGGTTCATTTTCATCTCGATCAAAGCACAAATTCAAATTTTGAATAAAGCTATTAATAAAAAAAATCCCACATGATGCGGACTTTACTGGTTAAACTGTATATAGTTTATCCCTATTAAACTACAGAAACATTAAAAAACAAATAGTATTTTATTAAGAAGTTAAATTAATTACTTATAGCTAATAATTAATTGATTGTTCTTAACTAATGTTTGATGACCTATCTATGGTATACCAAATTGAGGAGCAAAAATTACTTCTCCAAAAAAAAAATTGTTTTTAAACTCCGGAACTATAGAAATTCTTGCTTTTCAAATATTTTGCTAAACATCAACAAAAATTGATTAATAAACTATCACTACTAAATACTAAGAGCTATTTGTTGTTGGGCTATAATCATATAGGACATAACACTACAAAAAACAACCCTTATAAGCGTAAAATCTGCTTTAAAGATTCCCATTACATTGATGTAAGGCTGTCGAAATTTACTCTGAATTGCAAAAAGTTTCAGTTCTTTATTAAGAAGTTTTTCCGACATCCGGGGTTGAAAAAGTTTTTCCGATCTCCTGTAGTGAAACTCTGGAAGTGTGTTGAGCAAAGTGTAGCAAATTTTATGCGTTTTGGAAGTCTCGTTTGATAGAGATGTGCCGACCCATGATAGTGGAATAATATTTACCTATAATCAAAAAAATATTTTTAAGTGTAATTTTTTCTTGTAGATTAAAAATAATACTATCAAAATGGCAAAATAGGTATAGGTATATGTTTATAATGCCTGAAAACTTTCAGAACATATTTCAAAGAAGCAAATTGACATCACTCTACTACTTTTTGAAAAAAAAAATCCGAACTCAAATAAAAAACTTTAAAGAAGTAGAATTCTAAAGTGTTCTTTCTCCTATAAGATACTTCAGAATTTTTTAAACCTATCTCAAAAGCCGAAAACTGTATAGATAGATGTATTCTTTATTAAATCCATTACAGTAGTAAAGTAACTTTATGCCACTAACTTACCATTTTTAATACGTAGAAAAGTGTGGATCATCTCATAAAATTTAAAATACTTAATTCTAATGCCCTATCCTACTATAAAAATACTGTGGTAAAACAATACTTAATTATTTATAGAATGTCTGCAATAGGTATTAAGAACATTGATATACAAATAAAGACATTATGGACCTAAGCTATTTTCCTACACATTCATATTTTCAATCTTACAAAGCGAAAGCCAGCAAAATTAAAGAGGTATTCAAAAAAAATTTTAAAAACATTCAAAAAAACATTCATTCTCTAACTTCTACCCATAGACTTAACGCTAGTTGAGAGTGTGACCAAGGTCGCCTTTCATATACTCTTTTATAGAACAGAAGGTTTTTTTTTTTTTGTAGAAATAGTTTAGGATCTTTTCTGACTACATAAGATGCCTTTTGTCTAAAATTTGTTGAGAGTGTATTCAGACATCTATGGACCTCAGTTTTTACATCGTTCCTAAATCTGATGTCATGTAGATGCTGATTTATACATACGAATATTTATATATATATATATATATATATATATATATATATATATATATATATATATATAAAAGTTAGGATTCTGTTCTGACTAAAAAATTGTTTACATGATTCTCGATAAAGTAAATTAAAAATAATTCTTAGGCATCTTTTCTGTAGTATAAAAACTCGTTTTGAATTTTTTGAATTTCCCCATAGTATAATATCATATCTGTACATAAGTATGATATGCTGAGGGTGCCGCTACCGAACCCACTTCCTCAGTTATTAGCCTCAAGGCAAAGCAGTACTTTGTTGTCACCAAATCAACATGTACACCCCAGTTCACCCTTCGATCCATCACAATCCCAAGAAAGTTAGCTGATTTTTGCGTTTTTACTTCCATTGGTCTAATGTGTACAAGTATTTCTTCAGTGGGTTTTTGTCTAAGGTTTATTATTTGAGTTTTATTGACATTTAGTAACAAATTATTTATCTCAAATCAGTCTCCCAGCCGCTTCACAGTCTGAGCTATCCGATTTGCATATTTTTGTTCAGTGCTTGTGTCGTCGGCAAATATTACCATTTCATCATAGATATTAGTGTAGACGATGTAAAGCTAAAGGTCTAAGACCGAGCCCTGAGACACAACTTTTTTATGTTTTTGTAACTTGCCTTCCACTGCCTTCCATCACTAGTGTTGTCGACCACACACTGTCTACGCTTAGACATTTAGGATAGTATGGAATGATTTACATTCTCGAATGCCTTTGACAACTCTAGAAAGACTGCCATGATAGTCTTTCGATCATTCATTGATTTTATGATTTTCTGCAGAGCTTGATACATAGCCTTAACTGTGGATTTGCCTTTTCTAAAACCGTTTTGTTTTTCAAATAATATATGCTGCTTTAAAAAAAATTCAAGTCGTTTATATATAATTTTTTTAAAGATTTTATTTATATTTCAGAGCAGAAATATTCGTCTATAGTTTTTTAGTTCATTGTAATTACCCTTTTTTAATATAGGTCTTACCAAGGAAATTTTTAAGAGTAATGGATAGGTGCCTTCTTGAATGGACATATTTATGATTTGAGCCAATAGCACAGCCAATTGATTGGAAGACTATTTTAAAAGCAAAATGGGAATGTCATCATACCCTGTTGATTTTTGGTTCCGAAGTTGTTTGATTATACTTTCCATCCCCCATGGACTTCTTGGATCGAAGAAAACACTGTTAAAGCATCTCTTTATCCTGCTGATGTCGATCTCTCTTCCCTGGTTGACATCAAGGCAGACATTCAGGAAAAACTCATTTACATCGTCCAAAAAATCTTTTCCATATTCAATATTTGAGCAGTCCATTAATGACTTTTTATTCGACTTTTTGTTAGTAAAATTGATTAAATACCATGTTGCTTCATGATAAACTTAAAGTTTGTACTTTAATTACTCTTTTAGGATGTTACAATATTTTTTAAAATACTCCCCACTGTTCGCGTAGATTAAGACTGCATTGATGATAATATATACAGGGTGAGCCAGAAATGGTACCCATGCTCTCGGCGGTGTTTAGTTTACATAAATTTAACATTATACAATATGTTCATGTGATTTTTTTTTGGAACAACGTACCATGGCGAGATATTCGCTCGTAAGCATAGAGCATGAGGTGTATTAATCTCAAAATAACTTCCGTTCTGTTTGATAAAATGAAATTAGATTTTGGAAAAAGTAATGACTTATTAAATTTTTATTACATGTTAGGTTTTGTAGTTTTGTTCATTTTTTTTTCACTAAATTTTAAAACCCGTTCGATTTTATTATTGCAACATAACTTTTTTAATTATTTATTCTGTTTTTTGAGAGCTTATACTGGGATCAAACTACGCAGATAAAATCAGATAATAATGTATTCAACCCGATACAAATCCGAAGAGGAGTGCGACAAGGGTGTGTACTGTCCCCTCTCCTGTTTAACCTTCGGAAACAATTTTCCAGGAGGCTTTGGAAGATATTGAAATGGGAATTAAAGTTAACGGAATATCGATTATTAACATCCGTTATGCAAATGACGCAGTCCTGATCGGCGACAATATAAACGACCTCCAAGAACTCATCAACATGATAGGAGAGCACAGCAAATCAATGGGCTTAAACATCAATACAAAGAAAATAAAATTCATGATTATCTCAAGTAATCCCAATTTATTCCAAAACGCCAACGTAAGATTCAACGCAATACTGATAGAAAGAGTCACCAAATTTAAATATCTGGGCACATGGATATTCGAAGAACAGATTTCTCACAACGAAGTAAAATGTTGCATTGAACAGGCGCGACAGGCTTTTGTAAAACTCAGGCGAGTGCTTACGTGTTCGGATTTTGACTTGAAATTAAGACTGAGGTTCATAAAAGGTTACGTATGGTTAATACTTCTTTATAGTGTGGAGGGTTGGACATTAAAGACAAACGCTATGAATAAATTAGAGACTTTCGACATGTGGATATAGAGAAGAGTCCTTAAGATATCATGGACAGCGATAATTACCAATGAAGAAGTTCCCTCACGTATTGGGAAGGAACGTGAACTATTCAGCATAATCAAGAAAAGAAAGACGGCGTATTTAGGGTACATCATGCGAAGTGAGAGATACCAATTCCTACAGTTGATGATAGAAGGCAAGATCGAGGGCAAAGGAGAAATTGGAAGACAGAAGATGTCCTGGTCCCGTAATATCAGACAGTGGACGGGGTTGCACGATATTCAGACAATGTAGGGGAAGTAGGGAAAAAATGGAAAATATAATCGCAAACATCCATTAGTGGATATGCGTTTGAAGATGAAGATGAAGATTCTGTTTTTAGAAAAAGAGGTTTCTCTTGGACAAAAAAAAATCATTTTTAAGGTAAATTCATTTGACCATTTCACTTCATCCAATTTGGATGCAGTTTTGTAACCGAAATATCAGTTATTTTACTACCTGCAGTGTGAATTAAGGTAAGTGACGTTGAATTTAATAAGTAAATTACATTATTTTTGAAATAAATTGCATATGATATGCATTTAATACATGGATGGGTTTTGTCAAATGCATTAGAAGCTAGGGAGCTTTCTGTTCAACGATTTCCTAAGAGGGACCAGTAAGAAATAAGGACCTGAATTAGAATAATTTTTTGTCTATGTTTTAGGCAGCTTGGAGTTCAAAAAAACTGTTGTATTAGAAGAAAATATTTTGGATGCAGTGCTGGAATGGAACAAATATTAATTATTTTACGCTGTTCAAGGTGAACTATATTATGTTAAAATGAATAATTAAATAATCACTCTGTGAATAGATTTCCCGTGGGAATAGGGTAGTATATATTTTTTATCACTATCCAAGAAAGTTTAAAGAAAAAATAAATCAGTTAACGAACTTAACTTTTATTATCTTTGTCGTTTAAATGTTTTCCTAAAAATATATAAACTCAATTAATTTATGAAGACATAAAACTAAAAGACCCCTCTCTAAGATTTGGCTATAAATCTGTCGAAATAATCCTACTCTGATAATGTAAATAAAACCAGACGTGATAAGGGTAGTTTTTTAACATATGGTGTATGAAATACCGTTAAAATGTATTAAAATATTGAACGATTTTCCCCTTATCAGGAAACAAAAGAATAATCAAATAAACTCATTATAATGTAATATAACGTTTGACCTGTGAAAGGAATTAATATAGCGACTGTTTTTCCTGATTGCTGCAAGAAAGAATGATTTAAATACCAGCAATAGGAATAAAGGGACACTCAGGTTTTTTTACAGACGTCATCTTATTCCTTTAGTTATAGAAAGAAATAGAATAATTTTATTAACTGTGTTTATATAAAAATTAAGATTAAGACGCTCAGAGGCCAAATCGGGAATCAAACATCTGGTATAGAATAGCTAACGTCCTCAGCACGTAACGATCGACACCTTCGAACTTTAAGGGAATGAAATTGACGTTTACAGGGTTCCATCGGGTAATATGGGTACAAACGGAAAACAGAGGGGTGTCGAAGGGGTAAGATACAAGAACGCTCTTTTAAGGAATACTAAACTTCAGTACCAATCTGGAAGTCGTATTACGGTGGTCGGTACCGCTCTTTAAGTCCAGTGCCGTAGTGTATTTCAGCGGTAATGAAGGTTTTCTTTGTTTGATTTATTTTTGATTTAATTTGGGAAGTTAAGGGAATATCATGGGTTATTTTAATCGGGCATTTCGCGATTTTCATTGATTAAGTAATATAAATAGCTGTTTTTCGCGTTGTATTTCTTTTCCTGTTTAATATTTTATTAAGCTATTTATACGTGTTTTTTCAAAATTGGGTTTTACGTTTTTGGTTAAAAGAACGGCCAAGAAGAGCAATTATGTAAGTTTTTTCGTAATTGTTATTAGTTTTAAGTTTCTCATTGTAAATAGTTCATTTTTCTATTTATTATTGTTAATAGGCTAACTGTTTTGAGGACCTTGTTTTATTTAATTAAATTAATTAAAAACCTTCACGCGAATTAACTTGCGGGCGCGCTGTTGCGAGACCTACAAAACAAGAGATATCTTCTGACCAGCTGATTAGCAGCCTTGTCTGAGTCCTGAAGTTCTGAGTTATGGTTGGCAAGCTTAAATAACCGTAGTTGTTTGGTACTAAAGCTGCAAGAGAGAAGATGTACGTCCAGACTTCCAGAGTGTCTTTATTACTGTAAATTTTAATTATAGGTTATCAAAATAGTTACTAATTAATATGAGACAGAAAAAATGATTATATATGAAATGGTTAACGCTACCATAATATGTCATTAGCAGGAGTCTATGATCAAATTCTGTCAGTGGCTGAATATCTGTCCGCAAGTACCAGAATAGTTATCATTATCTCTCTTTAATTCTTGTCAATTAACAGTGCAACTTTTCTATCCTTTCCATCTTGAAGCAGTTTACGTTTTAAGTCCAGCTTACCATCCTGCCATGGTAAAACTTACAAAATTTAATGGAACAAAGTAATTTATATTAATGTAAATTGTTATATTTAATGCGTTACATTACATGTATTTAATAAACGTTTGTGAAATTTGCTTCCAGCACATTTATATTAAATTTAATGCATTTCCTTTCTACAGTGTACATTGAGAAAATTAATTTTCACATCTTATGTTTAAAGGTAAATATCTCGACAGAGGCACATTATTCGAAAAAAAATTATATATAAAGTTATTTTTATGTTAGCTACCCTGTATATAATTTTTTAATTATAATTTTTATTTTTTAGTCTAAGGCAATAAACCCGATATCGCAACAAATCTGGAGACTATGAATGGAGAATTTTTACTCTTGATTTTGACCATACTACGTAATAGTTGCAATACTCACATGAATAAATATTATTCCAGTAATACAAATAATCCAAAGCTGTAGCTGATGATTACCACTAAAATTTGTTCTAACAAACAACATTGTCACAATATATAAGATGAAATTACACACCATAATTATGGCAGTAGTCATGAAACCCAGTAGAAGGAATCCGAATATGTCATTGATTGTGTCAACCTGATCGCAGAGGGACGAGTGAGCCTTTTTAAGTTCTCTAAGGAAAAAATATTTATTTTGAATGTCTTGATAGTGGTGGAATTCTAACTTATCATCGCAAGAAGAAAAACGTTTTAATGTTTTGTTTAATAATCTGAATCGTTGATAGATGTGAATACTTAGAATGATGACAGTGAATAGTATTAGAGAAAATTGGAACATTTGAATGATTCTTATTGAGTACGTTTCAAACCAATCTTTCCCTAGAATCGGTTTCCAAAGACAATAGCAGTAAACTGCGTGTACTATTTGGAGAAAGACGAAAGTAAGCGAAAACAGGAAAAACTGACACTTTTTCTTTGTCACATCGAAATTTAGTATAAAATCTATGTGATCGAGTTTCGTGAATAGTTGGTTGACACTCTTTTGATGGAAGAATCCACAGGATAATATGATTGTTATTGAACAAATTGCAAGATCACACTGGGTTATGGTGATCATTATTGACAATGGGATCAGAGAAAAAACGTTATTTGGTGCGTTGTAAAGTCTTTTCGTATGAATCACTTGCGAATAAATTGGACAAATGTTGATTCCCGTCCAAAATATTAGGCTCAGAAATATAAAGATCTTCTTAATTTTTTGTAAAAGTGCAGCTTTTCTGGTTTGTATATCTTTGTTTATATAGAGCTGGGGAAAATTGCAGAAAATGAATGTGAGACATAAGAGAGGTTTAAGAAAGATTACGTTTTTATTCGGTGACCACATTTTTGTTTTTGTAACCGTCACTTATTTATACATATAAACGCAAAAGTTTAATTAATGTATATGGACAATTTTGTATCTAAAAAAGCCAAGTTTTATATGAAAAATAATCAGCAATAATCAGTTTTTTGATAATTAATGTTATGTCATTTGTTGTAACTATTTGATGTTGTTTTTGGATTAATTTGAGTAAATATACTGAATAAATATAGATCATTTTATTAATGTATTTAAATATGAAGGTAATATTAAATTTATTTAATTTGTGTACGGGGTTTTTTCTAATTAAATGATACAAAGCATTTGGAATTTTTTTTTCTTATTATGAAAAATAACTGAACAATGGAAATGTTAAAATTTGGCGGTTATAGTACATCTTATTTACTTCTTAATATTTTAAAATTTGAATTTTTGAGATATTTTTCTGGCGGTTTTCGAGATAAATCCGATTTTATGCGAAAAACTCAAACGTTACTAATGCTAAACACAAACAGGTATAAATAAAAAAAGCAGGATATGCCGGTGCTTTCATTTACGGGGAAGCATTGTCTCACTCTTCGAAAGCAAGAAGATGTTATGCTGCAAGATTTCCAGCTCAGACATCGTCAAGTCCAGAAACATTTCAAAGGGTTGATTGGGGCTCAATTAATTTTTTTCTCCTTATCCAGTCCTTTGCGTCCACTGCTGGACATAGGCCTCCCTCATTCTTGTCCATTGTACTCTATCTTGAGCGATTTGCATCAAATATGTTGCAATTCTCTTGAGATCGTCAGTCCAACGAATAGGGGGTCTTCCTCTACTTCTTTTGTCTAATCTCGGCCTCCACTCGAGTAATCTTTTCGTCCACCTTCTATCACTGATTCGAGTGACATGTCCGGCCCAGTTCCATTTGAGTGTGGTAATTCGTAAAATTACGTCTTTTGTCTCAGGTCTTCATTGCTAACTCGGTCACGCAGCGATATACTCAGCATTGACCTTTTCATCTTACTCTGAGCTATTTACAGCGTTTTAGAAGTTGCATTTGTCAATGTTAAAGTTTCGTCACCATAGTAACCGGTACATACATTGGTCAAATGTTTTACGTTTTAAAGAAATTGGTACATCGCTTTTAAATATGTCTTTAAGTTTTCCATAGGCTATCCATGCGAGATTTACTCTTCTCCGTAGCTCGCATGTTTGATTATCTTTTATGATCTTTATTTCGTGTCCAAGGTATATGTATTTTTCCACAAGCTCCACTTCGTTGTCTCCAATATTGATATTTCCACTAGGTATCAGATTGGTCATAAATGTTGTTTTTGATATATTTATTTTAAGACCCACATTGGCCACACTAGCTGAAGTTCATGTAACATTGTTCATATCTCCTTGAGATTATCGAAAAACAAAACTATATCGTCCGCGAACCTTAAATTTGTTAATCTTTGGCCGTCTACATTCAGGCCTCTTTTTTCCAGTTAAGTTTTTTACAGGCGTATTCTGGTACTGCAGTAAACAGTTTAGGCGATCAGGTATCACCCTGTCGGACTCCTCTGCCAATTGGGATACGATCCGTGTTTCTGTGTAGTTTCACCGACTTAGTTGCATTCCTGTATATATTGTAAATTAACTTTGTGTATCGATAGTCAATGCGGCATGCTCGTAATGCTTCCAAAATTTTGTCAAACTCTACCGTATCAAAGGCCTTATGGAAATCTACAAAAGCCAGAACGAGTGGTTGATTATATTCGATTTTTCTTTCTATTACCGTTTTGATGCTCTATAGGTGATCGTTTGTTCCAAACCCAGTACGAAACCCCGCTTGCTTTATTTGTTGGTAGAAATCAAGTTTTTTCTCAAGTCTATTCGTTATTATTCTTGTTAGGAGTTTATATAGGTGACTAAGAAGGCTTATTGGTCAGTAGTTTTCCAAATCATTGGGATCTCCTTTTTTGTAAATCAAAATTACCTCAGCATTGTCATTGTGCCACTTGTCGGGTATTGTACTGTCCAAAAGGCACATATTAAAAAGGTCTTTTATTTTCTTAAGTAGACAAACACCTCCGATTTTGATTGCATCAGTAACTACACCATCTTTGCCTGGAGATTTATTGTTCTTAGTTTTTCTTAGGCCTAGTTTTAATTTGTCTATTATGATTTTCGGCATTTATTCTGATCCTTGGTTGACAATGCCCTTTTTCCTTGTCAATATTTCTGGTACTTGATTTTTGCTATTCTCTTTGTTTTGGCTCCTGTATAGTAATTTGTAAAAATCTTCGACTACTTTAATGATTTTCTCTCTGTTTGTTGAAAACTGACCATTCTTATCTTTCACTTTGATTATTTGTCTTATTCCCGTTCTTAGTTTTCTTCTCAATACTTTCATACTTTTATTGTTCTCAATGGTATGTTCGATCTGTTCTTGATTTTATTTTCAAGTGTCTTGTCTAACAGCTTTGTATATTTCTTTATTTATTTTTTGTAGTTCGTCAGCTTTAGTGTCCGTTTCGCTTCCCATTCCTCTTCTTTTCTGCATTAGTTGTCTGGTATTTTGGCTGAGCTTCTCTTCTTTTTGGGTTTTAGGATAAAATTTTTTCTTTCTTTCTAGTAAGGCAGTTGTTAATATATTACTTAGGTCGTTAGCGTCAATTTCTGCTTCAGGGTTACTAATCAGGTCGGCAATACACTGCTGAAAACCATCTATATCTGATGGTTTCATCCATGGTCTCCCTTCGTTCTTCTTCTTGATCATCCTATACCTCTTCTGTTTAAACATATTTCTATTTTACCTCGTATCATTCTATGATCGCTATTGGTAGCAAACCTACTTAATACCATAATGTCTTTAAGTATGTGGTTCTTGTCGGTGATAATGAAATCTATTTCGTTCCTTGTTCTTCCATCGGGACTTTGCCATGTCCATCTTCTATGTGGTTTCTTTTGGAAAAAACTGTTCATTTGGTATAGTTCATGTTGCAGCAGGAATCTTAACAGTATTTCACCTCGTTCATTTCTGCCGTCCGAGCCAAAGTTTCCCAGTGGCGTTTCTGTAGGGTTAGATTTCATGCCTATTTTGGCGTTAAAATCACCACATATAAAAGTAAAATGTGCTTGTTGATCTTTAAGAGCAGCTTCAATATCATCGTAGAATAGATCCACTTCTTCCTCATCATGGTCTGTTGTTGATGCATAAACCTATATTATTCTCAAGTTATATCTGTTGTTTAATTTGAGAGTAAGACCAATCACTCTTGTGTAGAATTTCTTTAGTGATGCTATATTTGTTTCCTGATGCTTGTGTATAATGAAGCCTGTTCCTCCCACGGAATTATTGTCGTCACCTACGTGATAAAAACTATGTCCGGATTTTAGTTTTAAAAATTGTTCACCACCGACTATGTCCCATTTAATATTTCCTAGTTCGCACTCAAATTCAGTAATTCTTTCATCATAATAGGGAACGTGCATTGTGTCGTCTTATTCGGGTGGCTTGTATTATCTTTGTCAATTTTTTGCCCCCCCCCCCCAGAATCCGAGGGACAGACTGATAGGTTATTAGTGCAAGATTCTGGGAATGATCTCCTACTTGCCTAGGGTACTTGTGTGTTTTCACCTGATATTTTCATAATTATTCATTAATTTACAATGTTATTAAAATGCAAACGTAGTGAAGACGTTTAAATATTATTAAATGTTCAATATGGGTTCTACGCACCTCAATACATTTTCTTCTCCTTCGAATATTTTCCCGTGCACTGCAAATAATATTCCGGTATCTTTGCGAACTTCGTTAGAATGCTATGTTATTCTCGCTAGTAGTTATTCTCTATTATTTACTGGTACTAGTATTTACTGGTGTTGAATAAACTAGTTCTTTTAGATGTATTCAAAAGTAATCGTCTAGGAGACTTAGGTCTGGAGACGTTGGTGGCGATAAAACAGGCCCACCGCAACCTATTCATCGAGAGCCAAAAACGTTAGTTAAGTGTTGACGTACTATACGATTAAAATAAGGTGGAGCACCATCATGCACCATATTTGCATTCTTCTATCAAGAGGTACGTCTTCTAATAATTTATTTAAATTTTTCTGCAAAAATTGTAAGTAAATCTCACCATTCAGTCTTCCTTCCAAAACAAATGGACTTATAAGGTTATTTCCAATGTTGCCAACCCAGATATTTACAATAAATCTTTGTTGGTGTCTATTTTGAATCATATTTGTTTTTGTTTGTTATTATCGAAATATAAAAGGTTGTCTCATACACTTATGTAGAACGTAGTCTAAATTTTTTTTTCGATACAGGTTCAAAACAAGATTTCTTACGTTTGAAGGCTGTAGACAATGTTGAAGATTGACTAAACTGTGATTGTTGGACTTGTATTATTTTTATTTTTGTTTATTTTTATGACATTTCAATTAAGTTGCATCTCTAATTATTATCAAGTATAAACTGAATGTTCTGTCTTAAGGCTACGAGCTTATATAGGGACTGTGTCCATTGAAGCGCAAAGTTTCGTTTCACTGTACACACCTTAAAGATTTGATGTTACAAAGTAATGGTTGTCAAAGATTAGGTATCTCAGCATTGGGTTTACTGAAGATTTCATTATTATTTTTGATGTAAGCTGTTTCTATAAATTTTCCTTTTTCATGTTGGGATGCATATATATTGCCTCAGCTTCAGACCATTTTATATGGTTTTGTTTATCCCAGGCCTGTTCTACAATACCTGATCTCGACGTTCCTCCTTTTTGTGTATGAGTTTTATGTTCCTTAATTCTAAGTGGTCATTTGGTTTCTCCAATATACATTTCACCACACTCACATGGACTTTGTAAACACATTCTTTCTTATCGGTAGTTTTTGATTTTATTTTTGTTAAATGGGCTCTGTATTTTCCGATTTAAAGGCTATTTTTATATTATAACACTTCATTTTATTTCCTCCGAAGTTCCCTTAATGTACGGAATTATGAAGAAGGAGTGTGATCCTTGTTGTCCAGTGGTCGTTGTACTAAAGTTATTTATAACATCATCAATTAATTTTAAAGCATAACCATTCTGTTGTAAATCGGAATTAATGTTCTCTACCTCTTTTCCAATAAATCGAAATTATTGCATATAGATATAGCGCGTTTATAGAGGTGGCTTATAATTCCCCTTTTTGTTACAATAGAATGATTAGAACTATGTGCTTTCTGTATACCGAGGTTTTAATAGTTTCATTTGAACGGTTCATCATGACATCTAGGAAGGGCCATTGATCATTTACTTCTTTTTCCATGGTAAACTTTATTGTAGATCGAATGGTGTTGAGATGTTTTAAGAAATCATTAGATTCTTGATCTTTGCTCTTTCATGCGATGAAGGTATCATCGACATAGCTCAACCAGACTTTCGGTTTAAGAGTTGCTGTTTCTATAGCATGAGTTTTAAACCATTCCAGAAGAACAATTATTAGACATGGGGCTTAATTTCGCAGTAACATATAAGTCGATGAAAACCATTCCTATGAGTTCAGTTGCAAGACAAGAAAAATCCCATTCAAAATATCTCCAAGTTAAAAGCAATAGCTTCAAAGAAACTTCGTAAAGATGAATCCATAAAGAATCTAGCAGCGGACAAGGGAAATCCAATGGTGATCATGGACATCGTAACGTACGACCAAAACGTCGGAGAGATCCTGGAAAAAGGAAAATATAGACAACTAGCTCGTGACCCAACTAAATCTGTAGTCAAAAATCCACAGAACACTAAAGAAATACCACGACCATATACCTGACAACCTACAATCGGTGATTGTTTCTATAAAAGTAGGTCATGGGTACCTCCGCCACACTTTGGGTGCGGCGGCCTTCGGCCGGGTGTTATAGGTGTTATAGGGGGCGGGGGCGGCCTTCGGCCGGGTGTTATAAGCGTTATAGGGGGTGGGGGCGGCGGTCTTCGGTGGTGATCACACCACACGACAGTAAACCACCTCATCTTTACCGATTACCGAAAATTCATAAAACGAACATACCGTTGAGATCAATAACTAGTTTCAGAGGATCCCCAACAAGTGTACTAGCGAAGTTTCTTTTGAAAATTATACAACCTTTAGAAGGTAAGACGAACACATATGTCAAATATTCCACACATTTCGTGAACACTATTAGTAGCATTAATCTAGAGTCAGACGACAGACTAATAAGTTTTGATGTGGAAAATCTGTATACTAATGTATCATTAGGAAAATTACTAGACATAATCAAAGTTAGACTTTCCAATGACACAACATTATCAGATCGAACCATGTTACCACTGGACGGGGTTACTTTTAAGTAAAGGATAACTACACTCAAGACGACGGGCTTCCGGTTGGTTCTTCACTCTTTCTAGTCGTCGCCAATAGAGAGATAGCAAACATTAAAACCAATTTACAACAGAATGGTTATCCTTTAAAATTATTTGACGATGTTATAAATAACTTCAGAACAACGACCACTGTACAACAAGAAACAAATTCCTTCATCACAATTCCGTACATTAAGGGAATATCGGAGAAAATAAGACGAATTGCCAGCAGTCATATTATAAAAACAGCCTTTAAATCAGGACATACACTTAGAGCTCATTTAACAAAAAACAAAACCAAAAACTATCGATAAGAAAGAATGTGTTTACAAAGTGAAACCAAGCGACCGCTAGAAGTTAGAATTAAGGAACATAAAACTCATACACAAAAAGAGGAAATGTCGATATCAGGTATTACCGAACACGCCTGAGATAAACCACACCATATAAATTGGTCTGAAGTTGCGACAATATATGTGGAAACCAACATGAAAAGAACAAAATTTATAGAAGCAGCTTACAATAAAAATAATAATGGCATCTTCAGTAAACCCAGTGTTGAGATACCTAATCTTTGGCAACCACTGCTTTGTAACATCAGATCATTGAGGTATGTACAGTGAAGCGAAACTTTACGCTTCAATGGACACAGTCCCTATATAAACTAGTAGCCTTAAGACAGAACATTCAGTTTATACTTGATAACGATTAGAGATACAACCGAATTGAAACGTTGTAAAAATAAATAAAAAGGCAATGCAAGTTCGACAACCACAGACTGCTGATATTATAAACCAGGAAACTAAATTATATTTTTTAATTTTAAAAAATAACTTATTTATATATTTTTATTAATAAATTAATTAATTCCATAGCAATAACATTTATTTATTAAGTTAAAATCATTAGTTCACAGAATCATATCTAATTAATTCTTTAGTCTATAAACGCTTGAAATATTTAAATATATGATAACCAAAAGATTAAGATAACATTTAATTATTATTATCGAAAAACTAAATATTCGATACTTATTGTTCTGATGATTATTTTTTTTTGCTTACGATAGATTGCTAAAAAGTTGCACAATGTGCAAAATAAATTTAAAATTTTACACACTACTCTATTCCTGGAAGAATTATAGATAACACGTATTTTTATATAATTTTTGTTTTTTCTTAAAACAATTTAGGTTATTAACTCTAGATCAATTTATTTACTGAGCACTTTTTTGAATGCGGTGTTAAATTTAAAATTTCAAAAAATAAATTATAAGCATTTATATATTAAAATGATTTCTTTTTCATAATAGGCTCTTGCCTGCACTGGAGTAGACTGCTATTCTTTAGAAGATGTTTGCAATCTGTCCTTCCATTTCTGTGATGACCTTCCAATTGGACGTTCACCATGTGATTTCTCGTCTCTTGCTCTGGCCAGTCGATCATCTGCGTTGGCGTACCCCTCTTACTACATATTTTACTTCATATTGCTCCTGTCCCGTATTATATAGGTACCCTTTTCAGGGTTCTATTGATTACTGAAGTATCGGCTTTGATTTGGCTCCATATATATCATTATCGGTTTGATGCATGTTTCTTATGTTCTGCTTTTGCATTCCAAACTTATGTGCTTGTTTTTCCATATTGAGTTTTTTATATGGCCTGAGATGGTGGTTACTTTTTATGTTTGTTGAAGCATTTCTTCTTGGAGATTTGAACTAGAGGTTATTTTATATCCAAGATAGTTGACAGTCATTACTTGTTTAATAGGGTATTTTTGTTGCTAGTTTGCATCGTAGTGGTTTTTAAGAAAGTGTCATGGCTTGCTTTTGCTTTTAGATATCTCCTTATTAAATATGTTTGCTTGCATATGGAAAAGATGTAGTAGTCGCTTCAGGTCGTCTTCAGATTTGGATACCAATACAGCGTCGTCAGTGTAGAACAAAATTTTAATTTGATTTCTTCTTACGTGATGTCCTAGGGTTGTATGTTCAACGTGTCCTATTATGTTGTCCATTATGGAATTTAAAAGCTACGGACTGTGACTATCACTTTAGTGGATTCTAGCGGATGTTGAAATTTTTGTTCTTACTATTTGGGTAAGATATTTTGGTAAAATATTAATGACATCTTCTAGCTGAATTCTGTTGTCGAAAGTCTTTGTCTGCAATTGTATTACGAACTGGATTTCGTATTCGTAAATATTTTTTAAAGGATGTCTCATATATGTTTTATGGAATTTGCGTCAGGATTGTTAGGTGGACACTTTACAGTTGCAATCCTGACATTTTCAAGGTATGTTAGCATTGTTCTTGCGGCATAAGTTCCACCATTATCATGCACAAGGTGATTTTATCCAGCAAAGCTGTCATAAGGAAAAGTATATTCTTCAAGGATGTTGCGGATGTACTAGTTAGCATGCCTGCTTAAATTTAGGTTCATGAGCTTCTTGAGACTCTCCTAACTTATGCCATCCAATAGTATAATAGATCCTCCACCAAAGCTAAGATTCGTTCAGGGATGTTCAATTCAAAGGTTTTTTCGGATATTTTTCAAACAGTAAACAATGTATCAAAAGCAGATCGGCTTTTCTGAAAGATTTGCAAGTATTTAATAATTTTGTATTTACTCAGTATTATTTTGGGGTCGGCGCCGAGGTACGCCACAGTAGTTAAATTAATTCTAGGTGGACTTTTTTCCATATTATTATTATATTTTTTAAGTAGCTTCTGATTTGTGTTGCAATTTTCATTTATTTCTAGTCTAAATTTGTCTTCAAAATTGATGGACTTTATGCTAACCTGAAAAGACGTTTCAAAGAAGGAAGAAGGAGAAAAAATGTTGAGATAAGACGAAAAAGTTGGTGGCTCAAAAAGTGACACAGAAATGCGATCAAGTTTGGCTTTAACATTGTAATGTTTTCAGTTATTAAAAATATTGCAACAAAGTCTACTATGTATATTTTTTTTATGGAATTCTTTGGAAGTGTTTTCTATAACATGCTTAAAATGGAATCAAAATATCTCATTCCTATTAGAAGTTACTCGCAAAAAATTGGTACATTAACAATATTATTTCAGTGTTTACCCCGCTCGCATAACCCTACAATGAAAATATATCTACGGGATGCCCTTAAAAGTATCCTCTACAATTAACTGAAAACTTCAAAAATATATCTCATTCCTATTAAAAGTTATACGCAATCAACAAATTTTTTCTTGTTCTTATTCATTTTGCAATTACTTTTATTAGACCTCTATCTGAGAACATGTTGAAAACTGCATTAAAATCTCTCGCTCTTAAGAAATGTCATTTTTTGAAGCTCCAGCTTCAAAAATAACCTTGAATTTAACGCAAATTTAATGTTCAATCTACATTAAATTTAATGATTTCGTACGAGAATAATTTACATTTACTTTCAATTTAAAGTAATTCTTTTAAATATCAGTTCGTTGTACATTAAATTTGATTAAATGGTATCTTAAGTTTCAATAAAGTTACTGAAAAGATATTTCAACTTCTGTACATTAAAATTAATTCGCATATACCCTAATATTAAAGGAATTTAAATTATTATTCAATATACATGGCATGAGATTCCGGGAGATGGCGCAACTTAAACTAAACTTTTTGTTTAGTATGATATATATATGGTGAGGTGTACATGTCTGCCCCGTACAGACTGGAACCAATGAGTTCGAAACCGGTTTAGATGGCGGGCACTACCTATGGGAAAAATGTGCACCTTTTCTTGGTAATTTCAGAATTTGTGCCTAGTCACCTTAAAAAGTAATAATCAAGCTTTAAATTTAAAATTAATTTAGATTAAAGTAAATTAATTTGTAAAATTTGCTTCCAGTACATTTACATTAAGTTTAATGCATTTCCTTTTTTGTGGTTAAAAATACCTATAAATAAATACTCTAAAATAAGGCACAACTGCAAATGAGCCAGTAGGTTAAGTACGTTAAGTATCTAGGTTTATTCCTGGATGCAGATTTTATCTGGAACTCACACTTGCAGAAAATTACAGCCAAAGGTAAAATCGTCATTATGGTAGAAAAAAGGGTACAGCAGTAATAAGAACAATGATAACTTATTGCTCCATTGTATGATTGGCAAAAATCACTTAGAGGCGGGCTACCTTTTTAGTTGTTTAAACTGTAGGCCTGATTGTGCATCTCGGGAGCTACGAGAAGCTCTTCAATAGCAACCATGGAATCCCTCTAATCAAGGCTGAGGTGATGGTAGAGGCATACAGATACGAGGTCTGTTGGATAGAATCTGCTCTCAGATATATTAGCTTCAAAGGCAGGATCTGATCAGTCACTAAGTTAGCCAGGAAACTCGGGTCATGGAATAGGATCCGGAAAACATAGTCATTCACAGACTCAGTATAAGTGAGGCACTAGGACAGCAGACAACCGTATTCCAGGCAAAAATATATGCAATTTATACCTTTCTTCAAGAGAATCTGACGAGGAGTTACAAGATCGGGATCGTTTTCATCATCTTCGGCAACCATGCAGTGTCAAAAGCACTTGAATGTCCTCAGATAAAATCTAAATAGGTCTGGGGCAATCTTCAAAACCTTGGTTCAATAATGTTACTCATGCGTTAATAACAGGGGGCAAGAGGCAATGATAAAGAGAACCAGAATGAACCAGAACCAGTATTTAGCATTACTATGGCTGCTATTCGTGAGTAGATATCTTGATTGAACTACATTACGAGTCAGAGACACAGTGAACTATTGCTAAGTGAATTATCTGGCTCACTAAGCCGGTAAATCCTGCTTTTAAGCAGACAACACATTAGGCTGCTGACAGGACTAATAACTAGCCACTGTAGCTTAAGAAAACATATACACACAATTGGCATCTATAATAAAGAAATAACGTAAAGGCTATATGACAAAGAGGAAGAAAAACTTCACACATCATCTTCGAATGTGAAACTGTATATTATTGGAGACACCTTCAGAAATCGATCAATCAAGAGGAAAAACTGTTGAACAGCCGACTAAAATTGATCAAGGAAACCAATCTGTTCATATAAAACTGATATATCAGGCGACATAATTAGTCACTAGACTGCAGTGTATGGCCTTCTCAATCCTAGCCTGCTAAATCATTCAATCAATTAAGACAAAAAATAATGAGAGACAAAAAATGTAAAAATCATATAGAAATTAAACGAAAAAAATTTCAATCCACAAAAAATTCTTCAAAAAATAATCGTCCAACTAAAGCGGCGCCGACCTCAAAAGTGTAAGTAGTAGGTAAATTTATGATTATTAAATTCATTACAGTACAAAAGGGTCGTTACTTTATTTTTTGTTTTTTAGTAAAATTATTTAAAGCTGGCTTAATTTTTTTAAAATAATTTTTCATCGTACAAATTTTCAAAAAGAAAATATGAAACAAAATTTCATTTTTATTTTCTGAACCAAGTTTTATATTATTTTCTTAATAACGAAAATTTTTGATTTCTAATTTTAAATAATATAGCCATATAATAATGTTTGGTATTTTTTATTTTACACGCCTCTTAATCCTAATCTATTAAATGGACTATACTCAGGTGGTATATCTATAGCGTTCCAGGTAGGAACTTTTCCTCTAAATTTAAAAGCACAACAATGATTACTTAGAATTGAAAACATCAATCTACATTGCGGGACAAAATACACGATTAAGCCCTTGAATTAAGGATGCTGCAGATAAAATCTAACCTAAAATAAAAATTAATTTTAATTGAATAACGTGTATTGCCAGGGTCGGTTTGAGAATTTTTGATTTTCATGTATTGTTTCTACAATGTAAAAGTATACTAATCGACTAGAAAAAAACAAAAAATATAAATGTACGTAGGAATTATATAAGTTTGATCTTACGGTCACAAGACACATAATGATAATATATGTGTGGACTAAAAAAGTAATTTCTAGGAATAAAATAAGTATACATTTTGAGATAGAGCGGTACTCACAATTTATGGGGAAATACTATGGTAGAATTTACAGGTTGTGATGTCTGGTTGATAATGTTGATTAATTTAAACCTGACTTAACAAAACAATAACCATTACATTTATATCACTAGTTTTAAGCATGCTTCAAAAATTTGTTAAATCAAGTCAAAAAAAATGTAGAGTTGGCTTGACCCAGGGGCCCTATCCTCGAACGTGGGAACGTGAAGTGAACGGTGAAAAGGTGGCGAACGCGTATTCTTGAAATGTTCATCACTCATATCCTCGTTCGCCCGGTGAAAGGCAAGCGAACGGTGAAACATGCGCAAATGAAATGTCAGCCGCTAAATGACATATTTCACGCACGAATTTCAAAAAATAAAATAGAATTAAAAATTTTTATTTTATTTTGGTTTTTCAAAATTACTTGTTGACGAACCCTTTCTTTAAGACATTTTATTTTCTGAATAAACAGTTATTAGGTGGTACCCCGATATTTTTAATATTTTCAAATTTTTTAATAAAATATGCTTAGAAAGTGGAATATGTCTGGCAAATATTAAGCAAATTTGAGATTACAGACATATAAAATTATTACAGGAGATTCTGTTCATAATTCAATTGTATGAGCGTGCTATTTAAAAATGTTTTTCTAGGGCCAGTTTTTCTTATGGATTTAACATAAATACTTGTGTCCATAACAGCCGAATATCTTAGTTTTAAACAGTTAAATCTAACATAATTCTTTTCGTGACAACTTATAATAAATTTGAGAAGTCACAATTTGTAAGCTATCTGAAACTTTTATTTAAATAAGTAACAAATTTTATATTTAAATTATGTTAACTACAGCACTTGACTTAATTAAACTGTGTTAAACACTATACGACACTACAAATAAATAAATATTATGATTATAATTTATAGAGACATATAAATATGAACCCTACAGACCAACGAATGAGGTCATTCAGCATAAAAACCTTATTTATGGTACATTTGATCTTCAAGTCTCTACAAATCTTCATAAAATAAAAAAAAAATGTATATTTAAAGTTGAATGTGAGATCTTCTCTCTGGCCTTTGGTTTCGGTCCTTGGTCATAAACAGTTTCACAATCATTGTTCAAGTTTCAGGTTTTCTTTCAAATTTACTTGCAGTAAAAGGCTGGACCTTTTGTGAACTGATAAAATAAATAACTGATTGGATAGTTCCCATAGTGGATTGGGATGATGGCTTTTAGTCATATTACGTAGAGTTGTAATTTTCACCGTTTCAAGGTTTATCAGTGCTGACTTTCTGCAATTACTGTCAGTATATTACTTTGTATATATGATTGCTGCTTTTCTTGATATCCTTTTTCTTTATATATTAGAATCTTCAAGTACTTGGCTCTTTGTATGCATTTTTGTTTAACAGTTCTAGAGTGTCAATTTAAGATAAATTTAATCCAGGCAAAATAAAAATTCTCAGGTTTTAGCACGTTCATATCTGGCAACATTGGCTTTTCAAGAATACCGTTTTTACTCTAAAAAAGTTTACATCGCCATTCCCATCGCCAATCACATCACTTTTCACATCACACTTTCGAGGATAGGGGCCCAGGTGCGCTTCAAGTGTGAATAAACACCTCAAGTTGGCGAATGAGCTGTTTACTTTCTTTCTAATTTTAGAACAATGCGCCGTATACTAAAAGTGTGTTTATGTATTATTAAGATTTACTTTTATAACACACATTACCAGGGGCGGATCCAGCCTCTATGTTTGGGGGGGGGGGTAATATCACACAAGTACAGTACGGCAAGCGAAAGCAAGTTGTCGACGAGGGGAGGGGGGAGACATCAACAACATTCCCATTTCTAGGGTAAAAAGGCAAGCTCGGGTCTATTTTTCCGAATTTGAAGCTCTTGGAGAGGTGGGGGGCGATCACAAGAAAAAACAATTTGCTGATAGAGGCGACGATGCGAGCAGCGTACACATTCCTAGTATAAAAGGCAGAATCGGTTCTATTTTCCTGAACTCAAAGCTCTTGGGAAGGGGAGGGGCAATCGCAAGCATATACATTCCTATACTCTATTCAAGAACTAGAGAGATTAATAAAACTGTTACCGAAACCTCCAACATACCTGCTCTAGTGCCGCAGGTAACTGAGGACTGCCGCAAATCTAATTATATTTAATTATATTTAAATATTATAAGCTTTTATCAATTTAGTGCAATAATAAAATTTCTGAAGTGTTCCAACATGACAGAAGTTGGAAAATCTACTATGTACCGAATACTGAAGGAGAAAAAAACAACTGGAATTGTTAGTACTCCCAAGTCACATTCGATCACAGGCAGCCGAAAAAACTCGTTGGAAGAAGAGATTTAAACTGCAATAAAAGGAGTTGTACATACATTTTGTTATGAAAAGCAGATCCCAACTGTCGACAAAATTCTAACTAAAATCAATTGCTTAGAGAACTTAATTTTTCCTGGGAAAAACCAGAGAAGAGTTCTTATAGATCGTCCGGAAAATGTCCGTTTGAGAAGGAAATATCTCTCTCAAGTAAAAAGTAGAGTTGCTAGAAATAACACAACTTACAAAATTAGTAATTTAACCGAACTTTTGAAAGATTTTTTTGAATAAAGTTACTGCTGAAAATTAGGAAAAATCCATATAATAAAAGAATATAAGAAAATGTGGAAACTCGATCTCATGATCGGTGAGATAGAGGCCCCAATTATAATTAATTTGAGCGAAAATAGCTTCACTGAGTTTAATTACGAATTGGATACGCAATGTTTACCAGCGTAAACACAATTTATTGTTTAAATTTCCTGTAACATACAAAAATTAATTACATTTTAATCCCTTTTGAGTATTTAATTGTAATTCTACAGATGGTTTATGAAATAAATAAACTGAAACGTCAAATATCCTAAAAATGTTTTTAATTAATAATAAAATGACGAATAGCCTCAACACAATTTTAATATTATATGGACGAATTAATTTTTTTATATATGTTTACCTTCCTGTATTTGCGACAATGAGTATTTTGTAAGTATTTAAATTATAAATTTTTTGAGAGAATAAGGCTACGTTTTAGTCTGAATGTGCCTAAAACGCTTTCTATGCCAATATTAAAAATAATAAAGATATAGTTGTGATTTGTGTTAAATATGTCAAAATTATCTATATTTTCTAATGTATGTAAATTATGAAGAAATCATAAGAAATAAAATCATATTATAAAAACTTTTTATTTTAAGTTTATTACCGAAATAATATTCTATGCCATAAATACTTAATGATAATAAACCTCCTTTTGACACCTATGACAAGGATTAAAGTCCTTTTAACACTTCACACATTCAAAGATTTATTGTTATTCAACCCAAATAGTCCATTATTATAGACAGGTATTTTTGATTATAAAATTTCTAACCCATTGATATGAAAAATATATGTGTTCAACAGATTTTGCCAGACCCCGGATTAAAGAACATAGGTAGTTTGCAAAAAAAGGATAAAAAATGATTTATTACTCTCTCTGGTTCTTGAATAAACTATGGTATAAGAGGCAAAATTGGATCTATTTTCCTGAACTCAAAGCTGTTGGGGTGGATCTAAGATGGGGGGGGGGCGATCGCCCTCACCGCCCCCCCCCATCTTGGATCCGCGCCTGTACATTACAAAGGCTAACTAACTACAAACTCACTATTCGTAAAAACAGTTGATGCTAAAAAGCAATATGACTATCTCTGTGAGGGGGGCATAATTAGAAATAAGACAACAATAAACATATGTTCAGACAGTAGAGCTGCAATATTGAACACTAAAGTCTAGTAGCGTAGCCTCATGTCTGTTGTCTGAATTCAAGAATGAACTGCATAATCGGACAAGGGTCAAGAAATTGCTGTACAGACTTGTGTGCGTTCCCAGTATATACGGAAATGAGGAAGCAGATCATCTGGCAAAAATAGGGTCAACGATTGAATCGTTCGGACCCCAACCAATTCTTGTTTCAATTACCGTTGGTAAGAGCGAATTAAAACTATTGCTGAAAAACAAATTTAATGAATCTTGTAGGGAGGCTTCTGGAATGAGATGTGCTAAGGAACATACAACTGGATCTAACAAATCGTGGTGAGTTCACTGACAGGACATTGTGACATATGAGACCATCTTCATGAGATTGGTATCATTGATGAACCGATGTGTAAATGATGTCTGGAGGAAGATTAAATTGTTGACCATGTCCTCAGAGAGTGCCCAGAACTCAACGGACTGAGTCAAAGATATTTGGGGATACAGTATTAACACCTGAGACCATCAGGTAAGTTCACTATACCAAGTTCCTTGGAATCGCAAAGGCAATCAGCTTCGAATGACTTGCAGCCATGATGTAATGTAAATGCCTAGGTATCGAAGATCTAGTATCAACACCTTTATTCATTCATAAGTTTGAAACTAATTTCAGGTTATGTTAAATTTTTTGATATAAAGCAAGTACAATTCGAAGCGGAGTCTGTTAAAACTGGCTCAAAAAATTTTGATTTAAACGAAGTCAGTGCTTCGAACAAATTTCACAAATTTTAGGTGAACCTTGTTTACCTCAACAACGATGGTAAGATGTTCAAAGTGGTAAGGTGTCAACGTTCAGCAGGTCGAATGAGGCGACTACGGACAAAAAAATAGAGGCTATAAATAACTACGAGTAGTAAAAAGACGTGATATATTACCAGATAATTAAATGCATCATTTCACCGCATTTTTCATCAGCTCTTTTAAATCCAGAAATTGAGTGCACTATTACTACTATTACTTTTCACGACTGCCGCTGTGAGCAAGAAAAGAATGAAGTGATGCAAAAAATCCTAAAAAAATGTATTACTACGAATCAAATAATGTTAATTCAATTGTCATATACGTCAAAATTTAGCTTTATTAGTACAATGTCTTGATGAAATTACAGATGGGAAACCTTCAGCAATAGTCAAATAAGGATGGTTGTCATTTTTCACAAAGATTCATATTTTTGCTCTTGTTACCCTTGAAAGGCATCCTGGTATACATAGAGGTTTCAACTGAAGACTTAATATTACCTTCTTTCATCAAAACAATTTACCAGCACATAACGCGAGGAGATCTGTGAATTATTCAATAAAAACTAATATCGATTATTGCCTTTATGGCTCAGACTTAGCGTTATGCGATTTTGGTACTTTTCCCTTTTTTCAAGAATCGGCTAAACGATTGAAGTTTTTTAATCGACGTCAAACTCATTCCTGCTTTTAAAAAGGTGTGTTTGCTTTTCAGAGGAGTTCTAAGAATGATGATATTTTTAGAAATGTCAATATATATGGGGTCGATATTTTTCAGATATATAACTGTCGCACATGGATATATCGAATAACTAATGAATGAAAAAATACTTTTGAAACTAATCAGTTTCGAAAGAAGTAAATAGTCAGTTATTTTACCAAGAAGAACGATTTTCTACAAGTTTTTAAAATGTGTCTCAAACACCTAAATATTGTAATATATATATATATATATATATATATATATATATATATATATATATATATATATACCCGATCTAGTTGCTGTAGAAGTTAGACTTTTTAATTAGCCCGTTTTGATATCGACATATCGGATTCAAAAACTTTAATATTTTTAGAAAGTTCTTGGTACTTGCTTTTGCCACATGTAACTATGAAAAAAAATACTTATATGGTCTGGTAAATACTTCTTGCCATTATGCTTTTCCCTTAAAACAAACAAATTATTCTTACATAAATTGAAAAACGTATTGTATATTGTTTTTTAGTTATAAATACCTAAATTTAAAACACTACTTATGTTCCGGACCTTAGATTATGACGTCAGTTTCCTGCAATTGTTTCTTCCTAGATCGACTTTTTTTATATCTTTATGTATCTTTCTAGAATACGCCTGGTAAATAATATTTTCAAAAAGTCAAATATTAAAGAAGTTATGGAGGATTAAAGTTGAGGTTGTCGATTGAAATATAACTTGACTAGTACACAGTCTGGAACGGGGTAGATATATTTTGAATAATACTGATTTATATCTTATGTCACGCTTGACAGCATTAAACTTTAATCAATTAATGGATGAAACAATACCAATGTTTTTTGAAATGCTTTTTTTCTTTATCTGTCAAGCGCGGATTTCGACAGAAACTATTAAGGCAATGGCCTTTTCAAAAATTATGTATATGTGCTGAAAAAGTACTGTACTGATGTTAGTGGGTACCATAGTAATAATTGTTGATATAACCCATAAGTTTCCAACCTTTTCTGCATATTAAATTTCAATAACATTGAATGTAAATTCCTGAGATTGCGCTAGTTCTGTGGCCACCACTGTTACTAACCAATATTTTAACAAAATAAAAAACTTTTTATTTCCAACTCTTTTCCTACGGTTTTAATAGTATTTGCAAATGCAGGATATTTTTCCGAAACTTGTTAGTGTTTGTTGGTTTATTAAAGATATTTATTTTCGATATAATATAAAAAAAATTGGTATAGGTCAGGAAAATTGGCAAACATGATATCCTATTGACAAAGAAATCACAAATCGTCAAGAGTTGATACTTCTCGTCTGAAGAGTCAGGAATGACGAAACGATATTGCGACCATGTCCTATCTTCGGATACCCAAAAATTCTTCGCCATGCGAAAGTTAACGCAAAGGAAAAGTTGCGTAGCGCTGCAAGGCAGTTGCTGGCAGTAAATACTTTTGGCGATGTTGTAGCCTAGACGATGTTACGCGTTGAAGTTTTGTTGGGTATCACGATGACCAGTTTTAACCATAGCATTCAGCTAATGAGAGTGAGCGCATGCAGCGGGAACTGGCATAAGCGACTCGCTATCCGTCGGATACTAGTACTGGACGCGGAACACATCTGTCTTGGAATCACGAGGGTAGCTAGGCTCAAACCGAAGGATAGTACGTGAAGTAGGAAAGTGTTTCACGAACGGAAATAACTACGTATCTGTTTACTACTCGATGTTCAGCTGGGAGACAAAATTTCACCGTCTCTTATTACATGGACCAGCCTTTCTGTTACCCCTGCGCGAAAATGGCTTGCGTTATATTCGCTATAAGCTAACATCATGGAAGCTTGCGAAGAAAACGCCTTGTCTTCTGCTCCTCTAAAACCTAAATTTCGGTGCAGATCTGTTGATGACACGTTCGTAGTTTGGCCGCATGGCATGAGATCACCTCCATAATTTTCTGGATCATCTAAATCAACAACACCCTAGCATAAAATTCACTATGGAAACTGAATCAAATGGTTCCCTTCCCTTTCTTGATGTACTAGTACAAACGAAAGAGAATGGCAAATTAGGACATTCTGTGTACAGAAAACCAACACATACAAATCGATATCTCAATGCAACATCACACCATCATCCTTCTCAAAAACAATCCGTCATAAACTTTTTGATACAAAGAGCACTTTCAATATGTGACGAACAGTCACTGAAATCAGAAACAGAAAAACTGACTAGTGCTCTGAGAGGCAACGGATATTGTGCTGAAGATATAAGACGTTCTATTAATAAATATAAAAATCCAACTCCTCAATAAAATGTCATAAATGAACCTCCTATGGACAGTGTTATCTTCCCTTACATACACGGAACCACCGACAAGATTGCCAGATTGCTCCGAAAATCAAACATATGGACAATTTTCAACACATGTAAGAAAATTGGACAATATTTGAAGTCTTCAAAGGACGCAATTCCATTTCAAATAGAAGTCGTTTACAAGATACCGTGCTCTTGTGGTAAAGATGAAACAGAACGGTCTATATCCACTAGGCTTAAGAAATATGAAAGATCTATAAAAAAGAAACAAATTTTACAATCTGCAGTAGCTGAACACCAGCATTGCTTAGGCCACACTTTTAATGTAAAAGAAACTAAGGTGCTAGCATCAGTACCTGGTTTCTTTAAACGTTAAATTAGAGAATCAATTGAAATGTAAATATCCAAATAATATTAATAGAGATGGGGGTTGCAGTCTACATCACACGTGAAAATCGATTGTAAAGTTAGATTATGTTTCGATGAACACCTATCGGATATAAATACCGGGCTGTTGCTCCTCGATAGTAATTCAGTGTTCTAATCTCGTGGAGTAAAGATTCCTGAAGATGCTTCGTAGGCGAAACGTTGGATAATAATCCCAATTTGTCACGGTCCAAACCCAAGAACCATGATTTTCAACTTGACCAAAGCCGTTTTTTATTTATTATGAATAAATGAAATAAATGAAGTAAATAACTTTGTTGCAGTGACATTTAGAGGAATTTGGTATTCTCATTTGACAAGCTGGAATTTTTCTCAAACTAAAAAAATATATAGATTGTCTTGTCACTTAGGACTCGAGATAAATATATTAAAAGGAATCACTACTTAATATCTAAAAATATATACATTACTTTTATAAGGAATTGATATATGTTTTTGTGTCTAATTAAATACATAAAAATTTATATTACAATATATATTTATTGAAGTTCGAATGAAGCATTTCCATAATTTAGAATAAATATAAGTACAAAATCAGTCTTTTGTGTTAAATAATTGAGCTAAAATGTTTAAACAAATTGCTCGGTTAAGTTAAATGCATATGTCAGTCATGTAACAGTTCAATGTTTTTCATTTATAAGCGAAAAACCGCAAAAATCTTCATTTCTTCACCTTTAATTGTTAATCATTAATTCAATTTAACGGAATTCTCATTCCTGTATTTACAATGACATTTTCAGGCAATTTATTATCGAGCCAAAAGCCACAACCGGAATTCTGAGTTTCACTATTTAATTTTTTAAACGATATTCAATTTTAAGTGACACACTGTTAAAGATCAAAATTTGAAAAAAATATTTTTTCTTCATAAACCGCTAGAGTAGGGCAAAAAATTTTGAGGAAAAGTTATCGGAAATGAAGAAAGGTATACAAAAAAAAAATAATATACAGAGTGATCCATTTAAAATAAGTAAGTTTCGAACAACTTCCGGTATAACAGGAGTTGCACAAGATCGCTGTTAGTTCATCTGAAGAGAGTTTCACCGAAAACCCCATTATACAAATTTGTAGGATTCAAATAGCATTAGTTCCCGAGATATTCTAATGGACGGTCACCGTTATGTACATATAAAATTCCAGGGCGGATAAAGACTCTCTCTTTGGGGGGGGGGGGGGGCGGTGATATCACAAAAGTAGAATATGCCAAGTGAAAGCAAGTTCTGGACGGAGAGGGAGACGCCAGCAACATCTCGATTTCTAATGTAAAAGGTAGGGTTGGGTCCATTTTTTTGAATTCGAAGCTTGGGGGGGGGGGTGATAGCAAGAAAAAACAAGTTGTCTGGGGGGGGGGCGATCGCCCCAACCGCCCTCTCATGCTTATTAATTTTTTTTTGTTCATGAAATTTTGAACAATGAGCGATCCCTATAAACGAAACAAAATGACATTTTTACCAGACTTCTAAAGGAAAGAGGTTCTCAGTTCGACCGCAATGTATTTTTTTTTGTATGTACAGGGTGGACTGTTTTGGGTGTCGAAATCGCAAAATTTTTACAAATCTGACACAGTAATCCCAAGCTCTTTTTTTGAGAAAATTATAATGGCGAAAACAAATTACGACTATCGCGATTGGTTTCGCATTTACATGGCGATTTTTGAATTTTTTCCTATACTAAACTGTCCTATATTGTATTTATCAAAGGAACTATGATGAAATTACTAAGGCATTCTTAAAGCGCTTTTTTCTGTAAAGCCTAGTAGCAAAGGCAGATTTTTAATTTTGGTTTTAATTACGGAGATATAACATTAATTTTAAATTTTTTAAATGGATCTCCCTGTATTTTTTTTACATCATCTGTTAGTATTTCGCATTTCCTTTTAGAATATATCATATTGTCAGTATAAATCGACAATAAATAGTTTAAAAACATATCTTTTTATTATTTATTATGCTCACAGACTAGCTCATAAGAGCTGGCGACTCAGGGGAGCCAAGTTGTGCATGTCTATGTAAACACATTTAAAAAGACCAATAAATTATTAAAATACACAAATGAAAAACACACTTAAATAAAACTCCAAAAGTCAAAAATATCAATAAAAAACTAATGTAACTCCATTAAATGTTCAAACTGTTGTCCATTGTTATCCAGACACAGTTGGCAACGTCTTTGTACTTCTTTGCTCACAGGGTTATGAATATCAATATTAATTAGTAACAGTTCGCATAGTCGCCACAAGTTTTCGCGTAATTCTTCTAGAGTTAGTCATACGCGATTTTCAATAATTCGAATGTTTCCGAACTACTTTTTCCCAATTTGAACCAAAATTTGATAGCTGCCCGTTGCTCCATAGCGAAATTTGTAGTGTAATGTAGTGTAAATGACGAATTTAAAATTATTTTCAAAAATATCTTTATGAAAAATGCAATATGGTGGTCTGAAAATTTTACATTTTCGAACTATGCCCAAAAGTGGAACTAAAGAGTTTTCGAGGGTGTATATATTAGATTAGATTGAGAGTTTAAAATTATTTTTCTGAAATTTTTACTTTATTTACACTTTTTCAGAACTAGTATTAGAGGGTTTTCTGAATCGTAGGATACTAATCTGAAGCTGATTTTTTCAATTTAATATGGCAGATACACTATAGGAAACTAAAAATTTTACGTTTTTCCTATTTTCTACCAAATGACCTTGGAGGGTTCTTGGGGCGTATTTTACGGATCTTAAATGAATTTTTTCAAACTCAATTTGCAGGATAAAATATGTCGGACTAAAAAATGTATGTTTCAAGTTCTTTCAATATCGGTATTGGTGAAATTTGGGGACAAAGTCTACGGATCGAAAAGTAATTTCCAAAAATTCAAGCTAGTGGATTTACTGTAGCAGATTGGATGTCTGTTTTGGTATAGTTTCATTGGAAACTGGTATTTTGGGGTATTCTCAGACTCAAAGAACCTTTTTTATTAAATTTAAAGCGGAAATAGTGTGAGCGTACACTATTCATCTCGATTAGTATTTATTTCAAATAATTTATGAATATCATAACGAGTTGAAAACTACAAATCTAAAAATAAAATGTTTATAAAAAGGTTGGACCGAGTTTTAAAAATGCGCTATAAAACGAGAAATAACAATATAAATTTTTATATGCAATTGGAAATTTGAAGTTGGCACCATATTATTACTAAATGAAACAAATAAATACTAACACGAAATCCTAGAGGTTACGGTAAAAAACCGATTACAAATATATCATAAAAGTATTTCTCAATCTTTTTATGTGTCATATTTTGTGAGGTATTAATTTGGTGCCAATTTAAAAATTTCAATTTCTAATAAAAATTTTTATTGTTATTCTTCACTTTTTAGAGTATTTTTAGAATATATTTTTTTTTAACAGTAAAATTATAGATTTACAAGCCAAATGGTTTCGTATTCGCTCCAAGGATTATTCACTCATACCAGGTATACAAAGACACCAAAAGTATGAAGCTCTGTGGGATCCCTTTCCATGTTATTGGGTCCTAGGTGGTGTGGTCTTCTGTATTTTCTACAAACTTTCTGACGGTTCGCGCGGTTGCAAGGAGAACTGCTTTATGAATCGGTTCATCCAGATGCTCACTAAGGACCAGTCCCTTGATGTTCTGTAGGAGGTTCTTTGTTACCACTTCAGTTGTTGATTATGGGAATCGTGTGGACGCTGTTCATTGCCCACTGTCTGCGGATTTGTACCTCCAGATATTTGTATTTCGCGATCTTCTCGTTTTATTTGAGCCTTAGATTCTTGTTGTTAAGTACAGCAATGTCGATCAGTGTAGTTCGCCTAGAAATTTTATTTATTAATATAATATCTGGCCTATTATGAGCAACTGCCTGATCAGTTAGAACTTTTCAGTTCCAATATAACTTGAACTCGTTGTTTTCAAGAATAGGCTATGGATTGTATTTGTAGTAAGGCACTTTTTCTACCTGTAAGAGTTTTAACGTATTTGCTAACTCTTGGTGGACTATCTTAGCGGCTGAGTCCTTTCTTTCCTTATACTCGGTTGCGGCAAATGCTTGGCATCCACCAGTTATGTGCTGGATGTTGAGGGATCTCTGATGATAAACTTCCGATGGTTCTTCGTTGGAATAACTTGGTCTTGGATAGCTAACAAGAAGCTCTCCGTTTCCGGAAACATCTGTCCTGAAATCAACCACTAATTCGACGCTGAGTTGTCGACATTGTCCTGGATGACCTCATTTGGATGCCGTCCATAAAGTGGCTTCTGTAGCCAGGTTTGTAACTTCTCTTGGTCTGATTGATGGTGAGAAGCAATATTCCGTTCTCTCAGCCGTAGAGGCCTTGAATCGTCTTCTTCGCATATTGCTCGATGTAGTGTAGAAGAGTCCGCTAACCTGTGGAAATAAGAACGTAAGTATTATTTGTTGATCGAGCTGCTTAACAATATCGACAAATCCTCTTCCTTCTTGGTGTTTTGGAAGCATTGTACGTTCAATAGCTCTCCAAGGGTGGTGTTTGTGTGCTTTTGTTAGCAGTGTTCTTATTTTCCTTTGCAGGTTTTCGATGTCCGTTCTGCTCCATTTTACAATTCCTAAAGAGTAGCTAAGTACAGAGCATGCGTACGTGTTGAGCGCCTTAAACAAATTTCTACTATTTAGACTAGTTCGTAACACCTGTCTTACCCTCCTGGCAAATTCGGTTGTCAATTCGGTCTTCATAGTGCGATGGTCAATTCGTTTAACCTGTTTCATATCTAGGTATTTGTATGTTTGTTCTGTTTCCATTGCAGCTATAGTTTCACCGTTCTGCATCTCAAATGCTCCCGGTTGTAACTTTCCTTTAACGATGTTCAAAATACGACACTTGTTAAGTCGAAACTACATTCCGATATTCCGGAGAACTTCTCCACAATTTCGAGCATTTGCTCCAGCTGGTTTTTGGTAGCAGCTATCAGTTTAAGATCATCCATGTATAGAAGATGATTCAATCTTACTACCCCTTAGTTGTAATTTCTAATATTAAAGCCGAAACTGGTGGAGCTCAAACGGCATAACAATGGGTTCATTGCAAGGCAGAATCATAATGGGCTTAGTAAATCGCGTTGTAATATTCCTCTTCGTATTGGGATTGTTTTAGTTTCGATGGTAACGCTGGATGACACTTGCAATTGGATCCTAGTTCGCCAGATAGACATGATGTGTCCTAAAAAGGAAATAAAATGATTATTGACCCTATACACTCTTAATATAGTTTTAAGCCATTCATGTGGCACTGAGTCGAAGGCCTTCTTATAATCCACGTAGGCAGCAAAGAGGTTCCTTCGGTTGGTGGAGGTTTGGTTACATATGGCAGAGTCAACAATCAATTGTTCTTTGCATCCCATTGCTTCCCTGGTGCATCCTCGCTGTTGAGCTGCGATAATGTTATTTTTTCACAATGTGCATAGAGGCAACGCAAGTCAAGTAGGAGGTGATTACCTTATATAGTGTGAGAAGGCAGGTGATTGGTCTATACTTAGCTGGACCATGTGTGTAATGTTGGTCCTTTGGTAA
Source organism: Diaprepes abbreviatus (assembly GCA_034092305.1). Classification (NCBI taxonomy): domain Eukaryota; kingdom Metazoa; phylum Arthropoda; class Insecta; order Coleoptera; family Curculionidae; genus Diaprepes; species Diaprepes abbreviatus. The sequence goes on along the minus strand of JASJET010000210.1, from coordinate 7,023,684 downwards.
GAGTCACGTAATACCTTCTATCAGAAACAATGGCATTTTTGCTGGATTTAGAAAAACATCAAAAATAAGATTAGTCAGTAGGTGATGTATACACCAGAACTTCTTGAGTCAGTAGTTCTAGACCCGGTCGAGACCTGGAGATTTCCAGTTATGTTATTTCTTGATTATTCCTGAGATTTCCTCGGTGGTAAATGGCTCGAACTGCATCTGGCTGTAGTCTTGACAGATGTGGTGTTCTTCATTGATCCAGCCGGCAGCGATGTTACAATTGGCGGGTGTGTCGTTTGGTTGTTCTTCAACCTCGGGGTCTGGCTGTGGTGCAGGTTCTGCTATTTGATCATTGATGTCGTCGGTGTTTCTTATCTCTCTTTCGATTTCCGTTTTGATGATGTTAAGTCGCGCTTCTGAGATTAGTTTATTTCGGAAAATAGCTCTGTATTGGTCTGCTATTTTCTGTTGTGACACTTGTAAGTGTGGATATTCCCTACAAAATTCGGCATGAAGCTGTTGTCTATAGCCGACCGTCTCTCGTCCTAGTCACTCTATAAAAAATGCGCATTATTGTGTCATTTATGGATGTTGTAAGCGCTAGCTGAGCTTCCTGAGCAGCACCTTCGGAGGGTAGAGCTTTAGCTGTTGTTTGGCTCATGTTGTTGTTGGGCTGTAGCTTTTTGTACAACAGGGGTTCGCCCCCTCAACACCCTGCCACTTAAAGGTGGAGATGTCGCAATATTGTCCCCCTCCCAGAATCCGTGAGGCAGATCGCTTCTACGGTGTGGGATTCTGGACCATTAGTCTTACCCACCTGGGGTAATTTATTTTTATATTCGACATAGTCATATTAAAAATCTGAAATAATAAATAACAATTTTATTTATTACAATAATATAACAAAATCTAATAATACCATATCTGCCTTTTGAAATTTGCATATAATCGAAGAAACCAATAAGCTGAATTTTGTAAATAAACAATTGACAATACTATTTTTTAAGTAGTATTCCAAAAACAATAAGTACCTATTTAAAACACAATACTTATCTCAGAAACTACTTAATCCATCTTATCTTCAAATTTATAAAAGGATTAAAATATTAACAAATGTGACATTTTGTTATATTACCTTTAGCTAGCTTGCTTTGAATTTTGTAACGAAATTTATATTAGCAGCTTCTCGAACAGAGTGTAAGTGAGCAAAATGGTGAAAAATATGGCTATTTTTCTTCTCTTGGTGCTCTTTGTAGCTGTTCAAGGTTAGCAAGATTTTATTTTAGAATTGTTGTTTAAATGCAACGTTATTTTTGTATGCTTTTCTTTCCTCTTCCGCTACTTTGTGTTAGATTTAAGCAATATAGTCCGCTAGAACTAGTTCGATAACTTTTTGAATAATCATAACAACACCACAAAAAAAATTCTTTTTAACTTCTAAATGGCAATAATTACCAGTAAATTGCATTTTAATCCTCTCACTATATGCGTTACGGTCACGTTACCGTTGCGTCAGCAAATCCGTATCGAACGAAATGTGGAATTTACAGAAAATAGTTGCCAACCATAAAATACTAAACGAAGTAATATTTACATGGTGTTTCCAAATAAGTGTTTAAGAGGTTATTCTTCAAGCGTAAAAACGTATCTCAACATATGTTCGATAATTTTTTTTTCAGCTTTTTCGATCTTATTGGTTTTCGAAAATAATTGTAAGATTTGGTGACAATTTTTGCAGTTCCCATAAAATAAATTTATTGTTATGAGGAATAATTTACAGAGTGATACTTTTGACGAGATAATGAAATATTATACCCTCTTTAACTTTTTGTGAAGTTTTTTCTAAAAGTTAATAGTTTTTCCATACAAAAATAAAATGAGATACGTGTTATGTTAACAAATCATAATTTTTTTGTGAAATTATTTGAGAACAGCATTATACGAGGGTGGTATTTATATTTCGAAAATAACAAACAAAGACAAAACAATTTTTTTAAAAAATCGAACCGATTTCTAAAAAAGCGCTAAAAAGAGAAAAATAAGAATATAAATTTTTATATGAAATTGAAAATTTTTAAATCAGCGCCAAACTAATACCGGATAAAGTGTAATTCACATAAGCGATTGAGAAATACTTTTGTAATGCTTTTCCTACAGTCGCTTGTATGTATCTTGTGTTAATAGTTATTGTTTCATTTAGTAATAATTTGGCGCCGATTAATATAAAAATTTATATTGTTATTTTCTGCTTGTTAGCGCATTTTTAGAAGTCGGTTTAATTTTTTTAATAAAAATTTTATTTTTCGATTCTTAGTTTTAAATTTAAAAGAGTTTATAAGATCGCAAAAAGTATCTATTTTATCTATTATTGTAGACCACATTAAACTGAAGAACAAAAATTTTTTGATTCTGAATGAAATTGTACCGAACAAATTATTAATCTGCTATAGGAAATCTGCTGTCTTCAATTTTAAAAAATTAATTTTAATTAATAATAGATCAGCAAAATGTAAAATTTATTGTCTCCCATATTTTATCTGAATTATCAAATTGTAAAAAATTAACTCCATATTCTTAACTTACGATTTCGAAAACCATCTAATACAATTTGGGAAAAAATGTGAATAATGTCAAATTTTCAATCTGCCATATTGAATTCGCCAAAGTGAATTTCAAAAAAAAAAAAAAATAATTTGGAACTCTCTTAATTTATACTTTCGAAAACTTCTCGGTACCAATTTTGGACATAATCCGAAAATATAAAATTTTCACACTGCCGTAATGGATCTGTCTTATCGGTTTTTTAAAAAGATTTTTTGAAATTGTTATTTACACTTTCAGACGTCCCCCAGTATCAGTTTTGAGTAAAATCGAGAGATGTTAAATTTCTATTCAGTCATATTTGATTTGCCGTATTCAACTTTTGAAAAATAACTTTAAATTCGTAATTTACACCCTCAAAAACCCGTCATATTGAATTCGTTATTTTGAATTTTTTTAAAATAATTTTAAATTAGTACCTTACATCTTCAAATCTCAATTTTTCCAATTTTGAATATAATTGAGAGATATAAATTTTTAGTCCGCCATATTAAATCAACTAAATTTCTTTTTTTTTTGAATAATTTAAAATTCATAATCGACACCCTCCAAAACATTTCTATATCAATTTTGGACAAAATCGAGAGATGTAAAATTTTCAATCTGCCATATTGAAATCGAAGATTATTAATTTTTTTTTGTCCGTCATATTATCAGCGCCATTTTGGATTTTACCTAACCAATTTAGGCCAAAATAATATTGGACCACCGCAGCAACTTCCTGTACATAATGCAAAAATTTTTATCCAAATCGATGTACATATATAAAAATACATAACGGTCGAATTTAAAACCTCCTTCTTTAAAAAAAAATCCCTTAAAAATGGTTTTATTACTTTTCAAGATATTCTCCACAATGACCAATATACTTTTGCATGCGTTTGAACCAATCCGAAAAACATTTTTGCCAATGTGAAGACGCTATACCCAACAGATGGTTCTTGAACATATTAACCCCCTCTTCTGGTGTAGAAAATCGTTCACAACGTATTTTGTTCTCCATGTACCGGGATAAAAAGCAATCGTTGAGTTGTATGGCAGATAACCCATTAACTCCACGTTTTGAATTTTAAAAATCACTTGTTTAAGACGATGCGTGCGAGCTCGAACTTCGGTTTGTTTTCCTAATTCTCAGGAAAGTCCTCGCAAACATATGGTTGTATATCATTCAAAATTATCCGTTCTACGATTGTTTAGAGACATGGTTGCGATATGGTTAGTTTTCCTGAAAAAACAGGCGACCATTTGCTTAGAAGTGCTTCATGTGCGAGTAATTTTTGTTGGTTCAGGTTCATCATGGAAGATTCGTACTGTCGACTGCAATTTACTTTCTGGCTCATACACATAAATCCAAGACTCGTCACCTATCACGATTCTATATATGTTTTTTGAAGCAAAGCGATCGAATTTTTTTAACATTTCTTTGTACCAATTGACACGAGCCTTTTTATGAGCGATTGTTAAATCATGTAGGATCCAACGCGCACATAGCTTCTTCACAGTCAAATGTTCATGCAATATATTATATACGCTGATGTTACTAATATTCACAGATGCCCCAATCTCACGGTATGTCACATAACGATCTCTCATTATCAGTTCACCTAAAGCATCGAGGTTGCCTTGCTCTTCAACCAATTTTCGATGATCTTTTTTCGACTCGTCCATGAGCGAACTACGGCCACGATTGAATTCACTCATCCAGCGATATACATTTGTTTTTGTAGATATTTTATCATCAAATAAAGAATTAAGTTAATCAGTGCACTCTTATTGAGATAAACCGCGTGGAAAATTGTAAAAAATAACTGGTTAATTCTATTTTTTAGTCAAAGTAGAGTCCGTATATTAAAATGTTTTGAGTACGTATACCGTTTAAAATATCATAATTTACAATGGATATGTGAGATGGCGCCTAGCAACTTCAGTCTTACAAATTCCCGAAATGAAAGTGACCACCCTTCTATATCGTCAATCCTATAGAACTTATTTGAACATACATCCGAGTAAAATTTTGTTTTTGCGGAAATGCCATTGATTTTTAGAGAACAAGAAATCATAAAGTTTTACAATAAATTAACGAAACAGTGATCAAAATACGTAAGAGATTTCCGAGAAAAAAATTTGAAGGACTAAAATATTACATGACTCGGATAAAAGTATTCGCAGTTCCCATGAAATTTCTTTCATGAGAACTGTAAAAATTGGTACTCGTACCAAACGGGACTTAATTTTCTTTAAAAACAAATATGATATATTTAGAAAACTGATTAAAATAATAAATTTTACCACCTTGTACCTTAAAACTAACTTAAATTTTTATTATTCAAACTAACTCAAGAATAACTTCTTAAAAACTCATTTGGAAACTCCCTGTGTGGTTAAGGCTATCGATCGGCTGTATCTCAGGAAATATTGGCAACTGAGTTTCCAGAAAAAAATATTATCGCGCCCCGTTTTGGGGTGGGAGATTAGGGACGTAAAGTAATCGAGAACTTTGATCTCCAGAATCAATTCTAAGCTACCTCTTCACCTCCGGTTTATTAAAAACGATTTATACAAAATTGACTGTCAATTCTAACATATTGGCTGTACGTTTTCTAAAAATAGAGGTATACGCTGCAATTAAACTTATGTCTAGCACTCTACATTGGGTTGTTATTAGGATTACTGATGGTTAACCGGTCCTGTGACTGGGGACTTGCTTGGGACTGATTGTTGATTGACCACAAACCGACTATTTTCAGACTGACTGATCAATCTCAGATTGAATAACCAACTACAAATTGATTCACCTTTATCCCAAGCGTATCTAGCCTTTTATCATTGTCTTGTTTTCCATCAAGTCAACAATTCGTATTCTTTAATAAACCTCGTCTCATCATGACTCGGAAAGCGAAATTCCTGACATTGTGAATTTGCACGTTCGTCAACCCGTAAATAAACATCAAATTTTATAAAATATTTGAAGGTAACTCCGTTTGTTGTTGTTTTAATTTAAAATGAAAGATTAATTGGACTTGGAAACGTGGATTTATGAAATAGTATAATTTTATATTTTTCCCTATGATAGTATTCTTAATGTTGCCAAGATGAATTAAAATAAAATAAGTTTTTAAATAGGTTGTATTGGACGGATAATATGACGTAGAAAAACAATTTCTCAAAAAAATTAAATATAATGGTAGGTACTCTTTTATGTTTTTGATATGTACAGGGTGAGTCAACGATTGGATGAAGTAAGTTTGTGCCTTTTCGGTGAAATTTACAAAGAAACTATATTTATTGTTTGATACAGTTTATTTTTACGCAGATTTTAAAAATATTTAGGACTCTACAGGGTGAGCCAAAAAACTAGGACAGCATAAAGTTGTATTTTTTTAAATAGAACACCCTATATACGTAGTGTTTTTTGGATTTAGCTTATAATTTTAAATCTTTTTTATTAAGGATTTACTATAACAAAACTTTATAGTTTCTGAGATAATTAAGTTTAAAGAAAAAAAGTCACATTTTCAAGCATCAATTCAATCCTAAATAACGTTTTCAATTTTGTGACAAATATATTCAAATTTGGAATTTGGCAAGGCCAAGGACAAGTTAACATAATTTTTACCTAATATTTGCAATAAAAGCTACAGGGTGTTGAACACATCGGCTCAAATTTGAACAAGTTTAAATGAATAAATATCTTTTTTTTAAATGGTACACCCTGTATATTTTCATGTTATTTAATAGAGTAATAAAAACCCTAAAAGTTTTGTTCCATATATCCTATACCTATTTATAATAGTTTTTGAGATATTTCAGTTTTTCTTATTTTCCATACTTTTTTACAGAGTCTTCATTATCATAGTAGCCATGTAAAATAATAAAAAGAAACTACAGAAACAAACAGAATGTGGTTGAATATGATGAAATACATTATTCCTTATATTACAACGGCAATAGTTTAATTAAACATAATGTGAAAAAATTAACACAACAATAACGACAAGGCAAATATATATTTACTTTTATACTAAATTGAAACAAAAAAATTACCTATTAGATACTGAGATTAATTATTTATTTTTAATAAGTATTCGAATAAACGACCCTCTTTTGCAATGCACAAATTTAGTCTTTTTTGCAGATTTTCTCGGACCCTGGACAAAATTAGTGGCGTTATTGTTCTACAGGTATCCCTAATCCTGTTTCGCATATCTTCCACTGTTGTTGGTGGATTAACATACACCTTATTTTTAATATAACCCCATAGGAAGAAATCTAATGGGGTGATGTCACAAGACCTTGGTGGCCACTCAATGAAACCCCCACGTCCAATTCATTTTTGCGGATATCGTTGGTCCAAAAACGCACGAACTTCACGATGGTAATGCGGAGGCGCACCATCGTGCTGGAACCACATACTGTCGAGCTCATCCCTATCGAGACCTTGAAGCAGTTGGGGTAGTTCTTCTTGTAGAAAGTTCAGGTAACTATGGCCATTTAGTGGTTCATTAAAAAAGTGGGGTCCAATAATTCGATTATGATGAATACCACACCAAATATTTAATGACCAGTGGTTTTGATGTTGCACCTCTCTAGTCCAAAATGGGTTTTCTGTGGCATAATAATGCATGTTGCGTCTATTTACGGTACCGTTACTTCTAAAAGTAGCTTCATCACTAAACATTACCTTGCATAATAAATTTGGATTTAATTGAATCTCCGCATTTATTGTACGACAAAAGTTTACACGACTTTCAAAATCCTGTCCATGCAATTCTTGGTGTAATTCCATGTGATATGGATGATACCTATATTTCTTGGTAGTACGATTAGCGGTGGATTGTGATGTTTCACATAATGCTGCTAACTGACGGCTACCAATATAAGGATTTTCCTGAACATTTAACAATACTTGTAGTTCTTTTTCTTCATTAGTTACTAGTTTGTTGACCACTTTACGTTTTGGATAATCAACAGTGCCAGAAGAATCAAATCTTTGCATTAAGTTTTGAAAAGTATGGGTATTAGGCTGGCGTCGATCAGGATACTTTATTTTGTAAATTCTTTGAGCAAGAAGGCAATTTTTTTGAGCCTCTCCTATTGTATAAATCATATCTATTAACTCATTCTTTGGAAAATTCATTTTACAATATAAGATGAATGCAAAAAAAACCAAACTACACTACATAAAAACCAAAAGAAGCGATTGCGGTTATAAATTTGACACACAGAAAAATGTTCTTTTACATTGTGTTTGCCATGGCTACTATGATAATGAAGACTATTTCTGTAAAAAAGTATGGAAAATAAGAAAAACTGAAATATCTCAAAAACTATTATAAATAGGTATAGGATATATTGAACAAAACTTTTAGGGTTTTTATTACTCTATTAAATAACATGAAAATATACAGGGTGTACCATTAAAAAAAAAAAGATATTTATTTATTTAAACTTGTTCAAATTTGAGCCGATGTGTTCAACACCCTGCAGCTTTTATTGCAAATATTAGATAAAAATTATGTTAACTTGTCCTTGGCCTTGCTAAATTCCAAATTTGAATATATTTGTCACAAAATTGAAAACGTTATTTAGGATTGAATTGATGCTTGAAAATGTGACTTTTTTTCTTTAAACTTAATTATCTCAGAAACTATAAAGTTTTGTTATAGTAAACCCTTAATAAAAAAGATTTAAAATTATAAGCTAAATCGAAAATACGATTCGTATATAGGGTGTTCTATTTAAAAAAATACAACTTTATGCTGTCCTAGTTTTTTGGCTCACCCTGTAGAGTCCTAAATATTTTTAAAATCTGCGTAAAAATAAACTGTATCAAACAATAAATATAGTTTCTTTATAAATTTCACCGAAAAGGCACAAACTTACTTCATCCAATCGTTGACTCACCCTGTACACTTGATGTTTCGGAGCTTTTGTATCTAACTGTTTGCTCCAACTTTTAAAGGAGGGAAGTTCGAAATACTATTTTTTAAAAATACTATAAACCTGGATTGCTTTGTACAATGTTAATGAGCTGGGTTTTATTCAAGAGATAATTTTTATATAGTAAAAGATCTTTAACTGAATTTTAAGGATAATTTTTCAATCAACCATCACATGGCGTTATTTATCGATGTAATTAATTTTTCCAATATTGTTGATAAAAAGGTGTATTTTTAAATTACTTGTTTCATAAGATATAAAATTAGGAAACCAATCCAAAACTTAGCAGTTGCTTTTGTCTTTTTAAAAGGCAGTTATAAGTAAATATAATAATTTTGATGATTTAAAGTAAAAATTTTTTTTTTTTGACTAACGTATATTTATGAATAGAATATTAGCCAAAGTAATCGTCTTACAGAGAAAAAAATAAATAAAAACGAAATAACACAATATTTTGGTGTAATTAAAATGGCATCCATTGCAATCTCCGCAAACGTCAAATAAGAGATATTGACGATATAGTTTATCCTATACCAACAAATAGACTATGTGATGAAGAGGACGACAAAACTTCACAAATCGTCCTCAAATACGAACCTCTAACCTAATGGGAGCACTTTCGAGGTTGGATCAACCTTGAAGGCTTATGCCCAGAGGATAAAGTAGTGAAGACTGCTAAACTTGATTAAGGCAATCAACCTATTTATCTAGAACAGATATAATAGAAGACATAATAAGTCACTAGACTGCAGTGTAAGAACTTCTCAACCCTGTTACATCTTTAAATCAATTAATCAATGTCTTATATGATGAATCATATCTTTTCTGATTGTCAGTCGGTTATGATAAACTATATCCTTTATTCTTCTTTATACGTAAAAATCTAAAACTATTAGGTCTGGTGTTTGGTCTGACCAGTAAATTTCACCCTTCTTCCTATCCATCTATTTAGAAACTGGTTGTTCAAATATTCCCTATTTTGCGCATAACGTAGTGCACATATTCTAAAAAAACAGAAAATAGGTTTACTAAAAGTTCAAATAAATTGTATCATTTAAATATTTGTCAAATATATGCATAATAATTTTACCTCTTATAGCACTTCTCCACATAATACCAATAAATTGATTTTGGTCTATAATCCAATTTTCTAAAAACGATGGCAAGCTCTAGTTTGTGGCTTATCTTTCCTCATTTGAGTTATTATAAATCAGATTATTTGCAATGTTGCCTTTTCATTCAAAATATTTGAAATAATTGAGAAAATTAATAAGTTTGATAAATAATGATTAATTAATAAAATTTTATAAAAACTTAATAAAGTTCTTTTTACTTCTTAAATAAAATCAAGTTCATTAAAATCGGTGAAGACCTTCCAGAGTCACAGTATTTTTGAACAACAATATTTCTGGCTTGTATATCTCAATATTTTGAAAGTTAGAGCAAACAGTTAAATTTGAAAGTTTCAAAACATATTTAAAAACGTCAAATGATATCTATATTTACACTAATTTATTTTTTTTTTTTTGAAAAATTATTGTTTGTTTATTTCATATTATCTTATCGGTCCTATTTAGAAACGAAAAAATATTTATTTAATTAGATTTATTTTCTTAAAAATTACCTCCTAAATACCACCAATTTCATTAAAATCAGATAAGGTAATCCAGAGTTACAGTATTTTTTAAATAACAATATTTTATTCTTCGTCGTTAAAAATAAAAGTTTCAAACTTAAGCAATACATATAAAAAAACCATAGAGGGCACCTACGCTTGTTTTTTTTTCAGAAACTGTTGCTTTTCAATTGTACGTAATAATATACGCCTTCTTACGATCTATTTAGAAACTTGAAAATATTTTATTTTAATTTATCTTGGCCACATTATTTTAAAATATTTTCCCAAATCCTATATTTAATTATTTGAAAGACTTATAAGCCTAAATTCTATGTCACCTCAGATATAAATAGAGCATTAAAACTTCATATAAAAAGTATTCCCATCGTGTTTCTCCTACCGATGTGTCTTATGGAAACTTGTTCGAATTTCTGTTAAACTAATCTGTATTTTACATGTAGCTAGTGCAGCATTGCTCATTCTTTCAGAATTTCGATTCGGGTATCGATCAGTATCGAGTTTATCAGAGATCCATTTGCTAGTATAAATGTATGTGCCAATAAGTTCATCTTTCGATACACGCCATTTTCTAAACGACGGCGCGTCCCACAGGTTGAGAACCCTTGATTAGTGGTAATTGTCAAATAGGGAAAAATATAAAACTCGAGTTGCCAAATTCAATAATTCTTTTATTTTAAATTAAAACAAAATAAAATGTGGTTACCTTTAATTATTTAATAACCTTCCAATTATTAAATATTATATTTATTTATTAATCGTCGATGGTACAAATTTACAAAGTCAGTAACGTCGCTTTGGTCATAAAGAGCCAAGGTTTTCTAAAGGACGCTAATTATAGACTTGATGGAGAAATAAAGAGAATAATAAAAGCACAGACACGCTTGTCATGAGGGTTAGTCAATCTGAGGTTGATCAGAGTCAAGTGGATCGCCAGTCGAAGGACCGGTTAGCCATTAATCATATAGTGGCAACCCAGTATAGAGTGCTAAACATGAGTATAACTCCAATGTAAGAAGAAATCAATTTAAAAAAAAATGTTCTGCACATTAAAGCTGGGCGTTATAGTATTTCAGTTTTGAAAGGTGTGTAAAAATAAAAGAAAAAATCCAGATCCATTCATGTTTAAGTTTTTATATAACGCTAAAAGTAAAAAAATAATAATATTTTATAATATTTTAGGAAGCCCACTGTCGCGGTCGCTTCCAGTACCTAGAGCGAATTTAAGCAGCAGTTTTATTCGTATCGTTGGTGGACAGGATGCTAACATAGTGGACTATCCTTATCAAGTTTCTGTCATGATTGACAACCAACATGCTTGTGGAGGTTCCATTTTGAGCAATACTTTAATTCTGACAGCTGCACATTGTTTTGTCGACGAGTAAGTCCTATACAGTTTCTATTTTTAGTGCTATTTTATTTTTAATTACTTGGCTAGAAAGACCTAAATATTTTTAAGGCGATTGCTGGTTTTCTCTAGAAATAGTTGCTTTTAGGAAGTTCAATGTCTGCCTTTGTTAAATAAATAAAATTAGATCGTAATGAAAATCAATTTGTTAATAGCTTAAGCAGAAATTTATACTACCGAGAAATTTCGATTAATTTTCCCGTATAAATTTTTGAGAATCCAGTTTTCAAAAATGTAAAAAATTTTACAGAGTCTTATAGGAAATCAGGATCTTGCTACTTTCCTTTGAATTATACAACTATTTGTCAATTATATGAGGTTGGAAAAATTAAAAATTAGCTTTTTGAAATATTCAAATTTCTTTCTTCGTATTGAAATATTTAGTTTGCCTGGAGGTTTGAGGAGATATTAATCGGTTATTGAAATTAATATATACATCTTGTGGAGCGAAATTTTTATTTAATTTACGTTTTTTTACATTCAGTATATTCTGACGTAATTGTTTAAATTTGAGACTTACAAGTGTACCAGCGTCTTTGCCATGAGACATTCGAATATTATAAATAAACATTTTACTATTTTGTAAACTTATTTATTATGAACGAGTAAAGTTATACGGCCTGGGAGATAAACATTGACAGTAAAAACACAACGTTGTCAAATCACACATTAGTTACGGCTAGCGGATTTGAATTAGTCAAATAAACTTTTAAATTCATTATTTTTTTTTATAATATTTTTAATTTCAATGATAAATGCCCTGTAGATTATTTACTTTTAAATTATACAATTTTTTTATTAGTATATTAATTTAATTTGTCAAATATTGGGTACTACATTTCATCTGATTCATCAGCAGTGAATGGACCTCCTTAGGAAAAATTTACGAATACGGTAGTATGTTCGGACAAAAACGACAGGCCGTGCGTCTATAAGGTTTGGGAGAGTAAATAAATTTATACGTTTCTGTAATGTTTTATATAACACTGGAGTGATGCCAAAAGACTGTTTCAGATCCGTATTTATAATAATATTAAAGAAAATAATGCCACCAAATGCAAATATTACCGCACCTTCAGAAAATAGAAGAGAAGATTTATCTTGTCTTTAACTTAGTGTTCGTATCCGATCGGACCGATCTGATGCAGCTAAATCCATTTGAGATTCACATAAAAAACGGTGCTGACTAAAGTCTCGATGGAATGCAATATTTCAACGTTTTTGCACGTTAAAAACAGAATCGAATTTAAATCACAAGTACGGCATTAGTTAACTACTTATTTTGTTAAAACTTACTCCATTATTGTTATAAAACAGCTAATTCGAAAAAGTTTTATATAATTTCTTCATTAAAAGATCATAAACGGAAGCAAAAAGAAAATAAAAAAGTAAGAAATTAAATATATAGGAAAATAATGGTATTATATAAATATTTTTTAACTTTTGTGAAACAGTTGATTTTATTTCATTTTTTTTCCAAAATAATTGGGTACATCTACCTACTTGAAGTAATTTACAGTTGGTGATATCTTTAAAGAGAAAAGAATAGCTGGCATATCTTTCTCTTTAATAATATTTGTTTTGTTTTATAGTAAATAATTGAACTAGTGATTAGTGAATCGGATGAAGCAGTTTTTAGTACAAACGCATTTGATATAAAAAAGTCTCCATCCGATAATTTCGATCCAATCGGCATTTTACGTTGGAAATAAGTCACTGATGAAACACAATTACGCTTTTGCCTTGAATTCGGAATAAGAGAGATGCTTTTTGGACTGCAAATGTAATTTTTTTCTCAAATGTATTTGACAAACGCAGGTATAACAAAGTTCTTCAAGTATTCGAAACAACAAAAGTAGATGACAAGGAGTTCGAATAATCAGAAATCTGTATTGGCAGTAAAACATCAGTTGATCAATGACGTAGAAATTAAGAGGGATGTAAGACCGAGATGTTCTTGAGTCTGCACTATGAGAAATATTTAGAGAAACAATTCATGAGGTGGTGGTGGTGATAGTGACCAATGGAAAAAATCATAAAAAATATCCGATATCCAGTACGCACTATAACCCTGGCAAGAACAAACGAAAAGATGTAGTTATTAATGAAATCTGGTGCAGATGCTTATGAACATCTGGCTTAAAATGTAATACATTCAAAATAAAGTATATGATCACAAGAAAAATTATTATTATACAACTTATCGATATTCAAGTCAATGAAACTCAAGTGGAAAGAGTGCCTAAAGCAATTTATCTAGAACCTAACATAAATGAGAAATAGATCCTTCTTTTGAGATCAGAATTCAAACAGCTTTTTTACATAGGAAACTATCTTTTATAGCCATTATCTAAACTTAGGTTTGCTAATGAGAACGATAAAGGCATATGTTTTTTAAACTGTATGAAGTTGAGATATGAACATTCGCAGAAGCATATAAGCCTTGAAATATAGATATAAAGGAGACTTCAAGACAACGAAGTAAAACTCGATTATTACTTAAGGTAGCCAAATATGTTGAATGTTTATTAATTCAAGTTTCAATTAAAGTGGACTTTATAAGTAATAATCGAGTTTTACTTCGTTGTCTTTAATGATATGGAGTTCCGATAAGTTTCGGTTAACTCAATTCAATGAAGGAGACTGTTCAAAATCACCTGAACTGACAAAAGAACTATTATGAAAAATTATCGAAGAGATAGAAATGATAAAGGTAATCAAAATACGTAAATTTGGTCATATTATGCGTCATCAAAGATAAATGTGGAATTATACAAGTAATCATGAAGAGAAAAATATACAGCAAAAGACGCCCTGGAAGAAGAAGATTCCCATTAAAACATTTTTCCGCAGCTGTAAACAAAGTTAATACTGCCAACGTGGCCAACGATCATTATACTTTACGCAGAAGAATAAGTTTTCTCCTGTTAAGCTGAAAACGTTAAATTTCCAGAATCTCAGTACTTATAACTTGTGAAAGTTTAAAAGGTATTTTTTTTTCAATTTTAGAATAAGTCTTGGCACCCACTCATTTAAATCTCATTTCTCTTTTCCCTGAAGCAAACTGGAACAGTAGAAAATTGGACATCTAGATTAATGTTTTTAGTGGGATTAATCATATACTAATCATATGTGTACCCACTAATTTAGGTTACTTCATTTTCAATTTTAACAGCAATACATAAAACAATATTTTTTTAGTATTTTGAATCTGCGAAAAAAATAATATATTATTATTCATTGTTTTAGATCTAGAGCTAGTCACATTAGCATAAGAATTAAATCTTCCCAAAGAACCAGTGGCGGAGAAATATTTAGAGTAAAGAAAATAAATTCTCACACAAGCTTTAATCCTGATACCTTCGACTATGATTGTGCAGTATTGGAATTGACTAGCGCATTGGTAAGGAAATATTACAGTAATAACATAGCGGGTCATCAAATAAGAGCTTCGTAACTTTATGCAATTTTCTTATGTCATAACTGGATCTTGGCATTTTTAGGTAATTATTCGGAAATGTGGAAACACCAAATTTTTCGCGGAATTTTTGCATACCCCCTACTTCGGGATTTTGCATTAAACTCTTGTCAAAAGACAGTCAATCCCTATATTTATATTCGCTGTTGGGGCAATAAGAATAAATGCAGTGAATTATTAAATTGCTATTAAAACAAGTATAATTTGATAGTCTCGTGAAATCCGGCAACAATGCATGAATTTTCTCGCCATGTTGAAAGTCATTCACGTTTTGTTTCGGTTCGATTTTTAGTGTTTTTCTGCTATATTTTAACATAATGTTACATAAAGTTTTATCCAAAATTTGCCATTTTCTAAAATGTGTAATTGTGTTTTAGTGAAAATGGCAAAATTTGATGAAATAGGTCGAAAAATAAATGCAAAAGTGAAAATATTTTTTTTGGGAAAACTATGTGCGACTGCCAAAAAAAACTCAGTTTTGTGTTCTATGACCCCACTATATCAAAAAATTATCCATTTTTATTTGAAAATAGTTTCTTGTAAACGATCTCTTCGTGATGTTATTAAGAAGTCGATTCTTGAATAACAGTTTTGAACCCCTTTTTCACATAAATCAGCATCTATTTCATCAATAATCCGAGTAATATTTGTTTTTAGGTCGTTTAATATTTGTGGTTAATATCCAATTTGGATATGTCCCATTATGTTATCTTTTATTCGAAAAAAAAAACTGATTGTTTCCTGAGATGTATGACAAGATACACCCTCTTGTTCACAACATATATTGTCTAAATCAAAATTATTCAGTTTATGTCAAAAATTATCAGTAATCTTGTTTTAGTAGCTATTTCCATTAACTGTAACCTCGGTACCATTTTCATTTTCGAAAAGATAAGGTGCAATAATGTTTTCAGACCAAAAACCACAAGAAACAGTTAATTTTTGTGGAAGTTATGTTGTATCCATGACTGCATGTGGATTAAATTGCTTATAAAGTTTTATAACTAAAAATTGGCTTCATTCATTTTTTTGAAATGTAGGATTAGTTTTAAATTACCGTAAAGCAAAATTTCTTCGAAATTGGTCTTAGTTTTTAAATATTATACACCTTCCGATACATAATTTTATGAAGATTACCCCATGTGGTATTATAAGAAAATCTAAGTTCTTAAGAACAAGTAATTGATTCATCGTTATTATTACTTCCCCTTTAATTCCAGTGGCGGCTAATGACTGTTTAGACCGTGTGTCAGTACCTGGGAGTTATTATTAATTTGTAAACAATTACCTTACCTATAGTCACGGTAAGAATAATTTAACTGTGTTTATAGTGTGTTTTATCAAGCACAGAAAACATTATTCATGCTAACAAAACCTTTAATGTGTTTTTTCATATCCGCACAGTCAATTATTTTTATTAGATATTTGCTACAGCGCGACTTTTCTCCACTTCCATTTTGTTTATAAATCTTCAGGATCTTCAGATGACTTAACAACAATTTTTTATTTAAAGAAACAGCACTAAAAAAGTTCTCAAAAATTAAGTTTGTTCTTAGTTATAAATGTAAATAAAACTACTTTTAGTAACAAAACAAAAAAACTCACCGACCTAGAAAAAAAATACACAATAAATAATCAAAACTAAACTGAATGAATGAATGAACCAAACAGAGTGTGGTGATACTAGATCATCGATGCCAAGGCCTCTATTGGGCCCTTTATATCCCACCATAGCAGCAGGTCATTCGATGCCCACAGCCATTGCGAATCCAAGCAACTTCGTTAGTTGAACTTGCCTAACTGCTTCCGGTAATAAATTTGTATCTTCGAAATATCTCTATCTCAGTCCGCTGAGCGTTGGGCACTGTGAGGGCATGATCAACAGTTTCATCCACCTCCAAGCCTGCAAGTCGGGTCGTCTTCGACACCGATCTTATGAAAATGGCCCTTCAGGTGGCAATGTCCTGTTAACAATCCCACCCCAATTCGCATCTCTTTCCTTCCAGGAGAGAAGCTCCTTAGCTAGGTCCAGTTATATGTTCCTTGGCACACCTTATTCCATGTCTCACGATCTAATAAATTTGCAGTATGTTCTTGCACTCAGACATCAGTCGCGAAGTTACGATAGTGGACTTCAGTGATAATTCCTGTCTATATCCCTGTCATAGAGATGGGCACACTGCAGAATAGCATAAATTTCCGCTGTGAAGATCATCGCACGCTGTCTGAGAGGGTAGTACTCTCTAACTCCTGTGCTCCTGCCGAACACTCCACCCCCAGCTCTTTCATCTTGGCGAGATCCATCAGGATCTATTTCTTGGAAGATTTTCCTCTCCCTCCCAATTCTCTCTTCTTGTCAAAAATATCTCCAAAGACAGGTTGGGTTTTAAAAGTGGCATAATGTAATCTGTCGGCGTCAGGAGTGATGGAAACTAAATTTAAAATAGTTTTTAGATCTGCCAAGTTCAAATGAAACGAACACCATGGTACTGTAGAACTATTTTACGGGCCGCCATTAATTCAGATTATCGATATTTTCAGCAGTACGTTTACGTTTGGAAATGTTGGTGTTTTAATATCACAAACAGCTGTCTCGAAGTTATTGACTAAATTACAAATAGCTCTGTCTAAAGGTTGATTATGTTGATCATAAATTTTATCTAAATCATCAAGTGTAGAACGAAGAGACTATTTTTGTAAAAAAATTTCAAAACTTTTGTACGCTGTGCCATATTCCATGATGATTTGCCAAAAATTTCTTAAATCAAAAGTCAGTTTTTGTGCTTAATACGAAGACGACATACCCTACATAATGTAGGGTATTTTAATATTTAATGTGTTGTAACAGGATAGCTCGCTTTCACTTACCATATAGTGCGATCGCCCCTCCCCCTCCCAAGAGCTTTGATTTCAGAAAAATAGACGCCCCCGTTTGAGAGCCCGCTTTGCCTTGCCATACTGTGTGATCGTCCCCCAGAACTATTGAATTCAGAAAAATAGACTAGCTTCTGCCTGCCATTAGGAACATGAATATGCTCCGCCTAGGTCGACACCTACGCTTTCGCTTGCCATACTATACTCTGGTGATATCACCAACCCTCTCCAAGAGAGAGGCTGGATCCGCACCTGTGTGAACCGAATAATAATTTGTCTAAATGAATTTTCGAAATGGCTCCTGCTTGTTCTTCTTAGAAAAGGACTTTTATAATTTATTTGAATTCGTCTATTGATTTGTAGTAGTTCGATAAGTACAAATTAGTGCAAATATTTGTTTTTGGTTTAATATTAATTCTACATTAGTTGGCACTTTATCCCTTTCCTAGGTAGTTAAACTATTTTTTGAAATTTGAAGTTTGTTTTAAAATAATTGATACTGTAGAAAATTTATTGTCACTATAATATTACTGTACTTACTATCCTGCTTCAATTAGTTATCATCGTAAGAATTTGAACTTAAAGAATAATCTGTGGCGCTAAAGTTACTGATTGCCAATATTTTTGCTAATCAGTCTCAATTTTTTTCAATTTACATAAAAACTCCTATATAATGTTACGAACTCTTCGTTGACCCATGTGTAAAAACAATATCAAATGTTGTTTTTACAAAAATGGCTAGCTACTAAACAAAGCCGTATGCTGGACAGATATTTTAAAATTATTTGCTTGCATGAGACAATTTAAAAATAAATCTTAATGCATAACGCCATTATTCAAAAGCAGCAGTGCTAGTAGAGGCCAGAATCTATTAACGTTTACAACTAATCTCTATTTTGCTATTACTACCGCGATTTGTAACATAACTCGAACATTTCAACAAATTGTTGAAGAATTATTTTAAAAATTACACAAAAATGTATTCGTGAGACCTGACGAGGATAAATTATGACTTAAATTCAACATTTTTAGACTTACGGTACAGGAGCCCAGCCAATTATTCTTCCCAGTTCTTCTACCAAAGTAGTGAATGGTCAAAGCTCTATAGCAACAGGATGGGGTCTGACAAGTAACGATGGTCAATTGGCGAATACGTTGCAGGTAAATTAAGATAACTATCGAACGCAATTTTTATTTAGAATCTCGTAATTTTTTTCTGAAGATTGATGATCAGATTTACTTTGCCTTGTGATTCATAAAGATGATTTAAAATTTAAACTCTCAATTTTCTGATTGTGAATTTAATTTCTTAAAGTAGATCAGGCATAAATAACGTTTTTTAAAGGATAATAAACAAGTCAAATGCATTCCAGACACGCATTACGTTAGGGTTCCGTTGCAGTGGTTTTTTCTTTTTTAATTCTCCCTATATTATTTAAGATATAAATTTACTACCGTCTTTTTTATCGAAAATATCGAGATTAAATTTTAAATTGTGTTTTTTTTTGGTCTCGTAAATTGGTCAACATATTCGCTTTAATTTACACTGAAAACATGGTTGGAATATTAAAGGAGGAATCGTAATCAATTTTAGAGTCTTATAGTTCGCGAATAAGGCAACTAAGTAAAAAAAATCTTGTTATGATATAGTTAATAAAATTTTTGAAAACCTATTTAATGATACCCTCCTCGATAAGGCAAGTGAAAAAAATTAACGTCCACTTTACGCATATCGGGAAGTACCCTTTTTCTGCAATTTCGTTTCACGATTATTTTTGATCTATGTCTGTAAAATTTCATTGCAAACAGGTAAAAAAATTAAAATTTCAAAACTGGCACATACAGACAAACGGACGGAGATGTCTTCTTAATAGCTACGGAACACTAAAAACAATGTTAATATAATTCAAAAGTACTTCAGTAGATAAAAATTAGCACAGAAAATCAGATAGAAGAAAATGTTTATAAAAATAAATCAATATGTGTTCTTGGAATATCATTTTTTTGGCCTTAAAAAATATGAGTTTTTTACCTTTTGAGTTCAACAATAATATAGGAACATTAATATATAGGTTGAATATATTTTATTTATAAAAAAACATATTTGAGTAAACATTCTTCTTTGCCTAAAGTTCTTAGTTGATTTTTTAGGTCGTAACATTGCCATTGATCACAACATCGACATGCCAGAAGAATTATTATGGTCCTGCTATCAGTTCTAGAATGATTTGTGCTGGTACAGCTGGGAAGGACACTTGTACAGTAAGTAAATTAAATAAACTGTTCAACATTTGAAGTGCTCAACTTTTGTGTCTATTTGCACCAGAAGAGTCTGTTATTATCAATTTAAAGTGTGGCTTTAAGGGTTTCTTTACTTCTCTACAGCACTTTGATCTATAAGATCTTTTGTACGTTATCCTGATCCAATATAAGCCCGGGATATTTAGACTTTTCATGAAATCCATTGTTCTTCTGTGAGGGGTTTTGCTTCTTCAAGCGCCAAGGTGATGCTTTTCAGGAAATTAATTCTTTTGCAGAACATTGCTGCACATTCACACAGCAGGTGTTCTGCTGTAAATCTTACTTTCAATAGTGATGATCGAATAATATAGTAGACTAGGGTTGAGAAGAAGGCTTATTGTGTTGCCTATTATATCCATTCTATGTAATATTTCAGTCAATTTTTGGCCTTTTTTCACTCTCTTAAACACGTTCCACACGTTTTTTTTTATCATATCAGGCTCACCCATTTTAAAGATTAAGACTAAAAAGGAAGTAATAAAATGTTTTTAATTAAACCGATTCCAAAAAATTCCAGTTAAAAGAAAAAAATAAATTATCAAACATTTTCTATTGCAATTAATATAATAATCATATATTTACTTATCATTTTTTGAAGTCGGTGCCAAAGTTTAATTAAAATTTACCGAAGCTACTTGAGATCTACACAAATACTCTCTTAACTAAGAAAAGGGGGATAAAACAAATCAAAAGCTATATAAACAATATATCAATGATAAGGCAAAAATTCTTATTCACCAAGAATTAACTATTGTAATTATTTGAAGTCGGTTTTCATTGAAAAAAATAATATTGACAGTGTCTGTCAGTTAAGTTAAACAAAATAATTTTTAGGGCGACTCTGGTGGACCACTCATAGCTAATGGACTTCAGGTGGGAATAGTTTCATGGGGTGATGTTTGTGGACAAGCATCGACGCCGGGAGTTTACACCAAAGTCACTCAGCTTTTAAGCTTCATTAATTCATTTTTGAGGAAGTGATTGAACCATGATATTTGTGTATACAAAGAGTTTTCTGTTATAATGGACTGAGTATTTTTATTTATTATATTAATAATTAAATAAAGATGTAAAGAAAAATATCGTTAAATTTTTATTTTAACTTTGAATTATTTACTCTGAAAGAAAGATAAAAATTTCATACTCTTTTATTAGAGTTCGCAATGAGGTAATTTATATTCTGAGCAATATATCATTGTGTTAACAATATACCTTTTAGATTTTTATTGGATAGTAACTAGTTCTTCTGAAAATGCCGTCAGTTTGCACAATGTAAGGTATTATAAATATTTAATGTGTTGTAATATAATTACACGAGGATTGAATAATAATTTATTGGAATGAATTTTCGAAACGGACTTAGTTTTTTTGTGGTGGATGAGGACCTCAACAATTTATTTGAATTCGTCTACCGATCTATGAATCTAGATAAGTTCAAATTATTGCAGATTTGGTCCAGTTCAGAATAGTTCCGTAATTTTAGACCATTTTTATTTTAAGGAAAGCGATATTTTTCGTGTTTCTTAGTACCACTTTCTCAAAAATAACTTTAACTTACAGGTGTTCTGAAAGCTCTTAAAATAAAAAAAAAAAAAACAATTAAAAATGTTTTGTATTATATGACTTTATTATAATCTAACTTCAGCTATTGCGTAAGTTTAAAAATGACGTGCAGTACTTCATGAGTTCTTCTACTTATAGATAATATGCTTTTGGTATACGGAAATATCTTATTTAAAGTTGTTCATGAGGGTAATATACGAATATGCCGCATGCATAATCTGGAAAAAAAAACAGATTTAACAATCTCTCTCTCTCTCTCTCTCTCTCTCTGCACTTGCACTATATATATATATATATATATATATATATATATATATATATAGTGCAAGCCATAGGTACAAAACAGTGACATAAATTCCGAAACAGATGAGATCTACCCAGGGGTGTTGCGGGCAATGTAAGAACAAACCCTATATTAAATGTAACAGCAAAAAACACGTTGGGGCCAAGAGGGAGGGGGTCAAAGTTGGCTAAAACAGGTATTTTGAACATATGAGTCTAGAAAATTTAAGGGGTTGAAAATTAATTTTTTCATTTACCCTTAACAAGATATGAAAATTTAGGCTTTTACGAAGAGATTGAACCTTTATGAATATCAAAATGCTCATCCAAAAAAAGTTCGACTAGTTTTAAATGATATAATGGTAAAACAATTCTTTGGCTATCGTCTAGTTTTAAAATTTTAAATTATGAAACGCATAAATTTGGCGTTTGTTGAATAATACTGGAGGGTCAATTTTCCAGGCTGAGAGACAAGGTCGTCGCCAAACAGCGGTCCTTTTTAAGGTGCTGCTGAGGTGTCGGGGACACCGAATCAAAAGTACGGGGAAACTAGTATCCGAGATGTTTTTTGTGTAGACCAAACAGAACCCAGAACCTACAGTGGGTCAAGGAGGGCCGACCTTAGAAATAGATGTGTAGTAGAGTTCTTGATGGATCCCGGTGCTTTGAGTTATCTTATCATGACCTATTTGGTAGACTTGGCAACCAAAACAGGTACTGCGGGGAGAGGGTTCAAGCATGGCTGGTTACATGCTTCTCTTCTATAGTGTTGGTCTCGCAGAGGTCGTGGCAATCCGCTGATAGACCCCTGGGTTGGACATTGAGCGTTTTGGAACTAGTTCGTGTTGCCAGCCCTTGGAGAGCGGGAGGTTTCGTTAAGGCAAGCAATGGGATGTCGATGCTGCCGTCATTGGCAGCCTAGTATTCGAGCTTAGTTAAGTTGCCGCCTTATCCACAACGATGGTTATGTGCTCGTCATTCAACATGTGGGTAGTTCAACTGACTGTATTGTGTAAAGTAATACGATACCGGGCCACTGGCGCATAGACAGTACTGGAGAATAACTGATTGTAGCATTGTTAACGAACATGTCGATTTTATCAGGCCAACGCAAATTTGCTCTACTAATTTGTGTTGTCTTGACTTTGTACTTCTTTCTGAATGTTCATTGATTATATTCGCCGCAGGGTCGGGAAATTTTTTTTCTCGTATGTAATCTGTAGATAGGCGCCAACTTCAATGGATTTAGTTGTCGCGAGATCAATATTCGGTGATATATTCTCGTCCAGCTCTTTTTTGCCTTTTTTGTATTGGCTCAGTTTGACTTTCTTCTTTCTTTTTATTTAATTATTTATCCTTCTGTATTACCTCTGATTTTTCTAATTTGATCTTCTCTGCTTCTTCAAGACGACGCTGATGTACCATACAATCATAAGCAACTTCAACTGTAGGTTTGAATCCTTTTAAATTCCTTTTAAGCTAACTAGTTTTAGGTGTTTTTGACCACAATAAGCATCCATGAACGAAAATCTTTAGGGTATCGTTTAATAATAAAAAAAAAATAAATTAGATAACTTTTGTAATGAGTTAAATAACGGAATGCAAGGAACAATTGATTGTGAACTCTGTCATATGTAACTAAGCCTGTACCCACCGAATAAACCACTTTGCTGCCTACGTGGATTATAAGAAGGCCTTGGTCTCAGTGCCACATGAGTGGCTCAAAATTGTATTGAGAATGTATAGGGTCGATAAGCATTTTGTTTCCTTTTCAGAATGCATCATGTCAATCTGGAGAAATAGGATGCAATTGAGGGTGCCATCCAGCGATACCATCGAAACTAATACAATCGCAATATGAAGAGGAATATTTCAAGGCGATTCATTAAGCCCATTGTGGTTTTGTCTTGCAATGATCTCACTATCACGACGTTTGAACTCCACCAGATACGGCTTTACTATTAGAAATAATAATGAAGAAGTAGTAAGATTGAATCATCTTCTATATATGGATGATCTTATACTGATGGCTGCTACCAGAAACTAGCTAGAACAAGTATTCAAATTTCTTGAGGAGTTCTGCGGGGATATCGGAATGCAGTTTGGACTTGACAAGAGTATTTTGAACATCGTTAAATAAAAGATACAATCGGGATCATTTGAGATGCAGAATTGTGAAACTATAGCTGCAATGGAAGCGGAATAAACATACAAATATCAAGATATGAAACAGGCTAAAAGAATTAACCGTCGCACTGTCAAGGCCGAATTGTTAGAAGGGTAAGGCGTGTATTACGACCTGACTTAAATAGTAGAAATTTGTTTAAGGCATTGAACATATACGCATGCTCTGCACTTAGCTACTCTTTTGGAATTGTGAAATGGAGCAGGACGGACATCGAACAACTGCAAAGAAAAATCAAAACATTCCTAGCAAAAGCACACAAATACTATCCTTGTAGTGCTACTGAACGTACAATGCTTCCAAGACATCAAGGAGGAAGATGATTGGTGGATATTGGTAAGCAGCTCGACCAATAAATAATAAACTTACGTTCATATTTCCAAAGGTTGGCTGACTCTTCCACACTACATCGAGCAATATGCGAGGTAGACGATTCAACGCCACTACAGCTGAGGGAACAGGATATTGCTTCTCACCACCAAACAGACCAAGAGAAGCTACAAGCCTAGCTACGGAAGCCACTTCATGGGCGGCATCCAAATGAGGTCAATCAGGAAAATGTCGACAACTCAGTGTCGAACTACTGATTTATTTCAGGGCAGGTGTCACCGGAAACGGAGGGCTTTTGTTAGCTATCTAAGACCAGATTATTGAGACGTAAAACTATCGGAAGTTTATCATCAGAGATCCCTCAATACGACCTGTAGGTGCGGCTGTCAAACATCAGACACAATCCAACATATATTGGAGGATGCCAAGCGTTTGCTGCAACGAGTATAAGGAAAGACATGACAGCCGCTAAGATACTCCACCAAGAGTTAGCAGATAAGTTAAATCTATTGTAAGTAGGAAAAATACAATCCGTAGCCTATTCTTGAGAATAATGAGTTAAAGTTGTATTGGGAACCAACGGTTCAAATGGATTAGACAGTTTCTCATAATAGACCCGACATTATATTAACAAATAAAATTTCTAAGCGAACTACACTAATCGACATTGTTATATCCAAATATAACGAGAAGATCTCCAAATGCAGAGATCTGGAGGTGCAAATTCGAAGAAAATTTGCAATGAACAGCGTCCAAACGATTCCCATAATTGTCTCAACAGCTGGAGCGATTCCAAAGAACATCCTGCAGGACATCAACGGACTAGGCCTTAATGAGCATCTTATAAGCCGATTCAGAAAGCATTTCTTCTTGTAAGCACGCAGATTGTCCAAAAGTTCGTAGGAAATTTCCCACAGAGCTTCATATTTTGGTATCTATGTATACCTGGTATGAGTCAATATGATGTGAGTGCCAAACCTTTTGGCTTGAAATCATAAATAAAATAAGAAAATAAAAATATTGATATTTCTTATTTCCGTGCATCTAAAATATCAATTGTGAAGTTAAAGAAACTATTAAGTTGAATCATAGACGCAAGAGAAATTAATATTACTTAATATAAACTAGGGATCCTATAGAGGAAAGTTGGCTCACACTTAAAAAGAGATTTTCGAGGAGTAGTATCTCTTTTTCTAATTTCGGCCAACTGACAGGGACATCTAGTGACAGGAATATCCTGCTTATCTTCGCCATTGAAAAAGCTCTATCTTTTTTTTTAAGCGTGAGCCAATTTTCTTCTATAGGATCCGCAATCTATATTAAGTAATATTAATTTCTTTTACATCTATGAGTTGAGTTTAGCATTTACACAAACAACATAGGCTTACTGAATACTAAAATGAATTCGTAGCCAGAAAAAGGCTTAAGGTTTAATGTTTACAGCCTTAAGAAGATTCATTCGAATCGTCACCTCACTCATTACACCTTCTCACATGACACATACCTTTCCTGATATATAAATAAAATCTGTATAATCAGAATAGACGTTATTGTTTAAAAAAAAATTATTGAAATTTTTATTCTTTGAAATATTTTACTAATTTTTTGTTTTAAAAACTAAATCTGAATACCACGGAACCACGGCCTACCCTACAATTGTGTTCATTTGCCTTATAAAACTCTATTTACCCCTAAAGTGGTTTCTAGTGTCATAACTCCAAATGGACCAATAGACATGGTGAGAGCTTTCTGAGTTTGTAGAAGCATAATTGAAATAGCCTTTTGGGTTCTGATATTTTGGTGGTACCATTTAGTTTGATAAAGAGCATCGCCAACAGCAAGACTCTAAAAATCAACAAAAATAAGTGCTAATTAAAAAAAATTCTCAACATTTTTATATACAGGGTGTAAATAAATAGTATAATAAACTTCTAGGTTAGATAATGTTCATCAAAAAAACCATGGCCTTTTAAAAGCAAAAATAGTTGGCGAAAATTGGAAAAAATTAATAATCGATTTTGCACAATATAAATGAAACAGGTTTTTAATTACCATGGATTGATGGTAAAATAAAAGAATGTTCTACACTTGCAGGTAGCCTTGACCGCAGTAATTAATAATTTTTTAGAGTTCTGGAGGCATGTATGTCACTGCATTATAACTTCGTTAGTTGTAAACCTTTTTCTAGGCAGACACAAACAAACATACCCATAAACCAAAAATCGTCCTGAGGTGAAATAAAAAAAAATTAGGGTACTTTCATCTGTGTGAAAAGTTGAGATGAAAAAATATTTTCAATCGGAATATTATTGAATAGATCTTACAAATACAAAGAAAACCATGTCGCAATTTTGGTTGCTTTCCTTGTAAAACAGGAGCCTCTCAAGTGACTGTTCAAATATCCCATAAAATTTTTGAACAGTAAGTTTTCAAAATTTGGAAAAGTTTTGTATAATAGTTCAGGTTAGTTCAATATTCAATAAAGATTTTGTTAAATGACTTCAATGAATGAATGAATCAGTGAATAAAAACGAGTGTGGTGATGCTAGATCATCGATGCCTAGGCCTCTATTAGGTACTTTACATCCCACCATAGGCTTTGCGCACTCTCTGAGGATACGGTCAACAGTTTCATCCTCCTCCAAACACTATCTGCACTCGGGTCGTCTTCGACACCTATTTTATGAAGATGGCCCCTCGGGTGACAATGTCTTGTCAATAATTCCACCACAATTCGCAGCTCTTTCCTTCCTAAGGAGAGAAGCTCTTTAGTATGTCATGCACTCAGTTATATGTTCCTTAGCACACCTCATTCTAGGAATTCCCCTCCACGATTTAATAAATTTATTTTTGCCAATGTAATTGGGACAGGTAAAATTGGTTGGTGTCCGAGCCCAACTTTGCTATATTGTCTGATTGCTCATTTCCGCGTATGCCTGAGTGGCCTAGAATCCATACGAGTTTGACTGTGCAGCCGTTCCTTGTCATACCATTCACTACGTCCTTGCCCTTAGACACCAGTCGCGAAGTTATGATACTGGACTTCAGTGCCAATATCGGAGCCTTATTATCCGAGCATATATTTATTACCCTATTCCTGTCTATATCCTTCTCACAGAGATGGGCACACTGCGGAATAGCATAAATTTCCGCTGTGAAAAATGTCGCACGTTGTCCGAAAGGGTAGTTTTTTCTGGCGCCTGTGCTCCTGCCGAATACTCCGGCTTCAGCTCTTTCTTGTCGAGATCCATCAGAATACCACCAGAATCCATTTCTTGGAAGATTTTGCTCTCCTTTTCAATCCTTTCTACTTAGCAGAATTATCTCCAGAGAGAGGTTGGGTTTTAAAGCGACGTCATGTAACCTGTATGCATGGCGAGTGATGGACACCTCTCCACTGCACTTTCCCAAATAACTGAGTAGCTACCCGTTCCAATTCCAAGATGCTTTAGGCAACTGAGACAATAAGCGGTCTTTAGGGCCTTGTTTTCTATGTATAAGTGAAGAGGAGGTAGGTTCACCTGGACTTCAAGAGCTCAGTTCTCATTGCACTCAATATTCTCACATAAGCCATTCTTTAAACTTTGTCGAGTTGAAGACTGTGTTTGCGCTCTGTTGTACTACGCCACCATACAATAGTGTTATCATGGGGCGGATCACCATAGTGTAGATCTAAAATCGCACTTTAGGTGCACCCAACGGCTCGTTTACAAACCCATATAGCACATACGGCTTTCTTGGTTCGAGCCTCAATATGATCATTCCAGCTGAGTAGTGAGTCCAGAATTACTCCCAGGTATTTAACTGTCCCCTTGTATTGAAGAGTCCTTCCTACCAATGTAATTGTGGGAAGTCTCTCCAATCCTCTTTTTTGTAAAGAATACCACCTCAGCCTTGTCCGGTTTATTTCGAGCCCTTTCCTGTGACACCATTTTTCCGCGATCCGGAGGGACACGACTTATTTTAATTTTATTACCAATGCTCTTATATCCAAGATCTGTTTGATATTTTTAGAAATATGTTTTGTAAATAAAATATTTATCATGGTATTCCAACCAAAGATTTGGCCAGTATTGTATGTTTGTTGCTTTATCATGCATAAGCCTTTTTAAAAAGTATTATTGTAAGGTATTGTTGTAAATGAAGTGTCTACCAATTATTTATATCAATATTTCCTTATTCAAATTCTCTTTTTTACCATTCCTGGCAAGATTAAACTATCACCGTCCCGTTGGTCTTGCTTTTTCTTTATTAAAATATACAACATAGTTAGTAAACTAATCACATTCGTAATCACTATTTCTGTATACGGATAGGTGTAGATTCAGGGGAGGGAGCGATGGGGATGAACGCCTCCCCCTTCCAAGATCTTTGAGTTTAGGAAAATAGATCCGATTCTGCCTCTTATACTAGGAATGTGCATCCCCACGTCGACAACTTGTTTTTTTTGTGATCCCCCCCCCCCAAAGAGTTTAGAATACAGAAAAATAGACCCGACCCTGCTTTTTTACACTAGAAATGTGAGCCTCCCGGCCACAACTTGCTTTAGCTTATCATACTGTATGTATTTTTGTGATATCACCGCCTCCCCCAAAGAGAGAGGCTCGATCCGTCCCTGTATGGTAGAAAATATTGTTTTTTGACCGAGTCGAGTATACCCAATGTACGTTACATTTAGCCTCCTCAGGTCTAATACCCACGAGCCGTCTTCGCTTCGGTGAGGTTTCATTGTACATTAATTACTTTTAAGTCCCGTTTTTCTAGTATTTTAAATTTAATTTGTCAGTCGGATATTTATTATAGGATTTATATTGGCCTATGTATCCGTAAATTTAGGATTTTTGAAATAAATAAAATAATTTAAGAAGCTGAAAAGATTTAACACAACAGTCCGTTTTAAATATTTTCAACGTTTACTAATTCATAAAAACCAAAAAAATGTTTAAAATTTAATTTCAATAATTCAATATGCTTTCCGACAAGATATCCATTTTTTGTAATAAAATTCTGCAGACACATTTGCAGAAAATACTATAAACGCCAATAACTGCTGCGGGGCCCTAACATAAAGCATTCCCGACATGAATAGGACCAGTTTTGCTGGTGTTAAATGTTTGGTTTTAGAATGCACTTTTATTCTTTTTATCTTTATTAAAGATATCGAATTTAGCTGCCAAGACTACCCCCCAGATGAGGTAAATTATTCAATTGTAATTAAAATCTGTTGTGCTTATGCGAAAATGACTTCTTTTTAACGTTTTTTAGAGAACAAAAATCGGTTATTCTACTTTAAATATCTCGAAATGGTTGGGTCCATCAACTTAAAAAAGTCACTTTGTTTTACTTAAAATTGCCTATATTTTTCGAATTTTGAATTGAAATTGCAAAAAATTAAAAATAAAAAAAGGTCTCGTACGAAACACCTTTACCAGAACTATCCCTTATGCATCATTAATCAATTTTGTATCAACATCATCAAATTCTAAATAAATTTTAACAAAAACGAAAAATCACCTTCTTTATTTGCTCTTGGAGGTCCGTAGCTTTTTTGAAAGGCATTATCGAAACTGCTTAGCAACTTTTTTCTTATTTTAATTAGTACTTATCACCCTAGAACTATATTTTTAAGTTCTGTATATATACTTTCAAGAAAATTATCATTTCGTTAAGTACCTGGTCTTTAATTTCATTAGTTAACCATCCCAAAATGAATACTTGTACTACAAGCATAAGGAAATACATAGAAAATATCGCCAGTTCCTGTAAATTGGTAAGCTAAAATAGAATAACAAAATTCACACTTCAATGAAAAAATTGTCAAATTTTAAGTTTTCTGTGAGAAACATTTTTATATCGACACCAAGTTTTTATATTGTAATGATATTATCATTTGTATCACTGAAAGCTTTATTGCATTATACTTACTATAAAGAATTGTACTGCTACTGATGCAATATTAAAAGAATTTAGAAGAAAATCAGTTAACAAAACATATTTTGTGGCCTTGTTCAAGTCTTTTACAAATCTAAAAACAAGACAAAATTATCTTTCTATGATAGGAGTAGAAAAAAATAATACTCTTTGCATTATTTCGTGTGGTTTGCTTCTTGTGCTATGACGCGGGCACCATATCATATATTAAAATGCTACAAAACGATGTAAGCACGTATAATCACAATTATTCTCATCAAGGATCTCAAATGTCAAAATTTCAGAAGGAACTGTCCGTTTCTCAAATCAGTATCATTGTTATACAGCTAAGATGATAAGTTGGTGATGTTCGCTGAGAAAGTACTTCGTGAACAAATTTCGTTAGTAATAGTTCATTATGGAAGACCCATGCGGTCGACTGGTGTTTACTTTCGGGTTCATACGAATAGATCCACGATCATCCCGATCTCATAAATGTGTCTTGAAGTATTGCAATCGTATTGTTTGAGCATTTCCTTGCACCAATCACCCCAGTGTTTTTTTTGAGCGACTGTCAAATCATGCGGGATTCAGAACGATCAAACCTTCTTCCTGGCCAAACGTTCATACAATATATTACATACGCTGATGTCACTCATGACTAGGGATGCCTCAATCTTGTATTATCAAAATTAACATTTTCTTGCATAACAACATTTTGGACGACATTCACGCGACTTGTCCATGAGCGAACGACAGTCACGAATGAATTCACTAAGCCAGCGATATATATTAGATTTTATAGGTATATGTTGCGATAAACTTTGGCGAAAGTTGATAAAAATAATAGCATGAAAATTTTTATGAGTTATTTCCATTTTTTACCTTAAAAAACTCCAATAACCCGTAAATAACCAAAATAGCATCATATGTCAAAATGTTCTGAGTACGAAAACTGTTTAAAATGTCAAACTTTACAATTAATTTATCAAATGACACCTAGTGGCACCAGTGTTGCTTGTTCCTGAAATATAATATACAAAACAAAAACAAACACTAACTACAAAACAGAATGAATGAGGTGTATGTAGAAATGACATGAACCAGTGAACCACAGAGTGAAAGAGGCTATTACAACAATCGACATTAATTATTAGCGACCACAAGTTGAAGAGTTTGCAGCAGATAAACATATGGCCGGTATTTATAAACATACTGTTCACACTGTATTATTTAAGAACATTTTATTTAAAACTTCACTTGTGACACTAATTCAAGTTACATCAACGGAAACCTTCGATAAAACTATTCACTGCTAATTCTTGCTTATTTCTTCTGGGTATGTTGGATAGGTCAAATTTATTAGTCTCATTATATCCGCCTCATATTCTTGAAGACTTTCGTTGTATTTTTGTTTTCTTCCTTGGAGTTGGGCCTTATAAATGTCTTGGAGGTGGGCTTCCCCATAGAGCATCTCCAGAAAAGTAACAATAATCTAGTAATCATTCTGTTTTTCTTCGGGAATATTACGTAGAACTTCCATAGCTTCACCTCATGCTAGAACAAGAGCACGTCGGTGAACTCCAGTTATTGCCGGTGGCGGCGGCTTCGAAACCAAGGTACTTTGCCTTCCAAGGTAGGTGGCTTCATCACACTAGTTGCCGGAACACCATCTACCTTTATTATATCTATACTGGCTATCTTCTCCATTTGCAAATATAATTGTTGCATCTATTTGTACATTCCCGTCACTTCATGTTGTACCTCACCATGCATGTCTTCGCTAATTTTGCTAATCTTCTGTGGCATTTCTTATTCTATGCGCTTCATATCTTCTTGATTTTTTTAATGTCTTCTTTCAGTTCTTGGTTCGTATCGTCTTGACTTGTCTTAAGTTCCTATCTCATGACCTCCAGGCTTGTTTTTAGTTCTTATTTTTTACTTTTTTGATTATCTGTCATATCTTCTTTCAATTCTTGTTTCATATCTTCTTGGCTTTTCTTCATATCTTCTTGGCTTGTTTTCAGTGTCATCAATTCTTGTTTCATATCATCTTGATTTTTCATCATACTTTCTTTCAATTCTTGTTTCATCTCTTCTTGGCTTTTCTTTAAATCTTCTTGATTTTTTTTTCCATATCTTCTTTCAATTCTTGTTTCATCTCTTCTTGGCTTGTTGTCATGTAGCATCATCAGTATATAATTTAAACTAGTTTAAAGTTGTTCTTCCATTTTTGTTTTCTGTTTTCTAATTTCCACTGACATACAATTTCAGTTTACTTTTTTTCTTCTTTTTCTGATTTTCTAACCTGACTAAACTCTTCTGGATTTGATCCACTTCCAACGCCAATTTGTTCCGGATCGCCGGTATTTATAAACATACTGTACACACTGTATTATTTAGTAATCTTTTATTTAAAACTTCACTTCTGACACTGGTCAAATAATTCAAGTTACATCAACAGCTTTTCAAAATAGACTGTCCTTTTGGTTGATGCCAGAAGATTTCCCTATTTTCTAGAAGTATTTCCATACTACATGGTGTAACAAAAATGAGAAAAAGGAATAATCTGGTGACTTCTAGACCGTCTGTCATAGGCGTTCCATGTTCAAAATAAGTAAATAGAATTTGCTAGAAAGTTCCAGACATTCTTTCATCGACGATTCATGAGGAAATTAACAAAAGATAAAATTAATTCAATAAATTAGAAAATAAACCTAAAATCATTCAAACTAACACTATGAAGTGTATACTACTATAATATCCGTTATAATACAATACAGGTATTTTTACAGATTTCGTTCTAACACTAATTACACAAACGAGAAACAAAACAAGACAAAACAACATATAAATTGACGTATATTCGTACATTACCCTCAACTGAAAAATTAGCAGCCTTTTCCTCACAACCTGTGTAAGCACCAGCTGCTTGTAATATTTTTAGAATATATGTATGTAAATATTGCAGCCAAATATTGTAAAAATTGTTGTTTCATGTAAAAAAAAGTTAATTCCTGTTTAAGATGACAATAGGCACTACGTACCGAATGATGCTTAGTCAAAACATATCTTTAAAATTAATTAATTAAGCGAGACAATTTCTTTGCAACAATACATGCTTTTGTTTGAAGGTTGTAGACAATGTTGAAGATTAACCAAAATGTGGTTCTCGGACTTGCATTATCTTTACTTTTATTTGTTTTTGCGATGTTTCGATTAGGTTGTATCTCTAATCGTTATCAAGTATAAACTGATTGTTTTAACCTAATGCCACTAGTTTTTATAGGAACTGTGTCCATTGAAACTCAAAATTTATAGCTTCAATGATTGGTTGTTAGAAAGTAAGGTTACCAAAGACTAGGTATTTTAACGCTGGGTTTACTGAAGATTCCATTATTATTTTTAATTAAACCTGTTTCAATAAGTTTTCTGTTTTTCATGTTGGGTTCTTTCTATATATAATGCCACAGTTTCAGACCATTTTATATGGTGTTGTTTATCCCAGGCATGTTCCGCAATACCAGATTCTGACGTTTCTTCTTTTTGTGTATGAGTTTTATGTTCCTTAATTCTAACTTTTAGTAGATGCTTGGTTTTTCCAATATACATTTCACCACATTTACAAAGATCTTCGTAATTTAAATTTTTTCTTATCGGTAGTCTTTGGTTTTGTTTTTGTCAAATGAGTTCTGAGTGTATTTCCTGACTTGAAAACTGTTTCTATATTGTAACTGCTCGCAATTCATCTTATTTTCTCCGAGGTTCTCCGAGAAATGTGTTTCTTGCTGTCTAGGACTCTTTGCCTTAAGGTTACTTATAACATCGTCAATTAATTTCAGGGGATAATTATTCTGTTGTAAAGTTTGCTACCTTTTTTCAAATGAATTTGCATTTTTGCATATGGATACAGCACGTTTATAGAGGTTGCTTACAATTCCTCGTTTTGTTGCAATAGAATGATTAAAGCCGTTATTAAGATATTGTCCAGAATGTGTTGGTTTCCAATATACTGAAGTTTTAATAATTTCACTTGAACACATACTGGACAAGATCTTAAGCATAGCTCTAATCATTCTGTTGCAACAAAACGAGGAATCATACGCAACCTCTATAATCGTGCTGTATTCAACAATGTCCATTCATTTGAAAATGAGGTAGCAAACATTAAACCGATTTACAAAAGGATGATTATCCTCTAAAATTAATTGACGATGTTATAAGTAAACTTAAAACAAAGACCACTGGACTGCAAGAAACACACTCCACAAATTCGTATATTAAGGAAACCTGGAGAAAATAAGACAAATTGCTAGGAAATATATTTAGAGCTCATTTGACAAAATTAAAATCAAAAACTACCGATAAGAAGGAATGTGTTTACAAAGTTTCATGTAATTGTGGTGAAATGTATATTTATTTTAGAAACCAAGCTTCCACTAGAAGTTAGAATTAAGAAACATAAAACTTTTGCACAAAAAGAAAAAACGTCAAGATCTGGTATTGCAGAACACGCCTGTGACAATTAGCACCATATAAAATGGTCTTAAGGTGCGACATTACATATGGAATCCAACATGAAGAAAAAAAGAAAATTTATTGAAGCAGCTTATATTATATTATAATGGAATCTTCAGTAAACCCAGTATTGAAATACTTTATCTTTGGCAACCATTACTTTATAACATCCAATCATTGAGATGTGTACAATGAAGCGAAAAATTTTGCGCTTCAATGGACACAGTTCCTATATAAACTTGTGGCCTTAAGTTAAAACATATATATTTGATAACGATTAGAGATACAATCTAATCGAAACGTCATACAAATAAACAAAAATAATGACAATGCAAGTTTCAGACAGTACATGCTTTTATTACCTACATTTTTTGTTAAAGTAGAAAAGTGTGTGTAAACATGACAACCTTAACAGCATTCTTTCGTTATTTTACCTTTCGTTTCCTTACCTTATTATAAATGAATGTTTCTCAACAATGTTCCTTAAATCATTACAATAATGGTTTTTCTCATTTGTATCATATCTACCGTTCAGCCGTCCAATGAGAATTTGTAAAATTTTTAACTCAGCAGTGGCAAATATCAATAGAGACAAATATATTATTTGGGAGCAGCAATATATTATTCCGGTAACCAACAAAAATATAAAATTTATAATAAATACCGGAAAAAAGTCATCTCGTTCTTCATAAGGAAGCCAGATTGAGAAGAAACATGGTTCCTGAAACAGTTCATTTTTATTTTCCTGAATTTTCTTTGTGTTGAGACATTCCAGCGAGCCCTTACAAATAAACAACCCTGAGATTAAAACAATGTAAGTGGTTACGCCTCTTCTTAATCTTTTGCAAAAGTTTACATCTTGTTGATAGGAGTTCATAATTTCCTTGTCTAGAGACATAGAAATTGTCTGTTCTTCGTCTCGAATCGTCCTAAATAAATCTGAAATATTATTTCTTTTGAATAACAGCATTTTTATCCCCATTGCTGAAGTTGTTATTAGTGCTCCCATGCTGAAATAGATAATATCAGTGTCAGCACCTAATAGTTTCAATTGAATAATCTTGGTAAAACTTAAAAGTAAAAAACTAGCGAAGGCACTATGAATGCCGCGCTTGTAATAGTGTTGAAATTTTCTGGAATATACATTTTTAGTCCAATTATTTTTCCATGCCTCTGATAGTATCATATATGGTTTAATGCTTTTTATCAGCATCTTACCGACAGGAGTTTCAATTGCTGGTAACTACTTCTGTGTTAAAGACTCTTTTGCTATTTATACATATATGTTGGAACAAATCAATAAATAATTAGAACGGTTACAAGTTTAATACGGTAATTAAGTTAGCAATTAATAACACCCTAAAACTACATTTAATAATGAAGCGTGAAGGGATGTTATTACTTTTGTTAAATATTTAATTTCCTTTGTTTCTCTTATGGCTGTATACTTACCATACTTATCTATAGGAACATGTAGTATCAATAAACACTGATGGTCCGGCATCTAGCGACACTTTTCTTACACAATTTGCATCAAAGTTAGGGTGTAGATACAGGGTGTCCGAGAAAATGTGGCGAATCTCCTTGATATGAAAAAAACACATGAAAGGAGTATTATCAGTTCATATAAACTACACTCGCGCAGTTATATCCCTATCATTTGAAAAAGTGCATTAATTAATTTCTGAATCAGCAACGAAATAATGTAAAGCTCATTAGTACTATTCTCTTCATGGATGAAGCAGGATTTACCAAAAATGGTATAATAAATTTACGCAATCCACATGTATAGGCTGATAAAAATCCTCATGCAACTATTGTTTCGCATGATCAACGTCAGTTCCAATCAATTAATGTCTGAGCGGAATCATTGCCAATTTTATGATTGGACCATTCGTATTGCCAGCACGACTGAATGGAGAACTTTATTTGGAGTTCCTCCAAACCCACCGAAACATGTACTACAGGCACGATTGGGTACAACATGCAAGCTTTAGGTCTGTTTATTTGGATCATTTGTAAGAAAAAAGCGCAGTATTGCGAATCCGCTGACAGAACAATTTACTGCTGCCAGATATATAGACATTAAAAAATGGCTCACCACTTGACTCGTTTGCACCATTATAAAATTTATACTGGGTGAAAGATAAACATTTAATGAATGATAATAATTTTTACTATCATCACTAAAGTGATCCAAAAGTCTTGGCAGCAGTCGCGCGACATAGTATAATTTATATTGGGAGAAAGATAATCTGTACTTATAAGTGGTGTTGTCCTGGTTGACTGACATATCTCTCTCCTCTACCTTCCTTTTTCCTTAAGCAGCTGAATATAAAAATGAGAGCTATTTCGGGCATAAACCTAAATTCCGCAAAGGCACGTATATTCACCACCGGGCCTTAGGCCTTAGTACTAATTACTTTTATTGACCAGATATAATTTATTGTGCGATTTTTCAATAATCTGAAAAAGTGTAAAAATTAATGCTCTTCAAAATATTCATGCTGTAATGGATTAATTTGATTTTATTACATTATCGATAAATTGCATGAGGTAATTAACTATATCTGATCTGCTTGAGCTGAGGTTATTAAAGGAAGGGTATTTCACCCTTTTCGAGCGATCAGATAGGACTTTTTATCAGAAGCTTAACTCTTTACCAAACATGGCAGAAAATAGTTGTCTGAAACAAGAACAAGTAGAAGAGTTCTGGAGAAGTTAGCTAGATAGCTCACTGCAACATCAACACTAGCTGAATCAATGAAGAACATCAAGTCTGCCAGGACTACAGATGG
This sequence comes from Diaprepes abbreviatus, assembly GCA_034092305.1. NCBI lineage: Eukaryota > Metazoa > Arthropoda > Insecta > Coleoptera > Curculionidae > Diaprepes > Diaprepes abbreviatus. Next base: position 6,985,872 of record JASJET010000210.1, on the reverse strand, counting down.
AGTGTGAGACCTTCCCTACCAAGAAAATCGTTAGCATCCATAAGGCACTTTATAATTCAAAAACCCCGGGTCATGATCATATCCAGTCTTGCAGTATGGATCCATGACTGACTGCTCTGATAAATGATGCTTTGTTTGATCCACAGATTACAGAAGAAGTCATGTATTTCTTGCCAAAGAATAACAGAACATAATACACAAGATTCAGTCAAATATCGGCCAATTATCCGTTTTTCCATGCTGTACAAGGTGATTTCATCCTGCTGGACATAACGTATAAATGCAATCTACTAGCAAAACAATATCGTTTTAATGTGCAGCAAAAGGAATGTGCCAGAGGCACAAATGATTGCAAGGAGCAACTTATTATCGATTCGGTCATTTGCAATCAGGCCTATGCCAAACGAAAGACCTTTTCGCCCCTACGTAGATTACAAAAAGCCATTGGCTCAGTACCACATGAGTGACTGGCAGCTGTATTGAGAATATATAGAGCCGATATGTGTACTTTCTAGGGCACCTTATGTCAACTTTGAGAACCAGGATCCAAATGCAAATACCATCCAGCAGTAATGTCGAGATAGACACAATTCCAAAACGATGGGGACTATTTCATGCAGATCCATTAAACCCATTATATATTCTGTCTTGCCATGAATCCACTAACATGCTGTTTAAATTCCACCAGATGCTGCTTCAGTATTAAGAACCATCGTGAAGAGGTGGCAAGATTAAACCATCTTCCATATATGGATGATTTTAATTTGATGGCAGCCATCAGAAGTCAGCTGGAACAAATGTTCAAGGATGTAGAGGGGCTTTTTGGAGATATAAGAATGCTGTTCGGCCTTGATAAATGGATCATTTAAACTGAACTCAACTAAAGGAAAGATACAACTGGGAACATTTGAGATGCAGAACCATCAAACTATTGTGGATACGGGGGCAGAACACACCGATAAATACTAGCCATAAAACATGCACAAAAAATAGATCGACGAATTTTGATCACCAACAGGTTCATCAAACGGGTGAGGCAGGTACTGCGGACCAACCTAAATAGTAAAAGTCTGTTTAAGGAACTTAACATCTATGTGTGCTCTGCATTCAGCTACTCTTTTGGAATTGTGAAATGAAGCAGAACGTATATAGAAAGTCTGCAGAGAAAAATCAGAACACTCTTTACAAATATACACAAACATCATCTTCGTTGTTTTACTGAGCAGACAATGCTAACAAAATACCATGGAGGAAGAGGATTGGTGGATGTTGGTAAACAATTGGATTAACAAGTAACAAACCTACGCTTATATTTTACAGGCTGTCAGAATCTTCTGTGCTGCATTGGGCAATATGCGAGGCAGCCGATTTAACACCGCTGAGGTTGAAGACCATGAACTGACAAGGAGAGATATTATTCAGTCGCCAAGATCATGCGTGCAAGAGTTGGCAGATAAATTCAAACTATTATAGGTAGAGAATGTACTATGCTATGAATACAGCATGTAGTTTATACTGCAGAATAACGAGTTTCAGCAGTATTGGAATCGAACCGTGCTTCCGGATCATATATATATATATATATATATATATCATATATATATATATATATATATATATATATATATATATATATATATATATATATATATATATATATATATATATATATATATATAGATCTAGGGGTATAAACACGCAAACAGTGAAGAATGATTGAGGCATTTGATCACACCTCCTTCGCCTCCATGACAACGTCTGCTAGAAGACATCCTTTGCAGGTGGATACAAAACATGCTTCAGGACAGACGAGCACAACCTAAACTATTGAAGAAAACCATGGAGGTGTCGATAGCCAAGGATTTCCTGCAGAGAGGGGTACTATCTCCACTTCTGTGGCATTTGGTGATCGACAAGTTTTTGGTAAATCTCAACCACCGAAGTTATTATACCCAGGGGTATGCTGACAATATAGTCATACTCATTGTGGCGAAATATTGCAAATTACTTGCGGAGTTCATACAAGGGGCTCTGACTATAATGGAGGAATGGTGTACTAAGAAACATCTTAGAATAAACCCTGGAAAAACTACACTCATACCATTCACTAAAAGAAGAAGAAAGTTGGGACAATTAAAATTGCCAACTCTCTTTAATAAACAATATCAAATGAGACAGGAGGTTAAATATCCAGGTGTTACTCTGGATGCAAAGCATGCGTGCAACTAACACCTGCAGAAAATTATCTCTAAAGGAAAAATGTTCATCGTGGCAGCAAAAAGGGTACTGGGCAAGGTATGGGGATTAAAGCCAAACATTGTGCACTGGCTGTGCACTGCTGTGGTAAAGCACATGATAATCTATGGCTCGGTTGTGTAATGGACAAAAAGCATACAAAAGCGGGACGCTTGGGAGCTCTTTAAACTCCAGAGACTGGCCTGTCTATGCGTCAGGGGTGCCATGAGAAGCACCCTAACAGCAGCCATAGAAACCCTATTAAACTTCCCTCCCCTTGATATAATAATCAGAGCCTAGGCGAGAAAGAAAACTGACCATGGAACAGGCACCGGAATACACGGGGATACAACCATGCTTAATATGAATGTAGCACTGGAGCAGCATACCACAATATTTCAGGCAGAAATTTACGCTATTGAAGACTGTTTTCGGGAAAATTTGAGAAGAGGTTACAAGAATAGGAGTGTTCGCATCTTCTCTGGCAGTCAGGCAGCGCTGATAACTTTAGTGTGTTATCAAATAACATCAAAACAGGTCTGGGACTGTCTTCAAAACCTTATAGCTCTAGAAAAAAACACAACATGGTCACCCTTGCGTCAATATCAGGGCACAAGTGTGTTCTGGGCAATGAAAAAGTGGGCAAACTTGCAAGGTAAGGGTCTATCACTCCATTTATTGGACCAGCATATTTCTAATTACTAAGGTAAGGTGGGTGTTCTGGTGGACAAATCAAAAATACCAGACCCACTGGAACCACCTTACAGGCCACAGGCAAAGCTGTTGCTGAGGAGACCATTCGGCCAACTAAGCGAAATTTTGCGTCTAAGCAGACAAAATATCAGGCTGGTGATAGGACTTATAACTTACCACTGCAGCTTGAGAAAACATTTACATACAATAAGTATCTTCAACGAAGAACCACTTTGTAAATTATGTGATGAAGAGGACGAGACGGCCTCATACATCATCTTCCAGTGCGAAACTTTGGCCTACTAGAGACACATTCAGGGTCAATCTCTCCGGAAGGCTTTTACCCAGAGGATAAACTAATGGACAGGCTGTTAAATCTGATCAAAGCAATTAACCTGTTCGTCTAGAATTGATATGGCAGGCGATACAATAAGTCTGAAGGCTGCAGTGTAAGGGCTTTTCAACCTTAGCCTGCTATGTCATGTAATCAATCAATCAATCAATCAACGTCTGGACGATCCCCATAATTTTATCAACAATCGGTGTAGCACCGAAGAGTCCTCCACATAATATTAAGGGACTGGGCCTAAGGGAAAGTTGTGCAAAAGGCAGGGCAACTTGGTACCGCTTGAATCATCCGGAAGTTTATGGGAAATGCAAAGAAGCATAATATCATCTAGAGCCCGAAAACATGCAAAGGGCCTTCACGGAGCTTTATCCTTATGATATCTGAGTACATCTGGGATTAGTGAAACTTTCTTGAAAACAGGGCAAAATCCGTTTGGCTAAGTTTATGGAATAATACCAATAAATTAAAGAATTCTGAAAACTCTTTTTTTATTATTAGTTTTATAGGCCGTGTTAAAAAGGATTTCCATTGATTTTATTGTATCCTCCAACTCATTTTCTAAAAATACCAGGTTTATTTTTTATAACTTCCTAACAAGCAAATACCAGCTCCTCTAAAAACATAAAAAACAATGAAGAATTTTCAATTTGATTTATTAAATATCGGTAAGTGACTTTTTTTAATTGAGTTTTTCCTACCTTTGTCCATTGTCCATTTCATATTTTTAGCCGTTTAGTTTTTAACGCACATATACATGAACGTGTGTAATAATCCATGGTAGGAACTATTATATTTTTATTGTTCTGCATTTACGAGGAAAAAATAATTATTTTAATATGTTTATACACCATCACGAACAATACTATTTATGTGTTATCTCTTTGTTGCTTTTTAAATATACGACCCACTTTTGTAACAGTATTATGGGGTCCTTTCAAGTGCTCCAATTTTATAGTCATGGTATGGTTGATAATTTATCGGGTGGTGTTATACTTGATGGGATTTATTTTTGGTATGTGTTTGCAATGTTTTTGACATTTTACTTATTGGTTAATAAATCGTATCAAAGAAAACAGGAACCTGCTCTTCATTTTTCTGCTAATTTGCCTTAAATATCTGAAATTACTTATATTAATCGCAGCAAATAATTTAAAATGATATGTATGTATTTGTTTTATGTTTTTTCTTAATTTTTAGTTGATTGCGTTTATGTTCAACGTAGGCAAACGTCAAACTTGAGTGCTGCTGCAAGTAATGTAAAAATAGTCGGTGGAATTCAAGTAGACATAAAAACCTATCCGTATCAACTGTCGATGCAATACATGGGGCGCCATATTTGTGGGGCTTCTATTTTGAGTACCAGGTTTGTCATTACTGCTGCGCATTGTACAGACAAGTAAATAATAATATTTAATATCATTCTTTATGTAGAATAGCACAAAATACCAACAATTAAGTACTGGGCGGTCTACGAGGGTGCTTTGATAAGTGACTTGGTTTGATATTTAAGAAAATATATTTCAAAATACTTGTTAACTTCCTGTATAACCGTTTTATTTGACTCAAATTTTCATCCTACCAGAATTATTTTGAGTTTTGGGATGAAATGGTAGTCCAAGCGAGCTAGGTCTGTCCTATAGCAGGTCGGCCAATTGTTGCTCAGCGACACGGTTTGAACTCACTGATGTGGTGTCATGCTGAAACATTTTTTTTGGTGTTCTTGGGTGTTTTTCTCTTATTGCCATATTTTTTTTCTGCCAAAAGTGATGCATAATATTTTCCAGTAAGGTTTTTTTTTTTGAGTCAATTAGGAAAATTGCGTTTACGTTCATCCAATTTCCAGAGGATAAAACCCATTCGGCTTTTTTCGGAGCTGGTTCTACATGGACAGTCCATTGTCTTGACTACTGTTTCAATTTCATGTTTCATCTATTGTCACAAAATGATGCAATAATTTTATTGGATTTTTCTCAAACATTTTCAAATTATTGTTAGATGTTCTTAGTGAATTCATTTTTGTTCTGAATTGAGTAGACCCGACACTCATTTGCGCAAAGATTTTTTGTATGTAATTTGCAACAGTCTTTTTCACTTTTACGTCTGTTTTATTTAAATTTGTAATATAACGAAAGATTGTATGCCTCTCGCTATCTATCAGCATCGTTCTAAATTGGAGTACCGACTTCATGAGGGTTTATTGTGTATAATTAGGATCGTGATTTTAAAAATCACTTGAAAGATGCTTTTTGACACTTTGCATCTGATTTCAATGCCTCACAATGGCGTGCATATTCGATGCTTGTTCTGCCACGCTTAAACGTATTCATCTATGGTCGAACAGTTGCATGGGAAGGAGAATTTCCTTCGCTGTTTTCTCTTTCGTAGAAAAGAATTGAAACACATCACTTATTTAAATTTTAGCAATTTTTCACAGCTACCGGAAATACTTATTGTCAAACAACGAATTACTGTCAGAGTAGTTTCAGACCAATAATTACACTACGTTACAGCCAATTTGCGACTGTAATGTAAAAAACAGTCTTTGGTTAATTTTTAGTCTCTAAAAACTTCCTAACACAGAAGATTTCTGAGTTATGATTTTTTTAGTAAAAATGAATGAGTATTTTAATCATATTATTTTAAAAAGTAACTTGCAATATACCGGACCGCGACGTTGCCAAATTTACGTTTTCCATAAGTTAGGGAAAGTGTGAACAATCTGGCAATACCACGTGCGGGAGTCTAGGGATGACAAGACAACCACGAAGTCTGGGGCTTAAAATAATGGAAGTATCTATTTAAACCCATATAATTCCAAATTTCACTCTGCCCCGTAGCCGAATCTACTTATAGATGGCCCCTATATACCAGAAGTATGCCTTCGCTTTTCTAAATTCTAATACTCGATGTTTATAGAAACTATCAGAAGTACGGAACGGCTATTAAAGCAGCTGGCCGACAGTCGGATCATCAGTATTGGTTTAGAACGAGTAGTGGTTAGTTTTGTATTATATAGAGAAGTGAAGTGCTCGAACAAGCCAATAGTAAGAGCTTTGTATTAGTGTTATTTTTGTGTTGCATAAAGTCAGTTTCCCCTAAATCGCAGAAAAGGACAGTTAACAAAATGACCAAAGTAGTTTATCATAAGTATTTTGGATGTCTCGTTGACGATCAAGATCGAAACTGGATACGTTACATATGTTGAGAAACCTGTGCAGCAAATCTAAGTAACTGGTTAAATGGCAAATACTTTCCATTGATTGGGCAAGAATCAACAAATCATTTTACGACTGTTACTTTTGCATGACAAAAGTGTTTAGTTTTTCAAGACAGAGCAAACATAATATTGAATATCTGGATATTCTCTTAGCAATAAAAGCATGGAGAAGGTTTACCAGTTTCAGCGCCCTCGGCAAAATGAGAGGAAGATATAGAAATATATGAGGATGTATGAACAACCTGAATTAAATGACCTTCACTTGTTCAACGAGCATGCTGGAGTATTAGGGTCTAGATTACAATAATGGAATGTACCAGCCATTGGAATCAAAGTTACAATATTTAGGAACCGTAACCAGGAGCTATCCTCGTTTTTTACTTTGCAGGATAAAATGTGTGTTTGTGTTAATACAAATAGTGTTATAGAAAATGAGGATTTGCACATAACCCAGACGAATGGCGCTTATTTATAGACTCTTCTTTAAAAGCAGTTTTGCTTCATAATGGAAACAAAAGACTCTCTATTCCTCTTGCACATGCAGTTGGCATGAAGGAAACATACGAAAGTATGTCAGTTATTTTAAATGCAATAAGTTATGATACATATAACTAGCAAATGTAGGGTGATCTAAGAGTCATAGGACTATTACTAGGGCTTCTTGGTGGATTTACGAAGTATTGCTAATTTCTTTATCTTTGGGACAGAGCCATTATCAAGTAAAAGAATGGCTTCCGAGAGATCTATATATTTCAGGTCAAGTTAACGTTGTTGATTTCAAAAAGTACTATTACCTCCAATACTAATTAAACTGAGATTGATTATAAATTTCGTTAAGTATTAGATAATGAAAGAGATGCTTTTAAATACCCTAAACAATTTTTTCCTAAACTAATTGATGCTAACTTAAGGAGGGCATGTGTGTTGGACCACAAATTAGAAAAATACTAAGTGATCAACAGTTTTATCAATAATTGAATGATATTGAATTAGCTGCGTGGAATTTTTTTTAAACAATTGTTTTGGAGTTTTTAGGAAATAAAAAACTACGAAAAACTTGTAGAAGAACTACCTGAAAGCTACTGCAAAATGGGCTGTCGCATGTCCCTTAAAATACACTTCATGCGCTCCCACTTAAATTTTTTCTTAGAAAATTTGGGTTTAATTAGTGACGAGCAAGGAGCAAGGTTTCATCAAGACCTTATAACAATGGAGCCACGCTACCAAGGAAGATGGGATCCAGAGCAATGATGAGGGATTATTGTTGGTTTCTTATGAGAGAGCTATCAAGAATATAAACGAAAGTCAACATTTGCAAATAGTTATGTAAAAAGGACTAACTATAAATGTATTCATGTGTAATTTTGTAAATAAATCCTCTTATCCTTAAAATATCTTGTCTTTTTAATGTTTTGAATTTATGTATAAATATTATATAAAAACGTTTGTATTAAATAAAAATAATTAAAACATTCTATAACTCAAAATCTGTACGTGGTAGAAAATTCTCGTTGTTGAGTTCGCAATCAACATGCTTTAAACTTCCACGGACAGTCATTATAACATAAGTCACAATGTTTTTTATTTGTTGACTAGTATTATTTATTATAGGAAGGAATTTTCATGACTACCAACACTAACTTTACTGTATACAAATCAGGTTACTTATCAAATGATCCTCGTATTTCTTATTTAAGAACTCACTAAGCTCACTTTCTCACAGCTGAAATTCAGGATGGTGGTTGGTCGCTTTTTTTATGAACAATGCCACACTAGGTTTTTCATTAGCTTATGTATGCTGTGCTTTCTCTAATAACTTATGATTGTTTTCGAATCGGAATCTAGTTGGAAAGGTCTTGAACTAAGAGAATTATTTTACAACAACTGAGACTATATGAACCAAATAACAATGGATCTCGTAAACAAATTGCAAAAAGTGAGAAGCATTGTTCAAGGTTCCACGCTGTATCAACTGTAAAAACACTTTGTGTTACTACTTTTTAACAACAAATAAAATCAAAAGAAAATATCCCAAGACACCTAAGAAATTATCTTTCTACTTCCCCAATCTTACATTTTTTTGTTAATTTGAAAGTTCTTTAATAATATTCTAGGTTACCAACCTCCAGTGTGTCCCTAAGAGCTGGATCTTCTACAAGGCAACAAGGTGGACAAGTTGTTCAAGTAAAGAATATTAATCAACATCCCAAATTTAACTTTAATACTGTCGATTATGATGTGAGCGTGTTAGAAGTTTCTACAAGATTTACTTTTAACGATAGGGTAAAAAATATTGCAATTGGAACTAGTGAACCACGAGATGGTAGGTAGAATTTCGTTGTAATATTCATTGTCTGTATGTTTTTGCAAAGAAAAGAAAAATCTTTGGAGAGGACATTTTGGACTATCTAATTTTGTCACCTTGTAAAGTAATTGCTTTTTTGTACATTTACAGTGATTATTGCAAAATTGTTTTAGTAAAATATCTATAGCTTTTAATTTTAAGTCCATCTCTGCACTGAAGTTATCAGATCTGTATAATAGTGATAAATAATAAATAGCTCATGCAAGTACTCATTAAAATTTTTCCAGGTAGTACTGTAAAAATAAGCGGATGGGGTACCACTAGGGAAACGACTAATACACCTACTCTTGAACTGCGAGCAGTTGAGGTAACAGTGTTGTACTCTTCGTTGAATATATTAAATAAAACAATAAAATTTTGGCTGCCCATTCATGAAGCTCACAATCATCATATTTACGTAAAAATTTTTAGGTTCCCGTCGTAAGTAGAAGTAAATGTAAAAAGGCTTATTCAAGGCAAGCTGTTATTACTGATAGAATGATATGCGCTGGTAAGCTGTAAACATTATTTGATATTTAAAATCTTTGAAAGGAAGTGAAGTGAAAAATATACATATTTTTAATCTCAGGTATTCTCAAAACGCCCACCAGGTTATCGTTATCACAATGGCTGGTCGACCTAGGCAAGTGTACAAGCAATCTTGAGGGTTCTATTGACGCTTAGGTCTTACCACGATACTTTATTACAATTACTAACAAAGTGGTTTGTGCAGGTCGACCAGATAATTAGGTGTGCGCCTAAATAAATTTCAAATGGTTTTATATGCGTGTGAATTGAATTTAAGCAAAGTAAAGCCTGAGCGTCTTTGAGAGCCTTTAGTTAAAAAAGAATACATATAAAATGTTCTCCCATACTAAAAAAAAACTTTTTTTAGGGATTGTTAGTCGAGGTGGGAAAGACTCTTGTCAAGGAGATTCAGGAGGCCCCCTAGCTTTTCAGGGCAAACTAGTTGGAATTGTCTCCTGGGGACTTGGTTGTGGACGCACTAGGTATCCAGGGGTCTATACTAATCTCAACAATAAGGAAATAAGAGCTTTTGTAAAGAGAACTACTGGAATATAAATGTTGGTATATTGCAATAAAGCATATTATTTTATTTTAAATCCTTCGTTAAGTTTTTTTTTCTAGTTTGAAACACTCATAAAAACTGATTCCTATAAACTACAGATTTGCTTTGATTATTGAAGTGACAAGCGGCCGTACGCTTTTACGAAATGTACACTGTTAAAAATAACCTTAAATTTAATGCAAATTTAATGTTCATTCTACAATAAATTTAATGATATTGTACCTAAAATCTTGAATACTTTATATTTACTTTAAATCTAAAGCAATTCATTCAAATATCAGTTTCTGGTACATTAAATTTGATTAAATGGTATCTTAAATTTCAAAAAAATAACTGAAAAGATATTTCAACTTTCTGTACATTAAAATTATTATACATGTACCTTAACATTAAAATGATTTAAATTAATACTCATGGTACATTGCATGAAATTCCGGGAGATGGCGCAACTTGTACTGATCTTTTTACTTAGTATGATTTGAGTTGCTTAAAGGACTAAATTTTTTTTTGATGTGGTACACATATCTGCCGGTGCTGACGGAAACCAATAAGTTTGAAACCGTTCTACAGATGACGGTACACTAGCTATGGGAAAAATTTCCACCTTTTCCTGGTCGCAGAATATTTTGATATCATATTAACGTTGGGGTATTAAATATGTGATAACATATCTTAAATTTAATGAACTCTGGCTGTATATTTAATGAAGATAGTCACCTTAAATAGTAATGATCAAAACTTTAAATTTAATGTATGAATATATTAGACTGAATAGAATAAATTAATTTAGATTAATATAAGTTATTAAATTTAATGCATTACATTAAATGCATTTAATAAAAGTTTATGAAATTCGCTTCCAGCACATTTACCTTAAATTTAATGTATTTCCTTTTTACAGTGTACTCTGTTAACTTTTTTTTTCAAATTTCGTCCTATAACCTTTTTGCAAATGAATTTAGGTATAAACATTGCACTCTTCAAAAGGATGCTGATGTTAAGCCCGTTAAAATAATCCCCAACTGAAGTTTTTATCATTCATATTAGCTCATAAATGGTTTCTCAAAGTATGGCCTATGGTAATCTTTGCCCCTTTCAAGTTACCTGGTAAGGATGGTATATTTCCAGTTTTACTACAAACTTCCCCCGATATTATAGTAAACCTCCTGGTGAAATTACTTCGCTCATGTTTGAGCTTGGGAGACATACCGATGGCGTGGAGGGAAATAAAAGTAGCCTCTCTCAAGGTAGGATGAATAGACTACCCAAACCCAAAGTCTTTTTGCTCTATCAGTCTGACCAATTTCTTATTAAAGTCACTGGAATAGTTGGTGGAATAATGGTTCAGTGTCCCTTACATTCCTTACAATATGGCTATTAGAGAGAAAAATCCACAGACACGACATCGACAATACATCTCATAATTCCATATGTAATGCTCTACAACGACGAGGCTCTGCACGACATTAGTTGCATAGATCAAACAATGTTAACTCAGAGACTAATATATGCTGAGCTTAACAATGTAACTATTAAGGCACTGGTTAAGTAGGAGCTGCCCACAGGGAAGAGTTCTATCGCCTTTGCTATGGAGCCTTGTGGTGGACAGCCTGCTATAAGGGTGGGACAGAGGAAAGAGAAGCTGGACAAAACACCTTAGAGGTAATGGCCATACAATCTGTAAAATAAAAATACTTAAAATCAGTAACAGTGATACAAAAGCCATGAAAAGCTAAATGATCAACAGGGTTCTCGAGAGAACGATCATCTTGATAGAAAGTAGGCGAGGTTCCCATGAAATTGCAAGAAATCTTATTCTGGTAGTTTTAAGTGTTTTTCGCATCTATCAAATCTTGCGCAAATTGGTTCTAATGGTTCCGACTAAGAAAATGGAGAGTGATAGAAAACTACTATCTTTCCTGAAATCACACGATATTTTTAGGGTATGAAAGTTCGAAAATATTAATCAGAATTTTGAAATTAATGTCATTTTTATAAATCGTTATTGTAAAAAAATATAGATGGATGGATAGAATGGATACTGAGAAAATAATTTTGTATCATGGTGCACTGGAGAATGTCTTCTACAGGTACACCATTCAACAATTTTTATTACTACAGTCATGGATGAACGTATACATAGAGCCCATAGTTGCCATGGCAAATGTAAAAGTTTGAGTAAATCTGTCAGTGTTTATATTATTATCTTATTTTAAAAATTGTATCAATCTTGCTTGCTATGCAAAAATATTTAACATATCGAGAGATATCACCGAATTCTCCCGTAGAATTAGCACATCGTCAGAACTAGGGTTCATTGTTTGAATGGTGAATAACGTAGTAATATTTTAATTTATATTTGCAGAAGTGTTGATATGCAGTACCAGATTTATTATTTCTTAATGCAAACACCGATTCTGTGCTACTTTTTTCTAATTGCATTACTTAAACTAGAATAACATGTTAATCGGTATCTCATTCTAGAAAAAACTAAAAGTATGAATTTGTGGTTGCCTAATTATTATCATTATTATATCTCTAATAATATTTACCGATAAAAGTGTGTCTTAGGTATCTTTATCGATATCGATCGGGCGTTTGATAATACATTCGATATGTTATGCTCAACAACGACGAGGGTCTGAACCGACAGTAGTTGCATGAATCAGATCAATGTTATCTCAGAGACTAATATATGCTGAGCTTAACAATGCATTTGTTAAAGCAAGGGTCAAATAGGGGATGTCCACAGGGAAGAAGTTCGATTGCCTTTGCTGTGGAGCCTTATGGTGGACAGTCTGCTAAGTTAACTGAATGACGCTGGTTTGTATACACAGGTGTAGATGACCTGGTTATTTAGTGCCCTAGTTACGATATTCGGGACCTGGAGAGACCCATGACGTGGGTTTTTCGGATTGCAGAGCGATGGTACCACAGAAAAGGGCTCGCAATGAACCCGGACAAGACCGAGGTGGTATTCTTTACAAAAAAGAGCTGGAATGATCATACTAAGGTTTGAATCAAGACGCCCATATGTGCTTTCTGAGCTTCTAAACTTACCCTTGGGTGTACATGGGGGCTGACACCGCGAGTGCTATTTTGGATATAAATATAATAACGTACGTCGCTATTGTATTGTGGCTAATAAAGCGCAAACACCGTTTTGAACTTGACAAAGTTAAAAGAACGGCGTGTGTGGGAATACTGAATACGATGAGAACCGCCCCCACCAAGGCTTCAGAAGTCCTGTTGAACCTGCTCCTCTCTACTTAGAAAACGAGGCCCCGAAGACTGTTTATCGTCTCAGTTTCGTAAGACATATCGGAATTAGAACGGGCGGCTACTCAAGTGTCTGGGAAACCGTGGTGGAGAGGTGTCCATCACTACCTATGCAGACAGATTATATGACGCCGTTTTTAAAACCCAACCACTCCCTGGAGATATTTCTGCTCAGCAGAGAGGATTAGAAGGGAAACCAAAATCTTTCAAGAAATGGATCCTGGTGGTATACAGATGGATCTAAACAAGATGAAAGAGTTGGAACCGGAGTGCTCGGCAGAAGCACAGAAGTCAGAGAGTTCTACTCTCTCGGACAACATGCGACGATCTTTACAGCGGAAATTTATCTGATTCTGCATTGTTACCATCTCTGTGAGAGGAACATGAACAGGAACAGGGGAAATAAATCTATACTCAGACAGTAAGGCTGCGATAATCGCATTGAAATTAAGTGGTGGTTGAGTGGAGGTCGACTGGTATTTGAGTGCAAGGAAGTACTAAACAGTCTAATAAGGAAAGGCTGCAAAACCAGACTCGTGTGGATCCTGGGTTACTCGGGCATATGCGAGAATGAAGAAGCAAAGTTGGAGTCAGCAACTGAACTATATGGACCCCAACTAATTCTACTTGTCCTAAATGGTGTTGTTAAAAGGGAATTAAAATTATTGTTGGAAACCAAATTTATTGAGTCGTGGAGAGGAGCTCCTGGAATCAGGGGTGCCAAGGAACACATAACTGGACCTGGCGCATGGCTTGGTATGGAGCTTCTCTCTTTAGGAAGGAAAGAGCTGTGAGCGAATTGTGGTGGGATTGTTGACAGGACAGTGCCATCTGAGGGGCCATCTTCATAAGACCGCTGTCGACGACTTGACGTGCAGATGGTGTCTGGACAAGGATAAATTTGTTGACAATCTGGTCAGAGAGTGGCCAGCATTTAACGGATTCAGACAGAGATACAATTTTGTTACCGAAGCAGTTAAAAAAGTTCAATTAATGAGGCTGTTTGGATTGGCAAAGACGATCAACCCCGAATGACCTACAGTTATGGTGGGATGTAAACAACCCATCGATGATCAAGTATCACCACCTTTGATCATTCATTTATTCGTTCAGAAGCCTTTCGTGCTGACGTAAGCCTTTCTACGTTGTATGAACGGGCAATTTTACAAGAGAACACTCGCGCGACTTAACTTTAATATTTTGTAATACAGTTTAAATCTGGAATATTTCTTAAGTAATTGTAAAAATGGTAGATGGAGAGTGTTGGAGCAAAGAAGATTTAAATACGATAATAAAAATTTTTAAAAATTACGCTTACGATAAAGTGGCTAATAATTGTAAAAAATTAATTTTTTCTAAGGCAAATTGAGATTTTGTGCGGTCCCGTGTCGGGCGCTTTACATCTTCCGTGTAAAGGTAGCTAAAAATATTTATGTCCAATCACGCGAGTATTCTCTTATAAAATATCCCATTTGTATCTGTTAGTTATAACATAACAAGACTTGCTGCTTATATAGTAACACATGAGTTGTAAGCAATAATTGTAGGAAAGGATTGCTTACATTCTCTTAAGCGAACGTTTACCTTCTATTAAGAACCAAAATAGCCATCCGAAATATCCCTAACAAAAAAAGTAATATCTGAATATGATAAATCACTGAAGTAAAATATAACATAGAAACTATTACTATTCTTAAATGGAATATTGCCAGATACATAGATAGCGAAATGTAACGATATGAGAACAATCGTATTCTAAACTGAGAACCATATGATGGTAAAATGATGATAAACAAAACAGAGAATATCCGCAAAGGGGCTGGAATGACTACCTGGGCCCCTATCCTCGAAAGTGTGATGTGAAAGGTGATGTGAATGGCGATGGGAACGGCGATGTGAACTTTTTGACAGTAAAAGCCGTATTCTTGAAATGCCAATGTTGCCAGATATGAACGTGCTAAAACCCCAGAATTTCAAAAAGTAAAATGGATGACAGATTGAATTGAGCTGTCAGACCGAAAATGTCCGTAGCATATTTTGTTGCCATTTTAGACAAAAAGTAGTTTTTGTACTTTAAATTAATCGTCAAAAGTAAAAAAAAAATAGTGCTGTTGTTATTTTTGTGAAGTTATTAATTGCCATTACAATATTTCTACTTTGCCTAGATCAAATTTATCTTAAATTGACACTCTAGAACTGTTAAACAAAAATGCATACAAAGAGCCAAGTACTTTCAGATTCTAATATATAACGAAAAAGAGATATCAAGAAAAACAGCAATCATATATATAAAGTAATATACTGTCAGTAATTGCAGAAAACCAGCACCGATAAACCTTGAAACGGTGGAAATCACAACTCTACGTAGTATGACTAAAAACCATCATCCCTATCCACTATGGAAACTATCCAATCAGTTATTTATTGTATGAATTCACAAAGTGTCCAGCCTCTTACTGCAAGATGTTCTGTCCTGACAAGTAAATTTGAAAGAAAACCTGAAACTTGAACAATGATAGTGAAACTGTTTATAACCAGGGACTGAAACCAAAGACCAGACAGAAGACGTCCATTAAAGATACTGGCCGATCTCACATTCAACTTTAAATATATATATTTTTTTATTTTATAAAGATTTGTAGAGACTTGAAAATCAAATGTTCCATAAATAAGGTTTTTATACTGAAGGACCGTTGGTCTGTAGGTTTCATATTTATATGTCCCGATACATTATAATCATAATATTTATTTAATTGTAGTGTCGTATAGTGTTTAACACAGTCTAATTAAGTTAAGTGCTGTAGTTAACATAATGTAAATATAAAATTTGTTACTTATTTAAATAAAAGTTTCAGATAGCTTACAAATTGTGATTTGTCAAATTTATTATAAGTTGTGTCGTGACAAGAATTATGTTAGATTTAATTGTTTAAAACTAAGATACTCGGCTATTATGGACACAAGTATTTATGTTAAATCCATAAGCAGAACTGGCCCTAGAAAAACATTTTTAAATAGCACGCTTATACAATTGAGTTATGAACAGAATCTCCTGTAATAATTTTATATGTCTGTAATCTCAAATTTGCTTAATATTTGCGAGACATATTCAACTTTCTAAGGATATTTTATTAAAAAATTTGAAAATATTAAAAATATCGGGGTACCGTCTAATTAACGTTTCAATTGTTTATTCAGAAAATAAAACGTCTTAAAAAAACGGTTCGAAAACATATTATTTTTTTTAATGCGAGTTATTTTGAAGAACCAAAAATAAAATAGAAATTTTTAATTCTATTTTATTTTTTGAAATCCGTGCGTAAAATATGTCATTTGGCGGCTGACATTTCATTTGCGCATGTTTCACCGTTCGCTTGCCTTTCACCGGGCGAACAAGAATATGAGTCATGAACATTTCAAGAATACGCGTTCGCCACCTTCTCACCATTCACTTCACGTTCCCCAGTTCGAGGATAGGGCCCCTGAAATGGACCGCAGGATTTAATTGGATTAGAGAGGCACACGGCAGAAAACGACGGAATAAAATGAGGTATACCTGTGTTCAGAAACGCTGGCTAGAATTTGTTCTTTGAGATTAAAATTGATAGATTTTTGAAAATTTGATAGAATAGCACTTATTACTAAATACTTTCAATAAAAATTGATATGGTTATGTTCATTTATATATGAAACACAGACGAAAACTGTTTAGAATTTATTTTCCTTTGGTTGCGTATGCTTCCGATAAAAAAAACAATAACGGAAAAATCGTGTGTAACGCACTTGACCGGTTTTTAATTTCATGAAGTATCGATTATTATTTTGTAGCTATTTACTCTATCGAAGAGTTTTGCGACACACTGTATATATTTATGAGGTATTATAGGCCACAAATCATAATGGACAAACAATTAAAATTGGGCTTAAATTGTCAATGATAATTCGCTTCAAAATTTAAGAAATTCTAATATCCGTTTTCTATGAAGATGTAGTATTTATGGATTATTTTTATCAAAATTAGATAAATTTAAGATATACTACTTCCTTTTGTAAAGTCGCTTTATGACATTTTAGTAACAACAACGATTTATCTAGGACAAAATGTTCAGAAAATTGTTACAAATTTCCTTAATTTTGTTTATAGGGGGCATAATATTTTCAGGTAAGTTAGTAAAGTAATTTAAAACTTTTCTATTTTTTTCGTTACAGTAGGGCCACGTTATCACTCTCGCTCATTATAAGCCTCTCATATTTAATTTATTTATACCTTCTTGCATTACACGCGTTAAAAAAAGTGATTGCTCTCTCGTTAATCGATTGGAACTGGAAATGTATTAAAAATTGACAACATAATTAAAAAAAATATATATTAGATATTACATTTCTAGAATCAATAAGCTATATTCTAATAGAAATGACTACGCAGCTTTGTTGTTCTCACAAATTTTATTTTAATATAAGTAAATTATACCTTGCATATAACATACTGCAATACGGTTTTAAGGATTTATTAGTTATAAAGTAGATTATAAGCTTCTATGATAATCATATAATAGTTATAAAATCAATAAAATTATTGACAAATTAGCAAGGAAGAAACAACAAAGGATTTTTTAAAATAAACGATATAGCTACATAGATAAAATAACTAAAATAAGTAATATTTTTAAGGCGGAACAAACATCAATGTGAACGGTTGAAAATTGGTCCCTTTTCTCGTTTTCTTTTTGGTAACTAAATTATTTATTTAGGATTTGTGAAAAAGTCATACTATTAAGCATTTATATTATTTAAGTTTTAATTTAAAAATTTAAAAAGTAAAAAAAGTTACTAAATTATAGTTAAGCCTACACTGTTAAAAATAACCTTAAATTAAATGTCTATTCAACATTAAATTTAATGATTTTGTACCAAAAATCGTGAATAATTTATATTTACTTTGAATTTAAAGCAATTCATTGAAATATCAGTTCGTTATGTATTAAATTTGATTAAATGGTATTTTAAATTTCAGTGAAGTAACTGAAAAGACATTTCAATTTCTGTACATTAAAATTAATTTACATATATCCTAATACTAAAGAAATTTACACTATTATTCAATATATATTGCATGAGATTCCGGGATATGGCTCAACTTGTATTGAGTTTTCTGTTTAGTATGATATAAGTGGCTTAAAGGACTCAATTTTCTTATGGTGAGGTATATATGTCTGCTCCATACTGACGGTAGCTAATGAGTTCGAAACTGGTCTAGATAGCGGACATTACCTATGGGAAAAATGTTCATTTTTTCCTGGTAGTTTCAGAATTTTTTGAACTCATATTAATGTTTTTGCATTAAATACGTGATAACATATCTTAAATTCGATGAATACTGGCTGTATATTTAATGTACATAGTCTCCTTAAAAAGTAATGATCAAATTTTAAATTTAATGCATGATTAGATTAAATTTAATGGAATAAATTAATTTAGATTAACGTAAAAATTCTTAAATTTAATGTATTACTTTAAATGTATTTAACAAACGTTCATAAAATTTGCTGCCAGCATATTTACCTTAAATTTAATGCATTTCCATTTTACAGTGTATAATAATAGTAGTCTAACGGCCGGATCACTTGTTCGAGATAGTATGAAGTTTTTATCGGACGGAAAACGTATTTTACACCTTATAAACGGAATCGAATTGATATGACAAATGACAAGAACCCAACAGCTGATTAAACTTATTCAACACGTCGAAATTATAAAAACATATGAGCAAAGATATTTTTCAATATATTAATTTCTTCATATTTTCAAAATCTGCCATTCTTCCTGAAATAGTTATTTAAATAAAAAAAAATTATATACCATGTTTTTAAATCGGACTAAAAGGGTAAAATAATTTGCCGTATTGTCCTGAAAATTTATGATTGTGAATTTTTAATAGCTATGTAAATACTTGTAAGATTTAAAACGAAAAACGTAGGGTATTTACCTGAGATAATAGTAAGGAGTGTAGAGAGTAGCTGTCGTTGAGAAAACTAACATAACAATTATTATCTATGGCCCCCCCCCATTTTTCGTATTAAATCTTACAGGTATTTTCATAGCTATCAAAAATTTACAATCACAAATTTTTAGGACAATATGACAAATTATTTTATACTTTTTAGTCCGTTTTAGAAAAGGGGTATTCCATTTTTTTTATATAAATCATTTTCGGCTTTTTATACTTTAGTTTAAAATTGATTATAAAAGTTGAACCGAACAGAAAATAAATCGATTTAGAAATTTATATCTAACAGACAAATATACAAAGGCAAAAAAACGAGTTAATATTGTATGGTCATCTAGTTCTGAGCTATATTTAAAGTTTCAAGTCTCTATCTCATCGGGAAGTTAGTTTAAACTCGATTGAAAAATTTGTACCAAACAAACAGACAAAAAAGCGAGTTAATGAAAACGTGGTAAAAACAAAGTTGACCTTGAAATTACCTTGAAATATATCTTCAAGGCTATAATATTTCACTGTCATCGGTTTTATTTATGTGTACCAATTTCAGTTTGATAGGAAAATTGGACGTAAAGTTGATCTTGAAATTACTTTGAAATATACATTCAAGGTCAATTTGAAGGTCATAACATTGCATTATTGTCGGGCTTATATATGTGTACCAAATTTAAGCTTGATTGGATAGTCGGAAATGAAATTGACCTTGAAATTACCTTGAAATACACGTTTAAAATCAGTTTCAAGCTCACAATATTGCATTGTCATCGGGTTTATAATGTGTATCCAAGTTTAGCTTGATCGGATAATTGGAAATAAAGTTAACCTTGAAATGATCTTGAAATATATGTTTAAGGTCAGTTTTAGGTCATGCATTGTCATCCCGTTCTGAGCTACATTTAAAGTTTCCAATTTTCAGTTCATCGAGGGGTTGGTTCAAAACCGGTTGCAGAATTTGTACCGGACTAACAGACTGATAGGAAAGCGAGACAACAATAAAGATCTTGGGAAAACATGAATTATTGCAACTCGTTTACTCTAAAAAAAGTAAAAGATTTTTGGATTCGTCGGCAAGAGAAAGAAGAATACTCAGCATATTTTTCTTCTTAATTTAATTTCTCTGTTTTAATATAAGAAAATTGAAATAGAGAATAGTGTATCGAACAGTTTAGATTTTAAAAATTTTCCATCAGATAATTCCAATCCGATCGGAATTTTGTATTGGAAACAAAGCATATGTCGATCTAGGAGAAAAAGGGATTTTTCCTTGTAAGACACGGAACTCTAAAAATATAATTTTTAGAATGTACGTTGTGTAAATTATATAGGGTGAATTCTTTAGCTGTAATAAATTTTTGAAGAAAATCCATTATGTTTCTTAAAAATCAAAAAATAACTAAACCTATATTTTTCGTTAATCACATTTCTAGAGTATTTGTATGAATTTTACCTTTGAATGAAGGGGTGGAAACAACCTATAAAGTTTTTTTCAAACTTCAAGATATGTTTTGCGGTAAATAAAATAAAGTTGAACGTAGATTATAAAAAAGGAATCTTAAAAAAATGCTTTTAACTGCACGCGATTTTTTCTGTTCTGTAATGAAATATATAGATAATGTCATTTTCTTAGTATACTATAACGAAGGACTTGACAAACTGGAAAAATCTTTCTCCACAAGAACTTGAAGAAGCCAAGAAGTTATTATATATAACCATTGATCATAAACTATTATCCATTCCTTATGTCTATCAATTACATTTGGGATTGCCGTCAAAAAGTCCCTGGGATTTTTCCCCGTACGTTCTTATATTGCATTCCTCCCTAACGTGCTGAATGATCTGTCGTGAAGCGTCACAATTACATACCGGGGAGGACAATTTACTTTATCTGAGAAGAAAGTTCGCGCATTTTTCGTGTTCCATTCATAGCTCGTTGAGGGTGACTTATATCGTGTGAAGCTGGTCGAACTCATTCTACATCTACATCTCATAGCACTACATCCAACCCAAGGAACGGATTCAAGTTCCCCAGAGACTGGTTTAACAATCATTGACAGAGCTATCTAACCCCCCGCCTAGCGCAGACCACTCTCCCCCTTTACTACTTTATTAAATGCATCTTAAATAATCTAAGTCTGAAACTGAAATGCTTGGTATTGTTAAAGTGCACATCGACCTTGTTTGTATAGGCGCTGTTTGGTTAGACAGAAACACATTATATTGCTGCAGAGCAGACCGAGCTTAGTACTGAGGGGCGGAAAGTCGAAGCGGATGTTCCTTAAATGGAACCCCATAGTTTTTGAATTAGGTTATTTCTTGTTCTAACTTTAGTAGCAGATTTTATGATGTGAGCATTGTTTGTACGGGTTCTATCTAGCGTGACACCTAGGTATGTTGGCTGTTTGTTATCTGCTAGGTGTCTACCTTCAACATAAACTACTAGTTTCCTATCGACTAGCCTGTTACTAAGAGGGAAGCAGGCAGAAGTACTGTTTTAACTGCGTTGAGCTTGGGGCCGCCACTTACGAAAGTATTTCGTTATCACTGAGATGTCAGATGTCAGAATTTCTTCCACAGTCTCGAAGGACTTGTGTCTTGCAGTTATGGTCCGGTCGTCAGTGTATCCAGACATTCTGTAGACTGTTTCTAATATGTCAGCAATGTACAGGTTGAAAATGAGTGGGGCTGACACTGAGCTTTGTGGTAGGCCATTGTTGAGCATTTTCCGAGTGGACGACAATGATGCTTCGTTTACCAGTCATGCTGTCAATAAGCCGTATTGTTCTATGACAAGGTACTATCTTCAGCAGATTGCAGATTAGACTTTATTTCCAGAATGAGTCATTCATTGCAGAAAGGTCGATGAAGACGGCAAATATTTTTAGGTTTTTCTGGTATCCTGCTTCTATATGTCATGTGAGCGACATGACTCGGCCAACGCAGCTCTAATTAGGGCAGAAATCGGTCTCTTCGGTAGGAATATTAGTAAATAAGATATATGTGAAAAATCTTGACAAATCTTTTTGTATTTACCGAAGTGGGTGGAAAACTTCGGGTAAACACTATCACATCTTTTATTACTGCTAAAATCTCGTGGAATGTAAAGTCGAGTGCATACTTAGTATTTTCGTTGAGAGCTGTTTTGAGAGTTTTCAGTTCCCAATTGGTTTAAAGTGCGGTTTCAGATAATTTTTGAATATTGACATAATATAAGCTGCGATTTTGTACGAGATTATGGGGATATTTTCCCATGAGGCTGGCCCACCACTACCTAGTTTACGCAGGAAGATTTATGCTATCTATTCTATATTTTTCTCCGCTCTACTTTTCGATCATGATTCTCTGGACTTCTTTATAGAATCTCTCGCTGGTTTCGTCTGGGCATATATTCCCTTTTATACCCTCTATGTATATGTTTTTCGCTGTCATGAGGCCCGCTACTACGAATCTTTAGCTGTCAGCAGAGGAAGGTATCCAGTCCTTCAATATTTCAAGATTTTTAAAGAACTTAGTCAGTTTACTGTTTGAAAGTTCTATCTTGGGCGAGGAAGTGAGATTATTAGTGGTATACTTGTGCTGATTTCTATTAAGGTTGGACGGTGTTGGGTGTGTGGGAAGACGTTTGCAAACTAACTCATAGTTTTCATTTGTAGGGGCAAAGCAAAGATCAGGATCATACTCTTGTTCTCAAGCTTCTGACTTAAAAGAACCACGGTGGCATCAAAGTTAAAGTGGATGTTATTTTCTGCAGCCCAGTTTATTCAAGTCTCACTATTAGTATAATTTTTTCTATATCGCCACTGTGTGATTGCTATTGAAGTTACTGATCTAGGCAGTAGAATGACAGCAGGTTTGAGAACAGGTGCAGGTCTTGAGACAGCTGGGGTTTTGTAAATATTGGCCACGGTCAGTTCTTCTATTTTGATGGTTTATTCGTGAATGTTATTATTCGTAGTGATTGATAAAAGGTGGTTGTTTTTAATTTTGTTCTGGACATATACGAGTATAGCTACTCCATACGCATGGTGGTAGTTAATCTAATGATGTCATATCCTGGCAGCTAAGGCGGAGCATTTCTTCATTGTCTACGTAGATTTTCTTTGAAGAAACCACGTCTACATTATGATCCATAAAGATCTTTGGGAGGATTTGACATATAGCTTTACTGATACTTTTTACATTTTACTGGTAGACTCGGATACTGTGTCCAAGTTTTTTAGTCATTTAGTATTGAGAAAAAGTTCATTTAGATTTATCGAGAGTGCACCATGTTGAGGAGAAGTAGCTACATTCCTTTCAGACAAATAATGACCTTTCTATTACAGAATTTATTCCATTTAATGTTTTCATATTTAACGCGAAAAATATTTAGAATTTTAAAGGAATCTTGATATTACATATACATATTTGACTCTTGTCGTTCGTTTGCAGCTCAGCTCCCTTTAAAACATAAAATACAACAAATTCAGTTTTTTAATCATGAATAGAAAAAGAATAAAATCGAGAAGTTTGAAGGAATAAAAGAAACTGTATATTCTCTTTCAGCTCAGAGTAATAACATTCTAACTAGAATAGATCCAGGAAAAGTACGGGGTGGTAGAATAGTTGGTGGAGAAGATGCTGATATCACACAATTCCCCCATCAAGCATCACTTCATTTTTTTGGTACTCATCTTTGTGGCGCATCACTTATCTCTAACAGATGGCTTATAACAGCGGCACATTGTACAACTTTGTAAGTATATTTCTAGAGTTTCGTTCGAAAAAGTTTTCACAATATAATTTTTAGGGGCTATAATTTTGTTAGCACTCCCATTGCTGGTCTCGCAGTACGTTTAGGAACTAACATATTAGAAAACGGTGGAGAACTTCATTCAGTTGCAAGAGTTATTGACCACCCCCTGTATTTATCCCCCGGATCTATACTATACGACTATGATATAAGTTTATTATATTTGTCAAGGGAAATCACTTTTGGTCCTACGATTCAACCAATCAGATTACCTGAAGCGAACGAGGTAAGAGTCCTGTATAAATAATTTACTCCTTCATTATTGAAAAAGTTAGGATATTGTGATGTTTTAAAATAAAAATTTCCTTCTGTATTTTAAATTGAAGGTTGTACTACCAGGAACCACATGTACAACTATTGGGTGGGGTTTTGAAGATGAGTTTGCTTGGTGGTTCCCAGAGATACTAAAGAAAGTTAACGTTCCATTTGTGAGCAATGAAAGCTGTCAATCTATGTATCGCACTTGGGAAATAAGTGAGTATATTAGTAGCTAGATCCTTGTTTTGGTGTTCACTTTTTGTTTATAAATCAGATACTTGAAGCTTGATTTTTTATTTATTAAAATACGAAATAAATATCTTTTTACATCGATTCCATTGTCATTTTGCCAGTATCCATTTATTTTTCTAACGTTTAAGCGACACGTCCAAGGTTTACACTTTTAACTCTTTTTTATTGATTTTTAATAGTTAATATGTTATCCTTAGAAGTTATACATTCTTTTTCGAAGACTTATATGTAGAACTTTTTCAGATCTACAATCTCCCTAGTCCGTCTTTCAATGTATTCCAAGCAGTTTAAACAGTGTATGCTGTTTTATCTTTGAGATAATTTGAAACCATTATTTTTGCTATGTTAGATTACAATATATCAATGTGTTATGTACGGGGGGTACTGGAAAAGTATCCTCTCTCTGAGAATACAAAGTGCCAATCGTTGCTGTTTTGTATTACAGAAAATAATAAAATCTAAAAGTGTATCTCTGACGACAAAAATAAGAATATATATATATATATATATATATATATATATATATATATATATATATTTATCTATATATATATATATTCATCTATATATATATATATATATATATATATATATATATATATATATATATATATATATATATATATATATATAGTATTTACGAACCCATAAGGGATGATACAACACGGTAGTACCGTAATAGAACAAACAGGAACGACCATGTTAGAAGACAAGAAGATGGAAGAGCAGTCAAATTATTACTGGAGTAGGTCCCAACTTGTAGAAGTCCACTAGGAAGACTACGACTACGGTGGCGAGACAACATAGCATCATTAGTGCTCGAAACATCACGGATGCAGAGGAGTTAAAGACGGACAGAGTCAATTGGCGACGAATCGATGAGTCAGCCAAGACCCACCCTGGATTGTAAGAGCTACCGAGAGAGAGAGAGAGAGATAGAGAGAGGGAGAGAGAGAGAGGGAGAGAGAGAGAGAGGTACTAGAAAAATTCTCTTTTTAACAATGAACCAAAATACATTTTTGAATACCTAATTTTTCAACAAAATCTCTCTTAACTTCAACCGCACTTGCTTCATCTATCTACAGCAGTTTCATTCAATAAGAAAAAAATTTCTGATAGCGTTCAAAATGGGTATTAATATCCAAAACATAAAAAGGGTGCCACTGAATTTCAGCCGGGTAAACATAGAAACCCCCCCCCCCCCCCTCCCACTTTGTAGCTTGGGCCTAGCGTTCAACTCGGCTTTCAAAAAAAATTACTACACAAAATATTAATAACAGACAGCTAACACACTGAAAATGACAAGAAGCTTACGGGTCAAATGAAACTCATAAAGGATTAATACTAATCCTCCTTATTCATAAAAAAGGGTGGTCATTGAAGGATTCTTTCTTGATGAATCCATATACTTCTTGATGAATGCAATATTCGGAAATTGCTACTGGGCTTTTCTGTACCCAGAGGGTGGATTGGTATTTGTATCCCTAAGAGTGGACCCTAAGATAAAAATAGCATTGCCTAGTTCGTCTTATCCTTATGATAGATATGATAGAGAGAGTAAGCGAATAAATTATTTGTCAACAAAATGTCAAGAAATGACACCTAAAATTTCAGATACACAACCATAATTAAAGAAAAGAGAAAAATCTTTAAAGGTAAACTACAAATTAATGGCATAAGAAATACTGAAACAAATCATTTAGAGTAATCGATTGCTCTAACTATCCAGTTACATAGGAGTAATAATGTGGTAAAAATGCACAAGTAAAATTCCCAGTATGACTCCAGTTATTTACTTAAAATAATCCAGCAAAAGTTCAACAACAGATTCATTAAAATAAAAAAAAACTACTTATAAATATATATATATATATATATATATATATATATATATATATATATATATATTTATATATATATATATATATATGAAGTAAAATGCAAACAGTAAATGCAAACTTCGTTCCATCATATCCTTTTCGTGTTAGAGGTTGCACAGTTTGAATAGATTGCTACAGAACACAATCCATCCAATTCCCCCACCATCGAGATGATGGCCTACCTGTACCACCACACCGAGAAGAAAGTCAAAACTTACCCTCCTCGCCACAGTGATACGGCAGAGGCACATGTTTCGTCTCTACTAGACTCATCAGGGTACCGACATGCACCTGGCTGTGCAAAGGACAGATCGGAAAGAAGCATGCAAATACTGAACGCGGTTTCGCCGACCTCCCGTCGGATGGCGTATATAGGTTTATACGGCTTTCACGGATTCCTCCGTGTGAGTTGCAATAGCAGTGGATACATCCACATTATGCCGTTGTAGTGCTGAAATCACATTCAGCAAACGTACAACTATATGCAACTCTGTGTATAAGTGAAGTAAAATGCAAACAGTAAATGCAAACTTCGTAGGCCATCATCTCGATGGTGGGGGAATTGGATGGATTGTGTTCTGTAGCAATCTATTCAAACTGTGCAACCTCTAACACGAAAAGGATATGATGGAACGAAGTTTGCATTTACTGTTTGCATTTTACTTCACTTATACACAGAGTTGCATATAGTTGTACGTTTGCTGAATGTGATTTCAGCACTACAACGGCATAATGTGGATGTATCCACTGCTATTGCAACTCACACGGAGGAATCCGTGAAAGCCGTATAAACCTATATACGCCATCCGACGGGAGGTCGGCGAAACCGCGTTCAGTATCTGCATGCTTCTTTCCGATCTGTCCTTTGCACAGCCAGGTGCATGTCGGTACCCTGATGAGTCTAGTAGAGACGAAACATGTGCCTCTGCCGTATCACTGTGGCGAGGAGGGTAAGTTTTGACTTTCTTCTCGGTGTGGTGGTACAGGTAGGCCATCATCTCGATGGTGGGGGAATTGGATGGATTGTGTTCTGTAGCAATCTATTCAAACTGTGCAACCTCTAACACGAAAAGGATATGATGGAACGAAGTTTGCATTTACTGTTTGCATTTTACTTCACTTATACACAGAGTTGCATATAGTTGTACGTTTGCTGAATGTGATTTCAGCACTACAACGGCATAATGTGGATGTATCCACTGCTATTGCAACTCACACGGAGGAATCCGTGAAAGCCGTATAAACCTATATACGCCATC
Organism: Diaprepes abbreviatus; assembly: GCA_034092305.1. Taxonomy (NCBI): domain Eukaryota; kingdom Metazoa; phylum Arthropoda; class Insecta; order Coleoptera; family Curculionidae; genus Diaprepes; species Diaprepes abbreviatus. The sequence continues at coordinate 6,958,223 of JASJET010000210.1, read as the reverse complement.
CGACGGGAGGTCGGCGAAACCGCGTTCAGTATTTGCATGCTTCTTTCCGATCTGTCCTTTGCACAGCCAGGTGCATGTCGGTACCCTGATGAGTCTAGTAGAGACGAAACATGTGCCTCTGCCGTATCACTGTGGCGAGGAGGGTAAGTTTTGACTTTCTTCTCGGTGTGGTGGTACAGGTAGGCCATCATCTCGATGGTGGGGGAATTGGATGGATTGTGTTCTGTAGCAATCTATTCAAACTGTGCAACCTCTAACACGAAAAGGATATGATGGAACGAAGTTTGCATTTACTGTTTGCATTTTACTTCACTTATACACAGAGTTGCATATAGTTGTACGTTTGCTGAATGTGATTTCAGCACTACAACGGCATAATGTGGATGTATCCACTGCTATTGCAACTCAAACGGAGGAATCCGTGAAAGCCGTATAAACCTATATACGCCATCCGACGGGAGGTCGGCGAAACCGCGTTCAGTATTTGCATGCTTCTTTCCGATCTGTCCTTTGCACAGCCAGGTGCATGTCGGTACCCTGATGAGTCTAGTAGAGACGAAACATGTGCCTCTGCCGTATCACTGTGGCGAGGAGGGTAAGTTTTGACTTTCTTCTCGGTGTGGTGGTACAGGTAGGCCATCATCTCGATGGTGGGGGAATTGGATGGATTGTGTTCTGTAGCAATCTATTCAAACTGTGCAACCTCTAACACGAAAAGGATATGATGGAACGAAGTTTGCATTTACTGTTTGCATTTTACTTCACTTATACACAGAGTTGCATATAGTTGTACGTTTGCTGAATGTGATTTCAGCACTACAACGGCATAATGTGGATGTATCCACTGCTATTGCAACTCACACGGACGAATCCGTGAAAGCCGTATAAACATATATATATATATATATATATATATATATATATATATATATATATATATATATATATATATATATAAAAACTAATCAATCCCTAATTAAAGATACCGATAATCACTTTAATAAAATATTTAACAAAGGATTTACCATGGAATATAATTAGTTCTTCAATCACCACGAAACTGGGCATAAAATTTATAACTCTAGACTACTGTATAATGACGTTACAATACAATATATTGGGTTAAACTTGGATAAAATGGAATGCCTATTATTTAACTCTATATTATCTCTATAAAAAAATTACAATAAAATAGATATACTCAAAAATATGATCAAATAAATTACTTCAATATAATATGAAAAGACAGGATACATGTTCAGAAATTATCTTTTATTAAAAAAAAAACTAAAACTAGAAGATCGGAAAGAACTCCTAATTTCACTAAATAAGCCAGTCTCTAATACACAAGCATTGCAGTCAATCAAACAAAATAAAGATTGCTGGTATCAAACTGAAAGTTAATGCAAACTATGCAAAATACTTCAATATTACTATTAATAAATTACTTTAATTGAAATTTGGGAACATCGTGATATGTCCAGGAGGCAAAAACATAGCAAAATATAGTGCAGAATACAATTGGTAGTAAAACACTCTCAAAACTCACTCTTACTGATAACAAAGGGAAAAAAGGCACTGCAAGGTAGCAGATATCAAAAAAAAAAACAGAAACTTACAAATTTTAAAATTCAAGAACTATATATTTATCACAAAAAAAAAAAGATATGATCGGCCCTAAAACCCCAAAATATATCTTAATAATATTCTAAAGTAGTTAATTTTGGATCTAAATGAGACTTAGAATGACATAACGGTTGGTTTTAAATTATGCTTTAATTTGACTAGGTAAAAATCAGTTTTTTGCTGAAATCTTTTAATAAATAATAAAGCTATACAGGATCGTTTTAACAGTAATTATTTTAAAGTTCCTTATCCGATCTTCTGGGGTCAGACTGATTCCTTCGTTGACCCGTGCAAACTTCCCAAAATCCCTGTCTCTAGATTTATCTCGATAAAAAACCATAACTGACCAAAGATACGGTACATCAAAACTACCGGAATAATTTTCGACTTCCTATCTCAAAATCCCAAAAATTTGGCAACTAAAAATTGAGATAGAAGTCTGCAGCTGCTTCGGCCGAATCAAACCAGGAAAAAGTGAAAAGTCAAGGCAAAACGGTCTCAGTTTATAACCATAGCCCTACTTGTGTACTAATCGACTTCGGTTAGGCGCGTTCAATTATCACGTGTGAAAGAAAGGACAGCTCAAAAAGAAAGACACCGGGCAACAACTGTCGGCTAAAATGCATTTGTTAGTTAAGCCAGTTCGTCAATCATTAGCAGTTTCCAGTCAAAACAAAAACAATGAATCTAATAAGTATCCCAGTAGTTATTTTTATTCAAGAAATATATATGAATACATCAATAGAAATTTCCTGATTTCTGCAACCCAACATACATACAATCCCATCGAATGTAAATAGAAATGGTAGGGAAAAAAACAAGATCTATTTGAATATAAAAAAAGGTAGCAGTAAACTTGATATTGATAAAAAAATACCTAAGCACAGTGTAGTGAAATACCAAAGTAGGACAAAATAATGGCAAATAAAATTAATCGAAACTGTACTTAATGAAATGCTTGCCTTCAAAGAATCCTTGGGAAATACTTAAGGAAAATGACACTGTGTTGCCCATAACGACAGTATTTGCAAAATAAGGTTAAATTAATTAAATTAACCAAAGTGAGCTTATGCGCAAAATTGAACCGTGAGAAGTCCAACAGATGGAGATCCCACGAAATCAAGATCTGTATAGAATTTGCCGGCTGTATAGCATGTATAAGTAATTATACAGAATCGAAGGTGCGTCCTCTACAGGTCCTTTTATTTACAGTTTCATACAGAGCTCGTAGCGTACTTAAATAGTTCAGATCTTAAATAGATTCGGCAGATCCTAAACAGTTTTAAAAGATCTTAAACGGTACGTGGAACCTACTTAGGTCAGAAAAAATACTGTACATAAGTTCTGCGACAGATCAGAAGTAGTATTGTAAGTTTTGAGACAAGTCAAAAATAGCGCAAATAGGCTAGTCGAGAGCTAAAATAAAAATAGAAATCTCTAAGCTACAAGTGCTTTCAATCTTAAAGCCTGAAAATGTTTAAAATTCTAAGAAATTTAAATATCGAAAATAATGCCCACTAAAATGCGTAAAAAAATATCCCGGAACACTATCGCTACTAATCCCTTAAAGTCCAATGGATTTTAGTTTAAAATCATATTCGTTATTAGAAAATTATTCTATAAATAAAGGAAATTAAATATATATCGTCATTTCTAATACTTTTCAATATTTCTGGAGAGTTAAATGGTAGTTCTGTAAGAAATAGCATTGTGGGGAAAAATGATCTTTGGTGTGGATAAATTGGTATTAAGCACGTAATATTCGTCTTGCAATTAAAGATAAACAAATCTATTTAACTTTTAGCGGATTTAAGTGTAAAATAAATACTTAAAATAACAGTTAAAAAAAACTTGAAATATGTCGAATGGGTGTCAAAATGTCAACCACAAATTTAAATCGGCAATAACTCTGCTCCGAGGAAGGTTTTGCGGTAACCCTAATCTAATTTAATATAAATTAATACGTCATGGTTAATGTCATCTGTCGCACGGACGAAGTGGATTTCATTTTGATTAAAACCAATATCCTTGTATATTTAGGCCATAAGTTCTGTCCATAGCAAAACGATGTACCAATGAAACAATAAAATAACTGAGAATGTCGAAATATTTTATTGTATGCTTTTAATAAAATATATTAAATATGCCAATTTCTCCTCTAAACACAATTTGCTTCATACAGACCCGAAACTATTTTGACACACTTATCTTAGTTCTTTCCGAATATTTTAAATATTTTCGAAATATTTAATGTTGTTTTCTCAGTAAGAAATGACACTAGAGATTTATTTTTTGATCCAATATATTATTTTGCTAGATTTCTACCACAGTTTTGACTCTCTCTGTGCCGCAGAAACGCAATTGTGCGAAGTCACCATATTTTACTTTCTAATAAACCTATCATGCTTGTAGATAAACTGCGCTTTTCCTTTCTTAAAACGTGTCAAAAAAAATTCAATGTATGTTAGCCTACACCTTGATACTTTGGCAATAAAAATTTGTATTATGAGATATGTTGCATACAATTTGAGTTTGTGTGATCATTTTTGTTAATTTGTTATTGAAAAAGAACCAAAAAAACCTTGAAAATCGGCAATTTTTTTCGTATCAATTATTTATTGCAAAAATAACTTTTTTTGTATTTCTTTATTTTTAAAGGCAAACACTCGTATTTCTAAACAAAATGATATTTTATGATAGTAAATCGGACAATTTTATGCTGAGATATTACTAATTGTTTATCCCAAGACGCCAATGTTAATTGCTATAACTTTTTTTTGAGCGAACATTTTGTCCTCCGCAAAGGGTCAATCTCTCCGTGAAGGTCTAAATTTTCATATCGCGTTAGAGGCAAATGAAAAAAATAATTTTCAATCCCTTAAATATCGCTTTAAAAAAGGGGGCGTTTTTCTTTATAAAGAAATAGAGCCCTTGCGCCCGCGAGAAAACTGAACTCACAGTTTCAAATTCGCAGCGCTTGGAAAAATTCGCCGTATTTCAACAACCAATGAACCAAGTTCGGAGTTTTTTTAAACCTAGGGTAGCTCGAAAATTTATTAATATGGCCTATCCCCTTTTTTAGAGCGATATTTAAAGGGTTGAAAATTAATTTTTACATTTGCACTTAACAAGATTTGAAAATTATGAAGACATTGAGCCTTTGTGGAGGTCAAAATATCTACACAAAGAAAAGGAATAGGAATCAACATTTTGCGTCTTTGTATAAACAAATAGCAACATCTCAGCAACAAAATATCTGATTTAATTTTATAAAATATCATTTTGTTCAAAATGATCAGAGTTTCTCTTTAAAATAAAAAAAGTGCAAAAAAAATTGCAATAAATAATTGATATTGCAAAAAAATGGCTGATTTTAAAGAATTTTTTTGGCATTTTGCAACACCAAATGGACGAAAATGATCGCACAAAAGCTTGTATGTTTTTAAAATATCCAAAACTTTTATTTGAAACTTTTTTTTTCCAAAATGCATTCTTTGGCTTGTAGAATCAAAAAACCTGTTTCAGCAAACTTTGACCCCAATCTATTTTTTGCTGTTACATTTTATGTAGAGTTTGTTCTTACATTGTTCCCAACATCTCGGAATTTATGTCTAAAACAGCTCTAATTTGTACCTATGGCTTGGACTAAAGATTTACTTTTTGTTGAAGGAAATGTAAGACTAGATATATGCTAATAATCGTAATTTTATTCTGGTTATGTCTGAAGATGAAAAAGGGAACTGAATTGCTCTAATTAAATAATGGTTTTATAGTTTTAGAAACATCTATTATTATCACGGATAGAATGGTATGCGCAGGATTTACTGATGGGAGACAAGACGCATGTTCAGGTGATTCAGGAGGACCTTTGATTACCAACAGTACTTTGATTGGTGTTACATCATGGGCCGTTGGTTGCGCAAGAGAACATGCTCCTGGTGTGTACGCTGATGTGAGATACTTCAGGGATTGGATAAAAGACAATACAGGAATCTAAGCAATTACGTTTAAACATATTTTGTTTATAATCTGATAAGACATAAATTGTAATATAATACAATAATATAATTTATACTATTAACGTAATCTGCCGAGTCCGTGTCATACAAGCTTAACCCATTAACTCAAAATTTTTGTTAAAGACATTGTCATTTAAAGTGGAATACTTTTTTGAGCTAAAGTATGCTTTAAGAAAATGTAAACAGATTTCTTTTAGTACTCGTACACCTGGAGTTTTCTACGATTGCTGCATTGTTTTGTTCTCAAACAGGATATTAAATTAATAAAATTAGGATAAAATGGTGTAAGGCTATTCAAATTTATCTACGATATGTCAAAGTGTATAAATGCGATTTCTCAGATATTAATATCTCGAAAACGTTTAGAAATTTCTCAATATCCATTACCTTTTTCATGATACTTTAAACTTGTATAACTATTTAAATTAGGTAGAGGTTATATCATATTCTTTTGTTTTCTGTATACGGTTTTTAGTTAATTAAATGGCAGTGGTGAAATTTTAGAAAAAAGGCAAGCAAGCTAAAAACTTTCAATGTAATATTCAAACTTGGTTGATTTTCGAGTGGAACTTTTTTTTTCAATTAACGCTGCGGTTTTAATTTGACTATGTAAACACAAAAGCTTGATTCCTGTCGATGTGGTTAGACCCAGATATGCATATAATGATTTACCAATAGCAATGGTTAGTTTTAATTGACGAAACCGCATTGAAATAAAAACAAATCCTGTACGTAACAACTTTTTTATTATGTAAAATATGTAAAGAACTACTTATATGAAAATATATTATTATATGGCATAGTTTCGTGCAAATAATGTGGAATCAGTCAATATATAAAAGTAAAAAATGTGTGTTTGCAAATTGGATTATACTGTGCATTTAATACAAAGAACAATATATTTCTATTTACCTGTTGTGCGAAAGAACATTTTTGATATTTGTAATACAATATTCTAATTTCTACTTATATGCCAAAATGTACACTACGTTCAGACCTGATTGGCAAATGAAGATTTTTTTGGAATTAATTTTTCAAAAAATGGCAGAGAAGAAAGGTTTATAAACATTTTTTCCTAATTTTGTAATGATTAAAAATTCAAATTTTAAAAACATGTGTTTCCTAATGTTAGAATTTTTTACTATTTGATTTCCTGCCTATTTATTAACGAAGTATGGCGTACATTGGTATTTATATCTAATATTTATGTGCAATATATATATATATATATATATATATATATATATATATATATATATATATATATATATATATATAAGGTATCTAAAGAAATATCTCAGAAAATATATGCATGCGAAGTATTTTTAAAACGAGTATTCTGTATTGGTTACATCATTTTAATGAGACATTTTGTATTGAATATATTGTTTGTAGCACCATATACCTAAACTAAATAGTCCGCAACATATTAGAATGAGGCAAACCTATTAATAGCCCGATACCATAAAGGGCAATTTGCCTACCGGATGTGGCAATACTTTGTATCTGGAATTGATGGAAGAGGAGGTAGCACCAGAAAAGACAGAAGCAGTAATCGTGACAACCAAAAGAAACGTGCTGCCAAGACATTTTATCTTGTAGGGTACCGAGAAGAAGTCCTCCAAGGTAGTTAAATACCTTGGCTTATGGCTTGACACCAAGTTAAGTTATATGGAGCACACCAATAGAACGGAAAAAAGTACACCAATAGAACGGTGACAAGTCTGACAGTTCTTGCGAAACTCATGACAAATATTGGGGGTCTCAGGGCAGCAAAATGGAGAACTTTAGACTGAGTGGTACAATTTCAGTTATTGTGTGGAGCACCAGCAACAATGTAACAATCAAAAATAATAAACTGATCCAGAAAATTACCAATCTCTAAAGATTAATGTCACTTAGAGTATACAATGCATTATATTGGTGGATGAAGTAGAAGTCTTAGCAGGAATTATAACCATTGAACTCCTGGCTAAATAAAGGCTGGAATTCTACAGCGAGGAGAACAAAGAAGCTACAAGAGTTCGATTATTAACAAGATAATAGGAAATATGCAATAATGCGCCTCATGGATGGTGGGCTTGGAGACTGATACCAGATATCCAGAAATGATTAAATTGACCAAATGAGGTAGTCGACTACTATTTTTTCCAAAGATTGTCAAGACACGAGTGCTCTAGGAAATATTCATATGAAAGAAAAAGAGTCGAAACGAATGAGTGTGACTATTGCGAAAAATTGATTATGAGGAGCATACATTATTTGTCTACCCGAAATGGGATATAAACCGAGAAATGTACTTTGGTCGAACAGGCAGGCATTTCGATCTATCAAATATGATGGAAAGCCTGACAATGAGAGAGGCTGATACCTAGTATAGTACTAACTTATCTTATTTTGTTAGGTTTTAACTCTACAGTATGTTTGTGAATGAATTCCCCTTGGAAGATTTGGACTGATGCATTTGAGAGAGATTTTCTAGACTAGAATCATGTGCTAAAGTAATGCGGGAGCGGTCCGGTACAGGATGCTAAGAAGCTATAGAGAGGAAGTTTTTTATTCGGGAGGCGGTTCCCTAGAGGAATGGAATCCTACACCTCCATTCACCAGAACACCGGGCTGGGGAGCCTTTTTGAAGATATTTTGATTCCTTATTAAATAAAAAAAAGATAGTGCTGTTTAAAAATTGAACTTTTTTACTTTACAAAATCTTACAACGATAAAGGGCAGACAATGTAATTTTGTAGATACAAACATTTTGGCATGCTAAAAAAATCAAGTCTAAAATTGTCCGTGGAGCTCAAATATTAAGAAACCGGCATGTCATCTGTTAAAAAATCCTTTGTATGCATATATTAAGTTGAGACATCCTGTATACTGTTGGAAGTATATTCATTGATCGAAGGAAAGTTCCAAAAAAAAAGGTAAGAAAAATATTTACAACATGCAATGCAAAAAAATAATAGAATAGCCCAGAATACCGGGTTGGGAAGCCTTTTTGAAAATATTTTGACTCCTCATTAAATAAAAAAAAGATAGTGCTGTGCAGAAATTGAACTTTTTTACTCTACAAAGTCTTGCTCACAATCATAAAAGGCAAAAAATGTAATTTTGTAGACACAAACATTTTAGTAAATGTTTATGGCATGCTACAAGTCTAAAATTGTCTGTGCAGCTCAAATGTTAAGAATCCGGCAAGTAATTTCTTAAAAAAAAGATCCTTTGCTGCATATATTAAGTTGAGACATCCTGTATACTGTTGGAAATATATTGATTGAGCAGAAGAAAACAACAGAAAAGGTGAGAAAAATATTTACAACAGAATGTAATGCAAGCAATGCAAAAAAATAATAGTGTCAATAAAATATGGGCAAGACACTCAATGATACAACTAAATGAAAAAATGAAATTGTTACAATTACAGAAGCAAATTTAGTCTAGACGTTTGACTGATGCCCACAAAAAAAAACGCATTTCAAAATTATGGTAATATTGTAACAATGGGGAAAACTGATTTTTTAAATAATCCGATACTTTCACCGCAAATTTCTTCAAAAAAACTTGTTTCTTATTTGCGTCTGTATCATCAACCATAAAATCTGTTCACGCCAGAGTTGATATCGAACTATTCAAGTAAAAGTATTACTTAAAATATTAAATAATGTCTTTTTTATCTCTTTTAAATCAAAATACCTAAAAATTTTGTGGTAGAAACAAATTTAAAATATGTAACAGTTTCTTGCTTGAAATGCTAATTGTTGAAAGGTAATTGATTGCTGAAATATATTTGCGCTTTAATATTTAATTATTTGAACATACCGAAATCCTGAGGTAGATTCTTTCGCATTTTTCTAAATGTAAGAAATAGGAACTTATAAATTGGGACGCAACATACAGGGTGATAATATAAGCACTATGCATGCTTGACCACCACATTAAATTTTTTAAATAATTAAAATTAGTATGCTATCTATATCCAACTCAAAAAATAAAAAAAAAACGCACATTATTTTCGTTGGTGTCCAGTATAGGGTGTAAAAAAATAGCTTAAAATACAATTAACATACGAATTAAAATATCCTATAAGTTCAAAACGTTACATACGTTTGAACCTTTTGCTTGTTTGGCCTAGTGCTATACACTATTTTTTTACATTCTGTACGGGAGATCAAGTGAATTAGCCCTTAAAATAAAAATTAAATTTCTACAACTATTCTTAATAAAAAACTATATATTTTCTGCACCCACAGCGAGACAAAGCGCTTGTCTTCAAGCTTGAAGCTTTTATAATAGGCCTCGATATAAAAAGCATTAAAAAATCTTTTAGAAGAGTTTCTAGTCTTCAAAAGTGTTCACAGTCTCGCGCGCAAATGGCTTGAAGCGTTTTTGAGCCTTATATGTTTATTGTGATAAAAAAAAAAACAATATCGCGGCATTCAGATTAAGACATACGTCATATTTCTAGCTCACATCGTTGAAAACGCAATTTCATTTAGAACCGTATATAGCGTTTTGCCTCTTTATACGTAAATTTATTTTTAATGCTCGCTAGAATGGCCAAAATGGCTTCCCTTTGAATTTCCTTGCTTTTTGTGATAATCTTTGTGATGTTTGTGATATTTTTTACTACCATCTTCTTTGTCGAAGCCTTTATGTTCATCTTCAACATTTCCTTTGTCTGTATAACCTTTCTTTCCGTGTTTTTTGTTGCTACGTCCCGAATTGTGTCCACCTCCCTTTTTGTGTCCACCTGTAAAAGGACAATAAGAGTTATCTCACCTTAATCATCTTATTAAAAATAAAACATTTAATATCAAGCATACCTTGTTTTTTCTTATAATGCGAATGGGAGTCGCCATGTTTTTCGTGATATCCCTCTCTATTGTAGTCGTCGTAGAATCTGTGTTCTCTGTGAAACTCATCCCTGTGAAACTTGTTGTGAAATCCTTTAGTTTTGTGTCCTCTCTTATGACCTTTTTTCTCTCCAAATTTTGCGGCTTTATGAGATTTCTTTCCTAAGAAAATATAAATAATGAATTAACGTTGTTCTTTAAAAATATTGCACTTCACAAAGGAGTATATAAATTAAGAGATCTAATGCACTCATGTATATATACAAATTAAGAAAATTTTTTACCCTCATGGTGCTTTTTGTAATGCCCAGCTTCATCATGGCGCTCATCATGATGGCCGCCTCGTTCACTGTGATGTGCTAATTTGTTGTGGTCATCATATTTTTTAAAATCTTTCACATTTTTATGGTGGTCGGATTTGTAGTCCTTCACATCTTTATCAGCATGAGATTTGTGATACCCTGTTTTGTGACTGTTGCCTTTACCATGTGATTTTGACACTGAGAAAAAAACAAAACCGATGATTTAAATTTTTAAATCTAAAACAGACTTAGAAAGGGTAATAAATGAATAAACCTGAACTAACCTAAAATGGGTAATTAATTGACTTTTTCGTGAAATTTATTGTATTGTCCTCTTTTGCAATAATAAATGGTGAAAAATTAAGGAAAGCATTTTTTCCTAACATTTATTAAAAACTAATTAAAAAGAATATTGCAGATTAAGAATAAATCTTAACTAGATTGATTAAAATTAATTATTTAACAATTTAAAAAGAACTAATATTAATTTCAAAAGAATATTTAAATATTTTTAAAATCGTTATTTCGGTAGAGAAGTTAGTTTGCTTATATCAATTTGATAAATGAAGAAAAAGGAAATCTTTTTTATTCATAGACTCAGTGGCAAAAAGACTTGGTCTCACCGTTTTGTGACATCATTAAAACATAAGGCAATTTATGGGTCATATTTGGAAAATATTGTTAAGGAAAACAGTACCAGCGATTATTGACAAAACTTATTTATTATTTTCAAGGCTATTAAAAACTATTCATCCATGTGCATGGTATACTTACGTCAGCAATTTAGACAAATAACTAACACATATAACAAAAAAATATATGCCGCCTACCTCCATGTACACTGGGATGATTAGTAAATTCATTTAGTTGCTCTACGAGACTATTACTAGCTCCACTGGCTTCAGCAACCAAAGCACTGGGTTTTATGAGATGGCCTCCTGGATTCCTCAATTGGGCGCCAATACCATGGGTAGCTATGGGTTGGACGTATTCTTTGTTAAGATTAGTAGATATACCAAATGGATTAAATTGTTTAGTTGCAGGTTTAAGTTGAATATTCCATGTTAATGGATCAAAAGTGGCAACTTGTGGGACATTATTAGGTTGCCGAATTTGGGCATCAATAAGAGCAGCACTTCCGCTAGTTTGACCGATTGTTCTAGGGTAACTATTTGACGAACTAGGTTTTGGCAGGTGCCAAAAAGGTTTTTGCTGATTAAAAATATCTTTCGTTGCACCAAATAATACCACCGGATGTGGAGTCACTGACGCACTTGCTTGGTGATCAGTAAAAGGGTCGAAAAATTCGCCCGGCTGGAAGATAACAAAGGGCGCCTTGCTTGCAGGTTTAGCGCGTATATGTAGAACACAAATTACCAGTACGAATATCACTGAAACCACTTTGTCGCGCATGTTTCGCTGGGTTAAATTATCGTCAATATAATTCGACTTAAGTATTTTGCTGTATCGGTTAAAATTTTCGCAAATGATTTGACTTCCGCGTATCGGAGCCTTTTATAAACAACGGTATTATAAAACTGCTCGGGATAGGAAGTAAAATTAGTAAAAAACGGATCTTGATTGCCGCGGCCGCTTAAGTAGTCGGTACCGTACCATTGAAAAAGAAAGGTATTATTATTGTTATTTTGTACGCTACGATCAGTACAATTCACATGAAAACGGTTTTTGTTTTTGAGATGGTTGATGGCCGATGTGCCGCAAGCAAAACTAATGAGAGTTTTAAATACTAATTGTTAACACATTCTTTATTGTTTACTTGATTAGCGGAAAGCTTAATTTTACTTTCCAAGCAGAAAGGCCCACTTTAGTAAGTATATCAGTAAAAAAAAGTTTAAAAATCTTATTACAATTATCAAAATAATCCATTAAATCTAGAGTCATTATAAATTTTATTTTTTAAGGAATAATAATGATATTCCTACTATAGATTTCAACCAACTTAAGAAAGCTTTATATTATAAGAACATACCAACACATTCCTAAGACAGTCATAAATAAAGCCCTAACTCAGATTCCAAGAAATTATCAGAAAATGATACAGCAGTGTACTGTCACCTGAATACTGGTTCGAACTTATTGGCTCTCGTTAGTGCAGGGTAGATAAGTACATTTAAACCCAGGGAAGGCGCATCCTTTAAGCAAGTTATATTTAACTAAATACAAAGTTCAATACAACAAGTCCATATGCCATAAGGGAGGTCTCCACACATTCTAGATAATTTCTTGCAATTTGAGCTAGCGGGTTTATATATATATATATATATATATATATATATATATATATATATATATATATATATATATATATATATATGTTAAGTCGGATATTTTCACGGGTGTAATCGAAGGTTTTCGGGCATCCCGTGTATGTACTGAGTCCCTCTCAGGACTGTCAGGCAGTTGACGTTTCGGTGAAATCCCATTCACCATTTTCAAAGTTTACTGTAAGGCATCTACGAGTGAACTGACGCCTGCCACTCGGGTGCTGTCGGTCCCTTGTGTACGTCGGACGCGTTCGTTTTTCGAATGGTTCTGGCCAATCAGGTTGCGAGACCTCCTGCGCGTCATCGGCCCTGTTGCCAGAATTTGGGGTTGCGTTGCTGAGTTGTAATCTGTTTCGTTACTAAGTGGTACTGGTTGATGTTTTGTAAGCAGATCTCTCTAATTATTAGGCACTCGCTGGTTATCATCTTTGCTATTTAAGTTATTGGGTCTCTTTGCAATTTCAGTGGCTTTCATTATAACTCTTGTGGACAGGTTTTCACATCTCGATAGCATTTCTGTTCCTAAGAAATTTATCTTATGTCCTGTATTTAACCAGTATTGGGCCTTTTATACCCTATTTCCATAATTCTGACAACTTGTCAAACACTTCATCTTACATCAACGACTTCTCAAAATAAACTGTCTCTGAAAGCCGATCTGGGCCCTTTGTATACCCTTTATATACCCTTTTTGCCGATACCGGAAGATAGAGTAAAAGGGTAAAGTTAATTAAATAAATTATTAACTGGTAGAAAATAAACCTAAAACCCTAAAAACTACAAACACAAACTAACACTATGCAATGTATAATACTATAAAGTCCGTTACATTGCCCCTTTCCAAGTCTTCATCATCTCGATCAACCTTCTTGACCTTGATAATAGGCGAATCTGCCAAGATGCATGACTATCATCTTCGCATGAGGGCTTTTCTGAATTCGGTACACCAGATCGTTTAGTCGGGTCACTACGTTGTACGGACCTTCTCATGACTTATGAAGCTTTGGTGAATGCTCTTTGGTTCTTTTACGATTGTACAACCAAATATTTCCATCAACCATGAATCCACTAGTACTAACTTTGAGGTTATAGCGGATCTTTATTCTGTCCCTTCCTATTTGTAATTTTCGACGGTCTTCTTTGTGTAAGATCTGAAGCTGCGCACTAAGTTGGTTAGTGTAGTCTTCCCAAGTTGCTTCAGTATCAGGTGGACGTCGAGTAAGCAAATCGACTGGAAGACGTAATTCTTTTCCAAAAATTATGCTGGCAGGTGTTTTTCCAGTGATTCCGTGAATGGCTGAACTATGGCCTAGTAAAAATGGCTGAAAGCATTTATTCCAGTTATTTTGTTCATTTGCTTGCATTCTAATGTAAATCCCCAGCGTTCTGTTAAATCTCCTAATCATTCAAACTGACTGTGGATGTTGGGGTGTTGTTCTAGTTTTGTGGATTTTCAGAAGCTTGCAAAGTTTCGTGAAAATAGATGCAAAGTTTCTACCTTGATTAGAATTTATTTCTCTTGGTACCCCATATCTACAAATTCACTGTTCAAACAATATTTCAGCAACGGTTGTGACTTCTTGATTTGGTGTCGCATAGACTTCTGTCCATTTTCTGACGTAATCCATAGCGATTCCCGGATTTACTAATTGGAAATTGTTCTGTTACACCTGCTGCAATTCTTTCAAAAGATACTACTACATTGTACTGCTTCATATTATGATGGCTATAGGTTTTGGCCTTTTACTGCCACCATAATCGGTATAGGTTTTGCACCAATCTTATACATATGCGCGGCTCCCCAGTCAATAAAACCTCTCTCGAACTTTTTCAAGAGTTTTCATAATCTCTACGTGTCGACCACCTACACCATTATGTAAAGCTTGCAGTACTTTTGGAATCTTTTTGGTGTGTAATATAGTCTGGTATTCGTAGTCCTTGCCATCAGAGCTGTTCCAAACTCTTTTTAATAGACTAACGTGCATAATCAAGAAATTCCATAAAGCCTAGTAACATTTTACTTTTTAAGACTTCGATAAGATTTTTTAAAAAGATTTGACTTATTATTCTTTAATTTGATGGTGAAATTAAGATGTCGATCTCCTTGTTGTTCTTTGGAGATGATTTTGGGATCCTAATCAAAGAGCATTGTAGTTGTATATTTCGGCAATATAAATCGACAGGATTCTCTCGTTCTTCGTATCTGGTAGAGTACTTGAATTCTTCTGTACAAGGTTTACTTGAAAGAGCATCTGCGTTTTTATGGTTCAAGCCTTAAAATCGTACTCTTCCAAGAATTGCAACCATCGTCTGTCCCCAGGAAAAACCCTAGGCCATATAGATATTTATGAAAGTGTTTCAATGTCTTTATAATGGCGAGTATTTCTTTTCTTATTACTTGATAATTTCGCGCAATTTTGTAGGGAAATTTTATAGAATAAGCAATCACTTTCCCTTGGTCATGTATCTGAGACAAAATTCTATCTATAGAGGAGTTACTAGTGTCAATATCCATAAAGAACATCTGATCAAGCTCAGGATGTGACAGTATTGGAGGATTACAATGTGCCTTCATTAGTTCATTAAAAGCGGTTTCGCAGTCTACGGGTTATTCATAGTTGTAGCTATTTTTAGTCATTCGATGTAAAGGTCTGACAATATCGGTGTATCCTTTTATGAATCCTCTATAGTAAATACAGGGGACCCAGAAAACTTTTTAGTTTATGCTTGTTTTTTGGTATTCGTCAACCTTGAATGGCTTCCGTCTTCTCTGGATCGGTTCTACATCAGCTTCTGTGATCATATGCTCCAGGTATTCCACTGCTTTCTGAAAAAATAGACATTTCTTCGGAATGAGTTTTTATTGTTCACTTTTTAATTTTCGAAATATATCTTCACTATTTTTTAGGTGATCGTCATATGTTTTTCCCAGGATTATGATGTTATCTAGGTATACTACGCATGTTTTCAAGTCAGTCCACGTAAGATTCGATAACGAACATCTACCCTGAGTGGTAGGAAATTATTAAAAATAAACAAATTCACGGTCAATGTATTTGGAAAAGTTATTTCATTCTACTTAGTTTGCAACGGGAAATATTTAGATGTTGGTTTGTACTATTGAAAATAGGACGGCATCAAGTTCTGGGGGTAATATCCTACCGACATTTTACGAAATGGAGATTTTTCGTTAGCAATTATTTTCTGCGTATTTTTCTCTCAATTCGTTACAGCTTCACTGATGAGACCATCATAACTAGTATTTAGAGAGAACTAGAGAGGAATTTGCAGAGAATATACTGTCTGTCCTCTTTCTTAACTGTGGTAAAGAGAACAAAATAACTTTTCCAAATACTTGAACCGTAAAATTGTTTATTTTTAATATATATATATATATATATATATATATATATATATATATATATATTTATGTAACTAGGATGTCTTGGGGTGAGGGCTATTAAAAGTTAAACACAATAAGAAAAATAATGTTTTTTACATGGACTTTTTGTATAATATTATGTATTTCCAGCTACAGGTTTAATTTAAGACGAATAAAAGGAAAAACAGCATCTTTAATATGCATTTTTTCAGATTTTGTTAAATTTATACATATTTTAAACTTGTTGTTTAGTTCAGCATGCAAGCTAAAAGTTGATTGTTTCTTCGGATGGCTTTTAAGTTTTTTAATTATTCTTGTCGCAAATCTATTTTTGTTTTTTGTGACATGTACATCATATTGTGAATATTTAGGTCTAAATTATTGATTAATCAGGTTTCAGTCTACATCCAGTTGGTTAGCTCGTCGATTAAACTATTTTTATTTAATTCTTATTGTATGATCATTTTTCATTTGATTGGAGGTCTCCTCAAGCCAATTGTTTTATTAAAAATATTGAAGGGGAAAAAATAATAATTGTTTTTTATTTATTATGACGTAACTCTTATCTGTCATATAAGAGTAATTGGTTACCAGTTTAATTTTATTGGTTAAGATGTTTGAAAATGAGTAGCGTATTTATAGTTCACATTTCACTCCTATATCAACATAACTACCACTCTTCTGAAACTTTATGATTGGTTCACTTCGCCGAGCCCGACAAACTTTTTTATTTGCAAAAATTTTTGAATTCGGTGCATTTTCGAACGCGGGAAATTGATAAATTTGAACTGGTCAAATGGCATATATTTATCGGACAGTATGACCATTCGATTGTACAAACATTAATTAAAGAACTGTGAAAAAAAACAGCTGGTTTGTCATTGAAAAAAGTTCTTAAAGTGACCCTTAACCGAGATACAGAGCCCTACAGAGATACCCAGCAATTTATCTTATCGGCTCTAAGTTTTGACGCGTATAATTTAATGAAATTTTAATATTTTGTAGAGGCCATAAAAACTCATTAAACCATACTACAGTAGATGTTTTAGATCATCAGAGAAGTCAGGAATGGACTTGCAGCCATACTCGTTAGTCCTAATTTTTGACAGGTGTCCTTTTACAGAGCTGAAAACGGATTTTTAAAATACTTTGGTCATTCCTCTATAAAAAAGGTAGTCTAAATTTAATTCGATAAAACTAGCGGTTTTCGAAATAAACAGATTTTTATGCGAAACATTCAAAAATTACAAATGCTAAACACAATGTTAGTGTGTAGTATATATTGAATCGTAGTAGGCAATTAGACGCCTACGAACCATCTGGAATGTAATTCTCTGTCAACTTCTTCTCCAACTAGGCGACTAGAAGACCTAACTTCCGTAGCAATTAAATAGGGTCTAAAACTTAAAAAAAAACTCTTTTAATAAATTTTCCATTTTAAACCTTATATGGTTGCAGTTGTAGAAGCACTAAATTATCTTATTATTTTAGACATAATTACTGCATAAAATCAACTCAAGTATTATGTATTTTTAGTTTTAAATAATAAATTAAGAGGTTCCTCGTAAGTTTAAATATATTTAGTACCTTTAGAGAAATAAGGTTGTTTGATAAAATATTTTGTTAAAAAAATTCAATAAAAAATTTAAACTAGACAATTTTCAAAAGATATATGGTCTTTATGTATTCGATTTTTTAGTTCTAGTTTTTTTTATAACATATTATTTTAAAATAGTTTTACGAGCTTTAAATAGTTTGTTATCCTAGTTGGTAAGAGAGGGCGTACTATCTAAGTTGATAAAACAGGTTAGGTGTTATATTAGGCAATTTCAACACTCACTTCTGCGAGTGAGATTGCCTACTTCACCAAGGAATAGCCCTGTATGGCAATTCAAAAATAGTGTTGCGACATTTCTCTAACTATCTTGTTCTAGGATTTTCAGTTACATTTTGAGGCATTACGTTTTGAATACCTTAAATAAATTATGTGAAAACATAAAATTAAGGAAAAATTCTATTCTTTCCCTAAATACTTTAAATGGCTATTTTCCGAGTTTTTTTATTCTTTTTATTGGTTAATTTTTTATAAAGTTATTATTTTCGAAATTAGGTTTATTAGAGTAAATGTGATTAAAATAACGGCTAATAAGAGCGTGTTTAGTTGCTTTGGAATTATGGTACATCTTTAATTTCAAATTTCTCACTATAAATACTTTCATTTTCTCTTTATTTATTTTTGTTCGATGTAGTTAAGTGTTTTGAAAAACTTGTTTTGTTTAATATAATAAAAACTTTTGCTCAGTTAATCTCGCTGGCGCCCATATATAACAAAAGAGTCAAATAAGAACCTGATATTACCAGTTAGACAGCGGCTCTATCTGACTGTTAAAATTGTGTTTGTGTTATTCTTAAACGCTAATAATACTGGATAACAGCCAAAATGTATTTAAAATGAAATCTCCCTTTTCAATATTAGTTCAAGTTTTAGAGATACGTGATATAATGTCTTTCTATATATTAACAATGTAACCGTAAAAATGCACGTGGTATATTTCTATTATTATAACAATAGAGGAGTTCGACAAGGTCAAATATACGTTTTGTCCAAGCTAAGGAAATTTTACGCACCTTGGCAACACCGCATGTGGATCTTTAGGGATGACCCCCCAGGACTTAATATAACGGAGATAGCTATTTAAACCCGTATAAATCGACTTTTGTATTTGCTTTGTACTGAACAGCTCCTGTATACAAACAAATGACAAACGCCACTAATGTGAATATTACGGAATTGAATAGAAAATTCTCGAAAATTCTCTAAAAATGTAGAAGCCGTATTTGAATATATAGACAGCTACAAAGCGGAGGGTTTAGTCAGTCGAAGTTAGTGAGTTGAGTCGAATAGTTGAGATTATAAGATGTTTTGAAAATGTGTTAACAATTCAGATCACTTCTGTTATGTTTGTGGATAGGTGATCTTTGCGTCTCAGACGTGTTCTATTACCCCCTTGATAAAAAAGGCATATTAGCTTTATTTCGGTTCTGATATTGGGGAACAAGACAAACAGTGGATGCTACATATATGCAGTAATCCATACGCTTTAGGTTTGAGAAACTGATTAAATAGTAAAAAATGATCTATGTGGTTTGCCGTCCCAATAATCTGGAGAGAGCTTTCAAATCATATTATTGATTGATATTTCTGCATCACACCTCGTGTTGGGCAAGGCACAGGTATATCCAAGAAGAAAAAGTCGGTTATCAATTCTCCAAATATACCATCTGCCATGAGACCTGTGCCCCATAGTGACAAAGATACAACGACTTCTCAAGAAAAAGATATGCCATCAACATCAAGAAATCCTGATTTCACACCCAGCACGTTATACCGCCAATCGCACAAATTAACCCAATCAGAATTAAGCGATCTTGTGAGAGATTTGGGACTTCCAAAAAGTAAAGCAGATTTACTAGGATTAAGATTGCAGCAGTGGAACTTATTAGAAGACGATGTTTCAGAATGTGTTTTTTTTGTAAACGCCAGAAAGGCCTGACACCATTTTTAAACATAGAGACGAACTTGGTTTTCTGCAGTAACATGAGCGATTTATTAGAGACTTTAAATATAAATTACTGGCCAGAAGAATGAAGATTGTTTATAGACAATTCAGGTTAGTTCAATATTGAGTTTAAAAGCAGTACTGTTGCATATGGGAAATATTTTACCGCCTATTCCTGTTAGATATGCAGTTCACAGGAAAGAATCATAAAACAATATGAAGTACCTATTGACAAATATAAAATACGAGCATCAATGGCAGATCTGTGGCGACTTAAATGTGATTGCACTTTTACTTAGATTGCAGCTTGGCTACACCAAATTTTGTGTGAATGGGATAGTCGGGCAAAGGCACTTTATTACAAAAGAAAAGACTGGTCCGTTCGATAATCATTAGAGCCAGGTGATAAAAACGAACAACACATGCCATTGATAGACCCCAAAAAGATTTTGTTCCCACCACTGCATATCAAATTGGGCCTAATGAAAAACTTTGTGCAGGCACTGAATATATAAGGGTCAGCTTTTCAGTACCTGCGCCAGAAATGCCCAAGCCTAAGTGAAGCAAAACTTAAAGAAGATATTTTTTTTGGGCTACACATTCAAAATAGTCTGAAAGACAAACATTTTGACAGCACTCTATCAGATATTGAAAAAAATGCTTAGAATGACTTTCGCCTCGTGGTCACTAATTTCTTCGGAAATAAAAAGCTGACAATTACGTTACTCTTGTTGAAAATATGCTGTTATCGTATCAAGAAATGGGTAACAACATGTCTCGAATGATCCATTTCTTACACTCAAATCTGGACTTTTTTCTGACAACTGATGATGAGCACGATGAACGCTTCCATCAGGATATATCAACAATGGAGAAAAGGTACCAGGGAAAGTGGAATGCTTCCTTGCTTGCCGATTACTGTTGGACTTTTGTTAGAGATGCACCAGAAACAATTCACAAAAGAGAAGCAAAAGGACTGGATATTTAGTGTCTCTTCAAGTGCAAAAGTGTGTATTTTTATTATTTTGTTAAAAATAGAATAAAAAAAAACTTGTTTTTGAAAATTGCAACTAAGTATTTAATTTCATCGTCATTTTTGTGTTCAGCGCCACAAAATTAACAAAAAAAAATGCACTTTTCTTACAAGATACAACAAATGAACTAAAATTTATTGCGTAGTGTAATCTGTAGTCATCTAGTACCAAAAACTGCAAGTGTCTAAGAAAATCGATCAGACTTCCAGAGTGATTTTGTCATATTGGTGTTTATATATAGGTTAAGAGAAAATCTAATAAAAGGTCAGCAATAAATCGGATCGAAAGGGTGAGTCATTAGCTACCAAAGTGATCCGTTTGCAGCAGTTCACGATCTAAGTCCTTCACAACGTCTGCATCCCTATATGTGTATGTTTTATTTGTCCAGTGTGGAAATTAAACGAAGTTTATAGCAATTATTTTAATAACTATTAATTTACTACAATATAGTTTTGTGACTGCATAGCTAATGAGCCTAATATAAAAAAACTTAAATTATGAAATTCTTTAAAAAAAAATCTAAACTGCAATAGCGTGAATAATTTATATTTAATAGCTTAAAAGGTAACTTTCAGACGAAATAAAAACAAGTTTTTTTAGGTTATCAATTTTGTGCCATGTCATAGACTAAATAAAAAAAAGGGTTGTTAAAAGTATATTATTTTTGCTATTAAATTTGTTAACCAATAATGTGAGAAAAAATATTGCATTAAAAAAATTAAAAAATTATGGAAAGCCAAGGAGAATAAAATATACACAAGGTTCTTGGTAAGTAAATATCAAAAACTCCGCAATGTATAGAAGGCTTTAAAAAGACCATAGTGTTTCATAAATTTTTTTTTCCTAAGGTGTCTCGTAATGGAGACATGTGATCAGAACGGGGTACTCGATGATTAACATTTTGGGTTGTAGCTTTAGAGCAGCTTTGTATAATTTAATGAACTTTTGGCGTGCTCCATAGTGAATAAAGGCTCACGAATCCAGGATATAAACAATCTTTGACGGTACCAAGGAAAGATTTTCAAGAAGGATTTTTTTATTTTTAACAAAATAATAAAAAATACATAAATTTACACTTGTAGATACATTAAATATCCTGTCTTTTTGCTTTTGTTTTGTAAATTGTTTTTGGAGCATCTCTAACAAGAGTCTAACAGTAGTCGGCAAGCATGGAATCATTCCACTTTTCCTCCCATTTTCTCACATTTCTTGATTCGCTGTGCTCATCACTTTCAGCTTTGCAGCTGTTAGGAAAAAAGTCCAGATGTGAGTGTAAGAAATGGATCTTTAGAGACATATTGTAACCCATTTTTTGATATGATGACAATATATTTTTAATAAGAGTAATGTAATTGTCAGCTTTTTCATTTCCGAAGAAATTAGTGACTACGAGGCGAAAGTCATTCCAAGCATTTTTTTCAATGTCTGTGCTGTCAAAACGTTTGTCTTTTAAAATATTTCGATTCTCTGGTCCAACAAAAATACCTCTTTAAATTTTTGCTTCACTTAGCCTTGGAAACTTCTGACGCAGGTACTAAAAAGCTGGTCCATCTGTATTCCGTGCCTTAACAATTTTTTTCATTAGGCTTAATTTGATACGATTGGGGTCTACCATTGGCATATGTTGTACATTATTTTTACGTGGCTCTAATGATAATCGAACGGGCCAGTCTTTTCTCTTGCAATGAAGTACCTTTACCCGATTGTCCCGTTCACACAAAACACAACAAAACTTGGTATAGTCTAGCTGCAACCCAAGTAAAAGTGCAATCACCTTTAAGTCACCATAGATCTGCCATTGGTGCTCATCGAATTTTATATTTGTAAAAAGGTACTTCATTTTGTTGTATGATTCTTTCATGTGAACTGCATATCCAATAGAAATAAATGGTAAAATATTTCCTATATGCAGTAATACTGCTATTAAACTCAATGTTGAACTGTGCATAAATAGTTTCCATTCTTCTGGCTTGTAGTTTATATTCTAAAGCCGCCAATAAACCGCTAATGTTATTGCAGAAAACCAAATTCTTTTCTATCTAAAAAATGGTGCTAGGTTCTTATGGCGTTTACTAAAAACACATACAGAGACATCGTCTTCTAATAACTTCCATTGCTGTATCCTTGATCTTAGTAACTCTGCTTTATTTTTTGAAAGTCTCTCACAAGATCGTTTAATTCTGATTGGGTTATTTTATGCGGCTGGCGGTATAACGTGATGGGTGTGAAATCAGGATCTCTTGATGTTGATGGCATATTTTCTTCTTGAGAGATCATTGTATTATTATTATCTGATTCATAAGTGAATGTTTCTGGGGGTTATGGAATACGAAGTTCGTCACTATGAGGCATAGGTCTCATGGCAGGTGGTATATTTGGATAGTTGATAACTGACTTTTTCTTCTTGTATATATCTGTGCCTTGCGCAACATGATGCGAAAAATAGTAATCATTAACATGATTTGAAGACTTTCTCCAAATCATTGGGACAGCAAACCGCATCGACCGTTTTTTACTATTTAACCGATTTCTCAGGCTTGAAGCGCATGTATTACAGCAAATATGTGGCGCCCACTGTTTGTCTTGATCCCCAATATTGCAACCGAAATAAAGCTGATATGCCTTTTTTATCAATGGGGTAATAGACTGAGATGCAAAAGTCACCTCACCACAAACATAATAGAAATGATCTGGATTGTTTACACAGTTTCGAGATATCTTGCAATCTCAACTAGTCGATTCGACCCACTAACTTCGACTGACTAACCCATCTGCTTTGAATCTGCTTATATATTGAAATACGGCTTCATTTTTAGAGAATATTCGAGAATTTTCTATTCAGTTCCATAATATTCGCAATAATGGCGTTTGTCATTAGTTTTTATACAGAGGCTGTTCAGTCCAAAGCAGATATTAAAGTCGATTTACATGGATATAAATGGCTCGTTGAATAAACAAGTCATTTGAAACCCCACTAGAAAAGAAATTATTCAGGATTTAGATCAGGAGGTCTTGGTGGCCATAAAACAGGTCCGCTTCTACTAACCTATTCATTACCACTTACTGGACACCTTGTGTATAATCACAAACAATGTTGGTTATAAAATCATTATGCCAGCTTATGTATGTATATTGTATAGTTAGTAAGTTTTAAGTAACTTTTTCTCTGTACCGATTTTTTTTGTCATATTTGGTACATTTGGCTGTTTTCCGTTTTTTTTTAAAGAGGTTTAATTTTTCAAGCATTTATACAATAAAAAGAACCAATTAAGACATCTTACCATTATTTTTTTGCTATAATATAATTTTAAATAATACAAATTATAGTATTACAATCAGAAAATAAGTTATAGTAAATAAAAAATATAAAATCGTATTTTAAATTTGTAGGCATATTATAAAGATCGGGTCCTAAGTGATGTTAAGGTCTTCTGTGTTTTCCATAAACTTACCGAGAGTGCGAGCGGTTTCAAGTAGCACTGTCTTTTGCTTAGCCTAAGGTGAAATTCCTTGATAGTAAGCAGAAGACTCTTTGGTACTACGCCGGTTGTTGATAGAATTATGGGGTTCGTTCAGGCGCTATTTATTCTCTACTCTTTGCTTATTTGTTCTTCCAGGTCTCTTTATTTGGCGATCTTTTCATTATGCTTGTCCCTTAGATTGTTGTTGTTAGGTATGATGAGTCCTATTAGTGTAGCTAGCTGGGATGTTTTATCCATTAAAATGAGATGTGGTCAGTCATATGTAACTCTGTTAGCATATTTCGATCCCAGTATAGTTTGAACTCGTTGTTATCTAGTACAGGTTCTGGGTGGGCATTTTCGCTACCTGCAAAGTTTGAATTTCTCCGCCAACTCTGATGAATGCTCTTCCCAGCTGAATAGTGTCTCTTTTTGTATCCTGATGTGGCAAATGCTTATCATTTTCGTGTTATGTACTTGATTGCCTCTGATATCGATATTCATATCAGCAGTAATAGTTCTGAATCATAATTCAGATAGTTTTTCGTTAAGATAGGTTCTTGGATAGCTAGTAGAAAGCCATTTGGTTTCAGGAAACATTTATCAACTAGTAGTTCGACGCTAATGGGTCGACATTTTTCTGGTCGTCCTCGTTTTGGGCGTTGTCCATGAAGTTGGTTCTGTAATCAGGCTTGAAGCTCGGTCTGATTGGTGATGAAAAGATGAGACGATAGTTCGTGTTTCCCCTACAGTGGAAATGTTGTGTCATTTGTCTCATATATCGTCAAGTGTGGCACAAAATACTATGCTAGCCTGTAAAAATATGAACGTAAGTTTCTAATTTGTTAATCTAGTTGCTTACCAATATTCAACAATCTTCTTCCTATCTTTGTAGCATTGTTTATTTATTAACACTCTCACGATGATATTTGTGTGTCTTTGTCATGACTATTCTGACTTTTACCTGCACAATTTCTATGTCCACGATGCTCCATTTCACAATTTTAAAAGAGTAACTGAGTTCAGAGCACGTATAGGTGTTGAGCTCCTCCAATAGTTTTTACTGTTTAGGTTGGTGCGTAGTACCTGGCTAATAGCTCGTTGATTAATTCAGTCTGTTTAGTTCGTTGGTCAATTTCGAACACAGAACAGTTAAACGATTGCTCCAATGGAGGCAGAACAGACCTAGAGATACTTGGATATGAAATAGGCATTTTTTCCAAGTATCTGTAGGTCTGTTCTAACTCCATTGCCACAATTGTTTCAACGTTCTTCATCTCAAATATTTCCAGTTGTATCTTTCCTCTAGTTGTGTTTAAAATGCGGAATTGAACAAGTTCGAACAGCAATCCTGTATTCTTGGAGAGCTCTTCCACAATTTTGAGTATCAAACATCCTATTATTATTAAATTGAAAATGGGATAACTATTATAAGAACTATAATAAAGTTACGTAATAGGGGTGAATATCTTTTATCTATCAGCAGTGAAGTAAAACCAATCCAAACGCTTATAAACAATCGAAAGAGAAACAAAATCAGCTAGCAATATTAACAATGCCAACACGGACTACAGGTTATTCCAAAATCCCGCAGTCTTTTTCTTATTCCGCAGCCACTATTCAACCAATGTTGGATATAGGTCTAATCTTTCTCATCCATAGTTTACCTGCTATGATTTTAATGTCGTTGAATCATCTCTTTTGTGGTATTCCCACATCTCTCTTATTTCTCCTTGGCCTTCAGAAAGTTACTCTATGAGTCCACCTCATGCTCTATAGCTTAGTGACATACCTGGGCACTGATACCTAAGACTATTTAAACTTGTCATGAAATCTCCTACTTATGTTTTCCTTGTATTTCCTTTTTTTTATCTTATTTCTAAGCATGATTTCCGACATATGGTGCTCCATGGTTTTTTTAGGCAAATCTAAGTTTTTTTTTATCTTCTTTTTCGTTAAGCCTAATATGTCTAACCCATTTATAAATACCGGGAATAACATCATCCATCAGCTGCTCTCATCCATTAATGGATAAAGGCCTTCTCTATTTTCCATTGATTCCTATCCTGAGTGGTGTTGACTCCATTTCCCACTATTCTTCTGATGTCATCGCTTCATCTATACGGCGGTCCGCCCCTACTCCTCTTGTCTTCTGTGGGCCCCCCTTTTATATCATAGAATATTGGACTATATGGCCTGTCTATCTACCTTTAGATTGCATTATTTTTTGCCTAATATTTACTACTTTTGTTTGCTGTCTGATAGTAATGTTTGTTATTCTATCTTTCCTTGTGATATCCAGCATGGCTCTTTCCATTATCCGTTGCAATATTCAAAGTTTATTTGCTGACTGTCTTGGTGCCATATGTGGCCACCAACAAAACGACTTGTTCATAGACTTTTCTTTTTAGGCACATTGGCATATCACTCTGTAACATATCTCCTGCACGACAGTGTATTTCATGGGTTTGATTATCTTCGTTAATTTGTAATTCATAACTCAAATTCTTGTAATTATGAACTTGCTCCATTTCGCTTTCATTAAACGGGTTGTATACAGTTGTCAAAAGCTCATTTCTTTAGGTTTAAAGGTATCTTTTAATATTTACAAATAATATTAAGCTTATCAAAAGCTGCCCATGCCAAGAGTATTCTCTTCTAAGTTCTGCTGTTCAGTTTTCTTTTTCTATCTTGATAGTGTAACTTAAATATATTAGTTTACATTTTCTCTCCTATATCTTTCTAAATTACAGGTATAAATGAAATATTAGCTTAAAAATTAAAAATAGTTTTATGGATTTTATCTTGTAGCAACGAAATAGATATAAAAAACTCAGAAAGAACTCTTTTTAAACAACCGAATTATATCTAAGATTGTATTTTTGGTACAAAATGCCTGCCACTTTACACAACATATTTATTCACGATCTAGAAAGTATTTTTTCTGTTCTGTTACCAATCGGACAATTTAGCAAAGAAGCGCTGAATGTTTGATATAAATAATGATGTAAAAATATATAGAGTTTTAAAGAAAAGAAATATGCAATTATGTGTTTATTAATCCTTTTCGATTCATTAGTTTGATCTGTTCGTAAACTGACTAAGGAAAAATCCATTTTAGATACACCTAATATAAGTTATTTGTAATATCATTCTTGCTAAAAATACAAAACTTTAAAGACTTACATTTGCCAGTTTCCTAAAAGATCCAAACTGATAGTTTCAAAATATATAATGATCTGAAAAATACTATTGTTTTCAGTTAAAGTTTATAACATTTAAACAGCCACAAAATCAGCACAATAATAAACATTATGCTGCTACAAACATAAATCACCGAGGACTAAAAAGTAACGACAAATATTAATATTGTGTTGTAAACTAAAAAGTTCTAACAAGAAATATTTCAAATGATGACTTTATTTTATTTTACTTTCTATCTTACATGCATTAGCTAATAATACAGCGTAACTAATATAACTTCCATAGATATTTAAATTAGATAACTCCCTAATTCACATTAAATATACCATGACAAAAAGTATTCATAGAATTTATGGTAAGTTGGAGAATAATGAGATCATGTACGTTTGTGATTCGCCACACGTTATATTTTTATAGTCGACTTCGTAACAACATATTTTTACTGATCTCTGTTGGAATTTTGCGAATTGGTAAAGTTAATCTATTTGTACTAGAACATAAGTCTATTTTAATCAGACAATAATTCCAAATGTGTATTTAAATATTTTGTTTATTAGTTGAGATAGAGGCCAACATAGGCACCTACGGTTGTTGATGAATTTTTGAAATAATAGAAAAAAAAACACAGTCTTGTTCAAAAATGTTTAAGATTTGTGTTTTCTTTCTATATAACGATAGTCCGGACAGCTGTTAATAATTTTTGAAGACAACTTATTATTTACTAGTTACTTTGTAATATTTCAATTCATTCACGGCTAAAATATCGATTTTTTTCTTGTCGTGGATTTTGTTGATATAAAAAATACTCAAGAAGAGACATACATATTTTCGCCATTTACTGTGGAAATTTTTTTACAAGGCCAACTGAACCTAAAAATTCATGTAAATTATTTCTCGCAGAGTTATGTTTTATGAAAAGCTATTTTTTCATTAGTTTGGATGAAACTGACCATGAGTTCTTGTATATGTAGATACATTCTTATGAGAGGAATCTATAAGATGCTACAAGATATCACCATCAACACACAATATTATGATTTATGGATGTGAATTAAATATTTAAAATATCTATCGATTGCTTATCAACAGAACCAAAAGAACCCAATAACGCACATTTTTGGAAAGCTCGAGAAAAAAACAGTGGGATGTTCTGAGTTAATAGTAACAGTGAAGCTGCGTATCAGCTGGTGCTTTAATTAGTTCACAAAGCATCAATAAAAATGTAAGGAAAAATAAATTAAAAGCCAAAATTATATTTATTTAAAAACTCCTGAACAGGTAAATAAATTTAATTAAATAATGATATTTTGTAGATTTTCAAACTAATTAGAATTTGCTTTTAAATTGAAAACATTTGCTTCCATTACCTCTGATGCTACAGATAATTTAATAGTAATAAGTAGAAATTTAAATATATTCTCAAAAAGCTTTATTAAAACTGAAATCCCTCGGCAAATTAATACAAAATAATGATTTGCTTATTACCTATTGACAATTACACTTTTATCCCGTACTTATCTACTGCATATAGTATCCCCTTCTAAAGAATATTAATACGTTTGCATGCTATTCATTGTGATCAAGAAAAAACCTCTTCCGATTGGTTATAAATAAACAAATGCGAAGAGTCGAATGTATCTTGTATCAAACTCACAATCTTCTATCCGAGATTTTAGACGTAGAGAGGGAAAGAGATAAGGAAGTTGACGAACTTCAGGCGAGAAGGGAAAGCAAACTGCAGATAAGGTTCTTTTTTATTTAAATATAGAATTTTATTGATGATTTGGCCTTTGCCTACATTTCTTCATCTATTAATCTTACATCTATATATATATATATATATATATATATATATATATATATATATATATATATATATATATATAAATATATATATATATATATATATATATATATATATATATAAGAAGTTATCGTCCGTGTAATTTTAAAATAAAATATGAAATTCTCGGCTATGCGGACAAAGACCATTGATAAAATATTACTCTCACATGTGATGGCGCGACGGTAAATTAAATAATGGTTTTGATAAAAATTGTCAAGGATAGAGTATCTATCTGTACTTCAAGTCAATTTTCAAGGTCATTTGAAGGTCAAGGCATTTTTTTTAATGGAAATCTCATTTTTTATTGCAGAAATGAAACGCGAGGAAAATTTTCTATCCAATGGTGGGAATAACATAAGGAATAAAATGACAGCTAATAATCGTTTGAAGGTCAAAGGTCCTCAAATTTTGAATGAGCCAATAATTCGGAAACTAAGAGTGACGGAGAAAAACTTTTTCTACAAAAGTTTCTGAAAATCAAACAATGTATATTAAAATGGTCCTAAATTTAACTTTGACTTTGATATTGGAGATCATATCAAGGTCAAGATAACTTTTTAAATGGGACCTTGTACTTTTGATTCCAAAAATGGAGCTAGCGGAATATTTTATGATCAGATATGAGCCCGAAATGATTTCGAAAGTCAAGGTCAAGGTCAATTCAAAGTCAAATATTAAAAAACTCCGGAATGGTAGGTTAGTAAGGATTATTCAAGGCTTAGGGGAGAATTAGAGTACTGGAGGTTTGGATGGAAGTGAAAAATTTGTCTTGTGGAAATGATCTTTATGACCTCTTGAATTTTGCAGGTCATCCACAATGTGAAACTGCGAAAAATACGCCAAACTAGAACAGCTGGAAGATCTTGAACTTCAATATCCTTGAAAATAAGCTTGAAAGTCAAGTTTGTCAAGGTTGTCAAAATTTGTGCATTTCATCTAGTACTTGTTGAAGGCATCTTCATCATTTAAAGTGCTCAGAAAACCACTAAAATTCGATAAAAACTTCTGGGTGCATTTCAACCGTTCAGCCTTCCCAGGATAGAATAATGAATTTTAAAATACCATTTCTGACGTAAATTTTCCTGTTCTTTTCGAATGCGATATCAAAAATGGAAGAGAAAATAGTTTAGATCGCTCACATATATGCATTTTATCTACCTGTCGAAAGCGCAGTTTCACGTAGTGGATGACCCGCAGTTTTCAAAAGGGACTCACTGAAGGTCATTTCCGAAGGAAAAATTTTTCACTCTCATCCAAATCCCCAGTACTTTAATTTGCCTTGAACAATCCCCAATATACTGCCATTTCGAGATTTTTTGATATTTCACTTTGAAATGGCCTTGACCTTCGAAGTCATTTCAGGGTCATTTTCGTTCGTAAAATATTTTGCTATCTCCATTTTCGAGGTCAAAAGTATGGGTTTCTATTCGAAAAGTTATCATGACCTTCATATGACCTTCAAGATTAAGGTTATGGTCAAATTTAAGGTCACGTCAACATACAAGGTTTGATTTTTAGGGAGTTTTGTAGAAAAAGTCGTCAAACGCGGACTGCTGCGTGTAAATACTTATTCACACAATTGTCCATGTTGTTATTTGAAGTGTTAATATAACTAAGTTAGCTGCTAGTTTCTGAAAAAACAAAACATTATCTCAGCTTTTAGGATACTTAGTGTGATACCAGCTTGGGCTTAAAATTTGTAAAAAATATCACATAAAGTTAATAAAAAAAAATTTTTTTTAATCGCATTTATACTTGTCTCAAAGTTCTAGGTGTTTATAACCAAAAACAGATCCTCTTTTACAAAGGTTTTTTTGCAATAATTTTTGACAAAATTGATATAAAACATTATTTACATCAAAGTACAAGTCTACAAGAAAACGTAGAGGTTTGGAAAATTTCTGCGTCTATGTAACTGTATGTAGAACAATTGTTTAAAAATTGGACCTTTAGGATAAACAATTACAATATCACATAAACTAATCGACTGACTGGGCCCTATGTTTGCACACTTTTAAAGAACCCTTTTACCCACTAAAAAAAGGTGTTACTTATGACTTGTGTTTATTATTGCAAAAGTTATTAATTTTATTTATAAAAAACCAAGAACTCATGATTATTTCTTTGCAATTTTGACGTTCAAAAGCTTAAATGAAAAGTCCCTTTATTACATCACATTTTCATCTATGACGCAACTGAAATATTTTATACGCAAAAAGGAACTTTTGACTCTGTTATGCTCAGAATCTCATTCTCTACAAAGCCATAATTTTTGAGATCTGTTAAACATTTATCCACGATGTTAAACAAAATGACTGGACTATAAATATTGGCAGGGAGCTCAGGAAATGAGGCGTGCCAAAGAAATCCGTACTAATAAAAGCCGCACCAGGAAGTTCCTCTCTGAAGAGAAAAAACTATCGGTCGTAATAGGACTACTCCAGAAAGCAAGACAAGTATATGTAACGAGGCTGCTTGGAATCATAACAGCGATCAGTATCGAATGAGAACGAGCCCAAAAATGGTTTTAAATGAAAACGGTT
This sequence comes from Diaprepes abbreviatus, assembly GCA_034092305.1. NCBI lineage: Eukaryota > Metazoa > Arthropoda > Insecta > Coleoptera > Curculionidae > Diaprepes > Diaprepes abbreviatus. The sequence continues at coordinate 6,926,108 of JASJET010000210.1, read as the reverse complement.
TAGTGGGAACAGTACAATGTTATGTAAATAAAAATGTTTTTTGCTATATAATACTGTTTACGCATTATCTATTATACCTTGTGATTACATATTTCATAAATACACAATTCTTCGGTCTAAATAATACCATTATCAAAGTATTTACTCGCCAATTATCTATTCTTTGTTACTATTTTTTTTTTTCAATTTGTTTCCCAATTTAATAAAAGTTTGGCTTAAAAACGAAAAATGGACCCTCAAGAAAACGTTAAGTAATACCTATTATTAACCACGACCTAGAAGCTCGTTTTTTAATTTTATTAAATTATTATTTTTTTTTTTTATTGTAAAGTATTTCATGCCAGTGGAACAGTCCTAGTTAATTAATCAGGCAACTGATTAAAATATTAACTAGTACGATTATTATCGGTTATAATATTTAGAGAACGTATGAACTACTTAAAATAATAATAGGAAAAATGAGAGATTTATGAAATAGGTCTTAAATATCATGAAAAACATGAATATATTTATTGTATTTGCGAAAAAGTTGTGCTAAAATTTTTACTAAATGATTTGTCGAGCTTTTCAAAGTGCATCGGATCAAATCACTCGGCATATATATATATATATATATATATATATATATATATATATATATATATATAGCACTACAACGGCATAATGTGGAGCCGCATAAACATATATACGCCATCCGGCGGGAGGTCGGCGAAGCCGCGTTCAGTATTTGCATGCCTCCTTCCGATATGTCCTTTGCACAGCCAGGTGCATGTCGGTACCCTGATGAGTCTAGTAGAGATGAAACATGTACCCCTGCCGTATCACTGTAGTGGGGAGGGTAAGTTTTGACTTTCTTCTCGATATAGTGGTACAGGTAGGCCATCATCTCGATGGTGGTGTAATAGGATGAATTGTGTTCTATAGCAATTCATTCAAACTGTGCAACCTCTAACACGGAAAGGATATGATTGAACGAAGTTTGCAATTACTGTTCGCATTTTACTTCATCTATTCACGGAGTTGCATATAATTGTGATTTCAGCACTACAACGGCATAATGTGGATATATCCACTGCTTTTGCATCTCACATGGAGGAATCCGTGAAAGCCGAATAAACATATATATATAACCGGAAAGGGAGAAACCTAAGCGACTGGCTCGAGAGATCCAAACCACGCTCTCTCTGGTTGAAAGCAGCTCTAGATGATGTTGTGCATATTGACAACGTCACGTGAAAAAAAAAACAATTTAGGTAGATCGGAGATACAAATATTTTTCGTAAATTATGTTAGTTTCCTGAGATATGAGTTTCTTATCTCATCAGTTTGCGTTGCACTGACAGTACAGATATTTCGCTGTTTCTTCTGTACTATCACTGTTGATTTTGCCCATTTTTTCAGACGGCATCTTGGAAGTTCAAGTCAAAAACTCTCAATTTTTTATCTTACACAGACACCTCTTTTTTCATAATGGCATAGTGTCAGGATGGATAACTGAGCTACCAAATTGTTTTTTTCACGTGACGTTGTCAATATGCACAACATCATCTAGAGCTGCTTTCAACCAGAGAGAGCGTGGTTTGGATCTCTCGAGCCAGTCGCTTAGGTTTCTCCCTTTCCAGTTAACACGTACGTTGTATTAGTCGTTTAAGCATCCGATGAAAAAAGTTTATTTAAATCTCTGAGTGAAGTTGTTATCCTTGCGTATAGATATATAAGGAAGAAAGCGTTAAATACATCAATGAATTCATACTGTTCTCTCAGAAAAATCGTAACCTTCTGTGGCTTCTATTCTCTACTTATGCTAATAATTCTCAGCAGTTTATGCCTATATTCTCTCTGTCAATTTGACACGTTCTGTTTTTACAAATTCTAAACGAATTTGAAAGCAAATTTTTCGGAGATAGAGGGGGTTCAAATACTTTTTGAACACCCTGTATATTGAATGAATAAATGCATGAAATAGGGGTGGTGATACTAGATCATCGATGCTTAGGCCGCCATTGGATCCTTTACATACCATAACTGCAGGTTATTCGAGGCCGATCGTTTTTGCGAATCCAAGCAGCCTCGTTAGTTGAACTTGCCTAACTGTTTCCGGTACCAAAATTGTATTTTCGAACTATCTCTGTCTCAGTCCGTTGAGTACTAGGCACTCTCTGAGGACATGGTCAACAGTTTCATCCTCCTCCAAACACCGTTTGCATGTCGGGTCGTCTTCGATACCGATTCTATGAAGATGGCCCCTGAAGTGACAATGTCCTGTCAACAATCCCACCACAATTCGCAGCTTTTTCCTTCCCAAGGAGAGAAGCTCCTTAGTACGCTGTACACTAGGCCCAGTTATATGTTCCTTAGCACACCTCATTCCAGGAGCTCCCCTCCACGATTCAATAAATTTGCTTTCCAGCAACGATTTTAATTTCCTTTTGCCAATAGTAATTGGGACAGGTGAATTGGTTGGGGTCCAGACGGTTCGATCGCCGAATCCAACTTTGTCAGACGGTCTGCTTCCTCATTCCCGCGTATGCCCGAGTGACCCGGGACCCATACGAGTCTGGCTGTGTCGCCGTTCCTTGTCATACCGTTTAGTACATGCTTGCACTCAGACATGTCGCGAAGTTACGACACTGGACTTCAGTCCCAATATCGCAGCCCTACTGTTTGAACATATAACCCTGTATATTATGTATGTATATAATGTAAATTGTAAATATTTTCATAACGGCTATTTTTTTCTTTGAAATTTAATAAGTGTCAAAATTCTAAAGAAAATCTATAAAAAGGAATAAGACACCCGTCCAACATTATTTTTTAAACTAAATTAATCGTTAAATTAAAATTTTTTATTTATTCCTACAAAATAAAGTCTTGTATATTCTGTGACTTGAAATACAAGTTTTATTTATTTCATGATATTTTTAGGTCTTTAACCATTCTTTCCAGTGTTTCTTCCAGTCAAAGTAGAGCACATTTCTTGTCATCTTGTTTTTTTTTTAAGAAATTTTCACAGTCTGTTGAAGTATTTTATATACGTATTTTCATTTTTAAATTCTACTAATCTTTATACTTCTATAAAAAATATCTTCAAATGATATCTCAATTCACTTTACATATATTATTTTTTAAAAGGTAAACATAAAAAATGCTAGATGTAATCTACTTCGTGCACAACGAAGCATTTGATGATCTACAAAATAAACGGAGTACTTAAATAACATTTATAAAAAGCTCGAATTTTTCCATTCTTTGGGGACTCACTTATCTAAAAAAATCGAACGTTGTGATTTCCTGCAAAATATTTAATATTTTAGTAAATTTTAATAAGATACGATATTTAATTTTGATTAAAATTTACTAGGTTTAAACAGAGATAGGTAAAGATCGGCTGTTTTTCGACTTCTTGGACATAAATATAAAAATATTTTATTTATGTCACTTTTTTGGTCCTTGAATTTACTTCAAGTCTTCAAAAAGATATGTTTTGTGATTTTCTAACATTTGTTAGATTTAGCTTTTCTGTTTGTGTAATACTAATGCTCTCGATGAACCAGAATAAACTAACATATACCAAAGACCTCAAACTGTATTACAAAACACAAAAATTATTTTCATTTATCGAACACCCTAAAGTGATATAATCAATATAAGTTTGAAAAAAAGTTGAGAATTGTGAAGAACAAAACTTGTTAGACGAATTATTTATACGATCTACAAGAGTAATTTTCATACAATTTTTACATAAAAGTTAAGTTAAAAAGCTGAATTAAATATAAACACAAAAGAATGGCTTAAATAAATTTATTTTTATATATGTGTCCGAGGGGATGAAAAACAGCTGATCCTTACCCATCTCTGTTTTTGTATTTTACTTAATTTGTATATTACGTCTTAAATGTGGATCTCAGCAGATGGCGCGTAACGCGGTCACAGAAATTAGTGTTAAGTAGTGGCCTCTTCATCTCTACATTATTTACCCTATGCTAGGGAAGCACGAAACTCTGGTATATACCAGGCCTATCCAACCTTGATTGAAATAATCGCAGCTGTCAATACTGTCATCCACAGGAATATCTGACTAATCAGAAAATTTAAGTAAAGTTTAAATCCAGGAATTTGAATTAAGCGGTTTGTCAATTTATTTTACCAATCATGTCGTTGCATTCTAGCTCAAAGATGGTAATCCTTTTTTCCCATTTCGCGAAGCCGCGTTCGTTATGTCGTAGTTGGGAAAGTTTTATTGTCTGTTTTCAGCAATTTACTTGTGTGGTGAAAAGAAAATATGGTTGAAACTACTAATAAGATAATTTAATTACGTTTTGGTAAGTATGAATTGTTTATTTTGTGTATTCGTGGTGAACAGTGTTTGCATATGAAGTTTCTTAAACATGGCGATAATATTTTAGGGTGTATAAATTTTTTTCAGAAAAAATTAGTCAAATAATATAGTTATATTTTAACACAATATAATTATAATATAGTAGTGTCAATTTTAAGGTAGTTACTTACTACACCAATATCATTGAACAGGAGAGTTGAAACTTGAGGCTCAGTGTAAAAAACTGCAAAATTGTTTATAAAGAATAATAGTTTATTTTATATAAAACCACAAAAATATTAATTTAGATATTTAGTGGGATATTTTAGTGGTTGGGGTTATGCCTAATAAAGTATAAGAGTAGTAATGTTTTTAAGAGCTATACCGATTTTTAAAATAAATATACTATTTTTTATTCGCATGGTAATTAAATTTATAGAATAAAAAAACGTAAAAACTAAAAAGAGTAAGGGGCACATTCACCACTTTTCCACTATTACGCTATATAATTAATTCAGCTTTATTTTTTACTTGTTTTAGATATTTATATATTGACTTTTGTACCCGATTTGTGATATTTCTTCATTTTGTTAACGTATAAGATGATTCTGTCTAATTTTTATTTTGTTTCATGTCAAATGTCGACTGAAGTCCACCATGATTTAAGGACCTGTACTTGAATAAGTACTCTACTTAATGAAGATTTTTACCTGTACCTTGATCTCGACATCGACTATGACTTTACATTTGTGCGGTGCCAAAGAATTCAAGTTCCCTTTTTGTTTTTGATGATATTTTATTTTTTCTATATAGTCATTTAAAATATATTTTATATTATTATTTATGTTGTTATATAGGAAAATATTTTTTCTAAAGGCAACTAGAAATTATTATTATGTTTTTAAAGAACTTTTTTTTTTATTTTGAAAAACACATATGCTTTTAAATGTGGAGATTTGAGACAATTAGAGCAAAGTTGTGAAATTTAGTTGCTTTGCTCTGTTTTTTTTGTTTCTCTATTTAGGATCAAGGGTGCATATAATATGTGTATAAAACTGTAGACCTTATATAATTATTCTATTTTTGCTCTTTAATATGAAACAATATGTCCCTTAAAATTTATATTTTTGTTTTCTGTTATTATTTATAAGTAACCTAGAAAGCTTATATTAATTATATATATTTGTTGCTATATTGAGAAAAAATATTTTTTGTTTAATGAATACTGTTTAATTTTGTTGTATTTATATATGATTTTAAATGTAGACATTGGGGGAATTTAGGGAAAAGTTGTGAAATACTTGGCTTTGCTCTGACTGTATTTATGACTCGACACTTCATGTAATGTGATTTTTTTGTTTAAAGGAATTCAGTTTTTCATTGTTTGCAAGATAGCAAGGCATTAACATTTATAACTTTTTGTAAGTTATTAAGAAATCTTTATTTTTTGCCTTATGTTTTCACCAAAAATAGATTGAAATTATTATTTCTTTGTTCATATACTAAAATCGTTATAAAGAATATTTCGTATTTGTATATGTGACAAAACACACTTTTTGAAATTTATAGAATCCTCCTATCGACTTGTTTCGGCTGTATATTTTTTTTTTGTTTTTTTTTTCTGTTTAACATATCACGTTTTTTCAATAAATTTTATAAAACATACCCTAATCTTTACAAAAATATGATTGTATGATAATCTTTACAATTTCAAACTATCAATTTCAACAATTTAAATAGTTTTAAGATTAAAATGGTTTTGATTTTCTTAATATAACTTCAAAATGCAACATAACAAAACAAGAATATATGAAATCAGAAATAATGCAAGAGAGATTTGTTAAAATGAATATAGCAAAAATATTTTGTTTATAATAATTGAAATATTAATTTTTGCAAGTTTTGATCAATTTATCAGAACTGTAATTTATAAATATTCAGAAAATATAAATCTAACAAAAAACTATTTTGTGTTATTTTCCTGATTATGTATTATAACGCTTATAGTTTTGTTGTATTTATTTCTGTTAACAAATTTTTTTTATACGACAAAAGTAAACAAGTCAAAATATTAATATTTCTAAATAAATAAATAATAATTTTCCTCATTAGTTATAGCACCACCATTGGGGCCGACACCATCGATTTTTACGTCATAGCCGTTTCGACCAATTAGCACGTACATAACGTTTCTTATATTTCATGTTTTGTGGTCCATACTCGCTTACACAGAGTCAGGGGTCATGTCGTTCAGTTTTGATTCAGCTTCATAACTATATTTCAGAAACTAGCGAAACAGTTTTCGTAGTTAAATTGGAAGTGGCTAGGTTCGGATTTTCTAAAGATAGTTGGTTACAATTTATCGCGCCACCTATTTTATTATGTTACTCAAAAGTTATTTCACAAGCTAACAGTATTTTTTTTTAATATTAGCAATCACAAAGCTAAATTATATTTTCTAATATTCGACCTTTTTCTTAGCGTCAAAAAAGTCCTTAAAAACAATAACCTACTTAATAAATAATTAAAATATTATTTAATGTTTGTCAATCATTAAATGTTTCTTATATTATAATTAGATTCGATGCGCTTGAGCCGCGTGTTCAAAAGGAAAAAAATAACTATTCTGATTATTATCAAGAATCCTGCAAATTGGCATTACAATCGTGCTTAACGACAAGACGTTACTTAATAATTTTTTTTCGATTTTGGTTTTCCTAGAATAAATTGGATTGTTATTTTTCTCGTTATGCAGACATGAGTAATTTAAATAAAAGTGTAACAATTTCGGTATTTGGTAATATTGCATTCAATACTTTCACCAGTATTATAGGAAAAGTGCAGTGATTAAAGAACACTAACCACTAAAATAATTGAAAATATGTTATCAAATTTTTGTGGGTAGTAGAGATGGAAAATAATCGACAGCATTAACATCTCGATTTGATCAGGTTTCATCCTGTGGTGTTCAGATTATGGAACTCCTTGAGTTTTTTCTTCCCCCAAACCTCCAAATTTTTATTTGCTTTTCATTCATGCATGTTCTGTGAGTTTAAAAATATGTTATTATTGGCAGCATACAGTAGTTACTTAATCTTCTAATTTTTAGTGTCATTTCTTAAAGTCAATTTACTATTTTGAAATTCTTTCATTCTTTTCGGTTGATATGATTATATTACACGAATGCGTAAAAGACTTTTAAAAGATGGTGAAATATCGTTGAGCTAAGGTGAAAAATGTCATAGTTCAGAGATACACAAACGATTAAGTTCGCACACTATAATTTTTTGAATTTATTAGCCTACTTACTGTAAATCTACTATGTAAATATATTAACGAGGGTTCCTCGCGAGGGTCTCCTATAACATTGAAAACTAAATGAAAATATTTGACTTTTATCAAAAGTAATATGTAAAATTACCTGACTAATTTATTTTTCAGTTATTAACTTCCTCATTCCCATTCTTCGTCAATTCGGTGTTGATATTTACTGGCAAAACTGAATCGTTTGACTCGATGAGCTGCGAGTTAGGGTGGATAGAGGCTGGTCTTATTGACATAAATCACAATTACTCTTATCTACACAGAGCCGGATCCAGCATCTCTCTTTTTTTTTTTGGGGGGGGGGGCGGTGATATCACAAAAGTACAGTACGGCAAGCGAAAGCAAGTTGTCGACAGGGGGGAAGGAGAGACACCAGCAACCTTCCCATTTCTAGTGTAAAAGGCATTGTCGGGTTTATTTTTCTGAATTTGAAGCTCTTGGAGAGGGGGGATGCCAGCTGCATTCCTAGTATAAAAGGCAAAATCGGGTCTATTTTCCTGAATTCAAAGCTTTTGGGGGGCGGCTATAGCAATAAAAACAAGTTGTCAACGGGGGGGAATGTCAGCAGCATACACTCATTAATATAAAAGGTAGAATCGGTTCTATTTTCGTGAACTCAAAGCTCTTGGGAGGGGGGGGGGGGTGATCGCAAGCATACACATTCCTATACTCTATTCAAGAACTAGAGAGAGTAAAAAAACTGTTACCGAAACCTCCAATGTAGCTGCTCCAGTGCCGCAGGTAACTGAGGACTGCCGTAAATCTAATTATATTTAAATATTATAAGCTTTTATAAATTTACTGCAACAATAAAATTTTTGATAGTTCAATTTAATTTCTGTCAGTGAGCAAAGTACACCTTACATTGTGTCCTTAGTGATTTATCTTGTTTGCGCTTGTTTTTATATATTATTTGAGATTAGTAAGATATCCAAAACATTTATCTTTCCACCTCTGTATTTATTCCAAAATCGTTAAACCAAGGCTTTTTTCCTCAACGAAAAACTTATTACGATGAATGTTTATGATGCCTTAAGATATCAATATCTAGATAATAATGTTAAAGCTCTGTCGAGAAGTGTTCTAACATGACAGGAGTTGGAAAATCTACTATGTACCGAATACTGAAGGAGAAAAAAACGTCTAGAATTGTTAGTACTCCCAAGCCACATTCGATCACAGGCAGACGGAAAACCTCGTTGGAAGAAGATATGAATACTGCAATAAAAGGAGTTGTATCTACATTTTATTATGAGAAACAGATCCGAACCGTCGACAAATTTTAACTAAAATCCATGAAGATCGGGATTTAGCTGAAATTAAAAGAACTGAGCTCTGGAAATTGCTGAGGGAACTTAATTTTTGCTGGAAAAAACCAGATAGGAAATATTTTTATAATCGTCCGGAAATTGTCCGTTGGCGAAGGAAACATCTCTCTCAAGTAAAAGGTAGAGTTGTTAGAAATAACAACTTACAAAATTAGCAATTTAACTGAATTTTTGAAGGATTTTTTTGAATAAAGTTACTACGGAAAATTGTGAAAAACCCATATAATAAAAGAATAAAGCAAAATATGGAAATTTAATCTCATGATTGGTGAGATAGAGGAACCAATTATAATTAATTTGAGCGAAGATAGGTTCACTGACTTTGATTACGAATTAGATACGTAATGTTTACCAGTGTAAACAAAATTTATTATTTAAATTTTTATTTTTGTTGTATTTTATTGTATATGTTGTTTATATATATATATATATATATATATATATATATATATATATATATATATATATATATACTCTTTAATTTTATATATATTTAATTTCAATTAGCCGTATTTTTTTTTATTATTTTATTATTGTATTTGTGTCTTTTTCGTAAGCGTGTAGATTAACACGTTCATTTTATTTTTTAGGCTATCGGATTTCCACATAATAAAGTAAATTAAATTAGGATGTCAGTGCAACAGAAATAAAAATAAGTAGGTCTAATTTTAACTGTAACATATAAAAATAAATTACATTTGAATCCCTTTTAGTTTGGGAACACATTAAATCGAAAAAGTGGAGCTACTCACTTTAAAGCCGTCCAACATCCTATGGTTCCTAAGGGAAATAGGACTGGAGGACCTGCTCTAGCCGATAAGGTAACTCTTACGACTTGGCAGCAGTAGGGCGGCACAATAGATTTCCCATGACGAAGTGTACAGATCCCAGTTCTACGCACATTCATATATAAACACATTAAGATATTCACTAACTGAATTTAAAGCTTGACATTTTAGAAAATGTTTAAGTACAACTTTAAACTTTCTATCTTGCAAATGCCTGACCTTGCCAGGGAATGCATTGAAAATCTTTAGACTTATTAAGCTTATATTTATTACTTTTTACAAGATGAGCCATACGTATGGACATCAGAATTGAGTAATAAGATGTTGTTCTTATGAATTTTTAATAGTTGATGTAAAATGTATACGAACGATAGCCTTAAAACCTTGATATTTACAAAACAAGGCTTGCAATTAAAAAATTCGTTGTGGGCTGGATAATTACCCCGTAAGAGAGGTCGACATAAAAAAATTGAATTAAGAACTGTTTAAGGATTTAACACTTGCTTTAGTTTTCCTAAAATGGCGGTTGATAATTTAGCTCGCAGTGACTAGCTATATGTTGCTCAGCCCAGCGCAATGGTGATACCCAATATTTTGACGCAATTCCTCTCAAGTATATCAGGGTTTGTGGCGAATGTAATTTTTTTGTGTTTGTGAACTATTCAATTTAAGCCAATTATTCGAGAACTAGAATTCAGCTAGAGTTGCCAGAAGATCACTATTATGTTTTAGATGCCTATAAAATCTCGCAGATTACACTGTCCTGTCAGCAATTTCACTACAATACTCAGTTTTTTCTCTTTACGCAAAGAAGTTGACTTGGAAACATTTTCCTGTTTCGGTTAAAAAGTATCAAATGACCATTGTGTTCCAAAAAATATTTTTTTTCTGTAAACCATCAAAACACGAAATGTAACATTAACATATTATTTATTACATTTTTAAATACTTTACTTCAGTTTCACATTTCAATAGCTTTAGTTTTATACATGTTGCTCGTTAGGATTGTTTTTAGTTGTGTTTTTTCTTAACTGGAAAAACTTACTTTTTTGTTGCAATTTTTTGTTGAGTTCGCTAAATTGTGGTGCACAATCACAGTATATCTTTACACCTTCATGAGGCCATGGTGGTTTGAAAATGGGTTCTAGATTTTGATCTAGATATGAACAGTATGGGATTTCGGCTACTTTTTGCATGCTTAAACGCTCACACAGTTTAGCACTAAAATTTAAAAAGCAACAATAATGTCTAATAAAGAACGAAAGCATTCACGGCTTGGGTCAAGTTCAAAAGCATGGTTTAGATAATGTCGAATTGGAATTATAATCCGATGTTTCGCCTACGAGACATCTTCAGGGGTCTTTACTTTACGAGATTAGATTCTCTTCTACTCACTAAAACCTAAATTTTGGTGCAGATATTTAATTGATACTTTCGTAATTTGGCCGCCTGGCGCAGATAACCTCTATAATTTTCTGAATCATCTAAATCAGCAACGCCCTAACATAAAATTTACTATGGAAACTGAATCAAATGGTGCCCTTCCCTTTCTTGATGTACTAAAGGGTGTTTTTTATAGAGGTATAGAACTTTTAAATGGAATAAAACAATACAACAAAAATTTTTTTAAATTGACATGAAATTTACTTTATTCGAAAGATAACCTTCTGGCATTATAATTTAAATATGACTTCTGGCATATGACCGCCACGGCTGGCTCGGACGTAGTCTAATCTAGAGGTCCACTTTTCGATGACTTTTTCCAACATTTCTGGCCGTATATCGGCAATAACGCGGCGAATGTTGTCCTTCAAGTGATCAATCGTTTCGGGCTTATCGGCGTAGACTAGCGACTTCACATATCCCCACAGAAAATAGTCTAGCGGCGTTAAGTCGCACGATCTTGGAGGCCAATTCACGGGTCCGAAACGTGAAACTATGCGGTTACCAGACGTTTCTTTCAATAAATCAATTGTGGCACGAGCTGTGTGACATGTTGCGCCGTCTTGTTGAAACCACAGCTCCTGCACATCATTTTTGTTCAATTGATGAACGAAAAAGTCAGTAATCATGGCTCTATAGCGGTCACCATTGACTGTAATGTTCTGACCAGCATCGTTTTTAAAGAAGTACGGACCAATGATTCGACCAGCCCATAAAGCACACCAAACAGTCAGTTTTTCTGGATGTAACGGTGTCTCAACATACACTTGAGGATTATCATCATTCCAAATACGGCAGTTCTGTTTATTGACGTATCCATTCAAACAAAAGTGAGCTTCATCGCTAAACAAAATTCGCTTATGAAAATCGGGATCAACGGCAATCTTGTTTTGGGCCCATTTACCGAATCTACGCCTTGCTAGGTGATCGTGTGGCTTCAATTCTTGCACGAGTTGGATTTTGTAAGCACGCAAACCAAGATCTTTCCGCAAAATCTTCCATAAAGTGAATGGACACATATCCAATTCCTGTGCACGATGGCGGATAGACTGATTCGGCTCTTCCTCTACGCTACGCTCTACAGCAGCAATGATTTCTTCTGTACGCACTGTACGACGTCTTTGTGGATGCGTATTATCTTTTAGAGTAAATGTGGTGCGAAAACGTTCCATAGTTAATCGAATTAATTGCTCTGATGGACGATTATGTTGACCGTAAAATGGACGTAGTGCGCGATACGTATTTCGAACAGAACCATGATTTTCAAAATAAATTTGCACAATTTGGAAGCGTTGTTCAGGCGTCAGTCTATTCATGTTGAAATGCCAAACCAAACTAAACATAAATCACTTGACAGCTGACAAAATGGCCGCCAGTTAAAAAAGTGTTGCCAACTTAAAGTTTTATACCTCTATAAAAAACACCCTTTAGTACATAGGAAAGATAATGATAAATTTTGTGTACAGAAAACTAAGACATACAAATCGATATCTCAGTTCAACGTCACACTATCATCCACCATCTCAGAAAAAATCCGTCATAAATGTTTTGCTACATAGAGTACTTTTAATATGTGACGAACAATCACTGAAATCAGAAAAAGAAAGACTTACTAAGAGAGGCAACGGATATTGCGCTGAGGATATAAGACGTTCTATTAATAAATATAAAACCCATCTCTTCAACAAAATCTCATAAATGTACCTTTTATGGACAGTGTTGTCTTACCTTACATACACGGAACCACCGACAAGATTGCCAGATTGCTCCAAAAGCAAACATTCGGATAATTTTCAATACATGTAAGAACAACTTTCTTACTTCACAATACTTGAAATCTCCAAAGGACGCAATTCCATTTCAAACAGAAGGCGTTTACAAGATACATTGCTCTTGTGGTAAAGTGTATGTAGGTAAAACAGGACGGTTTATATCCACTCGGCTTAAGGAACATGAAATATATCAAAAATAAACAAATTGTACAATCTGTAGTAGCTGAACACAAACATTGCTCAGGTCACACTTTTAATGTAAATAAAACTAAGGTGCTGGCATCACTGTCTGTTTTTTTAAACACAAAATTAGAAAATCCATCGACATTTGTAAATATCCAAATAATATTAATAGAGATGCAGGTTACAGTCTACATCACATGTGGAAATCGATTGTAACGCTGGATCATTGTTCGTTGAGCACCAGTCGGGTATAAATACCGGGATGTTGCTCCTCGATAGTCATTCAGTGTTCTAATCTCCTAAAGTAAAGATCTTTGAAGACGCCTCGTACAATCGTAGACGAAACGTCGGATAATCATTCCAATTTGACACGGTCTAAACCCAAGAACCATTATTTTCAACAATACTGTCTTTTAAATATTATGAAGATATCTCATAAAAATTTACTTGACTGTCTAAGCAACCCATGTAGTTTCTAATTATTTGAAGAAGTCTTTGTCTTACGTGTAAGAATTTGTAGCATCACATCTAATAACGGGAAACCCAGCGTCAGCTCCTAAGCTTTTAGAGTCTTTTAACAATCTGTAAGCTAAACCTTTTTTTCGATGAGGTCGTTTCACAAATAAGTATGCCATCTGAAAGAAATAAATAAAAGGTCAGATATATTATACTTGGTCTATATAGCAAATACTGGGAAAAACAAATTTTACTTTATAATATCAGCTCGGCAAGAAAGTAATTTCGGTAGTGTAATATATATATATATATATATATATATATATATATATATATATATATATATATATATATATATATATATATATGAAGTAAAATGCGAACAGTAATTGCAAACCTCGTCCCATCATATCATTTCCGTGTTAGAGGTTGCACAGTTTGAATGAATTGCTATAGAACACTAATACATCACCTATCCGTACCACCATATCGAGAAGAAAGTGAAAACTTACTCTCCTCGCTAAGTGATACGGCAGAGGTAAATGTTTCGTCTCTACTAGACTCATCAGGGTACCGACATGCACCTGGCTGTGCAAGAGAACAGATCGGAAGGAGGCATGCAAATACTGAACGCGGCTTCGCCGACTTCCCGCCGGATGGCGTATATATGTTTATGCGGCTTTCACGGATTTCTCCGTGTAAGATACAATAGCAGTGGATATATCCACATTATGCCGTTGTAGTGCTGAAATCACATTCAGCAAACATACAACTATATGCAAACTCTGTGAATAGATGAAGTAAAATGCGAACAGTAATTTTAAACCTCGTTCCATCATATCCTTTCCGGTTAGAGGTTGCACAGTTTGAATAAATTGCGATAAAACACAATCCATCCCATTCCACCACCATCGACATGATGACCCACCTGTACCACCATACCGAGAAGAAAGTCAAAACTTACCCTCCCCGCCACAGTGATACGGCAAATGCAATAGCAGTGGATATATCCACATTATACCGTTGTAGTGCTGAAATCACATTCAGCAAACATACAACTATATGCAACTCCGTGAATAGATGAAGTAAAATGCGTTGTAGTGCTGAATGTGGTTTCAGCACTACAACGGCATAATGTGGATATATCCACTGCTATTGCATCTTACACAGAGAAATCCGTGAAAGCCGCATAAACATATATACGCCATCCGGCGGGAAGTCGGCGAAGCGCGATTAATATTTGCATGCCTCCTTCCGATCTGTTCTTTTGCACAGCCAGGTGCATGTCGGTACCTTGATTAGTCTAGTAGAGACGAAACATGTACCTCTGCCGTATCACTTAGCGAGGAGGGTAAGTTTTGACTTTCTTCTCGATATGGTGGTACGGATAGGCCATCATCTCGATGGTGGTGTAATAGGACGAATGTGTTCTATAGCAATTCATTCACTCTGTGCAACCTCTAACATGGAAAGGATATGATGGAACGAGGTTTGCAATTACTGTTCGCATTTTACTTCATCTATTCACGGAGTTGCATATAGTTGTATGTTTGCTGAATGTGATTTCAGCACTACAACGGCATAATGTGGATATATCCACTGCTATTGCATCTTACATGGAGGACTCCGTGAAAGCCGCATAAACATATATATATATATATATATATATATATATATATATATATATATATATATATATATATATATATATATATATATATATTACAACGATCGACATACGATACCCAATCGCCATCTATCTCGGTCTATCCAGAGATTCTCTTCCAGTTCTCTATCTCTCATCTCTCGGCCGATTCCTTCTCTCCAACTAAGATCTGTTTCGGCTGTCTCTCCTCTGACACTCGCTGTACGTATCCGTATCATTTCAACTGCTGGGTTCTAATTTCGTCTACGATTGAATGCTGCACGTTCATAATTTTTCTGATTCTGTAGTTGGTAATTCTTTCCAACCTGGATGTTCCGGTTGAGCGCCTCCAGAAATCCATCTCTGTAGCTTTTGGTTTCTTTTTGGTTCGCTCTTTCAGCGTCCATACTTCGCAGCTATAAGTAGTTATGCTTTTGACAATCGTGTTGTATATTCGGTGTTTAATTGTTTTGAAAATTGTTTGGTTCCACAGAACACTGTTGAGGAGTGTGATGGCTTTTCTTCCTTGATTGTTTCTTTCTTCTATTCCCCCGTGCATACCTCCGTCTTTTGTGAATCTTGGATATTTCTACTTATCGCAGTGTCTAATTACTTGATTGTCTTCCTATATCAGGTCTCGCTATTCGCCACCAATACCCATATATTCTGCTTTTCCTATGTTTATGTCCAATCTCCATTTCTTTTACTCTTGGATTAATTTTCTCGTCATATATTCCATATCTTCGTAATCTTGCCCTATAAGTACTTGATAGTCTGCAAAAGATAGTGTATATATGGCATTGTTGTTAATCGGTATGCGCATATTTTCTTTCCCAGTTATTTAGCGTCTGTTCGAGTCCCTTTGTGATGTTAAAACCCTCTTAGGTTCTGCTTCCAATTTTGATCTTAGCTGTAGAGTTGTCGTACATGTTTTTCCCTCCTTTAATTAGGTTGACGTTCAGGTTACTATTCTCTAACGCTTTCCATAGCTTGTTTTGTGAGACACATACTCATATGCTTTCTACAGATCTACGAACATAAAATGTATTTCCTAATTTACGGCCATTTTCTTTTCTATAATTTCTGTGACGCAAAAAAGGATATCAGTCGTTGATATTCCTATCCTGAATCCGGCCTGCTCTTCAGCTTTCACGTCGCTATATTATCTTTCTATTCGTTTTTTCAGTAAGGTACCATATATTCGGCTAACTGTACTTGTAATAGCTGTGCCCTTGTAATTATTACAATCCTCTCAACTTCTCTTTTCGTTTATGGTTGTTATTAGGGCTTTCTCCCATTCCTCTGGAATATCGCCTCCGTTGATGCAGTTTTTAAAAAGTTTCCCATAGTTTTTCAGAGCCGTATTTTATTACTTCAGCCGGTATATTGCTTGGCCATGGCGGTTTATTATTTTGTAATTGTTTGCAAATTTCTTTCTCTCTTGCAGTTATTCATATGGGAGAATTTGACGTGCTTATATCTAGATTGGTCTGGATATCTACAAATTCAATTTTATCTTCATTCGGAAGTATTTTAAAGTAATCATTTCTATTTTCTGAGTGTGATGGATAAATTAAATCTTTTTTCCCTTCCTGTCTCATGAACCTTAGGAATCTCCAGCTTTCCGTATTTCTTCTTCCTCCTAAATGTGTATTTAGTGTATCACATTTCCTTTATCACGATTCATTTTATTTTGGCTAATCATTCGCCAAACTTTTGCTTGGGTTTCCTTGTATTTCATTTTGTCTGAATCATTGTTTGTGTTTATTTATTTGTGATGTTTTGCCCTCTTGCTTCTATCTCTTCTCCTGTTTCGCTGTCTCACCAATATGGATGTTTTTTCTTGTTTTTTTTTTTTTTATATGATGTTAGTGTTGTTCATTATTGCTAAATTGATTTTCTTCCAGCTTTTGATCTAATCTTTTCTTGTACCATTCTCTCACACTCTTTTGGTCTAAGCTTCAAGTTATACCTTTCCTCTGTCATTTTATCTCTATCTGTTTTTTCTTTTTCTTTCAGTTCTCTATTGGATGCAGGTGTGCAGAGACTTTTAGTAGGTGGTGATCACTTCCGCAGGTAGCTCCTCTATACACTCGTACATTTGTCATATTCAGTCTTGTTTTTTGTCTATCTACTGCGTAGTCTATGATAGATTTTAAGCTTCTCGTATTTTGTGTCCATGTGTACTTATGTATATCGCTGTGTTGATAATACTCATTTGTGATTTTTAGCTCATTTTGCTCACATAACGCCTACCACGGTTATCCTTTTTATTTGGTTCTCCGTATTGTCTCACCACTTTGTTCTTCTGTTTTGTTCCCGATCTGCTATTTAAGTCTTCTAATATTATAATTTCTCCCTCATTCCCGATTTTATTAATTTCCATGTGTATATTCTCAAAAAAATAGTCTTTGACATTGATTAAGGCATCATTATTTATAGCATATACTCGTAGAATTGTTATTCTTCGTCCTTTTATTGCGAGGTTTACTATAATTAGTCTTCCATTTATGGGTTTCCAGGATGTAATGAGTTTCTTTTTTTATACAAGCAATAAACTTTAATTATATAATCTTCATTTTGTTCAATGACCTTTTTCCATCTCTCTGAAAGCTTTATTATTCCGTACTCATAGAAAGTGTGGTCGTTATCAGTAAATAACTGAACCAAGTGCTATTTAAGGTCGTCTTCATTTGTGAAAGTTTTATCACTCAACTTCGAAATAAAGGGTCAGGTCATCAGGTCAGGACTGTATGGGTGATGCTACTAAAGATGAGTGAGGCTTTGCATTGTCGTGACGGAACATAAGTCCTTTGCGATTTCCCAATTCTGGCCGTTTTTCTTTAATCGCTTCATACAGTTTCATTAATTAATGACAGTTAACATATTAATTGATCATCCGGCCTCTTGGAAGCAGTTCAAAATATACAAAACCTTTGTAGTCCCACCAATTTGACACAATGACCTTTTTTTAGATGCAATTCAGCTTTAGATGTTGTTTGTGCTGGTTCGTCACAGTTGGACCATGGTCGTTTTCGAATGATGTTACTTTAGATGATCCATTTTTCATCATCAGTGATGATTCTTTTTACAAATGGGTTGGTTTCATTGTACGTGAGATGTATATGGCAGATATTGATTCATCGTATTGAGTAAATCTCTTTCAAGTCATGTCGACCCCAAATATCGAGTTTCAAAACGAGTCCGAGACATTTTAACTAATTATGATCAACATGAGTTTCAGCAGGTTGACCAGAACGTAGATTACTTTAAAATGAAAAATCTCCAGGACGGAATTTTTTAAACCGTCTAACGCATGCGTTCTGTTACGTAATCAACATCATAAACTTCACATAAAGTAAAAAATGTTCGTACATTAATATTAACTCTAAACTAACAGCTAGAAGCAAACTTACGTGCAAACTGTTTGTAAAGCAATCTAAATATGGCATATCAAATATCAAGAAAAAAACCATACCACTGACAGAACACCTTCAAAATAACTGCAACGCTCTCTATATGTAACAACCAAAAATACTTTCTTGCCAACCCAATATTGAGGATAACATTAGTAAATATAATTTTTTCATTCTGGAGTTTAGTTTACTTACATCAAAAACCTTCTGTACTCCCAAACACCTCCAAAGATCAGGTGCCCTCATCACATACGCATAAAACATAAACAACTTTTTTACTTTGACATCATGAATTGAGCAAGCTTGTTTTTCTTCCATATCTGCGTCCCATGGATGAGTCGATTCATTTATGCAAGCTCCTACTATACAGCCGTTGTATTTACATCTAGCAACTGGAAATAAAGTATGACTATAGAATGTAAACCAACAGGGGAATTAATAGTCCAAGGGTTGAACAAACAAAAAGCTGTTTAACAGCGCCCAGTGGAGTATTCCGACTTTTTTCAAATCAGTTTAGAGACTTCAGACTGAACTAATCTTTTCTTTAAATTTAAATATATATATATATATATATATATATATATATATATATATATATATATATATATATATATATATATATATATATAACACGCATTTGATAAACAAATAAGAAAATTGTAGTTTCCTCTTTTTCTTTTGAATTTTAGTGAAGAAAAATCCGTAATTTGTATCAATGTATCTAACTTGGTGTATAAGTATTGTTTTTTTTTTCTCTTCTGTATTTAATTATTATTTAGGTCCTATCTACTTTCAGTCTGGGTTGAGTTGATCAGGGTGGATGTCACTCAGGTGTTATCCACATCTGGACTTCGCCCTTTCTGTCTCTGTATTATCCTGTATATTAAGTAATTATAATATGTTGTTAATTTTATGGAGCCAGAAATAAAGACATAATTATTATTATTATTATTATTATTATTATATATATATATATATATATATATATATATATATATATATATATATATATATATATATACGGGATGTCCCATACCACCCATCCACCCCTTTTAAAATCTGGGGAAATTCGTTTTTTGAGAATTTTAAAATTTTGTATAATTATGTCGGGTACGCTTTTTCGATTGGTGGCACTTACAATTTTCGATTCCGACCGGAAGTGTGATTTTTAGACCGGAAGTTAGTTTTTTTGAATGGAACATACTTATTTTTATAAAGGAATCGGAATCTATGCCACGAAATATAAAACATTTGTTTAAAGGATTTTTTTCAAAAACGTCTTTCTTGACCTCTAAATGATCTTTAAATTTAAGTTGGCGTTCTGTTTACACAAAATCTCTTATATATTTTGCTAACCGAAGACAGCTTTGATATCTGCCAGTTTTGTGTTATCTCAAAAGACATATGTATATATATATATATATATATATATATATATATATATATATATATATAAGTAGTGGTTCACTACTTATATATATATATATATATATATATATATATATATATATATATATATATATATATACAGGCGCGGATCCAAGGGGGGGGGGCGGTGGGGGCGATCGCCCCCTCCCAAGAGCTTGGAGTTCAGGAAAATAGACCCGATTTTGCCTCTTATACTATAGTTTATTCAAGAACTAGGGAGAGTTTTTCATTTTTTACCTTTTTTTTCTTCGCAAACTACTTGTGTTCTTTAGTCCGGTGTCTTTGGCAAAATCTGTTAGACACATATATTTTTCATAGGAATGGGTTAGAAATTTTTTAATCAAAAATACTGGTCTATAATAATGGACTATTTGGGTTGGATAGCAATAGATATTTGGATGTGTGAAGTGTTAAAAAAGATTTTAATCCTTGTCATAGGCATCGGAAGGCGTCAAAAGGAGGTCTATTTTATCACTAAATATTTATGGCATAGAGTATTATTTCAGTAATAAACTTAAAATAAAAAGTTTTTATAATATTATTTTATTTCTTATGATTTTTTAATAATTCACATATATTACAAAATATAGATAATTTTGACATATTTAACAAAATTTTTAATTTTGGCATAGAAACCGTTTTAGGCACATTCAGATTAAAACGTAGCCTTTTTCTCTCAAAAAATTCTAAGTTATAATTTAATTTACAAGAAGTTAAACATTTATAAAAAAAATAAATTCGTCAATATAATATTAAATTTTTTTGGGGCTTTCGGTCATTTTATTATTAATTAAAAACATTTTTGGGATATTTGACATTGCAGTTTATTTATTTCTTAAACCATCTACAGAATTACAATTTAAACACTAAAAAGGGATTCAAATGTCATTAATTTTTATATGTTACAGAAAATTTAAATAATAAATTGTGTTAACGCTGGTAAACATTACGTATCTTATTCGTCATCAAAGTCAGTGAAGCTATCTTCGCTCAAATTAATTATAATTGATTCCTCTCTCACCGATCATGAGATCGAGTTTCCACATTTTCTTTTATTCTTTTATTATATGGATTTTTCGCAATTATCTGCAGTAACTTTATTCAAAAAAATCTGTCAAAAGTCCAGTTAAATTATTAATTTTGTAAGTTGTGTTATTTCCAGCAACCCTACCTTTTATTTGAGAGAGATATTTCCTTCACCAACGGACATTTTCCGGACGATCTATAAGAACAAATTTCCTGTTTGGTTTTTCCCAACAAAAATTAAGTTCTCTTAGCAATTTCCAGAGCTCAGTTCTTTTAATTTCAGGCAAATCCCGATCTTCATTGATTTTAGTTAGAATTTTGTCGACGGTTGAGATCTACTTCTGATAATAAAATGTATGTACAACTCCTTTTATTGCAGTTTACATCTCTTCTTCCAACGAGGTTTTTCGTCTGCCTGTGATCGAATATAGCTTGGAATTACTAACAATTCCAGTCGTTTTTTTCTCCATCAGTGTTCGGTACATGATAGATTTTCGAACTTCTGTTATATTAGAATACATTTCAACAGAGCTTTTAACATTATTATCATCTAGATATTAATATCTTAAGGCATCATAAACATTCATCGTAATAAGTTTTTCGTTGAGGAAAAAATGCCCTCCATCTTTTTGGTATCTCACTAATTTCAAATAATATATAAAAACAAGCACAAACAAAATAAATCCCTAAGGACACACTGTAAGGTGTACTTTGCTCACTGACAGAAATTAAATTGAATTATCAGAAATTTTATTGTTGCAGTAAATTTATAAAACCTTATAATATTTAAATATAATTAGATTTACGGCAATTTTCAGTTACCGGGGACACTGAAGCAGGTACGTTGGAGGTCTCGGTAACAGTTTTATTACTCTCTCTAGTTCTTGAATAGAGTATAGGAATGTGTATGCTTGCGATCGCCTCCCCCTTCCCAAGGGCTTTGAGTTCAGGAACATAGAACCGATTCTGCCTTTTATATTAGGAATGTGTATGCTGCTGGCAACCCTCCCCCCCCCCGTTGACAACTTTTTTTTTTGCGATAGCACCCCTCCCAGAAGCTTTGAACTCAGGAAAATAGACCCGATTCAGCCTCTTATACGAGGAATGTGTATGTTGATCGCATCTTCCCACCCCCTGTCGGAAACTTGTTTTTTCTTGTGATCGTCCCCCCCCCCTCTCCAAGAGTTTCAAATTCAAAAAAATAGCCCCGTCCCTGCCTTTTACACTAGAAATGGGAATGTTGCTGGTGTGGTTTTACTCTAATTAGTTATGGGTTTTTAATACTGCTAACCCTAATTTCGGCATTAGAATTTTTTAAATTCAACATGGTGGAATCAATGTGGTGGATCAAAAAAAATTTTTTTGAATAATGTCAAAAGAATCAGTATTAAGACTTTAGATTCGTTAATGTTTTTCTCTAATTATGTATGTGATCTATATTAGTTCCTGTCAACACACAATGCGGAGCACGAAAAGCGTGGAAATCCTCAACTGGCTGAAAACTAAAGGTTGTGGAAAAAAATGTTAAATACAAAAGTATGATTTTTCCCTGACCATCTCCTGGTGACCGACAATTTTACTTTGAACATAACCTTCAGTCATTTAGAAGTCGAGTTGGTTTATGTTTCAGAAATGCAAACTACCGACAATCACATAAGTTACTTAGTAGTTTCTATGACTCTCGAAAGCCACTTCGAGATCAAATATGTATTCTTCGATGAATAACTGACGAATCTTTTTTAACTCGAACCACGAAATAACCCTTAAGAGTTGTTGAAAGTCTCATTTTCAAAATGAGGTTCAAGGTTAGATTCTGGATCACCATAAGGTGATCAGGGAAAAATTCTGTAATTTTTGTATTGGATCGGTTAGAAAATACTTTGGATTGTCGCACATAGAGTGCGTAGTAACTGTTTCAAATGACTTCTGTTACTTTAGAATCAACTTGTGGGTAATTTTGTTTGTTAAAGTTGAATTATATCCAAAAAAGTTTATGCTGGTAATTTGGTGGGACTACAAAGATGCTGTGTACGTTGAGCTGCTTCCAAGAGGCTTGATGATCAATCAAATGTTCACTGTCAACAACTAATGAAACTGAACGAAGCGATCAGACGTAAAAAATAATAATAAACGAACTGTGCTCCTTCATGATAATGTAAAGCCTCATTCATCTTTAGTAACTCATGGAAAATTATTGGAGCGTCGTAGGAAAGTGATGTCGCATCCCGCATACAGCCGTGCCCTGGTACCATCTGATTTTTTTTTCCGAGTTCGTCCTGAAACTGGATACACTGCAGCCATATTAGGCCTATGTTGCTCACCCTAGATTTACAACCGCTCTGTTAACCTTGCCTCCTGGAGTATGTACTTCCTTGGTTTCAAGTTTGTTGACCCGAAGGTTTGTTGTCGTCTTCTTTCCAGTGATTTAGAGTCACATATGATATGTTTTACCGTTTCTTCGTCTTGGCCACATAGTCTGCAGCCGAGGTCTCCGTTATACAGGGCCAATTTATTCATATGTACTTTTAGGACCATGTGCTCCGTTATTATACCTATAATAGCTCTTAATTGATTTCTGTTCATTTCGAGTAGTTTCTTTGCGAATTTCGGGTCAAGGTTCTCAATAAATAGCTTGCCGTGACTCAATCCTTGTCTGGCTTCCCAGTGGTCTTTGTTCCCTTTTCTGATCCATTGTTTGACCGCTTCCCGGGCGAGATGAGAAGCCAGCTCTAGCTAGCTCGTCAGCTTTTTCATATCCATGTCTGCCTTCGTGTCCTGGTACCCATTGAAGCATAACTCTGTTGTCCTTTGCCAAAGTTTTGAGTTCACTCTGACATTCCCAGACCAATCTCGGTGATACCTTTTGGCCCTTAAAGACCTTCAAGGCTGATTGGCCTTCTAAATAAATGTAGATTTGCTTCTCTTTGCAAGCTCTCCTTTTAATCTCATCTGCACATTGTAAAATTGCATATATTTCTGCCCGGAAGACTGTTGCGTATTTCCCTACAGGAAGAGTTATTTCTTTCCTCGTTCTAGTTCAGGTACCCTTACTCGTTTTTGAACTGTCAGTGTACCAGGTAGTTGTACCAGAAGATGTTACCGGTTTTACTCTTGTACTGTCCACTCGACCTCAAACGGTGTATTATAACGGTAGACCGAGGTCATATGGTCCGTGTCCGTTTCCAACTCTGGGCTCCTGATTTTATTCCATATGGTCTTGTATCCAGTCAACGGCTTTTGTGTTATTGGTGTTAAGTGGTACAGCCGATGGATTCCCATTCTCGCCTTTCGCTAAATCACAGCAGCTAGATCTAGAATGCACTCCATTGCTGAAGTGGGGATCGATTTCATGGCACCCGTAATGCTCAAGTAGGTGACTCTCTGCATGCCGCTTAGCTTTGTCATGGTTGTTATTTGCACTACCTTGGGCCACCAGAGGAAGGCAGTATATGTGAATGCTGGTCTCACCATACTGGTGTATAACCAATGCACCATTTTCGGTGACAGACCCCCTATTTTTCAACATAATCTTCCGATCTTTTTGTTATATTTTCCACGTGTTTGTTCCAGGTTAGCCTGGAGTTCAAAGTTACACCCAGATATTTTACTTCCTTGAAAAGAAGTATTGTGTTTTCCTTTAGGATAATGAAACCGAGGCCTTCTAGCTTTCTTTTTTTTTTGTGAAAAGAATAAGTAGAGTCTTTTGGGAACTTATATTAAGTCTTTCCTGTTCTGCCCATCTTTCTACAACCCTGAGAGCCCGTTGCATTCCCTTTCTCACAGTCGTATGAAATTTACCTTGAGTTAAAATTACTAAGTCATTTGTATATCCCAGTACAGAGTGACTCTCCCTGCTCAGGATTCGCAAGAGCTCCTCCATCACATGGTTCTAAAGCAGTGGGGAGACAACTCTGGTGCTCCGGTGAGCACCCCCCAGTCACTCGTACCATCAGCGTTTCTTCAAGCAGTTCTATGTAGACAGTCCTGTCTTTTAACATCTTTTCGATCCACCTGCAACAGGTCTCTTTTAAATTTACGTTCCTTATTGCAGTGATAATTGATTGAAAAGACGTATTATCGAACGCCCCTTCTACGTCTAGAAATGCTCCTAGAAGCACTTCTCCATTTTACAGCGTATTTTCCACTTTGCTGACCAATTCATGGAGCGCTGTCTGTCATTTGATTACTATTTATTTTAAAGTTTGCAAAACTCGTTGAATGGTAAATATTTTACAAATATGAAGACCTTAAATCGTACTTGATTCAGTTTGTTGCTGATATGGACCAAAATTTCTATGAAATGGAAAATATATAATTGTTTAAAGTTTTTTTCACGTTGTTTTATACATACTACCAAACCGAAATCATTTTCTTGCTGACCTGATATTTAAGAATTTAAGCTATCTGGAAGTTTCCATGCTTTTTTGTGCGCCATATTCTGTCCGCCATTAATTGATTAGGACTGTAGATTATAGTATATTTAATAGTTATCATATTAGACAAAGACTAAAGGCTTTGAAAACTTTAATACTAATATCAAATACAACAAAAATTAAGGTCTTTTCACTAATTTGAAAAAATTAACTCCAGAATACTTAATATTTTTTTCGGGAAATGGTTAAAAGGAACTAATATGTTTTATACCACTAAATTTATTAAGAAAACAGTCACTGCAGTTGCAACTTACAGAGTCATTTTCAAACTGAATTACAAAGGTAGACTAAGTATTCAATACAGAAACATGAGAAAATTTAACAATAAATAAAAACTACCTGAGATATTTCATTATTACAAAGAGGAGGTACTAAATTTTGGGAACTAATTATTCTTTGGCGATCACAAATAACGGGAAAAACCCAAGTTCTGTCTGATCATTAAGCAAATTTACATTTTTATTTCTACTATGTTTATATATTTCTAAAGATTCAAGAATATTTAACTTTTGGCCAAATCAGGAAAACTGTGGCTGTGTTCTAAACAATGGTTGGCAAAGTTCGAGTCTGTTTTTTGTAGTCTATATGATCGGTGGTGTTCTGAAAAGCGAGTTTTAAAGCTTCTACCACTTTGTCCAATATACAAGCTATCACACTCTGAACATTTTAACTTATAAAGTCCTGATTTATCAAATTTATTAATTTTATCTTTAACATTGTAAAGGATAGTGGACAGATTGTGTTGAGATTTAAATGCTACTTTTATGTTATGTTTGGAAAGAGTATTAGCTATGTTTTCTGATAGGGCACCACAGTATGACAAAGATATATAAGATGAACTATCTTTATCATTTTTTATTTTAGGATATATTGAATTAAAAGCTAGTTGTTTTTGTTTTTTAGTTATTAATTTCTTTATGGTTTGTTGCGAGAAATTGTTTGATACTGCAATCCTTTCAATGATATTTAGTTCCTCTTGAAGATTTTCTTCAGAGAGAGGCAAAGAGAATGCTCTATGTATCATTGAATTGTATGCAGCCATTTTGTGGTGTAAGGGGTGAAAAGAATCATTAGATATAGTATTATCTGTAAACGTTGGTTTTCTAAAAATTTTAAATTTACACTGATTATTGATGTGAGATATGGTGAGATCAAGAAAATTTATTTTATGGTTATTTTCAGTTTCCAGAGTAAATTG
Organism: Diaprepes abbreviatus; assembly: GCA_034092305.1. NCBI lineage: Eukaryota > Metazoa > Arthropoda > Insecta > Coleoptera > Curculionidae > Diaprepes > Diaprepes abbreviatus. Next base: position 6,899,350 of record JASJET010000210.1, on the reverse strand, counting down.
AATATTTGGATGGCAATTATTAATGTATTGTAAGAATTTTTGAAGCTGTCTAGTAGTGCCTTTAAAACATGCTAGAACATCATCTACATATCTGTACCAAAACTGAACATGGTTTTTGCTTAAAGGGGAATTAAGGATTTTGTTTTCTAAGTTTGACATGAAAATGTCTGCTAGGAGAGGGCTAAGAGGGAAACTCATTGGTAGGCCTGAATTTTGTAAATAAAATTTGTTATTAAACTGGAAATAGGTTTGTGATAGGCAAAGTTCGAAAGAGGACAAGATTTCAGAAGTAACTATTGGATTTATATTTCGTTCCTGTAAGATTTCTTGGATGAGTATAAAACATTCATCTGTTGGAATATTAGAAAACATGCTTTTTATGTCAAAAGAAACTAGTACGGAGTTATCTGGGATTTTCATATTTTTTACTTTTTGGACGAGATCTACTGAATTATTTAAACTGTGACTTGGTTTAAAGTTGCTTATTTGTTTGAAGAATGAATTTAGCTTCATACTAAGTTCTCTCGTGGGGCTATTTATGTATGAAACGACTGGGCGAATGGGATTTCCTGGTTTGTGATTTTTTATAAGGCCATAGAGTTTTGGTGCTTATGGGTTCATATTGATTATTCTTTTTTTATCGAATTCTGAAAAAATGGTTGTTATGTTTGACAGGGTTTGTTTCAAATTTGTTTGAAAACTTTTGTAGGATCGCTTTTAATTTCTGTAATATTTTCGGATTGAATAAATGCTTCTATTTTATTGACATATTCAACTTTTGGTAAAATACCTGTTGCATTTGATTTATCTGCTTTTGTTATTATTAGATAATTATTTTTTACTTTCTCTCTTATACTTTTTACTGTGTCTAAAGCTGTATTATTGGATTTTAAATTAGTGGATTTTATATGTTTTTTAATTGTTCCAGTATTTAAGTGAATATTATTGGTGTGTTCTATTTTGTTTAGAGCTAGAGTACTTTCAGATATGATGGAATCGATAATATTTTTATTATTTATGTGAGGTGTAAATTTAGGGCCTTTTGACATTAGATCTATTTCTTTACTATTAAAACCTACGTTTGACAGATTTATGAATCTTTCACTAAAATTTTAATTGAACTGTGGTGTTTTGTTAGTTGTTTGGGAAAATTTACATGACTTTAAATGGTTAAGTTTTTTAGATTGAGTTTCAAATTTTTTGTGGATAATTATGCTAATTTTTGATCTAATACTATCGTCTAAAATATCGAATTCAATTGAGTGAAGTTTATAAGTCAATTCAGAATGTAATACCTTAATATAGTTTTGTAGAACAAATCTTCTGGAGAAATGGTGTTGGCATTCTTGTTTCATCCATATGGTTTGGGCTTTCTTTATTGCGTAGTCGGAGGATGCTGATTTTCTTCTAATTTTAATATTCACGTACTAGGGAAAAACTTTGTGTCTGAGGCATTCTTGATTAAACTGTTTTCTTAATAAATTTAGTGGTATAAAACATAGTAGTTCTTTTTAAACATTTCCCGAAGATGATTAACTACCACATAGTAACGGCTACCAGCATCAAGTTTTTAATATTTTTTTCTTAAAAATTATTAACATTACCTAAAGTAAACCCCTCTGCCATTCCTCTCAGAGCCTTTTGATCCATAATTGGATTTGGTGTGACTTTTAGAGCGGAACATGTAGGTTCTTCTTTTATATAACTCTCATGCATCACACTTAAGATCGAGTCGTAATCATCTTTGTTGGCTCTTACTATTATATATGGAGATATTTCCTTAACTTTCTGGAAAATATGGTTAAAAAAGTTTTTTAACATTAAACGCCAAAACTTGATAGTGATATTGTCGATTACATTTAAAACTACCTCAATATTTTTTATTGGAAACTGTAGTTTTTTTAATGGTTTTCAGATAACGCCGCAAATGATTTTTAAATCACTGACGACTTTTATATTTTAGCATTACAGTATGATAGTGATTTAAAAACTGATATTTATGCCCGATTTCAAATAGGTTCCAAAATTTTTTAAGATTGAAAACAAGAATTGAGTTTACGTCTAGTTGTGAAAATTTTGAAACTAAACAAAATAATTTGTATAGTTTTAGGAAATAATTATGAAGTGTAGTAGATAAACGAAATTAATGATTTTGGTTCTATATTTCTTTTGTTTGAAGGTTGTAGAAAAAGTTGAAGTTTGACTAAAATGTAGTTGTCGGATTTGAATTGTCATCATTTTTGTTTATTTGTAGATCGCTTCTATTAGGTTATATCTCTAATCATTATCAAATATAAACAGAAGTACGGCTACGAGCCCATAAGGAATGTTTTCACTGAAGCGCGAAGGTTCGCGATATATATATATATATATATATATATATATATATATATATATATATATATATATATATATATATATATATATAAGTAGATAAGTTTTTGTCCGTGTAATTTAAAATAAAATAGAATAAAATATTGGATCGTTTTTGAAACAAGATAAACGATGCTCTCATAGTGGGATCACGTGGCTTTGGCTGCTAAAATAAGCGGTAGGCTTGCTTGCCAGTACCGAAAAATGCGACCCCTATCTTTTGGGCAGCGCGTTTCGTGTACTCGATTTTACATATTTCTGTTTTAATTCACCGTCGCGCCACCATATGACGGTTCTTTTACAAACTTTGTTAATCTGTGTGGTTCTTGTATTATCAAGTGGACCATCGAGATGTCGCCTTTGTCGTCTTGTTTGCTGTTTTTTAATTTTAAATTAAGCTTTATACGATGCACAGGCGAGATGATGGTTTGTACCGAATGCGGTGGCCTGACGAGTCCCATATTAGGACGAAACAGCACTGTCGCCATCTGTCGGACCCGGAGTTTTTCCATATTTTGGAGTGCTCCGCACTTTTTAACACGAGAATCATATAGATTAACAAATTTTCACGTCCGCTTCGCCAATATTTTATTCTATTTTATTTTAAATTACACGGACAAAAACTTATCTACTTATTTATTTACTTGTTTGGCTTTGAAACACGCTAAACGATGCTCTCATGGTGGGATCGTTTGGTGCGGCAAGTGGCATTGGCTGCTAAAATAAGCGGTAGGCTTGCTTGCCAGTACCGAAAAATGCGACCCCTATCCTTTGGCCAGCGCGTTTCGTGTACTCGATTTTACATATTTCTGTTTTAATTCACCGTCGCGCCACCATATGACGGTTCTTTTACAAACTTTGTTAATCTGTGTGGTTCTTGTATTATCAAGTGGACCATCGAGATGTCGCCTTTGTCGTCTTGTTTGCTGTTTTTTAATTTTAAATTCAGCTTTATACGATGCAAAGGCGAGATGATGGTCTGTACCGAATGCGGTGGCCTGACGAGTCCCATATTAGGACGCAACAGCGCTGTAGCCATGTGTAGGATTCGGAGTTTTTCCATATTTTGGAGTGCTCCGCACTTTTTAACACGAGAATCATGTAGATTGACAAATTTTCACGTCCGCTTCGCCAATATTTTATTCTATTTTATATATATATATATATATATATATATATATATATATATATATATATATATATATATATATATATATATATACAACGTGTCCAGTAAGTACCTCCTATTTCTCGGGAGCATACAGGGGAGGTCAAAATAACTCTACTTTGTTTCCTAAAGCCCTAAAGGCAGTACCGATTTATCTTATCGGCTCTAAGTTTTGTATCGACTTGCATAATTTAATGAAATTTTAATGTTTTATAGAAGCCATAAAGACTCATTAAACCATACTAGAGTAGATGTTTTAGATCATCAGAGAAGTCAGGAACGGACTTGCACCACAGTCGTTGACAGGTGTCATTTTACAGAACTGAAAACTGATTTTTTAAATATCTTGGCCATTCCTTTTCCAAAAAGGTACTAATTTTCTTCGATAAAACTAGCGGGTTTTATACGAAAAATTCAAAAGTTACTAATGCTAAACAAAAACAGGTAAAAATAAAATACCCAAAGTGTGCTGACGTACTTTAATTTATAAGGAAGCGGTGTCCCACTCTTTGAAGGCAAGAAGATGTTATGCTGAAAGATTTCCACCTTAGACTTTGTCCAATCCAGAAACCTTTCAAAGGGTTGATCGGGGCTTAATTAATTTACAATGTTACTAACATGTATAAATAGTGAAAACGTTTAAATATTATTTTGGCAAATGTTCAACATGGGCTCCACGTACTTAATTAATTTTCTTATTTTTCGAATATTTTCTCGCTACACTGCAAATATCATTCTGGCATTATAACTTTGTTAGAATTCTGTACTATTCTCGCTAGTATTTTTTCTCTAGTATTTACTGGTGTTGAATAAATTAGTTCTTTTAGATGTCGCCAGAAATAAAATTCTAAGGGATTTAAGTCTGGAGACCTTGGTGGCCATAAAACAGGCCCCCCTCTATCGAGGGTCAAAAACGTTAGTTAAGCGTTGAGGTACTATACGGTTAAAATAATGTGGAGCACCATCATGTATGTACCACATTTGCATTCTTCTATCAAGAGGTACCTTTTCCAATTTTGCTGTAAAAATTGTAAATAAATCTCACCATTGAGTCTTCCTTCCAAAATCTATAAGGTTATTTCTTATGATTCCAGCTCACAAAATACAATAAATCTTTGATGGTGTTTTTAAATGCCAAAATGTAATTTGTTTGAATTTATTATATCGTCTCTTGTAAAACCGGCCTCATCAGTAAACAAGGTAAGGTTAGAAAAATTTAGATTTAGGTATAAACCAGTCTTGAGGGATAAACAACCGTACAGATAGTGTGTATTTTTTCAACGTGGTACAGGGGAAGTAACTGTTCTGTTAGAGTTTCCTGTATAATCCATTTTGTAACATTGTTTTATGTTGCGAGCTCTCTTATGCTGGTTAAAGGGTTGTAAGCAATATCTTGCAAAATTTGTTCCTCTACGTGAGGGTCTCATGCTCTACTAGGAGGGCCCTCACCGCAACGTCGCGGCAAAACTGACACTGAATAAAACAAGTACAAAATTAATTCGTTAACTCTAATAATTATTTTCTAATCATCTTTTACCTGTTTTCTGTAGGCTTCGATCAACCCTTTGAAAGGTTTTTTGGACTTTTCGAGCTGGAAATCTTTCAGTATAAATTCTTCTTGCATTCGAAGAATTTGACAGTGCTTCATCATAAATTAAATGCATACCAGCATACTCCGCGTAAGAATATTTTTACTTGAACACGGTTTTGACAAGTTCCGTCAATAGTGATTCACTATGTAGGTATTAACCATAACAATTTGATTTTTACCCGTTTGTGTTTAGCATTAGTAACTTTTGAGTGTTTCGCATAAAAACCGATTTATCTCGAAAACCGCGAGTTTCATCGAAATAAATTAAGTGTCCCTTTTTTGAAGAGGAATGACCAAAGTATTTAAAAAGTTAGTTTTCAGCTCTGTAAAATGACACCTGTTAAAAATTAGACCCAAAGAGTGTGGCTACCAGTCCGTTCCTGACTTTTCTGTAGTATGGTTTAAAGAGTCTTTATGGCCTCTATAAAATACTAAAATTTCATTAAATCATACAAGTAGGTTCAAAACTTAGAACCGATAAGGCAAATCTCTGGGTACCCTTTTAGCGCTATGAATCTCCACTAAGGGGTACAGGAATTTCTTTTCTATGACAAAGTAGGGCTATTTTGACCTCCTCTGTATGCTCTCGAAAAATTAGGAGGTACTTATCGGACACACTGCATATATTCATGTTATGTCGGATATTCTCACGGGTGTGATGTGTAATCGAAGGTTTTTGGGCATCCCGTGTATGTGCTGAGTCCCTCTCAGGACTGTAAGGCAGCTGACGTCATAAGTTGTAAATACATTTCAAAATTAATTTTTTTCTTTCTTATATTTACTTACGACCTTTCACACATCGTGTTGTGCTTTTTCAAGTTTTTTTTCCTTGGAGTTTGTCAATTCAAGAGTATTAAAATTATTAAATATATCAAAATTAAGGTATCACTGGTTTTCACGTATGGTGGAAGTGCATGTTTTTCCAGTTTTCAATTCGTCTCAACATCTCAGCTGGAATTTTCAAGTGATGCTTTCCAAGCCGAGCAGTCGTCGCATCATTTCAAATGTCAGCTGAGATGTTGGCGAAACGTCATAAAAATTTTTCTACTGACGAACGGATTGAAAACTGGAAAAATACCAGTGCATATATATATATATATATATATATATATATATATATATATATATATATATATATATATATATATATATATATACAGGTGTGGACAATTCAAACTGGAACCTGGACGTTTCTTAAGTAAGATAAAAAAAATATTATACTATTAATCAAATCAGAATGAGACAGAAGATAAGCATCGTAAGCATCGACACGTGCTTAAATTTTATAAATTACCAGTTTGGCCCTAAGGTGAGGAGTAATAAAATGCTGGCGCGGTGAGAGCGGGCGGCAGCATACGCCACGCCTTAGTAAGGGTATGGATAAGATAATCGGCAGATTTGCATTTACGTGCGAAAATCATTCTTCCAATCTAGAATTTCGGAAATTATTAAAAAATTTGAGGCAACTGGTTGTTTAAAAATTTGTAAAAAAACGCTCCGATAATAATGAGAACCAACTGGTTCTTCAAATTACTGAAGAACGAGCAATGCGGGAGACTAACGTTTCTAGTTTGGCTAAAATTAATTTTCCTTGAAATAGTACCGCAATTGCCGAATAACTTGATATGAACGCTCGAACAGTTCGGAATATTTTAAAGCGGAACAAATATCGCGGTTACAAATTATGAACGACTCTAAAATTTTTCCGGAAGACCAGGAAAAATGTATGGTGTTTTGTGAGGACATGATGGAAAGGGCTAATAGGGATATAACTGCTGAAATTTTGGCAAATACGCAAACCGTATTTTACAATAGACTGGGTTATTTTCTTGCTCAAAGTGGAGGCCTGTTTAAACACTTCTTGTAGACTTTTAGGTGTTTTTGTTGATTTAAATTGAATTTAATTATTTGCCTATTTATTTACAATTACTGAACGTGTTACTTTTATTTTTACCAGAATCAAAAGTTTACTTTTGAGAATGATTTTTAATTTTAAAGTGGTTTATTAATTATCTACTTAGAAATTACTGTTACGTTTCACTAGTATCTTTCTTAGAATATCAATGTTCTTTACGCTCAACGGCCAACAAAAACTATTTTTTTTCTATTTCAACTATTTGATGGATTTAAAACAATCAATGTATCAAATAGTCAATAAATATTCCAAATTTTGTCGATTACGTTATAAGTTTAAACGAAAAGTAAATACACCCTCTCATTCGTTTTAAGGTACTTTTCGTCTTCTTGTCGCACGGAAGTTAGCGAGGGTAATATTGCGCGTAGGCCTTCCCTACGATCTTCTGTCCCGAATTGATCCGAAAGAAGTAAGAGGGGCTTAGTGGGTCAGAATTTGAGAAAAGGGCCAAAATAATTTCTAGTTAAGAAATTGAAACTAGAGGGTTGGTATAGTGACGTTTTTATTAAATCCCGGTAATATGAAGGCCAGTCTTTTCTTTCTAAAGTTTCATCTCAGGTCAAAAGTAAAAAATCTTGTGGTTGCGTCGCGCTCAGTTATATTTGTGTGCCTCTCTTCTATTTGACATTGGATTGTCGAGAGATAAATATCAACGATTATGAAATTCAGCTAAACAGAAAGGCAGTAATATATTTTCGCCGTACTCTGGTGCGTAAAATACAAAAAAAAAAACATGTTATCCACATGACGATTATCTAACTTCTACTAAATCAAAAGCCGCAGTTAAATTCCAGGGCTTACTGGATCTCACGGTGGATCGAATTAGATTGCTTCAATTAGACACCCTTGAACAAATCGATAAATTAGATTTGTATATATGAGTTTTATTTGCAAATGGAGCTTCGATGGAATGTCAGGTCAGAGCCAGTACAAAATGAAATTCACTGATCCGAATGTTCTAATAGAAACTTATTCTTCACCTCTCTTATTCTACTTCAATTAGCAAACTAAACAAGAACAGATTGTGTTGTACAATTCCAAACCCTCCTCTACTATGAATTGCGGGCCTCTGACATTTGAATTAATTAAGGAAACCGAACAAAAGTCTTTAAAGAAAACAGAAAATTGTGAACTCGAACTAAACAACTTGCACCATACAAAAAAGTTCTCTTTGTTACCCCAGCTGCAGTACAGTACAACGTATCTATGACGATGATAGACAGCTAGGTCAGCGCTTTGGCTGAAACGAAATTGGTCCAACGTTGTTACCTCTGCCAAAGACTATCTCAGTTCAACAACATTGATACTGTGTCCCAGTAAATACAGCGTATTTCAAGCTACGACTTTTAACTATACACGCATGTATTCGATTCTCCGAATGCTGCTTGTATTTGTCGTATCAACGTGACACACAGAAGTGGCAAGCCCGTAAGCGGAAAGACAAAGAAGTAAAAGCACAGACAAAGGCTACCATCCAACAGGCCTTTAAGGAGATAGATTAGGTCAATTTGTTGACATGCCAAAGAAAGGGTTAGGAAGTACTAACGATGGCAACACAGCTCGACATTTCTTCGAGAACACTGATGAGCCAGCTATTATAGCAAGAGTAAGCGAAAACTGATTTCCCGTCATTTTGCAAATTATTGGAAGCGGACATTAAACTGTAATAGAGAAGATTTGGGATACACACTTTAAACTACAAGATTGTTTATCAAAAGATATTCTAGGTAAAACATGCTAACAGAAATCCGCAAATTACTTACTCCATTGACTAAACATCATAGCATTTGCAATATTATCGATAGGTAAACTAACGAAATATGCACAAATATCAACGGACAAGTTGATAAGAAACTACCACCTAGACTTTGCCCAAAAATCTTCTCGAGAAAAAATATGGAGGATGTATTCTAAAACTTTTCGCGTCGATGGATCCTTACATGGTAAGGATTCGGATAACAATTCGTATATATTAGAGAATGAGAAAAGAGCTGTTAACAAAGAAGGCAATGAATAAAAAGTTCTTTTTATTATTTTTATTACAGTCGTATAATTTATTCATTTATGTGAATCAATAAATATTATATTACTTACAAATTATTTGCATTGGTATTTATTAAGAAGTCTTAAGCATAGAGAAGAATGTACTTTCGCATTTTTAACGATTTTCGATATCCATGTATTTATTATTATAGTATTATATGTAAAATGTGTCTTGAGGTCAAGCGAAATATTTTATTCATAGAAATTAAATTATTATTTTTATTTTATTTTTAAAGCGTTGAATCACATTAGACGTTTTTCCAATTTATTTTCATGATTTTAAAGTTTCACTCTGCCATGTTGGATACGATTTTTATTTTTAATATCAAATCCGTACTTTCGACCCACTTTTGCTGAAAACCAGGAAGCAAGCTACGATACAACAGTATGCTTTATTTCGCATCTTCAACAGAGCTAAACGGGCTGTCCGTCTCTTTTTGTTACATTTCCATTATTTGGAGGTGTTGTTTTGGATTTTCCACACCTGTATATATATATATATATATATATATATATATATATATGTTGGATACTCTTACCGATGCGATCGAAGGATTTCGGCATCTCGCGCACGTGCAGAGTCCCTCCAGCCGACGTCTCGATGAAATTTCATTCACTATTTTTAAAGCTCACTATACGACGTCTACGAGTACGCTCTTTTATATTTATTAATAGTATTAATTAAAAGCCACTATAATAAACAGAAAGCGATTTGACTGTCATTACTAAAGCAAGGGCTTGATGATCTTTTTATCATTTGTTTTACGGCCAACTTGTTTTTGATGCATCATCATGAGGTACGATACTAATAAATTTTTTCGAAACTTCACTTAAATAACAAAAGACTATTTTAGCTTTTTTAATAACACAGCTTCATAATAAATTTTGATAATGGAGTTTTAAATTAATTCGTTGAAATTAGATAAACTTTACGTAAATTTAAATCAAAATTTATTTTCCACCTAGTGCACACTTTACTGATGACACTGTGTATTTGTTTGTCTTAATTATAATGTGTATAACATTAAACACAAATTAAGTTTTCAAAAATAGTTATTTCATGAAGTTACCTTTGACAGAGTCAAAAACGAATAAACTTTGTATCACATGTGATCCAATTTTTAATGGCTCCATTTGGATTTTGTAGAAAAGACACATTTAGTATGGCGCTACTTTAAACAAAATATGTCTCAGATGAAGCATTGTCAAAACTAAGAAGTTTTATCTAGGTGGTTTTAAGTTTTGCAACAGTGGTGCAATTTACAAAAAATGGACAAAAAATCTAAATTAACTTATACAGCTGACGTTTTTCATATGGGCTAAAAATTGCATTTAGAAAAACTTTTTTTAATAACTTTTTTTGATGTTTTAAGATTTTTTGGAAAAAAATTAAAATTTGACATATAATGCTAATCATGTGACTTTTATGTTTTTAGTTAATTTTCATCGATCGAAGCAGAAATTGATGCCAAAGTCAAATTTCGAATAAAGCTATTAATAAAAAAAAATCCCATATGATACGAACTACTGGTCAAACTATATATATATATATATATATATATATATATATATATATATATATATATATATATATATATATATATATACATATATAAACATATATCCATCAAGAATCTCAGTATTGAGATATCTAATCTTTGGCAAACGACTAGTTTGTAACATCAACATTTTAGTCTATATCTCTTTTATTTTAACAAAAAAAAAATAATACATACCTCACTCCTTCTGAATAAAGATAAAGTTCTGACAAAATGAGCATGCTCTTTATGTGATTTGATACCATTACTGAGAATTTGGGAAATGGGTTTGCCGAAAATGAATGACATCTTAACATGAATTTTGACACGTTGTAAGTATAAGTGACTTTTTGACGGGAATAATGAAGGTGATGTTTCAGGTAAGTAATTAAATATGATCAATATTGTTATTTATTTTCAGCAACAATCTTTTTCTTTCAAAGAAAAAAAAACAATTTTATCGATATTAATATAATTATTTTTTATTCCAGTATTCAGCGTTACCCAATATGTCGTTAACAAACGTTCTCATAGCACTAATATTACTATACACTCCAGGATATTTAGCTTCACCACATCCCCATCCCCACGATACTACTCCTACTAGTTCTCCATTCACAGCAAATGGACCTCCGGAATCTCCTTGACAAGAATCTTTACCTCCATCCGGGTAGCCGGCGCAAAACATCCTGGGCGATATTGGTGAAAGGGAACGATATTTTTCTTTACAAATTTGGTGATCCAGAATGGGCACCTCTACAGCCTAAAATAAACAGAAAATGCTTATTCACAAAATCCAGTTTCTTTGCCGTCGGGGCGCAGAGTAGTTTGTTAATTTAGTCAGTAGCTTGTACTTTTTACTGTTAACTCTATAATTATATAAGGGAAGTTTAGTTCTCAATCAACTGAAAGAACCTTTTACTATAAGTAGAAACATACTCTGTTCTAACACAGTTAAAGACAAAGCCCTATCTCAGATTGCAAGAATATCCGGAAAGGGCCTTTTTCTTATATTCTTGAAATCTGAGATAGTGATTTTTCTCTGTGTTAGAACAAAATACGTTTTTCCTTATAGTATAAAATTTTTTCAGTTGGTTGAGAACTACATTTATCTTAGTTCTTTTATTATAAGGACAAACGTACTTTGTTCTAACATAGTTAAAGACAAAACATTATCTCAGATTGCAAGAATACCAGGAAAGGGTGGAAGCCTTTCCCTGGTATTCTTGCAATCTGAGACAGTGCTTTGTCTCTGTGTTAGAACAGAGTACGTTTGTCCTTATGGTATAAAGTTTCTTCAGTTGGTTGATAACTAAGAGAAATTTAGTTCTCAACCAACTGAAAGAACTTTTTGGTATAAGGGCAAATGTAATCTGTTCTAACATACTTAGAGACAAAGCACTATCTCAGATTGCAAAAATACCAGGAAAGGGTGGAACCCTTTCTATGATATTCTTGCAATCTGAGATAGTGCTTTGTCTCTAACTGGGTTAGAACAGAGTACGGTTGTCCTTATAGTATAAGGTTTTTTCAGTTGGTTCAGAACTAAGAGGAATTTAGTTCTCAACCTACTGAAAAAACCTTTTACGATAAGGACAAAGGTACTCTGTTCTAACACAATTAGAGACAAATTGCTATCTTAGATTGCAAAAACATCAAGACAGGGTAGAAGCCTTTCCCTGGCATTTCTGCAATCTGAGATAGTGCTTTGTCTCTAACTGTATTAGAACAGAATACGTTTGTCCTTCTTGTATAAGGTTTTTCCAGTTGGTTGAGAACTTAGAGAAATTTAGTTCTCAACCAACTGAAAGTACTTTTTACTATAAGTACAAACGTACTCTGTTCTAACACAGTTAGAGACAAGTTACTATGTTAGATTGCAAAAATATCAGGAAAGGGTGGAAGCCTTCCTCCGGTATTCTTGCAATCTGAGATAGTGCTTTGTCTCTAACTGTGTTAGAACAGAGTACGTTTGTACTTATAGTAAAAAGTTTTGTTAGTAGGTTGAGAACTAAGATAAATGTAGTTCTCAACCAACTGAAAATACTTTTTACTATAAGGACAAACATACTTTGTTCTTATACAGGTAGAGACAAAGTACTATGTTAGATTGCAAAAATATCAGGAAAGGGTGAAAGCCTTCCTCCGGTATTCTTGCAATCTGAGACAGTGCTTTGTTTGTATTTGAACAGAGTAGGTTTGTCCTTATAATATAAGGTTTGTTCAGTTGGCTCAGAACTAAGAGAAATTTAGTTCTCAACTAACTGAAAAATACTAGGAAAAGGTGGAAGATTTTCCCTGGTATTCCTGCAATGTGGGAAAGAAAATAATGTTAAAATCAAAAGATCTTAACCAAATTATATTTTTATTTTCATCTCTTGGAGTAGGGATTTAAAGACTAGGTAAATAACTCGTGACTTTCTTCAGTTTTTTCTTGTTAGTTTGTTATTTGAAGCTCGTTTAAGAAAAACATTTTTGAGAAGGATTTTGTCGGTAATTTTAATAAAAGACCATAAACCATATTTTTATTTTATTTCCATGTAGGTATACAGGGTGTCTTACGGTGACCGTGCATTGGAATATCTCGGGAAAAAATGCGATCTGAATCCTGTAAATTCGTATAATGGAGTTTTCGGTGACGTTCTCTTCAGATGACGTAACAGCGATGTTGTGCGATTTCTGGTTATACCGGAAGTTGTCCGAAACTTATTTTAAATGAGTCACCTTGCATCTTATATTTTTTTTGTATTCCTTTTTCCATTTCCGATAACTTTTACTTAAAGTTTTTTTGCCCTACTCTGGGCGTTTTTGAGAAAAAAATACTTTTACCAAATTTTGACGTTTGGCAGAGTGTCGCCTAAATTTGAGTATTGTTTTAAAAATAAGATAGTAAAACTCGGAATATCAGAAAATTTCGTTTCTAATTTATTTCAATTAATAAACGATACATTGATTTAAATTCATCTACTATTTCTGATTGAACAAATGATTTATAAAAAATACATAAATCTTATAAGCATTTTATGTGTTCTTCAAAAGCAGCGATATTTTCTGCATTCAAGCATGGCAATTTGTTTGCGACTTGAAAAAAGTCATCAAATCTCTGTGTTGATATTTGAAAAAAGATATCGAATAAAAGGAAATATACAGACATTTTAAAATCTCTCTCTTTTTGATATTTTTTTTGTAAATTCATTAGGCAATCCACTCGAGCTTGCAGTTTACTTAGCTTTTTTCAAAACTGTAAAAAAATTCGTCATTTCTAAAGGATTTTAAGTCTTTTACGGTCGACTTAATTAGAGATACTGCTGCTGATATATTTATATCGAGTTTTTGTCAATAATTATATAGAACTTGAATTATCAAAAGTATTTATTTCCAAAACCAAAGAATTCAAAAGATTTTATGTAAGTAGTATACCACAAGTGCCAATCATGTTACTTGATTTTGTACTTGGAATTTGAAGCTTTCCAAAATCTTCATTGATGTAGGAAGGTTTTCAAAACCTGAATTCATAGCTTTGGTGTAACTTCTTTAATAAGTTTTTAGGCTTGATATTTTATAATAAGTTTCTTCAACATTTTAAAAATATTTTAGTTTATCAAACCTATTCCAAATCACACAATTGCTATGAATACGTGAAGTAAAAACTATACTGTTTTAGGCGTCATAACACCAAGTACGTCTTCTTTTTTTTGTGGCATCATATGATCGTAGACTCCTGCAAACGACACATTTTGATAGCGTAAGGCCGGTACGCATACAATTTCCTGCTGTTATATATTAATTTGTAGCCATTTTAAAAACCTGTTACTAAATATCGCACTGACAAAGGCACTCTGGAAATGTAGTCGTTCCTCTTGGCTCTTACAGTTTTAGTACTAAACAATTACAGGTTATTTAGGGCTTACCACTACCAAAACTGAAGAATTCAGAACTCAGGAAAACTGCTATATAGCTAGTCAGATCTCGCTATTTGTATTAAACCTCTTCCTCAGCACGCCTGCGAGTACAATTCTACGAAGGTTTTTATAAAATTAAACAAAACGAGTTTCTCAAAACACTTATATCTATTAACAATAATAAATAGAAAACAAAATTATATACCATGAGAAACTTAAATTTAGTAATGTTTAACTATTTTATAGTATTACACTAATTGCTGTTAACCGTTTTATTGTCCAAGAAAATATAATAACCCAATTTAGAAGATTAACGTATAGATAGATTTTTAAAATATTTATCAAGGAAAGAATAATAACGCGAAAAATAGCTATTTAAATTGTTTAAATAAACGGTACTAAAATCGCGCTTTTACCAAGTGAAATAAAAACAGAATATTCCCATAACTTCCTGCAAAATAAATGAAAAAACAAAAAACCTTTATTAATACCGATTTTACACGACATGTAATTTTCTAAGAACTGTTTCCGCCCCTAACGAATCTCAGAAACTGAAGTTCATTATTTCTTAAAAGGCCAAACTTGCATTCCCCCGGTATCCGCTGATATATCTCAGTCGTACACCCTGTAGGGGTACATTTTATTCCCGGAAGCTTCGGTCCTCGTCTGTAAAGGGCGTCAGCCATTCTATGCCGGATACTTAATTCCCGAATTGATCCAGAGTTGGGAGCAACTTAATTTTCTTTTTTTTATACAAAATGTTAATAAAACTAATCTAGGCCTTTCTATAACTAAAAGAAAAACGATTTTAATGACCGTGAGAAAAACTATTAGATATTTAACTCTTTCTTTCTTGTGAATAGAAAAAATAGTCATTGTAGGAATTCTTTTTACATGTTGTCAAATAATATATTACATTATAGCGAGTTTATTTGATTATTCTTTTGTTTCTTAATAATGAGAAAATCGTTCAATATTTAAAACTTACTAGGCAGTTTAGGCCATATGTTGGGTGGTAAATCCATTCTTGACATAATCTTTAACAATTTTTATATTTCTACAGAGGGTAAAATTACTTCGACACATTTTTAAATATTTATGGTTTCTGAAAGTCCGATGAACGACAGAAAAGTAATAAGATTGCTAAGTTTGTTAATGGATTTAGATCTCAGGGTGGTAATATAAGATACATACTGTCTCGTTCCTATAGTTAAGATTTAGCTACAGAGTGATTATTTAATTACTAATTTTAGTGGAATCTACTTCACGTTGATTAGCATAAAATAACTACTGTTTGCTCCATTACATTTTAAGAGATGCGTGTACGTACACACATTTATTGATTTATTTATTTATTCTTGCAAATTAAAGTGCATTTTACAATTGTTCACAATTTAATTAACTTTCACAAAGACAAGTGAATATATTTAAAATTGCACTAAAATCGATTAAAATCAAAATTAAATCGCAAATGAAAGAAAAAGAAGTGTTAACTGTTACAAATTACAGTACAATGACTAATGATAAGCAACATTTCTTTGATGAGAGAGCATCATCATCTGATTAATTAGTTATAGAAAAGTCTATTATAAAATGAATAATAATTATACTAGTAATGTTTTTTTTTTTAAATGTTTTTGAAGTTAAATTATATTTTATATATGGGTAGGTATATACTTTGAAACAGTTGGATAAGGAATCAAGCAATAAATATTAGAGGGTGCTATAAAAAACACTGCTCCTCCTGATCCTTACCTAACTAAGCCATTGGTTTGATCTCAATGTTTTCGCATGAACTTTCTCGAAAAAATAGACTAATATCTTTCCTTACCTGTAAATCATTGGTCAGCTTATTACCCTCCTCTTTATTAAATCCCCAACCTGTTACTACTCCAACTTTCTCAACAAGTGATACGTCTTGTTTTGCAAACTTTATAGGTAGCGCTCTTTCACTAAATTCTATGGCCTCGGACAGCTTTAAAATGGACAAGTCATAGTCCATACTGATGATATGGAATCTCGGATGTTGGTAAACTGTTTCAACTTGGATAATTTGATCATTATCTTCGTCTAGGGATGTTAAGCCGTATTGAATAGATAGAAATCTTGAGTCAAAACTAAAAGGAAAATATTGGTGGTGAGTAAAGGGTAAATTATGTTAAAGATTTTGCAGAATACTAGCTTATCTTGCTAAGCTAGAGTCAAATTGCCAACACAAATTTAAAAATGGAGGGTATTTATAAAATTTGCGCGGAGTTTAATTGCTAAATAGGAATTACTAAAAAAATCACTTACTCTTTTGTACAATGTGCAGCAGTTATAATATACTTCTGACTTAAAATACTGCCTCCACATAGATGATTACTCATGTATCGTAAAGATATTTGGTATGGGTACTCTTCAATGGATACAGATTTGCCACCTATTACTTTTCCACCGAAATTGCTGAAGAGGGAAATATGTTTAGCTGCAAAAAATAAGTTGTATTATGGGTATACTTCAATATTTAAAGCGTGTGCGGGTTACTGATGGTAGATTAGAAGAAATTTTTATGGATATCTATAATTGTTGGCAAATATGAATTATTTACATAAGCCTACGACCTAAACATTTTGTGCCTTGATCGCGATATCCAGGATCCGGAGGGACTAGGGATGTGTGCCCTCCAGATCTCGGAGTGATGGTGCAATGGGAAAGGGCTCGGAAAAAACCTGGACATGGCCGAGGTAGAATTCTTTACAAAAAAGAGAAGAACAGAGAGACTTTCCACAATTTCTTTGTAGGGAAATATTCTTCATTACAAGAAAATAATTAAATACTTGGAAGTAATTCAAAACTGAGCTAGAGTGATCATATTGAGGCTAGAACCAAGATCATCTGTGCTTTCTGCGGTTGTAAACGAGTACATATGAGAGCTGACATCGAGAGTGGTATTTTGAATATACACTACGCTGATCAGCTCCATTATGACGTATACCGCTTTTATATAGTAGCCTAGTACAGCATAGCGCAAATACCACCTTTAACTTGAGAATGGTCAAAGAATCGCTTGTGTGGGAATATTGAGTGCGATAAAGACTGCCCCTAGGGCTTTGGAGGTCCTGTGAACCTGCCTTCTCTCCACTTTTAATCGTCTCATTTGCTTAGGGCATCTGAGAACTGGAACGAGCGGCTATTTAGATGTCTGGGAAACCATGTCTCCAAGCAAAAAGATTACATGGCTCCGCTTTTGAAACTCAACCATGCTCTTGAGATACTCTTGTCAAGTAGAGAGGATTGGGTGTAGGAGCAAAATTTTCCGAAAAATGAATCCTGGTAGTTTACAGATGATCTCGACAAGATGAATGAGTTGGAGCCGGAGTGTTCGGCAAGAGCACGGGAGTCGGAGAGTTCTATTCTCTCGGACAATATGCGATAATCTTTACAGCAGAAATTTATGCTATTCTGTAGTGTGGCCATCTCTGTGATAGGAACATAAACAGGATTTGGGTGATAAACATATGTTTAGAGAGTAGGGCTGCGATAATGATACTGAAGTCCAGTGTCGTAACTAGTGTCTGAGTGCAAGGATTTACTGAACAATTTGATAAAAAAACGGCTGCATAATCAGATTTGTGTGGGTTCCGAGCCACTCGGATATATACGAGAATGAGGAAACGGACCGTCTGGTAAAGGTGGGGGGTCCACAATTGAACCATGTGGAATCCAACCAATTCTAGCTGTCCCGATTGCCGTTGGTAAAAGAAAATTAAAATTGTTGCTGGAAAGCAAATTTATGTAATCGTGGAAAGGAGCTCTTGGAATGAGGTGGAACATATAACTGGACATAACGCACGGTGCACTAGGGAGCTTCAATCCTTAAGAAAGAAAGATCTATGAATTGTGGTGAGACGATTGACAGGATATTGTCACCTGAAGGGGCCATCTTTATAAGATATTGTAGATTATCCGACGTGCAGATAGTGTCTGAAGGAGGATAAAACTGTTAGCGATGTCTTCAGAGAGTGTCCAGCACTCAACGGACTGGAAGCAGTTAGATAGGTTCAATTAACGAGGCTGCTTGGGTTCGCAAAGGTTATCGGCCTCGAATGACCTGCAGTTATGAGAGGGCTCAATGAGGTCTAGGCATCGATGATTAAGTATCAATACCTTCTGTTCATTGATTCATTCATTCATGAACTATTTAATTTGATAATCAATTAAAAATCACCCTAATCGCTAAGTTATATAACGAAATAGCTCCAGATATTTAAATTTATGAATGATAATATTAACATAGTTATGGAACTATTTTTATTTTTCATTTTAATAACAACATAAATTTAGAAATTTTGATAAATTATTTAGCTATCCTACACCTCATCAAAATTAATCATTTTTAAGATACATTTTGTAACGTTTAAGTTTTTGATATATTCCTTCTTAAAACATACTTACCTTTAAGCTTAGATTATTAATGCATTATTGACCTTTTCCTGCTTTTACTAATAAATTTATTGATTTTTTATTCTAATTATAAAAATCTCGTTAATTATTGTGGAATTATTGTTTTTAATCTAAAGTGAGAAATTCGAGATGTTAAATAGCTGCCATTTATAAAACAATTGATACCAAATGTAGATAACATGTATTTTAAGACAGTTATACCAAAAACTAAACTTCAGGATTTTGCGATGGCAGCTGTTTAATGTTGAGATGAAATAAGCTCGTGCATTCTAGCAAATTGATTATTTTGGTGTCTTGTGGCTGTTTCTTCCACGATTTACTGCTATTTTATTTATTAGCTATTCTATAAATCCCTAAATAAAACCCGCTGTCACAAAACGACTTTTGGTTGTTTGATCGACCTTCTTAGGTTCTTGCGGATTTACCACTAGATGACTAAACTAAGTCTTATGAAAAGCTGATGTCGAAAAGGTCAGGTTAGGACTGTTTTATCAAAATCCGTTTTTGGAAGTTATTAGGACAAGTTTCTCAAAATACTTCAAATCTAATGCGCAAAGATAAATAAAAAACGAAAGACATTATATTAAACCCAATTGGTGCAATCAATCCAATTTAGAAAAATAACATGCTTCTAAAAATTAACAGAGAAAAAGAAATACACGAAAAACGGCTATCTATTTTTTTAAAAACCATCGGTACGGAATACGTCCTTCTCCGTTGGAGAATAAAATCGAATTTTCTGTTAACTTTATCCTTTCTTGAAGATAAATAGATAAATCAAAATAAAAACCTTGTTTTTTCTATTGGTTTGGCTTGCAGAATGCAGTTTATTTAAATGGTATTCAGATTGTACCTGCCTCTAATAAATTTCAAATCATAAGTGAAGAAAATTACTTCTTCGAAGCACCACCAAATCTTCTAACATCGGAATCCCTGTTAAATCATACTAGTACTTTCATCTCATTCGTTATGCCAATAACACAATTATTATTTTGTTGTACAGGGTGAGTCAACGATTGGATGAAGTAGGTTTGTGCCTTTTCGGTGAAATTAACAAAGAAACTATATTTATTGTTTGATACAGTTTATTTTTACGCAGATTTTAAAAATATTTAGGACTCTACAGGGTGAGCCAAAAAACTAGGACAGCATAAAGTTGTATTTTTTTAAATAGAACACCCTATATACGAATCGTATTTTCGATTTAGCTTATTATTTTAAATCTTTTTTATTAAGGGTTTATTATAACAAAACTTTATAGTTTCTGAGATAATTAAGTTTAAAGAAAAAAAGTCACATTTTCAAGCATCAATTCAATCCTAAATAACGTTTTCAATTTTGTGACAAATATATTCAAATTTGGAATTTAGCAAAGCCAAGGACAAATTAACATAATTTTTACCTAATATTTGCAATAAAAGCTACAGGGTGCTGAACACATCGGCTCAAATTTGAACAAGTTTAAATGAATAAATATCTTTTTTTTTTAATGGTACACCCTGTATATTTTCATGTTATTTAATAGAGTAATAAAAACCCTAAAAGTTTTGTTCAATATATCCTATACCTATTTATAATAGTTTTTGAGATATTTCAGTTTTTCTTATTTTCCATACTTTTTTACAGAAATAGTCTTCATTATCATAGTAGCCATGGCAAAAACAATGTAAAAGAACATTTTTCTGTGTGTCAAATTTATAACCGCAATCGCTTCTTTTGGTTTTTATGTAGTGTAGTTTGGTTTTTTCTTGCATTCATCTTATATTGTAAAATGAATTTTCCAAAGAATGAGTTAATAGATATGATTTATACAATAGGAGAGGCTCAAAAAAATTGCCTTCTTGCTCAAAGAATTTACAAAATGAAGTATCCTGATCGACGCCAGCCTAATACCCATACTTTTCAAAACTTAATGCAAAGATTTGATTCTTCTGGTACTGTTGATTATCCAAAACGTAAAGTGGTCAACAAACCAGTAACTAATGAAGAAAAAGAACTACAAGTATTGTTAAATGTTCAGGAAAATCCTTATATTGGTAGCATTATCTGAAACATCACAATCGTACTACCAAGAAATATAGGTATCATCCATATCACATGGAATTACACCAAGAATTGCATGGACAGGATTTTGAAAGTCGTGTAAACTTTTGTCGTCCAATAAATGCGGAGATTCAATTAAATCCAAATTTATTATGCAAGGTAATGTTTAGTGATGAAGCTACTTTTAGAAGTAACGGTGCCGTAAATAGATGCAACATGCATTATTATGCCACAGAAAACCCATTTTGGATTAGAGAGGTGCAACATCAAAACCACTGGTCATTAAATGTTTGGTGTGGTATTCATCATAATCGAATTATTGGACCCCACTTTTTTAATGAACCACTAAATGGCCATAGTTACCTGAACTTTCTACAAGAAGAACTACCCCAACTGCTTCAAGGTCTCGATAGGGATGAGCTCGACAGTATGTGGTTCCAGCACGATGGTGCGCCTCTGCATTACCATCGTGAAGTTCGTGCGTTTTTGGACCAATGATATCCGCAAAAATGGATTGGACGTGGGGGTTTCATTGAGTGGCCACCAAGGTCTTGCGACATCACCTCATTAGATTTCTTCCTTATATTAAAAATAAGGTGTATGTTAATCCACCAACAACAGTGGAAGATATGCGAAACAGGATTAGGGATACCTGTAGAACAATAACGCCACTAATTTTGTCCAAGGTCCGAGAAAATCTGCAAAAAAGACTAAATTTGTGCATTGCACAAGAGGGTCGTTTATTCGAACACTTATTAAAAAGAAATAATTAATCTCAGTATTTAATAGGTAATTTTTTTGTTTCAATTTAGTATAAAAGTAAATTGGTATTTGCCTTGTCGTTATTGTTGTGTTAATTTTTTCACATTATGTTTAATTAAACTATTGCCGTTGTAATATGACGAATAATGTATTTCATCATATTTAACCACATTCTGTTTGTTTCTGTAGTTTCTTTTTATTATTTTACATGGCTACTATGATAATGAAGACTATTTCTGTAAAAAAGTATGGAAAATAAGAAAAACTGAAATATCTCAAAAACTATTATAAATAGGTATAGGATATATTGAACAAAACTTTTAGGGTTTTTATTACTCTATTAAATAACATGAAAATATACAGGGTGTACCATTTAAAAAAAAGATATTTATTCATTTAAACTTGTTCAAATTTAAGTCGATGTGTTCAACACCCTGTAGCTTTTATTGCAAATATTAGGTAAAAATTATGTTAACTTGTCCTTGGCCTTGCTAAATTCCAAATTTGAATATATTTGTCACAAAATTGAAAACGTTATTTAGGATTGAATTGATGCTTGAAAATGTGACTTTTTTTCTTTAAACTTAATTATCTCAGAAACTATAAAGTTTTGTTATAGTAAACCCTTAATAAAAAAGATTTAAAATTATAAGCTAAATCGAAAATACGATTCGTATATAGGGTGTTCTATTTAAAAAAATACAACTTTATGCTGTCCTAGTTTTTTGGCTCACCCTGTAGAGTCCTAAATATTTTTAAAATCTGTGTAAAAATAAACTGTATCAAACAATAAATATAGTTTCTTTGTAAATTTCACCGAAAAGGCACAAACTTACTTCATCCAATCGTTGACTCACCCTGTACAATCCTATACAAAGATAGTTCCGATCCAAAATTTTTGATAATTTTTAGCCTGCACATTTTAAGATTAATAATTTTTATACAATAGGTTAATCAAACTATTCTACGTCTTTCCTTAACTAAAAGGTTCTGTCTATAATTATAAATAAATGTACTCATTCCTTTAACGATAATCATTGTACATATAATAAAATCAATATATTGTATTATAACTACTTTATATAAATATTCTTGTTTCTTTATGATAGGAAAATTCTCTCAATTTAAACATTCTATATTTTTATATAAGGTTTCTTGACAAATTTTTAAATATTTGTCTTTGCTTTACTATTTGTTAGTATTAATTTTATATAAAAAGTTCCAGTTTATGATTAATAAACTGATTGTTTGTTAGTTGATTCATTTTCTTTTATATTTAAAACGACTTTGGGACAGAAATATAAAATATACACTGTGCGGTTTCGACTGCTAAAAATTCATATACGGGGGGTGATTATTCACTTCTGTCATTGAGTGGAATATGCTTCACGTAAAACAACATTTAATAAAAACAAATCATAATTAATGTTTATTCTGTTACACTGTTATGAATTTCTTCCTTAGTTTACAATAAATCGCATAAAAGTGAACTTAAAGCTTCTAGTTGGTCAGTTTGGTTTTTGTTATGAGAGTGTTGCACTTTATTGTAAATGTCAGTGAATAAACCATTATACAAGAAAATTAAGCATCGGAATCGGTAGACCAAATACTTTTCTTTGTCGAAAAGAAACAAAAAGGCCCATTTAAGCTGCTTTGGTAATAACAAAAAATAATTTTTGTATGTTTATATTTTTGAGTTCAAAACTTGGTTGAGTTATTGTTGCACTTGTCAATTTATACCCTTTATTGTGAGTGTTTTTGATTTTATCAAAAAACAGAAAGGCTAAATACAAGTCAGGAAAGGCAATGATAAATCAAGCATTTTTAGCCACCGCTAGAAACATTTTATTGAGAGTATTTCACAAATTATATTTCTCCGTCAAATTTCGTTTGAATGTTTACAATCCAAACCATAAAATATATATATTCCAAAAGAATGGTTATTTTGGGTTTGGTAGATTGTATCAAAATATTTACCCTACTGTTGTGTCAAATATTGTTTAAACAAACTTTAAACGAGAAGTGAAAATCATACCCGCTTTCTTTTTTCATTTTAAATGCAAATCAAAGTAAAAAATTAACAATATTATCACTATATAAGACTGGAACCTATCACTGTGGTTTTTTAAAAGAAAATTTTGTTATTAAAAATAGTCCCTACCTGATTCTTGAATTAAATTGAATTGTATTCTTCGAATTGTTTGAAATCTTTTAAAAATATATGCCTTACCTGAAGTGCCTAGTATTAAAACAAATATTAAAAAAATCATTGTGTACTATTAATTTCTATTATGTACTATCAATTACTATTATAAAACCAGAAAATTGTGTTCATCTAGTTTTATAATGATTTTATCTAAGTTATTTAGGTTAAACGTATTGAAAAGAAGAGATATATAAACAAAATACATATTTTCTTAAACAATTACAATTAATATTTAGTTAAATAGTTTCTTTAAATAAATTAATAGAAGTAAATAGAAGGCTACTTTTTTTTTTAGGAACAAATACTTGAGTGTTTTTAAAAATTACTTATTTCTCTTATATTTATTTATTGATATAAAGTGACTTGCACGTTTAGTTTTATTTCCTTAAACCAAAATTGTTACTCCGATTTAACCGGAACCGGAATAGACAGGTAAAAATAAGTGGACGACTAAAAATTAAATACTTTATTTTCGAAAAAAAGGTACAAAACAATAAAATTTATAATACTGGAGAATTATTACGTGTTACTGATTTATTTATTTTGGAGCCATCATGTTCAACGGGTCTTTATTATAGCGAGCAAAAATTTCTTTCTTAAAATGGTCAAAGTGTTTTCTGTTTTGGTTGTTTTGATGCTCTCTCCAAGGCGGACGGGACTTCTTTACTTGGAGACCCCAATGACACGTGAAAATTGGCGAAAGGACGAAAAATTTGTAGCCTGCGACGTACATTTCGTATACCTAAAAAAATGAAACAAAATGTTTTAGACATATATAGGTAAAGGCTAGCTGTGATCAAGGCTTTAAGTAATTTTTGTTCAAGCATAATTCATAATAGGAGAGAGGTAATTTGATGGAGTTTTCAATATATTGCAGAGTGTACTCCGAAGGAAATTCCATGAAAAATTTTACGTTTACGCAAGATGGCTAAAACCTAAAAGAAATTATTTTTTCAGCATAACTGTTAACTTTTTAATTCGGTTTTAGTAACTTATATGTGGTACTTGCAAACGGATCCAGCGACGCAACAAGGTTGAAAATGAGCAGACTGAAAACAAATTTTGGGTTGGCGAATTTCATTGAGTTTCTGTGTCATTTTTTGAGCCATCATCTTTTTCATCTTATTTCAAAGAAGTTCTTCTCTCCTTCACCATCTTTCGTGGTTTTCACGTCATTCGTGTAACATTATTATTAGATTTAATTAATCCCACGTTCTTATTAACTCGATTTCTTGTCTCTCTGTTTATTTGTCTGTCTGTTTATTTGTCTATCCCATACAAATTTTGCAACCGATTTAAAACTAACTTCCAGATGAACTACAAACTTGAAACTTTAAATATAGCTCAGAACTAGATAATATTTTCATACTATTACTTTAAAACAAGTTCATTTTAAGGCCAATTTCACTTTTATCTCACGATTATCCAATCAAACTAAAATTTGGTACATATATATATATATATATATATATATATATATATATATATATATATATATATATATATATATATATATATATGAAGTAAAATGCGAACAGTAAATGCAAATTTCTCTCCATCATATCCTTTCTGTGTTAGAGGTTGCACAGTTAGAACAAATTGCTAAGGAACACAATTTATCCTATTCCACCACCATCGAGATGATGGCCTACCTGTACCACCATACCGAGAAGAAAGTCAAAACTTACCCTCCCCGCCACAGTGATACGGCAGAGGTGCATGTTTCGTCTCTACTAGACTCATCAGGGTACCGACATGCACCTGGCTGTGCAAAGGACAGATTGGAAGGAAGCATGCAAATACTGAATGCGGCTTCTCCGACCTCCCGCCGGATGGCGTATATATGTTTATGCGGATTTCACGGATTCCTCCGTGTGAGATGCAATAGCAGTGGATATATCCACATTATGCCGTTGTAGTGCTGAAATCACATTCAGCAAGCGTACAACTATATGCAGCTCCGCGTATGAATGAAGTAAAATGCGAACAGTAAATGCAAATTTCTCTCCATCATATCCTTTCTGTGTTAGAGCTGCATATAGTTGTACGCTTGCTGAATGTGATTTCAGCACTACAACGGCATAATGTGGATATATCCACTGCTATTGCATCTCACACGGAGGAATCCGTGAAATCCGCATAAACATATATACGCCATCCGGCGGGAGGTCGGAGAAGCCGCATTCAGTATTTGCATGCTTCCTTCCAATCTGTCCCTTGCACAGCCAGGTGCATGTCGGTACCCTGATGAGTCTAGTAGAGACGAAACATGTACCTCTGCCGTATCACTGTGGCGGGGAGGGTAAGTTTTGACTTTCTTCTCGGTATGGTGGTACAGGTAGGCCATCATCTCGATGGTGGTGGAATAGGATAAATTTTGTTCCTTAGCAATTTGTTCTAACTGTGCAACCTCTAACACAGAAAGGATATGATGGAGAGAAATTTGCATTTACTGTTCGCATTTTACTTCATTCATACGCGGAGCTGCATATAGTTGTACGCTTGCTGAATGTGATTTCAGCACTACAACGGCATAATGTGGATATATCCACTGCTATTGCATCTCACACGGAGGAATCCGTGAAATCCGCATAAACATATATATATATATATATATATATATATATATATATATATATATATATATATATATATATATATATATATATATATATATATATATATATTTATAAACCCGTTGACAATGCAATATTATGACCTTGAATGTATATTTTTGATTATTTGAAGGCCGACTTCACTCCCGATTATTCAATTAAGCAAAAATTTGGTACCCACGTATAAATCCGGAGACAATTTAATATTATGATCTTGAAACTGACTTTGAGAGCATTTTTCAAGGTCATTTCAAGGTTAACTTTGTTTTTCACCTTGTTTTTATTAACTTACTTTTTGCCTGTCTGTTTGTCTGTTCGGTACAAATTTTGCAATTGATTTTAAATATTAAATAATTTGTCACATTGACCTGAAAATTTGTGATTGTGAATTTTTAATAGCTATGAAAATATTTATCTGATTTAAAACGATAAACGTTGTATATTAAAAAAAATATTTAAATAATTATTTTAAAGATTTATTAAAACTAAAGAGAATCAAATAATTTAAAAAAAATATTTTTAAAACATTTTATATGAAAGCTGTTGTAGTTAAGTTTGATTTTTATTGACTTGTAGTACTGTTTGATGTGCTTTATAAAACGAATAAATTCCGAAATAAATTTTGAAAGGCCAAAACAACGCTCTTTCAAGTGTTCTATAGAAAAATAATGAAATTATTTGTTTAATTTTAGTTGTAATTATATTACTTCACAGCAGGTATATCCAAACGTTTAGTCTAAGGGCTACACTGATTCTCCCCAAGAACCAAGATCTAGCTTGCTCATTATACCAACATACTGTAGTTTTGAATTACGTGTTAATTTTTGTATGGGACAAGCCGGCGAGTAAGATATCTATGGCGAAGAGCGCGGGGTGGATTCCGCTCCGTTCGTATTTTCGGTTGGTACTTACGGGCAAGTGTCAAGGACATTTCCTGTAGGAGGCTTTGCTGATAATTTCAACTACTATATTTGATTCAGAACTATAAACAATTGTCAGTGAAAAGCTACAGCTGCATATATCTAATTAATCGTTAACTAATTATAATTTGTAATTCAACATATATCTCGGAGCCAGTTGATATTCCCACAGTTTCTCCCGATGACCTTAAGGGCACCTGCAAGAAGCTTAAAAATAAAACGGTAAAGACTGCTCTTTTGTCTTAAGTTCTCCTCTTACGCACATATTTAATTTGATGTTGAAAGAAGGTGTATTTTCGGACACCTGGAAAGTTGGTTAAGTTTTCCCTATCTTCAAGAAAGGTGAAAGGTTTGAAAACTGTCGTGATATTCCAATAATATGTATTAAATTTAAAATTAAAATACAAAAATTTCTATTTTCCAAAATCCAGAACAGGCTATCAATTTATCAACACGGTTTCTTCTTTAATATTTGCTACGCCCTTAACGACAAAAGTCAGACCGATGTCATCTACATTGATTGTCGCAAGGTTTTTCATCAGGTTGATCAATGTATTCTACTAAGGATGGCATCTGATCACTATGGTTTCGCTAATGCATTTTTTATAATAATTAAATTTTACCTTCTAGATTGTCGCCAGTTCTTAGAGATTAAGAGTTTCAGGTTAGATCGGTTTGTGCTAACATCGGGTGTACTGCAGGGTTCCAATTTGTAACTACTCGTATTTAATATATATAAACGATCTCCTCGCTGAGAGGGATTGTAAAAAGATGGTCTACGCTGACGATATCAAAATTTTTCACCGCACGGATGAAGTTGCTAACTGTGTGTCCCTTCAGGCCAACATCAAAACAGTTGGTCAATGGTTTGTGTCTAATAAACTCGATTTGAATATCTCTAAATGCAACATAACATCTTTCAGTTGCACAAAGTTGCACAATTATTAAATTAATACTTCTACCTTGAGCAGGTTCACTTGTTTGCGATATATGGGAGTTCTTCTTTATTTCACATATTGATCAGATGGTAAGCAGCGCATCTCGATCATTGGGATACATATTAGGGAACTGTAAACCCTTTTTTTATTTATCTAAATACAAGTTATTGAATTACTTCTACGTTAGATCTAAGTTAGATTATGGTTCAATCATATGGTCTCCTGTATATAACTGCCACAAGTACTCTGTGGAATGTATTCAAAGGACATTTCTGAAATATTTAATGTTGAGAGAGGATGACATTTATCGTGAGCGAAATATTGAGCAATAATGGATTCTGTTCAGGTTTGGAGAGCTCCTTTAACCTTTCGTTAGTTCAGTTTTATTATGTATACCAGCTATCCTGTTTCTTAATTGGTCTTTAATTATTTTGTATGATTTGCTTAGATTATAAATTTAAAATTGCAATCGAAATGAACTATGGTGGATTGGTAATGCTCGCTGGCCTGTGTTGGACCGCGGGCTGTAGTTTGAACACCAATGCTCTTACATTATACAGGGATATCCGAGTTGTCATCTCCGAAATAGTATAAGATTCCAACTTGTTTAAAATAGAGAAACGTTATCTTTTCTGGTGTATTACCTGACTATTTCTCGTGTATCCATATCCTACGAATCGTTCGTCATGTGGTGGGACATTATCAGTCGCTATGTAAAATGGTTCATATAGAAACTCAAAGTTCGTTACAGTATGGCTTATTCGTATTTTTTCGTCGGGGTCTTTGTAATTTTGCCATCTAAAAAATAAAATAAAAGTAGGACGTAAACGACTAAAAATCCATTATTTTAAATCTGAAAATAATGTTCCAAGTTTTGATTTTAGAATTACTCGTATAAACGTGAGTAAAGCAATATATTATTCAAAACTTGGAACGTTAACAATCGACAATTGTGTTTCTCTGATCATTATTTCGAAAATATTTCATAAAGTACCTACTGCAGATTCTGTGAAATATGTGAATATGTTTTTTCCAAGGCAGGAAATTGGGGTGTTTTTGGGTGAATTATATTACTTGTCTTTGATAGAAAATTTGTATTTGATATTTATGTGACATCCAGATTTTTTCGGAAAAAGCTAATTGCTAACAAATAAGGAATTAAGAAGTTGAGAAGTGCCTTCTGAATGCTTATTCCTATATGGGTATAAAAAGGTGAATGTTGGGGAAAGAAAAATATGTCGCCTAAAGGCATTCAAAATGCCACTGAAAATTTTTGAGAGAGATTTTGAAACAGAGTTACTAAATTGAGTCAAAGAGGAGGGGACTATATTTACTCAAATTCAATCTTGAGATGAAGGTCTCACAATTTGGTGTTGAAAGAAATGGCAGGGGGCTAAAAGAGAAGAGGCAAAACTGCTGTAATTAGTGGTGTAAGACATAGGTAAAACTGGCTCTAGATAAACTTTAGATTTGGTTCACAATAGATAAAGATGGAAAGTTGTCTCAAATGAATTATACAATTGAGAATTAGTGTTTCCTTCTTATCTAAAACGGATTGATGTACTAGATTTAGATGAGGATGTTGCAGGAGGAGAAGATCTCTATCCGTAGCACGTGCCAGTGAAGATAGTCTAGAAATGATAAAATAGATAATGAGTTCGAATACTGACTAGGAAATTGAAGCATGTCATGGAATATTATAATAGTAAGTTCAAAGCATGAAATATTACTGTGACATGCACAAAATAAAATTCATAAATCAAAGTAAACATGTAATATGGATTTCCCCACTAGGGACAGTAAATATAATTATTTTGACAATACAGCAAGATCAAACTTGGAGTAGGTCTTTCGATATTGGTGGTCTCATCTTCAGCTTGTTGTTGTTGGTTGTGTATTTAAGTTTTATAGCTATTTTGATTTGTCTTTTTACTGCTACTGGTCAATTAAAAATTGGTATTAATGACTTTTTGTTTGTTTGTTATTTACGATTAAGGTAAACAAAATACATCTGTGCAGAATTTTTGGAATTTTCTTAATAACAGTGTATGATCTGATAAATTTTTTTAAATGTAATAGGGTTTCTATTTAAAAACAGTTAGCA
This sequence comes from Diaprepes abbreviatus, assembly GCA_034092305.1. Lineage (NCBI taxonomy): Eukaryota > Metazoa > Arthropoda > Insecta > Coleoptera > Curculionidae > Diaprepes > Diaprepes abbreviatus. The sequence goes on along the minus strand of JASJET010000210.1, from coordinate 6,868,786 downwards.
TGCCTTCGATTTTAATATTGTGGCCCACATATATAGCCCACATAATAAGGTTAATAATATATTTTTATAAAATATTAATATTATTTTGTATCTTTTAGATTAATTTGGAAAGTTTTTGGGTTTCATCTTTTATGAAGTTTAAAAGATTCCTTTTTTAGTAACAACAGGTTCTTAATGTAAGAGAAAAATAATACAAATATTTGGTATAATTCTAGAAATAAACTGTTTGATTGATAGTAGCATGACAATATATAATTTTTTATGTAAAACTAATGGGTATTTTGGAAATTTTGTTCACAAGTACTAGTCAGATGAAGTGTTTTACTATAAGAGGAAGACTAATGCCAAAATCGTATTTCAATTGCTCCTTGTTGCCATGTTATTGACGAAACTAATTCGCATACATTCCTGTTAAGACTAAAGACGATATTATCATTGACAGTTTGGTAGATTATTCAGAAATATAACAAATAATATTGATCTAGAGTGTCGCTTCTGCAGTACCTCTGACGGCATTATTATTGAATCTCAGAAAAATGAAAGGTTTTAAATATATAGCCGGTTTCCGGTTTTAACGGAGAACAAGCTTTATATATCCGACAAAATTTATTTTACTATATTCTTCTTTCATTTACCCCTCCAACTTCCTTGAATAAGAAGAGATGCACATATAATATACTTTGTAATATGCTTTTCTTTGGATCAATTAGTTTATGATTTGGTAAGTAGTGGAAACTTTCTTAAGTAGTTTTCTATGCATAAGAAGAATATTCTATTAGTATTGTTTACCTGCTAAAATTTGTAGCGTATTGATTATAGATAAAAACCTTGTGATGAAAGGGCCTAGCGAGCCCTTTATTGGCCATTCGGATCAAATCAGTCTTATTTGGAGGAAATAATACTCTCTCGTCTAGTTCATAAGTGGGTACTACGTATGCACATTTATTTTCTTTACATCTTTGACTATCTGGAAAAACATAAATAGAATACGTAAAAAAGATCTCATCAACTAGGAAAGTTTATATTATTATAGGTAAAACGTGATAATGCATTTAGTTTTTTACTTGTATAAGAACTCAAAATAATATACGTTCTGTCCAGACATAAACGAAACTTTTGAATTTAAATTACATATGTAAGTAACAATCGTGCAAAATTTCTTGGAGGAGTTCAAGATGATTTGCATCCCACATCGTCATCAAATCAAGCAATTGACGATGATCATGTCTCTCAAGCAGAGACTGACATGTGAGTTTTGAATCCCAAAATTTCAATGCCATGTGTTTTAGTTGAAAAATTTTTCATAAAATATTGCAGTAGTATTCTACTTGCATGGTGCCAAAAAACTCAGTTTTCTTTAAAAACATGATCGAATGCTGATCACTTTTGGGATGATTGTCAACGCAGCAAGCGACCCAAAGTTCTTGAAATGCATCATTACTTATGACGAGTTGTACATATACGAGTTTGACATGGAAACATCGCAACAATCTCGGAATACAAGCTGAAAGAAGAGCACAAAGATCAAAAAGAGCACGTCAAAACAAATCAAATATCGAAGTCATCTTCACTGTTTTCTGTATGTCAAAGTTTGGTTCACCAAGAAATATGCTCGGAAAGCCAAATGGTTAGTTCAGGATTTGTCGTTATGACGAAAGTTCACCAGCTCATACTTTACTCGTTGCTCATGAGTTTGTGGACATAAAGTCAACGAATATAATTTTACAAGCACAAAGTTCACCTAATATGGTGCCATGCGACTTATTTTTGTACCAGCAGCTCAAGTTGCTACTGTAAGAACGTAGTTTTGAGAAAACTAAGAACATGAAAAGAAATTAGCTGCGTAAATTTAAGATTATACCATAAAGCGAGTAGGCAGGGATAATAACCTGATCACACTTTTATGCATTTTAGAGGGATTTATATTATTCTTTCTTGAGAACTCGAAAAAGAGTTATTATATGGATTCCTTGTACATGTAATCAAATGAATATATTGCATTACAGCGATTTTATTCAATTAATCCTTTGTTTTCTTATGATGGAAAATTGTTAAATTTTTAGCATCTCTTAGGTGGTTTAAGCTATTTGGTACTAGATCCATCATTGATTTTCATCTTAACTGTTTTCATATTTGACAAGGGTATAACTTCATCGGTAAATTTTTAAATGTTTATATGAGTAATACGACTTATGAAATACCATAAAATGTTTAAGTCTATGGTTTCAGAAAAACATATAAACTATCCAAAAGTAATAAAACTAGATAACTTTGATAACTGATTAATTTTTTCCCTTAAGGGTTACGGGTTTGGGTGGTAATATAAAATATACACTTTCTAAGTTCCCATGGATAAAAATCCATATACAGAGTGATTATTTAATTTTTCCATTTAGTGGCATGCACAAAAACATTACTTTGTAAGGTCAGAAACAAAAAAAAAAGATTTCGTTTTACTTGATTTAACATCGTTTAGAATTATTTATTTTGCTCGAAACTGAAAATTGGTATCCATAAGTGCGCACTATTTGATGCATATTTTATCAGTTTAGAAAAAAATATTCAAGAAATTTTACGGAAGTTGCAAAACGTGAAGCGTATATCAGTGTGATTTTTTGTTTTTAGACAAGCAAAAACTAAATGCATTTTTACGTATGTTTAATAAGAAAATATTCTAATTGATACGAACTTTCTTGTGGACATTGTTTAATTTCTTTGGAATTTTTTAGAAGTATATATTTTTTATTTTCGGATAAAAATTAGGTTACCTACATATTGATACTTAAAAATATAAAAACACTTACCTAAAAAATCATTCAAGCTTTCAGCCATACCTCTACTAGGAATAATATCCACGTCAGTGAGGAACACGTACTTGGTGTGGCAATTTTTCCTTGCTAAGTTTCTCAGAAGATTTTGGGGATATGGTAATTTGTATCTCCAGGGATTTATATTCTAAAAATACAAAATAAAGGAAGAAAGAATATTATGATAAATTTCATTGTAATTATCAATTAAAAAATATATATTTTTTCCTAAATCTATCCTAGTTTACTAACATGGTCTAATTTTAAAACCTGTCTAATTGTAAGCTAATGATAAAGACTTGATTAAATAGTCTGTTACTTTGTGATAGTACAATGTAAAGAATTAATAAAAATAAAATTGGCGTGACCGTGGTTTCGTAACACTGTTACATTATCAAATGCAATGCCTTAAAAACCACGGATTCACATTATTTTTTAGGGTTTTTTTTAGCATGCACACATCTTATTATTAATATCTAGGTACTTCCACAACTTCCAACAACGAAAAATTTCGTAGGTCTGTTTGGCCATTAAGAAGGTTAATTGTAATGTTTTGTTATATTTATAAATGTCTATGGCCTATAATATATTAAGATTTTTGCTTTTGGGTACCGTATGTAAAATTTGAATAACTTTACGATTTGAAAATCTGTGGCCTGTTTCTTTGAATCTGTTAGCGAACTTTGAATTATGTTTCTCCAATACAAATGCAGTCTTGTGTTTTTTAAATCTTGTTGGAAATCTCGTCCCGTTTGTCCGATGTAACAGCTATTGCAATCCGAATAATGTAAAAAAAACTCTATTAACTACAGACTTTTGTAGAAAGAAAATTTTGTCATTCGAATTAGAAAGGTGGAACAGAACATTAATTATTCCATCTAGTCCTACAGGGGCCTACAGGCCTTACTTTCTGATCCAAATAAATTTAAAATTATTAATATAAACCCCTACTCAAGAGGTTTGATTAAATTTCACTAAGAAGACGCCCCCCCATAATATCAGTAATCTCTTATATAAATAGTCCTCTAAGAAACTTAACATTTCAACTAATGATATGTTCAGGGAAATGATAGATTTGAAACCAAAGAAAAACTATCATAAAAATTGTGTTGAACTTACAGAATGGTTATAATTGCATCATACTAGAAAGCAATACCTTAGTCTACTTTGATGTATCGAATATGTTTTCAAATATTCCAACTAAAGATTACTTAAAAATAATTGGTATCACCCTATAAAATCAAAACCTTAATCTAACTATAAAAAATAAAATTTTATCTCTCTTTGATTCTTATATTACTAAAGAATTTTTCAGAATAAATTTTTCAAAAAACATCTTTTTCAGGTATAGATATGTGGACGATATACTTGCTTGTTTTACAAATACTGAAACCGAGTTAGAAGATACGGTAAATCAGTAGACACCCCAAAATAAAATTAACAATAGAAGAATTAGATAATAAAATAAATTTTTGAGATATTACTGTTATAACAATAAACAATAGTTTTTCCTTTGAAATTTACAGAAAACCTTCTTTTACAGACTCCATTATACCACAACACTTAGTACACTGTGTGTCTTCTAAATCATAAACTTGCAGCAAACAAGCCAGTGATTATTCCTTTTCTTTAACAGACACAGGCATGAAACGAACTTATTACAATAAAAAAAATTGGTTGTAGTGAAGTGGAAATAACCAATTTAATAAATAAAAAACATTAACTACACTCAACCGAATTTACCCATTCAACATAAATAAAAATAACGCTAAATATACCCTTCGCATATATCGGATCTATTACAGATAGAATAGTTAATAGTCTAACAAATCAGAATTTAAAAATTGCATTCAAATCGTTACAAAAACTGTCCCACATACTTAATGCAAAAACAAATATTAATCTCTAAAAAAGTTAGAAGTTTACAAACTAAATTGCTCGGATAGCAATAGCTGTTACATCGGACAAACGAGAAGAAATTTCCAAACAAGATTTAAAGAACGCAATAATGAAATTTTATTGAAAAAACATAATTCACATTTTGCTAATCATTTCATAAAAGCAGGCCATAGTTTTCCAGATGCTAACAATATTCAAATTTTACATACCTTACCCAAAAGTAAAAAGCTTAATATCTTAGAGGCCATAGTGCAATAAAACCAGTACAGTTAATCTTTTTAAGGATCAAATAGGCTTACGAAATTCTCCGTTGTTCAATGTTATACTCTTAATACCTAGATAGTGGTAATAAAAATGTGCGAGCTAAAAAGCCTGTGTGAATTCATAGTTTGCGTTTGAGAATGTAACAGTGTTACGAAACGGCGATCGTGCCATTTTTAAGTATTAAAAAAGTGATAAGCTAAACAAAGTAAATTCTGTTTTTATTACTTTGTTAATAATAAAGGGTTTAAATTGGTAAACTCAAGAATAAGTCAACCAAGTTTTGAACCTTAACAATATAAGAATAAAAAATTTGCTTAAAAGGCAAATATGGAAATTTGGTTTAATTTCGATACTTATACCGATTCCATTGCTCTTTCTCTAGATTTCCTAAATTTCCTATATAAATGTTTGTTCGTTGTCATAAATAATACAACTTATAATAATATTATGAGAATAACAAAATTGATCAACTAGAAGATCTAATTTCTATGGTAATTGGATCGTGTTTAAGAGTTAAACCTTTTAAATATATTGTAAATATTTGATATAAAAAAAAACTGAAAAATTACTTACTCTATTCCACGCTACAGGTGACAAACCACTTGTATCTCGGTGTAATAGTCTATTGGCTTTTGGCACCTGCAATGTGAAATAGGTTAAGTAATTCAAAAATTATCACAATACCTTTTCTTTTTCGATTTTTTAAAATAGTTCCAAACAATTCTTTTAGAATAATTTCCAATTTTATATAAGTACTTTGAAGTATTCGAATAGTACTTGGAGGTAATTTTTTGGCCACTTAATTACCAAAAATACATCAAAGGGTTTTATAAAGGTTAGAGACCTTTTTATAGCAATATAACTAGACCTAAAGAGGAGCTTGAATTCTATAGAAAAAAATGCATTTTCATTAATCAGTTTGTGATTTGTCGGTAGGATAATGAGACTAAGTACGCAATTTCCAATAATACAAGGATGCGTATTCATTTTTTAGTCTATAGGAATCACACTTCAACTGTTCACGTTCTTAAAGCTGTAAATGACCCTCTAAAATATATGCCACCAAAAGAATAAAAAAAGGCCTAGGTCTCTACTATTTTAGTTTACTTTGACGGCTAAAAAAATGAGTAATTTTGGCCATTTAATTACCAAAAATACATCAAAGGGTTTTATAAAGTTTAGAGACCTTTTTATAGCAATATAACTAGACCTAAAGAGTTGCTTGAAATCTATAGAAAAAATGCATTTCCATTTATCAGTTTGTGATTTGTCGGTAGGATAATGAGACTAAGCACGCAATTTCCAATAATACAAGGATGCGTATTCATTTTTTAGTCTATAGGAATCACACTTCAACTATTCGTTTTCTGAATGCTGTAAATGACCATCTAAAATATATGCTGCCAAAAGAATAAAAAAGGCCAAGGTCTCTACTACCTTAGTTTGTTTTGACGGCAAAAGGAATGAGTAATTTTGGCTATTTAATTACCAAAAATACATCAAAAGGTTTTATAAAGTTTAGAGACCTTTTTATAGCAATATAACTAGACCTAAAGAGTTGCTTGAATTCTATAGAAAAAAGTGCATTTCCATTAATCAGTTTGTGATTTGTCGGTAGGATAATGAGACTAAGCACGCAATTTCCAATAATACAAGGATGCGTATTCATTTTTTAGTCTATAGGAATCACACTTCAACTATTCGCTTTCTTAAAGCAGTAAATGACCATCTAAAATATATGCCACCAAAAGAATAAGGCCAAGGTCTCTACTATTTTAGTTTGCTTTGACGGTAAAAGGAATGAGTAATTTTGGCCATTTAATTACCAAAACTACATCAAAGGATTTTATAAAGTTTAGAGACCTTTTTATAGCAATATAACTAGGCCTAAAGAGATGCTTTAATTCTATAGAAAAAAATGCATTTCCATTAATCAGTTTGTGATTTGTAGGTAGGATAATGAGACTAAGCACGCAATTTCCAATAATACAAGGATGCGTATTCATTTTTAAGTCTATTGGAATCACACTTCAACTATTCGCTTTCTTAAAGCTGTAAATGACCATCTAAAATATATGCCACCAAAAGAATAAAAAAAGGCCAAGGTCTCTACTATTTTAGTTTGTTTTGACGGCAAAAGGAATGAGTAATTTTGGCTATTTAATTACCAAAAATACATCAAAAGGTTTTATAAAGTTTAGAGACCTTTCTATAGCAATATAACTAGACCTAAAGAGTTGCTTGAATTCTATAGAAATAAGTGCAGTTCCATTAATCAGTTTGTGATTTGTCGGTAGGATAATGAGACTAAGCACGCAATTTTCAATAATACAAGGATGCGTATTCATTTTTTAGTCTATAGGAATCACACTTCAACTATTCGCTTTCTTAAAGCAGTAAATGACCATCTAAAATATATGCCACCACAAGAATAAGGCCAAAGTCTCTACTATTTTAGTTTGCCTTGACGGTAAAAGGAATGAGTAATTTTGGCCATTTAATTACCAAAAATACATCAAAGGGTTTTATAAAGTTTAGAGATCTTTTTATAGCAATATAACTATACCTAAAGAGTTGCTTGAATTCTATAGAAAAAAGTGCATTTCCATTAATCAGTTTGTGATTTGTCGGTAGGATAATGAGACTAAGCACGCAATTTCCAATAATACCAGGATGCGTATTCATTTTTTAGTCTATAGGAATCACACTTCAACTATACGCGTTCTTAAAGCTGTAAATGACCCTCTAAAATATATGCCACCAAAAGAATAAAAAAAGGCCAAGGTCTCTACTATTTTAGTGTGCTTTGACGGCAAAAGGAATGAGTAATTTTGGCCATTTAATTACCAAAAATACATCAAAGGGTTTTATAAAGTTTAAAGACCTTTTTATAGCAATATAACTAGACCTAAAGAGTTGCTTGAATTCTATAGAAAAAAATGTATTTCCATTAATCAGTTTGTGATTTGTTGGTAGAATAATGAGACTAAGCACGCAATTTCCAATAATACAAGGATGCGTATTCATTTTTTAGTCTATAGGAATCACACTTCAACTATACGCGTTCTTAAAGCTGTAAATGACCCTCTAAAATATATGCCACCAAAAGAATAAAAAAAGGCCAAGGTCTCTACTATTTTAGTGTGCTTTGACGGCAAAAGGAATGAGTAATTTTGGCCATTTAATTACCAAAAATACATCAAAGGGTTTTATAAAGTTTAAAGACCTTTTTATAGCAATATAACTAGACCTAAAGAGTTGCTTGAATTCTATAGAAAAAAATGTATTTCCATTAATCAGTTTGTGATTTGTTGGTAGAATAATGAGACTAAGCACGCAATTTCCAATAATACAAGGATGCGTATTCATTTTTTAGTCTATAGGAATCACACTTCAACTATTCGCTTTCTTAAAGCAGTAAATGACCATCCAAAATATATGTCACCAAAAGAATAAGGCCAAGGTCTTTACTATTTTAGTTTGATTTGACGGTAAAAGGAATGAGTAATTTTGGCCATTTAATTACCAAAACTACATCAAAGGATTTTATAAAGTTTAAAGACCTTTTTATAGCAATATAACTAGACCTAAAGAGTTGCTTGAATTCTATAGAAAAAAATGCATTTCCATTAATCAGTTTGTGATTTGTTGGAAGGATAGTAAGACTAAGCATGCAATTTCCAATAATACAAGGATGCGTATTCATTTTTTAGTCTATAGGAATCACACTTCAGCTATTTGCTTTCTTAAAGCTGTAAATGACCATCTAAAATATATGCCACCAAAAGAATAAAAAAAGGCCAAGGTCTCTACTATTTTAGTTTGCTTTGACGGCAAAAGGAATGAGTAACTTTGGCCATTTAATTACCAAAAATACAACTTCAGCTATTTGCTTTCTTAAAGCTGTAAATGACCATCTAAAATATATGCCACCAAAAGAATAAAAAAAGGCCAAGGTCTCTACTATTTTAGTTTGCTTTGACGGCAAAAGGAATGAGTAACTTTGGCCATTTAATTACCAAAAATACATCAAAGGCTTTTATAAAGTTTAGAGACCTTTTTGTAGCAACATAACTAGACCTAAAGAGTTGTTTGAATTCTATAGAAAAAAATGCATTTCCATTAATCAGTTTGTGATTTGTTGGAAGGATAGTAAGACTAAGCACGCAATTTCCAATAATACAAGGATGCGTATTCATTTTTTAGTCTATAGGAATCACACTTCAACTATTCGCTTTCTTAAAGCTGTAAATGATCATCTAAAATATATGCTACCAAAGGAATAAAAAAAGGCCAAGTTCTCTACTATTTTAGTTTGCTTTGACGGCAAAAAGAATGAGTAATTTTGGCCATTTAATTATCAAAAATACATCAAAGGGTTTTATAAAGTTTAGAGACCTTTTTGTAGCAATATAACTAGACCTAAAGAGTTGCTTGAATTCTATAGAAAAAAATGCATTTCCATTAATCAGTTTGTGATTTGTTGGAAGGATAGTAAGACTAAGCACGCAATTTCCAATAATACAAGGATGCGTATTCATTTTTTAGTCTATAGGAATCACACTTCAACTATTTGCTTTCTTAAAACTGTAAATGACCATCTAAAATATATGCCACCAAAAGAATAAAAAAAGGTCAAGGTCTCTACTATTTTAGTTAGCTTTGACGGCAAAAGGAATGAGTAACTTTGGCCATTTAATTACCAAAAATACATCAAAGGGTTTTATAAAGTTTAAAGACCTTTTTGTAGCAATATAACTAGACCTAAAGAGTTGCTTGAATTCTATAGAAAAAAGTGCATTTCCATTAATCAGTTTGTGATTTATCGGTAGGATAATGAGACTAAGCACGCAATTTCCAATAATACAAGGATGCGTATTCATTTTTTAGTCTATAAGAATCACACTTCAACTATTCGCTTTCTTAAAGTTGTAAATGACCATCTAAAATATATGCCACCAAAAGAATAAAAAAAGGCCAAGGTCTCTACTATTTTAGTTTGCTTTGACGGCAAAAGAAATGAGTCATTTAAAAATTGTAAAAATTGAAAATTTGCCAAGTGAAAGTTATAATAGTTGTTAGTTATATTTGTTACGACTGAACGCGATTAATAAGTTCCGGCGGATCTAAATTCTAATTCTAATGAATATAAACCGCGAAAGTTTAATATGTTTTTTTGGAGTAGAATTTGGCATCTAATGAAATCTTGATTCTTTTATCACCCAAGGAAACTAGAATATTAGAGAATTTGGCCCCATTCTCACAATTTGGTTGCCATGCTACCTTGTGCCTAAATAAGTTTAATTAGTTTTCTTTCCGAAATTTCTAGATTTTTATGTTTAAACAAAACATATATCTGACAAACTAACATATAGGGATATAGAGATAGTATTTATATTAGAAGAAGTAAGTAAGGAAACAACAAATAAATTTATTTGAGCGTTGTTCATGATTGGTGGAGGAGGAGCTTTTTGATAAATATTTTTATTTAATTTTGCTTTCAGCTTCTTTGCTTGTCGTCACTCCTTTAAGTATTTTTAAAAGTTAAAAATTCATACAATGTGAAGTATACAGGGTGTCCGGGAAAATATGAGAAATCGCCCAAATTTGAAAAAAGCTGGTGAAAGGAATAATACAAGTTCATATAAACTTTTTTCATATAGGCCTCCTCTTCGGAGATATGGACTCCCAAAGGACTGCAATGGAATCAATTTTTTTACACATCATTATTGAACCACCAGGTATATATCAATTTTTTTAAATATGATGTATACCAGGTAAGACCCTTCAAATTACTATCCAACAAAGTTATGTGAATTACTGCAGGGACAGACTACCTGTGACACTCGTGACCACATTTTTAGTACTCATCATTCATGTCGCTAACTCTAACTGTTTTCGAAATAACGGGTTGAATATGAAAAAGAGGAATCTTCCCCTGCCATCATTGTTTCAGTAAAAAGTTAAACTAACTGCTTAGTTAAAATCTTCATAAGAGGGTTCAATATGGGCTCCGTGAAATCTGATACACTGGCGGGCACGACAAATTGAGGACTGCTGTATCCGCCCCATTAACTCAGCATTGTTCATTATTTGATTACAACAAAACGTGATTTTCCATAGAAGTTCCTCCCTACTATTGACCGGAGTGGAATACACCTAAGTTTTGAGATACCCCACAGGTAAAAGATCAACGATGTTTGATCGGGAGATCGAGGAGGCCAGACAATAGGTCCTACTCTACTTACCGAACGGTTTAGATAGACGTTATTCAGGTGCTCTCTCACAGCAAGTCTGAGATAAGGTTGTGCCCAATTGTGCATGTAGTACATATTTTGGCGTATTTCAAGTACTCCACTGAATCGTGAAAAGCGTTCTGGAGGAACTCCAAATAAAGTTCTCCATTCAGTCGTGCCGGCAATACGAATGGCCCAATCAAAAAATTACCAATGATTCCTGCCCAGACACTAACTCATTGAAACTGATGTTGATGATGCGAAACAATAGTTGCATGAGGATTTTCATTGACTTATGAGTTGCGTAAATTTATGATACCATTTTTGGTAAGTCCTGCTTCATCTGTCAAGAGAATAGTGCTAATGAAGTTTACATTATTCCGTTGCTGATCCAACAGCTAGTTTGCAAACTGCATTCTATGGGGAAAATCTTGAGGAATCAGTTCATGCACTTTTTTCAAATGATATGGAAAAAACAGCTGTTCTTGAAGAACTTCATGTACTATTGTTTTCGACGTATTAAACTGAGTCGATAATTTTCGAGTGCTCGTTGAAGTAGTGTTATCTACAGCATCTAAAATATTTTCCTCTAATTGCAGCATACGTACTGTTCTTCCTTGATCATCATCAGTACTTCTTTTTCCAAAATTTCCTAAAATTATCAAAAAAATTTAATTACCTTATTAAATGAAATCCTCCTACCGTTCTCCCTTAGGTTAACTCGTTGCAATATTTTCTGATTTGGATGAGTACTATGAAGATATCTGTAGTGATATAGCCTCATGGCTTCCAAAGCATTGCAAGATGCATCTCTGTATATTCCATAAACGTATATTCCATATTTAGAATTATTTCACAATTGATTTCACCACGAAATTCAAAAATTAATAAATTAATATCCAAGATAAGAATCAATGGGTCAGTGATGTGAAAGTTGGAAAGCTCTAAAATCCAGATTATTTATTTCTTTCATACCCAAAGTTTGCAATAACAATACTTTGTGCCGATAAAATAAAATGCACATATTTTGTGAACCCGTAATACACAGAATTAAACGTTTTTAACTAAAGAAGTAAACTCTAATTTTGGGATCGAATTTTTTTATCATAAGGTTGAAGGTTGAATATTTGATAGGAACAAAGATGAAAGATTGAAATAAGCCAAATAGATGTTTTTTCGAAAACGGTTAGGATTTACCACATGTATGGAAGTGTCCTTAATTTTTAGTCAATAGTTAAAGGTATGTAAAAAAATGTTATCCAAGGTTCTTATCATACAGAGCGTAAAAAAAAATGGGACCATGAGTGTCACAGCTACTCCGTCCCTGCAGCTGTGAGTAATTCACTACATTTTTTTTGATAGTAATTTGAAGGGCCTTACTTAGTATACATAATATTAAAAAAATTGAAATATACCTGGTGGTTCAATAATTATGTGTAAAAAACTTGATTCCATTGCAGCTCTTTGGGAGCCCATATCTCCGAAGAGGAGGCATATACCGAAAAAGTGTATATGTACTTGTAGTATTCATAGGACTCAAAGACTTATTTTTATTAGAAAATACTGTTAGATAATATGTATATATTAATATAGGATCTTTATCTTTATCAGCATCTTTCCCAGTATAAATAAAAATTTTATCTTGTTATTTATCAGTCACAAAACAGGTCCTAGTTCTGAAGATATGTCAATTGGATTGAAAAATTCATTGTAAGGGCAAGTCACATAAGCACAACACCTATCTAAAAATTTAAGAAAGCAAAACCGTATTATTATCACGTCTAAATTCTGCTTCACGGCTTCCCGGATACTGCTTGATTATATATTGTTTGCCTAATAATATTTTACAGCTGGTAATCATTCAAGTATATAACATCGCACTATTAAAATATGAATTGTGACTTTTAATGTAGCAACCGTTTGGACTAACATTATTATGATACTACTTACTTGTTTATTAAGTTCTCTTAACAAGCCGTGCAAAACTCCCATGGGATTTCCACACTCCATTTTTCCCAGTTTATCTTCATCGATCAAAAAATTCTTTGGCCCCTTTTCTTTCATTACAGCAATATGGAAAGTTACTTTTTCCTTTATTCTTAAATTACATTTCCTTAAATATAATATGTACAAAAGAAGACGGTTGAGTTCTCTTTCATTTGGTGCGAAGCATGCTAGGGATATTGGACCACCTAGGAAAAAAATAAGATATTTACCATAGATTGCGCGACACAAGTTGGATTCCGTCCCAATAACAGCTTAAGTCTTATGTTAGGAGCTTTTTGGCGCTCGAAATTTTGAATGTTGTTTGCTGATTTTTCTAGAATAAACAGAGCCACAAAATGCTTTAGTTTTCGACATTTGAAAAACATCAAATTAATTATTCCTAATCTTACAGTTGAAAATGTGAATTCCTATGGACGATGCACATACAGGTATTTGAACAATCTTGCTATGTAATAAATAAAAACGTCTACTTGTGATAAGTAACCCTTCTGAGAATAATCTCCAGCCCCTTCCGCCCCTTTCTCGTGTGCCTCTTGCGTGTACTATCAGTTGGAATCAGATATTGTTATCGAGTGTTACATATCCATTCTCGACGCTCTTTTGTGAACTTAAGTTGTCAACTGAAATATTTATGTCGTCAATTTCATCCCAGGATTTTTAAGTAATGGATTCTCATACTACAGGTAACAAACTTATATACTGTTCTAAAATTTTGGTCAACTTGTTACTCAAAAGTATTTTTTTGGCATTACAAAAGTATATCCTTTCATAGACTATTTTTTAAATATTTTTCGATTAAGGTTTTTGTTATGTTATCGGGATAGATCCGGCTATCATTTTCATCGTTATTTAAAGTTCGTTGTTTCTACTAAAATTAAATATAAAAATTGAATCCGGATAAGCCCGGATAAGCTAAATTTTAGTACTTTCAAATGTTTACAAGAAAATGACAAAAAATCGATTTTTTAAAATATGTTTTTTTTTTATAATGTGTGTTTGTTTTAGGTACATCGAGTACCTCAGGAATAAGAATCATGACCAGAAAATACTTATTTGATGGCATACAGAGCGAAAAATTGCCTAGTTTTGAGGAAAAATTAATTTATTTAAAAGATTGACTTTTATCTTGCAAGAGATACGCTGAAGACTAAACTGAGACCTTGAAATGCAGTTTTAGACGTTTTAAATCGAAAATAAAACACAAATGAACTAAAAAGCACATAATAAAGAAGACGTATGTCTTAAATTGAATCAATCGTGGCTAGAAGCAACTTCGCCATTCCTGTTGCCGGTACTCAAACGCATGCAGGTAGATCAAGCAAGCCGTTTAGAGAATCGAGTGAAACAAGTAAGAGGATTTATACATGCAGCGCAAGTAGAGTTGAGAAAAACAGGAAAACGAGATACATCCAATATTTTCAGAGAAATAACCAGCACACTAATACGTGCAACCAAATGTAATCAAACAAAATCAAGTAAAGGAAAGAAATTATCTCTGATACCAATGGAAACTCTACTAATGTTCATACATGCTGATTTAACGAAATGACAGTACGAAACCATTAAAAAGGTAAATAAGTATTTTTTTCCGTGTTACAGTCTGTTGCAAAATTCAAAAAAATGTTATCCAGCACCGGAATCATGCACGATAACGAGTAATGGTGCCGAAGTGCAATTACAGCCTTCAATAGACATAACCATTCGGCGCCCATCCGAATATTTGAAAGAAGTATTATTACCAGTGGAGGAATAAGAGCGGGGCACTCGGAAAATAATATCCCAATGGGGTTGCGATGGTTCTAAGCAAACACAATATTAACAAAAACTTGAAAGTGATGCTGCTTTCGATGCCAACTCATTTTTGAGCTCCTTCCTTTAGAACTAATATATGGTGTGAAAAATTAAAATGTCTTATGGGAAAATCCAACAGAGAGTGAGAGAAAGAGAGTGTCGATGTTACAGAAGGAGATATCAAACACGTTAATGATTTGATCGAGTCTTTAGTCCTAACAGAGGTTGATTTAAATGGAGAAAAGTTTGTAGTAAAACAAAAATTTATAATGACCATGGTCTGAGGAAAGGTATGTAATGCAGTCAGTGGTATAACATCAACAAGTCAATGCTACATTTGTGGTGCAACTTCCAAATACTTCAACCGATTAAACTACAAAAGAGAAATGAATACTGGAGCCATTGAATTTGGTCTCTCAGCGCTAAATGACAGGATACGACTATTTGAGAGTATTCTTCATTTGGCTTATAAGCTATCTGTGAAGAAATATAGAGAAAGGAAAACAGAAGAGGAAAAACAATTGGAAAAAAATAGAAATCCAAACCCGGCTCGGCAATGAAATAGGTTTATTAATTGATATCCCAAAGGGTAACTTGGCAACACCAATGACGGCAACACAAGCAAGAGATTCCTTGACGGTCCCAGATTAGCATCTGAAATAACGGGTGAAGGGACTAAAAGTTATCCTAGAAACAATTTCTAGCGGACATATAATCGATCCGGAAATATATGCATCTGAAACAGCTTGTTTATATGTGAAATTGTATCTTTGGCATCCTATGACGCCTACAATTTTAATTCACGGTGCAATAATATTAAAAACGAGGAGGCACCAGAGGCACGTAAAGAGTATTTTCGGTCGTACCGACTAGAAATTGTTAGGAAATTTTCGAGAGAAAGTTGTAATCAAAATATACTCAATCGGTGACTTTTGAGTTCAGATTGTCTATTGAGCAGCAAGAGGTGCGAAAAATCAAGGAAATTGGCTTATTTTATCCCGAAAACTATTAAAATGCTAATTTGTGATTTTCAATATGTGATTTTGTGACTTGTGTGTCTTCTAATATAATTTATAAAAATAAATACGTTTAATTTTATTTTGTAATTTAAAATTTATTTGAGTACAAAAATTATTTTGGCCGCTTAGGTTGTTCAAGTACCAGTATGTGCGATTGATTCAAGATAGAAGAAGGAGTTGAAATGGGGGGTTTGCGGCTTGATAAGTCCCTAAGTAATATTACAATCATTTTTTAAGCAGAAATGTACGACATATATATATATATATATATATATATATATATATATATATATATTTTTTTTTTTCTAATATTTTCTTGGGTATAGGTTTTTCATTAGAGAAACAAAGGACAACAATTTTCTTTCTGACGTTTCGCTCTAATTTTTTTTTTTTTAAACATACACACAAAACTACTTTCAAGATGTAAAATAAATATACCAAGCTCTTTTGAAGAAGCTCGCTATGTAGAGCGAAACGTCAGAAAGAAAATTGTTGTCCTTTGTTTCTCTAATGAAAAACCTATACCCAAGAAAATATTAGAAAAAAATATTTAACAAAAGGTTTAAGATACAAAAATAAATTATATATATATATATATATATATATATATATATATATATATATATATGTATATATATATATATATATATATAATATATATATATATATATATATATATATTTGTTTATGCGGCTTTCACGGATTCACCCGTGTGAGATGCAATAGCAGTGGATATATCCACATTATGCCGTTGTAGTGCTGAAATCACATTCAGCAAACGTACAACTGTATGCAGCTCCGTGTATAGAATGAAGTAAAATACGAACAGTAAATGCAAACTTCTCCCCATCCTATCCTTTCTGTGTTAGAGGTTGCACAGTTAGAATAAACTGGTATAAAACGCAAATTTATTCTATTCCACCACCATCGAGATGATGGCCTACCTGTACCACCATACCGAGAAGAAAGTCAAAATTTACCCTCCCCGCCACAGTGATACGGCAGAGATACATGTTTCGTCTCTACTAGACTCATCCGCATAAACATATATACGCCATCCGGCGGGAGGTCGGCGAAGCCGCGTTCAGTATTTGCATGCTTCCTTCCGATCTGTCCTTTGCACAGCCAGGTGCATGTCGGTACCCTGATGAGTCTAGTAGAGACGAAACATGTATCTCTGCCGTATCACTGTGGCGGGGAGGGTAAATTTTGACTTTCTTCTCGGTATGGTGGTACAGGTAGGCCATCATCTCGATGGTGGTGGAATAGGATAAATTTGCGTTTTATACCAGTTTATTCTAACTGTGCAACCTCTAACACAGAAAGGATAGGATGGGGAGAAGTTTGCATTTACTGTTCGTATTTTACTTCATATATATATTTATATATATACATATATATATATATATATATATATATATATATATATATATATATATATATATATATATATATATATATATATATATATATATATATATATATACCAAAAGCATCGTACTAGAATCACTAGAAAAGCAAAAATTTACATACTTATAGACAATAAATAGCGCTAAAACTCTAGAATTACACACCGACCTAGGTTAATTTGGGGATGGTAGCAGTAACAAATGCCCTCAAACTATTTTAAACAGAAAACTTTAAACCTGTAAACTTTGTTGAGGATATGAAGATTCTGGATACAATTCCAACAGAATCCATATCAAAACCGATGGACTACATATCTATAAGATACGATTTTGATGTGATTTATGAAGTAGTAATGCACTGCAACCACGTATTGGGTGGTACGGTTTATTGATAGATTCAAAGTAGAATTGCAAGCAATTCAAATCATTGCTGACGATTGCCTGAAAAGGAACTCGAAAAAGGCAAAATTATAGATGTTATCAGATAGCGAAACTTGTGAATGTAAGCTGACTTGGGATAGTACCCAAGCCATAAATCAAGCTGCAATGAACAACAGAGTAATCTTGATGAGGGTACCAGCGTACGAGGGAACCAAAGAGGATGAGGAAGCGGACAGCCTCGCAAAGAAGGAGCAGAAGCTCCTTTTCTCGTTCCGGAGCTTTTGTGTGGATTACCAATAAGCCGCATAAAGGAAGAGCTTTGGAACTGGGAATTGAATCAGATACAATTAAGGTGGAACAATACGTCCTTTATAAAACCTTTGCCAAATAAAGCCAGATTGCTTCTCGATCTGCCAAAAAGAGATATTCTAATATAAATCTCATTACGGGACACTAAATAACATCTTAAAAAGATGAGTAAAGCTGAAGACGAGATTAGTCATTGCAATCCAAACAATGGAACATATGCTATGTGAATACATTGCAAGTGACTGGGCTAAGCTGATAGAAAGATTTTGGAGGAACACTTGCTCTGTAAGGGCATGCTATTATTTAAAAATACCAAAATTTCTTGAAGATTTCAATTTAACGCCTGTTTAAATAAGAAACATAACTTCGTGGAAACGAAAAAACATTCTGAAAAAATTGGTATTTTATGCCTCTATTAGATTAGTCACCGAAAAAAATCCCAGAAGTTTGTTGTATGGTACTAAAAGGATTTGTTTTCAGAATTATAATCCAAATATTTACGAGAATCTATAGTTTATAGTCTATCTATTGGTATTACTAGTTCAAATTTAGTTACTTAGGTAGATTTAGGAGAAATTTAGACTATAGATAATGTTCTTCTTTGTTAGTTAAAATACTAATAAAGATAGTCTTACCCCAGTAGAGACTACTTTCGATGAGCGATGCAATCTTATCCAAGGAACTTTGTGCGGCCAAGCAAGTCTTATATTTACGTGTCAGCTGTACGTACTTTTCACCAACTATCACATTGTCAAAAAGTTTATATGATAACCTGTTATCAGATCTTCCAAGTTCTAAGTTGAGATTTAGCGAATATTTTTGGTTTAATTGTAGATTTTTGTAGATTTCTGCCATATTTTCGTAAATGGTTTTATTGAGACTGTTCAATTTCTTCATTGCTTCATTTTCTTCATTTGGTGAATTTTCTGTAAAAAAAGTATTTTCTCCTTTCAAGCATACATATATACTATTTAATCAATCAAAGGTTATTTTCGCATTAACTGGGGAATAAGTAAGTATGTATATATGTTTTTATCATTTATCTTTATACTAAAAAGAAAATAAACAAAATTCTATTAAAAATATATCGGGGTCAAATCAAATGATTAAGCAATTAAAATCAGTGAGATCTACTGTGGGGTCAAGTTTATAGTATTTTTATTATTAAGCCAAACACTTTCTGTTGTTCAGTATTCTAAATGTAATGCGAAATTCCAACTTTTCAAGGTTTTCGTCACCATGCTGCTGAAATTTCTTTAAATTAGGTGGTTATTTCGAAAAACATTTTATAGCAAATAAACAACGCTTTGTATTTTCGTAATAAATAATATTGAAATAGTTTGATAGTAATGAGAGGATTTTCTGAATGTTTCTTAGTAGAACAACCCTTATGAATACTATATCCTCATTAGCTATGGAAAGAACCTGAACTAACCTGAACCAACCTGAGTTAAGTTGAACTAATCTGAACCAACCTGTACTAACTTGAACTATAGAATTTTGTGATCAAATGAATTATTTTATAGTTTTCACCACAAGCTAAGTTAATAAATTCGAATTTTTGAGTCTCTACATTTAAAACAAAAAACCTTTACGGAGGTTTTTAAACCAGATCTCGCTGTCATGGAACTTGCAACTTCTAGTAGACCACTTTTGTTTTGCTTATGATTGTGTTATAATTTGTACTCTATATGTCAATAAACCCACGTGTAGAAAAATTAAGGTAGTAACCTAGAGATAAAGTCCTTAATTGGATAAGAGAAATAGTTGCCTCTTGAAAATAAATAAAATTCTTCATTTTTCCGGTATGGTAATGAATGAAATCAGTTTTTACGGAAGTCAAAATTTGGGTGACTTATAGTGGCACTTGTCAATTAGAACTCTGTCCTGTCAATTTAGACCAGTATTAATGGCCGATTTATACTTAAAAATTATCAATTAACACTAAGAATGCAAGACAACAAAAGTTTATTGTGATTTTTAATTATTTTAACATTTATTAACTCTAAATAAAATTCTACTAAATGTAAGAATTTACTGGAGTTCCTCTGTGTAAGAATTTGGACCGCTGAAATGTATATCTTATGTCTAGCCAAAAATAGTCACATATCAGGAAAATATAAATCCATTAACATACTTAAACTCAAGCTCAGTTTTATTACTTTTGGGGTAGTTAATTTTTCTGAAAAAACAACATAAACTTAATTAATTTATGTAACACAAAATCTAAACGATTCTACCCCCTCGAAGTTTTTAATATAAATCTGTCAAAGTAACTTAATAGTCTTAAAAACTACATCGTTTAAGGTCTAAGGCCGATCGTGAGAGAGCTTACTTTTACTTAAACTGAGCAAATTTTCCCATCATAAGAAAACAAAAGAATATTTAAATAAAATCACTAAAATGCAATATTAGTATTTGTTATTATGTACAAAGTTCGCATCTGTTACCCATTTTTTCCCCAATTGACGAAAATAAGAATAATAAAATGTGACAATGGTTAAAACCTTGGGTTTTTTTCTATGGGTTCTTACATGATCTTTTAGTATAAGTGTAGAATAGTTACCGATTACATTTGTGTAAAATAATTATTAGTTTTGAGCTCTGGTCAGTAATAATACTAAATTAAATTAAATTCGACGCATGGATGACTTATGATATCTATGAATCAGGGGACCGAAAACTTGCAGACTCTCCGAAACGAAAACTACCCTTCGCAGGCGGGGATGCATCGCGAAAATACGTTCTATTGTTGGAAAAGCACGCATGTCGGAACCAACGCGTCTAAGACAAGGGAGGTTCCAAGGGATGAAAGTTGAATTTGATTTTAAGAAATTAATTAAAGTCAGTTATAATTTGAAATTCGTTAGAATCGGTACCACCGTCCAGTGCCGTGAAGAAATTACGTAACGGATATATTCGTCGGGAAAGAAGGTTTTCTTTGCTCTGTTTTTCAGTTAATTTGGGACATTAAGGGAATATCGTGTGTTATTTTAGACGAGTGTTTCGCGATTTTAATAGTGTTTGATTAAGAAATATAAATAGCTGTTTTTTCGCATTTTATTTCTTTTTTCTGTTAAAGTTTATTAAGCTATTTATACGTGTTTTTTCCAAAATTGGGTTTTACGTTTTTGGTTAAAAGAACGGCCAAGCAGAGGAATTATGTTAGTTTTTTTTTTCGTAATTGTTATTAGTTTTAAGTTTCTCATTGTAAATAATTGATTTTTTCTATTTATTTCTGTTAATAGACTAAGACTTCTTTTGTTTAATTTATGGTTGTGGTAAGCTTAAATAACCGTAGTTGTTTGGTACTAAAGCGGCAAGAGAGACGATGTGCGTCCAGACTTCCAGAGTGTCTTTATTACTGTTAAAATTTAATTATAGGTTATCAAAATAACTACTAATTAATATGAGGCAGAAAAAATAATTATAGATGAAATGGTTAACGCTACCACAATATATCAATTGCAAGAGTCTATGATCAAATTCTGTCCTAAGAATGTACATTAACAATTTTCACTTGCAAGTTAAATGACACACCACTTATAATGGACTATTTTGTTTGGTAATTCTTAATTTCTACTAAATATTGCAAATTTTGAAATACGAACAACACATGTTTATTTTGTAGTGTCAGTGTTAATTTAATGGATATTTTTAATGTATAAATCGACTTGGATGTTATTAGTATTGTATTATAACTGTCAATATAACTAGTAGCGGTGAGATCATTGTCATGCATAATAGCCAAATGACGTTATTATTTAACTATTTTATTTTTACATGAATAGATTTTTAGAAATAATAAATAAAAGTGTCAATACGCTTACTGATGTCTTGGCCCTCCGTGAATCTCACTAATTTTAAAGTACCTGAAGTATTCAGCTTCGATGTTAATGAAACTTCAATATATAATAGAGGGTATAAAAATAACAGAGACGTATTTTTTTTTATCTGCGAAGATTTAATATAATGGGATGAAAACGCCCCTAAAGTTCACCCCCTAAAAACAGTATTTTTGAAATATCTCAAGTTCCAAGTGAGATATTCTAACAAAACAAAATGAAAGTTGCTTGTTATTCGAAATTATGTTAAATTATGGTATTTTCAACCCTAAGGATATCATCCCTTATTTTTTTATTAGGGTAAACCATATATTTACGAACGTAATTTAATTCTAAAAATTGCGATGTTTAATGCAATTGATTGAAAATATTTTTTTCATGAATACCATAAGTAACTTAAGTTGACGTGTTTCGCGGTTTCTAAAAATAAACTAGGAAAAGGGGTTGAGCTTCCCCCAAATATGTTCTTTTTTTTAAATTTCAATTTCTAATTGAGATGTCTTTTCAAAACAAATTTATTATTTAAATTGATATTGAATTATGGTATTTTCACCCCCAAAGATATCATTCCTTATCACTACATAGTATAATACAAAGTCGCTTTCTCTGTCCCTATGTCCCTTTGTATGTTTAAATCTTTAAAACTACGCACCGGATTTTGATGCGGTTTTTTTCAATAGATAGAGTGATTCAAGAGGAAGGTTTATATGTATAATAACATCCATTAAATAGTGGAGAAATACTGTTATTTTTGAGGTTTCTAATGTGATGTCGTTAATTATCATATTTTTTTCCGCTTACATTGCAAACGCAGGCTGAACCCTACGAGATTTATCAAAATAATGTACTAATTATTTGTACACATTGAAAAGGTCTACAGAAAACTCCGCGATGGTATATGTCTATCTCTCATGGATATCCCACAATAACATTTTTTTGTCATTTACTTTTTACGACTAATAATGGCAAATTTTGAAGCGATTTTAACCAATACAGCATTAATCCTTATCCAATTAAATAGCTTAAATACATTGTTGATTTAATATAGATCTATATGGTCCTTTACAGCACAAGATTTAAATGAATATTTTCGAAGATATTACAGATTTAAAATTGCGGGAAGTAGCGCTTGCGGCGGTACTGGCCGACCGGGGCGGCGGCAGCGTGCCTATAAATAGCGCGTCGGAGGCCGATGTAATAATTGTTGTAAAAATAAAATAAATAGTCACAGTTTTTCTGTAGTGTATTTAGTATCAGCATTGCACCCGTGCGAAGCCGGGGCGGGTCGCTAGTTTCTTATAATGGTAAACCATCTATTAGCGCACGTAATTTAATTACGTTAATTACGAAATATTATGAAATTGTTTCAAAGTATTCTTTTTACGAATACCATAATTAACTCAAGTTGACATGTTTTGGGGTTTAAAAAAATGAAGTGATAAAGAGGGTGAGCCACCTCCAAATATATTTTTTTCAAATCTCAAATTCTAATTGAGATATCTTTACCAAATAAAGTAGAAATTACTTTTTAGTTGAAGTTAGGTTATACCATGTTGTTTTAACCAGACTTACTCTTTATGAAGATTAATCTTGCGATTCATTTACATAATTTAATTCTGGACATTACGAAATCAAACCAAATTTGCTTATATTATAATAAATACAATAAGTATTAAGATACTTAAGAGTTGATGTGTTTCAGTGTTTCCGAAAATAAACTAGTAAAAGAGAGTGAACCACCTCCAAATACGTTTCTTAATATCTCCAGTTCTGATTAAGATATCTCTACAAAACAAAATTAAAATTACTATTTATCAGAAATGATGGTATTTTCACTCTCAAGGATATTATTCCTTATTTTTTATAAAAGTAAACCGTCATTTCATACATATATTATTATTCTTAAAATTGTCAAATTTTAATTTAAATGAACGTTACAGAATTAAAAATCACTATTTTTCATGAATTATAATAATTTACAGACTGAATGATTAACCAATGAAATAAGTTTATATTGTCTTATTAATTAAAAGTAACAATTTCAGTAAGCTCTGTAACGTTCATATCAACTGAAATTTGTCAATTTCAAAAATAATTATACATGTATGAAATGACATCCTTCGAAAGATATCCTTGGAGGTGAAGATTCTATAGTTTAACTTAATTTCAAATAATTTTTTTTGTGAAGTTATCTCAATTAAAACTTGAATTTGAAAACAAAGTATTTGGGTGTGGCTCACCCTATTTTACTAGGTTATGTTTAGAAACCCCGAAACACCACAACTTAAGTGACTTATAATATTCGGAAAAAAATATTTTCAAACAATTCCAGTAAATTTCGTAATTTTTACAATTAAATTATGTTCGCAAGTATATGGTTTACACTAACAAAAAAATAAGAGATGATATCTTTGTGAGTGAAAATACCATACTTTAATATCATTTCGAATAACAAATAGTTTTCATTTTGTTTTGTGGAGTTATCTTAATTAGAACTTGAGATATTAAAAAAAGTGTTTGGGGGTGACTCTCTCTCTTTTACTAGTTTACTACCCCGAAAGATGTCAACTTGAGTTAGTTATGGTTTTAATGAAAAAAATATTTTCAAATAATTGTATTAAATTTGGCAATTTTCCATTACATATATGGCAAATATATGGTTTACCTTAGTTCAACATAATTTTAAATAACAAGTAATTTCCATTTTGTTTTGTAAAGATATCTCAACTATAACTTGATATTTAAGAAAAAAAGATTATTTAGAGGTGGCTCACCCTCTTTGGTCATTTTTAAAAACACCGAGATCCGTCAATTTAAGTTAGTTATGGTATTCGTGAAAAAAATATTTTCAAACAATTATATCAAATTTCGTAATTTTTAGAATTAAATTACGTGCACAAATAGATGGTTTATCCTTATGAAAAATAAGGGATGATGTCCTTGGCGTGAAAAAACCATAGTTTACCATCATTTCGAACAACAAGTAATTATCATTTTGTTTTGTAAAGATATCCCACTGAAAACCTGAGATATTTCAAAAATACTATTTTTATTGGTGAATCTTAAGGGCGGTTTTCACGCTCTTAAAATTAATCTCCGCAGATACAAATAAATACGTGTCTCTTATTTTTATATCTTCTACAATATATTAAAGTTTCATTGAACTTGGAGACGGACACTTCAGTTACCTTTTTTGTCAGTGTTTTGCTGTTAGGTTCTTGATGAGATTTAGTACTCATTCTTATCTTTCGGCAATCATACTTTAATATAATCTTACGTTTTTGACACTCAGTCTGTCCGATTTTGACATCTTCTACTGCGGTGTTCATGGGATCTTGAGAATCTTGTGCGCATGACGTGGAATACATTAATTTTATGGTAAGGAATATATTGTATAAGGTTAGGAAGACCAAAATGGATATGCTTATATTCCAAAGACGCCATTTGCCCTAAAAATAAATAATACATTTTTATATTTACTTTAAATTAAAAGTTCGTGTCAATATTATTCAAGAGGCAAATTAGAAAAATTTATTTTCCTTTATATCGAATAGTCATTTTGAAACTTTCCGGAAGTATGTGATTCATAACCTTAATAATTTCATCATGTCGGTCCATCCATCTGTATGTAACGTCATTCTTTTCCCTCTGGTAAAGCAGAAGCGAAATTGCAAAAAAAACAACAAAATTTTGGATACCTTTACTTTGTGAGAAGTTGAAGTAACAGTTTTTTTACCTATTCCATCGAGGGGTATATGATTAAATCGGACTCCAAAAATGCGACTAAACATATCATATAACATATTTGATTAAGTCACGTCATTTGCAAAACATAAGCCTCAAAATGGCCTGTAATATGTCTCCCCTACTTTTTCAATGGTAGATTTTAAAAATCATAAAAATTCCACATACTTGTACATAGTTTAAATACTTTCAACCAAAACTGATATGGTTAAGTTATATTATAGACAGTGTTCGGAAACAATGTCAGAAAACATAAAGTGGTGATTCTAAGTGATGGGGGACAAGTTCTTCAAAAAATGTCAAAATCTAGTTACAGGTAAAGTTACTTTTTTTTTTGTTTTTCAATTTAATGGATAGTCTCAGTTACAGATTTATTTCCGTCATTTGCCATTAGACGGCATTTTACCTGGATATCAAAGTAAATTTCTCTCAAAATTTCTTTATTTTAATAGATATGATTAAAATAAGGATGTTGTTCAAAAGGTAGCGAAAAAAGACATAAATAATGTACTTTTTGAATCGATAGATCTTACCATTTAAGCACAAATCGATATTAAAACATTTTGTGCACAAAAAAACAAATTATACTAACATTCTATAAATTAAATACTGAAATTGTATGACATTCATTTTTATACATTTCTAATAGCTTTTATAAAATATCTTCGGACGCAATGAAGAAGATCAGGTGTACTTTTAATTCGTTCACAATCATTTATTATCCTAAATAGTAAATTCTCAAGGTCATTGGCTGAAGTTTTGTAGCCTTGCGATTTTAAAAGTCACCAGGAAAAGATTCATTGGATGATCGAATAAAGATGTTTTTATAGATAGTGAAGAATGCATCACATAATATACTTTTACTTAACATCGATATGAGAACATTAAAATATGTGTGAACAGTTCAAGTAGAAGAAAATAGATATAAACAAGAATAAATTTGTTTAAACGTTGTTGTTGGTCAGGAGGAGAGGGGCTTTTCGATGTTTGACAGAATTAAGTATTTTTTAAAATTTTGTTTTTCGTTTTTTTGCTTGTCGAGACCCCTTTGATTATTTTTAAGTGTTAAAATTATTACCAATAAGTAGTTTACAACTAATATCACCAAAAAAAAAAGGTTTAAAAAGTTATTTTTATCGGTAAATATCGTTGGATATTATTTACATATTAAAAATAATATAATAGTTTAGATAACCAGAAACTTATGTTTATTGTCTGATTATTTCATTCTCGAAGATTAACATATTGTGTTAGTTTAAATAATACAATTACAAAAAGGTAGCATATAATCGGTGTGAATATTAAGAAATAAAAGGTCTTGCACTATTTCTCAACATCTTTCCACATGTAAATAAAAATATTATCACATTATTAAGCATTTACAGGGGAATTCGATCAATTTTACAACCTTTAAAAGAAAATACAACTGCCAGTACCAGACGTATTGCTGTTACAGAAGAAGTGGAACATTTACTGCATGGGAAGTTCCACATATAATTTTTTTTTATCCATTTCATGTCCAAAAAGTTCAAGCTCTCTACAATGGTGATAAGATATTGCGCCTAAATATGTAATAATATTTACCATAAATTTGAAACTAATAATAATTTTATGGGTATTGTATTATTTACTAACCAAGCTGTTTTTAAAAGAGATACGATTTAAATTTTCTTTATAATATTTCTCCTGGTCTCTTAGAAGAGGTTTCCATCAATCAAGAGTAAGGCTATAGTTCAGGTAGTACACTGCTTATTTTAGTATTAACGTACATGCTTATCTCAAGGAGATATTTTTTGAATGGTGGATAGGCAGAGGTGGATCACTTACTTGGGCACCCTAATCCCCTAATCTTAATTAGCTAGATTTTTTTCTGTTAACTTTTAAAATCGCTGGTGTATAAAATTACAATCAATAGCTTTGATGATTTATAATTTAGGATATTAAATGGTTGTGAACAAATTAGAAACACGCCTAATAACTTTTATAAAATATATTCGAATATTTTACAAAATTAATTGAAATATGCATAGAATTCAGATCCTAATATAAAAAATATTCGTATGTATGTTAGTTTAATATTTTTTTTAAAAATAATTTTTTGAACCAATTGTTTTCTATATAGTGTTTTTTATGTCGATTTGTAGCCACATGGCATGATTTATCGATATTAAGTAAGAGTACATTATTTTATATATTCTTCACTATGTTTAAAATGGCATTTTTATTTTGATCATATCCGTCAAAATGAAAATGTTCTGAGAGAAATAAACTTCGATATCCGGTACAGGGCCCTCGGGTGGTAAGTTAGTGAAACAGTTTTATCTGTAAATGAGACTGTTTATGGAATTTAGTATATATCCTAAATATCAACTGGATCCATCCGGAAATATATAAAATATGGATTAAAAACAAAAGAGCAAATTTAACTTTCTTTGCCTGTAACTATATGTGTGTATATGACATTTTTTTCAAATAACTTACAACCTTTATTTTATCATATAAAATTCTTCCTAAGTTTCCTGATGTAGTTCCCGGACATCCTGTACATGACATACAAAAACTTTTTCAAATGAACTCCTATGTTTCTATATGTTTTTCAATAAAAATGATTATCAGAAATCATGTGGAATTTAATTCTGCAAAGTAAGAAATGAATAGAAACAACTGTTATTAAATCCTATTGTAATGGGTGTTCGACAGGCACTTAGCTGATTTTTTACCTTAAAAATACTTTTTAGGATTCCAAAAAACATTTTTTTATAATAATTTATAGACATGTCTATACATTCGTTTGATAATTAAAAAAATATACTGGTGCAAAACGCTTGAAGTGCTAAACTTGCAAAAAAACTTTAAACTCCTGGTTTAATTGGTTTTGAAATATAGCCGGTACGTATCGTTTCCTAGACATCCTGTTTATTAAAAATAATGCAAACAAAATCATTATGACAAATAAAAAATTACTTGAGAATTTATAATATTTTATAAAAAAAACATACCTGAAACATCAGTATTTCTGTGCTTTAAACCACTTTAAAACTTGAAAGCTTCTAATAAATTGAAGTCTACCTTTTTCGGAAACTCTTTTGTTTAAATGCTATTAGTTTAGGAAGCATTTTATATTAGATTTTATTTAATTTTTCCTGTATTTATTACTTAAATTACTTTGAAATCAAACTTTTAACTTTGCCATAAATCTTTTACCGCCTTATCTATTTTTAAATATCGTGTTTTATTATCTTGTTGAGCAAATGAAACCTCTTCAGTATTTACAGGATAACACGGACTACGGAAAATGTAAAGTAATTTTCGTTTGGTATTCTGTTCTATTCCAGAGTCAGTTTTCAATACAGCTTGTCTCTGTTTAAAAGAAAGACGCGGTAATAGTGGAGTTGATGTGCCTTCCCTTTGCATATTCCAGAGAAGAAATATCTAGGTGCATGGGCGTGTAGTAATTTTCTTACGGAAAAAAGCTGGTACATACTGTGTGTTTATTAACAGAAATCAACTCAGGAGCTTTTTTCTGTCATCATAAATATTCTTCCTTCTAAGCTAGTGATATAATTTCACACCTCGATATCAAACCGGATATGACACACGTTGCTAAAAAGAGTAAATTTAGACACTAATAAACTGACTCAGTTATTTACTCATCACGTACTTTCTGTTAATAAAGATTTTTAAATTTAGCGAAAATGCCAGTTTTAGCACACAAAAAAAAATATTTGGAATATCCACATCTCTAACCCGAAGGCATAGAAATAAACTAGCAAACTTAATTTGGTAATTACTTTTTATTCAGTCCCCTATAGTGTAGTTACGTAGTTCATTGATATGTTTATTCAAATAAAACATGGTTGATATTATGATTTGAAAGGTGTAAAGACAAATGTTCATATGTCTACTATAATAATTCCTCATATGTCATTAGTATTATTAAGGTCATAGGTTTAGTTAGAATCTTTTACGTTGAAGTTCGATTCCCAGACCACCGATTAAAATCGTTTATTTTCCAGAGAGCCAAAGAATAATTAAAATTTTCATTGTCAAAACAAAATAAACCACACTTCTTTAATTACATATACGTACTTTAAAATTTTCTAAAATGAATACATAAAAACAAAAGCAGGTAAAATAAAGAAACATTTTAGAAATATCAGGAGAAAAACTGTCGTCCATGCATAAATACTAAAACATTCATTATAATACTAGTAACAAGTTAAGAAGCAAATAAAACATAAAAAAAAGAAAAATAATAACAAATAGAATAAAGCAATAACATAATAATCATTAAAACAATAATTATAATAGGCAAAAATATTACAAATGACAGCATAAAAGTCAAAATATAAAAACACTATTAAAATTTAAAAGGTACTTATAAATTAAAAGAGGGAAAAAGTCAAACAATATAATAATTATAATTAAGTAAAGAGTAATAAGCCAAATGATTGAATCCTAAGTAAAAGGTATTGACCAAAGGAATGCTTTAAAAAAATGCATTTTTGATATCGAAGGTTATAAAATTTTGATAGAGTTGTAAGCTTGGTCAAGCAATAAGTTGTAAGCTTGGTCAAGCAATAAGGCAATATTCAACACTTTTTATTAGGAAGGAACGTGATAATAGTAATGATAGTATTCTTATTTCTTAGTTCGGAAGCCAAATGGGTGTTCGTAGCAGATGAAGAGATATCGCTTCACCAAAGTTTTTTTTATGTATTTTGACCCCATGATTACGAATATTGAGGACGAATTCCTGAATAATGGTCAGGTAATTTGTTATATACATATGGTATGTCGGATATTCTTACGGGTATGATGTGTAATCGAAGGTTTTCGGGCATCCCATATGTGCTAAGTTCCTTTCAGGACTATAAGGCAGCTGACGTTTCGGTGAAATCTCATTCATCATTTTCAAAGCTCATTGTACGGCGTCTACGAGCGAACTGTTTCTAGAAGTTCGTACTTTGCTAGCTAAATTTTCGGAAAGACGACGGCGATATCTAATATTTTTGCGTCATCTCAAAAGACAATGTCATTTTGAGGAGTCATAATCATATTTTTACTGCAAATAAAATTTTCTGAGAACATAATAACTTGTTTAAAAATAACAATAGTGGATAATTACGTTTTTACAGTTAACAAGATTTATTAGCACACAATAATTAATATTATAACATAAATAAATTATAACGTAATAAACACATTTTTTGTCAGCAAGATTTATTAGGAGATATTGTTCATTTTATAATAACAAAACAAAATAATAATCACACTTCTTTTTAAAAGAAAATGTTTTAAAAACACAAAAACTTATTTTATAATAACAAAAGTAGATTATCAATCACATTTTGACTGCAAACAAAATTTTTTAACAAGATAATAATTCTTTTTATAGCAACAAAAATGAATAACTACGTTTTTACTATCAGCAAGATTTTTTTGAACATAGTAATTTATTTCATAATAACAAAATTAAATAATCACATTTTTACTATTAACAAGATGAAAGTATTTTCCATCCAAAGCCGTAAAAACGTGATTATCTTCTATTGCTATTTTTAAACAAGTTATTATGTTCTTAGAAAATTTTGTTTCCAGTAAAAATATGATTATAACTCCTCAAAATGACATTGTCTTTTGAGATGACGCAGAATTGTTAGATATCACAGCTGTCTTTCTGAAAATTCGGTTAGCACAGTACATAAGAGATTTTATGTAAACAGAAAACGAACTTAATTTTAAAAGTCAAGAAAAACGTTTTGAAAAATATTTTTTAATTGAACGTTCCATATTTTCCGCTGGGAACCCGAAATCATAAGTGCTACCAATCGAAAGAGTGACCCGACATAGTCATACAAAATTTTGAAGTATTCAAAAAACCCGTTTCCTTTGCTTTAAAAAGGGGTGGACCGGTGGTCTGGAACTCCCGATATATATATATATATATATATATATATATATATATATATATATATATAAATTAATTATAAGCATTTAATCATAAAATATACTAGCAACTTCAGTTAATAACTGCTTCAGTTTTTTTTTTAAATTTTAATACTTTCAAAATATTTCATTTCATATGATATAAAGAATTGAGAGTGATATTTGACTTTCAACGTTAATAAATTTTTTGGCGAAAAAATTAACACAGTTTTGTTGTAAATGTTATTTTTAAATAATCGGGAAGTTATAGATAATTTTTCAGCCCGTTCCCATGATTTCATCTGATGTAGTTGAGAATTTCCTTTTTACGAAGTTTTCTTACAAATAATATATTTGTTATCTACCCCATAATTATTCTAGGGCTCCGTTGATAACTGCGTTGATATTGATTTTTGACTAAGCTTAACTTTTTTACATTCCTCAATATTATCTTTACTCAGATCACTATTTTCTTTTTATAGATTTTCATTTTTAACTTTTAAACTATCTATAGTTTTTATGTGTATATTTTTTTATAACATTCATTGGCCATGTGGTAACTGAAGAAATCTAACAATTACATCAATCGCATTCAATAATCACGTCTTTTATTGAATTAATTATTCAAAATAATTTGAAACTAAAAGAAATATTTGAAATCTAGAAATATATGCATTAAGTTTGTGAAAAAGTGATTTTACCTTCTTTGGCTGTTACATTCATGCCATAAAACACATTGTCCCGATGCAAATCGACAGTGTGGCGTATTCGACACATACTTTGGTCAATACTCGTTATTTCATTTATAAATTGTCTGTTGCGAATATAAAACTCAACAGTGTGCGTGAATGAAAGTACAGACAGTAGCGTCATTAACAAATGACAACCTGATTAGTTATTAGCTCGCGAAGACATGCCACATCAACTCACTCGCTTTCAAACATAGCTATTATAACTGAATTTCTTAATGCTAATGTATTGTTTTGTATTAGCGCTGAGATCTTTAAAATAAACAAAAATATAAGAGTTAATATTTTATATTTGATAAAATAAAGGTTTGCAGGAGTTTCTTATGCCAGCGGCTGGATTCTGTGTCCTGTAGAATTCTATTAATATATTTAATTCTACATGTCTAGTATTCTGTGTTGCAAAATAATCGCCTGATATGTTTACACCTGTAATTTTCTATTAAAATAGCATATTTTCACCTCATTTCTTGTACAAAAGTGATCCGCAGATGGTAACATACTAAACTATAAAAAATTCGGACAAATTTGTATCATATGGCTTTATTTTGAAACAACAATAATAAATCTATCCACAACTCCTCGTACACAACATGCGTTGATGAAAAAACTGCCAAACATTGACACTGGCTGCAAATTAAAGTAAATAGTTACGTGATCTAACTAAATTTACAACCATGTTTTTCATTTGGATAGTACCATATCTGAAAACATCCGAAGTATAGACGATAGAAACACAGAATACCGACAAATACTATTATCCCTTTCGCCGATAGAGATCGAGAGTAGAAACTAGGTGTAGAATTCTACATAACACAGAATCCCATTGCCGCTTTACATTTATATCGTAAAGCACGTTTCTGCAACACAAATATAGAGTTTATCAAATATTGATATGAGTTTCACCAAACGATGATACCATATGTAAGATGGGGCTCTATAAAGAAAAATATACTGACTTTAAAACATCCAAGTTCAGTTTTGTTCACACAAATTTAATGCCATAACATTCTCATTTTCTATCAGGCTTTAAGATATGTGTTTTAAAAAATAACCACTTGTCTATTGATAAATCTAAAAATTTAATTTCTGAACGGTTTAAAATCTTATTATCATCAACTTCAATATTTGCCATTAGTCCACTGGTTTTTGATATATTCAGTGTTAATAGATTAAAGTCACACTACAACTTGAACTATATCATCACATTTTCTTTAATTTGTGAGAATCCTAACTATGTCATAATGTTCTCGTATATGTACCTAGCCATGACAAACTCGACACTGGTCTGTGTTTTCTAGAAAAATGGTTTTTGTGGAAAATTTTCACTTTTTATGTACCCGATTTGACCATGTTGAAATGTTTGGGTTCTATAAATTGAAACATTTTATCGACTGGTCTATATTTGCAGGAAATTTTTGATGCCTGATTAATTATATATCTGCAAATAGTAAATCACACCACTAAATTTGAACTGTGAAGAGTAAATTAATGTTTGTTTGGAGGTTGTAGAAAATGACTAAAATTTGGTTGTCGGACTTGTGTTGTCTTTGTTTTTATTTATGTTTACGACGTTTCGATTAGGTCGTATCTCTAATGGTTATGAAGTATAAACTGAATGATTTTTCTTCAGGCTACGAGCTTATATAGGAAATGTGTCCATTGAAGCGCATAGTTTCGCTTCACTGCACACACCTCAATGATTTCAAGTTGTGGTTGCCAAAGATTAGGTTGGGTTTACTGAAGATTCCATTATCATTTTTAATGTAAGAGGATTTTATAAATTTTCCTTTTTTCATGTTGGGTTCCATATATAGTGCCGCAGCTTCAGACCATTTATATGGTGTTGTTTATGTTCATGGAAGCAACAACTCATTCCTTCTTCACAATTCCGTACATTAAGGGAACCCTGAAGAAAATAAGACGAATTGCGAGTAGAGAGAAATCGAAAAAGCGGGACAGCTAAATAAACGAGACGATGCTACAAATGTTCCAACTACATGGAAAACATTAATAAAGAATCAAGAAAGAAAACAACAAAAATCAACTAGTACACGAGAGACCAGCATACAAGAACAAAATATATCGCGTTCGGCAGAGGGGAGGAGCCTGTGAAGCCACAAAACTCGAAATTCATCAGAGACCACCATCAGTTCTCAGCGAGTAACGAGACGAACCGCACTTGAAAATGCCAAATGAGATTTTGGCGAAACGTCGTGAAAACGATTTTTTGAACGAACGGATTGAAGCCCGGAATAACCAAATTATTCATATATATATATATATATATATATATATATATATATATATATATATATATATATATATATATATATATATCGAACCCAACATGAAAAAAAATTATAGAAGCAGCTTGCATTAAAAATAATAATGGAATCTTCAGTAAACCCAGTGTTGAGGTACCTAATCTTTGGCAACCAGTACTTTGTAACATCAAATCATTAAGGTGTGTACAATGAAGCGAAACTTTGCGCTTTAATGGGAACAGTCCCTATATAGGCTCGTAGCCTTAAGACAAAATATTCAGTTTATACTTGATAACGATTAAAGGTATAACCTAATCGAAACGTCATAAAAATAAATAAAAATAAAGACCATGCAAGTTCGATAACCACTTTTTAGCCGAATAAATTAATGTTGATATTTTAAACAAATGTACATAGTTCTTTTATCTGCAATTCCCTATTTAATTTTCCTAAAATATATTTATATTTAGTTGTTTGTTATAATTCTTGGGTAGGAGAGGGATGCCCTGTTACGCCAAGGTTTTATTCCTTATAATATTTTTCTTGCAATATTTTTTGCAGCCAGGTTGATGTAGCACTCACTGGAGTTAAAACTATAATTAGTGTGTATCTAATAAACTTTAATTCAATTGCAATAAAAACTCAAGAAAGGGTAATACAATATAAGAAATGAAAAGTGCAAAAGAAACATGAAACCCAAACGAAGTAAGAAAATGAACTGTTTTAAGGATGTAAAAGTCTACGGAGAACAAAATACTAATTTTTATTATCTCAAATGATAGATTTAAAGAAAATTATAAAAATCATTACGCATTAGTAAAATTTCCTCGACTATAACAACGAAAACAAGACAAATGAACGGAAAAACTTCCTTTCCAATGCGCAGTATCCCCACGTGCGTGGGATATATCCCTATTGATCCAAAATTCTCACGGTTCGCTTTGCCTAACTTTCCTGAAGGATTCCCTTGGGATGGTATTTCGGATGTTGTGTTGACATTTTTTATTAAATAAAGAGAAAAGTGCCATTCAGGAAGTCAATTTTAAGAGAAATCATCCCTTTTACTTTCATTTATTTATATTTTAAAAATATTTTAGTTATTTTAAATAGTTTGGTAGCTCTATATAAAATAAAATACTTGTCGCATTTTGTTTGGTAATAAATTGCCTTATTCGTTTTTCTTGCAATTTTCAAAACGGGACACACTATATAAATAATCTTAGATAATATTCAACCCGAGAAAAGTTAGAGTATCATTATAAGAAGAACTGATATGCCTGACAATAAATTATCAAAATAGTCCCTATCGATGATTTTTTTAATAAGAGGATATATTTTATTCTGTCTTCCTAAAAATTCTGCACATAATCAAATTTTGTACCATTAAAAAAACTAAATATGAAATAATTATTTAAGTTAAAAAAATATCCCACTTTTTTAAAAGACATATAAAATTATAGATAGATTTATAACCTGATACAAATTCCCAGTCTCATACATATTTTCGTAAAAATTTGTGATTGTTAATTCCTAATAGCTACGAAAATACTTGTAAAGTTTAAAAAGGAATACATAGGATGCCATTAAGAAAACTCTCACAACAATTATTATCTATTTCATCTCATGTTTTTCATTTTAAATCTTACAAGAATTTTCATAGCCATTAAAAATTCACAATCATAAACATTCAAGACAATGTGTACGAGTAAAATGTGGTTATCGGACTTGTATTGTTTTTATTTTCGTTTGTTTTTTACGACGTTTCGATTAGGTTGTATCTCTAATCGTTATCAAGTTTAAATTGAATATTTTGTCTTAAGGCTACGAGCTCATACAGGGACTGTGTCCATTGAAGCGCAAAGTTTCGCTTCATCGTACACATCGAAATGATTTAATGGTACAAAGTAGTGGTTGCCAAAGATTAGGTATCTCAACACTGGGTTTACTGAAGATTCCATTATTATTTTTAATGTAAGCTGCTGCTATTAATTTTCTTTTTTTCATGTTGCGTTCTATATATATATATATATATATATATATATATATATATATATATATATATATATATATATATATATAGCCGCAGCTTTAGACCATTTTAAATGGTGTTTATCCCTGGCGTGTTCTGCAATACCTGATCTAGACGTTTACCCTTGTTGTGTATGAGTTTTATGTTCCTTAATTCTAACTTCTAGTGGTCGTTTGGTTTCTCCAACATATATTTTATCACCCTCACATGGAACTTTGTAAACACATTCTTTCATATCGGTAGTTTTTGGTTTCATTTTCGTTAAATGAGCTCTGTGTATTTCTTGATTTAAAGGTTGTTTTTATATTATAACTTCTGGAAATTCGTCTTATTTTCTCCGGTTATAGAGGTTGCGTATAATTCTCCGTTTCGTTGTAATAGAATGATTAGAACTATGGTCAAGATATTGGCCAGTATGAGTTGGCTTCCTGTATAGTGAAGTTTTAATAGGTTCGTGTTATCGATTCACCATGACATCTAGAAAACGCAACTTCTTCTTCCATGGTAAACTTAATAGTAGGTCGAATGTTGTTTAGATGTTTCAAGAATCCATTAAGTTCTTGATCATTGCCCTTCCATACGATGAAGGTATCTTCGACATATTTTAACCAGACTTTCGGTTTCACTGTTGCACTTTCTGTGGCATGAGTTTCAAACCATTCCATATATATATAACTACTCTTTACACGCTCAGGATGACGGGCTTCCGATGAGTTCTTCACTCTTTCCAGTAGTTGCCAATATATATATATATATATATATATATATATATATATATATATATATATATGTGTATATATATATATATATATATATATATATATATATATATATATGTATATATATATATATATATATATATATATATATATATATATATATATATATATATATATATATATATATATATATATATATTGGCGACGACTTGCGAGAGTGAAGAACCCATCGAAAGCCCGTCGTTCTGAGCGTAGAACTTGTCCTTTACTTGAAAGTAAGCACTACGCAGGCAACATTCCAAAAGGTCCATCACCCTGTCCAGTAGAAACATTGTTTGATCTGATAATGTTGTATCATTTGAAAGTCTAGTTTTGATTATGCCTAGCGATTCCCCTAATGGCACATTAATATACAGACTGGTTATTGGTCTTAATTGTATATTCGTTTTATAAATTTTCGGTAGTCCATAAAGATCTTGTGACTTACTGTAGTGTGGTGTGAGCGCCGACCGTAGGTTGTCAGTTATATGGTCTTGGTATTTCCTTAGTGTTTTGTAGATTTTTGACTCTACAGATTTTGTTGGGTCTCGAGCTAATTCTCTGTATTTTCCTTTTTCCAGGATATCTCGGACCTTTTGTTCGTACGTTTCGATGTCCATGATCACCGGTGCAGTTCCATTGTTCGCTGGTAAAATCTTTATAGATTCAACCTTACTAAGTTCTTTTAAAGCAGATGCTTCTAATTTGGAAAGACTTTGAACCGAATTTTTTTTTGTCATCATGGGTTGATTTTATTTTCCACTTAAAGTCACTGGAATGGTTTTTATCGACTTGTATCGCTTCTACAGAGCTTATGATGTCTAAAACAGGTATGCTTTTAGATTCTACTGTGAAATTAAGCCCCTTGCTTAATAGTTGTTCTGCTGCTGCTGAGAGTATTCTTGAAGATAAGTTTATAATGGTTTTTCTTGAAGTTGTTTCAGGTCGTCTATTTTTGAAAAATTGGTTCGTGATAATCTGACAGAGTTTCTGCACAATATCTTAATCATAGTTCAAATCATTCTGTTGTAACAAAACGAGGAATTATACGCAACCTCTATAATCGCGCTATATCTATATGCAATAATGCCGATTCATTGGAAAAAGAGGTAAAAAAAAATTAAATCCGATTTACAACAGAATGGTTATCCTTTAAAATTAATTGACGATGTTATAAATAATTTTAGAACAACGACTATTGGACAGCAACAAACCCATTCCTTCTTCACAATTCCGAACATTCAAGGAACCTCGGGGAAAATAAGACGAATTGCCAGAAGTTATAATATAAAAACAGCCTTTAAATCAGGAAATACACTTAGAGCTCATTTAAAAAAAAAACGAAACCAAAAACTATCGATAAGAAAGAATGTGTTTACAAAGTTCCATGTAAGTGTGGTGAAATGTATATTGGAGAAACCAAACGACCACTATAAGTTTCAATTAAGGAACATAAAACTCATACACAAAAAGAGGAAACGTCGAGATCAGGTATTGCAGAACACGCCTGTGATAAACAACACCATATAAAATGGTCTGAAGCTGCGGCAATATATATGGAACCCAACATGAAAAAAAGAAAATTTATAGAAGCAGCTTACATTAAAAATAATAATAGAATCTTCAGTAAACCGAGTGTTGAGATACCTAATCTTTGGCAACCACTACTTTGTAACATCAAATCATTGAGGTGTGTACAGTGAAGCGAAACTTTGCGCTTCAATGGACACAGTCCCTATATAAGCTCGTAGTCTTAAGACAGAACATTCAGTTTATACTTGATACAATCTAATCGAAACGTCGTAAAAAACAAACAAAAACAAAGATATTACAATCCGACAACCACATTTTAGTCAATCTTCAACATTGTCTACAACCTTCAAACAATGTATATGAGATTAGGAATCTATAAATCTGTATGGGGCTAGGAGAAATTATTTTATAATTTTTGGTTTATTTTGAAAACGTGGTTTACTTAAATGTTTTTTGAATTTAAATAATTATTTTCTGCTTTTTAGTCTGTAGTTTAAAATTGACTAAAAAATTTGTACCGAACATCCAAATAAACAAACAGATAAACAAGAAAGTAAATTAATATTGTATTGTCATCCAGTTCTGAACTATATTTAAATTTTCAAGTTTCTAGTTCATCGGGAAGTTAGTTTAAAATCGATTGCAAAATTTGTAGCTAACAGACAAACGAAACGGACAAATAAGACAGCGGGAAATATGCGTTCAAGGTCAGTTTTCAGGTTTCAATATTGCATTGTCATCAGGTTTATATAGAGGATGTCCGGAAAATACGTGTTCAACGTTTGACGTTAAAATAGGTCGATTTAATAAGTTAGTTATCTCTGATACTGCTTCGTTTACGCGGTAGAAGAAATCAGAGTTTTAAGGGAATATTTTAAATCCTCTCCACTGAGGTTAGAAAGGTCGAAAAATGGATTCATACCAATTTTGACAAATAAACCTCCTGCACCGCAACTTTGCTTGAAGGAATAGCCTGCGGATGCGCCAAAGGATGCCAAGGGAATTTTGGTTGCAGGAAGTTGGGAATTAATTGTTCCATGTTCTGCAAATAATGTATGGGTCTAAATTGTGAAAATTCTGATATTTCTGACGTTACTGAAGACGCGCAATTGACAAAATTATTGAAAATAATATAACCGAATCCAGCTTTTGAATGAAAATGAATAAATTAAAAAAGGTATAAAATAATGTAATAATTAATTTTATTTTTCTTCCCGTACCCCATATTAATAGTTTTTTCAAAATATAATTATTTTATCACTAAATATTCTAAAATAATTTGTTTACTGAATAAAGAAAATTTTTTACACAAAAATATAAAATTACTTAATGTGCGGGTAAAAAGTTATAAAAATCGTAAAAAGTTGAAACTATTTCTCGCCTAGTATTTATCGTACAGACTTCGGCGGGACACCATTTTTACGGACATGATGTGACATTTCTATTTAAGGAAGCAATGTCTAAACGTAAAATTAACTTACAAAAAAGTTGTAGGACGAAATTTGAAAAAAAAATTTGCTAATATCAAGAAAAGTTGCAAAGTATGAGACGCCATATCTCGGTTACGTTTTAGCTTATAGTCTTCTACAGAAGCACATTTCAACGGGTTTAACATCAGCTTTCCAATGCCTATACATAACTTCATTTAAAGAAGTTGAAAAGAAAAAACATTTAGAATTTTTTTTTTGATTTTGTTTTTGGGGTAAATTTTTTTAAAATGACCTTTTTGCACTTCGTAAGGTTATACTTTGAAAGGAAATTTCATTACCTATAACTTTTCTGTAGACATGTACCTGCGAAAAACCATAGTTTTCGAATAAAACTCAAAATACTGAAAAGTGAACAAATTTTTGGGTAAGAAGTAATCGACTACTGGAGATTACAAAGGGGGCAAACCCAAGATTAGCCGTGACAGTTGACGACAGTGGGTAATGATCAATAATAAACTATCAACGTTTGAAAACGTCAAAATACAAATTTTTATTTTTAGAAGCTCAGGAATTGATTATAAATAAAAAGTTTAATAGTACGTAGGTAATTAGAAACATACAATTTGAGCTATGACGCGATTTATTTTGTTAACGAGTTACTACACAAAAAAGCGAAAAAAATTGTTAAAATTCGCTTTATTTGAATGAATGAATGAAAAAGAGGTGGTGATACTAGATCATCGACGCCTAGGTCTCCATTGGGCCCTTTACATTCCACCATATCTGCAGGTTATTCGAGGCCGATCGCCTTTGTGAATCCAAGCAACCTCGTTAGTTGAACTTGCCTAAGTACTTACGGTAACAAAACTGTATCTCCGTAATATCTCTGTTTCAGTCCGTTGAGTGCTGGGTACTCCCTTAGAACATGGTCAACAGTTTCATCCTCCTTCGAACACCATCTGTATGTCGGGTCGCCTTCGACACCGATTCTTCGAAGATGGCTTCTGAGGTCTACTGTCAACAATCCCACCACAATACGCAGCTCTTTCCTTCCCAAGGAGAGAAGCTCCTTAGTACTCCACGATTTTAATTCCCTTTTTCCAATAGCAATTGCGACATATAGTATTGATTGTACTCCATACGGCTCAGTTGCCGAACTCAACTTTGCCAGACGGCCTGCTTCCTCATTCCCACGTATGTCCGAGTGACTCGAGACCCACTGTGGTCTGTGAGTCTGACTGTGGAGCCATTCCTTATCATACCATTTAGTACGTCCTTGCATTCAGACACCAGTCGCGAAGTTACGACACTGGACTTCAGTGCTAATATCGCAGCCTTACTGTTTGAGCATGTATTTATTACCCTATTCCTGTCTATATCCCTCTCACAGTGAAAGGCATACTACAGAATAGCATAAATTTCCGCTGTGAAGATTGTCGCACGTTATCCGAGAGGGTAGTACTCTCTGACTGCTCCTGCCGAATACTCCAGCGTGAATCCAGAATTATTTCCAAATATTTAACTGTCCCCTTGAGTTGAAGAGTCCTTCTCATCAATGTAATTGTGGGAAGTCTCCACATTTTCCTCTTTTTTGTAAAGAGTACCACTTCGGCCTTGTTCGGGTTTATTCCAAGCCCTTCTCTGTGGCATCATCGTTCCTCGATCCGGAGGGCTCGCATCATTGGCTCCTCCAGGTCCCTGTGGACAGCCTCTACTTGACAGTGCTTTAGCAGTTACATTGTTAAGCTCAGCATATATTATTCTCTGAGTTAATATTGCTCTGATCGATGCGACTACTGTCAGTTCAGAGCCTCGTCGTTGTAGTGCATTGCATATCCAATCGTGAGACGTATTGTCGAATGCCTCTTCGATATCGATAAAGGTACCTAAGGTAGATCGTCCAGCCAACAGCGCGTTTTCGAATCTTATGACGAGTCGATGTAGCGCAGCATCTGTGGATTTTCCTGCCTGATAGGTAAATTATAAAGGATG
This sequence comes from Diaprepes abbreviatus, assembly GCA_034092305.1. NCBI lineage: Eukaryota > Metazoa > Arthropoda > Insecta > Coleoptera > Curculionidae > Diaprepes > Diaprepes abbreviatus. The sequence goes on along the minus strand of JASJET010000210.1, from coordinate 6,826,392 downwards.
TAAGGAAAATTGCACCATTATTCCTTCCTTAATGTGTCAATCAACCAACTTTTCCAGTGTCTTTGATAAGAAACTGGTCAGGCTGATAGGGCGGAAAGACTTAGGATTTGTGTAGTCTGTTCTTCCTACCTTAGGAATAAAGACTCCTTTTGTTTCCCTTCACGCCATCGGTATGTATACCAAGATCAAACATGAGCGTAATAGTTTCACCAGGTGGCTTATTATAATATCGCGTGGGGGACTTTCTCGTTCCGCGGGAAAGTATATTGATGCCACAACATAACTCTCACCAGATTTAAGAGAGATTCTCACCACTACCAGATAAGAGATATATTTCCCAATTAAAATGGGCAGTGAAATACTTTCACGTTGGTACATAGAAAACAGAATATCTCAAGTTATTTTTTTTTCATATATTTATTATAAATCATGTTCAGAAATTTTAAAAAAAAGTGAAAATAAACGGAAAAATCTAAGAACATGATGAACAAAGATAGTTATAAAACATGGACGGAATAAAAATTTTCGGCTTTCCCTAATGATGGCGCTCTATGCCAGCTTAATATGCCATCCTTCGTCAATATTGCCCAACCGACTTGTTGTGTGTTGTTTTTAATGTGCTATTTTATTATCTTCAAGTTTTATTGTTTTTAAAGTAATCAAAAAACGATATGCGAGCTATGATAAAATATTTTGATGTCAAAGGTTTCTCTTCTACAGAGATTATGGCGTACTTAGACTTCACTTTGTGGAGACCGCTTCTTCATTTACATATGTAAAAATGTTGATTATGGACTTCAAACGTATTAATATAGATGCTGTAAGCTCTGAAAGACTAAAATCCGCCACAAGCAAAAAAATCGTTCACACACATAAATAACCGGCAACTGAAACTGCAGGAAGTAGCTGAGATTGCTGGCCTATCGAAAGAAAAACATATCATGTCTAGGGATTTTGGGGATGGAAAAATTGTTAGCCAGGTGAGCCAAATCAGTACAATATGATCGAATCAGAATAGTATTTAGTTTTTGAAACTTCCGTCATGAATAAGTCCAACGCATAGAGTTTTTGTGGCGATTGATTACTGTTGATGAGTTCTGGATCCAACATTATTCGGCCGAGAAGAAACAACAATCAAAACAGTGGACAGGTAAGAGAGAATCAACAACGAAAAAGTCGGGAAGCCTCCCATCTGCAGCGAACGTCGTGGTTACTGTTCTTTTTGGGCGTTAAAGGCATCTGGTCGGCAGATTATCTAGAAAAAGACAGAACGATTAATGCTGAATATAATGCTAGATCTGGCCTGGTGAAGGGAAAAGCACTCTTTCATCAGGACAACAGTTCCAACAATGAAATTGTAACAGTGATATCCAAAATTTATGAAAAAAAAGCTGTCTTTTCTATAACCTGGAAGGGATTTTGGAACCATACTTTGAAGTTTTCAGTATTATTTAAGAACGAAAAATGTTCTTTTAGTGACAGAACTAAATTTAGAAGATGTTTGAGAGTATTCTGATACATCGTTTCGCATGGATCCGATTACGAAGGACGAATTATTCTTTGCAGATTTAGAATTATACTTTTATTCTGGTGATAATCTGTTGGATAAATAGGGTTTTCGATGTTCATCAATTCTACTTAGAGAACTGGCAATACTTTAATATTTTAAGACAAAAGATAAAAATATTACATGAAATCCACATAAATATTTACCACGAAACATGTAAAAGAAGAATTAAAAAAACAATTGACCAACGCTCACATACATGCTCAGCACAAAATTTTTTTAACTAAACTGCAAAAAAAAGAAGAAAATAAATCCAAAATTTTGGCTAAATAAAAAATTAATCTCGTGGATTTTATGAAATTATAGAAAGACATGGAACTATAGATATAAAAATAATTATTTGTAAACATTTGAAAGTTCTTAATTCGTTTTTTACTTCTGTAAAAGCTTGCGGTATCGGTTGTTATGACAGCTTGTTGATTCTTATTATTGTTCTGATTTTTTTTTATCAAAAAGTGCTTTATATATGTGTTGAAGTTCTTATACAGGATGGAGAGAATTCACGTACAAGTTTACTTTTGTGGCTTTTTGTTTACTTATGTATAAGTGTGTGTATGGTGAATCTTTTGTATTTTCTTACGTGATTTGGTCATTCTTTTTTAGGTTCTGTATCTCGGTAATTGCTTTTTGAAGTTGTTAGACCAGTCAGTAAAAAAATTTCAGACATTTCTGAGTAAGAGATGAACAAATATTTTAGGTAAATAAAAGACTTATTATGATATTTGACGATAGTTGATAATGTTCGATAACACTACCCAACAAATTTTAGTTTATTTGTTGTATCTTCTATGAAAACTGCATTTTTTTTGTTAATTTTGGGGCGATGAATACAAAATGACAATGAAATTAAAAACTTAATTGAAATATTTAAGAACAAGTTTTTCTTATTTTATTTTTAACAAAATAATTAAAAATACATACTTTTACACTTGTGGAGATACTAAATATCTTGTCTTTTTGCTTTTATTTTGTGAATTGTTTCTGGAGCATCTCTAACAAGAGTCTAATAGCAGTTGGCAAGCATGGAAGCATTCTACTTTCTCTGGTACCGTTTTTCCATTGTTGATATATCCTGATGGAAGCATTCGCCGTGAGCATTATTTACAGCTCCGCAATTATCAGGAACAAAGTTCAGATATGAGTGTAGGAAATGGATTTTTAGAAACATATTGCAACCCATTTTTTGATACGATGACAGCATATTTTCAACAAGAGTAACGTAATTGTCAGCTTTTTTGTTCCCGAAGAAATTAGTGACCACGAGGCGAAAGTCATTCCAAGCATTTTTTTAATATTTGATAGAGTGCTGTCAAAGCGTTTGTCTTTCAGAATATTTCTAATCGGTGGCCCAGCAAAAATATCTTCTTTCTTTTTGATTCACTTAGCCTTGGGAATTTCATATGCAGGTACTGAAAGCTGGCCCATCTGTATTCTGTGCCTTAACAAAGTTTTTTATTAGAGATAACTTAGTAAAACTCAAATTTTACTTCAAAATTCCACTTTAATTGAAAATTATTCAACATGTTTCGCTACATGATAGCTTTATCAAGAATCTGTAGTGAAACATGTTGAATATTTTTTATTCAAGTTTCAATTAGAGTGGAATTTTTAAGTAAAATTTGAGTTTTACCACCTTATCTTTAATGATATGGAGTTCCACCAAGTATCGACAAACTCAATACAATTTTTTATTAGGCCCAATTTGATATGCAGTGGTGGCAACAAAATTTTCTTGGGGTCTACCAATGGCATATGTTGTATATTCTTTTCACCTGGCTCTAATGATTATCGACTGTCCCATTCACACAAAAAACATCAAAACTTGGTGTAGCCTAGATGCAATCCAAGTGCAATCATCTTTAAGTCGCCCCAGATCTGCCGTTGGTGCTTATCCTATTTTATACATGTCAATAGGTACTTCATATTCTCGTATGATTCTTTCATTCGAACTGTATATTCAACAGTAATAGACGGTAAAATATTACCCATATACAATAGTACTACTTTTAAACTCAATGTTGAACTGTCTATAAAGAATCACCATTCCTCTAGTTTGTAATTTATATTTAAAGCCGCCAATAAACCGCTAATGGGATTAGAAAACCAAGTTTTTTCCACGTTTAAAATGGCGCTAGATCTTTATGGCATTTACGAAAAATGATCTTCCAATAAGTTCCACTACAGCCATCTTGATCCTACTAATTCTTTTTTACTTTTTGGAAGTTCTAAGTCTCTCACAAGATCGTTTAATTCTGATTGGGTTATTTTGTGCGGTTGGTGGTATAACGTGCTGGGTGTAAAATCAGGATCTCTTGATGTTGATGGCATATCTTCTTCTTTAGAAATCGTTGTATCGTTATTATCTGATTCGTAAGTAAATGCTTCTGGGGGTTCTGGAATAGGAAGTTCGTCACTATGAAGCACAGGTCTCATGACAGATGGTATATTGAGATAGTTGATAACCGACTTTTTCTTCTTGGATATACCTGTGCCTTGTCCAACACGAGGTATGATGCAGAAATAGCGATCGTTAACATAATTTAAAGGCCCTCTCCAGATCTTTTGGAGAGCAAACCATATAGAACGTTTTTTACTATTTAATCAGTTTCTCAAGACTTGAAGCGCATGTATTACAGCCGACATGTGGCGCCTTGATCCCCAATATTGCAACTGAAATATGCTGATATACCTTTTTATCAATGGGGTAATAGACCGCTTCTGAGACGGAAAGGTCACCTCATCACAAACATAACAGAAGTGATCTGGATTGTTTATACACTTTTGGGACATCTTAGAATCTCAACTATTCGATTCAGTTCACTAACTTCGACTGTAGCTGCTTATAAACCCAAATACGGCTTCTACATTTTTAGAGAATATTCGGGAATTTTCTATTCAATTCCATAATATCCGCAATAGTGGCGTTTGTTATTTGTTTGTATACAAAGGCTGTTCAATACAAAGCAGACATAAAAGTCGATTTACATGGGTTTAAATGGTTATCTCCCTTATTTTAAATTCTGGGGGGTTGGGGCTTCGTATACTGGGGTCATCCCAGGAGATCCTCCATGTGATGTTGCCAAGTTGTGCAAAATTTCCCTAACTTGGGGAAAACGTATATTTGGTGACGTCTCTATCACAGTTCAGGCAAAGTGTCGTACCAACGACTGCAGAATTCATAGAGAGAACAGGTTAGTTCAGGTTAGTCCTTAGTCGCCGGTGCAGAATGATATGACCTCATCTGTTGGGTAGCACGTTTAGTGTATCGACTTTTGATATATTCCTTTTTTAATTTACTGTCACGCCATCATATGGAGGTTTGTTACAACATTGTTGGTTTGGGTTGCTGTTGTGTTATTGAGTGATTAGTCGAGATGTCGCTATTATATCTTGTTTATTGTTTCTTAATTTTAGAATCAGTTTATATGGCACAATTGCGAGATTATGGTTTGTACCGAACGCAATGGCCTGATAAATTTCATACTAGACCCGGGGATTCTCCACTGTGTTGGAGTGGAGAATTTTGACATGAGAGCCGGGAATTTTCTAGATTATAGTATTATATATCTTATTTTTTCCTTTTTTGTGTTTAGATTCTTTATATAATTAAGAAACAAAACCACAACTAAGAACAAAATTAGAAACTACTAAAAATTATAGATAAAATAAATTAAAAAAGATAAAAACACTGTTAATGACAGAACGGATATAGAAAATTTGAGCCACATTTACACTCATATTCGATCGTGTTAATAAATACCAAACTGAATATCCCCTTAACTATAAATTTGGTGCATTGTAAGTTATAAAAAATAAAATAAACTCGCATTCCATGTATTCTCAATATCTGAATACAAGTCACAAATGTACCACTTTATCATTAATAAACAAAATGTCAAGGTTCGTACTTACAAACTTAGATATATTTTATAATTATAATAGTTTTTAAAGTGTTGTTGGTTTTTTTGATATGTTGATATGTTCTATATATCAATATTTTTTAATTATTAAAAGAAAATCTACGGAAAATCTCCAGCTTTTGCGCCAGCTCTATGTGATTATAAGAAAAGAATTCCAATTTTTAATATTAAAAAACGGAATGTTTTTATAAAAAAATCACTTACCAATAATATTTTATGAATATCTAATGTTTGAGAACCAAAAAGCAGCTTGGCTTATGTTAAAGAAATTCGTCATTTTCTCACAATAAGTTAATAAAAACCGTCGCCACCTGTCATGGCTAGTGTATTTGCCCCCATTGTAACCCCCTGTAGTCGGTTATCTTGTACTCAAAATGTCTAAAATACATTGAGCTAAATTTTACCCCATGTACTATATCATTTAAAAGGCTCATTATGGTAAGATATGGAATATATACTTTTACTATAAATAAACTGTATCCTAACCCCATGGCTATTGATTTATTCAGATATCAAGTTGTTGTGGTCCTTTCCATGTCGGGTCCTAGGTGACATTATGATCTGGTACATTTTCCATAAAATTTGATGTAGTTTGCGGATGCATATCTTATATAACTTTACTAAGGACCAATTCGTTGATGTTAAACTGATAATAATACCATTTTGTTTCTAAATAAACTGAATAAGTATTTCCTAAACAACTTGCATTATTCCATAGACCTAGCAAAACGGCTTTCGTACTTCCTCCGGATATACTTAGATATCGCAAGGATGAAGCTCTGTGGGGGCCTTTTCCCTGTTGTAGATCCCTAGATGATGTTTTGGTCCTTTGCATTTCTCACAAAATTCCGGACAGTCCGAGCAGTCCCAAGTAGCACTGCCTTTAGCATAGCCTTGTGCAGCAGTTCGTTAAGGCCCAGTTCGTTGATATTAAGCAGAAGATTCTTTGGTACGACGCCGGTTGTTGATGGAATTATGAGGATCGTTCGGACGCTATTTATTTCCCACTGTCTCTGCATTTGCACCTCCAAGTCTCTCTTTATATTTGTAATCTTCTCAATATCCTTGTTGTTGTTAGGGATATCCACAAAAATGAGGTGTGATGATTTATGGGCAACTATATGACCTGTAAGCATAGTTCGATTCTAGTTCAGCTTGAACTCCTTATTTTCCAGTATAGACTTCTGGCTGTATTCATACTATGGCATTCTATCTGTCTGCAACAGCTTGAATTTCTCTGCTAATTCTTGGCCACTAAATCCTGTCTCTTCTTGTACTCCAATGCGGCAAATGCTTAGCATCCTCCTGTTATGTCTCTGATATTCGACATCCATATCAATCTGGATCGAAGGGTCTCTAAATAAGTATTTCAGATCGTTTCTCTTTGGGATAACTGATCTTGGATAGCTAGTTGAAAGCCTTCGGTTTCAGGAGTCTTTTGGTTTTCCTCTGCAAACTTTCTATGTCGGTCTTGCTCCATTTCACAGTTCCAAAAGAGAAACTGAGGGCTGAGCATGCATAGATGTTAAGTGCCTTAGTATTATTATTAATATTATTATATTCGAATATTTCGAAACATATTTCTATGCGCGATGTGTAACTTATAATGTGTAAGATTATGAAAATTAAATTTTTAAATAAGACAATTTACCTTTTCTTCGTATTTACTCATAAAATAAACTTTTTCAGCGAAACACGAAAACAAAACTGTTTTCACATGAACATTTTTTAACTGTTTTTTCAACATAACCTAATGAAGTCATAAATTATCGGAATAACCATTTATTTAATTCCCCTGACAAAGCACTAATTAATTACATACAGTTTTAACATAAACACAAAAAATAGCTCGCTTAACGGAAAACATGTTAATATTCGTAGACAACTTAGAAAATAAATTAATTTTTCCGAAGGGGCAAACAAAGAGCTTTTTCAAATGGGAAATTATTTTTTATTATTTTAGTGGTACTATTATTAAGAATACGAGTTTTCCTATACTTATTTTGTATTTTTTTGTTCATTTATACACGATAAGTCATTTTAATTCATCCACTCAACTAACTTGGCAGGAACGTACAAAAAAAATGTTGCTTATAAAAGTTGTATGGTTCGAAGGAGGCAATTTAGCGGCTATCTTGAATTTAATCTGAAGAGTGACCTTAACGTTGGTTTCAAAATTAAGTGGAAATATCTTTTTTTATTTCAGGAGCTCATTAGGAGGTTCAATTTTCATCGATTATTCAAATGTCTCGCAGGAAAATTTTTCATTAAAAAGTTGTAGGGTTCGAAAAAAAGTCATTTAGTGATGACCTTGGATTGGCCTTGATAGTGAATTTGATGGCTATGTCACAGGCAAGCCGATATTTTAAAAAGGAAATACCTTTCTTCATGGCCCTTAGTTCTTGAGTTACTGGACAATTACACAAATCCATAAAAAAAGAAAATTTGACCTTCTAGTAACCACCAGATAACACCTAAACCGTCACCTTATTTATCATTGGATATGGAATTTGCTTCACCTTCCATTTACGAAATAAAACAGATGTATTTCCATTTTAAAAATCGACTTGTCTTTGAAATAATCTTCAATGTCATTCTCATGGTCAAATCAAAGACCACTTTAAACCCTACAATTTTTATATAAATCATTTTTTTCGAAAATGCGTTCCTGAAGAGCTACTTCATTGGATCGATTAAAATGATACCCTGTATAAACAGGATGTCCGGAAATAATATCAGGAAACTTAGGGAGGTGATTCTATATGAAGAAATAAAGACAGTGACCTATTTAAAGAAAATTTCAGTATACCTTGTCTGGAAGAACCATCATTGACAATTATAGATGGAGAAATAGCTTTCCATATTATTTACAAAAATTAAGATTATTTCAACGCTGAAGGCAAGTATTGATGGTGATTATCTAACCAAGCTTGAGTTATTAGAAGTGCCAGAATGAGTTTATGAGACTTTAACACCATACAACTTAACTGGGGAAATTCCAAATCATATAGCGAAAAATATTGGTAGAGATGAACTGAAGCTTTAAAACGTAGTCTTGAAGTGTAGAGAGGGTGTGAAAAATATACTGAAGAGTTCATTTCAGCGGAGAACAATGTTTGATATACGTGGAAGTTCCTTTGTTAGCTTTATTTATACATATATATATATATATATATATATATATATATATCATTTTTCTTAATTTTTTAAAAATTTTTGAAAATGCCTTAAATAAAGGGCGAAACGTCAAATTGTTTTGTGTTTTATTAATTAAAGAACCTAAACCCAAGAAAATATAAAACTAAGAAAAATGATACAATCTATGGTTCAAGAATCAAGAAAATAAAATATATATATATATATATATATATATATATATATATATATATATATATATATATATATATATATATGTTAGTGATATTCTAACTGGACATTGCCAGTTAAGGATTAATATTTATATTTTAAAGGGATTTCTCTATTTCTCTCTGGGGTACGCTTTCTCTTGGTTTCAGTCTTTAATAGGTTGGAGTTTGCCAAAAAATATCCAATACGTACTTCTGTTAGCTCCTGAATTTCATGTCCAGGATATTACAATTACCCCCTTAGTTCATCACTAAAAATGTCCTTTTTTTTTAATTATAATTTAAAAGGATAATTTTTTGTATAAAATCATATGTATATTATTTTGTTTATAGTAGGTTTATATTGTATTAGGTTTGTCAAAAAGGACTGATAAGTAATTTTCTTAGTAAGGGCTTGCTTTGTATTTTATGGGTGATAATATTATTTTCCGTTTCTGATTCTGCTTATTCTTTGATATGTTATAGTTTGAAATACATGTATAAGGATTTTCAATGTTCTAAACTACGCTTCTAGAGGATGAAGATTACTTTCAAAGTGCGTTCCTGAAAACTAGTTTTCCTCAATTATGATTGAAAAAACTAATTTTCTCTCTAACCTGAACTAAATTGAACTAACGACTTAAGAATATTTATACATTTATAAAGTAAAAACAACGAAAAATCAACGTTTTTAACTCTATAAAAAACAAAAAGCAATCATCTACTGAGGAACTCATATATTTAACGCAATAATGTGCAAGAGATTTTGTACGAGAATATCAGTTTTTAAATTATAATTGAAACAAAAAAAAAAACGTTTTTTCGATGTACTTTGGAGGCAGTTGTCACCCCCTTGAAACGTAATTCAGGATGTAAAAAAATGGATACTTTTTGGTATATTCCAAAATACTTTTTTTTAGTATACTCCAACATACCCTTGAAAATGCTCTCTTGTCAGCAAAACATAGTGACATATATCTTCGATGACTTCCCCCTCTTTGTTAACAAGGGAAAGCTTTCTGAGTTAATGCTAACTAAATATAATCTAATTGAAAGCGAATGATATCAGTACTTTCTTTAAGATCGTTGGTTGGTTGACGATCGAAATCAACTTGGGAAGAATGTAAAAGGCGGCCAAATGGCTTAAGTGTTGTAGTCTCTTAAGTTATTCATTTACTAATGAATTAATAAACCCTTTCATTTGATACTCCACACAGACCAAAAAATTTGACTCATTTGACCTCCAAAGTCATCCCTAAAGAACATCGAACTCAAAACAAACGGATGTTTTTTTTTTCGACTTTCTTATAAAACCAGATAAATTGTTCAAGCGGAGAATATTAGCAACTGTGAAATATTTTTAAAATTGGTTGGGTATTTTAGAAGGTTACTACGAGTCAATGAACAAATAAAATTTACCTATTCATTATAGTTTCACTTAATTGTTGTGCTATATATTGTAAAAAGTACGAGAGTGGAAAAGTTCAATGTTCCCACTATTAATATAAAAAAGGGCTCAATTTCTTTGCTATTTCAGGCAGAGAAAATATCTCTTTTGGATAAAAATTTTGCTAAAAACTAGACCTTGGTAATTTTTAATAAAATTATTTTAAACATTCAAAGGACACTGCTTGGCAGGACACTGAACAAATTTGCAATTATTTCGAAAGGGGTGGAAATATCTTTTTTTATTTCAGGAGCTCATTAGGAGGTTCAATTTTCATCGATTATTCAAATGTCTCGCAGGAAAATTTTTCATTAAAAAGTTGTAGGGTTCGAAAAAAAGTCATTTAGTGATGACCTTGGATTGGCCTTGATAGTGAATTTGATGGCTATGTCACAGGCAAGCCGATATTTTAAAAAGGAAATACCTTTCTTCATGGCCCTTAGTTCTTGAGTTACTGGACAATTACACAAATCCATAAAAAAAGAAAATTTGACCTTCTAGTAACCACCAGATAACACCTAAACCGTCACCTTATTTATCATTGGATATGGAATTTGCTTCACCTTCCATTTACGAAATAAAACAGATGTATTTCCATTTTAAAAATCGACTTGTCTTTGAAATAATCTTCAATGTCATTCTCATGGTCAAATCAAAGACCACTTTAAACCCTACAATTTTTATATAAATCATTTTTTTCGAAAATGCGTTCCTGAAGAGCTACTTCATTGGATCGATTAAAATGATACCCTGTATAAACAGGATGTCCGGAAATAATATCAGGAAACTTAGGGAGGTGATTCTATATGAAGAAATAAAGACAGTGACCTATTTAAAGAAAATTTCAGTATACCTTGTCTGGAAGAACCATCATTGACAATTATAGATGGAGAAATAGCTTTCCATATTATTTACAAAAATTAAGATTATTTCAACGCTGAAGGCAAGTATTGATGGTGATTATCTAACCAAGCTTGAGTTATTAGAAGTGCCAGAATGAGTTTATGAGACTTTAACACCATACAACTTAACTGGGGAAATTCCAAATCATATAGCGAAAAATATTGGTAGAGATGAACTGAAGCTTTAAAACGTAGTCTTGAAGTGTAGAGAGGGTGTGAAAAATATACTGAAGAGTTCATTTCAGCGGAGAACAATGTTTGATATACGTGGAAGTTCCTTTGTTAGCTTTATTTATACATATATATATATATATATATATATATATATATATATATATATATATATATATATCATTTTTCTTAATTTTTTAAAAATTTTTGAAAATGCCTTAAATAAAGGGCGAAACGTCAAATTGTTTTGTGTTTTATTAATTAAAGAACCTAAACCCAAGAAAATATAAAACTAAGAAAAATGATACAATCTATGGTTCAAGAATCAAGAAAATAAAATATATATATATATATATATATATATATATATATATATATATATATGTTAGTGATATTTTAACTGGACATTGCCAGTTAAGGATTAATATTTATATTTTAAAGGGATTTCTCTATTTCTCTCTGGGGTACGCTTTCTCTTGGTTTCAGTCTTTAATAGGTTGGAGTTTGCCAAAAAATATCCAATACGTACTTCTGTTAGCTCCTGAATTTCATGTCCAGGATATTACAATTACCCCCTTAGTTCATCACTAAAAATGTCCTTTTTTTTTAATTATAATTTAAAAGGATAATTTTTTGTATAAAATCATATGTATATTATTTTGTTTATAGTAGGTTTATATTGTATTAGGTTTGTCAAAAAGGACTGATAAGTAATTTTCTTAGTAAGGGCTTGCTTTGTATTTTATGGGTGATAATATTATTTTCCGTTTCTGATTCTGCTTATTCTTTGATATGTTATAGTTTGAAATACATGTATAAGGATTTTCAATGTTCTAAACTACGCTTCTAGAGGATGAAGATTACTTTCAAAGTGCGTTCCTGAAAACTAGTTTTCCTCAATTATGATTGAAAAAACTAATTTTCTCTCTAACCTGAACTAAATTGAACTAACGACTTAAGAATATTTATACATTTATAAAGTAAAAACAACGAAAAATCAACGTTTTTAACTCTATAAAAAACAAAAAGCAATCATCTACTGAGGAACTCATATATTTAACGCAATAATGTGCAAGAGATTTTGTACGAGAATATCAGTTTTTAAATTATAATTGAAACAAAAAAAAAAACGTTTTTTCGATGTACTTTGGAGGCAGTTGTCACCCCCTTGAAACGTAATTCAGGATGTAAAAAAATGGATACTTTTTGGTATATTCCAAAATACTTTTTTTTAGTATACTCCAACATACCCTTGAAAATGCTCTCTTGTCAGCAAAACATAGTGACATATATCTTCGATGACTTCCCCCTCTTTGTTAACAAGGGAAAGCTTTCTGAGTTAATGCTAACTAAATATAATCTAATTGAAAGCGAATGATATCAGTACTTTCTTTAAGATCGTTGGTTGGTTGACGATCGAAATCAACTTGGGAAGAATGTAAAAGGCGGCCAAATGGCTTAAGTGTTGTAGTCTCTTAAGTTATTCATTTACTAATGAATTAATAAACCCTTTCATTTGATACTCCACACAGACCAAAAAATTTGACTCATTTGACCTCCAAAGTCATCCCTAAAGAACATCGAACTCAAAACAAACGGATGTTTTTTTTTTCGACTTTCTTATAAAACCAGATAAATTGTTCAAGCGGAGAATATTAGCAACTGTGAAATATTTTTAAAATTGGTTGGGTATTTTAGAAGGTTACTACGAGTCAATGAACAAATAAAATTTACCTATTCATTATAGTTTCACTTAATTGTTGTGCTATATATTGTAAAAAGTACGAGAGTGGAAAAGTTCAATGTTCCCACTATTAATATAAAAAAGGGCTCAATTTCTTTGCTATTTCAGGCAGAGAAAATATCTCTTTTGGATAAAAATTTTGCTAAAAACTAGACCTTGGTAATTTTTAATAAAATTATTTTAAACATTCAAAGGACACTGCTTGGCAGGACACTGAACAAATTTGCAATTATTTCGAAAGGGGTTAAAAATTTAAAGAAAAAATGACTTGATGTATCAAGAAAAAAGTAAAAATAAAGAAATATGTAACAAAATATAAAATAAGTTTGAATAAGTCAGTGGTTTATGAATTTTAGTTTTGTGGGTTTTCTGGTTAAGCTTTAAGATTTATCGTTTAGGATTTAGAGTTTAAAGGTTAGGGTTTAGAGTTTAGGGTTTACAGTTTACGGTTTAGAGTTTGGAGTTTAGGGTTTACAGTATACAGTTTAGAGTTTGGAGTTTAGGGTTTAGAGTTTAGGGTTTAGTGTTTAGTGTTTAGTGTTTAGTGTTTAGTGTTTAGGGTTTAGGGTTTAGGGTTTAGGGTTTAGGGTTTAGAGTTTAGGGTTTAGGGTTTAGGGTTTAGGGTTTAGGGTTTAGGGTTTAGGGTTTAGAGTTTAGGGTTTAGGGTTTAGGGTTTAGGGTTTAGGGTTTAGGGTTTAGGGTTTAGGGTTTAGGGTTTAGGGTTTAGGGTTTAGGGTTTAGTGTTTAGGGTTTAGGGATTAAGGTTTGGGGTTTGGGCTTTAGGGTTTAGAGTTTAGGGTTTAGGGTTTAGGGTTTAGAGTTTAGGGTTTAGGGTTTAGGGTTTAGGGTTTAAGGTTTAGGGTTTAGGGTTTAGGGTTTAGGTTTAGGGTTTAGGTTTAGGGTTTAGGGTTTAGGGTTTAGGGTTTAGGGTTTAGGGTTTAGGGTTTAGGGTTTAGGGTTTAGGGTTTAGGGTTTAGGGTTTAGGGTTTAGGGTTTAGGGTTTAGGGTTTAGGGTTTAGGGTTTAGGGTTTAGGGTTTAGGGTTTAGGGTTTAGGGTTTAGGGTTTAGTGTTTAGTGTTTAGTAATTAGTGTTTAGTGTTTAGTGTTTAGTGTTTAGGGTTTAGGGTTTAGGGTTTAGGGCTTAGGGTTTAGGGTTTAGGGTTTAGGGTTTAGGGTTTAGGGTTTAGGGTTTAGGGTTTAGGGTTTAGGGTTTAGGGTTAGGGTTTAGGGTTTAGGGTTTAGGGTTTAGAGTTTAGGGTTTAGGGTTTAGAGTTTAGGGTTTAGGGTTTAGGGTTTAGGGTTTAGGGTTTAGAATTTAGGGTTTAGGGTTTAGGGTTTAGGGTTTAGGGTTTATGGTTTATGGTTTAAAGTTTAACGTCTAAGGTTTAGAGCTTGTGATGCATTTAGGGTGTATAGATCTATGTATACCTTTTGGTGTTGCGGGTAGATTATACATTAATGTAATTTGTCTTTGTGGAAGTTATATTCATTGTTTTTATTAGATTACTAGCTTTTAATCGCTACGTCGTCCGCGTGAAACCTTAGAAATAAATTATAAAAATAGTAACTATTAGCAAAAGCAGCCTTTATTACTCTTGACAACCTTCTGTTAATGTATGCACGGTTTCATCCAAATCGGTCTAGCCGTTTCGTAGATTAGCCAGTGCAGACAAACTAATAGAAAAACAGCCTATAATACTCCTGACAACCTCCTCCTCATATCTGTAAAGTTTCATTGAAATTTGTTTAGCCGTTTCGAAGATTGGCTCATGTAGACAGACAGTCAAACAGACAGACATACAGAAGAAAAGTAGCGTACATCACTTACGATACCCTCTTCTTCATGTCTATAAAGTTTCAGCGAAATCGGTTCACTTCAATTTTATTTATATGTATAGATGAATAGATTAAGTATTTGTGTGTATTTTTGTATTAACTCTATGGGTTTTTAATTTATAGCTTTTGGGTTTCTCAGTTTAAAAATCATGGGTTTTGGTTTACATAACCACAAATGTGTGCAGTGTGCTACTAAAGCAGTGTTTTTATGAGAACTTTAAATTACGTGTCGAAAGTTTTATTTAAAAAGAAATATATTATAAAAATATAATGGATTTTTATGTTATGTTAGTATTTAAGTAATACGCAAGCTTTAACTACGAATTTCAATAATATGTCTACTTTGTTTAAAAAAAGACATAAAAAAACAAAAAACATTGTAACGTTGAGAATCAAATCTTAAATAATTGAAAAGAAATTATTCAACGTGAAAATTGGAGCATAAGATCGATTGGGTTGAAACGCATAAAAAATGTATTGTAATTGATTTAACCGCAGTTAGTTTTAAGTCAAACATTTATTGTGTATCATACACCTTATAAAATAGTAACTAGTTTAGTTTTAAAAAAAATAATAGAATTTACCAAGGAAATCGGACATAGCAATTTTATACGCGGTGGCTCACAAGTAATGCATAAACTAAGAAATAGTATTTAATTATGAAATTAAGCGCTCGAACGTCTGTTCTGTTTGCGAATTAATTAGAAACCATAGTCAATGTTTGGCTACATATCATTAGATTTAAGTCAAAATCTTGTTTCATCTTATCTCTCCCAATCCGGAAATATCACATCTCCTACTTTCACGTACCCAAAAACTTTATTATTATAAAGTTCTCATTGAAAATCCCGATGGTATTTGACAACGGGTTCAAGTCAATTTACATAATCATTTAACATAATATAATGAATAGTTAAAGTTCATGGAATCCACTTTTAAAATAGCATTTTTTTTTGAACATAGACTGGAGTTGTTTGTGTGGAATATCAAATGGAAGTATGAACGTATTAGAGAAAAGGTAGCTTAGAAGTCTACATAATTTAGGACCCATTGGGCCTCTTGTACATCGTTTCCTAGAGATATGAGGCACTATTTCAATGAATGAACGAACCAATAAAGAATAGTGATACTCGACCATCGATGTTTCGTTGAATCTTATATATCTCACCATGATCGCAAGTTATTCGCGGTTAATGGTCTCCGAGCAGCCGTGTTAGGGAGAACCAGAGTCTCCAAGCTGAGTTTTCTAAACTTTCTAGATAACCTTTGAAACTATTATAGATTTTATAATCCGCAAGTAATCTTTTCAGAAAGATGTGAGCACATTTTAATCAATATATACATGAATGCACTATTTTTAAAGTGTAATTTAATATAAAATATTTGTGTAGGTTCCAACACTAACCCAAAGGAAGTACATAACTTGAAGAAAAAATTTCGAAAATAAATTAGTTCATTAATAGTCCTTTTCATATTGAGTTTTTATGCACTTACATTATTCTAGCCTAAGTATATGGAATGCGAACCCCTTTAGATATTTAGGTAGAAGTTTGTTTACTTGTTGAATTCATCTATGATAAGCATAATAAAAATATTCTATTACTGTTGAAATAATATTAATAATAAGTAAGTAATTAACAAAATTTTTCTATTTTTTTCCTTTAGATAGCTTCAGCTTCAAAACCATCTATATCTAGAGCTAAACCCTCTAATCTAGCAACACTGCCATTGTATCTTCGAAATGTCTCCGCTACAGTTCATTGAGTACTGGACACTTTATAAAAAAATTATGAACTATTTCATCCTCTTCTAGACACTATCTGTATTCTGGATCATTCGTGATACTAATCTTGTGAAGATGGTCTCGCAGGTGACAATATTCTGTCAGCAGTCCAGTTATGATTCACAATTTTTTTCGGATAAGGTAAAAACATTAACTAGTAAGTCCCATATTAGGTCCAGTTATATGTTTATTAGTACATATCATTCCAGAGGCTTCTCTACACCATCCAATAAAGGTAATTTCTATTAACAGTTTGAATTTTCTATTATCAACAGTAATTAGATCAGATATCATCTTGACGAATGATCTGCTTTCTCGTTTCCATGTATATCGGAGTGACCTGGAACTCACACAAATCAAATATTGCAGCTATTCTTGTTACTTTATCAAGTACATTTTTACACTCAGATACTAGTCCTGAAGCTACTGCACCACTTAGATCACCAGACAACCAGTCATCGTAAAGAAGGTGTTCATATCATTCACTCTAAGTAAGATCATAGTTGGCCGACGTTCACCCAAAATGGATTTCTAAGTTAACCAAAGAGACAATAGTCACATACGATATATTACAATACTTCGTCTTCTTATTCACAGCCTCTGCAGAGGTGTGTTTTACATAGTTTTAACATGTGAATATATAATGAAAACGTAATTCATAACTTGGTAATGTCCAGGTAGATACAGATGGGATATTTTGTCTCGCAATTTCCAGACACGTTACTATTGCCTTTCTGTGAGAGCACGAATTCCCTGGTAAGTTGGCAGTTTGTCATCCCATACCACATTGTAATAGATTCATTTTGAGTGATTAATTTAATCATTTGTAACATTACTGCAAGGATTGTAGCCTAAAACTGTGGATCAGCTACCTTTTTAGCCAATTTATCATCTTCCTTATTGCGTTAGCAGTGCGAGTGTGTTTCAAATCAGCAAATAGCTCCAGTCGTTAAAATCTAAATAAGTTATTAACAGGTTGTATACCGAAGAAATCAAGAAATAGACGGATTTTGTATTTTAGTGTATATTTTTTAAATTATTACTATCGGCCAAGTGCATTCGGTCTAACTTGGACCATCCTCAGGGCTTAATGCCCCCTAGAAACAAGAGAATATGGTCGGCAAATAAGCTTACTCAGTAGTCACCAACCACAGTCACTCGTCAAAGGGCACACCTTAACCCTGCCAGTTTGAGAACAGTCTCCAGTTGCCAGCGTAGCCTCCACACAGAACAAGTTATATACAATTAAAAATTTTTAAAAAATTTTTCCCAAATTAAAATTAAAACTAAAACATTCAAAACACTGCACAAATTAACATTATTAAAACAATAAAACCTTTGCAATAACAACTCAAAAGAGTGCGGTTATGCCACACACAGTTATTGCATAATACAGCAATAAAATTTGTCCAAAAATTAAAAATATATACAAGTATGTGTAAGCCTGAGTAGAAATTTTCTGTATGAGTTTTATTTTTTAATTTCTTGTCAGTTGTATTTCAAATCAATAATTCATTGACAATGAGCAAAAAGAGAAAAAAGGGCAGAAAGAAAGGACAGTAAAAGTTTATTCATTGACAATGAGCAAAAAGAGAAAAAAGGGCATAAAGAAAGGGCAGTACAAGTTTATTAATAAACTTTCACTGCCCTCTCTTTTTGCCCTTTTTTCTCTCTTTTTGCTCATTGTCAATGAATTATTGATTTGAAATAAAATTGACAAGAAATTAAAAAATAAAACTCATACAGAAATCTCTACTCAGGCTTACACATACTTGTATATATTTTTGATTTTTGGACAATTTTTTTGCTATATTATGCTATGACTGTGTGTGGCATAACCTCACTCTTTTGGGTTGTTATTGCAAAAGTTTATTGTTTTGATGATGTTGATGTACGCAGTGTTTTGAATGTTTTAGTTTTAATTTAATTTGGGGCAAATTTTTTTAAAAATTTTTAATTGTATATAACTTTTTCTGTGTGGAGGCTACGCTGGCGACTGTTCTCAAACTGGCAGGGTTAAGATGTGCCTTTTGACGAGTGAGTGTGGTTGGTGAGTACTGAGTAAGCTTATTTGCTGACCATATTCTCTTTTTCTAGGGTCTGAACCCTGAGGATGGTCTAAGTTAGACCGAAAGCGTTTGGCCGATAGTAATAATTTAAAAAATATACACTAAAATACAAAATCCGTCTATTTCTTGGTTAAAATCTAATGTTATTCCTATATCAACCCTAAGGTTATTTTCTAAATCCATGTTCTTGTCTCCTATGTTTACAGATTCCTATTACTTTGACTGATAAATTTCTTCGAGTGACATCTATTGAGGGTACAGTGATACAACTTCAGTTAACATCATTCTTGGATGCTTGTTCATAATTAGATTTGAGTTGGGTCGTGCCACCTACACCTTCGTTATAGTTGAGCTGTTCGTGAATATATTAATTTCCTCTTTAGTAACAGCTTCTTTGTTTTTCTTTCATACAGTGTAGGGCGTATCAAAAAAAAAGCGTGGCAAAATGTTATCTATGCCAGTCAGTAACTGGAGCAGCTTATTTTTGGTCTCTTATCTACAGATGGTCTACAGGTGGTATTTGGCTTCACGATATCCCACATTACATTATATGACTTCCATAATCTTGTTGGGATAGTTACAATTGTTTCAGTGATATTTAAGTAGACAATTCTATAAACCTGCCTAAATTTAAGCTTAGCCATGTCTTGCTGGTTTTTAAACCACCATAAAACTGCTTCTGCTCATAATGGTCTTATGAGAGTTATGTCCAAGTGTAGGTAGTTATCTTGGTTGAGTGTACCAAGCCTTTCCCACAATCTTGTTTTACTGGACATACCTTTCTGAGTCAAGTTTCTATACAGGGCTTTCAGGTTCGCTTGATTCTAAGGTTATTCTAAGGTATATTATCTCTAATGTAAAGCTTAGAACCCGCAACCTTCTTTTCTTACCAGTACACAAAATGCTTAGCTTATGGACTACGTGCTCATATACATGAGAAAAAATAAACGAATCTTTATGACAATTGCGAAGTAACATTATTATACATGTTTAAGAGGAGGAAACAAAATCATTATCTTATCTACCCATCGGTATATTGTTCGAGACAAATTTTCATGTATTTTTCAATTTTAGGGTTCTCTTGACGAAAGTTTTACTGTATGAAATGATAAGCTAGAAACCAACTTGCTGATTAAAGCTAATAATAAAGGCAAATTCACTAGTTTCAATTTAGCTGCTTCCTTGTTGTGACGAGCATATAATTTTTGAATTCAAGAATTTTTATGTCTTTATTTCTTCTCAGTCTTTAGTTATTTGATATTTTTTCGAAGGTTTTGTTTTCATTTTTAAATTAAAACTTTTCATTTTAAACTATATATTTTTTCTAAGTTATATTAATATAAGGATTTTAACTAAATTACCTGTTTGCGTACTCAACCATGAAATCAAATCGTGTACCTCGCGTTTACCGAAAACCACTGAATTCCATCAATGTTCTCCTCTATCCCAGATCAATTCAATCTTCAATCAAATTATTACATGTTGTAATATTTAATTCAACACTTTAAATACTATTAAAACCATTTCTTTGGATATTACAAGAACTACTAATGCAATTTGAAATTATCTAACTAATCCCAAAACCGCATGAAATTAAACAATTTTCCCTTCCAAAAGAACTACCACGAATAAAAAAACCGTTTATAAGAGACTGATTTTATTATTTCGTACTAGTTAAAGAATTATTTGAAGACCTAAATAAGCTATAAAAGTGTTTTTTCAACATAACCCTTTGGTCAATCAGACCAGGAGAAGTTTTTTTTCTGATATTGCTATATTCGGTATGTTATCATTTATCAAATTTACTTTTTAGGGTAAAGTGGGGTAAACGCGACCACAAAATAATAATTCATTTAATGATTAAAAATGTCACTTTTACTAAATTTTCGACGTTTTAACAATGTTTTTTTTTTATCATGTATTTAATAAAAATAATTGACATTCCTTTTTATTACAACGTAAAAAAATATTTGTAGAAATTTTTTAGGTGCTCTCCATGTATTTAAAATCGAAGTTTTAGTAATAATTTTTTTTGTTCGTGATTATTTGCTGTTTCTAAATTTTGATTTAGGCTAAAGTAATGGAGGTTAGAAATCAACGGATTGTATTTTACCGTAATAATGGCTAGTTGTTTGTTAATAAAAATAAAGCTATTACACAAATTTTAAAATCCTTTTATCAACGACATCATTTATGTATTTGAAAGAAGTCTACAAATTGAAATCAAGTCAGTACAATAGGTTTTGAGAAATTGCGGTCACAGATATGACAAATTCTGTTTTTAGAAAAAAAGTAATTAAAGGTAAAATAGAAAAGTTTTCACACATATATATATATATATATATATATATATATATATATATATATATATATATATATATATATATATCCTAAGAACATATTTTATAAGAATTCAATTCACGTGGGTATTAGGACACCTATTTTTTTGCATGCAATTGAAGGTTGACTTGTTCCCAATATTGCACATTATGTTTTCGATATGTTTTTCTATAAGGAAATATAATAAAAAGTGTTTAAATATTACAGTTAGGTATGATTCCTTAAGCATAACTTTTTAACTAGACTCCATATTTTAATCGGTCCTTTCGTATTTTATAAATTAAGTGTCTCATACAGCAATTTCTTTCAAATAACTGACTCCAATTAGTATTTGGAGATTTCCGGGAGGTAGATTAAGATAATAAACCGTAAAATTATTCTGCTAAATTAGTAATTAAAATAATTCGGCTTTACAACAACAATTGTTCATCTATTTATAACTTGTAACCGACTTCTAAAAGAAGGAGGTTCTAAATTCGACTGCAGAATATTTTTTTTACGTATTGATTACTTCGGAACCGTGGCATCAATTTAAATAAAATTTTTTGCATTATCTTCACAAAGTTTCTGAGGTAGTTCCGTAATATATTGGCTGGAAATGATTCAGTAAAATCCAATATGGGCACTGATAATGTGGTAGACGAGAAAATTAATTTTGTCCGATTTCCTCTAAAATTGGTTTTCAGGGTCGTACAAAACAAATCTAAAATTATTTTAAAAAAATTCAAATGAGGAATATAATATGATGGATTAAAAATCTACATCTCGATTTTGTTCAGACTTGGTATAGAGGGATTTTTTTGAGTGTAGATTACAAATTTAAAATAATTTTAAAAAAATTTAATATGGCGGACAAAAATTTTACATCTTTCGATTTTATCCAAAATTGCTTGATTTTTGAAGATATAAATTCTGAATCTAAAATTATTTCTACAAAATTTAATATGGCGGATCCATTATGGCCGCCTAAAAATTTAACATCTCTCGATTTTGTCAAAAACTGGTATGAGAGACTTTTGAGGATGTAAATTACTAATTTAGAATTATATAAAAAAATTCAATATGGTAGATGCAATATGGCGGTCTAAAAGTTTTATTTTTCCGGATTATGACCAGAACTGGTATTGGAGGTTTTTTTTAAGATTTGATTAGGAGTTTAAAACTATTTTAATTCACATTTTTTCAAATGGTATGGAGCAATTTTCGAAATAGTTACAGTTGAACATGTTATATACAATATGGCAGACTAAAAATTTTACATTTTTCCGATTTTGTGGAAATTGATACCTGTGGGTTCATGGGGTGTATATTATGGATCTTAAATTAAATTTTTTTAAACTCAATATCCGAAAAAAATATGTCAGAATAAAAGGTTTACATGTTCTTTCAATATCGGTCTTGGGGAGATTTAGAGGCCTAGGTTATGACTCTAAAATTAATTTCTTAAAATTCAAGATAGCGTATTTACTGTAGGAGACTAAATATGTGTTTTGTACAATATCGTTCAAAACTGGCATTTGGAGAATTTTCAGAATCAAAGAATTTTTTTTCGATCAATTTAGTGTGGTTTACAAATTTGAATAAAATGAATACTCTTTACGACCTTATAAACTTAACTCATTTCAAAATTGAAAATCAAAACATAGAAAAAAGGGGAAAAATACCAATATAAAATTTTATATGAAATCGAAATTCTTGAAGTCGGCACTGAATTATTACTGATTGAAAAAAATAACTACTAACACGAGATGCTTGCAAGCTACAGCAAGAAAGCAATTAAAAATAAAGTATTGCTCAATTTTTCTATACGAATCACATTTTGTCAGATATTAATCTTTTAGCGACTTTTTAGAAGTCGGTTGAACATTTTTATAAAAATTTCATAGCATTTTTAAATCTTAAGGTCAGCACTTAATTTAAAAAGTAGCTAATTAAAAGTTTTTGAATATATTGTATATTCTATATTTTTCAGCGTATAGAGTTCAAACGAGTTTAATTCTTGCTAATATTTTACAGGGTTGCCTCTCGTAAACAAAAAAAATCCAAAAGATGTACAAAATTTTTGTTTGCCTTGCCTTGGCAATTGCGGCCAGTGTTTCCGCACCAGCCAAAGATAAACTTATGTTTGAAGGCCCAAACGATACGGCAACAGTGGAAAGTACCGTTAGAGAAGCAAGAGCTGCCCCGAGTCATATTGGAGATTTAGTAGGACCAGGTAATCATATTTTTTGGATATTCATCAGAGGCGTAAATAACGACCCTGCAGACCCTGCGGTGCGGGGGAGGGGCGCAGCCAATTCAGGGGCGACCTCAAGTCCTTTGATGAAAATAAATAAATATAAAGGATCAAGCAGGCGCGGATCCAAGGGGGGGGGCGATTGCCCCTCCCCCCAAAGAGCTTTGAGTTCAGGAAAATAGACCCGATTTTGCCTCTTATACTATAGTTTATTCAAGAACTAGAGAGATAATAAATAATTTTTTACCCTTTTTTTTCGCAAACTACCTGTATTATTTACTCCGGTGTCTTTGGCAAAATCTATTAGATATACATATTTTTCGTAGGAATGAGTTAGAAATTTTATAATCAAAAATATTGGTCTATAATAATGGACTATTTGGGTTGGATAACAATAGATATTTGGATGTGCGACGTGTTAAAAAAGATTTTAATCCTTGTCATTGGCGTCGGAAGGAGTATTTATGGCATAGAATATTATTTCGGTAATAAACTTAAAATAAAACGTTCTTATAATATTATTTTATTTCTTATGATTTCTTAATAATTCACATACATTACAAAATGTAGATAATTTTGACATATTTAACACAAATCACAACTGTATTTTTATTATTTTTAATTTTGTCATCGAATCCGTTTTAGGCACATTCAGACTAAAACGTAGCCTTATTCTCTCAAAAAATTCTAAGTTATAATTTAAATACTTACAAAATACCCGTTGCAAATATACAAAAAATTAAACATATATAAAAAAAATAAATTTGTCCATATAATATTAAAATATTTTTGGGGCTATCGGTCATTTTATTATTAATTAAAAACATTTATAGGATATTTGATGTTTCATTTTATTTATTTCCATCTGCAGAATTACAATTAAACACCAAAAAGGAATTCAAATGTAATTAATTTTTATATATTACAGAAAATTCAAATAATAAATTATATGTACGCGGGTAAATATTGCGTATCTAATTCCTAATCAAAGTCAGTGAAGCTACCTTCACTCAAATTAATTATAATTGGTTCCTCTATCTCATCGATCATGAGATCGAGTTTCCACATTTTCTTTTATTCTGTTATTATACGGATTTTTCCCAATTTTCTGCAGTAACTTTATTCAAAAAAATTTTTCAAACGTTCAGGGGCCCTATCCTCGTACTGGGGAACGTGAAGTGAACGGTGAAAAGGTGGCGAACGCGTATTCTTGAAATGTTCATCACTCATATCCTCGTTCGCCCGGTGAAAGGCAAGCGAACAGTGAAACATGCGCAAATGAAATGTCAGCCGCTAAATGACATACTGAACGCACGAATTTCAAAAAATTAAATAGTATTAAACATTTTTATTTTATTTTTGGTTCTTCAAAATAACTTGTCATTAAAAAAAAATAATATGTTGACGAACCGTTTCTTTAAGACGTTTTATTTTTTGAATAAACAGTTGAAACGTTAATTAGGTGGTACCCATATATTTTTAATATTTTCAAACTTTTTAATAAAATATCCTTAGAAAGTTGAATATGTCTCCCAAATATTAAGTAAATTTGAGATTATAGACATATAAAATTATTACAGGAGATTCTGTTCATAACTCAATTGTATGAGTGTGCTATATAAAAAATTTTTTTCTAGGGCCAGTTCTGCTTATGGATTTAACATAAATACTTGTGTCTATAACAGTTGAGTATCTTAGTTTTAAACAGTTAAATCTAACATAATTCTTTTCACGACGCGACTTATAATAAATTTGAGAAATCACAATTTGTAAGCTATCTGAAACTTTTATTTATATAAGTAACAAATTTTATATTTAAATTATGTTAACTACAGCACTTAACTAGATTGTGTTAAACACTATACGACACTACAATTAAATAAATAGTATGATTATAATTTATCGAGACATATAAATATGAACCCTACAGACCAACGAATGTCCTTCAGCATAAAAACCTTATTTATGGTACATTTTATCTTCAAGCCTCTACAAATCTTTATAAAATAAATATATATATATATATATATATATATATATATATATATATATATATATATATTTAAAGTTGAATGTGAGTTCCGCCAGTATCTTTAATGGACGTATTCTGTCATGCCTTTGGTTTCGGTCCCTGGTCATAAACAGTTTTACTATCTTCGTTGAAGTTTCAGGTTTTCTTTCAAATTTACTTGTCAGGACAGAACATCCTGCAGTAAGAGGCTGGACACTTTGTGAATTCATACAATAAATAACTGATAGGATAGTTTCCATAGTGCATAGGGATGATGGCTCTTAATCATACTATGTAAAGTGGTAATTTCCACCGTTTCAAGGTTTATCAGTGCTGACTTTCTGCAATTACTGTCAGTATATTACTTTGTATATATGATTGCTGCTTTTTTGATATCCCCTTTTCTTTATATATTAGAATCTTCAAGTACTTGGCTCTTTGTATGCATTTTTATTTAACAGTTCTAGAGTGTCAATTTAAGATAAATTTAATCCAGGCAAAGTACAAATATTGTAATGACAATCAATAACTTCACAAAAATAACAACAGCAGTATTTTTTTTTTTACTTTTGACGATTAATTTAAAGTACCAAAACTGCTTTTTGCCTAAAATGGCAACAAAATATACTATGAACATTTTCGGTCTGACAGCTCAATTCAATCTGTCATCAATTTTATTTTTTGAAATTCTCGGGTTTTAGCACGTTCATATTTGGCAACATTGGCTTTTTAAGAGTACGGCTTTTACTGTCAAAAAGTTCACATCGCCATTCCCATCGCCATTCACTTCACCTTTCACATCACACTTACGAGGATGGGGGCCCAGTTAAATTACTAAATTTGTAAGTTGTGTTATTTCTAGCAACTCTACTTTTTACTTGAGAGCGATATTTCCTTCTCCAACAGACATTTTCCGGACGATCTATAAGAAGAGATCTCCTATCTGGTTTTTCCCAGCAAAAATTAAGTTCTCTGAGTAATTTCCAGAGCCCAGTTCTTTTAATTTCAGGTAAATCCCTATCTTTATTGATTTAAGTACACTGTAAGGTGTACTTTGCTCACTGTCAGAAATTAAATTGAACTATCAGAAATTTTATTGTTGTAGTAAATTTATAAAAGCTTATAATATTTAAATATAATTAGATTTACTGCAGTTCTCAGTTACCTGCGGCACTGGAGCAAGTACGTTGGAGGTTTTGGTAACAGTTTTATTACTCTCTCTAGTTCTTGAATAGAGTATAGGAATGTGTATGCTTGCGATCGCCCCTCCCCTTTCCAAGAGCTTTGAGTTCAAGTAAATAGAACCGATTCTGCCTTTTATATTAGGAATGTGTATGCTGCTGGCACCCCCTCCCCTGTTGACAACTTGTTTTTCTTGCGATAACTCTCCACCCCCAAGACCTTTGAGTTCAGGAAAAGAGATCCGATTCTGCCTCTTATACTAGGAATGTGTATGCTGCACGCATCCTCCCCGTGTCGGCAACTTGATTTTTCTTGTGATCGTCCCCCCTCTCCAAGAGTTTCAAATTCAGAAAAATAGATGACCCGATCCTGCCTTTTACACTAGAAGTGCAAAATAGTAGGGCAGATTTAAAAATCTGCGAGGGGCGCACATACTCGTAGTTACGCCACTGATATTCAAAATCCCTTATGAGTATCTATTCATGTTTTTCAAATATTCATAAAACATTTTTACAATTCATGATATAACAACGGTAAAGGAAGTATAATACTAAGGACATTTTATTATCCTATTCAATTCGTTTTTTAATACATATTCTGTACATTAAATGCTCTCTATTAACCTTACTGCGAAACACAACAAATCTAAAGTCCAATACTCTCGAATATCCTATTAATGTAAACATCAATTCCTGCTGGTAAATTTCTTCAATTGAAAACTAGATGCCGCTACTAATATCAGCTAAAGGATTTCAAATAACAACGATATTTGTAAGACTCAAATATAATTTTCTAGCTTATTTTATTAAAAAAAAAAATTAAAATTGTCTGGTATATGAAATTTTATCAATAAACGTGCCTGATAACAGTACCTGGCAGGCTAAGGGCACACGTACAGAGATAATATTGTATGCGAAGTACCGCCTGCATGTTATTGATCCAATTCTAATAAAAATATATTCTATTTATATTGTATACGGTGTTTGGTAAAATCAACGTTAAAATACATATTTTCAATAAAAATTTTACACTTATTATTAATATTTATTTTTTTTTAGCGTAAAATTTTCATCGAAATTGATTCTTTCTATCTTTACATTTAACTTGCTGTTTTCCAACGGTTTCTATCTGATAGAATGAGCTTCCTTACTTCTTTTACACTCTATATAAATTGGTAATAAAATATCTGAATTTATATGTTACCCTTCAAGTCATGTTACGTCAGCAAACATGGACGTCATTAAAAGTATTTTAATTTTATTCAATTCATAATGATTTTTTAAAAATTATATTGTTTTCGTGGTATTAGTTTTAAATAAAAATATAATTACAAAGTACACGATATTATATATATATATATATATATATATATATATATATATATATATATATATATATATATATATATATATTTAGTAAAATAAACTTGAAAACATGCACCATAAAATAATTAAAGATATATTTTTTTAAAAACTCATACTTATGAGCTCAAATATATGAGCTATTAAAAATAAAAACTTTATATTCATAAAAAAAACCAGAATTCTGTAAAAAAAATGACGTACCATGATCCTGAGTTGTTCGAATTCTATTTTTAGATACATATATAACCATATTATGTTTCGGAAAATTTTTTAAAAATTTAAAAAAATCATAAAATGGAAAAAAATCAAAAGTGCGAAAAAAATTTTCGTATAACCCAGGATCATTATACGTATAAAAATAAACCTTTTTTTATTTGAAGTTTTTTCTATCTCTCGTAGTTATAGATATAGCGAGCATTGAAGAAAAAGGCCATTTTCTTCGTTAAAAAGGCCGTATTATGACCAAAAATGCATGAGTATTTCCCGATAAACTGCATTAATATTAGTAAACCCAAGAAAAAACGTTTTTTTTAATATTTTTATTTTCAAAAATGAAAAATTTAATTCGCACTTTACGTTACCTGAAAGTACTTGAAAAGAGCTTTAAAATGCTTTTTGGAAATTGTCATACGATTATTCCTTACTGAAATATAAAACTTTGAAACTTTTTTATGTGGGTTGGGCAAAAGTAAGAGGCGGGCACTGTAAATACAGTAAAATATATTTTAATGGAAATAAAAAAAAACTTTTCTGTTATAATTTTGCGATTAATGATATATATGTATATATATATATATATATATATATATATATATATATATATATATATATATATATATGTTGTATCGTAGGTTTTTACGGATGATGGAATGTGCACTGGTGTTTTTCCGGTTTTCAATCCGTTCTCCAGTGGAAAAATCTTCATGACATTTCGCCAACATCTAAGCTGGCATGATGCTTCCTCGACGGCTGCTCGTCTGCTGCAAAATCCTTGAACATTATCCCATTAACCTTTACCCTTAAGTTCTTGAATTTCACTTCAACACTTTAACCTTAACTCTCTTTGATCCTTGAACCCTAACGTTTTATAGCCAGATTCATTAACAAGGTTTAAGATTTAGACCCGATCTAGTTTCCTTGGAAATTAGATTTTGTAGATGACCAGTTTTGTTTCTCTTATGATATTGTTTTAATTGTATTTTAAAAGTTCAAAACTTGCCTGACTTATTGTTATTCTTGTCGATTTAAATTCTCTACTGTCAATCTAGACCGGTTTTAATGTTAAACCATGTTAGAGGACTAGGGGGTTAAATCCTTAGCTATTATATTCTAAATAGCCCTTGAACGACAGATTTTAAAACCCTGAACCGTTAAACCTAACCCTACCTAAAGTTAACATTTAACCTTACAATCGTAAGCTCTCGAACATTAGCCTTATGGTTTAAGCATTGAGTGTTCTGTAATTTAGGGGTTCACGACTTTGACGGCCAGATTCACAAAGAAGGTTTAAGACTTAAATCTGATCTAGTTGACGTGAAAAAAAGATCTTCTAGTAGGCTAGTCCTTGTTTGGCTTACGATATTTATATTACATATGTCAACAAACGCTTATAAAAGGATATTAAGGATAAGAACCTAGCAATAAAGCCTTGATATATGTAAGAGAAATAGTTTTATCCCGAAAATAACTAAAATTTTCAATTTTTGCGGGGTTAATAATAAAAGAAAATAATTTTTTTATACTTGTATTTTTAGGTTTTAAAACTGGTTTGACTTATTATTTATCTTGCCAGTTTAAACACTCTGCTGTAAAATTAGAACCGGGGATTGGAGGTTAAGGATTTGGGGTTCCAGAATTTACGGTTCAATATCTTAGGTGTTTAGGGTTTAAGACTATAAAATTAAAGGGATTTTGTGTTCAAGTGTTTATGGTTAAAGGGTTTAAAGTTTAAGGCTCTAGAATTTTATGATTTAAGAGAGTAGGGTTATACGTTTCAGGATTATTAAATTAAGTTTCAAAGGTTCAGGGCTTAAGGATTTCGGGACCAAGAGTTAAGAATTAATGGCTTAGGGGTTAAAGAGTTTAGTATTTAAGAGCTTAGGTACTCTTTGTGTTATTGAAGATTTTCATCTGCATATCCGTCATTTTAGAGCTGCGATCTAGAATTTCTGAAAACAGATACCATATTTGAATTCAACTACCACACAAACTCTTCTGTAGAGTATACAGTGTCGTTGATTTCATTTTATGCCTGTGAGAAACCGATTTGTGTCTTTTTAGGTTAGGTTCTAGGAGTTATTTACTAGATTATATCATCTAACTCCTAGGTAGAAACAGATTTTTTTATTGACATTTTTATGACTAACATTTAATAGTTTTTACGGACACAGCTTCATTTTGGGATCCGCCATCTTAAATTTCTGAAAATGGATATCGGATTTGAATTGAGCCACCACAAAAGCCTCTTAGTAGGGTATATTGAATCCTTGCCTTTGTTTTATGCTGCTAAAATGATTCTTAGTCTTTTGAGGTTAGGTATATATATATATATATATATATATATATATATATATATATATATATATATATATATATATATATATATATATATCTATATATGGGAGAAGTCATGTATGATCCGTACGTTGTTTTGAAGAGGAATTAAAAAGTCCTTCAAATCTCGAGCATGAGCTTGAAACTATGAAACTAAAAAATAAAATTAAAATTTGACCAAGTGATTGATTCACTGCATATAGTTCCCGCCATCCATACTTTATTGAAGAAATAATACAGGATTTAGAATAAAGCAATGTGTTTTCGCTTCAAGAGGCAAATTTTCATTATCTTCGGGTAGTGTTTCCTTCATCTGAGCTTTTCTGGGTTACTTCTAGAGACTAGGGACCGTCTATATGAATTGTTACAGAGTAATATGTAACGATGGATGTTCACCAGTGATCTTTGTAGATCGAAGTGAAAAAAGGCTATTTTAAAGCCTAGGAAAATATATTAAATTCTATTAAAATTTACTTTATTAGAGTTGAGGTTAAATGACACCAAAAAAAATTAAATATCTATTGAATATGAACATAAACGAGACCATCAAATTAAATTGGTTTCTATTTGGAACACTAAAATATTTAGAGCAAAGGCTATGATGGTGCTAATTGCTATCCTTTGTAATAATTATTATGATAATCATCCAGCTTCGTGTTAATACACTTAACTCACCGACTTTTTTGAGAGTATTTTAACTTTTTCAGTCAGATTCATTAAGAAGATTTAAGACTTGGACCCGATATAGCTGCCAAGGAAGTTAGATCTTTTAGTCGGCTAGCTTTGTTTTGCTTATGATATTGTTATGATTTGTATTAAATATATCAACAAATAAACGCTTTTACAGGAATATTAAAAATAAAAAATGTATTATAAAACCTTGATATCATTGCTAGGAATAGCTATCTCCTAAAAGTAAAAACATTCCATTTTGCTGGTTTAGTAATAAAGAAATATCTTTTTTATGATTGTATTGCTAAAGCTCAAAACTTGCTTGACTTGTCAATTTACACAACTTATACTGGTTTTAAAGTTAGACCAAATTAGTGAATTACGGAGTCAAATTTTTGGGTCCACCTAGTTGGATGCTTCTTTTTCTTTCAAATGCTACTCTATAAAAGTGTTCTGTTAATTGCTTCGTTTAGAGGTCGTCATTACAAATATTGGCCTTGATATATAGGGAAATAGTATCATCACCAACTAGGAGTTATCATCATGGCTTGAGCAAGTTCATATTCAATACTAGTTTAGCAATAGCTGCAGCTACTGCTTCTTTTTTGCCCAGTTGTGGTCATTAGACTGTGTTTCTAGATATATAGGGAAATAGTATCACAACCAACTAGGAGTTATCTTCATGGTTTGAGCAAATTCATATTTAATACCAGTTTGACAATAGCTGCAACACTACTGCTTCTTTTTCCCTCAGTTGTGGTCATTAGATTGTGTTTCTAGATACTCTTACAGAAAGTAATTTAACCTTGTAATCGCTGATTTAGGAATAATTTTACGCCTTTCATAGTATTCTCAGTTCTAATTTTTATACAGTTATTTGCTTGTGCGTTTCATTTTGTAACGGGAGTAAATAATAACTTATAAAGGTGGAATTAAGATTTATGTCTATTGTTATTTCTAGGTGTAAAAGATGCTTTCCTTTACGTCTACGGTGACGCAGAAAATGACGATGGTGATGTACACGGGTACTCTAAGAAAATGAAAGATAGGGGACAGGATGGTTACAAACACAAAGATAGTTTCCATAAAAAAGATGGTGACAAATACGGATATGAGAAGCATTCAGAATATGGTCAAGAAAATAGAGAAGCTATAGACAGTGAAAATGAAAAGGGACTTGAACATGCTCATTACGAAGGTAAAAAAAACCACGTGTTAGATACGCATTACATTAGAGTTTCCTAGTTTTTTTGTTGTTTGTCATTTTTCCTGTATTCTAATACACTTTATAAGATACAAAAAAGCTAGTGACGGTAAGTTAACCATGATCGTTTTTGTTGAAAGTATCTACTATAAATGTTATTAAGTCCCTTTTTAAATAATAAATGCGATATAAGGGAAGGATGAGAGCACTTTGGAGTCCTATATTTTACAAAAAAGACGATATATTCATATTTAATTGAATGTTCGGAACGATATTTGCCAAGGTGGGTTAAGCAAAAATTTTATATACGTGGAGATACTATAATTTTTTCGCAGTGTATTTTGTCTTCTGTTTTCGGGCCGCACTTAGTTTGCTTTAAACCTGAGGACAAAAGAAGAAAAAAGATGAATTTACAAGACTGTGACTTACAGATGGCCGAAGGAACTAGAATGTCGAGTATAACGCTTTCTACTAGCTATAGAAAACCCTCAAAATTTTTTCAATATAAATATAACTAATAAAATATAAGTAGTACTTTAAGTTTTGAAAATTTAGTAAGTTTTCAATAAATTTTCTTTTTTGTTGTTTCAGCTGAAGGTGGTGACGGTAAAGAAACCAAAAAATCATACGCTGTCCTGGAAGAATTAAATGCGTAAGTTTGAAGTATCCAGCAACTTTCTGGAATAATTGGGAACGAATATTTATGAAAATCATATGAACGATAAGAAAAAACATATATAAAAAGTTTTTGGCCCATGAGGGGATCGAACCCGCGACCTTCGCGTTATTAGCACGACGCTCTAACCTACTGAGCTAATGGGCCAGTTATTCATGCGCTTATCAAAACTAATTATCAAATAATAAGTTTATGTTATTTTAGTAGCACATTATTCAACGAGCATATAGTGTATGTAATACCAGGTAAATACCCATTACCTGAAGGTAGTATATTAAGATTTTTTTCTAATTTGGTAATTTAAAGAGACAAAATTGAAATTTTAAAATGTTTGTCTTACTTTTTGCAATTCGTTAGAAAAAGTAAGTCATTTTCTAATTGGTAAAAAAAGTTTTTAAATTGCAACATCAGGAGATGTAGAAACCAATTCTTTTGAATACCGCCTTTTTAATTATTATACTAGTCAACAAATACAAAAGAAATGGCAACTAATATTATAATTACTGTCCGTGGGAGTTTAAAGCATCCTAATTGCGAATTCAACAATGAAAATTTTCCACCACGTATAGATTTTTAGTTATAGATACATTTTAATATTTATATATAAATTCAAAACAATAAGAAAACAAAATATTTTAAGGATAACAGGATTTATTTACAAAAATACACATGAAAAAATATTTATAACAGGTCTTTTGAACATAACTTTTTGCAAATGTTTTTCGTTTATATTGCTGATCGCTTTCTCTCATAAGAAACCAACAATAATCCTCCATTATTGTTGGATCTCGTCTGCCTAGGTAGCGTAGCTCCATTGTTAATATGTCTTTCTCGTTGCTCGTCACTAACCGCACCCAAATTTTCTGGGAAAAAATTTAAATGGGAGTGCAAGAAGTGTATTTTAAGAGACTTGCAACAGTCCATTTTACAATGGATTTCAGTAATTCTTCTACAAATTTTTCGTAGTTCTCTACCTCTTTGTTTCGTTCCCCTTAATATTTTTCTAATTTGTGGTCCAACAATTATTCTTTCCTTAAGCTTAGTTTAGGAAAAATTTGTTGAAGGTTTTTAAACGTATCTCTTTCTTTATTTAATGCTTTAACGAAATTTTCAGTCAATCCTAGTTTAATGGGTAATGGAGGTTACAGTACTTTTTTGGGATCAACAAACACTATATTCTTTATGTTAGCTTGACCTGGAATAAATTGATTTCTTGGAAGGCATTCTTTTACTTGGTAATGGCTGTGTGTTGCTCTACTGTCCCAAAGACAAAGAAAACAGCAATACTTTATAAATCCACTCTGACATAATAGAAATAGTTCTATGACTTTTAGGTCACTACATATTTGCCACTTATACGTATCATAGCTTATTGCATTTACCATTAAGTGGGGTACTTTCGTATGTTTCCTTCATGTCAACTGCATGTACAAGAGAAGCAGAACTGCTTTTAAACTTATTTTACAAGAATCTATAAATACACGTTATTCATCCGGGTTATGTGCAAATCTTAATTTTTATATAACACTATTTGGATTAACATGCATTTAATCCTGCAGAGTAAAGAACGAGCATCACTTCTGGTTGCGATTCTTAAATATTGTAACTTTGGTTCCAATGGTTAGTACATTTCTTTGTTGTAATCTAGACCCTAATACTTCACCATGCTCTTTGGACAAATGGAGGTCTCCAATTAGATCATTTAATTCAGGTTGTTCGATTAAATGGGATGCCTTTCCTTCACTTTCGGGCAAATAAGAATCATCCTTTTCTGATACATTATTGGGTTTTGCCTTATCGTCATACGTTTCTAAATCATCCTTCCATTTTGCCGAGAGCGCTGGAACTGGTAAACCTTCTCCATGAAAATGCGGTTTTATTGCTGAGGGAATAGCTAGATATAGAGACAGAGAAAAGTGCTTGCTATATAACCAGTTACTTAGATTTGCTGCACAGGTTTGGCAACATACGTGCGGAGCCCAGTCCCGATCTTGATCGCCAACAAGACGTCCTAAATACTTATGAAAAGCTACTTTTGGTCATTTTGTTAATTGTGCTTTTCTGCGATTTAAGGGTAAACTGACCATATATCTGCAAAAACTATTCGCGAGACATTTTTGTACTGTCGCGTATCTCGGTGTAAAGATGTGATGCTACGTTTACAGGCGTCAACTAACTTTATTCAACACAAAGATAACACTAATACAATACTTTTACTATTGGGTTATTCGCGCACCTCGCTTCTCTATCTAATACTGACCACTACTCATGCTAAACCAATACTAATGATACAACTGCCGGCCAGCTGCTATAATAACCGTTCCCTACTTCCGGTATTTTCTAGAAATATCGGGTTTCGGAAGTTTGAAAAGCGACTGTGTACTTCTGGTATACAGGGGCTATCTATAAGTAGATTTGGCTGCGGGGCAGAGTGAAATTTGGAATTATATGGCCCTAAATGGGTACTTCCGTTATTTTAAGCCTTAGGGGGTTGAGACTTCGTGGTTAACTTGTCATCCCTAGATACTCCCACGTGGTGTTGCCAGATTGTGCATAATTTCTCTATTTTATAGAATACGTAAATTTGGCAATGTCGCGCATCAGTATATTACAAATTTCTGTTTAAAATAATGTGGTTAAAATACTTTTTTTATTTTAATTTTTGCTGAAAACAATCATTACTCAAAGATCTTACATGTTAGAAAGTTTTTACCATCATTTTCGCATTTAGAGACCAAATTTAACCAAATATTGCCTTTTACATTATAGTCGCAAATTGGCTGTAAAGTGGTGTTATTAAAACAATAAAACTACATAAATTTTATATGACATTAAGGATTACCAGTGGTGTCATACAAACGGGTGCGAGGATAGGAGAGGAATAGAATAAAAGCACATTGCTTTAAATCTTACATTAAAAAAAATTGTCGTTTTCAAAGTCTCACAAATGAATAAAAGAACGTAAAATATACGCAAGAAATCACATTTTGAGTTGTATTATGAGCATTTAAAATATTTTTAAAAGTTAATTATCGATAATATTTAATATAAATATATTGAATAAGGTGTGGCAACAGTGCATACATTTTGTTTGTCAATTTTTGTAAACTTCTGTCTAAGCAGTAGCGGCTCGTGGGAGCTGAGGAGGCTAAATGTAAAGTGAATCGGTTAAAATCTGCTTGGTAATGGTGATTTCAAATGTGATTAGTTTAATTATTTTATATATTTTGAAAACAAAAAAAGAATTTATCCTCCAGTATGACAAATGGAGAGGTGAAAGTCTAATCTTGCCAGGAAAGATAAAAAAGGAAATTTGGGTTAAGAAATATTGCTGTAATGAATTGATAGATACCTTATTGCCAACAATATTTTACAATATTACATGTTAACAAAGCGTAAGTATGACAAAGTAAGAAACATACAAAACATTATTTGACAACATCTTTGGTTGGATATATCGGCATTAATAACAAAGTTAAAATAATTTATTTACAAAAGTGGGAAAGCGTCGTTTATTATGGCAACAAAAGAATATTTATCTATTTACTAAACTTAAATAAAATCAAACATTACGAATTTAACATTTCTAAGTTGTTTTTGATCTAAGAGTACAAGAGAATGTTGGCATAGGTGTATCGCCTATTTCGTTTAAAACACTGGTGCTGCGTTTAGTGGATTTCGAAAAAAATTGTTCAAAATCAGATAAATTTGATAAAAAATCCATTAGTTCTTATTACTAGTACAAGCTTTACTTTATACCAAATTTAATGCATGCGCATGAGAAATGTAAAAGAACCGTGGGGTGCTATTGACTTCATTTTGCTTTGTAAAATATTATAAAATCATAAAAATCTTTCATCAACTTTGCCGTCTTTGACATACGTAAATACAATTGAAAGTTGAGAAACACATTGAAATATCTGTGGTTTCAATTATTTGCCAAGCAAAAAATGTCCCACACTTCCTTGTTTATACGTTATATTAAAATAAATGAAGCGGTATCTATTAAATTAGTTTTTATCATTTTCCAGGTACCTAAAAATAAATTCAAATTTATATCGTATCTTTTTAGTAGCGTCAGCAATTCCTTGTCATTTCCGCGGTTAAATGATTCATTTGTTTCATCGTGTCCGCAGAAAGCTTTTTTAGATTGGCACAATTTTCCTTAACTTGATTATTATTGGATATTATGATATCCTTTAGACCAGGTCATGTAATCGGTTTGAGTCGAAAATAATAAACAAGCTAAATTGAAACCGCAATTTTGACGAGTGTCATACAATTTTATAGTAATTAAAGTAGGTCACGGTTTTCCTACACTTTTCACAATATAATTTAGTTCTTGTTTTTAACGAGCCAAAAGTATTACTTACCAACCAATCAACTATATCACTGTTTAATTTCCTCCTCTTTGCTCATTTTTTACTTTCTTTTAAGGACACTCAAATCTTCAAGAACAAAACACTACAAAACAAGCCTAACTTCAAAAATCCAAAACCCGGAAACCGGTAAAAATTAATTACATTTCAACACAAACGTAAAAAAGCACTACTCTCTATGGTGGTGCCCTTCGCCTTGTCAGTTTTCCCACAGAAAAGGAAGCAGCTTGTTTTGAGACCCAAAAATCTTCGGTGTTTGTGAATGATCTCTGCACGTCGTAACGCGATTTAAAAAGCTATATAAGTAACTCATGATTTAAGTAATTGAATCGAGAGAATGCATAACCTCCCTTGTCTACATATGGTGTAGTTATCGGCGTATAAAACATAACTTATTAATAGACAAGTAGATTATAGTTAACGGCATTAGATTTTATTGTAATTTTGGAATTTTTATTCTCGCTTTACAAAGAGAAAGTAAAAATGGCTATTTTTTTTTTAAATAAGATAGATTACTTTCCTCAAAAATCTATGAAGAAATTTAGACTGCCTTATTTTTTTTTGAAGAGCCACCGGTGTGTCAAAGTTTACCTTTCTACCTGATATGTGATAACGTATTGCTTACCTTCGTTAATAAATCAAGGCGCAGTTACCCAATTTTCCATCTCGTTGTAGCAGAGTTTCAAAAATGATTAAAACTTAAAGCTTAGTCGGATGTTTCTTTCCAAAATGTGCGACAAGGAAAAAAAAACACATGAAATCATTGTGGGAAAGCTATTCTATCATACCATTGCTTCAATTCTCTCTTTGTGAATGTGTGCTATATTAAAAAATCAAGTTTTAAGCGACCGATGCTTGAATTTTATTAAAGAGCAATATTATATGTGGTTATTTTCAAAGTTGTTTTTCTTTCTCTAAAACCCCAGATAAAAAATACTGAAAAAAATCATTGTTTTTTTTTTTCATATACTAAATAATCCTATTTGGAAGTTTTATAAGTTTTCAGACAGAAACATATAATCACATTACAGCATTTGCTTATTTTAATGCTTGGTCATTGTAATAAAATAATACATATGACACGTTAGTAATAATGGTCCATAGGACCTAACCAGTATTTCAATGTGATTACCACCCTTCTGGAACTTCGTGAGTAGCTTTACTTTAACTTTTTTATTTGTAAAAATTCTCGTATACATACCTCAACAATATCCTAGCTTCGGACTGGAATAATGGCGCGTTAAAATTTGTCGGATAATATGACCTCACAATTGTACAAACATTAATTAAACAACTGTGAAAAAATCAGCAAATTGGCAATAAAAAAAGGTATATTTTATTTTGACACAAAAAATATGTACTCAAAACGTGTACATTTTTTTTTAAAATTATCAACTAGCTGAAAGTTTCAGAAAAGTGGTAATGATGTATCCAAAGCAAACAAATTACTAAGGTAATATTTAATAGCCGTAGGAATATCCTTTAGACCATATTAACATTGTTCTTTTTTTGTTTTTTCGGTATGTAGTTTGGAAGAAAACTTCTATAATTTTTCCCGCAAATAAAATAGAAATTATTTTACAAGTAAAAAACCTAAAATGTGCCTTGATGGCGTAGAAATATCTTAATTTCAGAAGACTATGAAAAAAGTTTAAAAAATTAATTTTATTGCCCCAAAAATATGTTATTATTCAGTTACTTATATAACAAATTATAGACATGTTCCGGCCTCATTTATTAGTTCTGATTCACCTTTTTGCAAGGTTTCATTTAAATAAAAGGTTAAGTAAACTAAATTAATGTATAAAAAAATATAATTTCGTTTATTTGGAAAATGAAATTTTTTCTCTTTCAAATGAAATAATTTTTTTAAATCCTTTGGAACAGTTTTTTCCCGAATTTTGCAAGGCTTTCACCATTTCTCAATATTTTGGAATGACAATAACAAGGCGTCAAAATTTCAAGATTTGTTTCTCTAGACTTTCGTAGCATAAATTTGTATCTACAACCTGTGTCTCTGCTTTCATAAGACTTTCTAATTTCGCATATTTCTTGACCTTTTTAAAGAGATATGTTTGTAGACTACTGTAATTACCAACGAATGTCTTATACACTGTGTAAAACGTATGAAGAAGATACTAAAGTTATTAACTGTGTTTCTTAGATACTGATAATTTTCGCTTCTAATTTTAGAGATCAGAAGAAACAACCCAAAAAGAAAGTAGAATCAGACTACAGCTTCTTTGGAGATGATGGTGGCAGCTATTTCAGCAGTGAATTCGGAGGCTATGGTGAAGGTGAAGCTGAATCTGCAGAAGGTAAGATGAAATTGATAGTAAAACAAACAATTTAATCTTTTTGTTTATAAAGTGTACTAAGGTGGTGATTCTTTTTAACGGTTTACTGAAGACTGTGCCATAAGGTGGATATTTAACAATGGCATATTTAATT
Organism: Diaprepes abbreviatus; assembly: GCA_034092305.1. Lineage (NCBI taxonomy): Eukaryota > Metazoa > Arthropoda > Insecta > Coleoptera > Curculionidae > Diaprepes > Diaprepes abbreviatus. The sequence goes on along the minus strand of JASJET010000210.1, from coordinate 6,786,541 downwards.
AACTCTACAATATTTATTTTCAATATTTTATCTAATACTGTTTCTTAGAACATAATGTGACTTAAACGTTAAATATATCTGCTCTGTCTAACTGCCAAGTCCCTTATTGTTAATTAAAATAAGAGGTGGAGACATACAGAGATTTGTAAACAAAAGTGTAGGATTTATCCATACTCGGGGGAGCTCGCGGGAATGGGTGCACCGAATTCCGTGAAACTTTAGGGCTTAGTTATTTGGGGTTCAAGGTTTATCGGACGGGTAGTCGATTCTGCAAACAAGAACAGAGGAATGTGCTCCGTGTTCGGCTACTTTTCTTGATGTTAGAGTTCAAAATCGACAGCGTCGTCATCTCAGGCCTGTTTTTCGTGTTGTAGCTGTTGAAAGTTTATAAATTGATAACATGTATCGCATTACTTAATATAAATATTGCTATTCCCCACCCCCTTGTTGTACACCTAAACTGGCCGAAAATTTTGCATCTGTGGCATTGTGTTTTGTTGAGACTTGGTCTCCGGGATTCCACTCATCAATTATACAAATATCATATATGATTTTTTTTCTGGTATTATGGTCAAATAATAAATATTCGTTGCATCGGAGAGCTATCTTTATCCTTCCAGGGCAAATTCTAAAAATCCTTCAAATATTTTTTAAATTTTTTCCTCCGACCATTCCTCCTAAACTCCACAAATTACTACGTCAAGTTATGCCTCATCTTGAAATTTCACACTCAAATTAAATTCTCTGGCACTGTAACGGCACTGGCGTGTATATAAATCAAAATGAAGTTTAATTTATATCTAATGATTACACCGTCCAATAGCATGTTTGTTGCATGGGATATTTTACATCATTCTAGGCTAATTTTTGACGTTGATTTCAAATATATTATTTTTTTTTATATTAGCTTTAGTTTATGAATTATAAGGAGAGGTGTTTTTTTAGAAAAATATTCTCATCGTACAAAAATATTTTATTAAAAAAACTTCTTGAATTTTCTTATTTATGTTTTTTTTTACTGTTTTTCAATGACGAAGTGCTTCTCTGAATACTCCAGCAATAATTGGCCATTGTATGTGCATTCCAGCTTTCCTAAAATCGTTTCTCCAAAGTCCGAATATCTTGGTGGAATCGTTCACCTTGTTCTTTAATCATGTTACCGAGATTTTCCGAAAAATGATCTAAATGGCTGTGAAGAATGTGTACTTTTATTTTTACGTTACATCCAAGTTGCTGGAAGATATCTCTCCAACTCGTTCAACATAATCATCACCCTTTTTATAACCTAAGAAATTTCGAATAACTTTTCAATTTCTGACACTGAACTGCGGAAACTCTTTCACCAATTTTGAATTTGTGGATCATCATATATGCCTGCTTTTAGCTTTTCTGAACTCAGATTCGGAAACTTCCTTGACATATACTTCAAAAATTCACTATCTTTATTTAGTGCATTAACATATTGTTTCATCAGACCGAGTTTAATATGCCGAAGTGACAATATGATACGATTTCGTTCCACAAGAGTTATGTTTATAACATTAGGGCTACCTCGAACTAGTTCTTCTCTAGAAGGCGATTCTTTTTTAATGTTCAAATTTAGCTCTGTTATTCCATACACATATAAAACAAGGATATTTGGTACAGCCTCCTTGTTGTCGCAATAGAAAAATAACCATCTTAAGATCAACGTAAATTACAGATTTATGTTCGTCATACTTTATCTCATTCAAGACTAAGGCTACTGTAGGGTATTCTTCCTTAACTTTGGTTTAATGCGCGATCGGTAGAGAGCCTTGTTTATTTACGTTATGCAATAGTACACACTTGAAACCGCATTTTGATGAGTCGATAAATAAACGCCATTCATTTGTATCATACCTCTGCAAGCCCATGATAGTCATCAAACCAGAAATATCAGTACACTATACAAAATTATCCTCTTCAGCGAAAAAGGGAAGTCTTTTTCCCAATCCAGTTAATACGAAATTTTAGTTTCTTTAGTTAGGAGATGTTTCTTTTCCAACCGGGAAGCAAGTAATTCGGAAGAAGTTTTTGACAGTCTAAGATCTTTAATTAAATCACTAAGCTCGTTTTCAATGAATGGTCTCGCTTCCAAAAAATTTTCTGGCTCGAACTCGTCATCGCTCAAGCAACTCAGCTCATTCAATTCGTCAGAACGTTCTTTAGATGCAGATGGTACACACTTAACAGGCCTAATAGCAGATGTTAATGTGGGTTCGTCTTATTGATACTTTTTAAATTCACAACACAAAAATAGCAGTCATCGTGATAATTAACAGGTTCACGCCAGATCATTGGAGATTGGAACTTGAAAGAGGTTCTCTTCTTAGTGGTCATTAACGTAATTCCTCAACACATTTTGCATACAAAACAGGGCACTTGTTTTGGAAAATCAAAATACTCCAAATATGCTTGTTTCACGAAGTCTGACACACTGAAACGAATTTTTTCAAAAACATATTCACCACATATGTAACGAAAACAATTTGGATCGTTAATGCAAACCTTTTTCGACGAAAACATGATAGACATTACAAAGATTTATTTAAAACGCGATTATAATAGGTAATAATAACGTAAACAAACTCAATATGGAGGTAAGAACGAAGGAAGTAGCCGTATCTAAAAAACTCGAGCTGATATGATAAAATTGAGCATAGATTCGAAATCAGTGGCCTTGAATTAGTAAACAACCATTAAAATATTTCATGTAACAAAAAAAAAAGTTTGACTTTGTTGTAACTTTTTTAACATTTTGAACATTTTGACTATTTCTTTTAATTTTTTAAAATTTTGTAAATGTTGGAATTTATTGAATTTTTCGCATTTTGTTTGAATCAATCTGGAGCCTTATAAGGCCCGTTTTCTCGAAATGTTTTTTAATGAGTCATTATTTGATATCGGCAAATTTAGCCAATATTCTTTTTGGGTATGTTTTTTAGTGGTATGTCTATAGGGGTTTTACTTGTCCGTTTTTACTAATAACTTCAGTTAAACGGTACGTTTCAGTTTCTGTGACTTCCACCACACTGTCTGAACTTAATTCAGATTCAAGATCTTTGTCCTTGTAATTGTGAAATGCTGGTTTCTCAGGAAATTTAATATTCAATGATTCAATTAGAGTATGATTGTTTTTGTACTTTTCTTACTTCTTTAACTATTCATTGTATCTTTGCTCGTTTTCTGATCTGATTCCTCCGTTAACTATAAGGAATGTCTGTTACAGTCGATTCTTTGTCGCTCCAAAGCTACTTTTAGTTCGTTGCAATCCTTATAAGCTCTCTGTAAATTTGTCTCTAACTATTCAGAATTGTTAACTGCTGCTACGTCATCGACTGTGAGCGGTTTTCTTCTAAGGTAGATATTCGAAATCTAAATTTCGTGGAAAAAATTCGATGCTCACTTTATTGTCGCTGAATGACATCTCTTTTTTGTCATATTGTACTGGATACATTTTTAAAAAATCGTCACTGACCTCAGTGATGGACTCCGACTCTTGAAAGCTGATGAAGCCAAAAAGGGCAAAATATGGATGAGTGCGTTTGTGAACATGAAGCGCCAGTTATATTTGTAAATATTATCGGCTTGCGCAGAACCAATATCTTGTTATCGATCAGCATTATTTGTACCGGTGTGATGCTACTTTTAGGTTTTTTCATTTTTACCTTGTAAATTGTTTGCGAATTAGATGACTTTATAATATTTTAATTACTTTGTGTTTTATTTAGTAATAGCATTTTACCCGTCGTGGCTTCGCGCGTAATATATTTGTTTTATCGCATAAATAAATGAATTATAGATGTAAAAAAGTTTTGCTCATATATTTAGGACCTAATTATATTTAGAATAATAAAAAACAATTACCCATCGCGGCTTCGCCCGCAAAATATTTATTTTATCGTATAAATAAATGGATTGTAGATTGTAGAAAAAGTTTCGTTCATATATTTAGAACTTAATCATCTGTAGAAAAATAAAAACAATTACCCGTCGCGGCTTCGCCCGCAAAATATTTGTTTTATCATATAAATAGATGGAAAATCATATAACTTTATACATTTTTGACCATTTTCACCCTTTCTAATAAATATATCGCAAAATCCTTTCCTATTATTAACCTATACCATATTACGAATGCGTGTGCTAAAGTTCAAGTCAATATCTTTAACCGTTTAGGCTGTACATTGCTCGATCAGTTAGTTAGGACTTATTCTTTCACATATATATATATATATATATATATATATATATATATATATATATATATTAGATAGTCAGATCTCCAAAATATATGTTTACGTATTGACAAAATAAGGACAAATAGATTTTCGAAGTTCGGTCCTGTCAATGGTCAGCTAAACATTTTATAATGTTCAAAATAAAATTTACTGTATTATGTTTACGTTTTAACATAGTAAATTTGCCATTTTTGAAATTATTCTTTGCGGATCTAATGAATATTTTTTCTTGAAGGATCACAGATTAAATCTATAAATAGGAATAATTATTATACAGACTTGATTGGTTGGTTGGTAAAAAAAAATCTAAATTTTTAGTGTGAGATCTGTTATCCGTTACGTTGATTTAGGATCCGTAGATATTTGCAGATAATATTATGTGTTACAAAGTGCAGGAGTATCAGTTTTTTTTGCTTTGTTCAATAGAAACAAGTTTTTTCAACTATGTCAATATCAGTACATGCCTTATTACAAATCTATTTAATCTCTACGTGCTTGATACTAAATTGATGTCATCTAGATTGTCCCTTTTTTGTTTACAAATAAATATCAAAAATTTACAGTACTTTATATATTCTATTAAATTTTAATAAATGTGTTTAGAGAGAGATTTTTAACATACCATGTTAATTTATCTAATTACGCAAAATTTGTTTTTTCTTGTTTTCTCGGAACAAAACATTTTAACATTTTTTTAAATGATAGATTATAAAAATATTTAAAGGAATGTTACTGTCACAGATTATTGAATCTTAGAGATACGCCAGCTTTTACTGTGATGTTGAATTGAACAGGTCCAAATTTTGTGACCTTGCTTGTCTCGTGACCCACTACTACAGTAGGAAAAAAACATTAAAGTTAGAAAAAATAAGATGATTAGAAAAAATTTCTTCATTTTAGTATAACAAATTAGTATTTTCACATGAAAAATTTTTTTTCGATTACTTCATGTTCTATATTTTTCTAGTCAGCTACCTAGACATATTTTTTATTTAGCTAGAATAAAACTTAGCTTTGTTAAATTTTGTTTGTTTGGACAACAATATTACTTTTTTGATCTTAATATTTTTGACAATATTCAAATGCTTACCTTAAGGGGCTACTCCACTTAGTGCTAGACAAAATGGGTATAAAAATAACATTTTTTTTGACACAGCTATTATATAAATAAATTTTTATTTTATACGAATATATGATACTTTGATGAATTACTTGACAAAGAAATGAATATAAAAAATTAGAAAAAACCGCAGATATGAATCGTCAAGTAGAAACCTCTTTTGAAAATCTTTGCTGAAGATGAAATTTTTTTCTCTGTCAGGTATCGTCTGAAAAATAAAAAATAATAATTATTTAGAAAGGTAATAGCTAAGATATAGCAAAGAAAATTTTTTCATTTTTTTTTTTGTAGACATGCCAGCTGTTTAAAAAAATCTTATTTTTATCGAAAATTACCAGATTTAGAAAAAATAAAATGCTATATCTTAGATAGAATTATAAAGAATACGTGGTTTAAATTTTATCAAAATATGTTAAATAGATCTTGAGATATCTTTTCCAACACTTTTAAAAACGCGAAAGAAAAAAAAAGTACCACGTCAGCGGTTAAAAACCTAATATTTCCCAAAACTATTTTCACGTTACGATTACTGGACCATACATAAAGTCTTCCATTGTTGTCCCAATATTCTCCGATTCATTTTGAGCAGCTCTTTTCAATTTCTTGTTCTCTTTAGTCTTGTCTATAGATATTCGCCGATAATCCAACTTCTCAGATAATGACATCGCGCTTGGTAAAATTTGTAAGTAAAAAAAGCCAGTAGAAAGAACCCGTACGTAACAAAAACAGTAGGAAGGACCCCGATGTTGGTAGAGCCTAACAGAATTCCTCTTGTCGAAATGTGTGAATCTACCAAAATCCCTCTTTCCAGATTTATCCCAGTAAAAATGATTCAAAAACGTCAAATATTCCAAAAATATGGAGACTAATTTACAAAATTCAATTACTCGGATGACCTAAACGACTTCCCAGCATCTAATCTTAAAAGATGGTTCCAATCAATGGAAGTGGAAGTCGTTAGTTTCTTTAGCCGAATCGAACAGAAAAAAGTGAAAGTCAAGGCAGAACAGCTTCCATTTATAACCAAGATCCTTGCTTGCGAATAACACTACTATTAGGCGCATTCAATAGACACGAATGAGAGAAATGATAACTCAAAAATAAGAACCTGAGCAAATAACAGTTGATGAATAATCATTAGTATTTTCCGCTCAAGAATTAAATAAATATCCCAGTAGGTATTTTTAAATTAACGAAATACATTCCAAGGCACAGGCATTTAGGCAACTAAAAAATATTCCACTCGAATATTAGTAGGCAGGAAAACTGAGATATACCTGAATAAAAAAAGGTAACAGTAAATTCAGCATCGATAAGAAAGCAACTAAGCACAGTGTAGTGAACTGCCGATATAATGGTCAAACTTGAAAATAAAATAATTAAAAGTGTACTCAAAGAATCTATGAGAAATATAGGAAAATGATATTGTGTTGCCCATAATGAGAGTATTTGCAAAGCTAAGGTCAAATTAACTGAATTATGCATAGTCATTTTAAACGGAAGTTTTAATCGTGACAAATACATATATGAGGATTCCTAACCTAAAAAAAATCGGCAGAGCTTGACAGTTTTCTTCCAAATTTTGATTAATCTACTTTTTCCTTCGGAAAAATCTTTGTTACATTATATTTTATAACAATTTTTTAAGTATGTATTTACGTTTCATTTTCAGAATTTGTTACGTGGTCGTGAGATAGATGAATATAAATTATACTATAATCTCAGCAAAAGTATTGGTCTTGGCCAGTTTTTGTTGAGCTCATAGTATTATTTGAATTCATCAACCTCACGTTCAAGAAATGCCATAAAATCTAATGTAATAAAAGTTTCCTAAAAGAAGTTGACTCAACAAAATTGAAAAGACAATTATCACATTTAACCGGCTTATTTTAGGTTAGGAAGCGGCACTCTGTATTCTCCACATTTTTTCAGAATTTTACAAACAATTATCAAAGTATTTCATAATGTTAAGTGACTTGTTTTAATATTATCAGGAAAAATATGAGCATTATTTTTCGCCTGGTTTTTGTTAATTTATCTGAAATTCGAGTTTCTTGGTTAGGATGCTGCTAAAGATAATAGACCTGTTCGTAGAAAAATCGGAAATTAATCAGCGATTACCGGAATTTACAAAATCAGTCAGGTGATATATTACCAACTGTTTTTGGACTTTTTACTATCCTCACCTTGCTTTTGCTTGGAGCAATAGTTTTAAGTTTTAGTATAATGACAAAAATTCGTTCTCTTACCGCAATTTTAGCTAGAGAACTATGGAATATGACTTACATTTATTTCTCTCACTTCCACATGACAAATTTTCAAAGTGAAACATAAACGCTTTGGGAAGATATAATAACGTTCAATAGTAAAGGATGCCGTAGAGCAACTGGTCTATTATTAAGAATTTAGATGAAAATTGTTATGTTTGAACAATTTTTCTGTAGGTTTGGAATTCCTACTCCATATTTTTGATCAAGTTCCTAAATTCTACAAATAATTTATTTTATTCTTCAAAAAGAATCATTTTGTTATCGTGTTTTTTTGGTAGACTATCCGATTTTGTAATTTAAAATCGTGGTTCTGCTCGCTTCCACCTTCAAACTGGTAAAAAAATATGCAAATCTACAATTGTTAAATTACTTGCAATATGCAACAGTTGTTAATTTAACATTTATTTTTGAAAAAAATTTTGAAGTCGGTTTAATTTTTTTTTAATAATTTAAACTATTATTTTTGCCACCAAAATATTTGTTAATAAATTAAAAGTGAAGTTTCCGGATATATTTAAAAAATACAACCTGTTTTTCTATTTATCTAATTATAATTTTAAACTATTTTTTTTTAGTTAAACACGCGCGGGAAAGCATAGTTTGCCTCACAATATTGATCTTTCGTAAGCGTAGATATTAATTAACTCGGCGTAATAAATTTACATTGCAACCCTTTTGCTAAATATCTGTACCGAATATACACAAATTCAAATTTGCACCACTAACCGTGCTAGAACGTCTGTTTACGATATATCGCAAACTATAGTCGTTGTCTGGTCCAGATTTATACGTCAGCTAGGTATAATAATGTAAATTAAGTTACTATTCTCCATGTCTCCATGTCGATGAATAATAGACTGAAACTCTACGGGTTCGAATCCATTGTTAAATTGTTTATTACCGAGCCTGTCCTGTGTTTTAATCGTGAATTATTCAAAAGTTTAAAAACGTATAAGTATATATTCAGGGTATTCCATAAATAATGGGTCGTAGAACAATTGAAGATACTAGACATCAAAATAGACCAATTAAATCATATGTATTTTTCAGATGTTACTTGTTAAAGAGATACGGGGTCTTCAAATTGAAAATTGATTTTGTAAAATAAACCACATTTGAACAATTTCAATATATGGTATGCAAAATCGGTACTATGGTTTTTATGGGTAAGAAAAAAGAATTTTGAACCATTTCACACTAGGACTAGTGTTACACAGGACACTATTTTATTAAGGACACTAGTTACATACAGTAGGTTTAACAAATCTAGGCATTTTTTCTCACCCGCAATTCAGGTATCTTCCAATCGAAGTTTCTGAAAAAAAAACTTTATCTTTTAGTTGAAAAGATATACTTGCGCGATCTTTATATCCCCTACTGCTTTGGATATACTTACGTTTAAAACTCACAATGCAATCTAAATAATAAAATTAATTCAACTCATATTTTGAATAATATATTGCAATAAATAAAAACAATGAGATTAAAATAAATTGACGACAGTTTACCACAATACATTTTTTAAAATTTTTAAATAAATAACATCTTACTGTTGAAAAAGTTCCTTAATTGATTTTATTAACATTTGCGGCTTCTAAAATTTTTTTCTAAAGTTGCTAACGTATATAATTATCATCTCTATAAACTATCTATTTCATGTGACCCTACAAAAAAAATCAAGCGAGGTAATGTCGGGGCCACAAGCAGGCCTATGACATTAACTACTGCGATTAATTCGCCGATGAGGAAAATGTTGACTAAGATGATTCCGAACTTTTAGCGGAAAGTGATGTGGTGCTAAATCTTATTTAAACCATATATTAGATCCTATATCTTAAACTGCAGCGTCCAACAGATTAAATAAGTCATTTTCTAAGAATTGGAAATATGCATCATCGTTAAGTCTTTCTTGAAGTTCAGGTGAGGTGATCAAGCAATTGTGCATGATATCGCACCAAATGCTTAACGAAAACTCTTACTGAAAATGCATTTCTCTCGGCAAAGCGTTGATCAGATAATTCGATTTTCAGGAATGTAGGATTCCATTCTGGCTAGTAAATCATTTTCCGATAGAACGAAGGCGTATAATTTTTTTTTTGTTTAGATAATCCGCGACGCTGTTGATTTACTTATCGTAGCTTCCAAGCGTTTACTGATTAAACAAGGACCATCCGCAATACGAACTAAAATCTCCTCTTGTTGCTCTATCATTACAGTTTCTGGTCTGCCATCAGCTTTTTGGTATAAATGCAATCCCTAAATTAGAATAAGTACGTAGCAATTAAACTATTTTAGCCAAGAAATAACGCTTATTTCAGAATCTTGTATCGAAATATACCTAATTTTACGTGTTAGGAAAATATTCCTAGATTAATTAGACCCAGTGTATGTACCTAGAATATTCCAGTAGGAAATTTAAAATGGTTTATTAATTCTCCACTGCAAAGCAGAACCAAAATGAACTTATTCCCTTCGTATTGAAACTATACCCCTAATTCTCCAGATTTACATGACGTGCTCTAGATAAGGAACAATATTAATATCGACCCCAAACATCTTTAATATAGTAGTAAGTTACTCATATGGTCCGAAGTCGAAGCCCTTCTTGTACTCCACGTATCCATAAAAACATAATAATGCTGATTTTGATTTTTAAAATATGGCTTATTTTCAAAAATAAATTTTAATTTAATAGGTCATCTCGAAAAAATTTATAGAACTTAATCTGTGTATTTAGATGCATAGAATCTTCAAACTTCTATTTCCTATTAGTTATGGGCACCCTGCCTACAGCCGAATATCATTATGAGTTCGCTTGTTTTGAATTCGTTGACTTGTCTGATGAGACAAAGCTCAGTCCCTACCAAACCACTTAAAAGAAAGTGAAGCTCTTTTATTGTGAGACCGGAGTATAAATATGAGTTTTATAAAGATTTAATCATACAACTTTCACGATTTTTTCAACTAAATTGAAAATTAATTTTGTAATATCTATTTTGAATGAAATTTCGGTAATAATTGAATAAAAAAATTTAATGAGATTTTGCCAAAGATTTTGTTTCTTTATACAGTGCCCGCCAAGTACTTTTGCCCACCCCACTTGAAAACTACTAGAATTTCAAAGTTTTATATTTCAGTAAGGAATAATCGTATGACAATTTTCAAAATAGGTTTTAAAGCTCTTTCCAAGTACTTTAAGGTAATGTAAAGTACAAATTAAATTTTTCATTTTTAAGAATAAAAAGATGAAAAAAAAAAACATTTTTTTTTAGTTTTGCTAATATCAATGCAATTTCACGGGAAATATTTTTTAAGTTTTGTTCTAAGTGCATTTTTGTCCAAATTATGGCCTTTTTAACAAAAAAAAAATAGATTCTTTTCAACGCTCGATATATCTGTAACTATGAGAGATAGAAACAAACTTCAAATGGAAAAAATATTTCTTTTTATATGCAAAATCATTCTAGATTATTTCCGAATTTTTTAATATTTTTGATTTTTTCCGATAATTAGAATTTTTAAATTTTATAAAATTTTTGAGAAACAAAATAATATGGTTATGCATGTATCTAAAAACAGAATTGGAAAAACTTAGAGTCATGGAGTGATTTTTTTGTAAAGTTGTGGTCTGTTTTATGAAAAAAAATGTATTTTTTTAATAACACTTACATATGAGCTCAAAAATATGCGCTATTAAAAATAAAACTTTTTTTTTCATGAAAAAGACAAAATTCTGCAAAAAAAATTACGTATCATGAGCCTGATTTGTTCCGATTTTGTCTTTAGATACATACATAACCATATTATGTTTTTGAAAAACTTTTAAAAATTTTAAAAATCAAAGGTGCAAAAAAAATTTTGGTATAATCTAGGATGATTATACGTACAAAAACAAACATTTATTTTATTTGAAGTTTTTTTCTATTTCTCGTAGTTATTAATATATCGAGCATTGAAAGCAAAGATAATTTTCTTCGTTAAAAAGGGCGTATTATGGTTAAAAATTCACTTAGAACCAAATTTAAAAAAAGCATTTTAAGGCTCTCCCAAAAAACTATCTAGTCAGAATTTTCCTGTGAGTATTTCCCGCGAAACTGCATTAATATTAGCAAAACCAAGAAAAAACTTTTTGTTTCATCTTTTTGTTCTCAAAAATGAAAAATTTAATTCGCACTTTACATTACCTGAAAGTACTTGAAAAGAGGTTTAAAATGCTTTTTGGAAATTATCATACAATTATTCCTTACTGAAATATACAACTTTGAAACTATTGGTTTTTATGTGGGGTGGGCAAAAGTAAGAGGAGGACACTGTAAATACAGTAAAATTTATTTAATGAAAATAAAAAAAACTTTTCTGTTATAATTTGGCGATTAGTGATATATGTACGAAGATATTATTGAAAGTGAAATAAGTTTTATTTTTTTCATAAATCATGTAACCATTATGTAATTTTATCATTAATTTTTCTTCTAGTCGTAAAATGTAATTCATCGACCACACAACACTTTCGTCTACCTGACAAATATAAAATTAATAGACGAGTAAGTAGCTCAGTTAAAAACGAAAAATAATATTTACTAATTATTCACATTTTTGTTAAGGTAAATTTGTTGCAATTTATATCAATTTCGCACAGTTATAAGGAATGGAAAGCAAGGAAATGACTGTATACAGTAGGAGAAATATAAGCACATATTGTTTGCTCCGCTGTGTGGAGTGAGAGGACGAATACTTTCATAATCTCATTCCCCTACACCATCCCCATAAGTAAATTTATACTGCTACTGAACTGTAACCTTTTGACACTGATATATTCCTTAAACAACTTCTTTGATGTACTCTAAATTTCTGAAACTAACGGGTCCTAAATGTGCTGGCTATTGAAGCACTTTACCATCGTCTCGAGATGTATTTCATTTTAATAAATGTAGTGACGCAAGCGCACTGCTATAGCATTAATAACCGAAACAGAATTCCTATTTTGCATTTATTTATAAAAATATATGTATTTTTTTTAGGTGATGGTGGTGAAGCCGAAACTGAAGGTGGTGAGGCCGAAGCTGAAGATGGTGAAGAAAGCGAAAAGACCGAAGAAAGTGAAGAAGCAGAAGAGGAAGACGATGATTAGTTGAAAAAAAAACAACAAATTTATTTTTGTTACTGATGAAATCAAGCTATTACCAAAAACGTTTTACTTGCTGGACTTATGTGAATTTTTTTCTTTAACAACAATTTCAATACTTATTATTTTATAAATTCTGCAACTTCTTTTTAAAATAATCTCAGTTTAATTTGGTTCTTGGAAATTCTTGGGTTCCTTGCAAGCTTTATTTTCATATCTTTTCACTCCTTCCTCTGTACACTCCTTAATACTTTATTTTAAATTCTTGCAATATTCTTAAAATTATATCATGATTTCTCATTTTTCTTTACAGTTTTCTACTTTTGTAACATCTTCTTTTGATTTTTTTCTTTCGCTTTACATCTTCATTTATTACTTTTTATTTTCTGTTATTTTATTTCGTTGATAATTGTAGTAATATAGTATTGTTACTAGCATATTATTGTATATTTTATTTGATGGAGTGTACAAAATAAAAAGACTAATAGTTTTAAATGTATTAAATGGCCTAGTTGAAGACAACAGTTGTTTCTTTTTGTGGAATAAAAATATTACATAATATATTACATAACAATTTTTTTTGTTGTACTTTTACAGTTTGCTTCATCCCCAGTGTGCTTAGAACATGATCTGAGTATAGAATCCAAAAAAAGATACCTCTAAAATATGGGATCAAGTCTTTTAACTGTTTGGCCATACGAATTAGTGAGATCTAACTTGATTTTATTAAGATATTGGATAAACGAAAATTTTTTATTTACTAAAAAATACTCTAGACTGGGATCCATCATCTATGCAAACGCTCATTTTCTTTTTGTGCACTAACTCCATACTAAATTTTAAACTTTTAGGGCTGTGGAAAATATCGATTTTCGATAATCGATAAGTGAACGAGTGTTAAAATAGCGAAATTTTGTAGTGGCGTTTCGTGACTAAGCAGGTAGTGCCAATAGGTGGGACCAAATATAGAACCATTATAAAACATGTTAAACAACAATTGCCTTGCCTATACTCACGGTGAGCAGAATTTAACTTTGTTTTATAATAATCGTACCAAGCATAGAAAAACTAAAAATATTATTCATGTAAACCTTAGATATTCCATGACTCTTTATTTTATCCTTTATGTGAACATGTATACAAAACAAGACAGTCTATGTGTTTTTTTACACCCGCATAACCAAGTTTTTTCATTAAAACTATACCTATATTGTTATTAAATTTGCAACAACAAGATTCTTCTCTGCGGCTACATTATTTTTCAACTTAGCAATTAGGCGGTAGTCATTCTTATTTTTTTACTCTAAGTTTTTTTTAAAGAGAGTGCACAAAAGTGATTCTTTAAAAAACTAACTTTGTTCGTAGTCATAGCAGAAAATAAAACGACTTTTAGTAACCAAACAAAAACACACATTGACGTAGAAAGATAAATGACATATAAATAGGTCGGTTAATACATAATAAATAACTAAAACTAAATTAAAAATTAAATAATTAAAGATACCAAGCACAAAGAAAACAAACACGAACGCCAAAACCGAAAACTAGTGTCACCAGGTAACAAGTGTGTTCTTTGTTTCATTTATTTGAGAGTATTTCTGTCATTTAGCACCTGGCGTAAATTTCGGCATAACATACCATACGGCAAATATCAAAACATATTTCCATCTTTCTTGCTCGCCATATAAGCCTCTAAAGATTTTCGTCGTCCCACTGCGATGTAGCAATAAGTGACAGTATTCTATGTTTCCACTTATTGAAAATGCGTGCTTATTAAGCCATTACTCTGTTGCTAAACGTCCAAATAATATAGAAAAGAAAAAAAAATAAGTGTTTAGAAAAAAATAAGTAGTGCCATGGCACTGTAGTACTACCCTACGAAGTGCCACTGTACGTAATAAATTTTTTAACTAGAAAAGAAAAAAACGATGAAATTTGGAGTTAAAGTCCAGTTTCTAAGTTCACTTGATAACGCAAATTGGTGCTCGATGCTACGTAGTGCTTGGTGGGAGTACTACCGTTTCTCCATATAAGCTTTAGCATTTAAAGTCATACAGTTAGTATTTTATTAACATAAATAAAGGAATTTTCAATTTTACGATAATTATAATTTAAGTGCAAAATTGATAGACTTTTAATTCAATGACCCGATGAATGTTATCAATATTAAAACAAGATTTGGAAATCCCCTTCATAGATATATGTCAATTTCAACATGTTATTTTTGTAGAGTACATCGGCTATAATGTGGCTTTAGAAATGGTTTTTATATCTGAATTACTTCCTTTTGATATTAAAATACTGATTTATTTGTAGAAATAGAAAAAAATTGAGGAATTATCAAAACACATCATTTTGAGATTAGGAACCATAAATATAAAAACTGTTCGCATTTAGAGACTTAAATTTTTTGTTGCATGTAGTAACTAAAAGTTTTGATTTAGTAGCTTGTATTTTTCGAAGTCCTGTAAAGTTTTTAGTAAACTTTTCTACTGCCGTATCTCACTGCTAAGAATGAGGTATTTCTGAAATAGATACTCCCATGTACAAAGATCCGTTAAAATATTAAATCCTAGATATTTTTTAGTGTATAAGCCAATTCCGGAAACAAACAGACAGATGCACACATGTTTTAGGGCTTTTAGGACGGAGTAATGTTTAAAATTTCCAAGAAAACGAATTTTCCATTTTTGACACTTTCATTGTCTCTTGTTTTAATATGTTCAAAAAGCTTCAAAACTCGCAGTTCTAGAAACATTTGAAGTTCTAAAAGATTTCTTTATTTCTTACTGAAATTTTGATTGTCTAAAAATTTCATGTTACTCCGTTGATTCATAGATGTCGTTCGACTGGCGATATTTTTCAGTCTGACATCGAAGTTGGTAGACGGCAGGTGTAATATCCTGCCGACATATCTTGAAATTTATGGTTCATATATCAGTTACAGCTCCACTGACGAGATCATGAGGTGATCGAAACGCGTATGGAGAGAGGACCAGAACGATATTTGCAGGAAATAAACTGTTTGTACTATATTTTTCATATTCTCTGCCTGAAAGGAGAATTACATATATAACAAATTATTTTTTGCTGTTACATTTTATGTAGAGTTTGTTTTTATATTGCCTCCAACACCCCTGGGTAAGTCTCATCCATCTCGGAATTTACATCACTATATTCACCTATGGCTTGAACTAGAACTGTTTAGGATGAGACAGTATTTATGATATGTCTCTGCCTCAGTGCGTTAAGCTCCGGGCCCTCTCTTAGAATATGATTAACAATTTCATCTTCCTCTAGGCATCATCTATACGCTAATTCTATAAAGATGATTTCGCTGGTAAAAATATGCTATCAGCAATCCCACTACGATCTGCAGTTTTTTCTCCTTTCCCTAGTAAGCTGCGCATGAGATCCACTTATATGTGCCTTGAAACATTTCATTCCTGGGCTTCCTTCCAGCATTCAATAAATTTGATTTCCATTACAGTTGCAGTTCTCTCTTACCAACAGTAATTGAATCAGGTATAAAGGGTTGGGGGCCATATGGTTCAGCTGTAGATCCCATCTTTGCCAATCGGCTTGTTTCTTCGTTTTCGTGTATACAAAGCAACCTTGGACTCACACGGGTCTGTGCAGTCGTTCTTTGTTAAGTTGTCTAATACCTCCCTTCACTCAGACATCGGTCATGAAGTGACTACATTGGACCCTCAGCGCCAATATTCCAGCTTTACTGTCTGATCATATGTTCCTGGGAACTTTAAGTGCTTATAAGAAACGTGAGTTTTGAAGCGTTTGAGACTTAAAAAGACCTTTTTTAAGTTTTAAAAGCTTTGAAACTCGCAATTTTAGAAATGGTTAAACATCAAATGTTTGTAGAATCGTGAGTTTGGAAATTAAAGACTTCACTATAATTTACTTCAATTCCATTTTTTCCCCGTTGAAAGTCCCAAGGTTCATCTCTGTAGCTCTTTTCTTTCAAAAGATATTTAATTTTGTCCGAAAATCCATCAAATTAGTACATTGTTCGGCGTGAGTCCATTTACACGAAACGCTTATTGATATTCATTTCATATCCATATAACTCAGTAAAAATTGAATGCTTTGATTTCTATGGATTAAAGTGTTCGAGCCTCACAAAAATAGATTTTTGACACTCATCCATAAAAATCAATTGGACACTTCCTTCGAGTAGAGCAGGGCATTTCTTATTGACTTAAAACACTGAAATTAAAATTTCTAGAATTTCCTGTATCCAGGAAAATAAATATAATGAAGCAGACAAGGACAAGTATTACGAAATAAAATCAAAACACAATTTAATAAATATGAACCAAATATTTTTTATGTATGTTAGTTAGGAAAGCATTGCGATTTAATTAGTCACGATGAATCTAAGTATTTATAAGTTGAGATGATGTTTTTTCTTTTGGAACAGAACTTGATACCCGTTTAAATTTCAATTCTTTTATCATCAAAGCAAAATGAAGTAGCAAATAACTTGGGTTCTACATAAATATAGTCATATAATAAAATATAATTTCATTATTTTGTGGATTGAATTCCGCGAATTATTGCAACAGGCAAATTACCAACATTGTTTATAAATGATTATAATAACCCAAGTCGTAAAAAGTTAATTTTTGATAAAAATTAATCAAAACCAACATTATGTAATAATTTGCTCGGAAATTCCTAAACGAACATTAAGGTTAATTTACACATAACGGTAGCTCCTATGCATGTTTAAATTCTTTCTGCTGTTTGCACTAAATCAAAATTCTAAACTGATCATTACAGTAGAGACGTGTGAATTCACACGGGACCATCAAATAAGTCATAGTTAAAGCCTGACCGTGTATGAGGTCCAAAAAATACATGAATTGTAACCCTGAATAACATAATCAGCATTATTGCTTATGATTATGATTACATCCGATTTTATTCAAGCTAGCAAAGTGTATATGTATTATATATTCATGATCTAAACGGATTTTTGAGAGCTGAACTATATTGTGAGAGAGTTAAAACTAATTTTGGAGATCTAGCTGAACTTTTACAAATTTTTAAGGCATTTTTAATACACTTCAAGCTCTATTTTACGTACGTCATTTTTAGCTTGTTTTCCTATAAAAATAATTTTTGCTGTATTTTTCTTTTAAAACTTGTTCGCCCGAAGTGTACGTGTGGTCTGTATTAGTCTTGGGTAAGATAATCGTGGAGCCAAATGGGTTTGCGAAGCCGATTTCGCTAAAGTTTTGATATGTATTTTGATCTCCTGATGACGAATATCGAGGGTGGATTCCCGAAAAATGTTGAGGCAATTTGTTATAAACAAAAAAAATTGTTAATATTTTTTTTTTGAAAAAATAAAAAAGAAAATATTTTCGTATTCCTAGGCTGATTCTAAGAAATAAGTGTCACTTGTGATTTTTCCGTTTGACGCATAGTTTTTGAGTTCAAAATCGTTAAAAATTTGAAAAATATCATTTTTTGCCACTAAAAGCGGGGATTAATCACAATGCGGAAATAAAATGTTCTTATTACTTTTTAACACTATAAACAAAGAGCGTTTCATCAATTATAACTTGAAGGAAAAGGGAAGTCTACTTACAGGCATTGACCTATTGCACATTATCCATTCTAGCTTTTGCCAAAAGAATCTCAGTAATTATAACCATGTATGAGAATGGGCAGGTTGGTGTCTGTTCTGCATAATAATTGCAATTCCTGTTTAAAATGCGATATAATAAATAAAATATAATATCGTACTGTAGTAAGTATATTGTATACATTTTATTAATAGTTCATCAGCTAGACAGTATTTTTAAGCTGAGATTCAGCAATTAGAACGATTATGATCGCACTAAGGTCTTCACGAGTTAATAACTAATCAGTTGTAACCTAGTAATGACGCTACTGCTTCTACTTTTGTTCACGCTCACTATTGAGGTTTATATTCGAAATAGACAAGTTGTTGAAGGAAGCAATATGAGTAAATCCTAAAAATATTATTTTTTAACATTGATTTGTGCGTTATTTGTCAAGAAAATAAAAAAATCATAAATTTAACGAATACTGACCAAGGTAGGTGTCAAATACGTGACGCTGCCGATTTGCATCGGGACCTTGTGTTTTGTCGTTTGGATGTAACAGTCAAGGACGGTAAAATTACTTTATAAAAAATTGTATTCATTTAATTCTAGACTTCAAACATCTAATTTAGTTTCAAACAACTTTAAATAAACATGAATACAATATAAGATGTGATTATTGAATGCGATTGATGTAATTTTTAGGTTTATTCAAGTATTACATGATCAATGTGTGGTTTAAAAAGTAAAGATATAAAAAACTCTAGATCGTTTGACAGTTAATGAAAATCTAAAAAGAGGAAGCAATGATTTAAATAAAGATAATATTGAGGAGTGTAAAAAAAGTTAAGCTTAGTTAAGAATGAATATCAACGCAATTATCAACGAGGCGCTCTAATATTTATATAATAAATACTAACAAATATATTATTTGCGAGAAAACAATGTGAAGATCACATTTGCAACAAAACTGTGTTAATTACGTTGAGTTGCGATAGGGAAGAGTGTTCATTCGGGTTTTGGGGGTCAACGATTGCAAGTCTGATATCAGATTTTGTAAATTCATCTAATATGGCAACCGAAATGGGTCAATCATGAGTTCCGATGTTACGAAGTTTTATAGGGGGCATCGACCTCTTTCATTAAATATCTATTGTTAGACTTTGGAATTTACTTGTTTTTTTTTTTATCTGTATGAAAAATTTTCCGCTGCTTGATTTCCGGAAGCAGAATTAAGGGTTGCCATTTTAAAAAATTGAGTTGCGCTCCAGAAGATCTTGAGGTCAAAGTCACAATCACGTTTGCCCTTACAACTTAAACTCAAAAATTGTCACTGTCTTCAATTATGTGGCTAAAAGTAAGAGATTAGAGTCGAAATAACAATTTGACCTTGAAGTGACCTAACTATTGACTTTGAGATCATGGCAAAGATCATATTTGAATGAAAAATTTTCCGTCTTTTCCATTTCCGGGATTAAAATGGAATTTGAACTTGAAATGACCTTGAACCTTGACCTTTGTGTCAAGCTAGCTGTCGAAGGCGTCATAAAAGTGATGAAACTTTTGGGTTTACGGTTTTTCCGAAAAATACATTCCTGTCGAGATTCTTAGAGGTTGCCATATTTCATCTTAATGAGAGTTGTCAAATTGCAAGGAGCATTACCTATGAGACAATGTACTGGAATAAATCACCGATATAAATCAAAAACTTTTTTTTAATATTGAATTTTTTTTGACGACCATATTGTTGAGTACATTATTTAAAAATAAATGTATAATAATTTATAAGTTGAATCTTATTTTTAAATAATGATACTTTAGTATAGTTCAAATGATTTAATATATTACTATTTCCTTCTTCATGTAATATTCTACGGGTGCTATTCATAGAGTTAAGATAGACTAATATTATTACCTTACCCTTAAAAGAGATAGAGCGTTTTCGAGGAGTAGTACCTCTCTTTCTAATGGTGGAGCTAAGCACGATTCTCAACCGTCATTGGATATTCCTGTCACCTGACCGAAGTCATAAAGAGTGGCACTACTCATCGAAATCGCTTTATCTCTTTTTAAGTGTGAGCCAACTTTCTTCTATAGGATCCGCAGTCTATATTAAGTAATATTAAATTTTCTTAAGTCTATGGTGTTATTAACAGCAGTGCAGTGTCTACTTTCAAGACCATGCTATGCAATGAAGATATTATTATAGGTGCAACCACACTCTGAGCTAAGTTGGTATACCCTGAATGTAGTAGGTAGGTAGTAATATTTTTCATCATTTTTACGAAACGGATCAATTAATTGTTAAAGAATATTATTTTTTTATAATTTCAAGCCAAACGGCTTTGTACTCCCTCCAGGAATTATTCACTCGTACCAGGTATACAAAGATACTAAAAGTATGAAGCTCTGTGGGAACCCTTTTCATGTTATCGGGTCCAAGGTCTGCTGTATTTCCTACGAATTTGCGGACTGTTCGTGTGGTGTCAAGGAGAACTGTTTTCTGAGTCGGCTTATACAGATGCTCACTAAAGCTCAGTCCCTTGATGTTCTGCAGGAGGTTCTTTGGTATTACTCCAGTTGTTGATAAAATTATGGGAATCGTTTGGACGCTGTTCATTGCCCATTGTCTTCGGATTTGCATCTCCAGATCTCTGTACTTGGCGATCTTTCCGTTGTATTTTGGTTTTAGGTTGTTATTGTTAGGTACAGGTAGGTATAGTCAGTTTTAATTTTAAACATATACAGCCAGATTTACTAAGAAGATTTAAAATTTAAACCCTATCTAGTGAACATGAAATTTAAATCTTATAGTCGACCAGTTTTGGTTTGCTTATGATATTGTCTTAATTTATATTACAAATATCAACAAATAAACTCCTAATTAGGGATATTAAGGATAAGAACTTTGCGATAAATCCTTGAAATATGTAAGACAGATATTTGTGTCCCGACAATAACAAAAGCTCTCCAATTTTGTCGGTTCAGTAATAAAACAAAATGATTTCTTTATGTCAGTATTTTTAGAGTTTAAAACTTGTTTGACTTATTGTTGCTCTTGTTAGTTTAAGCACTCTGTTGTCAATTTAGGATGGTTTTAAATTTAAACAATGTTAATGAATCTGGCTGATAAATTTTAGTTACTAGTTTAATTATTTTCAATTCTCTCTTTAGATTCTACAGTTAACCGAATATGTATTTATATAAATATACAAAACTGCAATTTATTTCACTCGCTTGAAACAAAGTAGTAGTTAACAAAGGAAATTTAATTTTAAAAATGTATTGAACTAAGAAAATTCGAAACATTACTCAACTGCAACTCTACAGTTATTTTACATTATTTGATAATACTATTTACTTCGGCTTGGGTTAAACATATTTAAACTATTATCAGAGATAAATTGCAATACATTATTGTCATTATATTTGTAGTCACAATTCATTAATTTCTAGTAAGTTTATGTTTATTGTATTTAATAATTTTTGTATTAAAATATTTTTGACAAAATAAACAATTATTAATGCCATTTCCGTAAACTAAGCCAAAGAGTTTTTATACTTCCTCCAAGAGATTACTTACTTATTCCATATATATTTATTATGGTCTTCTGCATATCCTATAAACTTCTAGACATTTCGAGTGGCACCAAGTAGCACTGCCTTTTGTATAACCTTATAAATGCGTTAGCGATATTAAAGGATTCTCCGATACTACGCCGGTTGTTGATAGAATTGTGGAGATCGTTCAAACGCTGCCCATCTCTTCATTTCCCATTATATGAGTATTTTTACCTCCAGGTCATTCTATATAGCGACCTTCTTATTATGCTTGTCGCTTAGATTGTTGTTGTTAGAGATAGAGATTTCTATAAGTATTGCTCGCCTATTAAAATGAAATCTGGCCTGTTATATGCTACTGTAGGATCCGTAAGCACAGTTCGATCCCAGTATAGCTTGAACTCGTTATTGTCGAGTATAAGTTTCGGACTGTGTTCATAGTATGATACTTTCTCTACCTGCAGCAGCTGGAATTTTTCTGACTAGTCTTGATGGATAATATTGGCGGCTGACTCATGTTTCTGCTCGTACTCCGATGCGGTAACTGCTTGACATCCTTGTATTATGTGTTGGACGGTTTAAATTTTTGATAGTTTGACTTTATCTCATTCACTAATTCAGTCAGTCATACAGATCAACAAGAGGTATTTCTCGTAGTCTAAGAAATTTAAAATAGTTTTAAGGGCATAAAGAAAGAAAAAGCTGATAATTGTGTTACATTCCTCCTCTTAACCAACTATTAAGGAGACAATTATGTAGATACGCTCCTATATCGCTACTTCCTGACCTAGGTCAATATTTGTTAAAATTTGGGGTTTAGGCAGGGGTTAAAATCTTCTGGAGCACGTCGAATAAATAGGGTCTATGCAGCATAACTTTAAACGCGAATTTATGGATTTTGACCATTACGTTGTCACTCTTGTAGCTGGAAGCATTGTTTTGATGAAAGGAGATTTCTTCCTCGCCAGGTCTGACCTTATCACTTTGATTTTTTGTTACAACTGGTACAGAGTTCTTGACGTTAATCGCTTTACGTTTTTCTAGGTAATCTATCCACGATATTCCTTTATTGTTTCAAAACACCATGTTTATGCCTCTTGGCAGATGAGTCGCTCTTCGGCTTTTTCGGTGTTCTTTCTTCTTGACTCTCCTTTATTTTAGTAATTGTTGATCTCGGGAGTATAGCTGTGCATCTAGAACTCTTCCACAGAACCCATTTGCTGCAAAAAGGATGTTGAGTTGGACTCGTAGAGAGGCAATCACTATTCAGATACCGTCATAACTTGCAGTTTTTGGTTCAGAGTTGGAAAATGCAGTATTAACCTTGCTGATAAACTTCTCAACCTCCAAGATATCAATTATAACACACCCTTTCTTGTGAAAAGCCAGCAATCTTGACTAGTTCCATCAGCTTTAGTCCGTGATCATGGACTTTGACCTTGTAGAATACTTGGCATTTTAGATGCCTATATATTCAGGGTTGAAGTCCACAGCTCTAGTTTTTTGAGTTACAAATGAAGGAGCAGATTTCCCCAAGGTAGTGTCAAATTCCGCCTTAATAGGAGATAAGCTTCCTCTAGATAAAGGCAATATTTTATCATGACTACTTGGCATTTTTTATACTTAAGTAACAACAGAATTTGAAAACTTTTTTAAAATCACAGATTGAAAATAACACAAAATACTTAGATAATACTGAAGAACGATTACGTTTCAACGGACATAGTCAAAATAGCGTTGTTAACGCTATCTTTCGGTAGGATCAAACGTAATTTAAAAACAAAAGATGATAAGTGTATTAGATAAAATAATACCGAATTTCTATTTGCAACGCATAAACTTGAAAATAGACAATCCACTAACTTTAATAACAACGATATAATTTGATACGTAAAAAGTAATACCATTACAAAACTTTGAAAGCTTGGAAATCTTGAGATTGTCTAAAAAAGACCAGATATGATTTTCAATTCACAAACTAATTTTAATAGTTAAATCCGAAATTTTATTCTATTATCACATTATAAATAATTTATATTAATTAAACTATCGTAATCGTCATCGATTGAAATATTTCCTCATTTACTTTTCTAATGACATTATTATTCTAAAGTAAAAAAATACATTATTAGTCTACAAATCCATCTCGATTTCCCAGTTTGAACCTTAGAGGTATGGATATTTTAATCTTTTTAATCTGGGGAGAGATCGCCGTCGAATAAATTCTGCCAGGACCTAATAACATTTTACAATTATTAGCTTTACGTAAGTAATTATTTCAAACTACTTTAAGTTAAAAACTGCAATATCAGATCAAATATTTGCTTAAAAATTTCTTTAGAATTTGTTCAATAAAATATAAATATTAAAAAATAGTTACTGATTTATTCTAACGGGATTTAATATTGCGGTTCATGAATGCGCTCTTTGACAATTTAATGTTAATTTTTTTTCCCTTCTTGAGTGCCTTAAGCTACGAAACTGGTGAAAAACTAGAAAGTCAGATATTTTATTCTAATTATCAAAATATTCAATCTACATTAAAAATTTCTTCAAGCTTGCTTGATTCCTACCGATCATAAACTAACAATTTAAAAAACATTATTTGTTCTAGTAAGTAGAGACTCTCAGTTAACAATTTTTAAAATTGTGTACTTTAGTACCACTTGACGCTAGTTTCAACAATCTATGTTTGTATATAAAAGCGAACTTATTTTTACTAAATAAATCAGTTATTTTAAGGTATTTCCGAAATCGAAATAACTTTTATTGGTTAACTAAAAGTATCTAAATTAAAGAGGCAAATTAATATTTTAATAACAAAACTACTTTGTGATAAAACTTCAACGTAGATTTTTTCTGTTTTCAACGTCCTGAATAGTTTAGAAATGTCGTGTTAGTATCATTACTTTGTCGTACGGAATTTAACAATTGTCGATAATACTGATTTGATAAAATAGTAGTGAAATTTCTAGTTTACCGATGTTTTAATGCAATTTTTTAAAAATGCCTAGTGAGAAACAAAAACAGATTGAACAAGGTGGAAAATGTTGTCATAATGGAAACAAAAGTGGTGTTGAAATGAGGCAAATATCAAGAGACATCCCAGAGGTAGGTAATTTTCCAGAAAGAAAAAAATAGAATTTTGTCACTTATTTAACTAAGAAAGTATCTATTTCTGATAAAGCTACGGGGTTATCATTTTCTTTCCTATTTTGATATGATAAAATAAACTGGAAATTAGAACATTTAGGGAAACTTTTGCAGGAAAAGTTTCAAATATAACAGTATTTTCTCTTTCATATATATTAAAAATCAAGGATTCTTGTTGTGGAAGATATTATTTGAACACACTCAGAGCTATCTCGGACCGGAGATAGACTGCACTAGAGCGTCACATCCCCAAAAGTGGCAATGTTCAAGGCTTATAATTAGTTGGAATTAGAATGAAATTCTATTTTTACTTTCTGAAAAACTTAAATACTTATTTAACAAACGAGTTATTTTTAATTTATTTGTAGTTCCTAAATTTTTTACTTCTGGGGTGTTTAACTTCGAATTTTGATATAATGATAGTGGTACGCGAACTTTACAATCTGGCACCTAATAGGTCAGAAAGATCGCTGAGCATCATCGGGCAAATGCAACATTAACAATAATAAATCGGCATTTTGTTTCAATTTAAATGGAATTAGTTCGGATGATTTCTTACACAAAATAAATCGTTTGTTTTAGTTTTTTAATTATTGTAAAACCAAACAACCTAATAATTAGCCATGATAAAGCCAATGTAATATATTTCAGAAATAATATAAGAACTGAGCCCGCTAGCTTATATCTGACAGTGTCTGATGGCTGCAAAACTTTTAGGAAGCTTTATTGAAGTTGAATTAGGCAGGACATATGGATTCAATTTGAACAAAACTCAATAAATATGTGTCTATAATAACCTAAAAATACACAGTCCTAAGTAGGTTTTATCTCAGTTTATTACTTTTTACGTATTTCATATAATTTGTTGGGACATAGTAATGTGATCATTCAAGTTATGATTTGTCATAAGCGCATTATCAGAATTATATTTCGGCTGTAGTACTCTCAGTGAAATAATTTTTTTTAAGGGGCATAAACTGTTCATGGTGGTAGGGGTAACCTTCTTGAAATTACTGTTATATCTATATGCCAAAATGGTTTACTAACTAATGATTATTACCATAAATACAATACTTAAAATAGAGATGGGCTTCATCTTAAACAGTTCTTTCAAGTCTACATATATATTCAGGCCCTTACTCTTGCAATACTCTACTTGCTTTTAAGACAGATCCAAGAAAATCATTATTTTTTTTTGTTTTTGTTCCTACAGGAGTTCTACAAATATATACGGCACCAAAATTAGATTTATTTCTATTAAAATTTTTTCCCTTAGTACTGTACATATAATATTTTTCTAAACGTACAAATTGATTTAAATTTATGTATGTGTTTATCCTTAAATGTACATGTACGGAATGTGATATTTGTACAGAATTTTACGATGTATGTTTCTAGTGAAAACTTTAAATAAAAATTAACCGTAACAACCTAGCTTAAAAATAAATTTGGACATATTCTTAAGGTTTATATACAATTATATGTGTATATGAATAAAGGATTTTTAAAGGAAGGCAAAGTAAAAAATTGTATACTAGTTGGTATAAATAAATAAATAAAGGTATTTAGAGGAGAACTAAATAACCTTATATGATAAGGACAAACATGTTTTGTTCTAGTTAGGAAAACCTTTAATTAGGGATGTGTAGATCCATTGCGAATACATTTTAAAATTATTATAAAGTATTCAAAATGACTTTAAAAAAAGTTACACACCGAAGGTGTCAAAATTTGAATGGAATGCCCTGTATATTATTGCATATTTTGATACTACGGGCTAGGGGTAAGTTACTGTTATGTTTTATACAGGGTGTCCCATGACGAACTGCCGCTATCGATTTCTCGGAAAAAAATAGACTTTGGAAAATTTTTAAGATTTGACAGTTTATTAGAGCCATGTGGGTAATTTAACTAAAATATTTTCACGATGGTGGCACTTGCAGTTATATCGAAATTTGATGCCAATTTGTTTATGTTTAATAGAGCACCCTATATGTTATTTCACTTTATGATT
Source organism: Diaprepes abbreviatus (assembly GCA_034092305.1). Classification (NCBI taxonomy): domain Eukaryota; kingdom Metazoa; phylum Arthropoda; class Insecta; order Coleoptera; family Curculionidae; genus Diaprepes; species Diaprepes abbreviatus. The sequence continues at coordinate 6,759,442 of JASJET010000210.1, read as the reverse complement.
CTATACAAAATTATAAACATATTTCGTGTATAATGTACAATACCTATGTCTAACTGTTTTTGATATATTTTAAATTTTATATCAAAAATAGCGTTTGCAGGCCTAAACATCACTATCAATTTGTCCTACATAAGACCCTTAATTATTTAATTGAAGTTGGTTTCCTTCTAGAAGGGGATCTACTAGTAGACGGTGTTGATATTTTGATAATAAATAAATACAGGGTGCTCAAAAACTAAAATTAAACATTAAATTGGAAAAATCGTTAAAAGTCAACTTTTTTAAACATAAACCCCTATTTTTATAATGTTGTCTTATTTAGCATTAAAAATAAGGGTGATTTTGAATGAAATTAATTTGCAATTTTTGAAATATTGGTCAAAAAATATTTTTGTATTGTAAAAATGCTAAACGGCTTACTTACGCAGAGAAATAACTTATTTTAATAAATGTTCAAAATTTGCACTCTGAACTTCCAAACATTTTTCGCATATCTAGTTCATCATGGATGGCTGCTCTAATTGAATCTGGAAAAGAACTTTCTAACGTGTCCCTTTCCCTTGCCATACAGTCCTGCATCATCGTCACTAGATTACAATAGACGATGTTTTTTATCATTCTCCAAATAAAATAATTTAAGACAGTCAAATCAGGAGGACTAGGAGGCCACAGAAGTGATTCTTTGTTGGTAATCAATTTGTTATAAAATGTTGCTTGTAAGAAGTTGGTAACTAGAACAGTCCTGTGTGGTGGGACATCATCGTGTTGGTAAAAGTTTGCCTGTGTTCCACCAGAGGTAAACTGCCTAAATATTGATTGTTTAACTCTTCTAAAATATTTAAATATAAATCTCTTACAAAAGTTAAAACATAACTTAAAATGCGGACATAATTTTCTTTGAATTGTTAATGAATTACCATTTAAGTTTTCTTCATTAAAATGTGGTTTTACGATTCGATCATTTTTTATAAAATATGGAAATTGCCAGGTTTATTAAAAATTCCGCAATCTTACTGCATGAGGATTGAATCACTCCAAAAATGGGAATTATGTCTCTTAAAAAGGCTATTTTTCGTAAATTTTGTCATTACTACAAATTATGTTGTCCAAAAATCAAGGGTCGTTTTCTATCATTGTTAATATAAATTTGTAAAACGGCACTCTTTTAGGTGTTGAACCAAAGATATTAAATAAGGATAGAAGTTGTGTTGTAACAGAATTCTGTGTATTGAGCTCTCCGAGATTCCGGTTTGTAGACCCACTTGTGTGCAATTTCGACATTTTCATCGTTGAAAATAAGTTCTCTTTTATGCATTTTTGCATTAACGGTGCCAAAATTCTTGAAATTTTCGAATATTCGTTTTTCACTGTCTGCAAATGTCTTGATAAAAATTTGTTACATTCCCCATAGAACAAGGCCCCATAGGGTTTTTACAATATAAAAGTATTAAGCTGACAATATTTCAAAAACTACAAATTCTTGGAATAGACAATCTTATTCAAGTCACTCTTTTTACAATGCTAAATAAGACAACATTATAAAAATAGAGGGTTTAATTTAAAAAAAAAATTGACTTTTAACGATTTTTAAGGTTTAATGCTGGTTTTTGATAATCCTGTATTTATTTATTATCTAAATATAATACAACGCCATTTAGGACATTATACATAAAGTATGCAATTTTGCGTAAAATATAAAAATAAAGTAATATCTAGGGTATTCCATTTAAAATATGCAAGATGGCATCAACTTCCGGTATAAGCGGAAGTGCCACCATCTTGAAAATATTTTAGTAGAATTGCCCCCATCGACTTTGGTAAATTGCCAAATTTAAAAAATTTTCAAAACTTTCCGAAAAATTGATCCCGACAGCCCATCGTGGGATATTCTATATATTTAAATGATATGTTTCATATACCTAATTACCGCCGGGATTTTCTGGATGTTAAGACATTGCTCTTAAATTTTGAAAAGAAAGTTGATTATTATTTGCCAATATAATAAGGAAATTTTCAGGGATATAGAGGGTGAGCTGAGATGCTTTAATGAAATGAAAATATATTTATGTATAAAATAATGGGGTCTTATTAATTTCAAGGCAAAGAAGTTAGATATTTGCAATTGCTGTTTACATTTTGCTATTACCTACTTTTAACTTAACTTAATTTTTTTTAATAACTATGAACGAACTGAAATATCTAGCCTATCTCTAGAAGTGACAATTTGTCTATCTCTAAAAAACGTATGTTTTTCTAAAAATAATTACCTTTCGTAATATCCTAAATTTCCGATTTGTGTAACATAAGTAAAAACGCAATTACAAAATCAGATTTAGCTAACGCAATTGTCCTGTTTTTATCTATTTTTTTGCGATAAGTAGGAATATGAGAGTTTAAGATTAAAATGCGCTTTCTATTCGAGCCTGACCCGTCTTGGTAAAATGCTTCTTACTAAGTTATTTGGAATCGATATTTTAAATATCTTTTCATTTATCACTCCACAAAATAAACGTATTTTTATGTCTAGAATTATGAACAGTAGAAACTCTGGTACTGTTGTGATGTTTTTTTACAATCTTTATAATAATCCAACCTCACCGTAACTTCTTTCAGGCATACGTTGTTGCTCGATTTTGGTCTGCGAACAAAAGTATTCTGAGAGTTCTTGATTTACTCAAATTATTTGAAACAAACAGGTAGTGTATTATCTAGACACTTTATTTTATAAAGGGGAAACCTCAAAAAAACTTATTTAATCCGAAACACACTGTTTTAATGTTTAAAACTACTCGGCTTTTTGTGAAACGGGATGTAATGTAAGACTACTCAGCAAAAGACCAATTTTACAAACGTTGGGGTGTTGTAGACGAACCCAGTATTTGCACCTAACCAGATTTTTGTCATCGTTTGGAATGATTCTTGAAAGTCTTAAAGGTCTATAATGCCGTCAACAAGAACGTCGTTGACTGAAATAAAAATCCAGAATGTTATTTTAAGAAGACTAGAAAAAATAAGACCGAAAAAGGCCATGTCTGTAAAAGACAGGAATCTTGGCTAAGCAATTTGAAACCCGGTTAATAAACGTGGAATTCAGCTATGAAAAAAGCATATTTTACCAGAACCAGAATCCCTTTATCGCAAGCCTGCTTCGATTTTCGAAAACACGGCTATTGCTTCCTCGGGAGCTGCTTCCTACTGTTCTCTTGATGTACTTCTTATTACTGCTGCTTTTGCTGCTGTTGTTGTTTCTGATTGTTGCTGTTGAAATCGTGGCGTGATCGTTAATTTATAGAAAATTTTTGATCCCTCTTTAAAATCGGGAACGCACCAATGCAGAAGTACCGGTTTTTATAGACGCAAATTTGGATAAATTGTGACTTTATTTACCAAAAGCACTGGGATGCAATAGTTTTAATAGATGTAGTTTGAATGTTGGTACTCATTTATAATAAAATTGTAAATGTTTAATTCGTACATTAACGCTCATGGATAGTCTGTTTACCTTTTTCCATGAACAGTCTGAAGGCAGCTTATTAATCTCACTAGTTTTAGATAAACTAAGAACGAACGAAAAACAAAATTGTAAAGGATACTTTCCCGTACGTAGTATCGTTGAATAGGTCTTCAAAAAATAATTAAATAACATCTTTAATTTAGTTTCCTAATTCGCGAAATTTGGTATCAAACAGTAAAACGATACAAGAAGAAAAAAAAATTCTGTACTTTGCTCCCTTAAGTAATTACTTTTATTATTTTATATTAAAAAGTTGCATAATCTTGTAATATATTTATTTTAAAGTATTTTTTTTTCTAAATCATAATAACGGTTTAGTAAAATCAGTGGGTTTTAATATTTTTACGGTGTTTTTAATTCACAATTTTGTAAAATAAATCATGAGACTAAGCAACTTCAAGTGAAAAACAAACTATTTGAGTAAACACTGAATCCTAGACAAAATAAATAGTTTTTGTATGATTATCTTTCCCAGATAATTATGTAGTATTTTCAAGAAGAAAATAACTGAACAACATTGTAGGAAACTTTGAATTATTTAAACATCCTTGAGATGTCCTAAAATATAGATATTACTCTAAAAAAACAATAATAAAACGTATATCCGTAGATTTTTACTGAAGAGTTAGTCAGAAAATAGTATCTTATCAAAGATTTTATAAAAATCTGGTATGTCTCGTGACTAGACGTAAAAATTAGCCAGTGCTTACTTGGAGTTGAGTATATAATATTCAAAAGTTCCTTACAAAACACTAGCGCAAAGTCCTGGGACTAAACCATGAAGATCTTGCCCAATTTACCTGTCAAAGTTATGTATTTTTCAACTTTTTTGTGAATATTTATCTAAGTAATAGCTTGATTTGGTATTTTGGGTGTTTAGGATGAGAAATCGAGATCTATTATAGTTTCAAATTTATATTGCAGTGGCCGCCTCCAGTAGAACATTGCTTATATCTAAAGATTTATAACTTTTTGTGCCTCTGTATATTAAATTTCTAGTTATAAATTCTTATTCCTTGACATCTTTTATCCAAAATTACTAAAACTCGTTGTAGCCCCCTTCACACTTAGACTGACCCAACAAATTTTAGGGGTGTTTAAAGGCCAACAAGCCAATAAATATAAAAATTTACGTAGCAACGAGTAAACTATGGTAATAATTAATTGGCATAGAACAATAAGAATAACGCACAAAGTTGATAACAAACCAAAAGAGAAAAAATTATTTGTTTACTTTTTTAATTAAACTTTAAGTAAATATTCAAAATGACCTCCATTTTCATGTACACAAAGATTGATTTTACGAGGAAAGTTGAATATCATTTCTGCATCGAAGCATAAAGTGTTTCCTGAATTTTGTATTTTTACTCACAATTCTCCTTCAGTGCATACAGGTCTACAGTTTCTGATCTGTTTAAGAGTTTTTCATGAGGGGAGCAGGGTGGTAAACTGACAAGAGCCTTTGCCAATTCATCGATCGTAAACATTGTCATTTAACATAAACCATTTATTTTGTTTAGTGGCCAGTGGAAGATTATACAATAAATTTAGCAAATTTACTGGGTATTTTAGGTAATTCAAACCATTTAAAGATTTAACCTGGGTGATAAAATGCCGAGACCAAAAATAACTCCTTTAATGGATCTTGCCTACACGTTAATTTTAAATTCATTCTGATAATGCTCAACCTTTATTGAAGGCTTGTTTTCATCAGCATAAACATTATGCAAATTTGTTATACTTTTTTTTTATAAAAACTTACATCATGTGCTCTCCGTTCATTAATAAAGAAAGAAGCCTAGTCTCAATTCGACGTCGAGAGGTAAAAGCTCTTATACTGTCTAAAGGTGAAATGGATGCAACAGCTGTTCTCTTAAAACCCTATACAGGGTGTCCGGGAAAATGTGAAAAACTTTTTTCGTATAGGCCTCCTCTTCGGAGACATCGGCTTCCAAAGAGCTGCAATGGAATCAAGTTTTTTAGACATAATTATTGAACGACCAGGTATATTTCAATTTTTTTTAATATGATGTATACCAGGTAAGACCCTTCAAATTATTATGCTAGAAAGTGTTGCCAATTATTCACAGCTGCAAGAACGGACTAGCTGTGATACTTATGACTCCATTTTTTTACGCCCTATAAGATAAGAATTTTGGACAACATTTTTTACATACCTTTAACTACTGACCAAAAATTAAGTACTCTTCATCCATGTTGTTAATCCTAACCGTTTTAGAAAAAACGCCATTTTATAAACATCATGTATTTGGCGCATTTCGATAGAAGATACATCTTGATTCCTATCAAATGTTTAACTTTCAACGTTATGATAAAGAAAATTCGATCCAAAGTTAGAATTTATCTCTTAAGTTAAAAACGTCTAATTCTGTGAATTGTAGTTCGACTTAGGTTCGCAAAAAATTAGCGTTTTATTTTATCGGCACCTAAAACAAAGGATTGTTGTTGCAAGAGTTGCGAGGTATGAAAGAAATAAATATTATTGCCCACTACATTTAAGAACTTGTCAAATTTCACATCGTTGACACACTGATTTTTTACTTGGACATTAATTTACTGATTTTTGGATTTCATGGTGAAATTATTTGTGAAATAATTCCAAATAGGAAATACACGTTTATTGAGTATGCAAATATGCATCTGATGTGAGGTCTCATATCTGGCAATGCTTTGGAAGCCAGGAAGTTATGTCACGACAGGAAACATTTCAACGAGTCTACCAACGTCTAAGGGAGAATGGTAGGCGATTCCATTTAATAAGGTAATATTATTAAATTTCTTCATAATTTTAAGAAATTTTGGGAAAAGAAGTACTGATGCTGGTCGGGGGATCGGTGTAGATAACACTCCTTCAATGAGCATTCGAAAATTATCAGCGCAGTTTAATACGTCGAAAACAATAGTACATGAAGTTTCTTCAAGAACAGCTGTTAAATCCATATCGTTTGAAAAAAAAACTACATGAACTGATTTCAGAAGATTTTCCTTGTAGTTTGTAAACTGGCTATAGAATCAGCAGGGAAATAATGTAAAGTTCATTATCACTATTCTCTTCACGGATGAAGCAGAGTTTACCAAAAATGGTATCATAGATTTACACAACTCACATGTATGGGTTAAGGAAAATCCTCATGCAACTATTATTTCGCACTATGTACATCAGTTCCAATTAATTAATGTCTGGGCAAGAATCATTGGCAATTTTTTGATTGAATCATTCGTATTGCCGGCACGACTGAATGTAGAACTTTATTTGGAGTTCCTTCAGAGCGCTTTTCACGATTTAGTAGTGCACTTACCACTTAAATCGGCCGGAACATGAACTGTATGCATGATGGGGCGCTCTTCATTTCAGCGTTGCTCTGTGGGGGCACCTGAATAACGTCTATCCAAACCGTTGGATAGCTAGAGAAGGATCTATCGCCTGGCCTCCTCGATCTCCCGACCTAACATCATTGGATTTTTTCCTGTGAGAGCATCTCAAAACCTTGTATATTAGGAAGGAACTTCTATAGAGAATCACGTTTCATTGTGATCAAATAAGGAATAATACCGAGTTAATGTGGTGGATACAGTAGTCTTCAATTCGTCGTGCCTGTGAGTGAATCAGATTTCAAAGCCCATGCTGAACCCTCTTACGAAGTTTTTAACTAAGCAGTTAGTTTAACTTTTTATTGAAACTATAGTGACAGGGAAAAATTTCTCTTTTTCATACTCAACTCGACAGAAGTTAGAGGTGTGTAAATAAACTGATGTTTTTTCGAAAATTGATTAGCGACATGAATAAAAAATACTCAGTTTTAAGTCCATTGTTAAAAGTATGTAGAAAACGTTATCTAAAGTTCTTATCACACAGGGCGTAAAAAAATGGGTCATTAGTGTCACTGTTAGTTCATCCCTGAAGGTGTGAGTAATTCACAATACTTTCCTGGATAGTAATTTGAAGGGTCTTACCTGGTATGCATCATATTAAAAAAAAAAGAATTATACCTGGTGGTTCAATAATTATGTCTAAAAAACTTGATTCCATTGCAGCTCTTTTGTAGCCCATTTCTCCGAAGAGGCGGTCTGTACGAAAAAAGTTTATATGCACTTGTGGTATTCCTTTCAAGAGTTTTTTTATATTAGTAAGATTTTTTTATAATTTTCTGGACATTCTGTATATTGTATCCTTAGAAAATCTAAGTTCTAAACCTGAATGTCGGGTGTTTAGTCGCGAATATTCTTCACCTCGTCCTAAAATTTCTTCCTAAATCAATCATTGCAGGAGCAAAACTATCGGCTTCTCGAAGACTCTTTTTAATAGCCGCAAGTGTTTGGTGGTTTAGTACGCGTCTATTTAGAAATTTTTCTTTGTATACTCTCGTCGATTTCACAATATTTTCTTGGAAATAGTCGTAAACCAATGAGTGTCAAAATAGTAAAATTTTGTATTTAGTTTATTTAGGAACTAAAAAGTATAGAAACAAGAAATTTGGTTGTCAAGGTCTCCTGAAGTTTCTGTTTATTTTCAGCACAAAAATATGCCATGTTGGTTCTAGTAAGCGTTGATACGTAGTGTTTGTCCCACCTAGCACTAGGGTTACTACTGTAATGTAAAAACTAAAGTCTACCTTAAGACTTTTTAAAACTTGATACTGCTGCCCTTGTTTAGAAAGATCAAACCTTGAGATTTTTACTCACATGGTTGAATTTTCAGGAGGATTAGCAGAATTTTTACAAGTATTTAAGACAAGAGATACTCTTAAGGGAAGCAGTTTTGTTGTATTAATTTCATAATACTATTCTGCATGTCCTAAAACTACATCTTTGTAGTTCTCCGATTTCTTGTTACCTAGGAAGTTGCTATGTATATTTTTGAAGACAGGCTATGTTCTATTTTCATTTCTCGAAAGTATAGTTTCAAATTTTTCGTTTTTAATAAGTTCTCGAATTTGCGACCCAATGAACATTCTTTCTTTAAGCTTTGTCTCACTTGTACACGCGAATTTCGGTCTCAAATACAGAAAAGTATTTGCTTCTCCATTATAAGTTTTATCAACATTTTTATAAGCCCTAGTTTTATATACAAAGGAGGTAAATAAATTTTCTGTTACTCTACTAAGGGTTCATTAAGTACGTTTTTCAGATCGAGCACAATGTCTTCACGTAAAGGCCATTTTTTAACCTCATAATTTTTGTTTTCGGCTGTGCTGTCTTATTCGCACAAAAAACAACCATATTTGCTGTAGCCACTCTGCAGTGCTGTAAGTAGTGCAATAACTTTTAGACCGGTGCATATATTCCATTTATGATCTTCATATTTCATGCTTTGAAGTAATGTATGCATGTTTTCGTACGTTTTCTTTTCTTATTCAGAGCATGACCCACGGGAACAGATGGGTGTCCATTTCCATTAAACAATAAAACTGCCTTTAGACTTATTTTCGAAGAGACAATAAACAGCCGCCACTCGGTAGGTTTATAGGAAATTCCAAGTTCGTTGAATAAACCTGAAATATCATGTCAGCAAAACTAAGTCATTTGCCACTGAAAAAATGGTGCCAACAAAGACTGCCTGCTCCGAAACGTGGAAATTTTCACTCCTTTTTTTAGCGATTTCAGTGTTGTAAACGAGATCTAAGCAGCTGTACCTTTGTTTTGGGAATATCCAAATTACGAGTGTGAACGTTTTGCTCTTCCTGAGATATAAAATGGGGCTGTTCGTCGTAATCGTCTTTCTTTTGAAAACTTGGACCGGCTTTTGACTCAAAATTATCTAGTTCATTCAATTTTGTGTCGATTTCGTAATTTTTTGAAGGTTCAGGGATAGATATGCTAGAAGCATCATGAGGTACAGGTCTCATGGCTGAGGGGATATTACAATATTCAATTTTATGTGTGTTTTTATTAGAAAACCCCCGGACTTTTGTTAAGCAAAAGTAGCAATCATTTGCACTCCAAACTTCACAGACTTGTGAGTATCCAGTAGACATCTTGTAAAGGTTCGTGAACAAGTATGGCAGCAAATTTTGAGATCCGAAGTTTTGTCTTGATCGCCAACTTTGCACCCAAAATATAACTCGTAGACTTTTTTACAAGTGGACCTAAAGCCTTTCGTTGCGTTTCCAGTGTCACTGCACCACATATATAATAGAAACTGTTTGTTTTGCTCTTACAAGATCGCGACGACATCGTCTATACAGCGAAAATAATAGCACTATTACAACGTTATAACTATACGCGAATTCTTTACATTTTGCTCATATGTCCAATACGGATCCTCCGACGACCGGATGGCTGTTTTTTAAACCGCTTTCGTACCTCTGGTGTTTTTTAGAAACATCGACTATCCTGTTTCCAGGGGCCCTCCGATAAATAGCTGACCCCTCGAAGACCGCGAGGTATGCGGAACTTTGTAATTACATGGGGTTAATCGGTACCTTCATTATTTTAGGGAGTTGAGACTTCGTAGATGAGGGTCATCTCAGACAACCCTTTGAGGTTTTGCTAGATTGTGCATAATTTCCCTCAATTTAGAGAAAAAGTAGATTTAACAACGTCACACCCCGGTATGCTATAACAACTTATATATCGCATGGGTAAACTTTATACCTGTTTTGCAATCAATTAAAACATGTTACTCGAAGTGAAATACATAATTATTTAATAGCTTAACTGATTTAATGACCATTCTTTTGTCATATTTTGCCAAATTGTCAATTTTGTCAATTTGTCTGAAAATGAAACTTGCTGAGGCACAGGAAATGGAGATTCTTATAATAATAGGATATGACGATAGACTAAGAACCGAAAAAGAAATGTGTCAGTTATTTTAAGGAAAATATTCTAATCTTCCGCCAAATTCAAGGGAACTTATTAAGTGGCCGCCCAGGTCTCCAGACTTAAACCCTTCTGACTATTTTTTGTAGGGTTACCTAAAAGATAAAGTTTTACAAATGAACGCAATTGACATAGAAAACTGAAAAAATTGTATTATTGAAGAAATACGATTACTACAGAATACTAAGAAATGTTCATAGTGAATATATAAATCGTCTAGGTTATTGTCAATGAACTAATAGAAGGTAATTTCAAAATTTAATAAAATGATAAATTAACTTCTCCTTTTCGAGTTTTAACTGTCGAAAAGTCCAAAAGTGTGCCAAAAATTGGAGATCACTGAAAATCAAGGTTGATTGTAGCACAGCTTCAAGATGTTTAATCAATTTTTCAAAAAAAAAAAAACCAAATGAGTTTATTCTTTTTCGTTCTCATTGTATATGTAGTATCTCTATTCATTAGTTTGGTTTTTGGTAGAGATTGGCAGACCTTTCGCCTAAATCTCATTGGTTAAACATCAACTGTTAAGCTGCAACAGAAAAATTACACATCCACTTCGAAAGTACCAATGCAAGTGCATATCTACATAGGTTGAACAACATATTTACAGGTTACAGTAATAACATGCAGAAAGCTTTTAGTGATATGAAACATAATTTCTATTTTTCTTTAAACCGAATGTTAGATATACGCCAAGCGAAATTAAATAATATTTTAATAGTTAATAAAAGGGGAAATACAAGAAATATTTGTTTGACCCTGACCATTCAATGCAAAAAGTGATAAATTTAGAATAAATATTAATATATCATCAATCATTTAAATTTAATTTCAATAGCCATTTTGATGATGATTTGGTTAAATTTTATTAAACTTACAGGGTGATTTAGATGATTTTACTATTTCTAATTCAGGTGTATTTAAAGATCCAAATCAACGTAAACTGTAACAGCTTGTTTCTTGAAATACACGGCAATTAAATATGGATTTTAATCAAGTGAACATCAGTTCAATCACTTACTATTTTTAATTTTGAGTAGAAGGATTCGAGGTATTCTTTTTGGCTTTATGTGCCTATTAATTGTAATATAATAATCAATAAACTTTTTTTAGAAACCATCCTGTAAAGCAACAAATGGAATTAAGCCTCCTTCCTACTACTATGAAGAAAGTGAAGATACTGACACATATTTTGCGCAAAATAGAATTGAGATTCCTGAGACAGAAAAAGTAAGTATTTAAAAAACTTTTGTGACAGAAACATTAAATTCAATATTTTCAGTGCGTCATCAAATTGAATTTTTCGCATATGATTTTAAATTTGTGCTTTGTAAAAGCAAGTTTTGATAGAAAGCTGCAAAATCGAAATCCGACTTACTGGATCTGTTATTTTGATTTTTTTCAATATAAGTTTAGATTTGACTTATAAAATCAGAAAACTATGAAATAGAAAGTTTAATTAACATAGCGATTCACAAAATGATATAGTTAGAGATATAACATTATAAATTCATTGTGAATCAAAATTACAAAAAATTTTCTTTCGGAAAAGTAGCGATATTGATAATAAGAAAAATGATTCGAGGAATCATAATTATTGTGGCGTTAATACTAACCTCCTAGAGTTCACCGTAATGCGGCACGTGAGGATACATTAGTAAACAATATTACTTTGGCGAAAAATAAGTTCTCAGGTTATTATGGGAAATGAGATTTATAAAATAAAGGATTTCTCAAGTTAATTTAATTCAAGAAATCAATAATTTTATTAGTTGGGAGAATAAATATAATTAAATATAATTTATTGGTAATCATGATCCATAAAAACAACAATGATATTGTTACGATTTTGTCTGTTTAAAATCGCTCCATGGGTTAGCAGAATAAAACACTACACCTTTCACTAATACTTCCAATACTTATATTAACAACAAATTCTCAACTCTCCTATTACTAATACTTAATCTTCACTATTCGAATACCACTATACAACTCTTTACAACTATACAACTAACTCTAAAACTAATATCCTATCCCTATTTATAAACTAATAGTAGTTACCAGATTAACATGAAATACGCTAGCGTAAAATTCGAGAACAAACTAGAAATATGACTCATCGGTACACTATTCCTATTGACGCATCGGAATATTTGTATACAAGGGAGTATTAATAAGTTTTTCTAGTCGTTCGTAACAATAATAAGAATATTAATCTATAATAAAGTAATCGAGTCTAATTCGTATTCAGAAATATATGGTTCCTAAATATCGAAGAAAGAAAATTAGTTAAGGCAAACTCAGTATTATCAAGAAAAGTCGTATTTCGTGAAGCTCAAGGAGATTCTTAGAGATATTTGAGGTAAGATTACATAATATGCTGACATAAGGTAGGTTATGGGAAAAAATTCCAGCTTTTTTAGCTTAAATAAAAATAGTTATTAAATTTTATCAAAAGGCTATGATGGATGGAGAAAGATTGTCAAATAGGTAAGTTTGCAAAGAAATAATAACAAAGCTGAAGTAGTGCAACAGGAAACCAACAACTGTACAAAAGGGAAAACCTTCGATATGCTCGTGCTGAGTTTTTCAAGAACACTTCTGTGCTCCAACATTGGTTAAAAAGCAAATTTTTTTAACTTGATTTATATAAAATTGAGGGCTTGGTGCTTAGAGGAATTGGCAAATGGAAGCTTTTTAGGACATAAATTATTTAAGGCTTAAAAATTTTCTGCTTCTGAAAACATATCTTAAAGCGGTGGGATTAAAAGGCATAATTTAAGCTACAAATTTTAGCAAATTTGACTGGATAAAAACTAAAAAAATATAATTATTTAAGTTTTTATAAAATATCATAATTATTCTTTTATTTAGGGTGGCTTTAGTTTTCGAAAATTATGGGCTTTTACTGGTCCTGGATTCCTCATGTCTATAGCCTACTTGGACCCCGGAAATATAGAAAGTGATTTGCAATCGGGAGCAATAGGCAGATACAGATTACTATGGGTATTATTTGGAGCTACAATTTTAGGATTTGTCATGCAAAGTCTTGCAACCAAACTAGGTAAGACATTTTCATCTTAATTCTGTGGTATATAGAAATAATTTAATTTCTCCAAGTTCTCTGAACTCAATGGTTTCCGAGTTTTGTTCTAAAAGAAAGAAATACATTTTAAACTTTCTCGATCTGGACTAATAAGTATTTGTTATCAGTGGCCTTAACCAAGGAATTTCCCCGTTAAAGTAGTATATCGTCAGAAGTTGTATAAATGCTGAATAACTTGACAATATTTTTATTTATATATGGATTGATAAATAATGCGAGGTCTTTTATTTCTTGGTACTGCAATCACTTATTATTACTTAATTACTTAGGTAGTTATGTTAATTTCCATTCATAGAAAAATCCACAGTTTCTGAGTCAGCTAGCTCTTATTGTCGTGGCAATTATCTATGAGCGGAGTTTTTGTGATACACTTGCCACAAAATACAAAAACAGCACTTCCTGAAGTTACTTTTACCGAAAATTTAAATTTAAAGGGTACCTAAAAACTGAAAAAAAAATGGTAACTCCGGGAAGACAGTTTCTACAGATAGACTCGTCAGATTATCAAAAATATTACACCAGATAATTGTATTAAATTATGAAATTTACTTTAATAAAAGTACTCGTGAGCTATAGTTAAAAATAATAGAGCAAATATGACAGTTTGTCAAGAAAAATTGTAATTTTCTTTATAATACGTTTCTATACTTTGTTATAAATTCAAATAATACAGCTACTTATCTGGTTGTGTGTACTTGCTAACGGGTTGCAGTCACTAAAAGATGGTTTCGGCTAATTGAATAATTGAAAACTGGACTGCTCACGGATGTTGTAATCTCTCCCTTGTGAGTAGTTTGATATATGTGGCTAAAAGGGAATATAATGCAACACTTTCGCCAGCTTGAATAGTTGGTTTCGAAGAAATACGCATTATTTCTGTTTGGGAAGGCAAATCTTCAGTAACATGGAATGTTCCTTTCATAAAACAAGGAACAAAAATTGTCATCATGCTTCACAAACTAGGAGAATAGCTTGCAGAAACTGAAGTAAAGTTTGAGTAAATTATTTGAAGGCTTTAAATGCTGGAAAAAACTTAAAATCATTTTAAAAATTTGTATATGGTTTAAAAACTCCTTGTATTGTGAAAAAGCTGTTTTTTGATTGATAAGACTATTTTATGATTGGAAAAGCTGTTATATGATTGAAAAAGCTATTTTATGGTTGAAAAAACTGATTCATGTTCAAAAGCTCTCTTTTTAAGAACGTATGAAGTACGTATCAGAGTAATAATTTACTTTATTGAACTCAACAATTATAATGAAAAATATAGAAAATTTTGGTGCAGATTAATAAAGTTAAATACTAAGACATACAGAAGATCTATAATTTCATTCTATTTACAATTCTACACTCTTCTTGTTCGACAAAGAAAATGAGAGAATTCGCCAAAAATCAATACTAAACTTGTGGAAATGCAGAGTCCAAGAGATTTTTTAAAACCAAGTCCTAATTATTAGAAAAATATTCGACACGACGTATCCGTCAAATTCAATATTATTCACTCAAAGCTGCAACAAAAACAGTCAATTCTTAGATACGAGAATCGACAGAGGATACCTATATAGAATTCTGGCTTAACTGCGAATTGTGTTAAAACCTATGCCTATAGATGGCGATATGCATACGATCTCTTGCGAAATTCCAAATTTAAATGGAACAGGCGTAAAAGTCAAAAAGACCCTATTACAGTACATACACCGATTATATGGTATCCGTTTCTTATGGCATTATTTAAATTAATACAACACGCTTATCGGTACTTCAGTTTGAGAATAAAGTTACCGACAATAAAGAAATGTTTGAGTTTCTAGTTATCTAAATAATTATGTTATTTTTAACATGTAAATAACATCTAACAATATTTATATACTCCTTTTGTTGATATTAATCATAAACTTCACATTTTTAATAATTTTTTACACTTAAAAATACTCGCAAGGGTCGTGACGAACAAAAAAACTGAAAGCAAAATTAAACAAAAATATTTGTGTCCATCAAACATGAAAAGGAACCCTCCCTCACCGACCATAAAAAAATTTCAAACCAATTTATTGTTGTTAACTTAGAAAATGTGAAGTACTTAGGGTGTAATGTAGGTCCTCCAAAGATATTGAAGAAATGCTCAGTAAAATAAATGAGAATTTAAATTATTTTTAGGAGTGGTAACCGGTCTACATTTAGCGGAAATGTGTTACAGGCAGTATAAAAAATTACCAAGACTGATACTATGGATTATGGTTGAGATTGCCGTTATAGGATCGGATATGCAGGAAGTAATAGGAACTTCGATTGCTATTTATATGCTTTCTAATAAAATGTAAGTAACAGTTCATAGTAGATAAGAAAAGTAGAAATATTGACCTAAATATCAGACATATGCTCTTACCATTCTTAAAAAAAAAGATCATCATAATATTACATTAAGTCAAGCTAATATTATATTAATTGTAGAATATTAGCAGACGATATTGAAACAAAGGTATCAAATTACTCTTCGTAATAAGCTAAAGAATTAATTACCAATACAGACTATGGAATCACGAAATATAAATTCTTTTACGAGTTAAAAGTATTTGAAAGAAGTAAAAATTCTGTGGAGTATCCGATTATTTTCCCACTTTATGTCTAAGCTAATATTTATATACTACAGCTTTATGCTTGGAAAACTATATTGACCAAGTTATCTTCTGCTAAAAAGAACGCAGACAAAATAGTTTTATATTATTGGTTAATTGGAAAAGAGAATAACTACAAAAATCCGAATCACTATATAGTGTTAAATAAGGTGGGGAATTTCTGTCTGTCGTGTATATCTGTATGTCTCGGTTGATTTAGGAAACTACTGAATAAATTTTAATTTATTTTTTTTTAATTAGTTAGGTTGTTCTCCGAAGAGCGGTAGAACGGTTTGGTGTAGAATACATCCATTTATATCGTAAAGTAGCGGAGAAATGGTGATGGTTTTAAATAAGTCGAGGGTCCGGAGGCGTTTTTGTCTAACACCTTCGAGCAAGCGTAAGCCAAGAAGCACAAGCTGCTCGAAGGCTTACGTTGACAAAACCTTTATAGATACATACATTTGCGTAAATTTCAAAAAATCATATAACTTGAAATCATTGTGATTGTCGGGCTTGTATTGTCTTTATTTTTGTTTTTTATACCACGTTTCGATTACGTTTTATCTCTCATCATTCTAGAATCTTGTTCCCTTCTACCTTTAATAAACGATATTATAATAATGAAGTAAAATATATTAAGCAAAATAAAAAAGCACTTCTCTCCTATAATATATCTGCCGAATGAATAAACTTTCATTTACTCTATACAGCTACTTTTTTAAATTTGGCAGTATTAGCGGAGCTACGTCAGTGTTGCGGGTTTCGGTGTAGTAGTAGGTTATTTGTGATAACCTGCAATAGACAGGCCATTTAAAGGTGGCCCTCGAACATGGGTTTTTATTTAATATCTTTGAAACTGCTCGAGAAATGTGTTGAGTACAATAGACCAGTGATGCTTGTCTTTGTTGATTTCGAGAATAAATCAGCGGAAACCTTTAAAGGCAAGCAAATGTCGCCTTGATCATCGATACTCCGCAATTATCAAAAACATATATGAGAATGCCACGGCAAATGTCAGAACATCGTCAAATCAATTCACAGATAAATTTAATATCGCTCAAGGGATACGGAAAGGTGACACACTCTCCCCAAAATTGTTTTTTGCATTGCTAGAGAGTATGTTGAAAAAGACAAACTGGGATTCAACAGGAATCATCACCGATGGCGAATTGATAAATCCATCCATAACGCAAGAAGTAGAAGGTATACCTCTCTGAAGCAAAAGTTGATGATATCTATTCCTAAACGGCACTTTAAGTTCTTCGTAAGTACGTATTCCCATCAGTTCTTTCGTAGGCCCCCACTTACACCTCATGCACCCAAATTTTTTTATTCATTGACATGGACCACTTGTAGGTCGCAGTCAGACCCTGAAGGTTTATATTTGCCACTTTAGGAATCAATGAGAAAAGAGTCTATTTTAAATATAAATATTTAAGAATAAAATATACTCTTTTCTTTCGAGAGAGTAGGCGGGATTCCGAACAGGCTATGGGACAAATGACCATCTTCTGACCGTCAGAGTTCTTATCGAGAAACATATTGAGTACAATAGACCAGTGATACTTGTCTTCGTTGATTTCGAGAAGGCCTTTGATTCAATAAATCAGCAGAAACTTCTAAAGGCATTAAGCGAATGTCGCATCGATCATCGATACTCCGCAATTCTCAAAAACTTATATGAGAATGCTACGGCAAATGTCAGAACATCGGCAAATCAATGCACAGATAGATTTAATATCGCTCGAGGGGTAAGACAAAATGACACACTCTCCCCAAAATTGTTTGTTGCATTGCTAGAGAGTGTGTTGAAAAAGATAAACTGGGATTCAACAGGAATCAACATCGAGAGCGAATTGATAAATCACCTCTGTTTTGCAGACGATATTGTGTTAATAACAGACAACATACAGGAAGCATAAAAAATGCTGGATTTGCTAAACGATGCCTCAGAAAAAGTCCGAATGAAAATTAATTTATCAAAGGCACAATACATGACAAATCTAGTAATGAGTAGTCCTTTAAACATCAATAACATAAATCTAGAACAAGTGCGTATATATACATATAACTTAGATATATATTCAGATCTAATCTTCCTATATGCTTGAAAAGAAAAAGTCTTTAACCAGTGTGTCTTGCGTGTTCTCACGTATGGATCTGAGAAACTTACTTTGACAAAAAAGAACATTAGAGAATACATGCTACGCAACGGAAAATGGAACGGTCAATGTTGAGAGTCACTCTTAGGGATAGAATACCATATCACATCATAAGAAACCGAACAGGAGTAAGAGACGCGGTGAAATATATCATATATCTTAAATTGAACTGGGCAGGATATGTGGCTAGGATGACTGATGGACGGTCGACAAAGAGGCTTGTGGAATGGAGGCCAAGACCTGAGGCCTATAGAAGTAGAGAACGACCTCCTAGAGAAGGGTGGAACTAAGGGAGGCTTTCGTTCAGCCGTGGACAGGATAAGCTATATGATGATGATAATGCTCGAAGGACATATTTTTTTCTAAGTGTGAATGGCAAATTTAGTCAGGAGCGTTCCGAGAGGGGAGATCTGGTTTATCTATCCCTATTTTTTTACCAGATACTTTCTTAAAAATTCACCTAGTAATCATGATTCTGCAAAACTAATTATATAAAAAAGATATTCAAGTAAAAAATTACTACACTTCTAGTTTAGGAGAAAACCGCTTTAATTAGATCAATACATTTGCATTGTTTAAACTAAACATCAGACTAGGCTTATGATGGCTATAAAATTGCAGCAAAAAAAATCAAGTGGCCTATAGTTAATGTCAAAACGATCAAGAATCATAAGATATTATGTTCGACGGCCACGTTTAAATGGCCGTAGCTGCCTTGTGACGCATTAGCAGACCTATATGAATATGAAACTTCTTTTAAGTTTCCATATGTAGAATCTTCCTTCAAAGTCTAAAAATGAATTTTCGTTCACCCTGGTTATAGTTGATCAGCTCGTGATTAAAGGAGCCAAAAAAGTTTTGGAGAATTAAATAGGTATAATATATGCGAACTCTCCGCGAAAGCTGCTATAGTAGTAAAACTGCTGGTTTTTCTGAAAAACGAAGCTAAAAATTGAATTTGTCAAGACCGAGAACACAGAGAACAAAGTTACAAAAATTTTTGTATCACAAAATTTTTGATTTTAAATTTTCCTCAAAACAGGTATATTTAGTAATTGGTGCAGAAAATGAAAAAATATTGGTTTAATGAGCTGTTTGTAGATTTTTCAACATCGTCAATTTTATCTACCCGCGAAAATGGCGATATTTAGATCATTAATCAGTTACATGTAGACATTTTTCTGTAAAATATAATACAAAATTCAATAAACAATACAATCTAAGCAGACTAAAAGAGACTATAATAACTTATTTAGGGTAATAAAACAGGGAGAATATGATTTAGGATTTAGAGTTCCAGATAAGAAAACTAAGGTCATCTGAAATGAGGTTATCGGTAAAACAAAACATAACAATGACCTTTGTATTAAAGATGATTCCAGTAAATTTGCAGATCAGTATAAATACTTATTATCTATTATTTGTGAATTATTGAACAAGTTAGATAAAAATACCTTTAATTGTAAAGTTTTTCCTAATGGGAAATCACTTCTTTTGAGACCGATAACTTTAATAGAAATGTGTGAATTTGCTAATAAAATAAAAAAACAAGCACACTAGTGGAATGATCGACGTATAAATATGTATTATAAAAATTAAAAGTACCACAAATCACAAGAGTGTTTTGCTTTTTAATAAACAATTCCTTCAAACACAGCAATTCTCCGAATCAACTTAAAATACCAGTAATAAAGCCGCTACGTGAAAAACATGACTGAACTAATTGAAAATTATGGTCCCATAAGCACTTTGTCGAGTTTCTCAAAATTGTTTTAACTGGTCTTGTGCAAAAGATTAGTGAATTGAATTTTATTTGAATGCCATCAACAAGGGTATGCAGAGGCACATTCATTCAAAGAGCTATTTTTCAGTTATTTCAATTTATTAAAGCAATTTTGAGGCATCTGAGGATAGACGGCTTGGCATTTGGCTTTTGTTTGGTCTATTAAAAGCCTATTGTCGCATAAATAAGGAGTTACCTGTTGAGAAGTTCTATTTATATGGTATAGGGAAATGCACTGAGACTGTTTTAGTAATATTTGTCGGGAAGGAAACCAAGAGTTAAATAATATAATAAAAAATGGAAAACACATATGTTACATTAGGGAAAGTAAACCTGGAATTGCTCAAGGCGGTATTACTATTTATTATAAATAATTTATATAACGTGTTAAGTAGATGATACAAACCTAACTGTGGGCTTAAGTCGACCTTTAAGACTAAAATGGTTCATTAGAAATAAATTTGTTCTAAATCAAGAAACACTAGTGTAATTATGTTCAGAATAAGACTTTCTAAAACTCTAAAACCCTAAAACCCCCAATGATAACTATAGTAAATGATAATAGGGTGGAAATTATAAAATATCTTGGTTCAACAACAAATGAATTTTTATTCTGCTCTTCTTCTTCGAATGTTTGTTAAAGTATGGAATTGCTTTTTGGGGAAGAAATGAACTGATTGAAAAGGTACTTCTTACTTAAGGGGGAGCTGTAAGATTAATTAAAAAATGCAGTTTGTAGAAAGTTGTAGAGGAGCCTTTAGAAATATGGACATCTTAACTACTTGTGCTGTGTATATACTTCGAATCTTTTATATTCATTTTTCCACATATAGATAGCTTCGAAGTGCAGATATTCATAATTATAATGCAAGGACCTTAAATGTCAACTATACTATTTTTTGATTTACTTTAACTGACAGGAGCCCATATTATATAGGTCTGAAACTATTTAATTATTTACTAAATTATATGCAATATAGGTGTGTTCCAGAAGTATTCAACCTGCTTTTATAATGTCGCCCAATGATTTTTGAGCAACCTCTATAAGGTAAGAGCGTAACTTGAAATTTAAAAAAAAATAGAAAAATTTTAGAAAATGACTTGAATTGTAGAAAAAACACAACATTATAAAACTTTGCTTGCCTTCATACGATTCCGACGTAGCCCCCTGCGACTTTTGGCTACTCCAAAAATTGAAAATTCCACTCAAAGGACACTGGTTCGATGACATACCGACAATTAAAATAAAAGAGGTAAGTACACTCAAGGCCATTCCAAAAATTGTCCTCGCAAACTGCTTCACGATGCGGAAATTGATGTGAGCGTGTTGCTCATCGAATGGGGATTACTTTGACATAATTGTATAAGAGCTGTTTTCTTTGATTTGATGAAAAAAATATATCGTCACTGAATCTTTTATTAAAATAAATATAGACAATGAAGATTTATCATGTGTGCAATTTTTTGAGTGGTTTAAGCGTTTCCAAGTTGGCCCAGAAGACGTTAAAGATGAAATCAAGGTTTAAAGCTATGATAATTGTGTTTTTTGAGATTTGTGGGATTGTGTAACTTCACTGGGTTCCTGATGGTCAAATAATTAATCTTCATTATTATCATGAGGTTCTTGCTCAAATTCGTGAAATAATAAAAAAAAGTCACTCGAATTGTGGAAGAACAAGTCATAGGTTCTCTATTAAGACAACGTGGCGGTTCATTTGGCATTGTCTGTGGAGACATTTTTAGTCACAGTATCCCAGTGTTAAACCATTCGCCTTATTCATCTGACCTTACACCCTGTAACCTTTATCTATTTCCAAGGTCAAAGCTGCATTATAAGAAATAAGATTACATTCCGTTGAAGCTGTGGAAGAAACAGCGGCGGACTTCATTAAGAAGTTCACAGAAAAAGACTTCTAGCACTGTTTCACACAATGGAAAATTTGCTTCGGGCATTGTAGAGATAGACGAGGAGTGTATATTGAATGTCGTAATAACTAAAAATGTATAAATTTAAAACAAAATGTTTTACAGCAATTGTTTCGTTATTCTATAGCCACATCTCGTATCAACGCAGGTCGAATATTTTTGGGACACACCCCGTATATCAATTAAAAAGGTGTTTAAAAATTCTGCCAAACAATAATAACTAACACTTAATGAATTCTATGATAGATATTTATAACATGGTGGCGTAGTCCTATGACGACATTACTTTAACGATGTAGTATATTTTTCTGTAATGTAACACAATTTGAAATAAAGTTTGTTGCTGTTTCTGTTATTGTTATAAGCATTTTCGTTATTTACCAATCGATAAATATAATTTTGATCTTTTGAACTTGATGTTTTAAGTAACTATCTTACCTAATAGAAAATTACGAGCAGTTAAAGATAACATGAACTTTCTGCTAAATAAGCTATAGCAGGAAAATCAATGTGTTTTCCGGAAAACGCGGACCAGTATCAGGTTTGTCACAGCTGAAAATATATCAAAGAAATAGGAAACTAACACTTTGTGAAGATTTTTTTTCTTATTTTTATGTTACTTATTCACCCATCTCTGCTCACATCACTGCTGCAAAAAATCCTTGCTGTGTCTATGCAGCCACATTTATTAAACTAAGTTATGTGAAAAAGTATTTTATAATAACGAACGAAATATGACAAATTGTTTATAATTGTTCATTTATTCATATAATAATATCTATAATATCTGACAAGAAAATATGTTGAAAATTTTATTATTTAACATTTATTTCATTAATTATTCAAAATTTTCATAATTTCATAAATTATAATAAAGGTAAATTAACATCAATTAATTATAATAAATGCATTAATATGTAAATGTTATTTGATTACTGTACTGTTTTAATAAATTTAAAATAACCCAGTAGTAGCTCGTTGGGTAACACTTAATACACATAAAAATATTAAAAAATCATTTAAGTCTTTTTGCGTATCAATATAGAAATATTTCTTAGTCAGCTAATTCTCTTTATGGTTTCCTTCATGGATCGGTACTAAACATTTTTTAGTCTTAA
Source organism: Diaprepes abbreviatus (assembly GCA_034092305.1). NCBI lineage: Eukaryota > Metazoa > Arthropoda > Insecta > Coleoptera > Curculionidae > Diaprepes > Diaprepes abbreviatus. Next base: position 6,736,372 of record JASJET010000210.1, on the reverse strand, counting down.
CGAGGCATCTCAAGAAACAACCTAGAGAAGAGTATCCCGTTGTCGGGAATTACCTTTAAGATGTTATATGTTACTACCGGTAAGATGCCAAACTTAAATTTAAAAGTAAATACAAATGGCAATTTCACGGATAACAAATTTTTGAATACAAGCGATCTTGTTGGTCTAAGTTGTTTAACTAAAGAAATGTATTTTTAAGCAAATCGATAAAGTCTGAAAATTAAATTTCTAACTTAGTTGATGACATACGTATTGGTATGACTTTTTGTATTGACGTGTTATTGTATGTTTGTCTTTTAGAATACCATTATGGGGCGGCTGCCTGATTACAATAGTCGACACATTTACGTTTTTATTTTTGGATAAATATGGGTTACGAAAGTTGGAAGTATTTTTTGCAATGCTTATTGGAATCATGGGACTTACTTTTGGATATGAATATGTTATTTCTGGTCCAGGTTCGAAAGATGTGCTCATAGGACTATTTTATCCTTGGTTAGTATGCAGTTTATAGAAATACTAGAAGCTTTTGTTGTTAATTTCTTAATGAGATTCTAGACTTTGATTGTATTGTGTACTGTAAACGTATGAAGTTAGTTTTCATTTAATAGTGATAGAATGTAAACAAGTAGTTAATAAATAATTTATGAAGGGTGGTATTATTATTAGAATCTAGTAAGTGAATATAGATGAAAATCGTACAACGTCAGTGGTGAGGATTATACCGTATTTCTAGAAAATTATATTTGTAAACCAGAATAGATAGAGGAAAACTGACTTCACTGTTGGATTTTCTATCAAGTAAGAAGATGAGAATAATTTTCAACAAAGTTTTAAAACATTCTATTTGTAAATTAGAAGAGATAGCGAAGTTGGCCATCAACTTTAAATCAAGAAAGACGTCTAGAAGCGAGTTTTCAACTTCTAGGACTTTCTACGGTAAATATTAGATAATAAACAGCCAAAATGGAACAAATAAATAAAATATTGGCCGATTTTAAGGAACGTATAAAATAACGTTACCAAAAAGAAGAAAAGCGACGCCTCAGAAAAAAACAAGAAGACGAACATTGCCAAAAAGAGGAACAGCAAGAAAAACAACGTCGCCCTAAAGACAAACAAGAAGAAGAAGAAGAACATAGCCAAATAGAAGAACGTCACCAGAAGAAGAACAACTTTTAAAAGAAAAACAAGAATAAGAAGAAGCACGTTGTCAAAAAGAAGGAGAAGAAGAAGGACGGTGCATTAAAGAGAAACAAGAGGAGGAAGAATGCCGTCAAAAAGATGAAGATAAACTTTGCAAACGGAAATCAAGAGGTCATTGTAGAATAACAGTAAAAATTCGATCAAATTATACGGGGACAAATGCAAAAGTTTAAGAAAGTGATAGGCGAAGTGTGAAAAGACATGGGAGAAGTGCGACAAGAAATCAAAGAAATTATATACAAGAAAGTAAATAATATCGAATAAATTTTGCTACAAGAATTGAATATAGAATCTATAAAGAGAGCAATGCACAAAATGAATAGGCATGGACTTTCTGGCAAAGTAATAACTATCAAACAGAATATCAAACCCCCACCATAAGACTCTGAAATATTTTCGAAAATGTACAAATACCGATTTGAAGCTGCCGCTACTACAAATAACTGAAACTGTGAAGAGATATCTACCGAATTTTAGCATTCTAGCATTGGAGTTATCGCAAACAATACCTGGAACCCAATAAAAAAACGATGAAATCCTTAGTGGTGCATTGGAAAGAACATCAATATTGGTGCTGGTTATACGAACCACAATTCAAGTCAAGACATCACAAAAATGAAGAAAGTTTGCAAGAATATGAAAGATATCCGACGTCTTGTTCACTTGATTTACCTACGAGCTACGGAAGAATTTAAAGAAAAACTTTAGATTCAGTATTTTACTGAATCCAAGATCCAAAAATACAGGGTATCTTGCGTATAAGTTAGTTTAGTTGTTTATAGTGAAGCGTTGGATAGGACTTTGGAAATAGAAGCAGCCTACAATATGTAGGGCCAAAAATAAAAGCTGTTCCCATAGAGGAAAACAAGGATTCATCGAAATAAAAAACGGAGAAAATGTTATCTGGAATTGTTAAGAAACTAAACACAGGAAATGACAGTTCACGTTAGAGAAGAACCCAGAGAGAGAAAGTGCTATAGATGATGAGATGAAAATGTACTGTTGGGTGCAATTAAGGTTTTATTCACCATTTAGAGACTGCACAGAAGGAAACGGAAAACTTCAATTAATCAATATTAAGGAGCGAGTGTTGATCAATATAGAGCACACTTCCAAAATTATTTATGTTCGTAGACTAGGAAGGACCGCCGATAGTTTTGTAATTGAAGGAAAAGTTAATGCTACACCTATTATCATAACTGTTGACACTGGTGCAGCATTATCTTTGATAAAGAGAAACCTTGTTAATAAATTAAAAATCCTACCATTGTCCCATAAAGTAATGTTGGGAAATCTAACAGGAAAAAACAGCAAATTGGGGAAATGCAAGTGGAGCTTCAACTTAGAGTCAACATGGATTTTCCTTCGATAACAAGCTTAATATTCTAAAGTTTTGCACTGAAGAATCTATTTTGTCAAAGAACCGTAATACCGAACTAATCAGAGTCATTGCCGAACCAAAGTTGGGAACTTGATAGTCCTGTGACACCAAGTCTGGTTCCTCAACTGATGGAAGTATGGAGAATAAATATCGGGTGGAAAACGCATTGATCTGGCCACATACAGAATGAAGACAATGTATCCCATCAAGCCAAATGCAGCAGGCATTCAGAACTGTGACAAAATTTGGTTATGGAATCCATAGAGGAAGAAAAACAAATCACCTAAGTTGATACCAGTATATGGAAAACCTTATACTGTTCTGAAGTAAATCAATGACGTCGTATATAGAAGAGAATATTGAAGCTGGTCGGGACGATCAGAACTAGAAGAAGGGCGGTGAAACGAAGACTATCTGAATATGACCTTGTTCTTTATGGAAATACTATCTAGAAGCTCTTGTTAGTTATTTTTCTAGTCATATTCTAGATTTTTATTCTAGTATGTACTATAGGTGTATATAAGTAAGTAACGTATGAGCAGGAAGTCAGTTGTAATGTAATAGTGATAAAGTGTAAACAAGCTGTTTATAAAGAATTAGTGAAAAGTGGTGTTATTATTCGTATCCAGTGAGCGAAATAGAGTAATCGTAACAATATCAACAGTAGAACGGCTACTACATAAACGACTGAAAAGTGAAAAATGTTTAAAAATAGATCATTTTTACGGTTTTTGATTACTGTTTTGTTTGTAACGAGATGATGTTTTACTAAACTATTATAATTGTTATTTCAGGTGTAAAGACTGTGATAATAAGGTCCTCCTTCAAGCAGTAGGAGTTATAGGAGCAGTAATAATGCCCCATAATTTATATTTACATTCAGCATTAGTTAAATCGAGAAACATCGACAGGAAGAAACCCGAAAAAATCAAGGAGGCTAAACTATATTACGCAATTGAAAGTGCTGGGGCTCTTTTTATTAGTTTAATTATAAATATTTTTGTAGTTTCGGTTTTTGCTTTTGGGTTGTTTAACAGGACAAATAATGATTTGGTAAGTCTATAAATCATCAATATATATATATATATATATATATATATATATATATATATATATATTTATATAAAGGGTGTTTTTTATAGAGGTATGGAACTTTTAAATGGAATAAAACAAAGATGAATTTTTTAAATTGACATGAAATTTACTTTATTCGAAAGATAACCTTCTGGCATTATAATTTAAATATGACTTCTGGCATATGACCGCCACTGCTGGCTTGGACGTAGTCTAATCTGGAGGTCCAATTTTCGATGACTTTTTCCAACATTTGTGGCCGTATATCGGCAATAACGCGGCGAATGTTGTCCTCCAAGTGATCAATCGTTTCGGGCTTATCGGCGTAGACTAGCGACTTCACATATCCCCACAGAAAATAGTCTAGCGGCGTTAAGTCGCACGATCTTGGACGCCAATTTACGTGTCCGAAACGTGAAACTATGCGGTTATCAAACGTTTCCTTTAATAAATCAATTGTGGCACGAGCTGTGTTACATGTTGCGTCGTCTTGTTGAAACCACAGCTCCTGCACATCATGGTTGTTCAATTGATGAACGAAAAAGTTAGTAATCATGGCTCTATAGCGGTCACCATTGACTGTAACGTTCTGACCAGCATCGTTTTTAAAGAAGTACGGACCAATGATTCCACCAGCCCATAAAGCACACCAAACAGTCAGTTTTTCTGGATGTAACGGTGTCTCAACATACACTTGAGTATTATCATCACTCGAAATAAGGCAGTTTTGTTTTTTGACGTATCCATTCAAACAAAAGTGAACTTCATCGCTAAACAAAATTCGCTTATGAAAATCGGGATCAACGGCAATCTTGTTTTGGGCCCATTCACCGAATCTACGCCTTGCTAGGTGATCGTGTGGCTTCAATTTTTACACGAGTTGGATTTTGTAAGCACACAAACTAAGATCTTTCCGCAAAATCTTCCATAAAGTGAATGGACACATATCCAATTCCTGTGCACGATGGCGGATAGACTGATTCGGGTCTTCCTCTACGCTACGCTCTATAGCAGCAATGACTTCTTCTGTACGCACTGTACGACGTCTCTGTGGATGCGTATTATCATTTAGAGTAGACGTGGTGCGAAAACGTTCCTTAGTTAATCGAATTAATTGCTCTGATGGACGATTATGTTGACCGTAAAATGGACGTAATGCGCGATACGTATTTCGAACAGAACCATGATTTTCAAAATAAATTTGCACAATTTGGAAGCGTTGCTCAGGCGTCAGTCTATTCATGTTGAAATGCCAAACCAAACTAAACATAAATCACTTGACAGCTGACAAAATGGCCGCTAGTTAAAAAAGTGTTGCCAACTTAAAGTTCTATACCTCTATGAAAAACACCCTTTATATATATATATATATATATATATATATATATATATATATATATATACATATATATATATATATATATATATATATATATATATATATATATATATATATATATATATATATATATATAGGTTATTATAAAAATAATTTAGCAGTGTTTGAAATTATTTTATGCAAACTATTTTTTAATGATCTAACTCTGGATCTGTCATCTTAGGGTCTGCGAGGGCCCACTAGACATATCATCTTTTAATTTTTGTTGAAAATGAGTTATTGATTTATTTTTTTAGTTGTCAACCTGTCGTAATACAAGCAGTTCTATGTTTGAAAAAGCAAAAGAAGTTTTCCCAGTAAGTAACCAAAAACATTGTTACATAGATGTTATATCGATATTAAAAAGGAAGTATGTTAATGTAATGTGCTTATATATAAAAAAAATATTAGTGCAATGTATTTATATTACAGAGAAAATACGTTAGTCATGTATTTTTAGGCGGACAATGAGATAGTTGATGCCGACATTTATAGAGGTGGTATATTCCTGGGATGTACTTATGGTGTTGTAGCCATGTATATCTGGGCAGTAGGTATACTTGCAGCAGGACAAAGTTCAACGATGACAGGAACTTATGCAGGACAGTTTGCCATGGAAGGTAAATTTTATTTAGACGAACTCATTTTTATAGATTATATATCGCAGATAACTCATTGGACTATCAATATATCATATTTTCCGAGTCTGATGCGGATGGGAGGTAGACAAGTTTTTGTGTTGATTCTGCCCATATTTCCTGGGCTGATATATTATTTTTAGTTTTATAGTTTTTTAAGACAAATACGAAAAAGTTTGTTGGTGTCAAATAGAAACGTAAAGTCAACTAAATATTTTTTTTTGTTTCTAGGATTCCTTAACCTCAAATGGCCTAAATGGAAACGAGTTCTTTTTACAAGAAGTATAGCCATGGTACCGACATTTTGTATAGCCTTTTTTAGTACTCTAACAGAGCTAACATCTTTAAATGATTTTTTAAATGCTGTCATGAGTTTGCAGTTACCTTTTGCTTTAATTCCCACAATTGCCTTTACAAGTAATCCAAGGATTATGGGAGAATTTGTTAATGGATTGTAAGTATTTTTTCCCGTAACATTTGGTTTATCCGCAAAAGAAAAAACTATTAACAGTATGAAGAATGGAGTTGAAATTCTAATAAAACTCTGAAAATTCAGTCAAATGAGAAATTGCCTCTCAATAATTTGTATTATGCAATAAAAAGGTTTAAACATCCATAATCACTAGGGAACCGTATAATTATCATGCTCGTACGTTCACCCATTCGTGAGTCTGTATGACATAGCTTTGTAACGTCAATTTTTTTTCTTTAGCTGTGAAATTTTTGGAAGCACATGCTATCAACTAACTCAAATACAAATGTGAAGCGAAATTGCTAAAAAAATTAAGATATCTCACCGTATGGGGAAATTTGGTGTGAATTTTTTTTACTTACTTCATCCAGTCAGGTATTGTTGAATATGTCTTCGAAAATGCAATTAGATTTGTTTTAAAACTCTTTTTATTTATTTGCTTCAGTCACGAAATGAGAGCTTCTAAAATTATTTACAATATGCTCTGTAGATTTTAGAAATCCAAAACATTGGAATAACACGCGTGAATGCCAAAGTATAAAAAGGCAGACAGAGGACAAGAACGCGTATATATATATATATATATATATATATATATATATATATATATATATATATATATATATATATATATATATATATATATAAACTAGTTAATATTGGGGTATGCAGCAAGTGAAGTTATTATCATTTTCATCTTCAGGGAAAATCTTTATTTGAGGATGAGGATGAGGATTTGAGTATGTTAAGATGTTAAATGGTTTTATTACAATGTACATTCGTAAAAGAGACTAAAAAACTAGATTTACAGACCAATTTACAACAACTTGTTACATAAAATTGATTTTAAAATTTAAAATAAAATGAAAAACCGGAGGAACCATTTTGTTCGTTCCTTCCCGAGTCACATGTAATTTGATTTTTTTATACATTTACATGTGACACGGGAAGGAACGAACAAAATGGTTCCTCCTGCTTGGATACAGGGATCTAATGTCCAGGCTGGGAGAACGTAGTTTTTTTGCAGTTTTAGCCCTTAAAGTATGCTGATCAGGTTTCCAGATATGAATCTGCAATTTCGGTCGTTGGTTGCATATTTTGTGCCAGGTATTTTTCCATTTGTTGAGTAGATGAATCCGCTGCTCTTATTTTGGGTCTTATCGGTGTTCTTTCTTTATGAATTTTTGGTAGTCCATATAGTTTGGGAGATCTGCTTGGTTTATCCCGAGGAACGATGCGCTTTTCGATTTCATCTAGTTTAATATTTTTGATCATGTGTTATTGTCGTTTTTTCGAGGTATGTTGTTGGATCTGTTGTAACTTGCTTGTAGGTATTGTCTTGGAGGATTTTTGTCATCTTGGTTTTGTATTCTTCTATGCGCATGACCACTGTGGCATTCCCTTGATCTGCTAGTAGGATAATGATGTTTTTGTTGTTTTTAAGATTATTTAGGGCTTTTATTTCTGAGCTTTTTATATTTGGTTTTGGTGGTTTGATGGTTCTTAGCCCGCGAGCTTCTCCTTCTAACTTCTGGTGTAGCATGGCTTCAATATTGACGATACTGTCCTCATTTGGTATGGTCTTTGGGGTTACTGCTTAGTTGAAGCTCTTACTTAGAACTTATTTCCCTTGTTCTGAAAGCTGATAATTGGAAATATTATGGACCACCTTTGTGATGTCTATCGGTTTGGTTTTGTAAGGAGTTCTTTGTTGTAATTGGGCAAGTTTCTTCAGTTGCTTGTTAATTTTGTGGTCCATGTCGGTTTATTTTCTGCAGAAGGAAGTCTTATTGACTTTATCTCAGAATAGCCGGTAAATCTGTCTGCTTAGTTTTATCTGTAAGTCGTAGACAGTTTTTTTTTTGTATTTCAGCAAATTGCTTTCGCTTTTCTCGAATCTGTTCCTATAGAATAGCTTTGCCTGTGTTCTTTGGAATGGTTTTCGTTTTTTTAGTTTTGAGATGGTTTTGTACAAGTAGGCAGAATATTATTATCTCGATATCTTATTAGGAGTATTATGTTGCAAAATAGTGTTGATATCTTGGACTTTAGTGTTTCGAAGCGTCTGGTTTCCTTCCCGTAGAAGTGTACAATGTTGTAACCTAGGTTTTCACCGATGGTGGAATGTACACTGTGTTTTTTTGATTTCCAATCCGTTCGTCAATAGAAAAGTTTTCACGACGTTACGCTAACATCATAGCTGGTATTTTCAAGTAATGCTTCCTTGACAGCTGCTCGACTTGGAATGAGAGTGCTGGTCTTCTATCTATCTTTTTATAGTTTGGCACTTGCGCAGGTTGTATCTTGGTTCTGCCAGGTTAATTTCCTTGCTTCCTTGGGTCTGGGTGTCATCTCGATTAGCTGTCCTGTTTTTCTAGTGTGTTAATATTGATTAGGTTTTTGTTAGGGTTTTCCATGTATTGGAGAAGTTTACTGCATTATCAAGAACTTCTCTGACGATACACGTTCTAAAACACTATGGAACGCTCAGTTTCAATGTTTTGGAGATAAGTGAAGCTTTTTGTTTTGTTGCGTGAGACTCAAAATGGCAATCGACGTATTGTGATTTTGGAAAATATAAGTAGTAAAAAAACAGTTAAATGGAGAATGTTTCAGACAGTTTTATTGTTCGTTTGATGATACTTGCGAAGTAATTCTAGCTATTTGAACTTCCGAGATATTTTGCAGAAATTGGAATGTTTCAAATTTTAAAATTTGCTATAACTTTTTTACTTTAAAGAAATTTTTAAATTGGCAAAAACACTATTGGAACAACTTTTTGCACATAATATTTAGTCATAATATTTAGTTTACTCAAATGTTAATTTAAATCTTCCAGTTTTCTGTAACCATCATCAACTTATTTCTTTTTATGGTCGTTTTATTGGATTTTATTCAGTTGGTCTACTTTTAGCTTGCCAAACATTGCATGCTCTGCTAAAAAATTGAACTTAAGTCAAAGGAAAACAAAAAAAAAATTCTTTATGTAAATTTGGTAATATTGTTCCATAAAATAATGGAATCTTTGTAAAGCGAAGAAGAGAGTATTTTGTGAGTGGTTGCAGAGAGTGTGACCAAAAATCCTCATACTGCATTATTTTGATGCCAAACAAATAAACCATCGCCGCAGCGTTTTTCGCGGTTTTAATGGTTTAAAAGTGAATTAAAAATTATAATTGTGATTGTAATAAAATGGTTATAAGTGTGACGTAAAATTATGATCTCCACTTAAGCGTAACCTTGTCAAATTTTGCATTGACAATAAAGTTTTGAATACAATTTTTATATTTTAAGTGCTGCTCCAGTGCCTCATTTATATTAAGTCTAGAGTGAAGCGATATATTCTAGCTCCTATGCTATCATCAGTTTGAGAGCAGTCTGCAGATTCTACCTTCCAATCAATCTAAATGCAGCAGGGTCTATTTCAATTGTAGGTTTTTAAAATGGTATCACTGCTCATCTGCAATAATCAACTTGTGATTATTCCTTTGATGCTGATGTGTCTGAGGTTAGGTCTAGTTCACCAACTTGAATGCTCTCATTCTCATCTCAGTGTTGATTTTTATATCAAAGTGAGAAGAGATTTAGTAGGGTTTCCTTAGCTGTTGTCGAGAAGCTTTTTCGTAGCTTCTGGCTAGCCTCTAGAGTTTAGAGAGTTCAAGAATGGTTTATCTGGGAGTGATTTTTGTAAACCATAAAACCGAGCCATAGGTTATCAAGGGTCTTACCACTACTGTGTATTACCAGTGTAAAATGCTTAGATTTAATTTCCACATTTTATACAATGTCTTTGTCCCTACCATGATGGGCATTTTACTTTTAATAAAGTATGATATATCGTTGGAAAGCTCAGAAAGGCTCTTTTTAAAACAGCTGAAATTCATTACGGCTCCTAAAAGAAACAAGTTCCTGGATAGAATATAGAAGGGATGTTAAGCATTTCTGGGAAGTGTGACATTATTATATAAAATTTCTATTTCTTTTTCTATTTTCTAATGTTTTTTTTTCACTTTAAGTTACCATTTATTTAAGTACCTTACACAGATTTTTTGTTTCTCACCCAGAATAATAGTAATGAAATTTTAAACTTATTTGAACCACTTTTAATTATATGAAAAGGAAAACTATGTATGATTATAACAATTTCTTTTCTTTTTTAGTGTATACAAGATAATTTCAATCTTCCTTGGAGCCATCATAGTGGCGATCAATATATTCTTTGTAGCATCAAATATTGTTAGCTGGAACTTGAGCAGCTTCGTTTTAGCATTAATATATCTATTAGGACTAGGTTATGCAATTTTAGTAATTTATACATCAATTCACATGTACGTAAGTTTCGGGGGGACTAGACTAGAGAAAGCTCCCTGGGTTCAGCAGTATGTTATGGTACCACTAGATACCAAAAAACCAGAGGGTTGTGCGACAGCAAATGGAGTCTAAAAATAATATTTATTATGAAGAATTATGTAAGGTGTCTCCAAATGGGTGTCTCAAATTTTACCTACAAACGCATACTGCCATTGTAACAAATAGTGCCGTATCTGCATTTTTGTGTTTTTTAAAAATATGGATTTTAGGATTATTCTAAATCGATTTTTTTTTCAATTATAATGCTCTACCTGCATCCTAAGTTGCTAAAATTCATATACATTCAACAAAATGATGCAGTTTATTAAATTTGACTCTCATACTTTCTTTTTCTGTAAATGTACAAAAAATTATCATAGTCCTCCGACTAGACATGTTAAAAAATGTTTTTTTTTACGCAACACGTTAGAGCTTATAATGAGAGCTCCATACCTATAGGAAAAAATTCCCAAGAAAAGCATTTTGCTGTAATATGGCATGAAGCCACAGCTGGACATAAAAAAGGAGAGTTAATTATTGTCTATTTTTCGTTTACTTAAGTGATAAAAAATATATTATACTTTGGCTTGACAATTACATGGGTCTTATTTTCATTTCGATAATTTCAAAATAATGTCTTATCCGGTCATAATTTCATATCTGCGAACAATTTGCATCATTAGGTAGAAAATGCACTTAAACAACACAAGAAAATATATGACTTTCAAAATGTCATTTTTTGATTTTTATCAGTCGAAAAATCATTTGTTAAAAAATATTTTTAAGAGATTACAGCTTAAGACTATGTATCAGATCTTCTACAGGTTGTAGCGAAACTAGGTTCCCTCCACCTGAAATACAACAAATAGTGATTTCATACAACTAATTTTTCTAAAAAATTCCATTACAAAAAATAAACATAAAATAGCAGATCCAGAAAAATAATCTAAAAGTCGAAGGATACCTATTTCAAATGGACATAATATTGTATCTTAAAAAATTATCTTCAATTATGCCTAACAACAGGCTGATATTTTGGGAAAATATCCCAGTTTTCGATACGTCTGATGATCTAATTGATAGTTTAGAGTAAATTTGTTTGTCGCTATTGTTTCATGTATTAAAATTTTCTGTATATATTATCTTAAATACTTCTTGTTGTTCATTAATTATATGCATATTCTTAAAAAAATGGAGAAGTTTCATTTTAAATTACAAATAAAAATAATTTAATGTGCATTAAATTATATGAAGTAAAATCTATCCATACATTTGAAATTAAAGATCTTGCTCAATTTTGTGTGTCTTAACTTTAAATACCATTAGTAATTATTTGGTAGTTATACATCTTTTCTCAGTTTTAAGCGACTATGCCAATCTTGTGGTAATTTTAAATACCCTAAGTGCATTTTTACCCAAAAATTAGGAATTTAGACTCTCACTGCTTTTTTCTTGTCAAAATTACTAAGACAGAATATGCAACACATATGTATTAATTCATCTAGAGCAACATAAAGTCATAACACATTTATATTGTTTTCCCAAACTGAGAATTTGCAGATACGGCACTTTTTGTTACGATGATAGGTAAAAATTTTTATACGAACATTAAATTGTTCATCTAGTACAGAATTTTAAATGACTTTTGTTTAGCATACATATGGAGCATCTATTTAGTGACACCATTATATTATTGTATATAGGGTGTTCGGATGAATATACTAATGAGCTGCGATTATTTTGGATGCCTAAAATTTTCAGACTTTACAATGTTGACGTTTTCTTGTCAAAACAAAAACGGACAGCTCGAATATAGTTTAATATATACTATTTACTTGTTTTAGAACGTTAAATGACATCGTTAAATTATTCTATAAAAAGCGCCCGAATAAGTATACTAACCAGCTGTAATTACTGCAGATTCTTAACATTCACAGAATATGCAATGTTGACGTTTTGTTTAAAAAAAATGAAGAGCTCGAATAAAATTTAATATCTACGACTAAATCGTCTTTGACAAGTGTAGATATTCATCTTTCTCTTTTATGTTTTTTTTTCTACAGATAAACTAAATAGTTCTTGAGATATAGACAGTCAGTATTCTTATTCGGACGCTTGAATTGTAGAAACAATAATTATGGTTCGTACTTATATTTTAGGGTTAATATTGCAAAAGAGACTTTTGTTGCAGATGTATTTGAAATGTAATTCTATTGATATTAAAAATGTTATTATTATTTAAGGTAAAACCTAATAATTTCTTAACAAAATTTGAAGTTAAACGAGGAAAAATAGTTTCCTTGTAGTTAAATGATTAGTAAGAAAAAAGTGGTTCTACAAATTTTGTAGTAAAGAGTGATCGCAAAAATCGCCTGCTTTTGGTAATCAGTTACATATACAGAAAAGAGGCAGTCGAAATTATCTTCATATCATTTTAATCCTAAGATGATCACTACTTTTTGTTTTTCGAAAAAATTCCAAAACCACCCCTTGTTAAAGGTTGAAAATGATTAAAAAATGCCAATGTTGGAAAAAAAATAAAGAAACATAGTTAAGATTCGTATTTGGCGTAAATTACCTTCAAAAATGATCCAGTTAAAGATATCAATCCTATAATACTGTTCGCAATAAATTAATGCCCAATGTCTCAGTGAGGGGGTTGAAATTCGACAATTTCACGAACCTGGCAAAAAAAGGGATGGTTTTTGATTTTTTCGAAAAATGAAAACTTATGCTCAATTTAAGGTTGCCCAGCGATTAATATGATTTAAATAGAATTTTGACTTTCGTTTATCGGTAATTGACTATCGAAAAACAGGCGAAATTTAGGCTAATTTTGCGGTAACTCTTTCCATTACTACTTAAAAAGTACTCAATTTTATTTTTAAAATACTTGATTTTAATACGAATTCGGGGTTTTGTGAGTAGTAGTATGTTATTCCAATTCACATTCTATATTGTCATAAAATGAGGACTAGGGTAGAAGTTGTTGGGTATAGGGTATGTTCTCAGTTTTAGATAAAATTAAACGAATGTTTTTAATCACACTATATCCTTTTTATGTATTTTAAAGCACAATTTATTGCTTTTTTCTTACTAAATTTTATGAACAAGAAAAAACGCTAAAAATAGATTATTTGTTTTTGTTCAGAGGCTATTCACATTTCTCTCTGTCTCTCTTTCTCTCTATGCAGAATCTGGCATACACAAGTGGATATATGCCTCCTCCATATTTCTCAATTCTATTCTATCTTGATTTTTCGCTTTTCAGTTTCTCTTTGCCGTATTCCTGGTATCGTACTAAGGCATTAGGAATCATCCAGATTTTTTTCCCGTCCATGATTTCCATTCTGTTGTTCTCTGTGTCCACTTGTTGATATCCATCCAGGCCATGTGTCCTATTGATATCTAATTTTGTTCGCATTATTGTTTATAGTATATCTTCCATCTTTGTTTGTCTCCATATCCAGAATTCATTGAGTATGGTATCTGCTTATTATATTTTTCTGTTCATTTTCATTATTCTTGAGTTTGTATGAAGTTTAACTGTACTTATAGCCTCTTTATGTAAATTTTCTGAAAGTTTTGCATATCTGGAGATGGATTCCAAAGATTTGATTATAGCGCTTGATTCTATAGAATCGAAAGCCTTGTTATAGTTTACAAAAGCCAAACAAAAATACATATTATATTCTTGCATTTTCTCTATTATATTTCAAATTGATTGTATGTGATCTAGAGTATTGAACTGTTTCTCAAAACCTGTTGGAGCTTGGTAAAGTTCGATTTTAATAGTTTTAAGCATGATGGTAGTAGAGTTAATGGTTTACAATTTTGTAATTCTGATTTTCCATTTTTTGTTTTAGAACAATAATGGCGTTGTTCCAGTTTTCAGTTATTTTCTTGAGCATTTTGTTAAAGAGACATCAACGTTTTTAGTAAGTATTTTCCCATTATGTTCTATTAATTTCTGGATTATTTTATCTTCTTCAGCTGCTGGATCTTGAATGAATGAATGAATAAAAGGTGGTGATACTTGATCATCAATGTCTAGGCTTCGTTGGGCTTTTTACATCTCACCATACCTGTAGGTCATTCGAAGTGGACCGTCTTTGCGAAACCAAGCAGCCTCGTTAATTGCACTGGCCAAACTGCTTCCGGTAATAAAATTGTATCTCCGAAATATCTCCGACCCAGTCTTTTTAGGATATGTTCAACAGTTTCATTCTTCTCCAGACACCATCTGCACCTCGGGTCATCTATGACCCTTAGGTGAAAATGTCTGGTCAACAATCCCACCACAACCTGCAGCTGTTTCCATCCTAAGGAAAGAAGTTGCCTAGTAAGGAGTTTCTCACCACGATTCAATAAATTCTTTAATTCACTTTTAGCAAAGGTAATTGTTAGTTTATATTTCATTTCTGATATCGCTACATTTCTTTCTTGATATGGTCAATTTCTATCTGTGGTACTTCTTTGGATCCTTTATTCAGTATTTTTCTTCTTATGGTGATTTCATAGCATTTGTTGAATAGTGTTTTTCATAAAATTCTTCCTTTATGTTTATAATTTCTATCTATTGTTAGTTAATGTACATTTCTCTCTTATTGATTGACTTGTTGTTTGTTACTACTTATTTTTCTTATTAGCATCTTCATATTTTTATCCTCTTTAATTATTTGTTTGATTAAATTTTCATCGTTCTAAGTGATATTATTTTGTATGTGCTGTCGAATTGTTTTATTAAGTATTATGTATTTTAGAGTCTTTCTTTTCCCTCGTTTTGCTAAGATTGATCTTTAATGTATTAGTTTCCGAAACTTTATACTTATTCTCTCTCAGGAGTTGCCTGGACTTTTGAGAACGGGAAGTACTTCAGTTTTTAGTTGGAGATCAACTCGGGTATTGTAACTTTTTTTTTAAACAAAAATAACATTTTCATTCTAAATATTATATTACACTATTTATATAATTCCCCGAAGAAAAATCTTATATATTATTATCGTAATGATAATAGAAATTTCTAGAAATAATTCTTTTATTATTTAAAGATGCTAAATCTATTTCAAAGTCTACAAAGATACAAGATGTTAACTTTTAATTTTAAGATACAGGATCACATAATGGACTTTGTTTTTAAGATTTATCTTCGATTTGATAAAAAAAATAATTAATTTTTAACAACTGGTAAACTTATTAGAAATTAATTCATAATGAAGACAATTTTTTGTTAAAATAAACCTTATTTATTATCGTCATTGGCATCCATAGACATCATTTCGGGATAAGATAATTTAAAGAAAAAATGATAGGTTATTGTATTTCACTCATTTTATTTTTGAAGAAAAATTAGTAAAAAAAATATTCAGGCCAAATGATTTTATTATTATGCAAAAATTATACATTCTATAAAATAAACTTCTCTGTGGCGTTTGTTCGGACTAATCCAGAAAATCAAAATAATTTTTGTTCCGGTTTTTACCATTAATTACGCCGTTACTGGACAAAGGTTTTGATAGGGTAAAGTGGGGCATAGTAACACACGGGGTACAGTAAAACAACCGCAATATTTTGATCTATTTTTAACAAAATATTTGAATTAATTTGATTTGTTGTTTTATTTATAAAGCGATTGAGCTGCCATATTGGCGCAGTAATCACTTTTCAATCTGACGGCTACTTATTGGGTTCTTGCAAAAATATTGTATTTTGACAATAATTCGTAGCATTTTTCAACAACTAGTTTTCATTTTTATTAGATAACAATTTTATTGTGGTGAGTGCACATATTTTACAAATATTTCTTGTGATTTTTTAATTAGTAAAATGTTGGGATTTATAGCCACAACAATGTTGAACATACTTTTTTATTAAAGGTGGTCATGGGATACAGTGAAAGTGTACCCCTTTACTTTCACTCTTTCTTTTTTTTTAAATATCTTTAGAAAAAGTTGGCCATGGTAAGGAACCAAGAAAACAAGTATAAGTCTCCATACCGAAACTGATATGAGAGAAGTAGTAGCCTTAGTTAAAGCAGTAATACTTTAAGTGAAGCAACAAATCTGAAGAATGTTAATTTAAGCACATTATATAGATATTACTAGAAAAAAAACTCCTAAAGAAGAGGGACAGATCATGTGATATACACCTAATTATTAAATGCGAAGGGTGTTTATGGAATGTCATGAAATTGCTTTAAAAGAGTTTTTGGTTACATGCTCAAAAATGTCATATACATTGGACACTATTGAGGCAAGAAAGCTCGTATACGAATTCGCTATAGATCATAACCTTGAAACTCCTCAATCATGGAAAGACCACAAAATAGCAGGAATAGATTGGTTATATTGTTTTTCGGACACGAAATCCAAATTTATCATTAAAAAACCGGAAACATGTAGCCTTTCACGTGTCATTTCGTTCAATAGGCAGAACGTAATGATGTCATGAAGAGGCCGTCTGAATTTGGGGATGGCATACGTTTATTTACATTGGATGAAGCAGGCACAACGACTGTGTAAAAGCCGAAAAAATGTATAGAATCGAAGGGGTCGAAACAATTAAATAAATTATCCAATGGGGAAAGGGGAACGCTTGAGACCACTATGTTTCAGCCACCGGAACAGTTTTACTACCTGGCATGCTGTTCCCTCGTAAACACATCAAACATTTCATGATTAAGAAAGTTCTCCAAGTCTTGCTCAAGCAACAGGTTGGATAAATAAACAGTTATTTACCGACGCATTTTGTCAAAATAATTGATTCTTTGGAAAAAAAATCAATGTATTTTAATTTTTGACAATCATGAAAGTTACCCTCCATCTGATGTTTTGAATATAACCAAAGTAACAATTCTTACAATTCCATCTCATACCAGTAATAAACTTCAGCCGTTAGACGTGTCTGTGTTCGAGCCATTACAACCCTATTAAAATGCGACAGCTAATTCCTGGATGATGCGAAATCCAGGAACCCCAATTTCCATTTATTACATAACAGAGATCTTGGAAACTGCTTTTGGAAAAAACATGACTCCTACCAATATTAAGTCAGGATTTCTTAAAACAGGAATTTTTCCGTCTGTCCGTAATATTTTTAATAACAATTGTTTTATGCCGAGTGAGGCACCGTCCCAATCCATCGTGGCAATTTTCAATAACAAACTAAGGAAACGTATCTTACTGATCTGGGGCCTCATCATCCCCATTTCTCGAGCTTTATTGAAGGAATTAACTTTGATAAATTACAAAACTTGTCTAAAAAACTGAAAGTTGAACAGACATCTAAGAAAAAAAAGAAGGCATTATGATTGAAAACATTGATTTAACAAAAATGGATAAGACCATAACCAGAGATGCCAAATAAGGAAAAGGAAACAAATATAGTAAAACATTTTCAGAACATTCTCAGAAGTTCAGTTGACTGTGGAAATTATTCCGAAGCAAATCCTGGATTGAGCTCATTGAAAGGACGAAAAAGCTATGGGATGATCATTGCAATAAATACGCTGATTAAAAAGAATATTAAAGAAAACGCTAAATTTAAGGAAGAGAAGAAACATAAGAAGAAAATCAATTCCACAAAACCACGCTCTAGATAAATAGAAAATGTAACAAAATAACTTTTCTTGGATTCAAGTAATGATTCTGATGCCACTTCTCTATCTTCTGCTAGTTCAGATGATATTCTTTTGATCTGCTATAATATTCCGAAGAAAGATAACTTCGTTGTAATTAGGTTTCCGGGGAAACAAGCATATCATTTCACTGGTCAACTGTTAATAAAAATGATCCTGAAAGTGATGAATATGACATCATGTACTTAAGAAAAAGTTTAAAATCGGAGGGATTTTACTTTCCAGTCGAAACTGACATGGCAAGTGTTTCCAAAAATGATATAGAAATCGCAATCAAACTTTTAGATACGAAAATAAAATCGAAACGCCAATCAGACATAGGCTTTTTTCTCTTGCACTGTGTCCTATTTTGTTTTTTGTGCAACTACCCTTGTTTTATTGTACCCCAGATCCGCGGCACAGTGCAACAAAATTTGGATCTCAGAGAAGGGCCAATAACTTGAGTTTATCGATGTGTGTCTTAAGTTGGACTTTGTTAATTAATAAAGAAATAACCAAAGTCAGATTTCGTAAAAAGAGTTTATTACAATAATAAATATTTCCTTGTTTATGTCCAAAAAAGCACTTTTTTGTTTCACTATGCCTCCCTTACCCTATATATTACCTTAATATATAAAGTTTAATAACCACATAGTGACGATAATCTTAAATTTAGTCGGAACTAAATACAACATCAAAAATATTCTGGCCTACTTGAATAATGTGACAAAATTAAAATAATTTATCAAATGTCACACTTTCTCAAACAATTTCTAGTCCATATTGAAATTTTATGATTAGGAATTTTTGTACTTTTTTATAATATAAAATTATTCTTATATGTATATGTATCTTCTGATAAATTTTGAAAGTCTTTATGGTGACTCTCTTTTCATTTTTGGACGAATTTGCTATTAAACATTAAAAACAATTTAATTTACTCTTATATTTTCTGAATGGAAAAAGGTAGCGCTGCTGGAGATTTTCAAAATTTGGCATAATTATTGGTAGATTAAGGTTAAATCCTACATACAATCTTATTCGGTTTTAGTGTACGTTTTAAGTCGATTTAAGCACATTTTACATAGGTGGTGTAGAAAACGGTATGTTGAATGATAAATGATAAATAGGAAAATTTTGGTGAGACTGGCTATAATATGGACTGGTTGAAAACAACAAATTAATTTAATTATTAAAATTATTTTTCTTAGTATGCAAATCCAGCCATGTGATTTAATTTTAATTAATTCTTAGGTACATTTGTTGTTAAACTTTTTGTATTCTATTTAACGTTATTTCTGTACAATTTACTTTGTAAAAAAAGATGTTTAACAGTATTGATTGTATATACCAATAAATAATGTTTTAAAACGTATTGCCTTTTTATCCGCTGACATCAATAATCTATAATTAAGTTATTTCTTCCATATAGCCCATTACACGCGGTGTTAAGGTAATAACATTAATGTGGTAAGAATGGATCCCTGTAATTGAAACTTTCACTCGGAAAATTTTTACACGTTTTATTTAGAACATTTCAAAATTAAAACTTGAGAAAGTATCAATAACAGGCCGATAATTTTAATTTATATTGAATAGCGGAAAATCGGATTATTTTTCAGTTAGAACAGAATCTGACACCAATTTAGATAGCTATATTTTTTTTATATGGAAAACAACTTGATTTCAATTTTTAAATTATGTTTTTGGTGGGATATGAATACTTTTTGAAAAGTTTTATTTATTGTGTAAGTGGGAGATATTACTCTTAGGCAACTCCTTAACTAATCTATCACGTTTTCTGCTGAAGCTAGCAGAGAGATTAAAAGAGTGGCCTTCACACCCCAACTATCAATGAGAAAGCTCATGAGTCAGCTCTACATTACCTAGTAAGGAAATTAGAGTCTGCCACAAAGAAATGATGCTAATAGCATTAACTTTGAATGAACTTTTGACTATAACTGCTTTAGTTTCATGAGAACGTCCGTTAGAAGACTTATGTAGGTGGATAAAATATATGCTCCATGGTCCAGTCAAATCTGTTGGAGGAAACTGTGGTGGTATCGGTAGTTAGATTACTCACAGGAAAGAGTTCTATTCTCCTACTTACATGTATTTACTGGTGATGAAGTTTTAGTAAACCTGGGCGATCAAAGCTATGCTGATGATCCAGTTATATCGTTTGCGAAGAAGCATGATAAAGAACTAGCAGAATTTATGCAGCTCTTACTATAATAGAGGAGAAGGATGTTTGGTGAGTTAATACTGCTGCCTCTTTGATGCACAATTACGTTAAGTATGTAGAAGTAGCCATATATGTGAAGCTTGCACTGAAGACAGACTTGTGAAAAAGTATAACCACAAGTTAAATGATCACCATGGCAGGGAAATGGTGCTAGGCATAAAAGGAAGAATAAAACCACACATTGTATAGCATAGTATAGTTATAGAAGTGGTAATACCCATGAAAATCTGTGGCTGTGTTTTATGCTGGATAAAAACTAGAGACAGCACACTCTGAAACCCTCTAAACTCTAGAGACTGTGCCTGTGCATTACGGCAGTGATGAGAAGCACTTTGACAGTAACCGTGGAAACCCTACTAAATCTTCCTCCCTTGATATAATAATTGAGGCTGATGCGAGAGAGAGGGGGCGAGACATACTGGCTGGAATAAAACATGATTTGGTGAAGTGAACCTGTCCTCAAATACACCAGCATCAAAAATATAATTCCAGATCATTATTGGAGATCGCCCATGATAATATCCCAAAAACTTAGGACTTTAACAGATATTGTACCAATCAGAATGTTCTACGAGATCAGTCAGGAAACTTCATCTAGTTTACGGATGAGTCCAAAACTGACTATTGTATTTCAGGCAAAAATGCGAGCTTTCTTAAACGGTATTCAATACGAAAATAGCTGCTTCGCTGCCAAACTTCATGCAATATGATATATAAGCTGATTTTACTAATGGCCAGGGATGCTTCAATCACACCGTATGTCATAGATCGATCTTTTATTATCAGTTCATGCACAGAATTGATGTTTTTCTATATTACAACCGTTTTTGGATGAACTTCACGTGACTTATCCATGAGAAAACGATGGTCACGTTTAAGTTCACTACATCAGTGGTATATAGTGGTTTTTGTAAGTGCTTTATCGTCATATAAAGAATTAATTTCAAATTTTGACCGGGATGATATTTTAAGGTTATTATAAACAATACAAACAGCGCTGTATTTCAAAAACATTCTGAGTTCATATACCATCTAGAATGTCAAGAATTATGATAGATATGTCAGATGATAACTAGCAATGCTAGTGTTGTGATTTCCCAAAATACAAGGTGTCCGGTAACTACCTCCTAATTTCTCGGGAGCGTACAGGGGAGGTCAAAATATTCCTACCTTTTTTATCGAAAAAATATTCCTAAAGTACCCTTTAATGCAGATACAGAGCCCTAAAGGGGTACCCAGTGATTTACCTTAGTGGCTCTAAATTTTGAACCGACTTGTATAAATTATTGGAATTTTAATATTTTATAGAGGCCATAAAGACTTATTAAACCATACTACAGTAGATGTTTTAGCTCATCAGAGAAGTCAGGAACGGACTTGCAGCCACACTTGTTGAGCCTAATTTTTGACACGTGTCATTTTACAGAGCTTAAAATCGACTTTTTAAGTACTGTAGTCACTGGCGATTTTCGAGATAAATCTGTTTTTATGCGAAACAGTCAAAGTTACTAATGCTAAATACAAACAGTTAAAAATAAAATACGCAGGGTGTGCTGGTGTGCTTTAATTTATAGGGAAGCGCTGTCTCGCTCTTTAAACGCAAGAATATGTTATGCTGAAAGATTTCCAGTTCAGATATTGTCAACTCCAGAAACCTTACAAAGGTTTGATCTGGGCTCAATTAATTTACAATGTTATTAAAATGCAAAAATTGTAAAAACGTTTAAATATTATTTTGGCAAATGGGCAATGTGAGCTCCACGTACTTCAATATATTTTCTTATTCTTCGAATATTTCCCCACTGCACTGTCAACAGTATTCCGGCAATATTATGTATTTCGTTAGAACTCTGTGCTATTCTCGCTAGTAGTTCTTTTCTAGTATTTAGTAGTGTTGAATAAACTAGTTATTTAGATGTCCAAGAAGTAAAAGTCTAAGGGATTTAGGTCTGGAGACCTTGGTAGTCATAAAACAGGCCCACCTCGATCTATTCATCGAGGGTCAAAAACGTTAGTTAAATATTGACGTATTAAACGATTAAAATGAGATGAAGCACCATCATGCAGGTACCACCTTTGCATTATTTTATCAAGAGATACGTATTCCAATAAATTATTTAAATTTTGCTGTAAAAATTGTAAATCAATCTTATAATTTGAGTCTTCCTTGCAAAACAAATGAACCTATAAGGTTATTTCTGATGATGCCAGCCCACACATTTATACCAAACCTTTGTTGGTGTTTGTTTGGAATCATAGTGTGGGGGTTTTCATGAGCCCAAAAATGTCAGTAGTGTGAGTTTCTTATGCCATCTCTTGTAAAACCGGCCTCATCGGTAAACAAAATAACGTTAGAACAATTGAGATTTAGGTTATGTTGCTGCATAAACCAGTTGGAGTATTGCGGGATAATCATCCGCAGATACAACCTATACTTTTTAAATGTGGTACGAGTGAATTAACTGTTTTATTCATGTACAATCCATTTTCTAACATTATTTTTTGTCGCGAACTTTCTTATAATGTTTGAAGGATTTTCAGTAATATCTTGCAAAATTTGTTTCTCTATGTGAGTGTCTCCTGCTCTCCTGGGAGGGCCTTTATCGCCACGTGGCGGCAAAATGACCCTGAATAAAAGTTATAACAAGTTAATTCGTTAACTCTAATAATTATTTTCTAATCATCTTTTACCTGTTTCCTTTAGGCTTCGATCAATCCTTTGAAAGGATTTTGGACTTGATAATGTCTGAGCTGGAAATCTTTCAGCATAACATCTTCTTGACTTCGAAGAGTGAGACAGCGCTTCTCCATAAATTAAAGCACATCAGCACACCCTGCGTATTTTATATTTACCTGTTTGTGTTTAGCAATAGTAACTTTTGAGTGTTTCTTATAAAAATATAAAAACCGATTTATCCCGAAAACTGCCAGTTTTATCGAAATAAATTAAGAGGACATTTTTTGAAGAGGAATGACCAAAGTATTTAAAAAAATCAGTTTTCAGCTATATAAAATGACACCTGAAAAAAATTAGGCCCAACGAGTGTTGCTGCAAGTTCGTTTCTGACTTCTTCCATGATCTAAAGCATCTACTCTAGTAGAGTTTAATTTGTCTTTATGGCTTCTATAAAATATTAAAATATCATTAAATTATACAAGTCGGTTCAAAACTTAGAGCTGATAAAGTGGTTGGTTACCCCTTTAGGGCTCTGTATGTTCAGAAGAAATTAGAAGGTGCTCACCGGACGTCTAGACGACTACCATTGCACACACAAAAATATAAATTATCTTTCTCTGTGGTTTCAACTTTCTGAATAAAAACGTTTTCAATAATACTTATACAGTTAGAATTTAAATTATATGCTGGAAATGCACTGAACTATTAGATCTAGGCCATCGGCAATATAATTCATAGTAAGACCAAAGACAAATGTTTCGGACCAATGTGTGTCTCTAATTAATGCACTGGCTCTGCCAAAATGGTGGCTTTCGGGATACAATGGGATAGTGACAACTGGAATGTCTAGAATGTAAGTTATTGTTGCTAATAGATATTAGGTATTTCTAGTTATTGTTTATATATGAGATATAACTGGTGCTTTTTTACGGATTGGAAAGTTGGTAGCACGAACTGAAAATTGATATAGAAAAATAATAAATCTTTCGTAAGGCATTTTCATAAAAGTTAATGCTTATTAAAAAATATTAACATCAAAAATAAACCTTTAAAATTTCCTCAGAACGTAATAAAAATTTGTGAAATCTCAAGTGGAACCAATCTAAAGCATTCTTCTTGGTATACTGAGTAAAGTCTTTATTATGTATCTTCAATTCTTTATACAATACTAGTTCTTAGAGGAGGTTCTACAAGGAAGTGGGGAGGCATAAAAAGGGATTCCGCCCAAGAAGTGCCACAATGCTAAAGCTTAACGATGGCACAATCACCGCCTCAAAAGTAGAGGTACTGGACAGGTGGAAGTGCTACTTTGATGAACTACTAAACGTGCCGACATAGGAAGAACCTAAAGCTACAGTATTCGCTACGACAGAGGTTAATATCCCACCTCTATCCATGGAAGAGACCATTAGAGCCATTAAGAAGCTCAAAAATAACAGAACGGCAGGTCGAGATAATATCTTGGCAGAAAGTCTGAAACATGGAGGGAACGATCTAATCATACAAATACATAATCTCGTGACACAAATTTGGAATCAAGAAATAATTCCTGATGAATGGAAAGAAGGGGACCACTCCACAAAAAAAGGGACCAAATGCAATGTAAAAATTACCGAGGTATTGCTCTACTAAGCCACGCCTATAAATTATTCTCCAGCATTCTCCTTCAACGTCTCTCTCCGTATAGCGAGGAGATTATCGGAGATTACCGATGTGGCTTTCGAAGCAGAAGATCAACAGTTGACTAGCTTTTCACTATCTGACAGATGCTGGAGAAATGTTGGGAGTTTAACAAAAACTTACATACCCTGTTCATAGATTTCGAGCAGGCACATGACAGTATTATTAGAATAAGGTTGTGAGAAGCTATGGAAGGATTTGGAATCCCGCACAAGCTGATTAGACTTAGAGCGTGCCTGGAGGGGGCAAAAAACGGTGTCAAAATTGAAGGAGAGTGTAGCCAAATATTTTCTATCAATAGAGGATTAAAACAGGGAGATGCTTTGTCGCCAGTACTGTTTAACCTTGCACTGGAAAAAGCCGTGAGAACAGTATCAGTTGACTCGGAGGTTTTTGGGCCAAGCGGCCCTGAACTTATTTTGGCCTACGCGAATGATATGGGCGCGATAGGAGAAAGCACAGTCAGTGTGAAGGAAAACTTCATAAAGATAGAAAAAGAAGCTCAGAGAATAGGGCTCCGAATAAATGAAGGAAAGACCATATACATGCATGTCTCCCGCAATCCTTCCCGAGACAGAATCAGGCAAAACGTCACTATGGATGACTATAATTTTGAGCATGTGCGAGTTTTCAAGTACCTGGGAGCAGTGATAACGGCAAACAATAATATGCAGGAAGAGGTTAAACAGCGCATCACACAAGCAAATAAATGTACATTTGCGATACAAACCTTGCTGAAGTCAAAATTTATCACTAGAAAGGCAAAAACCGAAATTTATCGAACAATAATACGACCAGTAGCAATCTACGCCAGTGAAACATGGACCCTGACAGTCCACGATACGGAGCTGCTAAGAAGGTTTGAGAAAAAATCCTGCGCATAATATATGGCCCATACCGAGACCTTGAAACAGGTCGTCATAGAATGAGAAGCAACATAGAGCTTGCGTAAATATATCAAAGCCCTGAAATCATTCAAGAAATAAAGTCCAGAAGACTACGATGGGCAGGTCATATACAAAGGAGTCAAAACAATCTACTAATAAAACGAGTATGGGAGGAAGTACCACAAGGAAAAAGGCCACTGGGAAGACCTAGGCTTAGATGGAAACATAACATCCACAAGGATCTAGCTATCCTTGAAGTTGACCAGCAAGAATGGAGGATGCTGACACAAGACCGTTCCAGGTGGAGGCAGATAGTCGAGGCAGCCAAGACCCACCCTGGGTAGTAGTTCTACGGTGTCAGTCAGTCAGTCAGTCAGTCAGTTCTTAGAACTTAAATGCAAGTAGTAGCAGTCACATTCTTGTAATACGTATCTGTCAAGAAACTTATTGTTATTTAACTTTAGATGTAAAGACTTAAAAATATTTGTAAATAAAAGTGATAGACTTAATAATAAGGATTTTATAGATTTGGTTCCATATAAGAGCTCATTATTTTTTATGAAGAAAACAGTCGCGATATGTATTTCCCGGTTTTTTACAAGTATTTCGTTGGTGAAGTTTTGTTTAATATTTCTACGAGTATAATATTAAATAATATAGGCGCATCTATTCACTTAGTCTCCTATTAATTCGCTAAGGAGAAGGGATATAATATATTTTTTAATTTTTGCTTTCTTTGTACACTAAATATTTTCGTGCTCATGTTTTACAGTTCTCGGGCGGTGGATGAGTAAAAAATAACAAAATTTTTATTTTATTAAGGAAGAAATCGGAAAAGATAAAAAACTTAATTCAAATCAAATTTCCAAGTTTTTTTGGTAATGAAGTTTGAAGCGTCTACTAAAGTTTGGCACGTTGCACTCTGGTCCCAAAATATGATCAAGCTGGACAAAAGGAATAAAGACAAATATTCTTTTTAGAACAATTATACATTAACCTTATAAGTCATCTTTGTTAATGTCTGATTTACAATCACTATTACTGCCAATATCACCACCGTAATCAGAATCATGGAAACTCGTAGTTTTTGAGAAGATATAGGGCTTTTTTAATAAGCTTAAAAGAGATTCGGTCAAATCAGGAGGTTAATAATGTCCTCCATATCCGTCTTCCGAGAAATTTTTTTATCATCTTGTTCTCTATAATTTCCCAAATCTTTTTTCCGGGCTTCTTATGCTTCTTCTGATAACATATTGTTACGATTTAATCTCTTTAAATTCACTCACTGGATCCGCAGAATAAAACACAACACTTTGCCCTAAATTACTTCTAATACCATATTTTAAGTACATCTTAACAATTTTATAGCTAAATCATAACTATAATAAACCTCATATCCTATCCCTATTTATATACCTATAGAACCCTAATGGAATATACGAGAAAACAAGCCTAGAATTTATAGGAAACTAGCTGACCCGACAGAAGTTGTCGTGTCTTAACTATGGAATAAATGTATCTATTATCTATTTATCTATATATTTATTTATCTATTTATTTATCTATTCATATTTAATCTATCTATATTCTATGTTCTATATTCTATTTATTCTAGCTGACACGACAGACGTTGTAATGTCTTAACTATGAATATTCAGTTCGAACTGGAATAAATGTATCTATTATCTATTTATGTATATAATTATTTATATTTCTTTATTATTCTTGTCGAATTTCTGTCCACAGCGGATTGCACGTGAACCTGATAAACAAATCTGGTGTGCCATAATGACGTACATACGACACAGCATCTTGGGCATATTCATGCATATGTCGCGGATGTATGTTGCTGGGAGAATAGTCATTCTGCCGACATTCTGTGCGTTTCCGTCAGTATTGATGGCATCCCGAAGATGAATGTATTCCTCGGAACGGAGTTTTGCCTGGTTCAACCTGATAAATGTCAATCGCTCAGTTTCAACTTTGAGGTACATATCCACAGCATATTGATGAAATAGACGCCGACATTTTAAGATGTGATTGTCCTCATTTTTCCGAACCATCAGTCTGTATAAATAATAATTCATTGAACTAATTTTTTTGTTAGTTTCGGCGCCTGTAAATAAATTTATGTGTTAATAAGATAAAGTAACGTTGTGTATAAGGAAGATTAGTAAAAGAAGGTTAGTTACTTACCTGTAACTGGATTTATCATCTTGTTTGAGAAATGATACCCATCTTCACCTTGCCAAAATAAGATAGGATATTGTTATGCATCATATGATCGATGTGTTTCGGACACACGCTGCAGTTGATCGTTCCGTCAATGTAAAACAATATCTCGGTATTCTAAATTTTTACCAACGACGACAATAGCGACTTCATCAATTGTTGGCGCATTAAAACGTCTTGCGTGTTGTCCTGCAGGCGTCTTATCGGCTCTGATGATAATTTTGTGGGTATCAAATGGCATGTGGTCTAATGCGGTCTTGAATAATGCAACCAATTCGTTGTGTTGATGTAAAATGTTCGGAGTTGTTCCACAATTTGTCTTTTCACCGAATTGTTGTCTACACAACGCTGATCGACTTGTCTTGCTGAATCACCCATAAAATAAATTTGCATAAATTTGTAGTTACTATCCGGAGCTGGCAATAAGGAACATGTTCGATGATATGTTTTACCCTGAATCTGCAAGAGTAAATAGGTGTAATATAAGTAATTGCATAGCGAAGTGTTTGTACCGACATATGGCAAAATACGTTCGCAGCATTGCTATTCCCCCATTAACCTCTGTAAACACACTCATTTCTTGTTGCTTTTGGCAATTTAGATCTACCAACGTACTTTACACCGTGTCAATTGAAGGCTACCAACGCATTTTGCACCAGCCACATGGTGGCAAAAGTTTATTATTTCCTATTATACTTACCTTGAAAGTAGGCATAAAATTATCTCGAATAACTTTTGTTGCACCAAATGACGTCGTTTGAAAACAATTATTGTACTGCTGGACATGAGTCAAAAAATGTATAGAAACTGGCCCATTTCCGGAAACCAATGAATGTAGTGGCTCTGGTGGCGATACCAATGGCGTCAATTTGACTTTGCCACTGGCGCAACACAATAAAGGGGTTTCATTTTTAAACTTAAATGTCTTGCATTGTGGACACACAACGTTCATTCGTTACATAGCAATGATTTGCTGTGAATTGTAATCGATTGCCACATTATAATTGAATGCAGCTCGATGGGTATTAAACGCGACATTTCTACGTTGTTGATTTCCATTCCGTCGATTCCGTTCAACTTCATTTCGCGCTTCGCGTTGCTCGTCAGTTTGACTTGCTCGTATATATCTTTAACTTGCAGAATTGCGAGTTCTGCGGCCTATGTTGGTACGTCTAATTGGTGGCATTGTAGACCCTCTTTTCAAAAAAACTCACTGAACAAACTGAAAACTGGATAAATGTTCCGATCGAACGGACTATGCACTAAGAAATGAATAAAAAATTTTTTGATCGATAGATACCCGCGATCGATGCAGTTGTTAAAAGATATACGGCGCGCGAACTGTCAATTGCAAACCAAACTTATGTTGTGTGATTTGTGTTTATATTCTCTTTGTATATATTTATTCTTACTCTATGTTAATCTTACTTGTCTTTACCTTTATTGCCATTAAATGCCAAGAAAATCAAAATTTTTCACAGTAAATCTTTCCCTACAGCTCAAACCGTCTATTTTAATTTAATTTACAGTCCACACAAAGCTCTCCGTCGGCTATATTTTTTTACGGCGCGCGAACTGTCAAACGCAAGAACTGTCATCATACGCTTGAAGTTTAAATAGTCGTCAACTTTTCGTGTAATTTTCCAGTTTTATGCGCAATTTTCTTTAATTTTCCAATTTTATGCGTTATTTTCTTAAATTTTCAAAATATTAGAAAACTTTTTAAAAAAAGATGACGGAAATCAGTAAAGTCGTTCTCAACTTATAGCGTGACCAAGGGAAATAGGGATTCATTTATATATATATATATATATATATATATATATATATATATATATATATATGTATATATATATATATATATATATATATATATATATATGACAGCGTAAAAGTCAAGAACTACCTTGGAAAGTGATTACTTATAATACAGATGACAAAATAATATTTTTATATAGATATATATATATATATATATATATATATATATATATATATATATATATATATATATATATATATATATATGACAGCGTAAAAGTCAAGAACTACCTTGGAAAGTGATTACTTATAATACAGATGACAAAATAATATTTTTATATAAGGGCGCATCAAAAAGTTTCCTTAGTTCTCCGTTAAAATAGCAGTGAACAAGATTGCAGCCTTTATTATTCTAGGGTCATGAATTAATATTTTATGAATGGTTATAGGTATATAGTACCAGTTTTATATATAGTCTTATATATAATTCTGCATTTCAACTGATATAAGCCTCAAATTAATAGTAGAGTCAATGACAGTTGTGGTCAAGATAATAGCGCAGTATTCTACAATATAATATTTTTTCTTAAACTTGACTTTTGGATTGCCAAAAAATGTGCGAGCTGAATTTTCACTTCGGGTAGTGGCACTTCCACATCACCTGTAATAAAATACAAAAATTTCAAGTTCGCTATTTTCACTATTTCAACTACTTGCTGGATACTTTTTCTGAAGATATCCAATGCTCGCAATTGGTACTTATGTTCACTCAAATCTATGAGGAAGCATAGTGCATTATTCTTGCTGCACTCGGTGGGAGTACTACCGTGCCTTCCAATTTAGAGTGATACAAAAATTTTTGAAACCAGTAAATATTTATTTTTTATAATTTGTTTAATTAGTAAGTAAGACTTTCCTTGGACATTTATCTTAATCAATAAAATATTTTCAATTTACAAAATAGTCACCATTATGTCAAGATTAGGGGTTAATAAAACTTCAGTTCTTATTTTCCTAAAGAGATTTCTTTTCTTCCGACAAATCTCATCACTGAGATCTGTTGGAAAGATAAGAAATACAAAGCAACAATAAAATAAAACACTAGGAAAAAATCTAAGAAATATTCTATATAAAGTAAAAGTATTTTATAAAAGCAAAACTCACCTCTGCCTACAATCACATCTGTATACAGCTTGAAACTCAAACTATTAAAAATAACAAAATATTGCTGCCTACGTCACTGTCTACAATCCAATCAAGCTAAAAATCCGTGTAGTAAATTAGTAGTGTGACTCTAATCGGATGGAAGCCTTCGACCGTGAAAATTGGCGGAATATGTTTATCCAAAATGATCGTAAATACGCTACTAACCGGGTTATTGTCAGTGGTTACAAAGCTTTGTTAATAACCGCACCATCTCTTGGGAATACTCCAGTGGATATAATAATGTACAGGATGTAGATGTATCTTTTGTATGAGACACGTCATTGGGTAAAACAGAATATATCAGTTAAAAACTCGATACGAAAGAAATAAAAATTATCTTAAATGAATTAGTTTTTTCAGAAACGCACACGGGTCATTCCATGTCAAATCATATCCGGGTTTAGATTATGTTCTCTAAGATTCCCACAATATCTTGTATACTTATTCTAGATATGAAAAAATCCGCAGACATTTTTTTAGTCGTTAGAAATTTGCAAAAGAGACAATTTTTCCCATTTTCTCCTGTATTTAAATCAGCATTATTCCGGAATGGTGCACTAAACATCAACGATTAACGTCTTATTTTAAAGGCTACTCTAAACTTCCTTCTGAAGTTTCAACACAGTCAGAGAGAAAGCATTTTCTTAAATTACCAGTACAAGGTTGGCAAGCGCCCCTAACTTTGGGAAAAATAAATCCTTGACGCCACAAAAAATGTTCAATACACACAGCGACTTCTTTCAGTATTTCACGCAATTTGAATATTTTATCTCGTTAGAGATCTACAGTCGATATACAAACAGAGAATATAATATACTTACAATACACATCTAACTGCAAGTATATTGTATTCACTAATAGTATAGGGTATTTTTTTAGAGGATTGATTTTTAATTTGGCTACACTATTTTTAATGACTGTAAATTTGACAGTTGACAGTTGATTTATAATCACTACGTTTTGCCATTTGACCATGAATAGACTTACGCCAGAACAACGCTCTCAAATTGTGCAAATTTATTTTGAGAATCATGGTCATTTCGGCAAACTTACCGTGCTCTACGTCCATTTTATGGTCGATATAATCGTTCATCTGAGCAAGTTATTCAGCAAACCTTGGAGCGTTTTCGCATTATGTACATTGTGGTTTATTATACGTATCCCCAAAGACGCCGTACACTGCGAAAAGAAGAAGTTATTGGTGCCGTGGAAGGTACTGTTGAGGAACACTCAAATGAGCTGTATCATCGTGCACAACAATGGGAGCTATGCCAATCCACTTTGTGGAAGATTTTGAGGAAATATCTTGGATTACGAGCTTCCAAGATCCAGCTTGTGCAAGAGATGAAACCACGTGACCATCATGCGCGCCGTGTTTTCGGTGAATAGTCCGAAAATAATATTCAGCTTGATCCTTTTTGTCAAAGCAGATTCTTGTTCAATGATAAGGCTCATTCTTGGTTAAATGGCTACGTTAATAAAAAGAATTGCCGAATTTGGAGCGGAGAAAACCAGAAGCCTTTATTGAGATGCCCTTATATCCATCAAAAGTCACTGTTTAGTGTGCCTTATTGAGAGGTGGAAACATTGGCCTATATTTCTTTCAACATAATGCGGTCAGAATATTACCGTCAATGGAGAGCGCTATAGAGCTACGATTGCTGATTTCTTCGTTCCCCAGTTGAATGGTATAGAACAGAGCTTTGGTTTCAATAAGATTTCACAACATGCCACACAGCGTGCGACAGCTTCAGTTTATTGCTGGAGACATTCAATAAGCGCATAATTTCGTGTCATGGACTTGTAAACTGGCCTCCACGATCGAGTGATCTCACACTTATGGATTACTTCCTTTGCAGA
Source organism: Diaprepes abbreviatus (assembly GCA_034092305.1). Lineage (NCBI taxonomy): Eukaryota > Metazoa > Arthropoda > Insecta > Coleoptera > Curculionidae > Diaprepes > Diaprepes abbreviatus. The sequence continues at coordinate 6,703,710 of JASJET010000210.1, read as the reverse complement.
TATGTAACGTCACTAGCCTACACCAATAAATCACAAATGTTGGACCATTAGGAAGTCAACATTCGTCGCGTAATTGCTGATATACAGCTCCAGTTGCTGGTCGAAAATTGGACTTCCCGATTGCGCTTTATTCGAGCCAGTCGTGAAGCTCATATGCCAGAAATCATATTTAAACAATAAGGGCAAACAATTATCTTTTAAATAAAGCCAAAACCATTTCTATTAACGTAATTTTACGTATTTTATTTCATTTTAAAATTATATACCTCTAAGAAAACAGCCTTTATATGGTAGAAATTCTTATTTGATTAATTAAGCCTCATTATTAAAAGATAATAAAATAATCTGAATTAGACAAAACTTTATCATAAATTAATAGGAAAATGAAATAATATACGGGTAAAATTAAAATATGAATAATAATTGCTACGGAATACTAACGGGGAATTGATGAAATCATCAGTTACTGGAATTGACAATCTCCAGGTACTCGAGTTGTGTTTGTGATATCTTGTAATCGTCCAATATATGTATAAACATAAACATACGGTATAAGTAACCGGGCTAATAGAATGAATGTTTCCGCAGTAGGGGTCGCAAATGGTACCTACCAGACACCGAGATCCCTCTGATTGTAAGTTCCCTTACTACAGTACCCTGGTTCTGTCGTAGCCAACTTTTTATTTCTATGATTCCCCGTGAGATTTACATGAGCAATTTTAATTTTTTTCCCAATTATTTGACTCTTTAAAAGGCTCAAAGTAGAGTTTCCAATTGATTCAGTACATGTTTTCGAGAAACTGTTCTTAATTAAGATGTCTGAAAGTTCCTTTCAGAACTAGTGTTTGTTTGAAGTTCATAGACAATAATGTTTCCTGTCAAGTTATAGATATTTGTTCTACTTCCATTGTCTTTATTTTTTTGATGAATATTATAACGTTTCGGCTAGTAGTTATCTCTAGTGTATTCCAGAGAAAAAAAAACAAACCCTAAGAACTGCGAAGACTACAGACTCATAAGCTTGATGAGCCACGCTCTTAAAACGTTCCTTCGAGTAATCCATTCAAGAATATACAGAAAGTGTGAGGACATGAGTGACGACATACAGTTTGGCTTTATCAAGGGACTTGGCACTAGAGATGCTCTCTTCTCAATGAAATTACTTGTGCAAAAGTGCTACGAACTAAAGCAAGATGTTTTCATCTGCTTTATTGACTATCAGAAAGCTTTTGACAACGTAAAGCAAGAGCCGCTGTTAGAAAGATTAAAGGAGATCGGTATAGATAATAAAGATATTAGAATAATTATTGGCAACATTTAGCTGAGATCCGTATTGATAGCGATCTGTCAACAGAGACCTTTAATATACTGAAGGGAGTCCGGTAGGGATGTGTACTGTCGTCTGTTCTGTTTAATATTTACGTTGAGAAAATATTTCAGTTAGCATTAGAAAATGAAACAAGAGGTATCAAAGTCAATGGCATCCCAATAAACAATATTCGCTATGCAGATGATACTGCAGTCTTAGCTAACAACTCTGAAGATCTCCAATCAATATTAAAAAAACTCAACGAGTGCGGTGAACAGTTTGGGCTGTATATTAATACTGCCAAAACAAAAATGATGGTGATTAGTAGGCATCAGTACATCACTCCTCTTAACATCAACGTATCTTGGCGCTACTCTGAATGAAAAGTGAGAATGTGACGAAGAAGTGAAGGGAAGAGTTGACCGTGCAAAAACAACTTTCTTTAAACCTAAGAATCTTCTCCTTCACAGAAATATGCAACTATACCCCCAAATACGCGTGGTTCAGTGTTATGCATGGCCTATTTTACTATATGGTGCTGAAACTTGATCATTTAAGGCTGGTACGTTTAATCGGATCGAAGCTTTTGAACTGGGGACACTCCGCCGACTACTGAGTATGCCCTGGACTGCTCACATAACGAATGATGAAGTTCTACGAGGATCTGGAGTAGAAAGACAACTAATAGACACTGTAAAACAACGAAAAGTGTCATATCTAGGGCATATACTAAGAGGACCTCGCTACTCCATAAGGCTAATACTACAGGGAAAAATTGAAGGCAGACGGGGGCCATACTGGTGTGGTAAATGAGACGCCGCAACCATATTTAGACAGGCTGAGGAGGGCACTATAATTATAATGTGACCCATGAGATGGACAAATGATCGCCAACGTGTAGCATAGCACATGGCACTCGAAGAAGAAGAAGAGAAGAAAATCGGCGATTATCTTCTTCATTAGATTGAATCCTATTTTCAGTGACTTCTAAATAATCTTACACTTAAGTGTCTATAAAAATATCTGTTCCTCCTGGAATAGCTTTTACTACGGTAAAGCCCAAATCATCGTCACCTTGTCAAATAACTCGTCGACCTCCGGAGCTAATGCCAATATATCAGAATCTATGTCTTCAAGATTCTTAAAATATTTTCTACTGAGATGGAAAATAGTGACTTCACCACCACACCACAAAAAATTATACTCTATTAGCCCAGCGTCCTCGATTGAGAACAGTCAAATTTAACAGATTGTTATAAACCAAGTTTAACAACTGAAGACTAGAAACTAATTTATTTTCAATCATGCATATGTGTAGATAAAAACAAGATTGAAATACTTTTCTTACCTTTAAATGGAGAAAAAATATTCAAATGTGTTTCAGTATATATCAACCAAAAAACAATCAAACAAAATAGCAGCAATTAAAAATTACAGGATAATCCACTAAAAATCGACAACATGTGAAATAGCTGGTGTAAAGATTCGCCTGAACAGGTCAGAACAAGACTGTTGATGTAGGAGATCTATGAGGCCTCCAATATACTGCTACCCCCTCATAAATTTACTGTGCTTAATCGAAGACGCTGGGCGTTAATGGGTTAAACAATCCTCATAAGGTAATTAATTGTTCCAATCTGCATGTTCTTGCAACAAATTAACATTAACTATTACACACGTCACCCTTGACAGGTAGCATACTTTCTGCATCATTCATATGTTCATATATTGTTAAACATTTAACGATTAGGCGATAGTGAAACATGTTTCAAAGCCAGTCAATAGCTTTTAGATATCACTTTATAAACTAACGGCATTATGAATTAGTTCTACAAATTTTGATTCAAATAAAATAATTTTTGTGTTTGTTCCACCAATGTAATTATGTATATTAAAAATATAATTAATAATCTAAACGACAAAATTTTGTCTATCAACAAACAATTTTAAAAAATATTTTTTTGAACTGCTTTAAAAAAACATTTTAGCTCGTATCTTTTCGGTTTTATTCGACATTTTTCGCGACCTGCCTCTATCGGTGCAATGTTGCAGAAATATGGGCAGTGCGATCTACGGTAATATAGCGTGTGGTTCGTTTCGAATTTCCTCGGAAAAATCGTGATATTTACGCGGTTTATAAATTTTCAAGCAGAAGGGAAAATATCGGAAAGTGATTATTGGTTACTGTGTTGTGTATACTGTGAAAATTTGTAACATATATCATAAAATGTGTTTTAGTGTGAAAGTAGACCGTTTTTAGATATAAGTCAGAGTAAGTAAATATATTTTTTTTAAGAGTTAGAGGAGTACATCGAGAGTAATATGAATATTTGAGATGCAAAAAAAATACTAATGTTAATGGAGTAAGTTGAGGATCAACGGATTACATATAGGAAAAATAACCAATTTAAAAGAAAAAAAAATAGACAGGCTTATTTAGTTTCTGCTCTTTTTTTAAATACAATTTTTTGTATACAAATTAACTCATTTAAAAACTGATTGGTCAGTTAAAAAGAGGTATTATTATTAAAATTATTATTATACTTCATGGTGTTCGTTTCAAAACATAAGAAATGACATTTATTTATAATAATTCTTTATTTTATTAAATGTGATTATTTATATGTGTATCATACTTTATTAAAGTATGAATATCCGTTTATTTGATAAAGATTATTTGTATGAAAAATAATTTTGAATTTCTTTGTGAAATTAAATTTGTAAAATATATCGTTTCAAGTGAAATAAAAATTATCTAAGATTTACTAAATTAAGAACGTTTTTTATTTTATTTAAAAGTAAGTTTTTTCAGAAGTATGTAAAATCTCCAAAAGTAATTTTCAATATTTGAGTATCATATTTAACTAAATTGTTCATAAATATATACAAATATATATCAACTGACAACGTTTGACAAGTGCTAGTATCCACAAGGTAAGGAAAATTTAGATAGGAACATAAACTCTTTAAGTGCTTAATTTTCAATATATGGGGTATGAAAGTTTGAATATAAATATGTTTTTTGTAATAATTCGAAAATAAAAAAAAAATGTTACTAAATTGGTAAGCAAAGTTCTCTTTAGAAGCTTTAAATTTTGACCAAAAACGCGCTTCTGACTTTATATTCAGCGGTGTGATACATTGGAAGCTGGTTCCTAAATTGTAGTTTGTGCGCTACTGGTTAAACCACAGTTATTTACTATGTTTTTAATTCTTTATTTACTGTTTTTCAAAAACAAAATAATCTCTAAATATACATAAACAATTTTCTAGTTATTTCACCTCGGGTTAAAAGTTTCACGAATCATTATTATCCATTTAAAAACGAAAAATTAACAAAACGAATAAAACACAAGGACAAAAAGTTTAATCAACAAAATAAACTTAAAGTTATTATTAAGAAACAATAAGTATATTGTTTATTTTTCGATTTATCCCTTTTTGAAGAATAATTAATAAGGAATTAAAAAAGTAGCAAATAATTGTGCCCTCCCCCCTACCAGTGGTGTACAAATTAGATGGAGATAAGGAACCTTCTTCCACTGCAGCACACCACTGGAAAAAGGTCAGAAGCGTATTTGGATTAACATTTTGGTCTTAAAAGAAAAGTTTGCTGGTACTAAATATTTTGTATATGTATATGTATATGTATATGTATATATATATATATATATATATATATATATATATATATATATATATATATATATATATATATATATATATATATGTATATAAGAAAAATAAAATAAAATCTTGGCTTAGCGGACGTGAAATGTGTCAATCTGCATTATTCTCGTGTTAAAAAGTGCGGAGTATGGAAAGACTCCGGGTCCGACAGATGGCGACAGCGCTGTTTCATCCTAATATGGGATTCGTCAGGCCACCGCATTCGATACAAACCATCATCTCGCCGTTGCATCCTATAAAGCTGATTTTAAAATTAAAAATGGCAAACAGGACGACACTCACACTTTTTAACACGAAAATAATGCAGATTGACAAATTTCACGTCCGCTAAGCCAATATTTTATTTTACTTTTCTTTTTATATTACACAGACAATAATTTATCTATTTATTTATTTACTTGTTTGGCTTTGGAACACACTAAACGGTGTTCTCATAAGGGGATCGTTTGGTGCGACACGTGGCTTTCGTTGCCAAAATGAGCAGCAAGCCTGGTTGCCTAGTACCGAATAATGCGACCCCTATCCTTTGGGCAGTGCGTTTCGTGTACTCGATTGTATAGATTTCTGTTTTAACTCACCGTCGCACCACCACATGGCGGTTTTTACAAATTTTGTTAGTTTGTGTGGTTCTTGTGTTATCAAGTGAACCATCGAGATGTCGCCTTTGTCGTCTTGTATATATATATATATATATATATATATATATATATATATATATATGTATATATATATATATATATATATATATATATATATATATATATATATATATATCAAAAAACAGCGTTTTCAAGTTTCTCTATACTGAGAATGCTTGTAATTCGATAACAATGTGTTATTTATTTCATAGATAGCCCAAAATTTTCCATTGTTTTCCATACATAGAGAATTTATTGAAATTTAAAAATAAGTATTTTATTTACTAACTTTTAGAAGCCTTAAGAAAAATTTAGTTGAAAAAGGTTATATTTGGGTAATAAGTTGTCGTAAATACGAAAATATGAAAACAATTCAATAATGTCCTCCAGTTTTCTTAATACGATCTTTCATTTAAGAAAAATGTAAGTAGTTATAAAAAAAAACAAATAAAATTTTCTCTTTTATTTTTAAGGTAGTATCCCTTTTTTTCTGAAATTCGGGAGAAATATACAGTGCGTTTTAGGCAAAATGTGGAAAAGAAATAAAACCTAAAATTATTATATCAAAATTTGAATTCAAAATATCCAATAAAATACAAAAAAAAAATTCTAAAGACATTTGGAAAAATAATGACTTTTTGGATGCTTGAAATTCTTAAATAATATTTATGAATTGAAGCAAGTGCGACCTGTCGGATACTTTAGACTATTTTTTGACTTCTATTTATAGAAAAACAAACTGCAAAAATTACTTAGGCAAGACCAAAAGAATAAAAAAGAACAAATATGTTTACACCTGCAGATTTGAAAATTCGCTCGGGCATATCGACATAGTTTCCTACGAATTTTTTTTCAATATATTAAACCGTACAGGGTGACTTGAAAGAAGCTGTGCTATAATCAAATCAAACAGTGATACTCAATTTTTTTGTACACTTTTAGACTTCCTGCATAATTCTGAACATTTTCGATTTATTGAGAGTTAAAACTTGAAATTAAGAGAAATAATGATTAATTTGTCATTTAATTGATAGTAACCTATTCAATTTTTAAATTCATTTTGAACATTTCTCACTACTTCTCTAGTGATTAATCGTATATCTGTAATTATCCGATTCTTTAAGTCCTTTATGACAATTGGCTTAGTTTGGAGAACTTTACCTTCAAGATAACTACACAAAAAGAAGTCGAGGATTTAAGTCTGGAGACCTCGAGACCACTCAATAAGTCCGCTTCTTCAACTCTACCTGTTCGTGAAAACATGATTAAGAAAAGCGCGAACTTCTACTGAGTAATGTGGCGGAGCACAGTCTTGTGGAAACCACATATTTTGGTGAGGAAAATTCGATTCTCGTTTTCAGGAAACAGCGTGGAAAGAGCAGGAATATGATCTTCTTGTAAAAATTGTAAATATATATCACCAGTTAAATTTTCATCACAAAAGGGCGGCTCTAAAATGATATTACTCACGCTTCTAGCTCACATCTTTACTTTTTGTCTATACTGGGTGTTTCCTTGTTTCATCCAATTTGGGTTTATATTCCTCCAATATCGATAATTTAGTGTGTTAACATCACCATTTGAGGAAAATGTGGATTCTTAAAAAAAAAACGTCTTCAATAAAAATGGCATCTCGAAAACACATTTCTTGTAACAGTTCGCAAAATTGAAGATGCTTGTCATTTTCAATGAAATTAAATGAAATGAAATAATTTATTAGCCATAAGACTGATACTTCAGCATCAGTTTCGTCAACAGTATACAATTAAATAAAAAAATATATACGTAACATACCTTAAAGCCAGAAAAAACAAGAAACAGTTATATTAGTATCGTAAGATACTTGTTATAATATAAAAAATGTAAAATAACTTAATCTAATATTTAATAATAAAAACGACAGATCAAAATCTAAAAAAACTAACAGGAAAGAAAAAATTAAAACGATAAGAACACAATCCGTGGCACTGGTTAGCGAAGGACGCAAAGAAATAATCACTCAGTACACAGTAAAAGAGTCAGTACATCCTACAGGCTTAAGTATTCGTTAAAAGAATAAAATGATCCCTGAACAAGAAATTTTTTTTATTTCTGTTTTGAATTTATTATTGTTTGATATGTTTTTTAATTTTGCAGGCAATTTGTTAAACAGAATAATGAAATTATAAATTGGGGATTTCTCAAAGAATGTCGTTTTATGTTTAGGTATACTAAGAATGTCACCATTTCGTGTATCATATCTCTGACCCTGGCCAAGAGTTTTAAACTCTGAGTAATTTTGTTTTACATATAAAACTCATTTTAGAATATAAATAGAGTAAAAAGTCGAAATGCTGTTTTCCTTAAAAATGGGTCTACACGAATCCGTCGGCTTAAGACCAAATATCAACCTCAGTATTCTTTTCTGAGCCAGAAACACTCTATTCACCTCACACCTATTTTCCCCAAGACATGACACTGATTGACAGATGACTGCATGCCAGAGAACAATACACAGTAAGCAATCCAGCCCGGTCCAGAGATGATGCAAAATAGCAAAGAAGGCAGAATTTAATTTTTTACAAACATGTTCAATATGGGAAAAGCAATGCAGCGATTCATCAAGCCACGTGCCTAAAAATTTAGCATAAGCTGAGGTTTCAATATTATATGTTACTTTATCCTCTACCAGCAATGTTTTTTTAATATTGAAATTTATAAATACAGTCTTTGTTGGGTTAAGTATTAACTGATTACGCTGACACCAAATCTCCAACTCCTCACATACCCCTTCCGCTGTACGCAACAGCTCCTCTGGGGCATCCGCAGATATAGCTATCATGGTATCATCAGCAAACATAACCAACTTCCCCCTTCTGATGAATCTAGGTAGGTCGTTAACATAAATCATAAACAAGTGCGGCCCCAAAACCGACCCCTACGGCACACCCAAGGCGACTTTTTTGCTATCTGATTTACTTTTTTGGTATCGAACAAACATACTCCTATCAGACATATACGAGTCGATGAGTTTTAGGATATTTCCTCTTATACCCGAAGCAAAGAGCTATCTCAATAAGAACTCTCTACTCACAGTATCAAACGCACTTGTTAAGTCAAAGATTAGACACATCACATACTTGCCCCTGTCGAGCTCTGTTTATACAAGATTAAGTATATCACAGCATGCTGTCTCGATGGATTTGTTCTGTCTGAAACCATGTTGGCAAGGAATAATAATTGAATTCTGGTTAAAAAAAATTGATCAAATTTTCATATATTATTTTTTCAAAAACTTTAGAAAATACACTCAGTATAGATATTTGCCTATAATTGGCCGGGTTGTGAGGATCATCATTTTTATATATTGGCGTAAATGTCGCCTGCGTTAGTATTTGGGGGGAAATGCCCTCTGAAAGTGATCTGTAAATTAAATATGTCAAGGGAAGTGTGACAGATTCTGAAATTAACTTTAAAATTTGAGGACTTATACTATTGGAACCTGAGGAGCGTTTGTTCTTTAACGAATCAATAGTCGATACTATCCTTTCTTGAACCACCGCAGAAACTACTATTGTTTGAGGAATTGATTCTATAGTTGTTGCTGGTAAGGACATGTTTCGACCGTCGGCCTCAAACAACTTCAACTTGGTAACAGAGCTGAAATATTCAGCGAAGTGGTTAGAAACCTTTTGAGGGTCATCGGTGAAACGCAAAACGATGTTATGGTTTGTTACCCTTTTCTGCCTATTAAGATTTTGGTTAATACAATTCCATATTTCTAATGCACTGTACTCATTAGTGTGCAATATGTTTAATATCGTTGTCTTCGCAATATTAAAGTTTGTAGCTATCTCATTACAGTTGACATGGTGATTATCATTAGTTTTTGGTCGACCACTTCTTGGGGCGTCTCGAACATACTCAGTTTTACTCACAGTTAATTGGAAAATTGCCTGATGTTTTTCTTGAAATAACTGACACACTTCCTCTTAGGTTCTTACCCTTTCGTCAAATCTTATCATCATAAGAATTTCTATCCTCTGTGCCTTAGTAAAGTACATTTTCAGTTAAAATGAACTCAAAGTGACAGTTTGACAAAATGTGACAAAATAACAGGATATTTGAATCAATTATGCTGATAAATAATTTTGTATTTACTTCCTAGTTTTATCTGTCGATAAATCGGAAACAGTTACATTTAGGTATGGGAAAGGTAATTAAAATAATGTTCGAAATTTTGTAGTGAGTCTAAAAGAATATGAAAAATCAAATTTGATTATAGCGTAGCTTATTTCGATTCACTCTGTATCATTTAATATATGGGAAAAAATTTGGATAAAGAAAACCAAGTAGAGGTATCCAAGCGATTTTCCCAAAAACCCAGCATTTTTTAAATAATGAATTTATTCGAGACGTCCTCATCTTATATTTATTTATCTCTGGAAGGATTTCAAACATAAAAATAAAAGGCTTATTAAAAACAAAATCTTTTTAAGAACACAGTATGTGTATAACTTTAAAATTTTTTTGGAATATTCTTTTTATTAAAAATTGATTTCGTGTCTAACGTCGTTTGAGTTAATATTGCGCCTTTTCCAGTAAGGAGATCTGAAGTATATTAAATATTTTAGTCCTCTGATGTCTTTTCTCTTAATATTCCCCAGGATATAAGATCAAAATTAGATTACCGATTTTTAATTTTATATTTAAAGCGGAAACTATATTCGTTCATTTTTGTTAAACATGATTTTTAAATTTAAAATCTTCGTAAAAAAGATAAAGATATATTTCAAACTTATGTGATTAAAGGGGTTGGCACAATGAATAGAAAGAATGGATTAAAATGAGTAATTCTCTGTAAGGAGTTCATTTCTTTTTATGATTTTAATAAGACGTTTTTTTATGGAATAATCAATTTTTGAGTAATTTTTTCTCCTTTAGCATTTCATTCTTGAAATAGAATATCCCTAAGGTACCTTTTACTCTAAACTGATATTTTTACATGCGTTTCTATAACAAAAATTTTCAAGCGGATTTCAGTCTAGTGATTGTAGAGGTATATTTAATTGGTGGAACACAATATAAGCTAATTACTGTTTAACAACTTGTGACGCGTTTTACGTAAGAGGGAAGCAAGGAGCACGTCGTGCTCTGCGGATCTACTTCGTTTACGGTAGCGGAACATCGGTCAGTGGATATTTCTCGTGCAGACAGTCATCGGTCAAATGCTCAGCGCAGGGGTATGGGTTTGACGGTATCTACTTATATTCGGGATATCCCTGCTCTCTGAACTGATCAACGGTTTGACTGCCTGAAGGTCAAAACATCCACTCGGTGGTCGGTTCTCGGGCGCCACCCTCGGGATTCATGTGGTCGAGGCCCATTTATGCACTAGGCAGCTTGTTACAGTGGAGAAACTGCAAGCCAGGGGTCAATTGCGTGTATTAGTGCTGGCTGCCGGCTGCCAATTGTTATATGTTATGTTAAAAATTAGACTAGACGCCAAATTTGTGAGGCGTATGGGACTAGATAATGAAACAAACGGTTATAAAACATCTTGTATCCTGTATTCCATACTTTTATAAAGATATGGCCTAAAACTAACTTACAATCTAAGATGTACAACAAACTAACAATTACACGGTCTGGAGGGCAAGAGTATGTTTTCAGAGCTGTTCACGGTAGCTTGTACTGGTTGGTTACGCTGAAGACGGTAACCGTACGTAAATTATCGCGTTACATATCTAAAATCCGCGGACGCTGTTCATGGCGCTTCGTATTAAAATTCGACCGACGACGGTATACACGGTATGTCTAATAACCTGGCATCGATCGGCGATAGGCGGCATCTCTACACGCGGCGGCGGCGATAAACGTCGGGGCGACATTAGGAAGGAACGAAAGGAACTGACGCTGCCCGTTCTTGTAAGGGTCCTCGACAGCATCAGCAGGATGGAACGACATTGCCCATACTTATAAGGGTCCTCGACAATGTCGACCAATAGCGGTAGGAAAGTAGGAAAGGAACCGACACTGTCCGTTCTTATAAGGGTCCTCGGCAGTGACGGTAAGATGACACAACATTGCCCGTTCTTACAAGGGTCTTCGGCAATGCTCGCCATTAGCGGGGTAGGACGTAAGGAAGGTGGTGTATGGTGAAACATCATATATACACAAGCCCAGCCTCACCTACGTTGCTAGACCAGGAAGGAGCGATCCGGCAGGCGACCGAGTCCAGTCCGTTTGACCCGCTTGGAGAACGTGCAGTTCTCAGCGAAATAATGGTCTGCTCGAGCTTAAGTAGATGGCCACAGCTCCCACTACGTTGACGAGTGATGATGTGCGGTGATCGCGCATATAATACTGCTGTATGCGGCGCGCGATTGCTATGGTCAAACGCTCTGAAAATCTAGGAAAATTATATTTCCCGGCATAGCGCGGTAAATCTAATTATATACCGAAAATATTGAAACTTTAAGCATTCTTTTCCCGCAAGAATCAGATTTTTCGGATGTAAAATAAATAAATTAAATCCCGGCGAACATACCCATGCCCAAAAATATAGTAACTTCGTTACAAACTTGAGCAGTACAATTTACCACAAATTATTTTCGAAAATATTCAAATCAGTGCTTTGATCAATCATTCCATCAATAAAAACCAGATTATCACAGTTACCATACACCACCAAATTAGGATGTTGCCTCCTTCATGCATCACGATCTTATTAGTACAGTGAATCTCAACTTGTGGGGGTGCCTCCCTAGGAAGGCGTCGTCTAATAAAAAAAGAGGCGATGCAGTTTTCATTCATACTCATAAGATCATTTCTGATAACGAAGATTTTATTAACTTGTTACTTTAATGTATGTACTGCTTAAGTGTGAGGATTTAATTGAATCTGTTTAACAATCTTCTTTTGGTTCATTGCTGAAAGCTTTGGTCCTAAAATCATTGCTGTTTTTAAATCTTTTTATTACTTTAAGTACGGTACTTTTGCAATGACATTTACTTTTTCGAGGGTCGTCTACTATACCATCTCATTGCAAATTAATAATTACTTCTCATTCGGACAAAGTTGTTTCTTGACCTTTACGATCCGTTTTGGAATTTTAAAGCATTATTAGGCAAACCTATAAACACTGTATTAATACTTTTAACTGATAACAGTAAACATCTCTTGAGGTCTACTGCTAGTACTTCATTCCAATGAGAAACAACAAAATATGCAGCTTAAGAAATATGAAAAGAGTTATTTTTTTTTGTGTAGAATTTATATTGTCACGCCCAATTTTGAGGTGTGACTAGGGACGTAGCATTTGGGGATTTGGTCTTCAGGGATTACACTCTACATGAACTCTTTAACTTTAGATTATATATCAAAAAAATAGTTTATTCAAAATAGTCGATATTAAACTTTTCGAACTGCACATCATTATAATTATTTTTTTAACTTACATTAAGATTATATTTGACACTCTACTATTGTCGACCTGCTCTGAATTGGGACACGCTTGGAATTTTCGCTTCACTAATTTTCTAGGCAATCAACTAATTCACTACTGACTGACTGATCTGCATCGAATCAACTGACTCTTATGACTTACGACTGACTAATTGAACTGATTGAACCGATTGAACCCTATCCCAAGCATGTCCGTCCTTTTTACTCTGTTTTGTTTTTTTCATCAAGTCAACGAATCGCCTTCTTAAAACCTCGGTTCATTATGACCCGGAAAGCGACCTTGCTGAGTTGGTGAATTTGCACGCTCGACGACCAGTAAATAAACATAACATTTCATAATCAAAAGGTTATAAAATTATAAAAGGTAACACGATTGTTATTGTTTAAATTTAAAATAAAAGATTAGTAAAATTGAGAAATATCAATTTATGAAATATTATGTTTTTATGTTTTTCCCTATGTGACAATATCATAAAAATTTCTAATTTTATTTTACGTAAGATATGAATGTCTGGATTAAAATATATATTTTTTGTTTATTTGTTTCTGAGATATATTGCTCTACTTCAAAAAACGTATAGTGTGCCACACTAATGTTTGCCACTCTACGTCTGTCTACCTTTTAAGGATGGTACATAATAACTGCATGCGTCCTTAAAAATTGATTTAAAAAACTGGTTACGTGCTTGTCTGACACGCAATATGTTAGGATTCCGTAGTAGTTTTGGTGCAATTTTTTTTGCAGTTTCATTTCTTGTTTGTCTTTAAGTTAATTTATTAGTAATTCGTACCAATTTTCGTTGAAAGTATCTAATAATTTCTATAAGGCCGAATTTTTTAGTTTTAAAATTTACGTTTAAAGGGGAATATAATAAAATTTCGAATTTATGTCTAAAACAGATCCAGATCGAATTTTATTAAAAAAAAATCTATAGTTTCAAATATATATCGATGTTAAAGTCGAAGTAAACATTAAACTGTCAAATCAAATACGAAATAATGAAAAAAACTGATCTAAAAAATAACGAGACATATCAGTAGTGCACAATAAAATGAGTAATAGGGAAAGAGTAAATTGAAGTAACATAAACACAAAAGAAAAAGTAAATGCGACTTTTCAAAATTATTTAAGTACCTTTAGATACCGTCATAGAACTAGGAAAATAAATCTGTTTACAGCTTTCGCACCTATTTAAGGAGGACACGGCACATTCATCATAAGTCGCACTTCTAAAATATGGCAACTATTATCAGCAAATTTAAAGGTTGCAGTGTATCTCAGGATGAGGTACCGCACTCTAGTCAGCCTCAATATTTTTGATTTTTCGAGATCAGATTTTAAAAACAGTAATAAATAAATGTAGAATTCATTTTTAATAAAATACTCTTATTGGTAATTTTTTTAGAAATTTTCTTTAAGTAAATTTTTTGATGACACTGAAGATAACCCAAGAAGATATGAAGAAGAGCCAAGAAGATATGAAGAAAAGCTAAGAAGAGATGAAACAAGAATTAAAGACGAGCTAAGATGATATGAAACAAGAGTTGAAAGAAGACATCAAAAAAAATCAAGAAAGTATGAAACAAGAATTACAAAAAAGCCTGGAGGACATAAGCTAGGAACTTAAGTCAAATTAAGAATATATAAAGCGCATGAAACAAGAAAGGCAACAGAAGATTACCAAAATTAGAGAAGACGTACATAGAGAAATACAACATGAGGTGACTGGAATCTAAAAACAGATGCAACAATTACATCTGCAAATTAGAGAAGACGTACTTATCGAAGTACAACATGAGGTGACAGAAATCCACAAACAGATGCAACAGTTACGTTTGCAAATGGAGAAGGTAGCCAGTATAGGTATAATAAAGGTAGATGGTATTCCTGCAACTAGTGTGATGAAGCCACCTACCTTCAACGGCAAGGTACCTTGGCTTACGTGTGTCCATTAATTCGAAGCCGCCGCTATCGGCAATAACTTAAGTTCGCCGGAGAAGACATGTGCTCTTGTTCTAGTACTACGAGGTGAAGCTGTGAAGGTTCTACGTAACATTCTGAACAGAATGATTGAAAGTTTACTGTTCCTTTTTTTGGAGATGCGCTACGGGGAAGCCCACCTCTAAGAAGTTTATAAGGCCCAACTCCAACGAAGGAGACAAAAATACAAAGAAAGTCTGCAAGAATATGAGGCGGCTATAATGAGGATAATAGATTTGACTTACCCACCATGCTCAGAAGAATACAAGCACTGTAACAGACAAGAAAAGCGAGAAAATCCTGATGATTTCATTTGCTATAGACACAACTACAATGCTCTTAGATTGGGAATGAACTTTATAGCATTATACATTTTATACTAGTAGTTTGTCTTTGTAGTTTGTAGGATCTTAGGTTTATTTTCTACGAGTTCCTATTTCATTTAATTAATTTTATCTTTGTTAATTTTCTTATGAAACATTTATGAAAGGAGGTCTGGAACTTTTTAGAAAATTCTATTTCCTTAGTTTTAACATGAAACGCCTATGACAGAAGGTCTAGAAATCGCTAGATTACTCATTTTTTTTATTACACCATGTAGTATAAAAATCTTTCTAGAAAGATACGGAATCTTCTGGTATTCAGAAAAAGGGTACATAAAGGATCCAGATCAGTTTTCGTGGACAGCTTATTTTGAGACATCGTAGAAGTAACTTGAATTATTTGACAAGTGTCAGAATTAAAGTTGACAAGAAAAAGCTTTTGAAATAGTAGAATGTGTTCAGAGATCGGCCGTTCGGAACAATATATTATCAATTATTTAAACACGGTAGAAAAATAGAACAATGTGTTTCTTACAAAATCTCCATTTTTAAGTTTCGTACTACTCCGATGAATATGTAGATGTCCTTCGACCGGTGATATTTTCCAGTCTGACGTTGTTACGTCGGGAGGTTTTAATATCCTGTCGATACGTTTCGGAATTTATATTTTACATAGACAATGATTTCCTGCGAATTTTGCTCTCGGTCGATATAGCTCCACTGACGACACCATAAGTTGGTCGAAACGCAGAGGACCAGAGCTGTATCTGCAGGAAATAAGTTGTTTGTATATTTTTTTTCCTTTATCTGCCTGAAAGGACAATACATCTATATTAGCAACGGGGTAGTTCTTGTCTCAGTATAACAAAATCCTAAATTATCTTTAAGGAAAAGAACACCTTAGGTACATATAGCAAGTCTCACATTCATAATATTTTACTAAGCAACAAATTTCGGGCGTTAAAATTTAAATTTATTAAGCAAATGCCAGAGGGATATGATGCCCACCGTTTGGAATATTGTTTGATAATGGGTGAAAAAATTTTACCTAATAAATCACAGAATTGTAGGTACTGGGCTCAGGAAATCCGAATTCTAGAATTGCCAGTCATAGTCCAAAATTTAAAAGTTAATCTTTGGTGTGGCGTAATGTATCACAGAATACTTTATATTTTAATAGACAATTAAATCAAAATTACATATGGAAATTTTAACCAATTTTGTTACGATTGAGCGGGATGATGAACATTTTTTGTTGTTTTAGGAATAAACGGAAATAATTTTTTTATCCTTGCATTTTTGACGTTCAAAACTTGTTTTACTTACTGCTGCACATATCAATTTAAAGCCTCTGCTGTCAAGTTAGACCAGTTTTAATGTTATACCATGTTAGTGAATTAGGAGTTTAGAATAAACCGTATTTTTCAACAAGACGGATGGCTTGCTCACTCTATATTACTTGTGAGAAACTGGTTAAATATTCACTTCCAAGATAGGTGGAATGGCCATTTTGGACAATGACTTGGCTTGCTCGATCACCTAATCTAACATGATTAGATTATTTTCTATGGGGTTATTTAAGGCAAGAGGTTTACAATAATGATTTTAATGACAACACAGATCTACTAAGGAAAACATTGTGGAAGCTGTTGCAACAAATTATAAAGGCAGATATGCTTGCATCTGACTACGAAGAGTTTCGAAAAAGCCTAGAAAAATATGAGCTAGTAGGTGGTCAAGGTCAACATTTGGAATAATTATCTTTTTATTTCCAGCTTATTGTTAAGGTTTCACAACATTGCTCAAAAAATAAATTAAAAGTAAAATTAATTTTTGTATTTTTTTTATTAAAATACGTTTTCTATTTTAGAACAACTTAGTTAAATAAAATTTGTAAAAAATTACAAATCATAGTCATTTATTTAAGACTAATTATAGATTTAGTTCATTTACACTTTTTGCAGGATTTTATTAACATGCTGTTTGAACCGAAGATCCTGATCCAAAACAATCCCTAAATTTCTAAAGTTCTTAAAAAAAAACAGATCGGTTCATTCTTAATTATAATATTATTTTTATATGACGTTAACAATTCCTCTCTCTATCTCTCTTCCACGCCACCAAATGCCATAACTTCAGATTTGATAGAATTTAATTACAGACAATACTTAGTTGAATAGTTATAACGTTTTAATAATCGGAGTTAATAGCTACAATTGCCTGGGTTCCTATTGGAGAATTAAATCAAAGGTATATTTGTGTGTCATCAGCGTAATAGTGCCGAGTACATAAAAAGAAAATAGAAGAAAAATTTGATATGTAGATGAAAAACAGAAAAGGATCTAATATTAACCCATGCGAAAATTTTCCTTTAAGATAAACCTATATAATGTATATACACTAGAAGATCGTCATTTAGGGTATCACAAGCATTATTGTAGTAAAACACTCTCGCTGTGGATATATTTGTACCTGTAGGGTGTATTATTTTCTCCTAATGCACTTATCTATAAATGGCTGGATCCAAACTTAGTCTTCTTCTTCTTTAGGTGCCATGCCTGTATTCAGACGTTGGTGGTCATCATGTTTACAATTTCCTGAAATCTTTCTCTATCGACTGCTGCGCGAAATAGTTCTTCTACCGTGCAATCACACCACTGCCTGATGTTACGCAGCCATGAAAGCTTCTTTCGGCCTATCCATCTTTTCCCTTCCACTTTTCCTTGTATTATAAGGCGAAGTAGCTGGTATTTAGGTCCTCTAATTATGTGACCGAAGTATTCTGTTTTCCGCTTCTTTATAATGTTCAAGAGCAGTCGATCTGTATCCATCATTCTGAGAACATCCTCGTTGGAAGTGTGCGAAACCCATGATATCCTTAGGATTCGACGGTAGCACCACAATTCGAATGCTTCCAGTTTGTTTAGCGTTGTGGTTTTTAGTGTCCATGTCTCGCAACCGTATAATAGAATAGACCATACATAGCATTTCAGGACCCTTTTACGAATATGCATTGATAGGTTCCTGTTGCATAGAACTGGTTTCCAAACTTAGTCTATGCGGTACTAAATTCAGGATTTGTTTTTGTTCTATTGTTCTGAAGGAACATCTGTTGTTCGTAAAGCAAAAAAAGACAGAGATTTTTTATAAATATTTAATAAAGTCATTAAACTTTAAAAACTTAAATATATAAATTTCTTTTTTCGAACGTTATAAAACTTGATATTAACAACCCATTTACATTAAAAAATTTTTATAAATCCAAAAATTAGGGTGACAAAAATAGCGATCTTACCTATTTATTTTAAGAGAGAATCGAAAGCATGTAACATAATGAAATTTCGAAAATAGAGTGATCGGGTGAAAAATGGAAAATCAAAACATGGAATAATTTGGTTCGTAGTGAACCAAACGTAGCAATCACCGCTTTCCGAAGCACGGTGACTGGTTAGTTATTTGTCATGTTACCTCTAGGTTGAGGAGTATGTATTCCTCACACTGGGTACACCATCGCAGATGTATAAAGTCTTGTCTATACTTAAATATTGGTAAATAATATTTAAGTTAAGTAATTTACAATTTTTTTGTAAAATATAAAATCAGTGGTTGTGACTTGTTGCGCAACACTATCTGTTGATAAAAGAACATCATCTAAAATAGTAGACAATGTTCTACCACCGCTTTAATCAGCTCTAAAACTAGATTGATTATTAGGGAGTTGTAAATATCATCTTTTTCTAAAATCTTTGATAAAGTGCTAATTGGCCTTAGAATACATATGATGTGGGATTTAATACGTCAGAAAATGATCCTAGCTTTTTTCCATATTGAAGGAAATAATGAATTGCAAAAGCAAAAATTTATAACATGCGTTATTTAAGGAAGTAGAAATGATAAACACAGATCAATTGTTAATACATTTATTTCATTTAAACTCATAGTTTAATATTTTCAATTATTTTTAAAATATCCATTTCAGAATCCTAAGCAAATTTTAAATATATGTAGTGTGATTGTTTGTTCTTTATTATTTTTTTAACCGATTTCTAAAACAAGGAGATTCTGAATTCGACAGATATGCATTTTTTAATGTCCTATATATATATATATATATATATATATATATATATATATATATATATATATATATATATATCTATTATTCTGGAAAGGCGGCACTAATTTGAATGATTTTTTTTACGTTATGTTCAGGAAGTTGCTGCGATGGTTCCGTCTCATTTTGAAAGAAATTAGTTCAGTAAAACTCAATATGGCGTTGGTAATATGGCGGACAAAAATATTAAATCAATCTGATTTTCTCCAAACTTGGTATGGGGAGGTTTCGGGATCGCACCTAACGAATAAAAAATTATTTTAAAAAAATTCAATATGGTGGAATCAATATGGCGAACAAAAAAATTGATTTGGTTCGATTTTTTTCAAAACTAATATGGGAGAGTTTTCGGGATCGCACACTACGAATTTGAAATTATTTTTAAAAAATTAAATATAGCAGATCTAATATGGCATCTTAAAAATTTTAGATCTCTCGATTTTCTCCAAAATTGATATAGGGGGGTTGTTGAGGATGTAAATTACGAACTGAAAGTTATTTTTAAAATATCGAATACGACTTTTAAAAATTTTACATTTTTCTATTTTGTTCCAAATTGGTACTGGGTCTTTTTTGAGAGTGTAAATGTAAATTTTTTGAAATCAAATAAGACGGATCCAATATGGTGGGTTGAAAATTTTACGTCATTCACATTTTTTCAAATGTGATATTAGATGGTTTTTGAGGTCGTAGGTTACGAATCTGCAGCTAATTTTTTTTCAACTTATAATGACAGGTACAATATATGGGACTAAAAATTTTACCATTTTATCTAATATTTATGTTGAGAGCTCTTGGTCTATGTCTCACTAAAATAATTTACGTCTCAAGTTCTGTAAATATCGGAATCGGGAGGTTTTGGAAGCCTAAATTACTAATTCAAAATTAATTTAAAATTGAAGATACCAGATTTACTATAGCAGAATAAAAACTGGTATTTGGAGAATTTTTAGAATCAAAGAATTTTTTGTTGTTCATTTTAGTGTGGTTTACAACTTTGGATAAAATGGGTACATTTTTGTGACTTTGGATTTAGGAGGTACCTTATACATTTCGCTAAGTACTTGGTTCAAATGATTTATGGAGTCAAAACTATAGTCGGAAAATAAAGTTTTTATAAAAAAACTGAACTGACTTCTAAAAATCCACTAAAAAGACAAAAATAGTAATATAAATTCTTATATGAAATCGAAATTTTTGAAGTTGTTGCCATATTATTTCTAAATGAAACAAATAACTATTAACACGAGATATCTACAAATAACTGTAAGAAAGCAATCACAAATAAATTATTTTTTATTTAATAACATTTTGTCAGGTATTCGTCTGGAGCCGACTTTAAAAATTTCAATTTCATATAAAAATTTATATTGTTATTTTTCGCTTCTTAGAGCAATTTAGAAGTCGATTCAATTTTTTTAAATTTTAATTTTTGAACCTACGACCTTTTAGAAGGAAATATTTTCACGTAGAGCTCAATTTTTAAACGTTTAACAGAAGCTAAAAATATTAAATATTTCTGTTTTAACGTGACTGTATTTGAAAAGCTAAAAAATTCCTTTTAAAAACACTGTTGGGTCTGTTTTATTTGAAAGATATCAGATGAAAAATTAAATTTCTACTGGGAATCCTTTGAGCAGCTGTTGCTTTCAAAGCTGTTGTTTGCTTAGTTTCTTTTTAATTAAAAATTAAGAATTTACAGACTATACCATCAAAGTAAATCATTATTTTAGGTTTTTAAATTTTTTTAAAATATCGTCGAGTTGAATACAGAATTATTTAATTAAAATATTGTTGTATGTTCAAATTTAAGAATTTTAATTAAAATAATTATTTTTTTTTGGCGATTTTCTAGCTTTAAAATCGTGTTGTTTAACAGAAAGAGCGGACTGAAAGCTTCAAATTGGAACATGTTGTTGTTTCTCAACACAAAAGATACACACCAGTACTACTAAATTTGTTATTTATTATATTTCATTATTTCTTTTTTAATCATATATATTTTCCTATTAAAATTCGATAACCCTATTATATAGCTACGACCAAAAATAAAAAAGTTACGTTCTCGCCATATAGAAAATCCAGCTATTTTTACTTTTCTTTATCATTATTCAACAGTGTCAGGCCCAATCAATTTTTAATAAATGAATTCGTTAGCAAACACTTGCTACACTGTGCCAGCACTCCATTGTTGCGGAAAATGTAAAAAACGAGTTTGGAGCAAGCTGTGCCGCGTCCATCCAGCGAAAATTTTTAATGAAGTTAAAATTTAATTGATGTTTAAGGTAAATGAGTTTTGCCGTATCTTCGTTTAGGTTAGGAGAAAAATTGTAGTCGTCATCTATGGCAGCCGACCTTATCCGTCAATTTTTCAGGTAGCTGAAGTAAAACTAAGAACTACAAGGCAGTTATAGCACTTTCATTGTCTTTATTTATACAGAATGTCTATGAAATATTTTTACAAAACGCTAGCGCAAATTCCTGAGGATAAAATATGAGGTTATTACACTTACTACTTACCAGTTGAATGGTCTATAACTAATTAAAGTTGATTAGGTAATGATATTAAGTTTCATTCTTAGAGAAATCTATAGCTCTTGAGTCAGCTATTTCCCATAGCCGTAGCAATGCAGATGTTGACTATATTTAAATAAAAATATACTTTTGCCGCGAAACGTTAGTCTCCATAATAGAAATACTAAAAACCACATTATATTTTTTTTTATTTTTAAGGAATTTAATTTTTATTTAATAAACAAAATGTAATTAAATCTCCTTCAAGTCACGTGACAACAAACACCACTCAATGTGAATGACGTCACTATGGTCTAATGCCATCGCGTTAAAGGCTTCATTTTTAGGTTAATATTATTTTATAGTAATTTTTGCGCAATTTCTTTGAAATTTGCTTACTACTCGCAAAATAATAACTTTTAATATAAGAAAAATATTATCAAAACTTACATCAAAATGATCTTCACAAAAATAGATTCTAGATTGTGTAGTCACAATTGCTGGATAATTTTTCAGGTGTTTCCATTTTAGTATTTGTACACTGAGGTACCCCACAACACTTATAAAGCTTAGAACACATCTTTTGTTACAAAAATTACGACAAAACTTTATATCTTTTTATTAGTTTAACAGCTTAATATTTTGTCAGTTTTTAACACCTGTGTGAAGTTGGCGACTTTTTTCGGAAACGTTTCCACCACCGATGAATTTTAGAAGGGACCTTGTTAATTGCACTTACCATCTAAATAACAAATTAGACAATAAAATTTGAAAGATTAAGTGCTAAATTCCATGATATTCTAAAATATTTCACTACGACGTTGTACCTAGTCGAAAAATGAAAATCCGTGAACCATAAGTTATAGACAACTATTTCTAAACAAGAGTCCATACGTGTTAAGATAAAATTTGTCAGCAACGGACAGTGGGTTAATAAACAAATATGCAATTTTCACGAGGAAAGTTTTGAGTCTACAACTCACAAATATTTTTCTCCATTCCATAAGAATTCTCAACATCCTGTACGAGTTAAGATACAAAGTTAAGAGTGTCAGCAACGGAGAGTTTTATACTTTTGCAGGGATGATTTGAAAATAACCATTGAGAATATATTGACATGATTGCAACTACAATATATTTCAAAAGAAAATAATGAGATTTGAATGGAAGACAGCGGAGAGTATATTTAAAAAAAAGGGTAGACGCTGAAATAAATTCCAGGTTGAGATATAATGCCAGTTCCCTTCATTAACAATAAAATAAAATTAACGCAGCAAAAAATTGGAAATAAAAATAGTTTAGTCAAGCTTTACCAACTTGAACTAACATTGAAAGAGAAACAATAATCTATATTCTCGTTTTATCGGTTTAGATTAAGCAGGGCTCTATTCTCTCACATCAGTAGTGAACATAACCCGATTCTCTCGATCCCCCCACTCCTCGACCTTGACCTTAACCTTGCCTCACCCCTCTTTGGCCCCGCCCACATGTCCTTGTCATTGACCTTGAAAGTGCACGTGTGCTTTGGCCTTGGCCTTGTGTTCAAGGTTGTGTGTGTGACCTTGACCTTGACCTTGGTCGAGACGACCTTGACTTTGTTGAAGGTCATCTTGGGTGTGTGACCTTGAAGATATGTTACGTGGTTGGGGGTGACCTTGAATGGTTTTATATAAGGTATGGGGCAGTTTCATTCATCAGTTGGCTCTGACTTGTATAGGTAGTACATGTGTTAATATTTGACAAATCATGGCATATGTTTGTGAAAATTGCGGTTCTAAGTTTACTAATATTTATAATATGAGACGTCATAAAAGAGAATCGTGTGCGGCGAGATTTAATGAAGTGCCTGGAGGAAAACGGCTCCGAATTGAAGAGTATACATCGACGATTCCGGTAATTAATTGCGCTACATGTAATGTAGATGTTCCAATAAATCATATGTCGGCGCATAAACGAACACAACAACATAAAAATAATTCATGTTTGCCGGTATGTCATGGTGTGCAACTCGTTCAATGTGCCTTCAAAAGGAGAATTGCAACCTATCGGGTTAGCAGTGATATGGAGCATTCCGATTACGTAATGTTCTTTGCAGACATTAAATCCAAGGTGGTGGAACTTGTTAATAATTTATTGCGTGTGCATCATGCTTGAAAAGTTAACATGACAGCTGTTGGCGAGTACATGCTTCCATCACAAGAAATATTCAGTGAAAAATCCTTCAACACTGCTAATCAAATAATTAGTGTAGAAAGTGATTTGGATGCCGTTTACCATTCTTTCACCGAATTAATAAAAACGCAGGCGACAGAGTTCCAGGAGAAAGATTCAGGTATGGAAAAATCAAAACCCGATATATTAAACTGATTTTTATATATTATTTTTCTTGTTATAGGATGGGCTCTTGTGCGAATTTTATACTTGGAAGTTGGTATCAACAAGTATATGCCTATGGGCGGCTCATCATACATCAAGTTGCCGTGTTCTATTGAAAAGAAAGGAGCTGTCGTCAATGTGATTAACCAGGACGAATTTTGCTTTGCGTGGGCTGTAACATCAGCATTGTTTCCTCCAACAGCAGAGCCTTCACAGAAGACATCCTACCCCCATTTTTCTAGAGTGCTAAATGTAACAGGTATGGATTTTCCAGTAAAATTACGTGACATTAAAAAATTTGAGGAAATGAACAACATATCAATTAACGTATACGGTCTGGAATCTAAATATGAAAATAATGAAGTAATACATGAAGTTATTGGTCCACTGAGGTATGCGTCAAAAAAGTTGGATAGGCATGTAAATTTATTGTTAATTACAAAAGACTGTAGTAGTAAAGATGGCGGTGAACATTTTTGTGATACGACTTGTTCAAAGAGTCATTATTGTTGGATTCGGAATTTATCACGTTTAGTTTCAAGTCAAATTAGTTGTCAACAACATAAAATATATTTCTGTGATGGTTGCCTCATTTATTTTAGTACACCGTCAGCTTTAACTTTACATCAAAGCTACGATTGTAACCACATTTTCACGCAAACACCCTCAGTGGATTTAAAAATCGATAAATTTGGAAAGAGTGTGCCGGAAAATATTTTAAAATTCGAGGGTATAGAAAAGCAAATGCGCGTTCCATTCGTGGTTTATGCAGATTTCGAATCTGTTTTAAAACCCGTTGAAACGGTACAACCAAACCCACAAAATTCTTACACTGTAAAAAGTTTTAAACATGAACCATATTCTTTTGCTTATTTAATTAAATGCTCTTTTGACGACTCACTTTCGAAATTTGAGCTATTTCGGGGGAATAATGCAGCTCAAGTCTTTGTGGATCGTATCGAGTGTGATTTAAGGGCTCTATACAACACATATTTAAAAGACATTAAGCCTATGAAACCGTTAACGCCTGAAGAAAAAAGGGAGTTTAATGATGCTAAAATATGTGGTATATGTGAAGGCCCTTTTGAAGAGGGTGAGATTAAAGTACGAGACCACTGTCACATAACTGGTGCAAAAAGATTTGGTGCTGCACATTCCGTTTGTAATTTAAATTATAAATTACCCTCTTTTATCCCTATCATATTTCATAACTTAAGCGGCTACGACAGCCATTTATTTATAAAAGAGTTATGTAAATATGGGGATAAAATTGGTGTTTTGGCTCAAAGTAAGGAAAAGTACATATCATTTACCAAAAGCATTTATGTGCACGATTATTTTGATAGTAAATGTGGAAAAGTCAAGAGGAAATATTTAAAGTTGCGATTTATTGATAGTTTTAAATTTCTGTCAACGTCTTTGGAAAATTTAGGCAGCGGTTTAAACGACGACGATTTTATTGAAACGCGGAAACATTTTTCAAATATCAACCAATTTAATTTGATGCGTCAAAAGGGTGTTTTTCCCTATAGCTTTATTGACTCTATAGAAAAAATGGAAAATACATGTCTTCCAAGTAAAGATGAATTTTATGATAATTTACGTGAAGAACATATTAGCGATGAAAGCTATAGAAGAGCAAAAGAAGTATGGCGCTTATTTGGGTGTAAAACTTTGGGGGACTATTCGGACGTGTATTTAAAATCAGATGTGTTGCTATTGTGTGATGTTTTTGAGCAATTTCGGAATAATTGTTTAAAATTCGATAAACTTGATCCAGCACATTACTATACCCTTCCAAGTTTATCATTTAATTGTATGCTACGTATGACTAAGGTAGAGTTAGAGCTCTTAACTGATATAGACATGATACATTTTTTTAAGAAAGGTATACGCGGCGGCATAAGCCAGTGTACAGAAAGGAAGCACATCGCTAATAATATTTTTTTACCAGACTATGACCCAACAAAACCTTCTTCATTTATAACATACCTTGATACTACAAATCTATATGGTCATAGTATGTCACAAGCATTACCATATGGTGGTTTTCGATGGTTAAGCGAGCGCGAAATTCTGGATTTAAATATTATGGCTGTTGGTGATGATAGTTTACATGGCTACGTTTTGGAAAAGGATGTGCATTATCCGACTGAGTTGCATGATGCACATTCTGATCTTCCATTTCTAGTAGAAAATATCATACCGCCAACAGAAAACGCTAAATTACCGAAATTAATTCCTAATTTACAAGATAAAAAAAATACATTGTACACTATAGAACTTTAAAACAAGCCATCGCCAACGGCTTAGTGGTAATGCAAACCCATCGAGTATTACAGTTTAAGCAATCAAAATGGCTAAAATCGTATATTGATTTTAATACCAATTTACGTAACAAGGCCACCACAAAATTTGCGAAGGACACTTTTAAATTAAAAAATAACGCGATATTTGGTAAAACTATGGAAAATGTGGAAAATCGAAAGGATATAAAATTAGTAACACATTGGGAGAACAGTGTAGGCAGAAATGGAGCTAGAGCACTAATATCCCGCCCCAATTTCAATAATAGCTCGATATTTACCGAGAACTTTGTTGCTATACATATGAATAAAGTTAAAATATTGTACAATAAACCAATTTATATCGGTTTTTCCATATTAGATATATCAAAGACTGTAATATACGATTTTTATTATAATTTTATTAAATCCAAGTTTGGTGATGATGCTTCGTTACTTTACACCGATACTGACTCGCTTATATTAAAAGTGTATACGGAAAACTTTTATCAAACTATATCAGAAAACCCCGAAAAATTTGATACATCAAATTACCCCGAAATTAATAATTTCAACATAATTAAAAGTAATTCTGTAGTTGGTAGAATGAAAGATGAGTTTCCTGGTGATCCGATAATAAGTTTTTATGGTACCGGCGCGAAGGCTTATTATGTAAAGTCCATTAATAATGAATTAAAAAAAGCCAAAGGTATCAAAAAATGTGTTATCGAGAAAGACCTTCATCAGGAAGACTACCAAAGAATTGTTGAACGGGGTGGTTTGATATTAAGAAAGATGAAGACATTTAGAAGTGAGTTACATAACATTTATACCAACATAATAAATAAAGTAGCATTGTCACATAGCGATGATAAACGTTATGTAATTTCCAGTTCAACCAAAACTCTACCTTGGGGGCATGCAGACATAGATTTTTACAAAACAGACCCGGAAGAAAACTTAGCAAATTTAGTCACCGTGTTGGAATCATTTCTAAGTCAGGACAGCACGTAATCTGGAAAATCCATATTTCATTATTTGTATTGTTTTTATTATTTCTATTAAACATACAACATTAATATGTAACGATAGTATTGTAATTTTTTTTTTTTAAATAAAAAACATGTATTCATTACTTGATTGCTTTTTTATTGAACCTTTATTTTAAAATTATAAATATAATGAAGTGTCGACAAATAACAAACTGTAAAAGTTATTGTTGAAAAATTTGTCTAATAGTAAATTAAACGCACAGGTCTACGAGTAAGTGTTTAATGTGAAACAGGTTTGCTGACAAGATCCTCCATAGTCTTTTCAATTTTCAACATTCTAGAGTTAAGTTCATCACGCAGTTCGTCTTGCCTAAGTTCATATATTGCAATAACAGTATCATCAATGTATCCTCTAAGTTCTTGACCGGTTTCAATTAATTTCTTGCGTACGTAACCTTCAAGTTGGTTTCTGAATATATCTTTAATAACAATTGTTGAGTCATGTAAAGCTTTTTGCGTATCTTGCACACACTGAGCAAGGTTATTATCAACATAATTTCGTGTGGTCGCATCGTCTCCTTCAAGAGGTTCTGCTAAATAGCACAATCTTTTGCTTCCCATGTCGTAATCTCCATTAGGTGTAAGTTTAAAACCTATTCCTGAAGGACCTCGCATAAAGTTAAAATCCTTAAATTTTCTTTTGCGACCGAACTTATCAATAGTGTTTACTTCTGACATTGTTATGTGAGACTGATTTGAAACCATTAGATTTCACCCTAATATATGGTTCTATTTCATTAATAAACGGACTCTGCAGAAAAATATGGATTGCAAAACGTATTTTAGGTGATGTTTAATAAATACAGGTACAGATTCATTTTACTATTGTTTTATTGAAAAAAAAAATTAAAATATAACAAAAGATTGAGTTTACTTTTTATTATTAAAAAAAATAAAAAAATAACAAACAAAAAAATTAAAAATTAAGAAATAAAATACATGTTAATTTCTTCTGTACAGGTAAGCTTCTTCTATGACCCAATTTCTTCTCTGGCTGGCGCGTTCATTAATGTCCTTGAACTGGTAGTAAACTAGTCCACAAAAGCCGCATTGTACAAATTTAACCCTGAAAAGGTCAATGTAGTTGAAGTCGTACGTAAGATCATTTCGCCAGCAGATACCTAGTCTTTTACAATGATGACAAGTTAAATAAAAAGCTTTTGGTATATGACTGTATCTTTTGGCTGCTTCACTAGGTTGTTCATCAGTTGGCAACATGATGTTTGAATATGTTGTACTTTTCAATCGCGGTACTCTAATTATGTATTACTTTTTAAAATAACCTTGACAGGACCAAAAAAAAAATCCTTGAAAATTACAACCTCGAAAACGACCCTGACATTGACGGGTACTTTGACCTTGGCCTTGGCCTCGCATCTAACAAGTTTAGTACTATATTTATATGCTTCTTTAAAATAACCTTGACAGGGACAAAAAAAAAATCCATGAAAATTACAACCTTGAAAACGACCCTGGTATTGCCGGTTACGTCGGCCTTGGCCTTGGCCTTGCATCTGACAAGTTTAAATATTATACTTAATGCATCGAACAAAAGGAATAAAGGTGGTGTAGTGGGGGAAATGGGCATAAAAGCAGACTTGCTGGCTCGAGCTCTTCACAGTTCGTCAGAACACCAAACAGTACAGTGCTAAGATAAAGTAAATAGTGTGAGTTTTAATATCGAAGATGTCGAGTGTACGGTCTCTTTTAGATGCTCTTGACGTGAGCTGCGGTTCGCAGCAAGGCATGCTGGATAACATGAGTGGTTTGGAAGTGTTAAGTCCGGGGGTATTCGAGAACTGGAATGGCGTGGAGCATGAAGATGCCGAAGACCGAGCCCTCAATGATGGTCGCGACCAAGAGATAGTTCAGTCGGCAGCGCAATTCCTCGAATGCTGGACGGAGGAGAAGGAGCCAAAGATAAATGTGATAAGTGATGTGGTTGTGCGAAAAGCATCGCGGCCTAGGGAATCTTCTCCGAAAGCTTCGAAATTGAAAAAGCTCTTGACTATGCGGAAGTCGGAAATCGCCGATAAAAAAACATTTTATTCAGCGATTAAAGGTGTGGGACAAGGGAAGAAGAAAAAGTTTAACTTTAAGCGTACCTCCACCACTGTTCCATTACCCGACTTCCTAAAAACAGCACCAAAAGAGCCATTGTCGGTAGAAGTTGAAGTGATAGAAGGCCCCGATGGACCAACACCACCAACGCCACCAACATCAGCCAGCGTAGAGAAGGAAATAGTGTCGGATGTGAAGTCTTCCCCAGCACCACTGTCGCCGATATTAGGGTGCCGGAAACCCATGAAGAAGCGGTTTAAGCGGTGTTTTGAAGGCGATGAAGTTTCCGCTGCTTCGTCGTCGTCGTCGTCATCGTCATCGTCTTCACCAAATAAAACCGCTTCTTCTTCGTTAATATATTCCGAGCCATCGCAACCGGAGTGGGTCGAAGACTTCACCAACTCTCAGGAGAGCAAATTGACAGACATTTATGAAATGAAAAAACGCTTAGTGAAAGAAGTGAACGAGTGTGACAGTGACATTTTAGAACTTGAAAGACAATTAGAGATAAAAAAGGTGAAATCTGCGCGGTTAAAAAGACAATTAGAGGACTTTAATAAATTATGTAGTAGGTGTTAGGTAGTTGTAGATATTAGCTTTTAATTTATAGTATTAAGTTTGTAAATATATATATATATATATATATATATATATATATATATATATATATATATATATATATATATATATATATATTGTAGTTAATAAAAAAAAGTGTTTGATCAAATTTTTATATTTTATAATGAGAATAAAAATGACTTGAAAATTTATTTTTGTGTGTTATTTCATATAGGCCCTGTCCCACATAATATTAGGTAATAAAAAAAAGAGTGAATAATCCACTAAAACTACGCAATAGCAATAGTTGTTAATATTTTCTGATAATATTTACAAGTATGCTAAAACATGGTTCGGTTTATGAAGTTAAGGTTCTGTCGCCAGAACTTCTAATACTTTGTATCTCAATATTGTATGTTTTTATGAAAAAAACATAAAATATTGGTTACAAAGTATTATAACCAACTAAAACTACGATCAAATTATTTTGTGGTCCTGAAAAGGACCGTTTGGTTGTAAAACATGCGACTCTTTTATTGTGTTGTGGAGTCGCACGGCCCGTCATCATCAGCGGGGGTGGTGGTGTTGTCCTCTGTATATTCGATGATGAACCGCCAAAGTTCATCCCATCTGGGATCGTTCAACTCCCACTCCAGACAATTCTCTGTGGTAGAATCTACCACAGGGCATTGGATGGGTTGTTGTTGTTGTTGTTGTTGAGTCGCAGACATGTTGAACTAAAATGATTGTAATAAGTATTGGTGGTCGTATATATAGAGACAAATTAATGGTGGGGGGTGATAACAAATGTCGTATTACGTATTGAGACCAAAAGTTGGACTTAGAAAAAAAAAAAAAACCCTACAACTTCCACATACTCCCGTTCGGCGGCCCTAGCCTCCTAACTCGAGAATTTCAATTTTTTCGTTTAAATTTTTTGTCATTTTTAAGATTTTCCAAATTTTTTTTCACCATTGTATTCTACTCAAAATTCTAGGTAATTAAAGTGCTTTTATTTTTTCTCTATCTTGAACGGTTCCCGAGCTACAGCGCTTTAAAAAATTCAAATTACTAACTTTCTATAACCCTTTTTTTCAAATTTCATTTTTTCGAATTTTCAAAAATACTACAATATGTAGAAAAAAATTCTCTCTTTAATTTCCCAATACCGTTTTTCTCTAAATCTTCAACTTTAGCGCGTATTCAGCATTTTCAAAAAAAAAAAAATATTATAATTTTTTTTACACCATCGCATTCTCCTCAAAATTTTGGGCTATCGAAGTGCTTTTATTTTTTTTCTAACTTGAACGGTTCCCGAGCCACAGCGCTTAAAAAAATCCAAATTACTAACTTACTATAACCCTTTTCTTAAAATTTCATCTTTCCGAATTTTGGAGAGTACTACCATATGTAGAAAAAATTCTCTTTCTAATTTCCTAATATCATTTTGCTCCAAAACTTCAACTTTGGCGCGCATTCACCATTTTTCAATTTTTTTTGAAAAGATTTTTTTTTACGTTTTTACTATCGAGAAAAATGCTTGCTTATATTACTCGATTTCCTCTATAATTTTTTCTTATAACTTTTTTCCCTATTCTTAACCGTTACTTTCCTACAAATTTTCCAAATCGTTGTTTTCATATTTTGCCTTAAAAATTTTTTCTTGTGTTATTTAAGCTCTTTTTTCCACTTAATAAACCACCATTTTCTAAATTCCCGTACTCTTTTCTTAAAGAGCGGGCTTTTCCGCCAGCTTTTTTTTTTGGTTGGGTTTCAAATAAATATAAAACTACTACTTCACTCATTACAAATTTATTGATTCAAGAACATTATTTTGTGTTACATATAATAGATACATTAAAATATAGATTTATTGGTCACCGAACCGTTTAATACATTATAACTAAAAAATGAGTCGTGAATAACTAATGCGTACACTTTAGTGTCTTTGGGGAATTTATTCTTTCTCGTTTGGAACTCCAATTTTACATCCACTGTCGATGAGTTAATCGCCTCTGGTTGATGACTGCAATTGATAATAAAAACGGGGTTTTTCATATATTCCGCGAACGTTATCATCGGATCGTTTATTTCGCGCCCGTAGTAGCTGCTTTGGAAGTTTTCGTAATTGTAATAGGCTGCTGCGTACAGTTTCTTGGCGAAATCTAAATTCCATCTTTCGTATGGATAAACGGTTGAATTCAGATACAGTCTAATGTCGCATACGTCGGCGTGGGTAAACTGGGTTGCGTTTTTTTCTTTCTTGTCGCAATTATTGCTGTCTTGAAACCCGACGATTATATAGCGCGGTCTTTCCAGACTTGTACTCGTTCTCAAGGCCCACACGTCGGAAGATGTTTGCCTTAAAGCTGGTAATTCGTACAGATCCCATTTACGATATGCCATTTGAATACTGGCATTGTTTCCTCCTTTATTAATGCGAGACAGTATTTTCAATTTTTGCTTGTCGTCTGGAATGATGTGACGAATTTTCCATTCGATTTTGTCGATACTAATTTCTGCCTCTACTTCGCCGACGTAACAATTGGTAAAAGTGCGAGCTATAATCATAATAAGCTCTTGTTTTACGTTGAAAACACCTTTTGCGTAATTTTTGGCGAATCCCATAAGATATTTTAAGGGTAATTTCCCGGAGAATACGTTACTTGCCGTGTCTACGATATCTTGGTTTGCTTCGTCGAGACCCCTTCCGCACGTCATGAGAGATCTTTGTTGCAAACTTCCGAATGAAACCATGGTTTTTAATGTCGTCGTAACTCCAGGTTTACGAACCACGGCGACCTGCTCACCTCCCATCTCGTAGCGAATTTCATCGAACAAAAATGCGAGGGCATTATTTGATAAAAAACATCTTTTCGTTGCGTCTATGGGTTTAAATTTTCCTTCGATATATATGTAACTTTCGGCGATATCCAGTATAATATCTTGAAAATTAATGGGGATACGGACTTCATCCGAATTGTTGAATGATGGAGATCCGTATGGTTTATACGTATGCTCTTCTAGACTAATAATGGAATTGTCCAAGATGGGCTCGGAGAAAACCTCTATTTTATCGCTGGTGGTGGAAATCATTTTCGCACTTTAAGACCGATTGATTTTAAAAATTTATAGTCTTCGGCAGATAACTGTTGAGATGTTTGTGATCTAACGTCTGGACGACGACTAACCTTGACGTTAACTCTTCTTTTACTTTTATTATGTTTCGGCGGTTCCCCCATCTTAGTCGACAGCACACACAATTGACGATTGAAGCAAAAACCCATTTCTATGAAAGTTTCTTCAGTTCCAATTTCACGATTATTTTCTCGCCTTGAAAATTGATTAGATCACCGCTATCGTCCAAGATGCGAAGAGTAATGTTGTCGATAAACTGACGTCCTGCCGGCATTAACGGCATATAAATATTATTTTGTGGTTCTTTACTGATTTTGTAACCGGGCTCCACGTCGATATCGAATTCGAACAAGGTATGACCTTCCACCGAATTCATATATGCTCCGGAAATTATATTACAATCTACGCGTATGATGCGTACTTTCATTATTTCCACCATCTCGGTTGATTCGTGCTTTTTGTCTCTTTTTAACACTGTATGATTAAATCCTAACATTTTACCGATACTCGCCTCTCCCCGGAAATCTATAGTATATTGGGATTTCAGTTCACATTTCAGCGTATTATTATTAGCGACCAAGTAAAAGATTCCATCGTTCTTTTCTTCAGTTGAAATCCTCAAAGCCTCCAACATAGCTTTACCTATCTCATCTATTTCATAGGCCCCAGGTGGAATCTGCAATTGTATCGACTCGGTGGTGTAACCCTCCTTCATGTAGGCAAACTTATTGTTGCTTTCGTCCACATTAAAAATTGAATTGTATGTGTAAAATCCCAGCAATGCCAGACCATATTTGTTTTCTCTATTTAATTCGACTGGTGGATAAAAATCGGCGCTTAAGACGCTCGAGTGTCCTGTTAGTGTGAACGTATAAGACATGACTAACCATTAAAACATCACACATCTCGGTTTTATTCTTAGCGGCAACATTTAAAAAGATTCATCTTCACACCTTTTCTCACTGCATTAGATAGTGATGTTTTTATGCTATTTTCTGCTTTTATGCGCACATCGCTGATTTTGCAATAACAACAAAATATTTTTCTAGCCGTAAGATCCTCATCAGTCATAACCTCGTTTAAATTGCTGCTGCTGCTGAAATAATGTTTGCAACCGCACTGATATTTTAATATATCGATATCGCTTTTGAGGTGCTCGGGCAACTTATCCCAAACGAATGGAATTTCATTTGGGGCTAATGCAATCATTACTTCCTTGGGCATGTTTTCTAACTGTTTCACGGTCATTTTCCTTAATCCACCGGCTAGATGAAATGCTTTCAGTGATTGCAACATTTTAGTATAGTTATTGCGATCCATTTGCGGTGTTAATGGTGACGATGATGATGATGACATCTTTTACGCTGATGATTCGACAAGAAACTTTAAGCACAAATGTCCACACCAGACTGTTCCAAAATCCTGCTGACGATCGTATGTATAGTAAATAATTTTTGATGGTTCCGATCCCGTTTGTAGATATCGTAACAATTCGATCGGTGGGGGTAAATCGCCGAAGCTGTCATAATATGTTACTTTAGAATTATTTTTTCTATAAGCTACCCAATGAGTCCCTGCACCACGTGTACTATCCAAATTCACTATTGCTGCTTCGTAACGTCGAGGACCTTGTCTAGGTAATAAATCCCTCATATAAACGCCTCGAAAGTGTCCTATTCTTTTCTTTTTGGCATATTTTTCTATATCGATGTTAGATAGTGGTCTTCGAGGTAGGGATTCAATTAGTTTTTTGATCTACGATTTAAAAATAATCCCATACCTTTACGATATGGCTTTAGAAACAAACCATTTCCTTTCGATTTTAAATACAGGCCGGCACCGGTTTTGTCTTCGCTGCTTTTTTTTACTGCTTTTATGGCGCGCACAATTCCCGCTGCCCCACCGGCTAATGAACCCAAAGCTGATAACCCGGCAAAAATTGGTATTAATGGTAATATTCCACCAGTTTTAGGAATCGGTATTATTCTCGGTGTACGAACCTTCCTTTTGTCACCTGCCGCTTTTACCGATCTACGTGCTGCCGACAGAGCTATTTTAGATGCATTCATGACATTTTTTTCCAACACATTTTTACTTCCGGCTTTTAATAATTCCCTTCGAACTGCTTGTCGAATAGCTGTTCCGAAACTGGCTTTCCGAACATGTCGATTTTTATTAACACCTTTCCTTTTTGTATGACGCGTGCCTTTACTAGATGTTTTTTTTGTTGATAATGATGATGGTACACCCATACCAAAACGTTGTTTTCCTTTCATAATGTTTGTAACTAACCAAGCTGCTGTTTTTTCACCTAAACTGGAATCTTTCGATTTTACTCTATTCCAAGCACTTTGTTCAAGCTCGTAATCCGCTCGATGTCTCGCACTTATGTTGTCTTTATTATGTAAATAGGCTAAATCGTGTTTTTTGCATGCGGCATCCAAAGGATTAATGCCTGGATCACCTCTTGTTACACGTTTTATTACTTTTGTTCCGGGTCCGCAATATTGATAACCAGGAATGTGTACCTCGGATGGTAATTTATTTATTAACGAATTCACAATACCGTATCCAGTTTTGTTGGAAACGTGAGACCGTCCACTTCGTTTGACGCTCGGCATCTGAATGACAGTTTTTGTGAAAAATTGCCTATAAAATATCAAATTTTCCTAAGATACGCGTTATCGATCTTAAACAAAAACTTCCTATTGACAATCTCGATGAAAAAGTCGGACTTGGATTTGAAAAGAAGATAATGAAGAGACACGGTCCTCTACTTCCTTCCTCTATTCGCGGCCTGTTAATTGGTCCATCCAATTGTGGAAAAACTAATGTCATGATTTCGCTGCTTACACACCCCCTTGGGCTACGTTTCGAAAATGTCTATATTTACTCGAAATTTCTGTATCAACCGAAATATGAGTATTTAAGGAAAATTTTAGCGCCCATCAAAGGTTTAGGCTACTATGCCTTAAGTGATTCCAGTAATATTGTGGAACCGTCCGATGCAAAACCAAACTCTATATTTATCTTTGATGATGTTATATGTGAAAAACAAGATGTCATAAGATCGTACTTTAGCATGGGACGTCATAAAAATATCGACTCCTTTTACCTAGCGCAAACATATTCGCGAGTGCCTAAACAGCTTGTGCGAGACAACGCCAATTTTATTATTATGTTTAAACAAGATGAGTTGAATATGAAACACATATTTTCCGACCACGTTTCACCGGATCTAACTTTTACTCAATTTCAAGAAATGTGCTCAAAATGTTGGGATAATAAGTATGGATTTTTAGTAATTGATAAAGACAGCGATGTGAAATCGGGAAGATACCGCAAAGGATTTGATAGCTATATATTACTGTAATAATAAGAGAAAACGCTCATTTGATTGTTGAAACGTCCTTTGTTAACATCATGAATAACGCATTCGACTTAAAACGTAAACTAGTGGAAGCTACCAATGCCGTCAGAAAAAAATTTAAACAAATTAAAGCGGCTAAAGAGTTTAATGTTGTGGAATTGGAAAAGTTTTACGAACCCATTTCTAAGCCGTTGACAACTATATCTGATGTGGTTAAGCAACGTCAGCAGCAGCAGCAACAACAACAGCAACAACATTATCCAGCTACAAAGTCACATAGTCTCAGTACATCAGTGCAGTCGACTCAAATATCAGGTTTTCCCCAACCTACACATTCCTTTCAAACCTCCACACCTATTCAGCAGCAGCAGCAGCAGCATCGCATTTCAAAAGAAGATATTAGCCAATCGGTGTTTGATACACCCTCGACATCAACTAATACATCTCTCGCATCCGCTGACACCACAACTTCCGATACTTTAAACGCACACCTGAAAGGATTACGTTCGAAACCATCTCTATACGATACTGTATATGGTGTACGTTTTGGTTCAAAAACAGATCATAACAAAAATTTTATTGGTAATTTAGAGGTGCGTTGTCGAAATGGAAATATTGTCTTATACAAAAAAGGGAAAAATATTGCAGAATATGGTGGATCACCGGCACTTTATGATTTGTTATTTCTTAAAACACCCCCAAGAGTAGGCAAGGAACAACAACAATTAAGTGATAATGTACTTTCAACGTACAAGGAAATTTTGGAATCAACGAATGCTGTCTACAACAATTTTAAAAAAAGGGATGGTTTACGGGAGACCAGATGGAACAAATATTTACGAATTATTAAACCTCTGATAATGGGCACAAAATTAGGTGGTACTATTACAAGAAAAAATCTCTCGGAAAAACTACAGTTACCCACAAAAAAGAAATTATCTTCGAAAAAATTTCAATATGTCTACTGGAACAAAGCTAAAGAGTTGGTGGATCGTTTACGTTTGTTGTGGAGTTCCAAAATGGCCGGTCACACTGGACACGAAAATGAAATTATGTCAATCATAGAGGAATTACGAGAAGAAGATATAATATATTAAGCTCAATATTTAATGATATTATTCAGTTCTTCCTTCGATCTGAAACCTTTAGTATTACTAATAATATGGAGCCCAGTCTAGAAAAAATCAAGATTGTTAATGAACTACATAGAACGGCTAGAAAAAATTTTGTTAGACGGCGCACGATAATAAAAGGATACAGAGATTTGTGGCAAATTGATTTGGCTGAAATGCAACAGTATGCTGATGAAAACGATGGTTATCGTTATATTTTGGTCTGTATAAATTGTTACTCGAAATTTGTCTATACCAAAGCCATAAAAAACAAGACTGGTATAGAAGTTACTAATGCGATGAAAAGCATCATTGAAGAGGCATCATATACACCAACAAATCTGCAAAGTGATCAAGGAAAGGAGTTCTATAATACAAACTTTCAAGCCCTGATGAAAAAATATAATATAAATCATTATTCCACTTACAGCACAAAGAAAGCTGCAATTGTTGAGCGAGTCATAAGGACTTTAAAAAATAATTTATATAAACAATTCTCGACAAGAGGATCTTACAAATGGATACATATATTATCGGCAGTAACAAAAACCTATAACCATTCGAAACATCGCACCATTGGAATGAAGCCTGCAGACGTGCAAGAAAAAACACATATTAAAGCATATGATTATTTAAAAATTGTACCTAAAAAATTTAAGTTTTCCATGGGTGACATTGTGCGTATTAGCAAGTACAAAAGCTTATTCGAGAAAGGATATACGCCCTCTTGGTCAACCGAATTGTTTAAAGTTGTAAAAGTTAACGTTACAAATCCACCTACTTACTTGTTGGAATCGTTAGAAGGTCAGCCTATAAGAGGGTGTTTTTACGAATCAGAACTACAAAAAACAAGCAGTCCTGACGTTTATCTAGTAGAAAAGGTCCTTAGACAACGCAAGAAAAATCACATCGAACAATTATTTGTCAAATGGCTAGGATTTCCCAACCACTTCAACTCTTGGATAGATAAAGCTAATATTGTTTAAATAACATATTGTATGACTATATTTTTTATTTAAAATGTAAAATAAATAAACAATATATTGTAAAATAAAGTTTTTTATTTCAATCTTCATCATTAAAAACAGTGATAATAAAACATCATACACATAAATAACATTTCAATATTCTTGGAGGGAAGGTCCAATTCACCGACGACTACGACGTTATCTTCAAGGCTATGCCACTCGGAGTGCGTTCTCCTATTCTTTAACCTGCTTTTTTTAGATTTTTTTTGAAGTCGAGTCGTACGACAGTGCGCTTAATGAGTCATTTAAAGGCTGATGATAGAGTATTTTCTGCATAACTTCAATTTTTGTTTTAAGCTCACTATTATTTTTGTATATCATGGGGAGGACATCCTTGTTAAATATGTCACATATTACAACTGCAAAATTGTAAAACTTTCTATTAACAAAGTGTTTTGTCACAGCATCGTCATCATCTTTAGGTTCGCCTAAGTTGGTTATGATTTTTCCACCCATATCATACTGCCCATCCGCTGTAAGTTTAAAACCAATCCCTTGTGGCCCAGATAATATATGATATTTTTCATTATATTTCTGACGACCAAATTTATCAATTGTGTTGTTTCCTCGACTCATTTTCAATCTTTACTAAACTATTTTATTTTTATTTGCCCTACTTATATTAAATATTTCAGCTGAGAAAAAGAAACACTGACTATGATCTACTGGGTTGGTATGTTTATAAAAGAAATAAAATAAAACTGTGATTGTAACAGATATTTATTTACAGTTATTTAATTGCACAAATACAAAAATTATAAAAAATTAATTTTCCATGTCTTCGTTTTCGTTGCTCAAAATTCTATCCCATCCGACACTATTTCGATCGTCAACGTCTTGGGATGTTGCTGTTGCAGAAACCAATTCATATTTTGCAGCAAGCTCACCTGGTAAATGTGGAATATTGACGAGGTATTCCTTTAATTCTTCTTCAACCATTTCAGCACAAAATGTATCCATGTCTATGGAACCATATAAAAATTTGTCGCACAAGTGTGCCCCAGCCATAAAATTGATTGTATCTCTGATCTCGTTCTTATATTGATCTTTGGTTACATCAATATGCGACCAATCATTTACGCTATCTAACATATCGTGAGCCCTATTTCTTAATTCTCTCCCCAACCAAAATATGTATCTATCTACACATTCGTTGGCGGTCGTCGTCGTCGTCGTCGCATCAGCAGACATCTTTAACAGAAATAATGAACACGCGTAAGTATTCTGACATGTACAACTATATTTTAAATTTAATTACATCCTTTTTTTTTCAAACAATTTACATACAATTTACTCCAATGAGCCAAAACGTAATAATGTTCGAGTATTGTTTCCAAAAACTCTAGTGCCCTGCCCCAAATAAGTTAGAGTGTATTTATCTTTAGTTTTACTCATAATATCTACAATATCGTCAGATAGTGTTTCGGCCACACGTTTTGGTAAAAAAGTCTCAAATGTGCTATTATCACCGTCATCGTGTAAAGCCACTAAAAGAGTTTTACCAAATCGTGTAGTCATTGAAACCATCTTTACAATTTTATACACTTTGCCTACAATCATTTCGGTAACCTTTTTTCTCTCTAAAACCTCGAAATCTTTGCTAAACATTTCATTAATTTCATCTAGAGTTTCTTTTGCAATACTCATTATTGAAAAAATGGTATATAAATCCAAAAATTACCGTGAATATAAAAGCACTTTCAGAACACTACACGAACACAATATTTGATGTTTATGCCACCGATATCTGCGACTGTTTGAAGTCACTTCTTTTCCCACGAACCTTTATAGCGGGGTTTCAAGGTCGAATTGTAACAATGGTGGGGGTAGCTTAACGATAGAAATAGTGGGAGGAGTATTCAAGGTTAAATGACGTCACACATTTAAATTGGTATAAGAATAACTTCAAGGACAAAATATAATGAAACAAATAACTACATTTTATGTACTTTATTCATTGATTTTTTTCTGCCATTCTTCTATGCGTGTAACATTATCACCTAAACCTAATTTCCTTAATTTGTTCAATAATAATTGTTTGTTTTTATTTCTTAAAAAATTCTTACAAACTATACTAGCTAAAAGACACACTTCGGCATGGTCCATATACTTAAAAAATACACTAAAGTCCTGAGCCTCCGAATCTTGCATTTCATATGCGTAAAATTCCGAACAGGCTGCAGAAATTAGAAATTCCTCGTACATTTCTCGCACTAAACTTTCCATATTAACTACTACTACTACGTTAAACTTAAGTCCTACACTCTAATTTCATCTAACACAACCGGATATGCAATGAACCTAATCAGTTTTTCCAAACAGTCACCAAACCCCAACTTTTTTATCTCACGAACAAAGTCTTGTAAATTTATTGTTTTGCTGCAATATTTACGACATGCATTCGCAGCCTTTTCATATTCATAAGCCAAATCACAATAGCGCGACCCCCATTCTGCTCGACTTTTCATTGCATCATTGAAATAATTATTAGCCGTTTCAGTGAACTCATCGCCCAATTTTTTTACTGTCTCTTGCAAAGCACTATTCATATTATTCACTCATTTTTTACATTCACGACACTTTTTTATTGCTGGTGGTGGCCCATCTATATAATGACGATATATTTGTTCATAGTGAATGTAACAGGGTAAGCTTAACTGTAGTTCCTTGTTACACCGATATGACGCTGGCAGCTTATCCCAAATTTGCCGTAAACTCAGCGTATCAACGCAAGTTTTTAAATATTCGAGAGGAAAAAATGCTAGATCCTTCTCTTCAAAATCACACAAACTTTTTAAATTACTCTGATATAAACAAATTACTCTGCCGACTTGCTCTATAATTTTTTCTTTAGATAGTTCCGTATTTGACATTTCACACCGAATGAATGCAAATAGACTCACACAATTTATAGAACAATTTGCAAGGTCAAAATCATTTCAAGATCATCCCACACTATTACAATGCACAAATAACTACTTCAAGGTCACACACCCAAGATGACCTTCAACAAAGTCAAGGTCGTCTCGACCAAGGTCAAAGTCAAGGTCACACACAACCTTGAACACAAGGCCAAGGCCAAAGCACACGTGCACTTTCAAGTTCAATGACAAGGACATGTGGGCGGGGCCATAGAGGGGTGAAGCAAGGTCAAGGTCAAGGTCGAGGAGTGGGGGGATCGAGAGAATCGGGTTATGTTCACTACTCACATCTATTTTTCCCGGCTTGATAGTACTATTAGATTTAAACAACAAGTTTCTTTGGTTGTTGTTTTAGGTCGGTGAGAGAGCAGCTGTTTTGATGTTAGAAATATTTTTTCCTAATTATGCTTTCTTCTTTTTTTGTTTGTTGCGACTTTTT
Source organism: Diaprepes abbreviatus (assembly GCA_034092305.1). NCBI lineage: Eukaryota > Metazoa > Arthropoda > Insecta > Coleoptera > Curculionidae > Diaprepes > Diaprepes abbreviatus. Next base: position 6,661,355 of record JASJET010000210.1, on the reverse strand, counting down.
GTGTATTTTAAAGGTAGTATTAGGGCCGCCATTTTAGCTAATTTATCTGTCCTAAACAACTACTTCAAATGTTCATAATAGAAGTCGCCTTTATATAGAACAGAAGTAAAAAATTATCTTAAAGACCCTTAGGTGTTAAAAATACAATACGCGAAGTTCATAATTAATCTAAACAAAAAAAGGATTTAAAAGTTTTTTTATCGGTAAGTATTATTATAGATTATTTACATATTGAAAATGACATAATAATTTAGATAATCAACTTCAACTCAGTACCACATGAATGGCTTCGACTCAGTGCCACATGAATGGCTCAAAACTATATTGAGAATTTGTAGGGTCGATAATTATTTTCCTTATTAGAATGCGTCATATCAACTTGGAGAACTAGGATCCAATTGCAAGTGCCATCCAGCGATATTATCGAAACTAATACAATTCCAATACGAAGGGGATTCATGATTCACCAAGCCTATTGTGGTTCTGCCTTGCAATTAACCCACTGTCACGCTGTTTGAACTCCACCAGATATGGTTTTAGTATTAGAAATAACAACGAAGAGATACTAAGATTGAATCATATTCTATACATGGATGATCTTAAACTGATGGTTGCTACCAAAAACCAGCTGGAGCAAATGTTCAAAATTGTGAAGGAGTTCTCTGGGGATATCGGAATGCAGTTTGGACTTGACAAGTGACGTATTTTGAACATCGTTAAAGGAAATATACAATCGGGAGCATTTGAGATGCAGAACGGTGAAAATATAGCTGCAATGCAAGCAGAACAAACATACAAATATACAGGTATGAAACAAGCTAAACGAATTGACCATCGGACTATGAAGGCTGAATTGACAACCGAATTTATCAAGAGGGTAAGACGGGTGTTACGAACTAGTCTAAATAGTAGAAATTCGTTTAAGGAGCTCACCACGTACGCTTAGCTACTCTTTTGGAATTGTGAAATGGAGCAGGTCAGACATCGAAAACCTGCAAAGGAAAATAAGAACACTCTTAACAAAAGCACACAAACATCATCCTCGGAGTGTTATTGAATGTACAATGCTTCCAAGACACCAGGGTGGAAGAGGATTGGTCGATATCGGGAAGCAGCTCGATCAACAAATAATAAACTTACGTTCTTATTTAGGTTAGCGGACTCTTCCACACTACACTGAACCATATGCGAGACAGACGATTCAACGTCGCTTTAGTTGAGGCAACAGGATATTGCTTCTTACCACCGAACAAGTTACAAACCTGGCTACAGAAGCCACTGGTTGATTTCTGGACACATGTTTTCGGAAACGGAGGCCTTCTTGTCAGTTATTCAAGATCAGGTTTTTCCGACGAAGAACTATCGGAGGTTCATCATCAGAGATCCCTCAATAGAAAATGACTAATGTCGATATATCTGTTGAATATCAGAGACACTCCAGCATATAATTGGAGGATGCCAAATGTTTGCTGCAACCGAGTATAAGGAAAAACTGCTTGCTGCAACCGAGTATAAGGAAAAACACGACTCAGCCGCTAAGATACTCCACCAAGAGTTAGCATATAAGTTAAAACTAGTGCTGCTAGAAAAAGTGCCTTACTACAAATACAATCCACAGCCTATTTTTGAAAACAACGAGTTCAAGTTATATTGGAACCGAACGGTTCTAACAGATTAAACAGTTGCTCATAATAAGCTAGACATTATACTAACAGATAAAATTTCTAGGCGAACTACACTGATTGATATTGCTATACCTAATAACAGAAATCTAAGATCAAAATACAATGAGAATATCGCCAAATACAGAGATCTGAAGGTGCAAATCCACAGATAATGGGCAATGAACAGCGTCTCTACGATTCCCATAATACTATCAACAACTGGAGTGATACCAAAGAACCTCCTGCAGAACATTAAAGGACTGGGCCTTAGTGAGCATCTGAATGCAGAAAGCAGTTCTACTTGCAACCGTGCAGACCGTTCGAAAGTTTGTAGGAAGTACAGAAAACCACCCCACATTGCTTTATACTTTTGGTATATTTGTATACCTATTATGAGTCAATAATCTCTGGAGGGAGTGCTAACCCGTTTGGCTAGTAAATCTAGATAATCAAAAATTCATACTTTTATATTATTATGTTAAATCCACAACCAGTAAAGTTTTACAAGAATTTGTATATGCTGTAAATGTAAATTTAGCCTCAACATATATTATAACTTCCAAGTGTAACCCATTCCATTAAACAGCCAGACCGAAGGCCAGATATAGCAGTATTATTCATATTAAATTTCTATAAGAAAACTTATAGAATTATGCCAGAGGTGAGTTGTAGACTCGAAACGTTCCTTGTGAAAATTTATATATCTATATTGACCCATTGTCCGTCGCTGGCAGTTTCTACTCTGTATCTTAACTTCTACGGGTTATTCACAGTTCTATAGGGTGGGTTATTTTCTTTAATAGAGTAATCGTTTTCGAAAAATATTTCCAAGTTGTAGACTCGAAGCTAAATAATTTCAATGTTTTAAATGCTGGATAAATCTCGAAATTATTTGTAAACTCTGAAACAAAAGTAGAGTCAGCAATTTAATTTGTGAGGTTATGGCGTGGACAAATAGGAATAATTTAATTTATCGAGCTCGGCGATCGAAACGAAAAATATATAATGTAGTAACCCAATTTTGGTGTAGATTAATCAAATCAAATAACATACTACATAGATGATAACTGATTTTGTTTTTTAACAATTTTGCAAGACCGTTAGAATGGCCAGTTACAAAGAAAATAGCCGAATTCGCCAAAGTGTCCCAACTAGACTTGTCAAAAAGCACATTTTTAAAACCATGTCTTAATTATAGGAAAAATATGCATCATGACATATTCCCGAAATTTAATATTATCTACCCAAAACTGCAATACAAACAGACAGGGATAAAGATACCGATATAGAAATCGGGTAAAACTGTGACTCCAGTTTAAACCAATGCCGATCGATGGCCAAAGGCATACGATCTGTTATGAAATTACAAATTCCAAAAATTCTATTACACTGATTTAGATCAGTTTAGCTTAGTCCAAAAACCGATTGTTTCCGAAATACAGGTTGTCGAAGTTATAATTTTTTTTGTACTCTTTTGAAAATATTCATCTTAATAATAGTATAATTTGTACTAAATTTGGTACTTTGGGGTTTTTTAGGAGGATAAATCAAGATCTTATTACAGTTTTGATGTACACTGCACAGTAGCACTTCGCTTACATCTGAAGCTTCATAACTTTTTGTGCCTTGAGATATTAAATTTCTAATTAAAAATTCTTATTCCTTGATATCTTTTATCTAAAAAATATACCTAGTAGGTGCCGCTTCGTAACCCCCCTTCACACTTCATCCTCAGGACTGGTCAAGAAGATTTGGATCGTGTTTAAGGGCCAACAAGCGAACAACAATGAAAATTTACATAGCAATAAGCTAACAATGATAAGCATCATTAGTTACAAAAAAGTATTGTACAATGATTGAGTGTGACACCACATGGTCAGCTTAATTTATATATAAATAAAGAAAGGACAGAAAATAAAAAATAACTCTTCTAATCCAAGCCATACGTCGCAAAAAACCTGTCATTATGGGTAGATAAAGATAGAATGAGACATTCGAGAAAAATGAGTCATTTCGTTGTATGAATACAAACTTCCTTTTGACTTCAATCAAAACATTATTTTACCGCCAGTTATCCTTCAAAGTTTTATTTATATTATGTTTTTGAGAAATTTAGGTCAATTAAGTGAGTTTAAAACAAAAGTTTATTCTATATAAAAGTTTTAATTATTGTTGTATAATTTATTACCGGTAAGTATACATTATTTTTATTAAAAATGCATAAACATTTATAACCTTCAAACCTAGCAAATATCAATCAGTCATTACAAATTAGAATAAAGTAAAGAGATTCGATTTGCTCTTTAGATTACAAGTGGCAAAAATTTTAAGAGGCAAGCATGCGATCTTGTGCTTAATTTATGTGAGTTTTTAGAGTTGGAGAAGAGAAACGGTGGTCCTGTGGAATCTATTTCTTCTATCCAAGAGGTGGAAAAAATTATTTTCTTTTTGGAAATAAATATTTTCGATTAGGTAAGAATTATTTATAGAGAGCAACCACCGCTCTTAAAACCATACATGCTATTAAAAAGCGAAAGAAAATAATCCAATTATTTCCTCTCCTGGAAAGAAATAGATCTCGCTAAAAAGAAAAAAACCTCAGATCTTTCCGAAGGAACCAAAATGGAAGTTTGAAATACAATATGTATCAAGAAAATAAGAGTACAATCTCTGTTATAATATAAACTAATCTTGAATGCAGTATCATTGATCTATATTTAACAATCTTGATGTCATTTTTATTTTTAGAAAATCATGTTACTTTAAAAAGCTTGAATACTGAACTTCCCAACAAAAAGATTATGTCTATGGGTAAATCATCTTTAAGTATTCTGCTAAAGAAGCCCTTTGTGTGAAGATATGAATTGTCCTGGTAGCCCGTGTATCGCTAGGCATACCTAGTGCAGCTGTCAAATTCGGGGTGAACTGCTGTTCTGGTAAGGTTGCCAGAAATTTTGCTATTTGCTTTGGCGTGGTGATTGTATTATTCTCGTCAATTAACACCAGAAAGTGTTGTTTTGTGAATTGGAGACTCTTCAGCTTTACTCTTCGTAGATTGCAATGGTCTGACCTCCTGTTATTGAAGTTTTAAATGAATCCATTAATAATAGAGATAACATTCGATCTTCGATGCATGAGCCTCGTTGGTTACTTTACATCCTCACTATAATCGCAAGTTCCTCGAGACAGATTGCCTTTACGAATCGAAATAGCCTCGTTACCGGACTTTGCGGAGTAACAATATTGTTTCTCCCAAATGATTCCGTTTCAGTTCATTTAGTGTTATTTAGGTATTATCCTGAAATTACGAGATTATGTTTAGTTGTTTTCACTGAAGGGCTGGATTGTATTTCGCTGCAAATGCTTTTGTGATTCGGTGTTATAAATAACTGGTTGCCAAAGATGAGTTATTTGAACACTAGGTGTAGAGAAGACTTAATTATTATTTTTGATGGAAGCTGCTGCTATAAGATTCATTCATTTTCATGTTTGGTTGCTGAAACATCAGATCAGTTTATATATTGTTATTCTTTCAAGTGTGTTTTGCAATATCAATTTTAAACGTTTTAATTTTTTGAGTATAAATTTTATGTTTCTTAATTCTAATTTCTAGTTTTTGCAACATATATTTTATATTATAACAACTAGCAATTTTATCGGAAGTCCGTATTGTGAGCAAAAATACGGCATTCCGAAAGGTTCACGTTTGTTATATACTTTTTTAAACGCTTTCCCAAAACTTGATAATGGAAGTGGTCGTACGTCACTGAATATTGCTTAGGAACACTCATATTTTATTTATTTTACGCGAAAGGGATAAAATTTAGGTTATAAAGTTGCAGGTTTTTATAAATATTAAAGAAAGCTCAACATAAAAAAAGTTGTTAAATGGGCTTTATCGCATCATTTTAGGTACTTTGGCCGAAACAACATGAAAAATATTACAAGATGCCATCTAACCCTTTCATATCTCATAACCGAAGATATAATGGTGTTTTGGTAAAAATAAAATTATGGGTTGTATTAAGAGTCCTAATTTATTTTATTTCAGTATTAATACCATAATAATGGTCTAAAACATTTCAGTTCTAGTCACCTCTTCTCCTATTTCGCCTCGTTCCATACCTTTAGTTAGTAACCAGTAAATTTCGTATATAAGACGTTACTTCACTCTCAAAAAGCTTTTTCAATAGAATTGTAGAAAACATGCATTTCATAATAACATCTTCCAAAAGACATATAGGTAGATATGAAACATGCTTCAAGATAGACGAGCACAATTAAATCTGTTGAGGGAAACCGTGCAGGTATCGATGACTAAAGGCTGCTCACAGGGAGGGCTTCTATCCTTACCATTATAGAAACTCATGCAGGAAGTTGTTTTGACCATAGTGAAGGTCTGGTGCAGTAAGAAGCTCCTTAGAGTAAATCCTGGAAAAATCTCACTCATACTTTTAACTAGAAGGAGGAAGCTTGGCTAGTTAAATAAGAAAATATGTTTTTTACCAGTAGCGGCTTTTCCTTAGGTTTGCAGGTTTGCGCACCTCCCCAAATAAATTGTAAATTTATAAAACATACTAATAAATATAAGTACAAATATTTTTTAATTTCTACTGATAATTTAATGATTAAATTTAAATAATTTTTTTACCTAGATTATAAATGAACAGGGGCCCTATTGTCGAATTGGGGACCGTGAAGTGAACGGTGAAAGGGTGGCGAATGTGTATTCTTGACGTGTTGATTCATAACCTTGTTTGCCCAGTGGAACGCAAGCGAATGGTGAAACATGCGCAAATGAAATGTCAACCACTAAATGATATTTTCGATGAATAGTATTAAAAATCATTATTTTACTTTTGGTTGTTCGAAATAACTCGTTATTAAAAAAGTAATATGTTCACGAACCGTTTCTTTAAGACATCTTATTTTTTGAATAAACAGTTGAAATGTTAATTAGGTGATACCTCGATATTTTTAATATTTTCAAATTTTTAATTAATTTTATCATTAGAAAGTTGAATATGTCTCGCAAATATTAAGTAAATTTAAAATTAGGGACATATGTAAAAAAAACCATGGAATAATTCGGAAAATCTGGTCTCTCCACAATTTCGAAATTACCTTTTTTACTTATTGATTGGAGTATATGTCTACTAGAAATATCTTTGATATCTGAATATGATGAATGATTGGGTGTCAAAGTAAATGTATAAAATTTTTAGGTTTTTTAATCTATTGGTTTATATGTAAATGAGGCAATTTAGCCAGCTTCTCTTCTCTTCATCCGGCACTTAGACTCTTTTTGCCCAAGAACCCGTCGGGGAGGTTTAAATATTAACTGAGTTTGGTAGATCGTTTTCAAAGATAAAAAAAAAGGATACCTCATCTAAATACTTCCATCATCCAACCAAGATTATTGGTCACTTTCTGAATATGATGACTGATTAGGTGTCAGAGTAAATGTATTAAATTTTTAGGTTTTTTAATCTAATGGTTTATATGGCCACTGTGAATGAGGTAATTTAGCCAGCTTCTCTTTTCTCCGTCCCGTACTTACACTTTCTTTGTCCAAGAACCCGTCGGGGAGGTCTAAATATTAACTGGGTTTGAGATATCGTTTTCAAAGATAAAAACCTAGTAGAATATCTCATCTAAATACTTTTATCATCCAACCAAGATTGTTGATCACTTTCTGAATATGATGAAATGATCACTGATTAGGTGTAAAGGTAAATGTATAAAATTTATAGATTTTTTAATCTATTGGTTTATATGGCCACCGTGAATGAGGCAATTTAGCCAGCTTCTCTTTTCTCCATCCCGCACTTAGACTCTCTTTGCCCAAGAACCCGTCGGGGAGGTTTAAATATTAACTGGGTTTGAGAGATCGTTTTCAAAGATAAAACGCCTAGTAGGATATCTAATCTAAATACTTGCATCATCCAACCAAGATTTTTGGTCATTTTCTGAATATGTTTACTGATTAGGTGTCCAAGTAAATGTATAAAATTTGTAGATTTTTAATCGATTGATTTATATGGACACTGTGAATGAGGCAATTTAGCCAGCTTCTCTTTTCTCCGTCCTGCACTTAGACTCTCTTTGCCCAAGAACCCCTCGGGGAGGTTTAAATATTAACTGGGTTTGGGAGATCGTTTTCAAAGATAAAACACCTAGTAGGATATCTCATCTAAATACTTGCATCATCCAACCAAGATTGTTGGTCATTTTCTGAATATGATTACTGATTAGGTGTCCAAGTAAATATATAAAATTTGTAGGTTTTTTAATCAATTGGTTTATATGACCACTGTGAATGAGGCAATTTAGCCAGCTTCTCTTTTCTCCGTCCCGCACTTAGACTCTCTTTGCCCAAGAACTCGTCAGGGAGGTTTAAATATTAACTGGGTTTGGGAGATCGTTTTTAAAGATAAAACACCTAGTTGGATATCTCATCTAAATACTTGCATCATCCAACCAAGATTGTTGGTCATTTTCTGAATATGATTACTGATTAGGTGTCCAAGTAAATATATAAAATTTGTAGGTTTTTTAATCAATTGGTTTATATGACCACTGTGAATGAGACAATTTAGCCAGCTTCTCTTTTCTCCGTCCCGCACTTACTCTCTTTGTCCAAGAACCCGTCGGGGAGGTTTAAATATTAACTGGGTTTGGGAGATCGTTTTCAAAAATAAAAAAGCTAATAGGATATCTCATCTTAATACTTCCATCATGCAGCCAAGATTATTGGTCACTTTCTGAATACGATGACTGATTAGGTGTCAAAATTTGTAGGTTTTTTTAATCTAATGGTTTATATGGCCACTGTGAATGAGGCAATTCAGCCAGTTTCTCTTTTCACCGTCCCGCTCTTATACCCTCTGTATCCAAGAACCCGTCGGGGAGGTTTAAATATTAACTAGGTTTGGGAGATCGTTTTCAAAGATAAAAAACCCAGTAGGATACCTCATCTAAATACTTCCATCATCCAACCAAGATTGTTGATCACTTATGTGACCGACTGTAACAGAAAAGTCATTTATCACATACCTGACAGACATTTACATATTTCAGACCGATTATTTTGTTTGTACTGCCGGATTCAGAATTAACTGCCCGTCACAAGTATGTCCGTTCACTTTCACTGTACAAAGGAACGATTTGTGGGGCGAAAATCACCTCGCCCTCCGTAGAACACGCAGCCATCTACAAGTTTCCCCCATAACATCTTAGAGCTCACCTACAATGAGCGATGTGCATTCAGCTCAGACCCCCGCCTTTGTCCCCAAACGACCAAACGAATTTTTTTCTTCTTTGCTTTTTGCAAAAGCGTACCGGCTATAGTTTGAAGGTTAACTCCCGTTTGCCAAGTTCTCTCCACTTGGAAGATATATGAAGTGCTTAAAAGTAAGCGGAGATCGTTGTAGTAAAGATTGCTAAGTAATGCTTGCTCGACTTCGTGGCGGTAACCCCGAGTCACCAGAAAATCACATAAAGTACACTGTAAAAAAACTTCACATTAATTTTAAGGTAATAAGCTGGATGCAAATTCCATGAACCGTTTATTAAATGCATTTAATGTATGCATTAACTTTATTTTTATATTAAATTTAATATAATTATACATTAAATTTAGTATATGTTCAGTTACTTTATTGAAATTTATGGTGACATTCAATTAATTTTAATGTACAAAGCTTTAATTTCAAAGTACATGTAACTTATTCACGATTTAAGGTACAAAATCATTAAATTGAATTAATGAATGTACATTAAATTTAAGGTTATTTTTAATAGTACAAATGAAATAGCAGTTGGGCTACGCATTTATTTTTTAAACAAATTCAACAATGGCACTTTTAAAAAAGTAAGTTAAAAGTAGAAAGTTTTAATGCAAAATATATTAAGGAAAATATGTTTATAAATATATTTGTTTTGAAAAACATGTTATGTGCTTCTAAATAATCCTACATACGAACATGCCACTCTTTTTCAGTACAACAGGCACACTCTAAACAATCTTTTCCTGCTTTGAAGTACACTGGGAGTCTTAAACACGCACCATAACCTATCCTTATCTAACAAAAGCAATCCAGGAAGGAGAGATAACATTTACAGTGGACCAGCAGCATTTTTATAAGTCGTAAAACTTTTTATGTGTCACGCAGAAAATGTTTTAATGAATTAATGAATAATTATGAACAGAAGGGGACATTAAAACTTTTTATGATCTTAATCTAAAAAAACATTAAGGGATGAATAAAAAGTTTTTCGTTTGACGTAAAGAAGGAATATAGACCTAAAAGAAATCCCTTCTTTATCGTCGTAATTATTTGGTTTTTTACACACCAAACGAAAGAGCTCACTGGAATAAACACCAGAGTTGATTGCCCTTAATTTATATTCTCTATACTAATATAATAAAAAGGTAAGGTTTGTTTGTTTGTTTGTTCTTGGTAATCTTCCGAACTATAGAAACGATTATAAAAATAATATCGTTGTTTAAGAGATAATCACCTCCTTTGAATTTAGTCTACTCGGGGTGAAAATGAGGAATGTCAGAAAAAATTTCCGTACTTTTTCGACTTGGTCTAAGCGCCCGTGGGTTTGCGGCACCGATGAAGGTCTATAGAGTTTTATGGTTAATTTTTATGTATCTTTATATAGGGTGTCCGGGTAAATGTACGAAATATCCCCGATATGAGAATGACACGTGGAAAAGATACTAGAAGTTTATAAAAACTTTTTTCGTATAGCCCTCCTCTTCGGAGATATGGACTTTGAAAGAGCTGTAGTGGAATCAAGTTTTTTACACATAATTAGTGAACACCAGGTATATTTCAATTTTTTTTTATATGATGTACGAGGTGTGGTAGAAAAATAATGAGACTGATTTTTTATTTATCAAAGTTTTTATTTTTGTTCAAATATCAATGTTGTCCCCTTCAAAGTAGTTCCCTTGGGCAGCTGCACACTGATGGAGACGTTTTTCCCACTGTTGGTAGCAGCGCTGAAAGTTTTCAACCGGTATGGTCTTCAGCGTGTCGATTACACTCTTTTGGATACTTTTTAAAGTCCCGAAGTAACATTCTTTCAGGACATTTTTCGGTTTAGGTAAAAGAAAAAAGTCACAGGCACTGATGTTAGGTGAATAGGGGGGATGGCGAACCACAGGAATGCCTTTTGAGGTCAAAAATTCTGTGATGGAGAGCGCAGTGTGACATGGGGCGTTGTCATGTCTGCAATGTCTGGTTTGACGCGAATCATCCTTCTTCTGAGCCTTTCAAAGATGTCTTTATAAAAAACTTGCTTGACAGTTTGTTCTGGTGGAACAAATTCTTTGTGGACGATTCCCCTTCTGTCAAAAAAAAAAACAAACAAACAAATCAGCATTGATTTGATTTTCGATTTGCTCAGTCGGACTTTCTTTGGTGGAGGAGAGCTCTGAGTGTGCCACTCCTCACTTTGCCTCTTGGTCTCTGGATCGTATTCAAAAATCCATGATTCATGACCTGTAATCATACGATTAAAGAAATCTTCCTCATTGGCGATTCTGTCAAGAAGGTCACGACACTAATTTTTCGATTGTGAGGTTTTCGGCACCATTTTGGCACAGTCCTTTCGTATGTGCAGATGTTCAGTCAAAATTTGATTAACGGGAAATATGTTCAAATTTAATTGTTCACTCAACATTCTTAATGTTAAACGGTGGTCTGATCTCACAAGAGTCTTCACACGTTCGATGTTTTCGTCGATTTTCGAGGTTAAAGGCTTCCCTGAGCGTTGCTCATCTTCAACATTTTCTCTGTCTTCCAAAAATAATTTGTACCAGCGAAAAACGAGCTTGGGATGAAGAATGTTCCCCATAGGCTTATTTTAACTTTTCAAACGTCACACTTGCCGATTCTCCAAGCTTAACACAAAATTTAATGGCATAACGCTGCTCCAAATTCCTCTTTTCCCTTTTGCTAACGCACAAACAAAACATAACTTCACTAATAGCAGTTAAAAAGATCACGTAGTTAACGGAAGGCATTGAAACTCGCACTGAGCGATGGAAGGATACTAATATACGTGCTCTATCAAGGACAACAGCGCAGCCTTGCCAGATCACTTGCAGTGTTGCTAGTCTCATTATTTTCTGCCACACCTCGTATACCAGGTAAAACCCTTCAAATTAGTATCCAAGAAAGTGTTGAGAATTACTCACAGCTGCAGGGACGGACTAGCTGTAACATTTTTTTTAAATTGGCATTGACCGATCAGCCATGCAGCCAGTCACGAAGTGTTATTTTATTCAAAAATATATTGATATCAATAGTAAAAAACATATTCTTCACTAGGTTTTGAGATATTGAAACAACGAGTTAACATAGGTGTTAACAGGGACACACACTTCACGCCACTGGGGTCTATCAGGGCGTCTTTTGATTAGACAAACAAGAAATAATGTTATAAAAGGATGTACACTGAAGGATAAAATTAGGAGTGTGAGATCATAGTTTTAAATTTGTTTTATGTAGATAAAGCATAATTGCATTATATACTTCTTCTTTTTAACGCTAGACAAAGGTCATTAAAAGGACTCTCAACTTTACAATTGTTTAAAAAATTTCAAACAGTGTATTTATTTCATTTTGGTATTTTCTCCACTGTAGAATTATATGATCCAGATCACATCTAATATGACAGACATCACTGTTTTCTGTCGGTAGGACATTAATTTTATGTAAATGAGCAGGATAACAGGCAAGCTGTGTCACTCATGAACCCTTTTTTTACGCCCTGTACGATAAGAATTTTGGACAACGTCTTTTACATACCTTAAACTATTGACTAAAACTAAAATAGTCTTCATTCATGTCGCCAATCGTAAACGTTCTTGAAAAAAACTTCATTTTATTTACATTGGTAGTCCTCTAACTTCTGTCGGGTTGAATACGAAAAAGAGGAATTTTTCCCTATCACCATAGTTTCAACAAAAAGGTAGACTAACTGCTTAGTCGAAAACTTCATAAGAGGGTTCAACATGGGGTCCGTGAAGTCTGATATACTCACGGGCACGACGAATTGAGGACTGGTGTACCCGCCACAGTAACTCAGCATTGTTCCTTAATCGATCACAATAAAACGTTAAAACGTGGTTCTTCGTAGAACTTCCTTCCTACTATCGAATCGAAGTGGAATACACCATGGTTTTGAGGTGTTCCCACAGGTAAAAATCCAACGGCATTAGGTCAAGAGATCGAGTAAGTCAGGCAATAGGTCATCCTCTACGTATCCAACGGTTTAGATAGATGTTATTCCCGCGACGGGTTTCAAATAGTAAGAGCGCTACTACATCGTGAAAAGAATTCTGGAGGAACTCCAAATAAAGTTATCCATTCAGTTGTGCCGGCATTACGAATGGTCTTATCAAAAAATTGCCAGTGATTCCTGCCCATTAATTGATTGGAAATGATGTTGATGATGCGAAACCATAGTTGATGAGGATTTTCATTAGCCCATACATGTGAATTGTTTAAATTTATGATACCATTTTTGGTAAACCCTGCTTCATCCGTGAAGAGAATAGTCCTAATGAAGTTTACATTATTTCGTTGCTGATCCAATAGCCAGTTTGCAAACTGCATTCTATGGGAAAAATCTTCAGGAATCAGTTCATGCACTTTTTTCATATGATATGGATATAACAGCAGTTCTTGAAGAACAGCATGTACTACTCTTTTGGACGTATTAAACTGCGCTGATAATTTTTGAGTGTTCGTTCAAGGAATGTCATCTACAGCATTTAAAATATTTTTCTCTAATTTCGGCGTTCTTCCTCGACCAGCATCAGTATTTCTTTTCTAGAAATTTCCTTAAATTATGAAGAAATTTAATAATATTACCTTATTACAAGGAATCGTCTGTCATTCTCTCTTAGATGTTGGTCAACTTGTGGAAATGTTTTCTGATCTGGAAGAGTACGATTAGAATATCTGTCGTGATTTAATCTCTTGGATTTCAAAGCATGGCAAGATGCAAGTGCATACATCAGATGCATACCTGCATACTCAATAAACGTATATTCCATATTTCGAATTATTTCACAATTAATTTCATCACGAAATTCAAAAATCAGTAAATTAATTTCTAAGTAAAGAATCAATGTGACAACTTCTAAAATGTAGGATATTTATTTCTTTCGTACTTAGTAACGTTTGCAACAATTCTTATCATACAGGGCGTAAAAAAAAGGGTCATAGGTGTCACAGCTAGTCCGTCCCTGCAGCTGTCAGTAATTCACAACATTTTCTTGGATAGTAAGTTGAAGGTTCTTACCTGATGTACATCGTACTAAAAAAAGTGAAATATACCTGGTGGTTCAATAATTATATTGTATATTATATATCAATATGATAAGCCATCATATGATCAGGGAATACATAAGTAAAAATAAGTGAAATGATGTAATACACGTACTAGACGATAGCGACAAGGACGAAGGCAGTAGACAGAGATATACATACTAATAGTTGATAACTTTGTTAATATACATTTTCCTATATCTATTGATTCCATACGACTATTTAGGGAGAACTAAGTAAAGAGGCCTTTTTTAAAATTATAAGTCAGAGAAATAAAAAGCAATTTCAATTTTCTTTCATATAATGGTTATATTCTTAAAAAAAAAGGCTCAAATACAAAGTATAGGTATATCGGGATAAAAAAGAAGTCGAAAACAAGTGTTCATAACTTTAATTCAACCCCTGTAAAGCCCTGGTCAACAGTTTCTCGCTTAAATACATTTCGAATGTATTTTTTTAGCAACGACTGTACATTTAAAATCCATTTTTTATAAATAGATAAAATCAATGTTTACCCTGTTAACAAGAATGAACTATAATTTTTACTCCTAAAATTGATCAGATTAAAATTTTTCACATTGAAGCCTTCATTTTATTTTTTAAATTAACATATAAATTGGATTTAAGTGCATAAAAATTCTTCACTGCCACTGACGTCAGTGTTCCTAAATGACTTTTGCGTGTTTTTCTTAATCAATATAAAAAACGAATAATTTTCATTTATTATTTATACTAAGTGAATAATTTGATGTTGGGTGTTTGAGTCTTTTTTTTTCTACGTAATTACAAAGGTAATTATCTGGAGAGTCCAGAAGAAAGAAAAACAAAGTTACTTTGCTAGGTTCAGGTAATAACAAATTTATAATAAATTATGCAACAAAGGTAATAAAAAAAGTCATTAAAGAAATTCGCCCGGAATAAGTTATACCTTTGGAAATAAATAATAATAAAATTTCAATTTACAAATGGTAGATATTTATTTTTGATATATCAATCTGCGTTCGTGTGAGGTTGCTAGTTACCCATCGAGCGCGTCCCAGGTGGCGGATAGGAAAAGCCTCCCAGATATGGGTGGTACCGGGAAAATGAAATACCTGGGATGCACCAAAATTAACACCACAGCAGCGTCTGACTCAGAATGAGCGGCTGCAAACAGCGCCTGACCCTGAAAGGGCGGCTGAAATACACACTCGCCAACTCGCCCGACAAGCGTGGCGTTTTAATGTCAAAACACCCCCTAAAATGAAAAATATTGAATCTTAAAACAAAATTACCCCAGGTGGGTAGAGGAAACTCGAAATTCCATACCGGGAAACCGGTCTGCCTCAGGGATCCTGGGGAAGAAAAGTATTCGACAAGACTTAACATTGGTACATATATTATAGGATCAATGAGCGAGGACACAAAAATAATTGAATTAGGGGAAGAATTCTCCGAGATCCAATGGGATGTAATAGGAATAGCGGGGGTTAAATGAAAAGGAGAATAGGAAAAATAGAGTAGGGTCTATTATCAACAAAAGGATCGTCAAACATGTCCAAACAATAAATGGCATATCAGAACAAGTAGCATTTTTGACCATCAATTTAAAAAGAACATGTCTGAAAATTATCCAAGTTTACGCACCTATCAGCTCATATACAGACGAAGACACTGAAACCTTTTATGAAGAAATAACATCGGCATTGGAAGAACAGAAAACCCGTTTAACACTGACTTCAATGCCAAACTGGGGTAGAGACGAAGATTGGAAAGTATGGATACGGCATAAGAAATGAAAGAGGAACTACCCTGATGAATTACCTGGAAGAAAGGAAACTCTTTGTAATGAACTCCTTTTTTGACAAGAAACCGCAACGAAAATGGACATGGATAAGTTCCAATGGTAAAATGAAAAATGAAATTGAATATATACTTTCGACACAAAAAAGTATTGTTACAGATGTGACCGTGCTTAACCAGTTTTCGATTCGCACCGACCACAGGCTTGTAAGGGCAAAGATTCAAATTAACAGTTTTTTTGAAACCAGAAAAAAATGCGTCAAACACAAAAACTAGATATGGAATAGCTCAAACATAACACAGATAAGTATAAAGAAAAAATAAAGGAATATATACTAAATGTAAACAATCTAAAGAATATAAATATCGATGAAATGGATAAGATATTAATGAACTCACCGGGAAAGAAGTAGCACAGTAATCATCGAAAAATGACAACTATATCTCTCCACACAGAAAGGAATTAATGAATAAAAGAAGAACGCTGCTTAAAGAAGGTAAAATAAACACAGCAGATTATACAGAGAGTAACAAAACGATTAGAAAAATTATCAGGGAGGATAAAACAAGGAAACAAGAAACAAAGATAGAAAGAGTAATTCAACAGAACAACGACATGAAATGCCTGAAACCACAATTAGGAAAAATACAGATAAATAGTATAAAAAACAACTAAGAGATAGAAACTAGTGACATGGAGCAAACTATAGGAATAACGCAGGAATATTACACAAATCTTTATAGTACAATGGAAAAACTACCACAAGAAATACTTAATCGATTAAACACTAAAATAAAAGACATCAGCTCTGACATTCAACCCGAAATTAGTAAAAATGAGATTAAAAGGACCCTGAAAGAAACGAAAAATGACAAATCGCCAGGTAAAGATGGAATGACAGCAGAAATGATGAAGAGTGGTGGAAAAACAACAAGAAACGTTTTGTATATCTTTCTGAACAAGATACTTAATACAAAATAGATACCAACCGGTTGGAACGAAGCAATGGCCCTTTTACTATTTGAAAAAGGAGATCGAAAGAATTTGAAAAACTACAGACCAATAACGCTACTTAATATCATGTATAAACTACTAACTAAAATACTAAGAAATAGACTGACCCCAAATTCGATGACTACCAAACACGAGAACAGGCTGGATTTAGGAAAGACCAGCACATGCGATCACCTACTGACAATAAAAATTCTAATTGAAAAGACCAACGAATATCAGATTTCTCTATACATAGCATTCATAGATTTTGAAAAGACCTTTGACAGTGTTGAGCATTAGGCAGTTAAGAACTCGTTACAAAATAACAGGATCGAACATAAATACACAGATTTAATAACAAATGTATATATCAATACAAGGATCATTATCAAAATAACGGAAGAACACAGCACTAAACTAATAAAAATATAACAATGGGTCAGGCAAGGAAATACAGTGTTACCGAAACTATTCATTCAAGCTCGAGAGGATGTCTTTAAAAAATTACAATGGGACAATTATGGGATCAAAATAAACGGAGAGCTATTGAATCACCTAAAATACGAGGAGGATATAGCTTTGATAACAGGTGAGAAATATGAATTGCAAAAAATGATTGAAGAACTGGACAACGAAGTGTCAAAAATAGGATTAAAAATGAACTATGACAAAACGAAAGTAATGACAAATCAAAAAATGGTTATAACGGTCCCACAGAGGAAATTGGAGGGAGTGTCAGAGTATATATATATATATATATATATATATATATATATATATATATATATATATATATATATATATATATATATATATATATATATATATATATATAGTCTGACTATCCTGGGTATCATTTGATAAACTCTCATACATTCTAGAAAACAAGAAATATCCGCAGTATCTAAGAACTAGAGAGTTCAATCAATGCATACTACCTGTCTTAACATCCCAAATATGGACATTTACCAAAGATAATATAGATAGAATTGCCAAAACACAATGAGCAATGGGAGACAGATCCTAGATATCAGACTTATAGATAAAAAGAAGAAAACATGCATACGGGACAAAACAAAATTAAGCGATGTCTTGACACAAGTAACCAAACTTAAATGGAAATTCGCCTATCATACTTTAAGACAGAAAGACAGTAGATGGAACAAAATAATCCTAGAATGGAAACCCTGGCAATACACACAAAGAAGAGAAAGACCAAAAGTCGGATAAAGATGGGTACAGATCGCTAAAGATAGAGAACAATGGAGAAGACAAGGGGAGCTTATGTCCAAAGAGAATCATTCTGCAATTTTTAGGTTCACTGAAATCTCTACATCATATTCCAGAAAGTTCCCTCGTAGCATCTGTTTATATGTCCGAGCTAATCTGGAAAATTACTGAATAAATTTTGATCTACTTTTCACCGTTGGTTAGGTAATTTCACGAGATGTGTAATAAGTTGACAGCGCCGTAGCTAGAGCCTGGTAATGCACACGCCAGAGCAAATCCCGAGAGGGGGCACAAACAGCCAAATGTTTTTTTTCTTTAGAATACAAATTTTCATAAATTGCTAATATAAATTTGCCGGCCATATTAAAGAGGCGATTAAGTGGGCACTGTCCATTCGCGTAGTGACGCGAGAGAGCGAGATGGAGCAACAAAGATATAGTATACTCCAGTGGCGGCTGGTGCATTAAAAAAGTAGGGGTTGCAATTCCAATGGTACATCAAAAACGTAGATATGTATAAAACCTGCCACAGGGACCATATAACTTACTGTGTAAATTATTTATAAAGAAAATCCCTTAAGATGCAAACTAGTAGTGGATGACAAACGAATAGAACAACTCATGACCTTTAATTACTTAGGAGTTGAGATATCCGCAAACCAAGACAGAACAAGAGAAGTAAGAAACCAAGTAAACAAGGCAAATAGAATCTCAGGAAGCCTGGCGGATATAATATGGCACAACACATACATGAACAAGGACGCAAAAACAGAAATCTACAAGACCTGTATTCGACCGATAATGACGTACGCAACAGAGACGAGAGCTGACAACACAAAAACAAAATCAATTCTAAGAACTGTCGAAATGAAAGTACTAAGAAGAATATCACTATAAGAGATCACATATGCAATTCAACAATACGCGAGGAACATGGAATGCAGGATATAGTAAGATGGGGACGGAAGCGCAGAAGAGCCTGGAATGAGCACGTAGGAAGAATGGCGCAAAATAGGATAGCGAGAATCGCCCGAGATGAAACATCGGAAACCAGAAGACCAATAGGTAGACCACCTAAAAGATGGAGAGAGTCCTGGATTTCAACATCAAATGAGATGAATGATTGAGTTGGAAAAAACAGGCTGTAAGCCTATAACAAGAGGAAGAAGAAGAAGAAAATCCATACGCCGGTCTTTGGCATTAGCAAACTTATTACTAACCCGCTTATTGAAATCAGGTATGCTTTCGATAAGATCCATTTCGTTAGAATTGTCAAAGCAAAAAATATTTCTTGGCTCATAGTATTCCGTAGAAATCTTTTTATCCGGATGAAGGTAGAAGAGCACCGTTCTGCTTCAATCTATGCCATCCGAATAGTAATTAAAATTTTAGAACTTCACTAAATGTCTCATTTAGATCGATGTTTTTCGAAAGATAGTTATAAAGTACAAGAAATCCCCATATTGATCTAAATTCTCCAGTTGCGTATATGACGGTCAGTTTTGTACGGAGTTTTTGTTCGATAAAAAAGGGGTTAATTTTAGTTGTATCCTTAAATTTTTGTTCGAGAAAACATATATTACATTTAACATACTATTCCGAAAAACTGGCTGCTACTAAGTGACTTGTAAAGCTAAATCGTCGAGCTTAAGTCATTTAAGATAATATTTCTAATTTTTGTTAATTTTGATTCAAATGATAATATATTTTTACTTGCGATGACAGCGTCAATTTGTCGTGTTTGAAACTTTCCAAATAGCAAATTAATTTGTGGTATTATTTTGTAAAATAAGTTTAGCCAAGAAAGGAAACTCTTGCTTTTGAGAATTTTGATATACTCTGATGATTGGTTCATGGTACTAACGTTTCTACTGTTATCTAAGACTTTTTCTATTGTCTCTAGAATGTTGTCTTTGTATTCGATTGCGGTACAAACAACTCTAGAATTAAGATTCCATCTTGTTGGGGTCGAACGAGGTAAGCGTTTGTTAACAATTTGATCTAGTATTGCGGTTCATTGAGGACTATTTGAAAAAATAGAACAAATCCCTTTTAAATTGGAAAAAAATATGCATACATTTTTATTGGCGAATGCAGCGTTTAACATTACCAAATTTATTTAATGTGCATAACAATGCACGTAACTAGCATGTCCAGAGTTTTTTTATAATTACTTGCACCCCATTCAACGAGCCGCTCATGTTTTCTAGAAAATAAAAAGCGTTCACTTGGTTTTACTTACACGTACAACAAGATAGAGAGCAGGAACTGCATTATATTTAACTGCTTTTCTAGAATCTCTTACAAGAGATTCTTAAAAATGTTTAACACATACACGATGTTTTTATAAATTCCTTCGTAATTCGGAATCCTTGGAATTCGGAAATCGAAATCGCTCACTGTATTTCTCTGCACAGTTTGAGACAGAGCACTTAATTTTGGATCGTTTTTTTTTGCGCCAAACATTTCTAACCTCTTTAAAATGTATCAAAATATCTTGATTAAAGTAAAAACCTCAGAACAAAAAATTTTAATAAAAACGTAGTCACTTTCATAAAAATTAAAATACCTGTACAGTAAACTTCACACATCGAAATAGCGGCACGGTAGACACCACGATTGTATTATAACCTGAACTAAAGGAATGGTTTAACCGCTGTTTTAAGAAACCTTTACTTGATATTGGCAGCGTTACGTGCGACTGGAAGCAAAAGTTCAAATACTCGTCCAGTGGGTTGCATAAGAGAAATTTTTCTAGTAGAGGGATATTTTGTGGGGCAAACTAAATACAGGTTTACAAGTCGACTTGCAACCTACAGGAAGCTTATGAGACGGAATTAATATCTAAGTCTTAAGATAGGCAACTCCATGTACGCTCCAATGGGTTAGCTTGGATTGCAATAAAATTGCAGAATAACAAATTTTTCTTGATATTTAGGCGAAGTAAGTTACTTATTTCAATATATGTATATATGTACAGGCGCGGATCCAAGGGGGGAGGGCAATCGCACCCCCTCAAGAACTTTGAGTTCAGAAAAATATACTTGATTCTGCTTTTTATACTAGGAATATATATGCTGTTGGCATCTCCCCCCTCCCCGTCGACAACTTGTTTTTTTCTTCTGTTCATGCCCCCCAAGAGCTTCGAATGCAGAAAAATGAACCCGGCCCTGCTTTTTACACTAGAAATGGGAATGTTGCTGACGTCTCCCCTCCCCCGTCGACAACTTGTTTTCGCTTGCCATAATGTGCTTTTGTGATATCCCCGCCCTCACCTCCCCCCCCAAAAAAAAGAGAGGCTGGATCCACCCATATATATATATATATATATATATATATATATATATATATATATATATATATATATATATATATATATATATATATATATATATATATATATATATATATATATATATATATATATATATATATATATATTATCGTTGTAAAGCCTCTGATGTTGAGGACATATAACTAACGAACTATTTCGACCGCCGTTATAATGTGAGTATGTTTCGTCCCGGCAATGGTGGTGGTACTTTAGCCAAATTTGTCGGAGAACAACGGTAGGATATTCTTACTACAATATGCCCCCCCTTAAGGCATTTGCTTGCCGAATTTGACTATCGTAGAAAGTCCAAGCTGTAGAAGCACAGGCCTGATAAGAGAAGTGTGGAACGGACATCCTAGGTGGTCTTTCCTAGGGTAGGGTACCAGCTTTAACACAAAGCCACGAATTGACGTTTTTAGGTCGCATCGTCCCTGCTCGGGCACCATGTCGTAGTAATGCCACTGATGTTAAGGGCATATAACTAACGAACTATTTCGATCACCGTCAGAATGTTAGGATGTTTCGTCCGGGCATCGGTGGTGGACTCATCACTGGGATCCACCGATGCTTTTCCCAGACATTCTTGTCATGCTTTCCACAACTTGGAACTCATACTTTAGCCAAATTTGTCGGAGAACAACGGTGGGATGTTCTTACCACAACATGCCTCCCCCCTTAAGGTCTTTGCTTGCCGACTTTGACTATCGTGGAAAGTCTAAGCGGTAGAAGCATAGACCTGATAAGAGAAGTGTGGAACGGACATCGTAGGTGATCTTTCCAAGGGTAGGGTACCGGTTTTAGCACAAAGCCACGAATCGACGTTCTTACATCGCATTTTCCCTGCTCGGGCGCCATGTCGTAGTAATGCCACTGATATATATATATATATATATATATATATATATATATATATATATATATATATATATATATATATATATATACGCTTAGACGTAACCTTTTCCATAATATTTGCCACGGAGATTAGGTAATTACTGGAAGCTTCTATGAAAGCTTTCACAAATATTGCTTGAAAGATTAGAGAATGCTTTCGTGTAAGGTAATAAATACCAAGTAGAAACTTTCAGAACCGTACATGAATCTTGTCCTACGCTTACAAAGAGTCTTACGTTATGCTTTTCTGAAGCGTTATCGTAAGTGTAGGCGTAATCTTTCCATTATTATTTGTCATGGAAATTAGGGAATTACTGGAAGATTACACGAAAACTTTCAGAAATATTGCTTGAAAGATCATAGAAAGCTTTCGTATAAGGTTATAAAGACCAAGTGGAAACTTTCAGAAACTGACGTGGATCGTGAAGTAAGCTTACAAAATATCTTACGTTATGCTTTCCTAAAAGGTTATAGTAAGCTTAGATGTAATCTTTCCATTAGTATTTGTCGTGGATATTTGGTAATTACCGCATGATTCTACGAAAGTTTTTGTAAGGTTTTAAAGTTTTTCGAAAGTTTGCTGAACGCCTATAGCAATTTTTCATACTATGTGAGGAAAAATAAGTACAGAAACAGGTTAAATGCACAACCTGATCTAAAACTCTAACTTTCAGACATCGAACCAAATTTTGAATTTCTCTGTTTCATCAAACCAGCGCAAGTATCCCGTTGAGGGCTTTTTTCAGTTTCTGTATTATTGTATTCATTTTGTATTAATTCTTTTTTGTAGGTTAAGCTATTACTTTAGTTTAAATAATGTTTTACGATTATGTTTTAGTTTTTTGTTATGAATTGTTATTTCATATGGAAAACAAATTTTAATAATTCAGTTTTACTGTTTCATATACTTTCCTAATGACTACGTAGCGGGTTGGCCAATTTATTCCGGTTTTTAGAACGGGTTCGTAAGAAGAAAAAGGTTGGGAACAGCTGCACTAAAAAGTATGAAATGGCAGATATATAGATAATTTTAAACAATTTATAAAATAGATGTTTTGTTAATTTTTCAAAATATCCACGTTACTAACTTAATTTTAATTATTAAGTTCAGTGTTAAGAAGTAATGAAATCACTTTTATTTATATTTTCGTGCAAAATTGTATTAAATATTAGTGATCAAAATTTCAGTTTGCGATCATATGTCCCCATGTTAAAATAGAAATATAAAATTAAATATTTTTTATAGACGGTATAAAATCGTAATTTGTCTTCCGCCGACCTAAATAAAACCACCAAAGAAAAGACCTGAGAATTTCCCTAAAAACGATTATTCATTGCTGTCAAGAAAAAAGACCATTTTTCGAAATACGCTCCTTTGATTTTCTGTGTAATGTGAAATGGTCTTCGAATGCGCATAAATTTTTTGTTTCCCACTAACGAATCATCAATAAAACCTTATTCTGTCATCGAGAGTTGAAGAAAAATGACCAGAAATGCGGGTCAGATAAAAGAAGCTTTACTGGCCATGATTGAAAGTCATTTTAAATAGTCGAGGGTTTTTGCCAAGGACAATTTGGATAGAGAATGGACGTAACCCAAATATATATGATATGTTTTCAATACTAATATGTAAAAAATTAAAGTGGAGAAAAATACTTAATCTTACCTCTGTCAGAATATCTTCAAACTCACAATCAATACGGTGCTAAACACGCTTTTTTATATTTTTTCTCCTTAGAACTGTCTACATGCAATAGTTCGTCATGTTGTAATAATTAATTATTAAAAGTCAACGGACAAAATTATTCTCTCAGTATATATATATATATATATATATATATATATATATATATATATATATATATATATATATATATATATATGAACTAAAATGCAAACTTAGCTCCATCATATCCTTCCCGTGTTAAAGGTTGCACAGTACAGTGATCGGAAGAGGTACATGTTTCTTCTCTTACTAGACTTATCAGGGTACTGACATGTACCTGTTTGTGCACAGGACAGATCGGAAGGAAACGTGCAACATTGAACGCGGCTTCGCCGACCTTCCGCCGGATGGCTTTCATGGATTTCTCCGTGTGAGATGTAATAACAGTGGATATATCTACATTATCCTGTTTTAGGGTAGTGCTGAAATCACATTCAGCCAACGTACAACTATATGCAACTCGGTGAGTAAGTGAAGTAAACTCTGAACAGTAAATGCAAACTTCGCTGCATCATATTCTTTCCATCTTAGAGGTTGCATAGTTTGAATAATTTGATATAAAACACAATTTATCCCATTCCACCACCATCGAGATGATGGTCTGCCTGTACTACCATATCGAGAAGAAAGTTAAAACTTACCCTCCCGTACAGTAATCGGCAGAGGCACATGTTTCGTCTCTTACTAGACTCATCAGGGTACTGACATGCATCTGTTTGTGCACATGGCAGATCAGAAGGAAGTATGCAACACTGAACGCGGCTTCACCGTTCTCCCTCCGGATGGCGTTTTTATGTTTATAAATCTTTCATAGATTCCTCCTTGTGAGATGTAATAGCAGTGGATATATCCACATTATGCTGTTGTAGTGCTGAAATCACACTCAGCCAACGTACAAATTTATGCAACTCGGTTTGTAAGTGAAGTAAATCGAACAGTAAATGCAAACTTCACTGCATCATATCCTTCCCGTCTTAGAGGTTGCACAGTTTGAATAAATTGCGATAAAACACAATTTATCCCATTCCATCAACAGCATAATGTGGATATATTTACCGCTATTGTATGTCACACGGAGAAATCCGTGAAAGCCGCATAAACATATATACGTCATTCGGCGGGAAGTCGGTGAAGCCGCGTTCAGTGTTGCATATTTCCTGCTGATCTGTCCTGTACACAAACAGGTGCAAGTCGGTACCCTGATGAGCCTAGTAAGAAATGAAACATGTACCTCTGCCGATCACTGTACAGAGAGGATAAGTTTTGACTTTCTTCTCGATATGGTGGTATTCGTAGGCCGTCATCTCGATGGTGGTACAATGGGGTAAATTATGTTTTATCGCAATTTATGCAAACTGTGCAACCTCTAACATGGAAAGGATATGATGGAGTGAACCTTGCATTTACTGTTCGCATTTTATTCAGTTACACACCGATTTGCTTATATCTGTATTTTTGCTGAATGTGATTTCTGCACTACAACAATATAATGTTGATATATATCCACTGCTATTACATCTCTCACGGAGGAATCCGTGAAAGCCTCATAAACATATATATATATATATATATATATATATATATATATATATATATATATATATATATATATATATATATATATATGTTTATGAGGCTTTCAAGGATTCCTCCGTGTGAGATGCAATGGCAGTGGATATATCCACATTATGCCGTTGTAGTGCTGAAATCACATTCAGCAAACGTACAACTATATGCAGCTCTGTATATGAATGAAGTAAAATGCGAACAGTAAATGCAAACTTCGTTCCAACCATATCCTTTCCGTGTTAGAGGTTGCACAGTTGGAACAAATTGCCAAGGAACAGAATTTATCCTATTCCACCACCATCGAGATGATGGCCTACGGGTACCACTATACCGAGAAGAAAGTCAAAACTTACCCTCCCCGCCACAGGCAATTTGTTCCAACTGTTCAACTTCTAACACGGAAAGGATATATATATTGTTCGCATTAACACCGAGAATAGAATATCAAGCGGAGTCTGGGCTTAGTGGTCTCTCTCAATGGCGCATTCCATCTTTCCTATCCATATATGGAGTATATCTTCAGCTGAAGCAGTGACGTACCGACTTCTTGAGCTGAAGAAGTGATGATTAATTTAAGTAATCGTCAAAGAGTATATCTATCATTGGTTTAAAGCAGAAGACATTCCATCTACTTATCCATATATGGAAGTATGCCTTTAGCGGAAGAAAAGCGTTGTCAACTTTTTGTGCTGAAGAAGTGATGAGTAATTTTCATTTTCGTCAAGGAGTATATCTACCTTAGATTGAAACCTGAAGAGTTTTTGAAGATTACCTTACATGGAAGCATGTCTTAAGCTGAAGAAGTTCATGGTTGAGTTTTTTAGATGTGTTTACGAAAGAATAAAAAAGATAGCGTTGTTGAGGAAGTCTATATTTTGTTGCCTAAGAAACCCTAAGCTTTCCCCATAACGTAAAAAAATTATAATCTTTAAGAATTTTTGTAGCGTCCGCCATAATGTCAAAAAATCAGGAGCAGTAGTAGCAGTATATATTGGATGGATATTGATGTGGGTCAGTGTATTGTAAGCAAGATCAGCGTTTGCCGTAACCATAGAATAAATATACAAAGAATTCCTATCCTGTGCTATAATTTTGACGCTCCTAAATGGTACGCCAAACTGGTACGCCGTCTCATTCATAAAAGGCAATTTACAATATTGTCAATGATTAGATACCAGTATTTTAATGTGATATACATGCTTTTGTTAGAAACAAGTATAAAAGACTTAAATTTTAGGATTTATGTTGAAAACGTGGCAATTATGCATATCCCTTTCTACCAACTAAGAGGGGTAAGCTCCACCTTTTTATCGATTTAAATGCAAGGTTGCCGCAGCCTAGCGAAGTTTTACTGAAAGGTTTGATCATTACAACGTTCCCTTTGTAAACTTAAACAAATATAATAAACCAAGGGATAAAAAAACTTGTTCCCGTAGTTTAGATCAACTATTCAATACGGCAAACACTGCATATACATCATTCCTTGCCGTTTTACTACTTATAGTAATAACTACCTTTTATCAGTGATCGAGTTTTAATATTTAGTGCTTCTAATTCTCCCATAAGAATGAGCCGTCTTAATATAATTCGTCAATGCCATAACCTAAAAACTTTTTAAATGGGGTATAATCTCTTTTATAATTGTTCTTTCTTGTTAAGAACCATGATGGAACAAGTTGAGACATGTTTGAAAAATACAAAAAAATAGTAATAAAAAAATTAAGTTTATTGAACAAATTTCCAAACACAACATATGTTAATTTTTCCATGATACAAATTAATTTTTTTTTTTAATTTAATGCATAATATTAATTATGGCTCCTCTTTTCTTTTAGTTTTCTTACATTTCATCTGTCACTTCTTAGTTTAACATCTTATTTATTTTGTTAATCTAGAATGAGTTCTTCTCTTTCCAGACAATCAAAGAGATTTGTAAAAATTTTATTTTTCTCTTTCAATTGAATTTGTAGATTTTCGTGACACTGTTAAAAATCATTCTTTAGATTATGTAGATCGTGGGATAAACCAGATATTTTGCTTTAACAATTTGCAATTTCTTCATCTTTTTCTGCTACTATGAATGATTGAAAGTTTGTTTTCACATATTTTTTTTCTATTGTAAAAGTAAAGTTCATTGCAGTTCAATATTTTCTTTTTGCGATTTAATTTGATTTGTATAATTCTGTGAATTGGTTAGATTTTCTTGTTTATTTTCGCATTCTTGAAGTTTTCCAAACATAAATCATCGATCATTAATTCATTGTATATAAATCAATATATTTATCTAGTTCAGAACTACATTTTTGAAATAGTGTTAAGCTTATGTTATAGCAAGATTCATAGTCATCTTTGCGATACTCATACGTTTGTTTATAGGTGTCCCAAGAAGTTGCATTTGTACCAATACCAATTAAAATAATTAGTATAAATGATTAGACACAATTTCGAAATAATTCTGCTATGTAGGTGTGCGGGTGTACAATATTCAAGTGATATTTTTAAAATGAATAAAATATTGAAATGTACTAATCTTTTATAGTGGTTATGATGTCATATTTTTTTCCTTTTTTAGAAAAAGAAGAAGAAAGGAAATTTTGAACGGTGCTGCGTTAAATCTACTAATTGATATATGGGGAAAACTTCCTATAAAATATAGAGAAAAATTTTAACTTCGAATAAGGTTACCATGCTTTATTCATCATAATCATTTTAATTCCCAGTCAGGGTCATTGCCGAACAAACCACAAGAATAAGGGGGAGCACGGAGAAAATAATTTATGGAAGACAGGACCAGAGTTCTTTGAAGCCACGTCGGATTAATTCCACACTCCAGCAAACCTTGTAAATACCCGGTAGCGAAGGCACTATTATGACATCAAGGCAAATTTGGCAGGGTTCCTGCAAAGTGATAGAATTTGGTTATGGAATTCACAGAAAAAGAAGGACACATTATCTAAGTTGATGCCATCATGGGAGGGATTATATTTTGTTCTAAAAATAAACAATGTCGTTGTTTATAGAATCCAACGAAGTCCACAGGGTAGCCATACCACGGAAGTATCGAAGCTTGTCGGGACAGTGTAATGAAGGACTTGGAGAGTTTTTGATGCGCCCGTGTAGAAATATTATTTTGATGAGTCTTTAGAGAAATATTATATCGATGAATTCATCTTTGGATAGTTATATTGCTTGTCATTGCTAGGCTTGTATTCCCATATATTCTAGTAGATTTCATAGGTTCACTGTAAAAAGGAAATGCATTAAATTTAAAGTAAATATGCTGGGAGCAAATTTCAAAACGTTTATTAAATGCATTTAAAGTATTACCTTAAATTTAATAATTTACATTAATCTATATTAATTTATTCTATTAAATTTAATTATACATTGAATTTAAAGTTTGATCATTACTTTTTAAGGTGACTATGTACATTAAATATACAGCCAGTGTTAATTGAATTTAAGATGTGTTATGACATATTTAATGTACCAACTCAATGGTTCTCGTCAGCAATAAAAGTTGCGCCATCTCCTGGAATCTCATGCAATGTATATTGCATGATAACGTAAATTCCTTTAGTATTAGGGAATATGTGAATTATTGTTAATGGACAGATGTTGAAATATCTTTTCAGTTATTTTATTGAAATTTAACATACCATTTAATCAAATTTAATGTACGAAGAACTGATATTTCAATGAATTGCTTTTGATTCAAAGTAAATGTAAATTGTTCAGGATTTTAGGTACAAAATCATTAAATTTAATGTAGAATGGACATTAAATTTGCATTAAATTTAAGGATATTTTTTACAGTGTATATAAATAGGGGTAGGATATGATTTGTAATTTTAGTTTGTATTTGAATGTGAAAATGTTACGTAGTAATTAAAGAGTTGTTATTTATTAGTAAAAAGTGTTGTGTTTTTATTATGCGGTCCAGTGGGTGATTTTAAAGAGATAATATCGTAACAATATGTTAAAATTTCCACAAATTAGAAGTTGTTAATTCGCTAACTCCCATAATATGACAACAAAACGATTCCGGTGTCAGGCACTAATTTTTCTCGTTTTCATGAACATTTTACACCGGTTAAGTTTGGTACGTCTATTTACTGACACCCCGTATAAATTTCTAATCATTTTATTTTTCATTTTAATCAAAAATTAATTTAAAAATAAACATTTAGCAAATAAAAAGCAAACCAATCAATTACTTCTGATTAAAGACGTAAATAAAAAACAGTTCCTACCCGTCATTAAGTTAATTAATTCAAAAGCTAAAGTAAATCAACAAAGGAGCAGTATTTGGATACTTCGATTAATTATTTTTCTTGGCTTCTGTTTTACCTGTGTTTCTTTTAAATCTGAGAAAAATATACGGAAGAAAGCTGAAAATCGCACCCAGATTCTGATTTTAAAATTTTATTTATACTTGACTGTGTGTTACTGTCAGAGCCGGACTTAAATTATGAAAAGCCAAATCTTATTAGTAGGTATTTGTTGCATTTACAAATGTTTCTGGCTGGAGTATATTAAAGTTGATCAAATAGATTTTAATTTAATTATAAACACAAAAAAATTGCACTTGATTTGAATAAGAAATTAACCACTGTTTTGCATTGAAATTAATTTTATTACTTATTTATTTAACATTCTCTTGAAATGAGCACCGTAATATTTATTCCGTATTATTGCTTTTTGGCTTGCATTACATCTTTTATCATTTCCGTTAAGAGTTGTTTCCTTTAAGCAGCGCGCCCACTCTCTATACATAGTTGTTGCCTAATAAACTTGAGGTAAATTGTCTAGGCGTTCACGTCACAGTCAAAAAACATTAGTTATGTCACAAAAATCTGTGATGTAAACGTCAAATTTAATTAATTCGACTATATAATACTCTTACTTTAAAGTAACTGCTAAACGTTCTTCTGGTGGAATTGATTTTCGAAGGTTAGTGTTTTGTTTCCTGAGCGGCAACATATTTAAAATTTCATAAAATTTTATAGTAGACATTCTAAAAATATTTGAAAAACTTTTCATTGTCGGTCATCAACTCTGGAAATAAATGATAAAATTCCCTGTGAACTTTTCTTTTAAGGTAAATATCATGAATCCAATATCTTCTCCGCTTTTCCTCCACTTCCGCTTCAACACAGGCTAGAGCAGCCACAACAATATCCTCCTCAGAGTCGGAAGAACTACTAATTTTATTCACTTTTCATCAAAAATAACAACTCTAGAAACTCTAATGGTTAAAGCAGTTTTAATCACTCTTTGTGCGGAGCCAGTGAGCGGGGGCCATCGGCGTTCTGACTGAAGCGGACGGAACGGACGGAGTCGAGCCGATTCAGTGGGCGCGCTGCTTTACACATATTTTGAAATCCATGCCTGACGAGTCAGCCTTCGAGAAATCTCCTGCTGAAGCTTGTCCTCTAGATGAGCTTTGGGATGATGCAAGCTCTATCCTTTGGGTAGCATACTTCCTGTAGGTATCAAGTATCAATAGGTTTTTATTTTACCGTCGCGCCACCCCATGGCGGTTTTAAACAACATTGTTAGTGGGTATTGCTCTTGTGTTATTGAGTCGAGATGTCGTTGTCGCGTCTTATCTTCTGTTTTCTTGGTTTGAAAATAATAGATAAAGCGTGACTGAAAGGTGATGGATTTATATATATATATATATATATATATATATATATATATATATATATATATATATATATATGAAATGAAATAATTTATTAGCCATAAAACTGATACTTCAGCATTAGTTTCGTCTACAGTATACAATTAAATAAAATAAAAAATATATACATAGCATACCTTAATGCTAGAAAAAAAAAAACAAGAAACAGTTATATTAGTATCATTAGATACTTGTTATAATATAAAAAAATGTAAAATAACTTAATCTAATATTTAATAATAAAAACCACAGATTAAAATCCTAAAACAACTAACGGGAAAGAAAAAAATAAAACGATAAAAACACAATCCGTAGCACTGGTCAGCGAAGGACGCAACGAAACAATCACTCAGTACACAGTAAAAGAGTCAGTACATCCTACAGGCTTAAGTATTCGTTAAAAGAATAAAATGACCCCTGAACAAGAAATTTTTTTATTTCTGTTTTGAATTTATTAATGTTTGGTATGTTGTTTAATTTTGTAGGCAATTTGTTAAACAGAATAATGCAATTATAAATTGGGGATTTCTCAAAGAATGCCGTTCTATGTTTAGGTATGTTAAGAATGTCACTATTTCGTGTATCATATCTGTGACCCTGGCCAAGAGTTTTAAACTCTGAGTAATTTTGTTTTACATATAAAACGCATTTTAGAATATAAATTGAGTAAAAAGTCAAAATACTGTTTTCCTTAAAAATGGGTCTACACGAATCCGTCGGCTTAATACCAAATAGAAACACTCTATTCACCTCACATCCTCTTCTCCAAGACACGACATTGCTTGACAGATGACTGTATGCCAAAGAATAATACACAGTCAGCAATCCAGCCCGGTCTAGAGATGACCTCATCTGCAAAATAGCAAAGAAGGCAGAATTCAATTTTCCACAAACATGTTCGATATGGGAAAAGAAATGCAGCGACTCATCAAGCCACGTACCTAAAAATTTAGTATAAGCTGAGGTTTCAATATTATATGTTTCTTTGTCCTCTGATAGCAATGGTTTTTTAATATTGAAATTTATATATACAGTCTTTGTTGGGTTAAGTATTAACTGATTACGCTGACACCAAATCTCCAGCTCCTCACATACCCCTCCCGCTGTACATAACAGCTCTTCTGGGGCATCCGTAGATACAGCTATCGTGGTATCATCAGCAAACATATATATATATATATATATATATATATATATATATATATATATATATATATATATATTCTCCTTACGACTGTTAAGAAAGAGGAGTAGACAGTATATTCTCTGCTAATGCCCTTCTGGTTCTCTCTCCATACTAGTTTGGATCACTTAATGGTCTAATTAGTGGAGTTGTAACGAACCGAGAGTAAAATGCGCAGAACTGTCTACTTAAAATCCCCAAATCATAAAATATCGGAAGGATATAACCCGTAGAACTTGATGCTGGATTGTTCTCTTAAACAGTACAAACGAATATCTGAATATACCCCGGAGCGGTACGAATTTATTAAAAATAAATAAATAATTTCACGAATTTTAAGTAGACCGTTTTTTCTTTTTATTTCGCTCTCGGTTCATTACAGCTCCACTGATGAGATCATCAGGTGGTCAAAACTAGTATGGAGAGAAAACCAGAGTGGAATAAAACAACTTTTGCAAATACATGGGCCGTGAAATTGTTAATATATATATATATATATATATATATATATATATATATATATATATATATATATATATATATATATATATACATATGTGAATGGACCCAAAACATGATTGCCGTTGATCCCGATTTTCATACGCGAATTTTGTTTAGCGATGAAGCTCACTTTTATTTGAATGGATACGTCAATAAACAAAACTGCCGTATTTGGAGTGATGATAATCCTCAAGTGTACGTTGAGACACCGTTACATCCAGAAAAACTGACTGGTGTGCTTTATGGGCTGGTGGAATCATTGGTCCGTACTTCTTTAAAAACAATGCTGGTCATAACGTTACAGTCAATGATGACCGCTATAGAGCCATGATTACTGACTTTTTCATTCATCAATTGAACAACCATGATGTGCAGGAGCTGTGGTTCAACAAGACGGCACAACATGTCACACAGCTCGTGCCACAATTGATTTATTGAAGGAAACGTTTGGTAACCGCATAGTTTCACGTTTCGGACCCGTGAATTGGCCTCCAAAATCGTGCGACTTAACGCCGCTAGACTATTTTCTGTGGGGATATGTGAAGTCGCTAGTCTATGCCGATAAGCCCGAAATGATTGATCACTTGTAGGACAACATTCGCCGCGTTATTGCCGATATACGGCCACAAAGGTTGGAAAAAGTCATCGAAAATTGGACCTCCAGATTAGACTACGTCCGAGCCAGCCGTGGCGGTCATATGCCAGAAGTCATATTTAAATTATAATGCCAGAAGATTATCTTTCGAATAAAGTAAATTTCATGTCAATTACAAAAATTCATCTTTGTTTTATTCTATTTAAAAGTATATTATATATATATATATATATATATATATATATATATATATATATATATATATTAAGGGAGGCTGCACCATAATTTAGAAATGGTAGATAATAGCTGAAAGTGATGATGATGATGATGATGATGATGATATATATATATATATATATATATATATATATATATATATATATATATATATATATATATATATATATATATATATATATATATATGTGATTTATATTTAAACTTTTAGATATCCCGTGTGTGTGCTGAGTCCTTATCAGGACTGTAGGACAGCTGATGTTTTGGTAAAATCTCATTCACCATTTTCAAAGTTTACTGTACGGCATTTGTGGGCGAACTGATTCCTGCGGCTCAGATGCGGCCAATTTTGTGGGTTATTAGTTCGCACTTATTGGCTGGATGGTTCTGGCTAATCAGATTGAGAGTTTTGCTGCGTATTATTGGCTCTGCTATCAGTGCTTGTGGTTATATCGCTAAGTTACGATCTTTACTTCTTACTACTAGTCGAATCTTTCGTTAGTAGAATTTTCCAAATATTAGACCACCGCTGACTGTCGTCTTTGCTACTTAAGTTGCTGGACCGCTTTGCAGTTTCAATAGCTTCCTTTATTACTCTTGTGGAGTTGCTTGTATTAGACTGTAGATTTTGTTTAATATAAGTTGCTTAAAAGATTCGTTTTTCCCATACTGTCCTGTACTGACGAAAGCCAGTGAGTTTGAGACCGGTCTACATGAGGTAGTGAACTATCATGGGAGATTTTTCCACCCTTTCCTGGTATTTTGTTGTAATCTAACCGCGATAGAATAGAGTACATTTGCCTCTATAGTATAAGGTTTTTTCTTTGGTCGAGAACTAAAACAGTTTGTTTAATATAAATGCATTAGCATTAAGTCTGAAGGTTTCAATGTTATAACATAACATATAAATTATAAAGGTTTGTACTGGCTAAAAGACCCTAAAAATATTAAGTCTTCCATCGGTCTTGAATGACTTGCAATCATGGTGCCTTAAGCCTTTGACATTTAGGTGTTCTCATTACCGCGGATTTAAAAAATGATCTGGAAGGGCAAATGCTCTCCATATCCCTCTCTTAATACGCCACTGGAAAAAATAATTTTAATCCATTGTTAGATATCTTTATTACCTGACGTACCATTATTTAAGTTTAGTTGCTTGTTTTGCTATTTTAAAATTTTAGACTGTATTTATTACCAGTTATTATATCGCACCGGTACCGTTACTATCGAATCACGAAGTTCTTATATGCAATGGTACACGTACAATTTACCACACATTCTCCGTTAACTCGGTTTTCAAAGTCTATAATGTTATAAAATCAACTTGTGTTAAATCTGGGCAAATTGGTGTTTCTTTCTATCAATTTTGTGATTAGAATTTTCGAACCTCTATGGCGTGAGAAACCTTATATTTATTGGCTCAAAAGTTGATGTTGATAAGCATTGGAATACCGAACACGCAAATGTATATTAAAAAAAATTAAGTTTAAAAATAAAGAAAATTTATGTCATATATTTTGAATTTGCCTTGTTAGGCTAAAAGCTGTTGCTTGTATACAATGAGGAGTCAAGTCTGGAATAAGTTCATTATAAAAATCGCTCGGACAAGTTAATTTTTTTTGATATATTAAGTCATACAGAGTGTCTCGAAAAAAGCTGTGCAAACTTTGATTTTTTAAATTGTGACCCACAATTTTTTGTGCACTTTCACACTTCCTGCAAAATTCTGAACATTTTTTCTACTACACATCCTACACCTAAATGTAACTGTTTTTGATTTATCAACAGTAAAACTGGAAAAGAAACACAATACATATTTACTAGAATAACTGATTGAGTGACCTGTTCCTTTATCACATTTTATCAAATTGTCACTTTGAGTTAATTTAACTGAGAATGGAAATTCTTATGACTATGGTCATAGACCTAAGAAGAAGTGTGTCAGTTATGTTAAGAAAAATACCCTAATCTTCCGCCAAGGGATCTGTTTGGGTAACCTGAGAGGTCTCCAGACTTAAACCATTTTAACTTTTTTTATGGTGTTACCTTTAAGGTAAATTTTTCCAAACTAAGCCAATTGACATAGAGGACTTAAACAATTGAATTATTCAAGAAATAGGGTTCATTACTATAGAAGTAGTAAAAATTTTCAGAATGAATTTATAAATTGCTTGGGTTACCTTCAATTAATCAACGTGAGGCATTTTTAACATTTGATAAAATGATAAATTAACTGCAGAAACTGTCTATAAATCAAAAATAGTTACATTTAGGTATACAACATGTAATACAAAAAAGTTGAGTCAATCTAAAAGTGTACGAATCATTTAACAAATTAAAGTTGATTTTTTCAAGTCACCCTTTATGATTTATCATATTGGACAAAATGTTACTTTACGTTTTGATTGTATTTACTCGTGAACGAAATTATCGAATATTTTTTTATTATCCGTATTAATTAAAAATAATTTTAAATTAGCGCAGTAAATTTTTTATTTGCTGATGTTATTTTTTTAGAAGGCGGGATTTTCACTTTTTTTCAAAATGTTGACGTTTTATTATATTAATGACATTTATTGTCTCTTGCATATATTATCGGAACAATTTCTTACATAATTAAAAAATCAAAGTCAATTTTTTTTTTAAATAATTGAGTAGCAATAATTCTTGTTTGTTAATTCCGTCTATTTAAAATCATGATATACTACTAGTTAGAGACTGTAATGGAGCTATAGCTTTATACAGGGTTACGCAAATGTTTTATAACGGCTTAATTAATTAAGGATATGTGGGATCAGCTAAAATGTCGCATAAAACGAAAAAATCCAGTTACATGTACAATAGAAAGTACATTCTAAAAAATAGGTCAAAGTTAGCAATACATTTCCATTAAAGATTGTTGTATATTTTTTACAGAACTTCTGTAAATTTTCAATGGATGATAAAAACTTTTAAATTTATCTCGTTATTGTTTTAGATTTTCTGTTAAATTTTCATATGTGTAGGATATAAATTCAACAGGACTTCAAAATTTACCATTAATTCATATTTTATTGAAAAAATAATGGAATTTTATGATTGAACAGTACGTTATTGCTGTAAAAAATCTGTTTCAAATATATACCTATATTACAACACTATTATGAGTATATACCTAAGAAGTAACTGTACAGTGCTGGACGATAGAATCAATTGCCCTAGCTGATTAATATAATTTTGGACTTGCTTATAGAGTTTACTGCAGCACAATATAAATAGAACACAATTCCCCCAGAATACATTAATTCTCTACGTAGTAACATACCAAAAACAAACTTTCAGAAATTTATAAATATAAAAGAAATACTATTATTTTTCTCTATAGAGCCAAACTGGTCAAAATTTATTTTTTGCCACATTTATAGAATATTTTTATAAATTTTACCTGGTATGCAAGAGTTGAAAGTGCTTCTAATTTTTTTTTAAATAGTTTGGCGGTATCTCGTTAAAAATTAAATCTAAAGCCTTATTTACTTTTGTAAATCTGACCCAATGGAAAGTCAAAGTAAATAAAACACAAAATTATGAAATTAAATTATTATTATAAAAAATGCTAGTATTCGCCATTTTTTCTTGGTATAACCCTAATCTAGAGTAAAATTCTTTTCTAATAATTTACCGTAGATCGAGATACTCGATACTTTAAGTATACAAACTCTTGTTTTAAGATGACTGCATAAAAAGTAATGCAAAAGATTGACATTCATAATGTATGAAGACATATATTCCTGCGCATTTTCAATATAATGAGCTGATGCTCCATCTTGCTAAAACCATATCATATTGTCATGCAAATCTGGTTCCATGGTATTTGGGAATAAGGTAGTCAAAGTGGAGGTAAGATTTTGTAGTAAATTTAAATACAAATACCTACTGAGATTTTATTCCAATAATATGTCAGTCTTATGACTTGATCGCCTATTATTCCTGTCCAAGGCTAGAAGAATATAAAGTGAGGATAAGATATAAACAGACAATATCTACCTTTTACCAACAACAGCTTGAAACATGTGACTTGAGCACAAACTGATAACCCCAGTGATTTGGAAAATGGGGCGAAGCTATCACCAAGGCCAATTCGTAGATATGCTTTACGACCAGGCATAAAATTGTGTTTGTACACTCAAAATTCTCTCAGACTGGGTCCACATGATAACAAAAATTTGAGCGTAGGCATATTACGCGCTTCTGTATGAAAAATGTATCGTCCACACGGGATATTTCGTTACGAAGTCATATGGGTTATGGTTTTTTTTTGTCTTAACCTAACTTTGATCAGGATTTTTGTTTATATTTTATCTAAAAATTAAAATGAAGCAAAATAAAACATTAATAGCAGCAGTATTTTAATCTAAAAAAAAGGTCCAAATGTAAGGAGAATATTGATATATTATTTATTAAAAAAACAGGAAAGTCGTCGCTACTATGACCGAGCTGTATTTGAGGAAAACATTGGAGAAAGGCTTGAACATACTAATAATTTAATGCAGGAAATGTGAAAAAATGATCCTGATTTTTTAAAAATATTTTTCCGTTACAATTGATGAATATGAAGAGCTCTTTGCTACTGTTGGGTCAATAATTAGGAAACACGATATGGAAATGTGTACAGCTATACCTTTATTACTAAGGTGGAAATAACATTGTGATATTTAGCTGATGAAATCAGCATGCGAAAGCTACAGTGCGAATTCCGAGTTGGCAAACAGTTTTCCGAAAATATTCAGGTTACTTGTGCGGTAATATGGGACTCTTTAAAAGAAGTTTTATTTCCAAAGTTTAACACTTCTATCTAATAAAGAATTACCAAGGAGTTCAAAGATGAGAATTTCAATATAACAGTGTAATTTTAACAATCGTTTTAATAATTACAATTGTTTGTAGTTTACTACAAATTATTAATTATTAAATTATTTTATGTAAATATTTTTAAGTTACTCTTATGGATTAATAGATAATTATAGTCTAATATTTAATACTCTCTTAAGAAGAAGTTATATCTTAAGTAAATTTATATTCTAACAGGCTCAAACAAAAGCATGCCTTAATCTCCGAAACTCTAAAACTTTACGTTTTACAGAGCTTTGTTCATTTTGTCATCGGCCCATAAATACACACTTCTTCATTTCAATAATCATGTAAATAAATAGTTATAAGTAATATTTGTTAGTGCTCCTATGACTGTAAAATAATAATTTAGATACAGAAATAGAATGAAACTAGGACATAAACATAGGGACGAGAGGATCTAAAATTTAAAAACTAAAGTTGTGACACTAAATTAGAAAGTAAGAAGAAAAACTGTTATTACCTCATGATTTAGTGAACATTTTGAAAAAATATTAAAAGTAATATTAGAAGATTTATTTGAATTCATCGAAACCAGTGATAAACCAAAAGCAAAACCAGCAAAGTTATAACATTAGTGGCAGCGAAAAACAAAGCTCAAAACAAAATAGACAGCCCATTTCTCTCCTTAGTCCACTACGCTCCTATTAATGAGAACACTCGCTCGATATTTCCATTTGGCGCTTCGATAGCAAATATTTTGAAAATTTCACTGCCTTAACATACTACATACAACATTCAGATAAAACGTCCGGATATTTACAGGGATATTGTCAGGAAATCTCATTATTTGATCTGGTAACCATAGCTAAGGGCATGTCTGTGGATTAGCGTCTTGATATCAGAGATTGTCGTTGAATAGAAATTGTATTATATGAAGGCCTTTATTTCATAAGCTTTAATTTATATAACGAACAATTGTATTATTGCAATTGTTATAAAATTAATAAAAAAATGAAAAAGAATTGTTTTTTTTTGAGGACCAAGCAGTAATGATCTTCGGTAACAAGCATTTTTAATAAATTAAAACAATTTAACATAGTTAATAAATATCCATTATTCCAAGACTTACAAAATAAAAAATATAAACAAAACAACAAACTTAAAAAAAAAAACGTAGGTTGTGTTTTCATGAAAAATATTGAAAATAAACAGTTTTCGCCATTTTTAAAGAAGTCCGCTGAAAAGTTCAACATCATTTGGCGTAATAACCTTGGAAAAGGTGGATTTAGGCGGAAAATCTTCGGTTTTTGTCTTTTTTTAAATCTAACAAATCACAATGCTTGAAATTTGACATATGTCTTATTACGCTACGCTTAAGCCCAGATTTTTCTTATCGTGTGGGTCACTCTCAGTCGATCTTTAAACTAGCAAGTAGCCAAGACATTCAATGAGATTTTGGCGAAACGTCTACAACTTTCCACAATAAGCCTGATTAATACAGAAACACATGTTGCCATCTGTGAAATACTATGCTTAATTTGTATGCTTTTTTATTTATCTGCCTCTTATCTTAAAAAAAAGACTGACTACAAAAATTAAAAAAGAAACTGTTTTTGTCCCATACTTTAATGGAAATTAGTAGATTTCTTTTGCTTTGACAAATTCGAGAGATAGAGTTA
This sequence comes from Diaprepes abbreviatus, assembly GCA_034092305.1. Classification (NCBI taxonomy): domain Eukaryota; kingdom Metazoa; phylum Arthropoda; class Insecta; order Coleoptera; family Curculionidae; genus Diaprepes; species Diaprepes abbreviatus. The sequence goes on along the minus strand of JASJET010000210.1, from coordinate 6,621,093 downwards.
TAGTGATTAATTGACCAAGTGTAAAGAATTCTTTGAATTATTTGTCATCGAACCTAAAAGTGTTCTAGTTAACTGACATCTGTCTCTTTAGGCTTTTGAACACGGTTTGCAAAAAAGGAATATTTCTTTTCTGCTGGAAGTCTGCCCGAATCTAATCTAAATCTACGGCCGGTCTCAAATTTTCGGTATGTCAGGATAACAAAAGGCATGCAAATAGTTAATAAATACTGTGCGAAGTAACTGTATCAGTAGTTCTTGAAGTTTAATCTCTATTTTTTAACCAATTTTAAAGACAAATAAATTTATTGTGGTCCATTGTTAATGCACAGACATTGACTGTCGCATTTTCAATATCTGCAAATCCATCATACATTTATAATAGTTTAAAATTGTCATTTGCATCACTTGTGCAATTCACGACACAAAAACTGAGGCATTCAGATCTTGCAATGGTCCCTTTTGCATAGAATAAAACGTTATAAGTTTAGTAAAAAAATATCACTTTTTGTTTTTAATAGAGGGCGCCAGTTAGTTTTGCGAGGTTAAAAACTGAGAAAAACTTGGAAGCTTCAATAAAATTCTAGAATTGATACTACATAACTAATCTATATTGATTCTGGAAATTTTGTGTTTATGTTAAATAAATTTAATGTGATGTGGTAGTATGAAAATTTTATATTAAAATGCTTCTCAAGACCAAATAAAATAGATCGAGATAGCCTCATATTTATGAACAAGGTAAATCAATTGTGTAATTATACTTAAGGAGGTAAAGAGGCAAATCGTTACTTTGATTGAAAGTAATGCAGTTCTGTCCATTGATTGGGCTTATTGTGAGTCATTGTCATATCCAATGCTCGTGTTATCGGAGCCTCCATCCAAGTTCGCCATAAAAATTCTGCTCAGTCAGGTACTGATCACCCTATATAAACAGGAATTGAGACCAGGAGGTTATCCCAATGTAAGACCAACAAAATTCCTTCTAAATTTATTAGCTAAATCTGAATAGGGAAAGAATAAAAACGAAAAACTTAACATGACAAATCAATGCAACAAAACAAGATAGCATAGACCATAAACAGAACAAGACAACACAATAGGATAAGACAACCCTAAAACAAATCAGAAAATAGTATAAGCAAAACGTGCTACCTTTTAAATAAAAGCTCACCTCTAAAAGGGAATCGACCTCCCAAAACGAATTTGGACATACAGCAATTAGGCTGTATTCTTTAGAGTAAATTATCAATGATGAAAGTGAAAAAATAACTTCATGTTCTTTTGAACATGCATTTACTTGTCACTGGGTTGAAGTGATCAAGATTACTTCAAGTGACAGAACTATTAGTAATAATGACTCAAAAGAATAACCTTTTAATTGCATTCTTTCGAACTTCGCTTATCAGTCGTTCCAAGTATACATACAATAAGGTAGGGCCAAACTCTCGCAAAGGAACGAATTTGATGAAAGACGACTAACGTTTACTAAAATGAAAATAAATATTTTTGAATGAACAAAATATCATAGCATTATTGGAGAGGAATATAAAAAGCCACAAATGTTTTAGTTAGCTTAAGATAGGAATGTGCCTTGGATATCTGATCATCATTTCTCGTCTACTATTATCACATTAGTAGTATTTTTATTACAATTGAATGGTTAATAATTGGAAGTGGAATGAATTTAGTTTCCATTCAAAGATAAATCCACAGGTCCCAAAGCAGGCAAAGGGTATGTCATAAAGAACTTGAATTTCAAATCGCATGCTATTTTCATCTGTAGATTGTTGAGTCCGCCATATTTGGTACTTTTTAAATTAAAACTTTGCTATGTTGATAGTTTACGCCAAAATCTCATAGCTAAGGAGTAGAAATTTTTAATAATAGAGTATTACCAAAATAAATAATATACCAAATTTACCAGAGTTCAGTTGAAAGTTAGTATCCGCGTCAGCAAGCAAATATGTCAAGTTTATCTGTATGCCGGAGAATAGGGGTGAGTTATTCATAGCGCCACTGCATCTGTAACTAGGTCGAATGCAGAGAATTTTCGCGATGTCGTTAGCAACTAGCTTCCAACTTCATTTCTATTTGATAAATAAATTAAATTTCAATTCAAATTTTAATATGGATACGTGCAAGTGAGCATGTGAGTCAAATAAAACTTGCCAATAAATAATAAAATAATTTTTGTCGAATAATCCAAGATCTAAGTGTGTTGCTCTAGCAAACAGCTAGATATGTTTCAATTAAAATTTAATAAGTTATAAACCGTAGTACGTACTAGCTAGAAATTATAATGCAAACTCCATGATCATAGGATAGAACACTGGAAAATTGCGCAAAGCCTTACAAATAAAGATGGAACGTATAGCTGAGTAAATATATCTTTTATACGATTCTGGTACAAAATTCAAACACTTTTTGTTCTAAGCTGTTTAAGTTATATCGAGCAGCAACAATACTGTTATGTATTTCTGGTCATTTGCCACAATAATATTACTTGAAATATTTAATAAAGGGAAGGTTGTGCTGTGAGATCCTCTGAACCCATATTAGTTTTCAGATTAGAAAACATTATCCACTCCATAAATTGTTATTTAGTGGTAAATTATTCTTTCAAGGATTTTCAATAGAACTGGTAATACACTTCTCAGGTCCACCAAACTTGAAGGGCTTGTAACTAAATATTATATAGCAATTTTAATTGCTTTTTCGAAGTTATGTTTAACTGGTATCCATAATGCGGCAGTAGGGCACATGAATAGTGACACTGTAAGTAATTTAAGTAAAAATTCGTCTTTGCTGGCAAATTTTTGAATCAAAAAACTACTTTCCTACCCACTGTGTGATTGTCACAAAATTTTGTCAAATTCTACACTTCTATACTATAAAAGTCAATTTAAATGACACACGTAGAGTATAGTCATAAAACGAGCATAAAAATAAAAACGACGGTTACAATAAATCGACGTGTTATATCGTATAACCTTTTTGAAGAGATGGCCCAATAATTGGTGAAAATGGAATCAAAATAATATAACTTTTGCAAACAGAGATTAAAAGGAGATATTCTTCTTTGTGTTACCCAGTAGTAACGATGTGGAACAACAAGGTGAATTATTAACTAGACAGCTTTTTTTAAGTTTGTCAAATAGATTGCGGCTTTCAAGATATTTCAAGTGAAGATCTAAGACATTTTTTCTGACACCCACGTTATTTTGCTCCCTTTTCTTGTTGCGATGTAGTATTAGTTTTACGAATGTTGGCAATTTTTACTTTGTTGCCGTATATATATATATATATATATATATATATATATATATATATATATATATATATATACGCAGGGGTGGATCCAGGAGGGGGGACAGTGATATCATAAAAAAGAAAAAGCAAGTTGTCGACGAAGGGGAGAGACGCCATTTCTAGTGTAAAAGTCAGAGTCGGTTCTATTTTTCTGAATTCGAAGCTCTTGGTGGGGGGGGGGGGGCGATCGCCCCCACCGCCCCCCCTATTTGGATTCGCGCCTGTATATATATATATATATATATATATATATATATATATATATATATATATATATATATATATATATATTTATATTTATGCGGCTTTCATGGATTCCTCCGTGTGAGATGCAATAGCAGTGGATATATCCACATTATGCCGTTGTAGTACTGAAATCACATTCAGCAAACGTACAACTATATGCAGCTCCATATATGAATGAAGTAAAATCGAACAGTGGGTGGTGGAATAGGAAGGAATAGGATGTGCAACTTCTAACACAGAAAGGATATGATGGAGAGGAGTTTGCATTTACTGTTCGATTTATATATATATATATATATATATATATATATATATATATATATGTATATGTATATGTATATATATATATATATATATACATATATATATATATATATATATATATATATATATATATATATATATATATATATATATATATATAAATTTTTTAATTGCGCCACTTTTAGTAATGTTTTTATAATAATCTCTGTCTGTAGGATATTTTTGTTTTATTAACGTTTCCAGCATTTGAGCTTCATTGGCGGAACTGAAACTACTTTCATTTCTTGCCAGTTGTGAAGATACCTCCAAAAGCCTTTAAATTTACTTTATCGTTTACCACAAGTCAGTCTAAGTGTAGACTATCTGGAATTGAAACTTCTTCTATTGGCGTTGAAATTTCCGAACATGACTCTTTCTCTTCCGATACTCCCAAATCTTATTTTGGGGAAGTTGAAAAATAATCATTAATTTTCGACAACCACTGAATTTTTTTCCTTTATTTTTTTCCATTTTAGGTTGTTCTGAAACGTGAAATATCTTACAGAAATAACAAACAAATTTTCCAACAAACTTAATACATTACGTATTTCTAATAGTTATATTAAAAACCTGTCAACTATTCACCTCTCCCTACAATTCATATATATATATATATATATATATATATATATATATATATATATATATATATATATATATATTCCTATTTTTCTTGAATCATTTCTTATATGTATCAATATGTTTTTTTTTTGTATTCTTGGAGTCAGGTTTATATGTGGATGTTAAAAAAACAACGTGTTTTGTCGTTTCGCCTTGTGTTTAAGGCATTTTCAGAAAGTTTTTTTATATTATTTTCCTTAATTTAATAATCTTGAGCTTGCCATTTCTATTTCGATACTGTACATACTGAAAATCGAAAGACGATAATTTTTCTGACGTTTCACTCTACATGGTGAGCTTCTTCAAAGTTATGGTTTATTTATCTTTCATCCTGAAAGTAGCTTTGTGCCTACTCTGCCTTTACCAATCTAGCGTTTAGCGATTGTTTGCTGACAATCATTAACTCCTTTTTCTTGATGCTCAGTTTGAGACCAAACTGGTTAAAATGAAGGATATTCTGAAGATCTATATTATTTGCCATCAGGACCTTAGAATATGTATATCTAATATTGTTTGTTGTAATTTCGTTTAGTTCAATGCATTTCAAGCAACCAAGCAAAGATTTTCTTCTGAGTACAAGTTAAATAGTAACGGTAAAAGGATGCAAAGATGTCTTACTCTTGTCTGAATGTCAATGTCTTCAGTTGTACGATTTACAATTTTTAGTCAAGTTTCTGTTATCGATGCACGCTGTTTTCATTCTTTGTACCATCACCTGAGTAGAAAATAATGCCTCTCTGCTTTCTGGTAACCCAAGAAAACCGAACTAAGTATCTGTTATGCGTTCCTCAATGAGTATTCTATGTGCTCTTTTATATTCTTGGTGTACAATTCCGAGAATGACTTTCAAGGCACGACTCATCAGAGATATGGTAAGGTGATCAGTGGCACTTTTGGATCAGCCAGATAGTATTAAATATCAATTAAATAAGTGAAATGTCTTTAGATATTTTTAGGATTTCTGACTTTGCTACTTTTTGTTTTAATATTTCCATCTCTAGTTTACTTGTTGTTATTGGTAGTCCTGATATATTTCTCGTGCTTCGTGTACATCGCTTATTTTATTTTAAAAAAGCTCTTTGATATACTCTGTCGATCTAATTAATTTATCCTCCATATCTGGAATGAAATATCTATTTTTAACTTCTACATTGTAACGTTTCTTAATTTTTAGTTCTACAAATTGCTTATTTTATATGATATACAGGTCTTATTTTTATTTATTTTGTCTGGTTTAAATTAGTATTTATTGTCTTTTTGATTGTTGTGGCAAAACTCTCATATTTTCCTTGTATAAACATGTGTTTCTCTTGGATGGTTATGATGATTTATGGTTTTCAAATAATGAGTTAAATCAGTTAGGTGAGTTGGTGTCAATGTTTTATAATACTGAAATAAATCGATAGAGCAATCACATCGATGGGTATGTACATCAATGTTTTTTATGTGAAATCGGGCATTTTTAAGGGAAACATTTTTTTTTTCACATTTTTGGTAATTTACATTATGTTATGCTACACGTTGTTAAATTTTCTAACCATTCTGCTTTTTCAAAGTTCAAATTACATTTGCTATCTAAAGTTAAGATTCTACTCACGTATCCAAAATGTCGGGGATAATTTCTGGGGAAAGAGAGTTTCGTGTGAATTTGAATAGTTTGATTGCAGTTTTAAACACGTGATGACAAATTGCATATTGCAGTTTAAAAATGTATAAAACCAAGTTTTCTAACATTAAAACTTTAAGCATTTACGTACGTTTTGACAAAAATTGTGCTAAAGTCGAGACTATACGGCACGCGACGTTATAAAAGCTAAATCCGCTAAATTTGGCATTTTCAAGGGCGGCTCGTCTCGTTACTCGCTGAGAACTGATGATCATGATGAGTAACGAGACGAACCGCACTTGAAAATGCCAAATGAGATTTTGGCGAAACGTCGTGAAAACGATTTTTTGAACGAACGGATTGAAACCCAGAATAACCAAATCGTTTATTTCACCATCCGTGAAAACCTACGATATAACATATATATATATATATATATATATATATATATATATATATATATATATATATATATATATATATATATAGGTTCACAGCGTTAAAGAGTAATAAAAACATTATATTTTCTCATTTCGATTAATCCCAGCTTGTAGCTCTTGACTCGAACTTTCAACTGTTGGGCATAAAATTTGAAAATATTTATCTAATCAAAAGTTATTCATGTTGAAAAGTGACAAAAAATGCCATTTTTCAACTGTTTATCGATTTTTAACTCAAAAACTATGGTTCGAACGAAAAAATCACAAGATACACTGTTTGGTTAGAATCGACCGAGGAATACTTTATTATTATTAACAATTTTACGCGGTATTTGTAATCAAGGGGTCAAAATACATATAAAAAAACTTAGGTGGAGCCATTTCTCCTCACCGGCTACGAAAACCCTCTGAACTCTTCAATTATTTACAAAAGGCGCATAACAGTTAAGCAAATAATACCGTAAATATAGTTTGTTGACAAAATTTACGTAAAAGACCTAGACTTACTTTATCCAATAGTTGATTAGCTTGGTAACATAAATAAATTAATTGCAATAAAATAGCAGGTAGAAATTTATTTTTTACTTTTTGTATATTTTTTTCTCCAAAAAAGCATGAAGGCCATACAACTACAAGAGCTCCACCCGCATAAGATGCTGTGCGGGAACCTTTAGCAGAGCTCACTCAAGCATGACGACCAAGACAAGATATAAAATGGACTGTTCCAATGAGTCAATAATGCACATTTTTTAAGGATAACTCATCTAGGACGAGAAATGATCGGTTACAGGCAACAACTTCACGCCAAATTCTGCAAGGAGTATCCATACATACAAGTGTCACAACAGAGAATAGCTGACCAATATATAGTTATTCTCCGAAACAGTCTAATTCCTGTAACATGGCTTAATACCATTAAAGCGGATGTCGAACGTAAGATCAGAGACACTGACAGTAACAACGATCCGATTGCTGAACCTCAGCCAGAGCCGGAACCCGTCTTCCAAGAACAGGAAGAACAGCTGAATGACAATACCCAACAAGACAACGATGAGTTCCTTTATCAGAAACTATCAACAGAAATGAGTGCTGCGATGTTGGAGTATAATGAAATCAATCCGTTGTGCAGACCAGCATTGCCAAAAATTAATTCATTTAAAAAACTGAATACCATAGTGGACATCATGAACAACCGGATTTTACCAGCTGATGTTTCAGAGGCCTATACTATGGAGTCCTTATATACGACAATCTTTTGTGCTGCGACTGCGATAGCTAGAGCTTTAGAAATTAAAATTACAACAAAGCTCCGATCAGCAAGAACAGAACCCAACACTCCACCATGGGAGAGACGTCTAAATAACAAAATCGAAGATCTTCGAAAAGATATAGGACAGCTGACGGAGTATATTAGGGGCATGAGAACAAATAAATTTTAAAGACGAGTTGAAGAACTAATGAATCGAGCCGGATATCATTCGCAATACGATCCAGCGTATGGTGTGGTTCAACAATGCCTCGATATACTGAAACAGAAGTTCTCTGCTATTGCAGATCAGCAATAACCGAAAACGGGACGATGCGTTGTTCCAACGATCAGAAAATACTTTCTACCATAAGCTTAACTTTCCACCTAACATGGCAGATAATAGATATTCCAACAGAGAGTTACTAGAGTTGTTCTGGGGAAACCGACTTTCCACACCTGCTTATTGTAACATCGCAGCCAGCTGCATTAATGGAATCTCAAGAATAATGAAGGAATTCCATAATCAGAAATCTCTAGGTCTCGACCGGGTCCGGAACTACTGGCTCAAGTAGTTCTGGTGTAAACACCATCAACTGGCTAGTGTTATTAATGATGTTTTTCTAAAACCAGTAAAAATGACATTGTTTCTGACAGAAGGGCACACATGATCCAGTTAAGTATAGGCCAATCACCTGCTTTCCCACACTGCACAAGGTAACCACCTCTTGATTGACCCAACGCATCTATGCACATTGTGAACAAAATAATACCATCCCAACTCAACAGAGAGGATGCACCAGTGGAGCAATGGGATGCAAGGAACAATTGATTGTTGACTTTGTCATATGTAATCAAGCCTGTACCAACTGAAGAAACCTTTTTGCTGCCCATATATAGGCTCGATAATCATTTTGTTTCCATTTTAGAACGCATCATGTCCACCTGGAGAACTAGGATCCAATTGCAAGTGCCATCCAGCGATGCCATCGAAACTAGTACAATTCCAATACGGACGGGAATATTTCAAGGTGATTCACTAAGCCTATGGTGGTTCAGCCTTGCAATGAATCCACTGTCACGCCGTTTGAACTTTCCCAGATACGGTTTTAGTATTAGAAATAACAACGAAGAGGTAGTAAGATTGAATCATCTTCTTGGATGATCTTAAACTGATGGCTGCTACCAAAATCAGCTGGAGCAAATGCTCAAAATTATGGTGGAGTTCTCCGGGGATATCGGAATGCAATTTGGACTTGACAAGTACTGTATTTTGAACATTGCTAAAGGAAAGATACAACCGAGGACGGTTGAGATGCAGAACGGCGAAACTATAATTGTAATAGGCGCGAACAAACACACAAATACCTAGTTACGGAACATGATAAACGAATTGACCATCATACTATGAAGACCGAATTGACAATCGAATTCATTTCAATTATCAGGAGGATAAGACGGGTGTTACGATCTAGTCTAAATAGTAGAAATTTGTTTAAGACGTACATATTCTCTGTGCTTAACTACTCTTTTGGAATTATAAAATGGAGCAGGATGGACATCAAAAACTTGCAATGAAAAATAAAAACACTCTTAACAAAAGCACACTAACACCACCCTCGAAATACCATTGAACGTACAATGCTTCCAAGACACCAAGGAGGAAGAGGATTGGTCGATATTGGTAAGCAGTTCGACTAACAAATAATAAACTTATGTTACTATTTCCACGGGTTAGTGAACTCTTCCACCCTACATCGAGCAATATGCAAGGCAGACGATTCAACGCGACTACAGCTAAGGGAACGGGATATTGCTTTTCACCCAACAGACCAAGAGTAGTTACAAGTATGGCTACAGAAACCACTTCATGGACGGCATCCAAATGAGGTCATCCGGGACAATTTCGGCAACTCAGCGTTGAACTACTGGTTGATTTCAGGACATATATTTCCGGAAACGGAGGGCTTCTTGTTAGCTATCCAGGTTACTCCGACGAAGAATCAGAAGTTCTCATCATAGATCCCTAATAGCAAACGACCAATGTAGATATGGCTGTTGAACATCAGAGACAATTCAGCACATAGCTGCAGGATGCCAAGTGTTTGCCGCAACCGAGTATAAGGAATGACACGACTCAGCCGCTAAAATACTCTACCGAGAGTTAGCAGATAAGTTGAAGCTTTTGCAGGTAGGAATAGTGCTTTACTGCAAATATATTCCGGAGCTTATTTTTGAAAACAACCAGTTCAAGTTATATTGGGACGGAACAGTTCCAACAGATCAAACAGTTACTCATAACAGATAAAATTTCTAGGCGAACTACAATGACTGACATTGATATACATAATAACAACAACTTAAGAACAAAATACAATGAGAAGATCGCCAAATAGAGAGATCTAGAAGTGCAACTCCGCAGACAGTGGGCAATGAACAGTGTCCATACGATTCCCATAATGCTATCAACAACTGGAGTGATACCAAAGAACCTCCTGCAGAACGTCAAGGAACTGGGTCTTAGTGAGCATCTGTATAAACCAATTCAGAAAGCAGTTCTCCTTGCAACCGCGCTGACTGTCCGAAAGTTTGTAGGAAGAACAGAAGATCACGCCACCTAGGACCCGATAACATGGAAAGGGTCCCCACAGAGCTTCATACTTCTAGCGTCTTTGTATACCTGGTATAAGTCAATAATCCCTGGAGGGAGTACGAAGGCGTTTAGCTTGTAAATCTGAGTTTCTTAGCAAAATTTACGTAAAAGATCTAGACTTACTTTATCCAATAGTTAACTGGCTTGGTAACATAAATAAATTAATTGCAATAAAATAGCAGGTAGAAATTCATGTCATACTTTTTTGTATATTTTTTTTCTCCAAAAAAAATTGTTAGACAAAAATTCAGCGAATATTAAATCAAAAGTGCTAACATAATATTTTATTATATTTATCTCACTTTTCCTCCTAAAATAACTATTTCAATAAAATAGCTGTTGTCATTTGAAGTTTAAATTACAAGCACGTCTTGTCTTCCCGCCGAGAATTCTCTTTAGTGTAAAATAGTTTTGGAAAAATTTTATGATTTTCTAGGACAGTTTGATTGAACTTTTAAACACGTGAAGAAATATTGCTTATTGCGGTTTAAAAATGTTTTAGTAAACTTTCAGAAATAAATAAAGTTCTACAACAATTTCAGTAAATATTATTCTGTGTAGTGAATTAAATAAACCTAAACTAAATTTAATATAGAAAACAACTTTAAACGATTGAAAACAACAATAATTTAAAATATTACATTAGTAGTTAAAAGTTTTAGGGTTCGAGCACTATATACGAAAGTTTATGAGTAAGTACGCACTGTGGCTGATAAAGTTGTTACGATTCTGTTAAGCGAAGAGTTTTGTGAGGATTAAAAGCTTTGCTAAATCTACTGTAGTAGCTAAGTTAGTATGTACAGTAAACTTATAAAGCACTCAAAATGGGTCAGTTTGGTAGTTAAATTTAGGTAGGCTCTGTGGTTTTTGAATTAGTAATTACGGTTAATTAAATGTTCGAGGAATACAGATACCTTTAAATGTTTCTGAATCAGAAGTTCCCAAATTTTTTTGTCCCGTAGATTATGAGTTTAGTTTATATTTTCTGTAGACTCCCCATCACCCCATTTTTGAATTTTTACAATTTTATCTACTTAAACGTGTTTTTGATAGCTTAATTCTTGGTTGGATTATCGAACGCACAACACGGTAACTCGTCTCTCTCTCTCTCTCTCTCTCTTTGTCAACCTCTGTCCATCCACTCCTGGATGTAGGTCTCTCTCAATTGTTTCCATCTTTCTCTATTCTTCGCCAATCTAATCCACTGTTTGCCCGCCACTGTCCTTATTCCGTACCCATCTTTTTTGAGGTCTTCCCGTGCTTCTTGTTGTCTCCCTCGGTCTCTATTCCAGGATTCTTCGTGTCCATCTGTTGTCCTCATATCGGGCTATGTGACTAGCCCATCGCCACTTCATCTTTGCAACCTCCTTCACGATGTCTTTGACTTTCGTTCTGCATTTTATCTCGGTGTTTCTAATCCTGTCTCTTAATGATATTCCAAGCATGTTTCTTTCCATCGCTCTTTGGACTGTTTCTAATTTTTTAGCGGACTTTTTGGTGAGGGATATGGTCTCTAATCCATACGTACACACCGGTAATGTGCCTGTGTCGTATACTTTTCTTTTTAGATTTATGGGAATTGAATTATTTTTCAGGATGTATGCAAGTTTACCGAAAGCGGTCCATGTCAGCTGTGTTCTTCTTTTTATTTCAGCATCCTGATTTGATTTCCCTAGTCTGATGTCATGACCCAAGTATACATAGTGTTCGACGGTAAGTCGTGAATAGTATGAATAACGTCAACGTAGTGTTGACACTTGATATTTTTCGTAATATCTCCGGCACGGTGCTAGGCAACGCGCATCGCGAGGTTTTTAACTAAACAGTTCGAATGTATGAATGTGCGTAGGTTTGTGAATAATCAGGGGATTCCATGTCCACTCACAACTGCTTATTTAAACATTTCCCGAAATTCTTTTAATTTTTAGTGACTCCTGAAAAAATAATATTTGTTAGGATATATGACAAAGTTACGTTTCTACATTTTTGCTCTATCTTTTTTTAAGTTCGCAAGTTATTCGGTTAAACCGATGGTAATCGATTGACTTTACAGAATAGTAGATCTGATAGTTATAATGGATAAAAACGACTCTTTTCCTTGTTTTTGTTACAGAATTTCGACCCTAATGTTTTAGTCCTGCAATATTAGTGCAATATTGTGAAATTGAGAAATAATAATAATTATTTGTCGAGAGTCTATTTTTTAATCCAGAAGATAATTTAAAAGAATGTGAATGCAGCCATTTATTTTCTTCTTGTTTCTCTTCTGCTGTTAAATAACACTGTTGTTTCGTGAAATAACACAGCTTCCAAAATATTTTTCTCTACAACAAAACATGCAGTCACTCATTATACGTTTAGGACTCGAATCAAATTCTCCTAGAGAACCATAAAATTCTTTCAAAACTATGTTACCCCCGAAGTATTCTCGGTGGACTCAAAAGACGTGGCGGAAATTTAAACTTTCGTAGAACAACAGATATTTTAATAAAACAGGTAGCTTGGAAAGGTCCGACGTATACTATAAAAGTTTGAGGCAGCTCTTTATACTGTTAGTAAAGTGGTATTTTAAAAGTTTTAGAGTTTTGGGTAAACATTTTTTTATGATGCAAGATGTAATAATAATCCCATCAAAAACATACCTCTGGAACTGGGGGCCAAGTCTCGTTAATGTTTTGGTCATAAAAAGTTTACAGAATTTTTATTATTAAGTCAGATATTTTTATTTACTAATATCTGACAGGAATCGACAACAGAGACAGAGACATAATATCAAAGCTATATTCACAACAAAAGGCTATTGTACGAGTTGAGAATGAGACAACAGAAGAATTTAATATAAAGAAAGGAGTACGCCAGAGCTGTATACTGTCGCCACTTCTATTCAACGTATACTCAGAACATCTCTTTAAAGAAGCACTGGGCAACATAGAAGATGGAATTATTGTAAATGGAGAAGTAATAAACAACCTAAGATACGCGGATGATACCGTTCTTATAGCCGATACTGCAGAGGGACTTCAAAGAATTATCGACCGAATAGTGACAGCTTGCAATAGATATGGTATGAAGATAAACTGCAAGAAGACGCAAACGATTATTGTCAGTAAAAACGACGTCGGCAATATACAGTTTACTGCCAACAACGTAACTCTCACAATGGCAGAGACGATCACATATCTAGGCTGCACGTTAAATAAGGACTGGGACCACTCTCGAGAAATAAGAAGCCGAATCGAGAAAGCAAGAGGTACTTTTAATAAGCTGCGCAACATACTCTGCAACATATCCCTCAATATACATACGCGGATCAGGATTTTGAAATGCTATGTACTCTCAACTCTCTTATATGGAGCAGAAGCCTGGACCCTTACCGATGATTCATGTAAACGTATAGATGCATTTGAGATGTGGTGCTACCGCCGCATGCTTAGGGTTCCTTGGATACACCACGTATCAAACGAAAACATTTTACAACGTATCGGTGGAGAACTGGAATACCTTACAAATGTCAAACGCAGAAAATTGGAGTACTTTGGATATATCATGCGGAATGAGAAATATCACCTGCTCCAACTTATCCTACAGGGGAAAATAGAAGGCCAGAGATCAGCTGGACGAAGACTAATATCATGGCTGCGCAACCTACGAACATGGACTGGAATGACATCAACAGGTCTGTTCAGAGCAGCAGTGAATAAAGTAATATGGATCAATGTGATAGCCAACATCCAAAGAGGATAGGCACTTTAGGAAGAAGAATATCTGTAAGTGTTTACATTTTAAGTTAAATAACATTAAATAAGTTGGCATTAACTTATGATAAAAATGAGACGACTACTGGTTATACAGAACGACGTAACAATAGTATGTCTGTAATATTTAAATCCGATAGTTTTTAGATTACTATTTCTTAGAATTAATACAACTGCCACATTCTTGTTCTATGTAACTCCCATTTAATATTGTTTTACTGAATATGCAGAGACTAAACGAAAAGAGCCTCTTTGTCAAACAAAAATACTCCACTTATTTTGGTTTAACTGTTCAGTATGGAGACTGCGTGGGCCTTGATTTGCATGCGATGCTACGCTGGTATTTTCACGACAAAATCTTACAGTTGAGTGGGAATAAATTAATTATATAATAATTAATATTAAAACAACATTGAAAGTTAGCAACTCCGCTAACGTGCAAATATGCCAGGTTAATCCCTATGCCGGAGAGTAGGGGTGGGTTATTCAGGGCGCCACTGAATCTGTAGCTAGATTGAATGCCGAAATCTTCGGAATGTTGTTAGTAACCAGCTCTCAACTTCACTTCCCTAGATACGAAAATATATAAAAAAAATACATATGCAAGTGAGCATGGGGTCAAATAAAATCGGTTAATAAATAATAATAATAAAAAACTTCGATTGAATATCTAAGATCTAGTTTTGTGGATAACAAAAAGCTGAATATGCGATAAATAAAATCTTTAATTTAAATGATCACACAACTTTCTACTTCAAATGATCACAAAATTTTCATCTGTAAAAAAAATGCAAATTGGTTTATAGTTATGAAACATAAAGCAAAAAGAAAATAAATTGAAGTGAACCAAAGTAAAATAACTTCACTCAATATTAGTGAAGATACGTTGTACTATAAAAAAGAAAAATCAGATAAAATTTAACACGTAATAAACTCTAGTATATTTTGACACTAAAACATAACGCGAACCCTGTATATTCCATGATCATGGGGTAAAACGCCGGAAAATTTCACGCCTTACAAAAAAAAAAGGAATAAATTTAAACTTACAAAATTAATTGGGTTGTATTCATTCAAACTACAATAATAGAGTAATATAATACTAAGTTTGTCTGATATTCCGATCACTACCTATATGATTTCGAACAAATCAGTAACACTGCTCAACTGCGTATTGGCGTATAGGTGCAAGTAAAACATCGGTGCTCATCCACTGAATGCTCTTACCAAAAAGATATACGTAAAAGATAAACCAAAAATGGAAAAGAAAAAACTGTGAGGAAGGACCAGTAGAAAGAACTTTACAAAAAAAAAGAGCATCTAACACTTCTTCTTCAAGTGCCTTCTCCATTGCGGAGGTTGGCAATTATAATAGCTATTTTAATTTTTGAGGCAGTTGCTCTAAATAGTTGTTTTGAACTGCATCTAAACCATTCCCTTAGGTTTTTCAGCCATGAAATTCGTCGTCGTCCCACGCCTCTTCTGCCACTTATTTTGCCGTGGATTATGAGCCGTAAGATGCTGTACCTTTCTCCCCGCATAATGTATCCGAAATATTGCAGTTTTCTCTGTTTTACTGTTATCTCGACTTCCTTTTCTTTCCCCATTCTTCTCAACACTTCGGCGTTCGTAACTCGATCCACCCACGAAATCCTCTGAATTCTTCTATAGGTCCACATCTCAAAAGAGTTAAGTCTTCTCATTGCCTCTCGATTCAGTGTCCATGCTTCCATTCCATAATATAGAACACTATATATGTAACATTTAGTCAGTCGTATTTTCAGGGCTAACGTTAGATCTTTGCTGCAGAAAACCTTTTTCATTCTAATAAAGTTGGCACGTACTTTCTCGATTCTGGTTTTTATTTCGACGGTATAGTCATTATTTTCTGTTATTAGGGTTCCCAAGTAAGTGTACTTCTTAACTCTTTCTATTTGCTGGCCTCCTACCATTAGGGTTTCATTATTATTGGTGTTCTTTTTACTAATTATCATGAACTTGGTCTTTTTCGTGTTAAGAGAGAGTCCATATTCTCCACTGACTTTCAATATTTTATTCATTATATTTTCTAGGTCTTTCAAACTATCAGCTACTATTACGGTGTCATCTGCATACCTAATATTGTTGATTAAAACTCCGTTTACTTTTATCCCTGCTGTTTCAGATTCAAGTCTTTCCAATATGACCTCTTCAGAATAAGCGTTAAATAGTAAAGGTGACAATATACAACCTTGTCTGACTCCCCTTTGTACTTCTACATCTCCGGATATTTCCTGTCCGAATCTTACTGCCGCTCGCTGATTGTAATATAGATTTGATATCAACCTTAAATCCCTTTCATCCAAATTTTTGCTTCTGAGAATCTCTATTAGTTTGTCATGCTTGACCCTATCAAAAGCTTTATTGTAATCTATGAAACAGACATAGAGGTCCTGATTGATACCTAAGCATCTTTGAGTAAGCACATTAAAAGCAAATAATGCTTCTCTTGTACATGCCCCGTTCCGAAAGCCAAACTGTGTGTCACTAATATCCAGCTCCAACTTGGAATGTATTCTAGCGTGTACAATTTTTAACAGGGTTTTGAAAGTATGTGACATGAGACTGATTGTTCGATAGTCACTGCATTCTTTTGAATTTGCTTTCTTTGGTAAATATATGAATGTTGATGTTAACATTTCTCGGGGGATAGTTCCTGTCGTGTAAATTGTATTAAATAATCTCACCAATAAATCTAAATTTTTGTCATTGATCAGCTTCAACAACTCACCTGGCATTTCATCTGGACCAACAGCTTTATTAGTTTTTATCGACCTCAATGCATAAATGACCTCTGCTTTAGTAATTTCAGGCCCTATGTCACCGCCCAGACTGTTTATAGAAGAATTTTCGTGTCTTTGATCTTCAAACAGTTTTTCTATGTATTCTTTCCACCTGCCTAATTTTTGTTGTGTTTCCAAAATAATGTTTCCCTCTTTGTCTGGCAATACGTTTGAGATTTTTCTCCTTTCTATTCCAGCTAGTTCTTTGACTTTTTTATGCAAGTTGAAGTTGTCGTACTTGTTTTGCAACTCCTCTATTTCCTTGCATTTTCCAGAAAGGTACTCTTCTTTTGCTGACCTTATTTTTCTTCTTATTTGAATTTGCAACTGTTGATATCGGGTCTTGTTGGTCTTGTGTTTCCTTCTTTCATCCATCAACTCCAAAATATCATCTGTCATCCAATCTTCCTTCTTGTATCTTGATGTTGTAAGTACTTTCTTGCTTGGTTCCATAATTGACGTTTTGAAAAACTGTCACTGTTATTCAACGTTGTCATCGTCTAACTCAGGCATGCCTTGTCTTCTTTCTAAGTTTGTGTTGATGTCTTGTCTCAGCTTTTCTTTCGTTTCTTCTGATTTTAATTTTTGTATATTTAGTTTTTTGATGTTATGATTTGTTTGTATTATTTTTAATTTAAGTTGGAATTTAGCGATAAGGGGATTGTGGTCCGAAAATACATCCGCACCTGGGTACGTCTTTACTGAATGTACTGCGTTTCGATATCTGTTTTTTATTAAGACTTAATCAATCTGGTTTCTAACTATGTTGTTGTCCTTATCAGCTGGTGACTTCCATGTATAGAGACGACGTTTAGGTAGCTTAAAAAAGGTATTTGTTACTACTAGATTATGCTCTTGACAGAATTCTATAAGACGATCTCCTCTATCATTGCCTAACACTAGTTATAAAAATTAAATTAAGAAGCAACTGCACTTGTTAATCAACCTTCGCCAAAAAGACAGAAAATAATTAATTTATAAGTTATTTCTATTCAAATTAGAATGTTAAACTTCCTACATATTCGGAAATAAATATATCGAAGGTGATCTTAATGTTGAAGTATCATAAGAAAATGAAATATTAGTCAACAACTAATCAGTTATATTAAAACAAATAATTTACTTAAAGCAATAAACTGTTTACACTGTTAAAATTAAATAAATTATTTACTCAACTAAATTAACCTTCACATAATTGCAAATAATTATTGAATGAAATATATTATAGTTAGGATTTAAGACCAATGGTTGACATTAATTACTACTAACAAATTAGCTTCAATCAAGCAAAAATAAATGAAATATTGATTATGGTCCAGAGCAAAAAATAATACATCAGAATATAGTCACAATATTTACTATAATACTTTGGAAACATTTTAATTAAATAAAAGTAATTAAACTTTTTTCTGATAATCTCCTGAATTTTAATTTAATTTGGCCAGTCTCAAGTACCTAAACATTGAAATCGTACACAAAAAAATTTACATTGGAGTTAAACTGAAAGTAATCGAGCTATCAGATGTATCACAATGCTATGTTATTTTATTTTAACCAATTTAAAAAATTGAATACAATGCAGATATACTATATATATATATATATATATATATATACATATATATATATATATATATATATATATATATATATATATATATATATAAGATAATTCTTCGATAAATTGAGTTTGTCGTCATACACCCAGTGAGCAAATATGTACCAAAACATAGGAAATTCTTCATTAAATAGCAAAGCGTTAAACGAGCATGCATTAGATAAGAAATCAGGTCAGTATTCAACATGGAGTAGAACCAATGGAAAAAATGTAAATAAAAAGAAAAAAGAATTATTTCGATTATATATATATATATATATATATATATATATATATATATATATATATATATATATATATATATATATATATATATATATATATATATATGTATATGTTTTGGATGGGAACATGTGATTCAGTATTAATCCGGGAATACATCCGTTAGTTCGGTTTCCTGTAGAAGTTAGCAGACGTTTCGCCAAAATCTCATTTGGCATCTTCTGTATTTGGTGGTTGTAAATCAAGTGAAAGACAATTCAACATGTAGAGTGCTTTATACGCGGTCGCAGATAGTAACGGTTGGTTGGCGTTGGCTCCGGCTTCCTTGCAAGCGCGGTCGTTGGTTTTAGATTAAGCGTGGCATGCGTGTCGGTACGGTGGTTCCGCTTGAAGAGTTTTCCAAGTAGAGTGCCGTTCTTTTCAATTTCGATGGATTCACGAATCAATCTTGCCTTGTAGTGTTCTATATCAGCGATTTGCTGGCCGGTGTCAAAATCAATTTTGTATTCTGTTTCGTGCTGGTGTTGAAAAAGCGCCGATGTTGTCTGTTTATTTTTTATACTGAGTTTATATTCTTTTAGCCTCGCTGATATTCTTCTGTTGGTCTGGCCTATGTATGTTTTATTGCAGGTGCCACATGCGATTTTATATATGCCTTGATTTTCAAGGCTGATTTTGTCTTTTGGATTTCTTAAAAAAGAGTTTCTTGTTTTATATCGTTTGTAGACTGTAGATATGTCGAGTTTCCGAAGTAATCTGCCGCTGAATTGGTTCTGCTAAACGTTGCCACATTTTTTGATTTGACGGGAGGCACTATTGTGTCCCGAGATAATAATAATAATTAGAGAGATATATACCTGCTTAGCCTATTTGATAAAAAGGCGTAAACATCTATAATAAAATAATAATATATACTTCACATGAGGGAAAAAAAACTAATTTGTCTCTCTAAATGCCTTTGCTTTAATCTGCTCTTAAAACATTTGTATTTTTTTAAATGCCACAAACCAAAGATAAAATTACATTTGCTCAATCGTCGAGTAATTAGTAGAGAGTGCTTAAATTTTGAGTTCGTTTCGAGTTTATAATTTATTGTATTACTTTTTCTATTCAAGTATTTTATACACGTCAGTGAAAGAAGTTACATTTTTAACAAAGCGCCCTCCTATGGAAATTGGGTGAACTTCAGTTGATTGTGGAAGTGCTCAGAAGTAATTTGAGTGGTTGATGAAGTGATACTAAGCCTATTAAAAATATATGAGTACTTTTATATTGGTCATTAATACACCTCAATAGTATAAGTAATACGAGAGCAATGAACTAATGCCAAACTGAGAATGAAAATCAAATTGAATACAATATTTCCGACTGATATTAAACCCACTGAAATAGTATTTTAACTTTTACGGTTGCAAAAGTTAGACGAGAGCTTTACGTATTAAAAAGTTGACGTTCGTAGTGATTGGTCGTTTTAAAGAGAAACTTTTAATTTAATTTAAACGCTTAAAATATTTTCTACAATTTATATTTTTTAAGAATATAGCTCTAAAACACATATATCCAGAAACTTCATTATTTTAAGGTTTAAAAACATTATTAAAAGCAGTATTTTCTTAATATGTGCTTTCCTTTTAACAGTTGGTTTTAGTATTCAGCTTTAAATCCATTATTGCAAATTTATTGTTAATATATTTGATGTAAACTCAGCTGCGGATTACATCTAATGGGGATCGATAGAGTTATTGAAATTGACCCTGCAATAGGGAACATTTCCACTGTTTTAGTTTTGGTTTCCTTTGTCCTTACTATTAATTAAATTTCCACACTTATCAGCAGTCAAACGTTACTTTGCCCAATTTTTTTCTTTGAGAATCTCTAAATATATCCATCATTGTTACAATTTTTATCACGAGATACCAATTTATCTGCTAGTGCTTCAACATCCAAAATGTATCCAAAAAGAAATCGACTAAATATCACCACTTTTGGTGTGTTAGAACCAAAACTAAACTTATCTTTTTAGAGATACGTGATGATGTCTCCCTATATATTAACAATGTAACCATTAGAATGCTCGTGGTATATTTGTATTGCTATACCAATAGAGGGGTGTGACGTTGCCAAATCTACGTGCTCCCTAAGTTGAGGAAATTTTGCATAACTTGACAACACCGCATGGGGAATCTCTAGGGATGACCCACCATACACGAAGTTCCAACTCTCAGGACCTAAAATGAGGGAGATAGCTATTTAAAAACCCATGTGAATCGACTTTTAAGTCTGCTTTGTATTGAACAACCCCTGTATACAAACAAATGACAAACGCCACTATTGTAAATATTATGGAATTGAATGGAAAATTTCCGAATATTCTCTAAAAATGTAGAAGTCGTATTTGGGTATACAAGCAGTTACAAAGGGATGAGGAATTAGTTAATCGAAGTTAGTGAGTCGAATTGAATAGTTGAGATTATAAGATGTCTTGAAGGTGTGTAAACAATCCAGATCACTTCTGTTATGTTTGTTCTGAGATGACTTTTGCGTCTCAGATGCGGTCTATTACCCCATTGATAAAAAAGGCATATGAGTTTTATTTCGGTTGCAATATTGGGGATCAAGACAAACAGTTGGCGCCACATATTTGCTATAATGCATGCACTTCAAATCTGAGAAACTGGTTAAACAGGAAAAAACGATCTATGCGGTTTGTTGTCTCAATGATCTGGAGAGAGTCTTCAAATCATGGTAATGATTCTGCCATAAGATCTGTGCCTCATAGTGACGAACTTTCTATACCAGAACCCCCAGAAACATTCAGTTACGAATCAGATAATAACGATACAACGATTTCTCAAGAAGAAGATGTGCCATCAACATAAAGAGATCTTGATTTCACACCCTGCACGTTATACCTCCAACCGCACAAAATAACTCAATCAGAATTAAACGATCTTGTGATAGACTTAGAACTTCCAAAAAGTAAGGCAGAGTTACTAGGATCAATATTCAAGTAGTGGAACTTATTAGAAGATGATGTTTCAGTATATGTTTTTCGTAAATACCATAAGGGCATAGCAAGCACCATTTTTTAACATGGAAAAGAACTTGGTTTTCTGCATTAACATTCGTGGTTTATTGGCAGCTTTAAACAAAAGCTACAAGACAGAGGAATGGAGATTATTTATAGACAGTTCAACATGAAGTTTAAAAGCAGTACTATTGCTTACAGGAAATATTTTACAATCTATTCCTCTTAGATATGCTATTTACATGAAAGAATCATACGATAATATGAAGTACCTTTTGACAAGTATAAAATACGATGAGCACCAAAGATCGGTGGCGACTTAAGGTGATTGCACTTTTACATGTGTTACAGCTGGGCTACCCCAAATTTTTCTGTGTTTTTGTGTGAATGGGACAGTCGGGCGAGGCACTTTATTACAAGAGAAAAGACTGTTCCGTCCGACAATCATCAGAGCTAGGTGAAAAGAATGTACAACATATACCATTGGTAGATCCCAGAAAGATTTTGTTTCCATTATTGCATGTCAAATTGGGCCTAATGAAAAATTTTGTTAAGGCACTGAATAGAGATGGGCCAGCTTTTCTATATCTGCGTCAGAAAGTCCCAAGGTTAAATGAAGCAAAAATTAAAGAAGGTATTTTTATTGAGCCACCAAACAAAGACAACTTCTACATTAGAAATAAAAGGATGCACCATTTGGCGGGTTCTTCAGTTTTTAGTACTTCTTATTTTTTTCTCACTTCTGATATCATAATGTGATAATAAACCCAAAAACCTGTTTAGAACCTCGAACTTAGTATGAGTATATAAACTAAATATCAAGATTTTAAACACATTCTTAAATTTCATATATCACTTTAAAACAAATATTCCGCAAACAGGTGACAGCAATAATAATACATTAAAAATTTACCCCCTAATTTACTAACTCAAAGACCGATCTAAGTCGACAGTAGAGGGTTTAAAGCGACAAGAGCAACAATAAGTCAAGCGATTTCGAAACCTTAAAGACTCAAGCATAAAAAATTAATTTCTTTTATTATTGAACTGGCAAAAATGAAGTATTTTATTTATCTGCGAGGCACAACTATTTCTCTCATATATTTCGCTAGGTTTTTCTTCTTAGTATCCCTACACAAGCGTTTATTTGTTGACATATGTAATATAAGTTATGACAACATCTTAAGTAAAACAAAACTGGCCGACAAGAAGATCTTACCTCCATGGCAACTAGATCGGGTCTAATTTTAAACCTTTTTAGTGAATCTGGCTGTTAAGATTTAAGCAGTTTTACTGGAAAAAAAACAAAGGTGTGATGATTTGATATTTGGTGGTTAGGAAATCTCTCTACGTAAACTTTAATACTTCGATACCCATTTCTTTCTTAAAATTCCTACATCAAGAACATGTCAACCTTCTCAAAGTGCGTATAGATGTCCATGTTTAACACTAAAATAGTCTTAGAAATTTAGAATGTTGATCTTAGTTTAGTTGACTTCTTTGACAGTGATGGCAATTTGTCAGTAGTCAAATTATTAATTGCCATAGCAACAAGATCACTCGAAAAATTATTGTTACAGGTATTTTTTATTATTACAGTTAATTGGTGTATGTACGTAATGGAAAATATTTTTTTCGCACGAAACCGCTCAATCCACGACAGGTAAAAAAGCTTCTTAATTCACACGATTATCTGACAGAACAATCTAGGTTGTCATAACGTTGATGGCATGAAAATCAGAAGATATATTTACAAGTGACGCCACTTCTATAACACTTACATTACTTTATAGCCGATCTCTTTCCGCATTCTTCGCAAAATCTCCACATTTGTTACTCTCTCTGTCCACGATATTCTTAATATTCTACGGTACATCCACATCTCAAATGCTTCCATCCTCTTGGTATCAATATTTTTCAATGTCCACGCTTCCATTCCGTAGTCAAGAACTGACAGCACGTAACATTTTACAAGGCAAATTTTAAGTTTAAAGCTTAAATCTCGTCCGCAGAACACCTTCTTCATTTTAATAAACGTAGCTCTAGCTTTTTCCACTCTGATTCTGATTTCTTCAGAGCTATCGTTATTTTCGTTGATAAGTTCCCAGGTAATTATATTTTCTCACACTTCCAGTTCTTTGATTATGCACGGTTATGTCAGGGAAGTTTTGTGGTGATTTAGATACCACCATTATTTTTATTTTACTGATGTTAAGTGATAATCCATATTCTTCACTGCATTCTACTATTCTTTTAATTAGTATCTGCACATCCTCTGAAGTTTCTGCAATTATAACCATATCGTCGGTATATCTCAAGTTGTTTATTTTGATGCCATTTATTTTAATACCTATATTTTGCTCTGAAAGTGCTCTGTTTACGATGTCCTCTGAGTATAGGTTGAATAAGATTGGTGAAAGTATACATCCCTGTCTTACGCCTTTCTTAATCTCGAGTTCCTCCGTTGTCTCTTGCTCTATTCGAATATTCGCTTTCTGGTTATAGTAAATCTTGGAAATAATCCTGATGTCTCTTTTATCCAAGTTTTTTTCTACCAGTAGCCTCATTAGATGATCGCGATGTACTTTATCGAACGCTTTATTGTAGTCAATGAAGCACATATACATATCTTGGTTCATATCTAGACATCTTTGGCACATGACGTTAAGTGCAAATAGTGCTTCTCTTGTTCCAAGCCCGTTTCGAAATCTGAATTGAGTGTCACCAATATCTACATCTAGTTTTCTGTGAATTCTTGTATGAATCACTTTGAGGAATACTTTTAATGTGTGTCCCATTAGGCTTATTGTGCGATGGTCAGTGCACCGTTTTGGGTTTGCCTTTTTTTGTATGGTGACAAAAGTTGACAGGAGCCATTCTTTTGGTATTTCTCCTGTTTTCTAAATGCAGTTAAAAAGGTCGACATTCACTGATTCACCTTCCATAAGCTTGAGAAGTTCCGATGTAATCCTATCTGGACCCGGTGATTTACCATTCTTCATTGTTTTTATAGCGTATAGTATTTTTTCCTTAGTTATGTCTGGTCCTTCGTCGCCTTGTATGTCATCTATATTACGTTCTTGTCTTTCATCGTCGAACAACTCCTCTACATAGTTCTTCCAAGTCATAAGCTTTTCTTGTAGATCGGTTATTATTTCTCCATTTGCGTTGCATAATAGTTTCCGGATGTTTCCGTTTTTGTATACCTGCCAATTCCTTTATCTTTTTATGTAAATTAAAAGTGTCATGTTTTAGTTGCAGTTCTTTAATTTCCTCGCATTTTCTTCCATAAAAAGTTTCTTTTGCTGTCTTTATTTCGTTTCTGATTTGTTGGTGTACTTCATTATATTTTTGTCTGCATTTTTCCTTGCATTGTCTTCGCTCTTCCGTGAGTCCTAAGATTTTTCTTGTTATCCACTCTTGTCCTTTTTTCTGTCTCTCTCTAGTAAAAATACTCTGGGCAGGTTTTATTATGGCCTCTTTTAAGTTTTGCCACTTGTCTTCTACATGCGTATTCTGTGTCTTTGTAGAAAGCATTCTTATGTTATCATTGATATGTCTTTTTAAATCTTCTTTGATTTTTGGATCTTGTAAGCGGTCGGTATCTATGTGATCTATTTTTATTTTTTGTGAAGGTTTTTTGAGTTTAATGTGTACAGGCGCTATCAGGGGGTTATGATCTGAAAAAACATCTGCACCTGGATAAGCCTTAACCGATCTTATAGTGTTTCTGTATCGCTGATTTACTAAGATATAATCTATCTGATTCCTAACTGTTTTCTGACTATTATGTTGTGGGGATGTCCATGTGTACAGTCTCCGTTTGTGTTGTGTGTTAGACTACACACCAAAAATCATTAAATTCAGTTACCACCTTTTCAAGAAATTTGCCAAAAATCAATATTTTCTTAAAACTTTGATGTCTTCAACTGCCTAAATGAGGCAATATCAAATATAACTGAGTTGACGATCTATTCTGACGTCAAAACTCTGTCATCAAATGTTGTAAATGTATTTTCCGAACACCCTGTATATACTTATAAAAAATATTTGCAGGGTTCGTACTTCAACATCCTGAAAGGGGTTGATGTTACCCTTAAAATCTTTAATAAGAAAGTGAGTCAAGTAGCACATCATTTTACAGCTCGTTTAATTATGTTTCTAATAATACCCTAATTTATTATTTTCTGAGTAGGTGTTTCAAAGAAATGGCGTTTCAGAAAAGACGTAATTAGAAGTTACCTACACTGATATTTATCGTTTTTGGTATTAATTTTTTTAAACACATTCACTCATTTGATTTTTTTTAGTAGACAAATTTTGGTATGATTAAGTGACATTTGTTTCAACTCTTTAACAAGAACAATATCTCGTCCAGACGTTTACTCTCGAATTCTCAAACAGGGTGTAATTTTAAAACAGTTTCGAAATTGAAAACAGAGTGTTTAAACACAGGAATAACAATAAGTCTAGCTAGTTTTAAACCCTAAAAGTATAAGTCCAGAAAAACATTTTCTTTTATTAATGCACGGGCAACATTGAAGAATTTTATTTATTTTCGCGATATAACTATTTCTCTTACATATTTTAAGAGTTTATTACTAGGTTTTTATCCTAATTATCCCTATATCAGTGTTGATTTATTGATAGATGTAATATAAATTATGACAATGTCATAAGCAAAATAAAACAGACCGATTAGAAGATCTATTTTTCATGACAACTAGTGTATCATTAGGCAGTGTTTATGGTGAATAGGCATGTGACCTTGTGTATCCTTACCTTAATCGTAAAGAGCAGTGACGTAAGAATATGGCTGATTGATAGTTTGTAGTATGTCAGCTAGAATTTTGTTGAAAACAGTTATTTTGAAAGTTCTATGGCGTGTTAGTGTTAAGCACAACAATAATAGAACTAGAGCGGGTTTAAGTCTTAAACCTTCTTAGTGAAAAACCGATAGGATCCACTTACCCTCTCTTGTATCCACTGTTCAAAATGTTGTTCATCGTGCTTTCAACAGTATTAAAATTTGTTTTCGAACTCCTTTCTAATATTTAGGAAAACTTTAATGGGAATTGTTTGGTAAGCTGATATAATTCGCTGGTTGTGTTTCATAAATAACGAATTTAATATGTCCCCAAAGAAAAAAGTCCAATGGAGTTAAATCTGGCAATCTTGTGTCAATCCATCTATGTGAAAATCTCTTGTTTAATCACTGTCGGACGGGAAAAAAATAATAGGGTGAAGCACCGGCTTGCTAAAAATGTAATAGATCCTATTGTAAAACTAAGTTACATATCATTTATGATGTTTTCTTTAATAAATTAAGCACTAACAATGGCATTTTCAAGAATGTCAGCAAAACCATGTAACGCGCTTTCCGTAGGAGGGGAGCAGGTCGTGCTCTTCGGATCTACTTTGATTACGGCAGCGGAACATCGCTCAGTGGATATTTCTCGTGCAGGCAGTCATCGGTCAAATGCTCAGCGCAGGGCTATCGGTTTGACGGTATCTACTTATAATCGGGATATCCCTGCTCTCTGAACTGATCAACGGTTTGACTGCCTGAAGGTCAAAACATCTACTCGGTGGTCGGTTCTCGGGCGCCACCCTCGGGATTCATGTGGTCGAGGGTTCACTTATGCACCAGGCAGCTGTTACGGTGGAGAAACGGCAAGCCAGGGGTCAATAGCGCGTATTAGTGCTGGTTTCCGGCTGCCAAATGTCACTTGTAATGTTAAAAATGGGACTAGGAAATAAAACAAACGGTTTTTAAACATCCTGTATCCTGTATTCCATACTTTTATAAAAAATACATGGCCTAAAACTAACTTACAATCTAAGATGGGCAATAATATAAACAAAAAAACGGTCTGGAGGGCAAGAGAATGTTATGAGAGTTGTTCACGGTAGCTCGTACTAGTCGGTAGCGCTGGAGACGGTAACCCGGCGGTATCATTCGCGACGCTATTCACGTTACCTCGTACTACACGGTTGCGACGATATTCACGACGGCTCATACTCAAATTATGGCGCTTCGTGTCTAAAATTCACGGACGCTCTTCACGGCGCTTCGTACTACAATTCGACCGACGGCGGTATACACAGTATGCTTAACAATGATCCGGCATCGATCGGTGGTAGGCGGCGTCTCTTCACGGCGACGGTAATCTCTACACGCAACGGAGGCGATAAACGTCGGGGCGGCAGTTGTTAAGCGCCTTTATCAACGGACATCGGAGGGTACCTGGCGGTAAAACACATTCCTGGTCAATACGGAAACAAAAACAAAACTTACCGCATTCAGTGCGTATGTGCATAGATGACGGTAGGAAGGAAAGAAAGGAATTGACGCTGCACGTATTTATAAGGGTCCTCGACAGCGTATACGCGGTATGTAACAATAACCCGGCATCGATCGGCGATAGGCGGCATCTCTACACGGAGGCGATCTCTACACGCGGCGGCGGCGATAAACGTCGGGGCGGCAGTTGTTAAACGCCCTTATCAACATACATAGGAGGACACCTGGCGGTAAAATACATTCCTGGGCAATACGCAAACAAACTAAACACTACGGCATCAGTGCGTGTGTGTATAGATGACGGTCGGAAAGAAAGAAAGGAACTGACGCTGCCCGTTCTTATAAGGGTCCTCGACACCGTCAGCAGGATGGAACGACATTGCCCGTTCTTATAAGGGTCCTCGGCAGTGACGGTAGGATGACACAACATTGCCCGTTCTTACAAGGGTCCTCGGCAATGCTGGCCATTAGCGGGGTAGGACGTAAGGAAAGAAGTGTATGATGAAACACCATATACTCACAAACCTAGCCTCACCTATATTGCTAGACCAGAAAGGCGCGGTCCGGCAGGCGACCCAGTCCAGTCGTTTGGACTATTGACCCGGGTGGAGAACGTGCAGTTCTCAGCGAAATAATGGTCTGCTCGAGCTTAAGTAGTCGGCCCGAGCTCCCACTACGCTGACGTGTGACGGCGTGCGGTGATCGCGCATACAATACTGCTGTATGAGGCGCGCAATTACTATGGTCGGACGCTCTGAAAATCTCGGAAAATTATATTTCCCGGCATAGCGCGGTAAATCTAATTATATACCGGTAATATTGAAACTTTAGGCATTCTTTTCCCGCAAGAATCAGATTTTTCGGATGTAAAATAAATAAATTAAATTTCGGCGAACATACTCATGCCCAAAAATCTAGTAACTTTGTTACAACCATTAATTTTTTGAGTTCGTTGTATATGCCGTTTTCAAAAAAATATGCGGGTTTTCGTCACTTCAATAGCGTTTGTTCACATTGCCATTTGGAAGAAATATTCAATCGTTGCTAAAACAGTTATTTGGCAGAAAATTAGGGAATGGCAGTGATTAGATTGGACATGGTTTTACAAGACTCTCTTCTCCAAATCCAAATCATCCTTACGGAGCTCTTGAAGTATTTGCGTTTTATAGGGATGAAATGTCTGTAATTTTCGTGCTTTTTTTTGTAGTATCGATTGATATTGCCGTTCGTTTTGGTACTGTTCGTAAGAAGATGGTGGGCTTCGTAACTAATGCTCTCAAAACATCAACAACTTTCAATGGTTTGTGTCCTGAGTGGTGTTGGTCCCATTTTTAACTACTCTATTAAGTAATCGCTCCATCTGATCCGTTGCTTGCTTCACTTTGCTTTGATAAAATTTCAAATTATTGATCGTAACATGATTAGAACTTGATTTCCACAAAATTAATATTTATATCAATGTTTGCTGGTATATTGGCAATTTGATATGAACTTGTTGAGCATCACCTATATTGTTAGCTATTATGACAATACCATCAGCTAAGCGCAAGTGATTTAGGAACACAGCGTCGGTGTTTATGCCTTTTCCATCCCAATTAGGTTTTCTGAAAACATATTTTAACGTCGCCGTAAAAGTTTAGGAAACATTATATAACATTGTATAA
This sequence comes from Diaprepes abbreviatus, assembly GCA_034092305.1. Taxonomy (NCBI): domain Eukaryota; kingdom Metazoa; phylum Arthropoda; class Insecta; order Coleoptera; family Curculionidae; genus Diaprepes; species Diaprepes abbreviatus. The sequence goes on along the minus strand of JASJET010000210.1, from coordinate 6,591,256 downwards.
TTTCACTCTCGGTATTCCCCTGTGGATTTACGAAGTCTGCATTGTGATAAATGTATTTTTTAAATGAGTATATCTCAGAATATTTATTTCCAGTTGCTTCAAAGTTGATAGTATCGCAGGCAATTCCACAGCCTCGAAAGCTTTTTTACAATCGGCAAATATTAATACTATTGGTTTTTTGTTATCTAAAGACTTCCCTTTCAGGATCCTGAAGGTCTGCAAATAATCATTAATAACGTACCCACCTCTAAAATCTCAAATGATAAAAATCCTGTTATTATTGTTCTAGTTTTTTCGTTATGATTTTAGTGAACCATTTGTACAAACGGGGGAGCAAACTAATTTATAGATTTCAAGGTCATTTATGTCTCTCTTTTTATGATTCAGGATCATCACAGCGCTTGTTACATTTGATGAGGAATCTGAGCAAAGATTGAAAAGCAAAACTATAACCTTCAGCACACCGTCGCCAATCATCTTTATCAATTATGATCTAATTTTTCCCTGAAAATGTATAAAATTAAGTGGTAAGTCCAGTTTGCCGAGTTTTTACTCATCATTGTGAAAATATATTGAGTGCTCAAAGTAAGTCGAGTTGATGTTAGTGAAGGTTGCTGCGTAATGCTTGCTTCGCTGATGAGAGCAGAGATAAAGTAACTTGAAATTTTTCAGTGTACTCTGTTATACGTTAATATTATATTATAATTAAGTTTATTTAACTACAAATTAAATTGTTAATTAAAAACCATTTTATCCCTAAAGGTAATTTAAAAACATTAATTAATTTATCCTTGTCTAAATATAAACAGTGACCAATGAGTTAAACTTAGTTCGAAGAGAAACACGAAACCGAAATACAATTTGGTTTTCGAACAAAGTTAGCGCAGCTAGACCACTGGTTTTACTTTAAAGGTTGCAGAAGTTGGATGAAGGTTTTATAGTATAAATGTTCTGATTTAAAGTTGTTAGATATTTGTAAGAGATATTTGAAAGGCTTAGAAGTAGAACGAAAGAAGGATTAAGATCTTTAACCTAACTACGTAAAGTAGTAATAAAAATGTTTACTGAACCCAATATTTGTCTCTAATAATACTTTATACAGAAATAACTTTAAACCATTAACTTTAGATACGTATTTTTCCCACATATAATGCATCACAAAAAAGTATAAAAAGTTTACAACAGAACTGAAGAAGTAACATAACGAGTAAGGCTCTCTTTACAAAAATTTATAAATTCGCTAAGCTTTATGTGTCCTTGACTTTCCCTTTAATTACCATAGGCGTGTTATCTTTTTATGTGACTATATTTATTTATTTTTTAAAAAACATGTATTTCTTAGTTTCGCCAATTATCTAGTTATACTATACCACGCCACAATAAGCCCTTTTCTGTATTTTTATACTTTGAAATATTTGTCACTCTGAGCTATTTAGTACTTTTTTGTGTGATAGCCGCTATTTCAATTCCATAATACAGCTATCATGAACGTTACAAAAATAGACTGTAATCAAAATCTGGAACGTCAACTAACGAATGGAAAAGTTTACACAACATATCCTTAATCAAAAAAATTAAAAATACCACGATGTTTAAAGTACAAAAGCTTTCACGGCTTTGGTCAAGTTGAAAATAATGGTTCTTGAGTTTAGACCGTGTCAAATTGGAACTATTATCCTACGTTTCGCCTACGATTGCACGAGGCATCTTCAGGAAACTTTACTCTTCAACATTAAAGCACTGGATGACCCTCGGTGAGCAACAGTCCAGTATTTATACCATTCGATTTAGACGTATGATGTAGACTGTAACCTGTCTCTAATAATATTATTTGGATATTTACAAATTTCAATTTATTCTCTAATTTTACGTTTAAAGAAAACAAACACCGATGCTAGCACTTTAGTTTCTTTCACATTAAAATTGTGACCTGAGCAATGCTGGTGTTCAGTTAGTGCGGATTGTACAGTTTGTTTTTTTTCTATACATCTATCATATTCTTTAAGCCGTCCTGTTTTGCTCACATCAGAAGAGCAAGGTATCTTATAAACTTCTGTTTGTAATGGTATTGGGTTAAAAATTCTCCGAATGTTTCATTTTCGGAGCAATCTGGCAATATAGTCGTTGGTTTCGTGCATGTAAGGCAAGACAACACTGTCCATAGGTGGTATACTTATGACATTTTGTTGAAGAGTTGAGTTTTTATATTTAATAATAGAACATCTAATATCTTCAGAGCAACATGCGTTGCCTCTCAGAGCCCAAGTCAGTTTTTCTGCTTCTGATTTCAGTGATGGTTTCTCACATACTGAAAGAACTCTATGTATCAAAGAATTTATGACAATTGTTTTTGAGAAGGATGATGGTGTGACGTTGCATTGTGATATCGATTCGTAGATGTTGGTTTTCTGTAAACAGAATTTCCTAGTTTGCCATTATCTTTCCTTTGCAGCAGTACATAGAGAAAGGGAAGGGCACCCCTTGAATCAGTTTTCATTGTGAATTTTATAGTAAGGTGTTGTTAGTTTAGATGATCCAGGAAATTATGGAGGTTTTCTGCGCCATGCAGCCAAACTACGAACGTGTGATTTACATGTTTTCTTCCATGAATGTATCAGACATATTACGAAACAACAATATGAAATCCAACCTACTAGAATTAATTAAAATATGTCTGATTTCCACTTATTTTCCTTTTTCAAGGAACTTTTTATGATCATACTTCGGGAGCGGTCGTGGAATCTCCTCTATCACCTGTGGTAGCGAACATCTTCATGGAAACATTCGAAGAAAACACCTTGTCTACTGCTCCTCTAAAACCTAAATTTTGGTTCAGATATGTAAATGATACGTTCGTAGTTTGGACGCATGGCACAGAAAACCTCCATAATTTCCTGGATTATCTAAACCAACAACACCCTAGTATAAAATTCACTATGGAAATTAAATCAAGGGGTGCCCTTCCCTTTCTCGATGTACTCTTACAAATTAGGACATTCTGTGTACAAAAAACCAACATACATAAATTGATCTTTCAATGCAACGTCACAACATCATCCTTCTCAAAAACAATCTTTTATAAATTCTTTGGTATATAGAGTCTATTTAAATATGTGACGAAGAATCACTGAAATGAGAAACAGAAAAACTGACTAATGCTCTGAGAGGCAACGGATATTGCGCTGAAGATATTAGACGTTCTGTTAATAAATATAAAAACCCAACTCCTCACCAAATTGTCATAAATACACCACCTATGGATAGTGTTGTCTGGCTATACATACACGGAATCACCGACGAGAATGCCGGATTATTCCGAAAATTAAACATTCGGACAATTTTCAACTCATGTAAGAAAGTTGGACAATTTTTGAAGACTCCAACGGATGCAATACCATTATAAACAGATGATACCTTGCTCTTGTGGTAAAGTGTACGTGGGTGACAGTCTATATCCACTAGGCTTAAGGAATATGGAAGATGTATAGAAAAGAAACAAATTATACAATCTGCAGTAACTGAACACCAGCATTGCTCAGGTCACAATTTTAATGTAAAAGAAACTGAGGTGCAGGCATCAACATCCAAAATTAGAGAATCAATTGAAATTTGTAAATACAAAATATTGTTAATAGGTTAAAGTTTACGTCACACGTGGAAATCAATTGTAACGAAAGATCACGTTTCTGTGAGCACCAGTCGGATATAAATACTGGGCTGTTGGTCTCCGATGGTCATTCAATGTTCTAATCTCGTAGAGTAAAGATCTCCGAAGGTGCCTGATTCAATCCATAGGCGAAACGTCGGATGATAATTCGAATTTGACACAGTCTGAACCCAAGAACCATGATTTTCAACCATACTACGATATTTGTTTGCAGAGAATACTATAATGAAAATTGAATTATATGCATGTGCTGATGCTAGCACAAAGCCTTACTCAGCTTGTATTTATATTCGATTTATTGTAATTTAGTCACATCTGAATCTCGACTATTTCTTGTCAAAACAATTTTTCTCCCAAGACTTGAACTATGTGCTATACTGCTTTTATCAGAACTTGCAAGAAAAATTGAAGGTAAGATTATTTTTGACTCGGTGAACGTCTGCATTTACTTACTCTGAAATAGTCTTGTACTGGATAAACTCACAATTATCTATATAGTCAATAATTGATGCAAAAAATTAGGGTTAATGGGAATATCTAAGCTTTTTTTAGTACAACAATTATCTATATAGTCAATAATTGGTGCAAAAAATTAGGGTTAATGGGAATATCTAAGCTTTTTTAGTACTTGTGTTCTAACTTTCAGGAGGCTGACCATATAAGTAAAGCTATTCGTCTTTTGATTTCCGCAGAATAATTTTCTCTTTCGATTTTGATGGTCCATCGCGGATAGACGTATTCATTTTGAGTATTAACGATATTTTTAATTAGTTCAGATCACTACTGACTAAAACAACATCATCAGTGAACAAAAGGAGATTCAGACAGTTATCGTCGATGTTAATTCCCAAACTCTCCCAGTTGAGTTACTTAGAGACTTTTTCTAGAACTAAAGTGAAGAATTTTGGAAAGATAACATCATCCTGATGAACTTCTGTACCCTAATGTGTCTTTTCAGTCCTCGTATCATCGTCAATCTTAACATGAACTGTAGAGTTATTGAAAACATCTTTGATGATCAGAGAATATCGAAAATTTGTCCTTGGGGTGTTTAATGCTATTAAATGGGACCTTTTTTTTACTATTAATTAGGACTTTTTATAGTGGCTAACAAAAACTATATACAGTGGAGCATTATATTCCGTAGTGTTCAAATGTTTTGTAGGTGGTTCACTGTATGGTATCTCTTTTATAAATAGACCTGTTTATTTGTTTTTTTTTTAATAGTTTAAATAATTTAATTTCGTTTTTACTTTTATATTTGTTCATTTTTTTCCTTTGCTAAAAATCATCTTTCTCCCACAAAATAACAGTTTTAGAAAATTGTGTTGATATTATTAGAATTGTTGCGCTTAAATTTCAAGTTAGAAATTCGAGATGTTAAATAACCACTACCTCAAAATACCTATGTTTTTATTTGTTGATAGAACTATTTTTGCCTTCATGTTATTGAAATTAAAATTTAATTGTTTTTAAACTTTGCTAATTAAAACTGAGATTTGAAAATAAGTTAAATTTAGATAAAACTACGGTAACAAACACTTACATGGTCTAAATTTAAAATTAGTTTTTTTGACAATAAATAATTTAAATTAGTAGGTACGAGTACAACATGTCTTGAACCTTAAAGATTGAATGATTTATTTTTTAAAATAACGTTTAATGCAATCTAATATTCCTTTGTAATCCGCAATGTTAGATAATATGAGTACGTAGAGTTTGACCCGGCTAATTTCTGGCTTATCCAATGAAGTTTTAAACTAAAACAGAGACAGGCAAAGACAAGAAAAACCCTGTTCAAAATTCCCGAGCTATGTAAATAAAGGGTGTCTTTTTAGAAGTTTGGTTTTTAAATTGGTAACATGACAGTTGGACAGTTGACAATTGATTTCTAGTCAGTGCGTTGTGCTATTTCACCATTTTGCATATTTATTTTGCGAATCACAGTCCCATTCGCGAAATTTACCGTGCGCTACGTCCATTTTACTGTCGATATAGTCATCCATCTGAGCGAGTTATTCGGCACACCATGGATCGTTTTCGCACTACGTATACTCTGGTTGATAATACGCATCCACAAAGACGCCGGACAGTGCGCACACAAGAAGTTAGTGGTGTTGTGGCACGTAGTATTGAGAAGGACTCGAATGAGTTGATTCTCCATCGTGCAAAACAATTGGAGCTGTGCTCATCCACTTTGTGGAAGATTTTTCGGAAAGATCTTGGATTAAGGCCTTACAAGATCCAACTTGTGCAAGAGTTGAAACAGCGCGACCATCATCATCATACATCGCTACACATTCGGTGAATGTGCCGAAAACAATATTCAGCTTGATCCTCTTTTTTGACACAAAACTTTTTTCAGCGATCAGGCTAATCTTTGGTTAAATGGCTACGTTATTAAACAGAATTGCTGAATTTGGAGCGGAAAAAGCCGTGAAGCCGTTATTGAGATGCCCTTACATTCATCAAAAGTCACTGTTTGGTGTGCTTTATGGGCAGGTGGAATCAATGTTACCATCAATGGAAAGCATTATAGAGTCATGATTGCTGACTTCTTCGTTCCTCAGATGAATGATATTGATGTGACAGAGCTTTGGTTTTAACAAAATAGTGCACATGCCAGACAGCACGTGACATCATCAATTTATTGCGAGAAATTTTGAATGAGTGTATAATTTCGCATAATGGACCTGTGAACGGTCTTCCATGATCGTGTGACCTCACAGCTATGGATTACTTTCTTTGAGGATACGTAAACTCACTAGTCCACGCCGATTAACCACAAACGTTGGACCACTTGGAAGTCAACAATCGCGTTTTTGCTGATTTACGGCCCCCAGTTGCTCGATAAAGTGGTCGAAAATTGGGTTTCCTGATTGCGCTTCATTTGAGCCAGCAGTGGCGATCATTTGCTCGAAATAATATTTAAACACTAATGGAATACAATTATCTTTTAAATAAAGCGAAAACCATAGCTATTAACATTATTTACATGTATTCTATTTCATTTTAAAATTGAATACCTTTGAAAAAGTACCCTTTGCTTAGTGTCTCATGAAGCACTCGTGTAACCATGGTAACCGCCGGGTTGCTAAGTCGCTATATTTGTAAGAAATTTCGATCATACCCTATAGATTTAAACAACAATAGATTTATTTGAAGGCTGTTTATGATCGGGGGGGGGGGGGGAACTTTTTTGATGTTTGACAAGCATAAACATGTTTATTTATTTTTTCTTTCAGGTTAATTGCTTGTCATGACTCTTTTCAGTGTTTTTAAATGTTAGAAATTACTACAAATGCAAAGTTTACTATTAATATTAACAAAAAAAGGATTGAATAACATATTTTTATTGGTAAATATTGTTTATATATTGAAAATAATAATAAAAATAAATTAGGCAACCATATATTCATATTTTTATGTAATCAGAATTGACGTACCGATTATCATATGAGACTTGTTTAAATAATGTAATTAGATCAACCTAGCACATAGTCGGTATGTGTATACCAAGAAATGAAATATCTACTGTTTATCAACACTTTTTCAAGCCCTAGTTCTGACGTTATGCTAATTCTACAGGGGTAAGTTCGAAAATAAGAAAATTTAAAGTTTTTAGAGGAAATTTAATTTTTATTAACATTTTTTGATTACTTAAATTTAATAAGACATTAAATGACGTAATTTCAGAAATGTATTGAATTTTCCAACTTATGAAGAATTGTTTTTACCTAAAAGTCGTTGGCTTCTTCCTAGAATGTTTGTCCTATAAAAAGCGAGAATTCATAACATTATAACTTCTTCAGATTGCTTGTGATTAGTCATTGAGCTGTAATTTGTGATACCTGGCACTTCTTTTTTTTTCACGAGTGACTTTATTTAGATTTTAATTGATTTTTATCGCTTTTTTACCATTTAGTTTGTTTATGTGAAATAAAGTGAATTAGGTTGTAAACAATGGTAAAATATTGGTTAATTTGCAAGAAAAAAAAGAAGCCTAGTACCAAACTTTGTGTTGACATATATAGCGTTATAGTTTTTTCTTCAAGTATTCATTGTAATTTTGGTTGTAAACAATTATATGGTTTGAATAGGCTTAACGGCCTCTATTAATCTGAAACTTTTTTGGCCGAAGTCCATGCTAAATCCACAAAAAATGGTGTGAACTGATCGGAGCGGTCAAAGTTACCTATTTTAAAGAGAAAGTTTAAAAAAGGCTCATCTTTGTATTTACCAGGTACGGATCCAATAGATTTTTGTATGAAATTAAAGATACATTTTTAATTAGCTAAAGAATTTTTAAAGTTGTACAAGTTTCCTAGCTGTAAAACAAAATTTTATACCTTATTCACAATATTTTATTATTTTTTTCACTGCCTTCCATTGTTTAAAACTTCAATCAAACTATCCTAGAAAATCGTAAAATGCTCCTGGAACTATTTTACACCTCGAAGTATTCCCGAAGGAGTCGGAAAGACGTGGTCAGAATTTAAATTTTAGAGTAACACTGTTATTTTAATAAAACAGGCGACTTAAGAAGGTCAAGTTCATAGACGGAACTTCGATACAATGTAATATTAGTTTGTATGTTATATACAAGATAATAACGGAAAGTATTTGTATATGAGTTCGTCAATGTGAATGTAATTTACCATATTTAATAAGGTTGGGAGCGTGAGGAAAATATAAAATGGGGACTTTATCGAAATAAAGTTAAAATAGAAAATCTGTAAGTTTTTAAATGAATCTTTGCTTAAATTACTTGTGAATGTGCATTACTGCATAACTTAAAAAATCAGTTTATTTTGTATCAATTCAAAGTGCAACTTAATTTTTAATTAAAAGTTATTAGGTCTTGGTACGCTAAAAATGGTTTATTTTTAACCGACTTCTAAAAGAAGGAGGTTTTCAATTCGTCGGCAATGTATTTTTTTATGTATATACACCGATTAGTTCGAAACTGAAAGGCGGTCGGGGTCGATAGAGTGAACAAAAAAAATAAATTTTTTCCGATTTTCTCCAAAATTGGTATGGAGGAGTTTTCGAGATCGCACATAATGAATCTAAAATTATTTTTAAAACATTCACCATGACGGATGGGGGAGTTTTTAGGATCGCACATTACGAATCTGAAGTTATTTTGAAAAAAAATTAAATATGGCGTATCCAAGATGGCGGATTAAAAATTTTACATCTCTCGATTGTGTGCAAAATCAGTATTGGGGGATTTTTATTAGTGTTAATTACGAATTTAAAATTATTTTTGAAAAAGTTAATTTGGCGTATTCAATATGGCGTCCTAAAAATTTTACATCTTTCGATTTTCTCCAAAATTGATATAGGGGTTCTTTAGTGTGTAATTATGAATTAAAAATTTTACATTTTTCGATGTTGTTCAAAAGTGGGACTGGATCGTTTTCGAGGATGTAAATAGCGAATATAAAATTATTTTAAGAAGTATGTCAGATGCAATACGATGATTTAAAAATTTTAAATTTCTGGATTTTACACTTCGGTTGAAAATTTAGAGCCGATAAGGTAAATCGCTGGGTACTCCTTTAGAGCTCTGTATCTCTGTTAAGGGGCACTTTAGGATTTGTTCTCATATGACAAAGTAAGGTTATTTTGACCTCTCCTGTATGTTTCCGAGAAATTAGGAGCTACTTATCCGATACCCTGTATAGAATGCAGATCCTATAGAAGAACGTTGGCTCCCGCTTAGAAAAAGACAGAGCTTTATCGATGGGTAATACCTCTCTTTCTAATGACAGTCAAGTAAGAGGGATATTCAATAACATTTAAAGTATCTTGTTTAGCTCCGCCTATAGAAAAAGTGCTACTACTCATCGAAATTGCTCTTTCTCTTTCCAAGCGCATTCTGTAGAAGAATTCCCTTTTACAGAATGGGCTGTCTGTATACTCTTATATCTATTATATCGTCAAATGGATTACCTTAAAATCTACCTAACAAGCGAGCGAAGCCAAAAAATCTGAATGGATAATTCCATGCTTCCTAAACTACATTAATGCGATCGGTTGCGAATGTGGTAGGAGGCTTTTTCAACCCGTTGATATGTAAAAATTTACAATAATGCTTCTGTATTATAATCTAAGATTGGTTATCTTGTCAAGTCAGATTTGTATTTGGTTACGTAAAATTATTCTGAGGACGAATTTTCATGAAAATATTTCCTGTAGGAATTGGGTGTGAGCATAGGATAGTTGACGTAAAACGCTTCATATTTAATTTCCATAGTCTTGCCAAATTTCTGTTTATTATGAAAGGTAAAGATAAAATAACTAAATGAAAAAATTATAAATAATTTATTTATAAAATACACTCAAATATGAACTCGTTTACAGTCAGTTTCAACCCAATAAATCTGGATAAATTTACTCGCAATCCAGGCTATATAGTTCTAGCTATTGTCAAAAATTCTGCAATTGGGACACTGTCATCTGCGTTTATGATATTATTGATTGGTTCGTCATAAGTCCTTATTCCAATCTCTTCTGCTTTTGGAGCTTTCTTTAAGATCTCCTCTGAATAAAGGTTAAACAGGAAGGGCGCTAGGATACATCGATGTTTTACATCTTTCTTGATTTAGACCTCTTCTCTTGTGCTGTTTTCCACACGCACCACTGTTCTCTGATCTTTATAGAAATTGGTTATAATTCTTATAACGCGGGTATCCAATTGTTCCCTCTTTAGTATCACTACGAGTGGATCGTGTTTAACTTTGTCGAAAGCCTTATTGTAATCCACATATCACTTATAAACATTCTGGTTTATATTGAGACATTTTTGATCCAAAATATTAAAGGCGAACAGAGCTTCGCGAATTCCAAGACCGTTGCGAAACCCGAAGTGTGATTCTCCCATCTCTTTTTTTAGTTTCCTGTAAACTCTTGTATATGTGTAAATTATTTTGAGAAATATTTTTAACGTCTGATTCCTTAAGCTTATTGTGCGATGACGACTGCATTGCCTTACACGTGTCTTTTTGGAATAGTAGCAAGTTTGATGACTAATTAATCTTGTGGAGTAATATCATGTTCGTGGATCTTATTGAATAAGCAGATTTGCTTTTGGTCTACTGTTTTAGAACATTCTCTGGTAATTCATCGGGAGCAGGTATTTTTTTATTTTTTGGTGATTTGATAATTTGTATCACTTCTTTTGGTGTTATATCTGAGGTGAGTTCTTCTAACTATTTCTTCCATAATGTTAGTTTTTTTAGGCCTGTCACAACTCTTCCTTGTTGGTCTCTAGGTGCATTTGTTTGTTTTTTGTACCTGTTATTTGTTATTTCTTTATCTTTTTATAGAGTGGAGGGAGTCCTTTTGGCATCCAGATTTTCAATTTTCTAACATTTCTCTTCGAATTATTTCCTTTTCATCTTTCGAATTTCATTTTAAATTTTGGTGTTGATTTATTTATCGGGATATTCGTTTTTACAGTTAGCAGTACAGTTTCAGTGGTTTTTCTTTTTGCAGATGTAGTAAAACTTTGAGATTTGAGATTTATTCGGAATAGGGTAACTACTGGATTTTGTTCTGACCCAATACCAGCAGCTACTAGGTATATTCTTACTGATTTAATTTTATTTGTATACCTGTAGTTTATAATTATCAAATCTATCTGATTTCGTATGACGTCGTGTTTTGGGTCTCCAGGGGCCTTCCAAATACACAATCGTCTCATAGGTAGTTCGTAAACGGTGTTGTTAATTATGCAATCGTGTTTTTAACAGAATATCAACAGTATGTCATCTCTTTCGTTAATTCCCTTGTTCTTTCCAAATTAGACTATATTAAGATATTAGACTCCATTCTGGGCGCTTTTCGTACAAGCCCCGCTGTCGGCCTATGCTATGAGTCTGAAATCATGCCTCTATCCTACAGAAGACAAATTCAACTCACCAATTATGCAAGCTAAAGTCTTTCTGCATCCCCCTCCTCGTTTCAAATCTCGTTATCCCAGCTCTTATATCAGAGGCCACATGCTATGCAATGACTTCTTTTACATACTTCAAGATGCTGTCACCTATGAAAGATTCACGTTTCTCCCATGGAATCCCACCTCCATTGAGACCGACCTGTCTTTGCTGGAATTTCCTAGACAAACACATAGCAGCGATTTCCTCAAAAATAACTTTTTGGAAATTATCCACTCTAAATATAAAAATGACGAACTCATATACACTGATCGATCTAAAACCAGCGCAAGAGTTGGAGCTGCTTTTCTTTCCTCTTCACGTGAAATTTCTTACTCCTTGCATCCTTCCAATGATATTCTCCTTGCTGAACTTTTTGCAATACTCAAGTCCACAGAGCATATTATGAAATTCAACAAAGAGTTTAATAGTCACAGATTCTCATAGCTTCATCAGTTCCTTAAATACTTTTAATCCTACCCAACCTCTGGTCCTGATAATGAAGTACAACCTTGAGAAATTAGAATTCAGGAAAAGACAGCCTCTTTTCTTTGGATTCCTAGTTACGTTGGTATTAGTGGGAACGAAAAAGCGAACTCCTTGGCTAAGGACGACTCTGCGTCCTTACCTTCTAACTGTATTTTCAGCCCGAAAGATATATAAATCTTCCTCAGATCCAAGACCAGAGCCTTTATCAGCTCGATTAGGATCTCCAGTTGAAAGACAACAAGTTATATAAAATCAAAGACCTTCTATTTTCTAATCCTGATTTGAGGGACATGACTAGTTATGGCTAGGCTGAGAATTGGTCATACAAGACTTACCCATGGTTACTTGATAGAGCATTCTAACCCCCTATGTGCGATCTATACAACACCGTTATCGCAGGTAAGCATATTTTTGTTTCATACCCAAAGTTTTCTCGCTGTCTGGATAATCACGACATAAGAGACTCTCTCCAGAACAAACTCTCTTTCTTATCCAAATACAAAAAAGGTTATATCATTGCTTAAAGCTTGTTCTTTAATATCCCTTATTTAGGTTATAAGTTATTAATGTATATACTGTACATATTTATTACTTCTTTATTGTTTACATGTTCACTGTCCATTATTATCGTCTGTTTACTTGACTGTCTGTTTACATACGTCAGTAGTTACAAGGCAGCTATTTTAGCGGACACTAAAAAATCCTAAAGGGTTGACGTGTCCTAAATTAATATCAATCAATCACTCTCTTTCGTTTCTCTGACTTAGACCATACTGTCCAACCCATTCACCATTTTTCCCTCTCTAATTTTCGCATTTCAGTGGCCAATAATTAATGTGATGTCTCTGGATTTAATTTTTTTATTGTTAGTTCAATGGTATGGTAGAATTTTTTTATCCTCTTGGCTAGTCTTGGCGGTTGGAGCGTACACCTGGATTATGTTTAACATTTCTTGGTTGTTCAAAAGTCGAAGAGTCGAACTTTGTTTGACATGGGAACAAAATTGACTACCAATCTTTTTATTTTATTGTCGACCATTATTACTACTCCACTACTGTGATAGTTATCATCTCTGCCAAAATATAACAGAATATTCTCTAAGTTTGTCCATCTGGCTTCACTCCTCCCCAGAATATTAACTTGTATTCGAATCAGTGATATGGTAGAGAGGTGCAAATTTTTAAAAGCCCTAGACATCTAGTCGTCTCTACATCTAGAGATGTAGTTTAGACTATGTATGTATACCTATCAACAAAAAAATCATGCCATTAAATTATTCTTCTGATACTTGACTCCACATGTAGACATACTGTATAGAAACAAATTATAGCCTTTAAAAACAATAATTCCAAGACCTTTAAGCCTTCTATTTACTTTTACCTCTGATAAATGTATATTAAAACAGCTCAGGATATATTTATAAGCATTTACATTCTGCTATTTTACCTGTTTTACCGTTCTCCCCTAATCCCTAACTTTGGCTAAACCTCACGTGGGAAAATCTCCTTTAAATAGTTTATCTGCGTCTGAAAAACTTTTTACAAAAACTTTTCTTTAGCACAGCAGTGAAAGCGTAGCGGTATTACGATTGACTGATATGTTCATTTTATAAACGGTATTTACCACTTGTATTTAAACCAATTCGGTTACTTCGATCATTCTTCTGAGACGTTACAAAGGCCCTTTAATGCCATTTGTCGTTTTAGTTACCGGTTACGCTTTGAAAGAAATATTTGTGCGCCATCGTTTTTAGTGACAAATAAGCTCAATTATTTTGATTAATTATCATCCATAAAAACTGTATCTTGAAAAATTTTAACAATTATTATTAAGTGTACAATTTTTGTTGGAAATCTAAAGACGAAGATGGTGATCATATTTCTCGGAAATTGTGAAAAATATGATAAAAATATCTTTTTAAATTATAAATAATAAATAAATAAATAAATAGCTATTTATTTAAAACAGGAAATTCGAACATAGATAAACAAGCTAAAATGATAAAGTAAATAAACTAATAAGGAAATAAACTAGCTATATCTACAGTTAATCTAAAACTAAAAACACTTCTAAAATGTCCTCCATTTGAATATCGGATTTACAAGCTGTAGGCATGCAATATTCTCATAAACTATCTATGTATATAGCAAAGTGGCAAGATATAAAGGATACCCAGATACGTCGTGCAGATGTTTCAGAATAGTCGGTAGACCGTCAAAATGCATGTCACATAATGTAGAAATACGATTAAAATTGTTGCACATTTTGTAGGTGGGACATTGGAATAAAATGTTTGATCCAGCAAGGGCTGTGGAGAAAGCTGGTGGATGCCTGGTCCCAACACGGAGAACATGAAATGATAGTTGCTCTAACAGAAATGTGCAATCAATCCTCGCGTTCATAAGTTTATAGAGAAATAATACGGATTGGGAGTTACGACGTACAGCCACTGGCAGTTCCTTAAATCGTGCGAGAATGTGGTCATGATTGACAACCCACTGAAAATAAATATTGTCCTCTCTAAACTATTTTAGAAATTTCCTTTGAATTTGCCATAGAGGCCGGCCATGGTTTGCAGTTTCGCAAAATAAAATCCAATGTTCGAGATGCGCTAGACATCACCTGATCAATATGGGGAATAAAGAAGAAACTCGCATCGAAGACGACACCCAGGCCCGTCTGAATATAGGATCTATTAATGATAGAACTATTTATATAGTAATTAAGCCGAACAGGATTTTTTGCCCTAAAGTAAGAAACAACATTATATTTAGAGATGTTAAGAGCCAGCTTATTAGCCACACACCATTGACTGATCATATCAATACTGGCCTGAAGGGATAAACAGTCTGCAACAGAATCAATGCTTTGAAATATTTTTAAATCATCAGCATAGGCCAGGTTGTGGCAGTCTAAATGGAAAACAAGATCATTTATAAATATGTTAAAGAGAAGTGGCCCCAAGTTCGAACCCTGGAGACACCTGACGTTGGAATAAACCTAGTAGATTTATATTCTTCTATTTGCACAAACTGACTACGATTAAATAAGTAGAATTTCAAGAGGGGAAACAAAGTTGTAAGACAAACCGAATAGGACAGAAGCTTCCTGTAAGAGTATGTGATGGTTGATTTGGTCAAAGGTTTTAAGGAAATCAGTATAAATAACATTGACTTGACTTTTCATGTTAAGAGCAAAGATAGCCATACATGATTTTTTAGAAAAAAAGCCGTGTTGGTCAGTCGATAATCGATTTTGGAAAATAAATATTTCTGAAAGATAACCTACCTTGGAAAAATTATATAAGATTGTAATGCCGCGATAGTTTTCAACTAGAGATGGATCACCTTTTTTCAGAATAGGATATACTTTGACATCTCCAGACCTCTGGAAAAAAACCCTCGCTTCAACATCTGTTGGAAGATATGACAAAGGGGAGCATTCAGAACAATCGAAAAGTCCCTCATCAGAAAATTAGGAACACCATCTGGGCCAGATGTGACCTTATTTGTAAGTGACTTGCAGGCCCAAGAAACATCCGTGGTAGTGATTATGGGAATGTTAATGATTTCAGAAGTATAAATCTCGGAGGGCTCTGAGTCTTTGTAGACACTCTTGAAGTACTTCGCAAACCATGAGACAATATTATGAGGCCTATGAAATAGATGGTGCTTGTAGTTCATTATAGCTGGAATGCGTGACTGAGCTTTTGTGCTTTGAACGAAAGTCCAAAAATTGGAAGGATATTTTGCTCAACGTCTCTAAAAAGGCCTCGTAGACCCGCTGCGACTTTGACTTTATTAGCCTACGTGAAGTCCTGTACTTTGTACAGGAGTTTGAAGATGTCGACGAACCTTCTCCTTTTTGAAAATGTTGGTAATCAATTCACCCGAAAATCAAGGGGGAAAACACCTTCGTTTGTTTAGGGCAGCGGTGGGCAACTTTCCCTTTAACAGGCAAGGAACACATAGTGGCAAAATGAAATAAAGGCGAACCGCACTTGTTTATATTATGAGCCATCCTGTTATTGGTTTCAATGTGTACCTACACTATGTGTAGCATAGCTTAATGTGCATACCGCTGATTCACGAATACATCTGTAGCTTCAGCTATTTAAATATAGGTGGCGTAGAGAAGCAATCGACAAGTTGAGATTCTGATGGTTGTAAATATTTATTCAAGCGCATAAATATTTATGTTTATAACAATAATTTTCAATCTTTCAACTTAAAAATTGATGAGTGTGAACTAGAAATATCACTCTAAGATGTTTTACTGGGTTTTACCTCATATTGCACTTAAATACTGGATTTGTATGTAGCCATTTTTGTTTTTACATTTGGAATATGAGCCACTTAGTTATCCGAAATATGAGTTCTAGAAAATTACACTATTATTTTGGTGAAAATGCCTCCAAGAAGATAAAAATACATTTCAAAAAATTGAAGAAGGCAGTGGGATACCAAAAATATGACTATTGTAATAATTTCTGTTAAAGAACACTCGTTACCTTGTAGATAGGCAGCAAAAACACTTATTTTATAAATGCTTTTGAAAGTCGATGGAGATCCTGACCGCACAATTGTAACTTCCAGGCAGACACAGGTGCGGAATCAGCGGTGGGGGGGGAGGTAATCGCCCCCTCCTTCCCAAGAGCTTTAAGTTCAGGAAAATAGACCCGATTCTGTCTCTTATACTAGGAATTTGAACGCTGTTGGCATCTCCTCCCATCCCGTGGACAACTTGTTTTTTCTTGCCCCTCTTCAAGAGCTTTAAGTTTAGAAAAATAGATCCGATTGTGCCTCTTATACTAGGAATGTGCATGCTGCTGATATCTTCCCCCTCCTCGTCGACACCTTGTTTTTTTCTTGCGATCGCCTCCCCCCCCCCCCCAAAGGGTTTCGAATTTAGAAAAATAGACCCTGCCTTCTACACTAGAAATGGGAAAGTTGCTGGAGTCCTCGTCCTGGTTCACAACTTGCTTTCGCTTACCATAATATACTTTTGTGAAATAACCCCCGCCCCTCTCAAGAGAGACGCTGGATTCGTTCCTGGGCGGACAAATCCAGGCAAGAAAAGGCCTGCCCACAATTCCCTACCTATGTAACTATTTAGTTTCTCACGAGTAGTCGTATAGCAATGGTCACCATCAAGTGATGAGTGGGAGTAGGAAATATGAAGTTCTTAGGATTTAAAGAAATATTATGTTTTATTTACATTTTTCAGTTATTTAAATATCATAAGATATTAAATAATGCAATTTCTAGATTGTCTAGAATTTTTCGACCTATAAATAGTTACTTTTAATTAATAGTCCTTGGTTTCTACCTAATAGTCCTTGGTTTCTACTTACAACGTTTGTCCAACAAATAGCTAGAATCCGTAACATTATAACTTTTCCAGATTAATTGCACAACCCGGCAATGTTCTTACCATTAGTCATTGCGCCATAATTGTGAAAATTTGCACTTGCTTTTCTTTCACTCGTGATTTGATTGTTGTTTAAATCCATTCTTAGTACTATTTTAAAGGTATTGGTTTATCACTGTGAAGCAAAGAGAATTAAATTGTTACCAATAGTTAAATAGTGAGTAATTCACAAGAATAAATAAGTGTGTTGAGTACAATCATCTCTTAAAAAAAGGAAAGATGCGTGGTGGAGTACTAGATCTAGTTGTGATGCATAAAATGGATGGTTTTTTCTTCATATATTCATAGAAATTTTAGCTGTAAACATTTTGGTGGTTTGGAATAGGCTTGACGGTTTCTATTCTTATTCTAAAATCTCTTTAGAATTCATATATTAAATCATTAAAAAATAAATTGGCGTCATATATTTCTATTCTTTCATTTATTACTCATTCTCATATTTCTTACGGTTTCCACTTTTGGGGTTGCTCTTGGTATGTTTTATATTTTTAGAATTGATTGGGTCGTTTCTCAAGGAAACTTTTATAAATAACTAAGCCATGAAGAAGGTTTCAAATTAAGTTGGAGACAAACACAGAGATCCGGGGACTTCCTTGATTTGCGCTTTTTAAACCGTTTGAGATATATCAAAATAAAGATGATGAAATTTTAAAACACAAAAAGTTTTATTACAGTCCATTGACAGCATATATTCATTTAAAGATGTTCAAAAATTAATAAAAATAAGTTTAAAGAATCGTATTTATGATCAGTTTTATATACCTAAAAATTTTTAGCGTTATCTAAGTATAAAAGAAAACTCTAATCAAACCTGATATCAACCTCTTATGACTTTAAACAATAACTCCCACAGTAATAAATTCACGTACTCCTTTCAACCCTACACAACTAACAGCATTTCGTCTTAACTAAAGCATCCACCAAGAACAGAGACGAAATGTAACAAGCAAAGTAAACAGCTTAGAATACTTACGTACGATAATCTCTTTAGGGGTGAAAGTGTAAAAGTTCTTAATGTACAAGATGATGGAGGTTGTTAAATAAATATACTTTGTATAAAGCCTCCGTAAAACAAATAATTATATAGTATGTCTCATTTTCACTAGGGAAACATTTCTACTTGTGGATTTGACAGATATCGTAATATATATATATATATATATATATATATATATATATATATATATTTATATATATATATATATATATATATATATATATATATATATATTTTCTTGATTCTTGAATCATAAATTATATCATTTTTCCTTTATTTTGTCTTTTCTTGGGTTTAGGTTCTAGATTTAATAAAAAACACAAAACAATTGACGTTTCGCCCTTTATTTAACGCATTTTCAAAACTTCCTCCTAAAAATATTTTTATATAATTAACATTCATATATCTACAATTTTAAAAAACAAACAAGACATTCTAAAACAGTATTTAAATTTTTAAAACTTTTAAAAATATTTAATTTTACCGGTACACACCTTGACATTTTGTTATTCTATTACTAAATAAAATTTAATCTTTACAACGTCTACTGAGGATACATGGAATGCGAATGTGTTTTATTTTTTTTAATATTTTTTATATTTTACAATGCACAAAAAAAATAAGTTATACATTTAGTTTTATGTTTAAGAGGATATTTAATTTTCGATTCTTATTTGACAGGATCGAATACTTAATATTTTTGTTTAAATTAGGCTTGTGTAAATGTGGCTCAAATTTCCCATATCTGTTCTGTCGTTAACAGTGTTTTTTCTTTTTAAATTTCAATCATTTCCTTTATCTGTAATTTTTGGTAATTCATATCTTTGTTTTTATTATGGTACTGCTATAATCAAAAGTATGTTTTTCGTCCTGTGTGTGTGTTTGTTTAACGCTGTTGAGGCGTTTTTCGTATATTTATGGCCATTTAATCTGTTCTTCAGCAATTGGTTCGTCATGCCTATATATTTTTTGCGACAATTTGTGCAAGGGATCGAATATATTACATTTGATTTATTCATGAGAGGAGTTTTACTTTTTAAATTTGTGAACAATGTATTTAATTTATTATGTGACTTGTGGCATACGATAATATCGTGCTTTTTTAAAATGTATTTTATTTTTTCTGACAGCTCACTAGTGTAAGGTAATGCTACATATTTTTACTGTTTATGTTCTAGGTTTTTTGTTTTTACGTTATTATAAAACTTATATGTTCGTTTATCAATTATTTTGGTGATATTCTTTTCGTTGAAATTATTATTTATTAGTGTCTTTTTTACTTTTTGCAGTATTTTTGGTCGGAATTCTGGAGACGTTAGGGAGATAGCACGATCAGACAGACCGATTATAACACTATTTTTTTGAGTTTTTGAATGATTAGATAAACAGTTTAGATATCTACCTGACCACGTTGGTTTGGTGTACCATTCAGTTAAAATTTTATTTTTTCTGCGTATAAGTGTCATATTTAGAATATATATATATATATATATATATATATATATATATATATATATATATATATATATATATATATATATATATATATTAAACTTTTCATGAACCATTAACTATATTCGTAAAATTGTTCTTGGGATTAAGCTTCATATAATGTTAAAACAACTTTATTATATCATTCAAATATATATCTAAAACGTTTCAACCATTTTATGGTCTTCATCAGTTATCTGCAACAATAAGAACATCGTTTTTCATCTTTTCGTAACATTGATAACAATGATAAAAAAACAGAGATAATTTGTTCCTTATGTAAGAGGCACCACAGACAAGATCGCAAAAATTCTCAGGAGACACAATATTGATGATCCAGTATTAATCCGGGAATATCTCCGTTTGTTCATTTGGTTTCTTCTGTGCTTTCAGTGCTTGCTGCGTCAAGATTAAATGAGGAAATTTAACGCGCAGCTTATTTTTGTATGTGATTTTGGGATTCTTGAAGAGATTTTGGTAAAATATCTGCCAATTTTTCCAAGAAACCGAACCAACAAACTGATGTCCTTCTTTGTTAACTAAACTAAATAAAAATATACTCTTAAAAACAGTCTAAAGTCAATTTTGAATAATATTTCTTTACTTAAAGCGAATCTTTTGTAAATGTAAAATAAAGGCATACTCTCAAATAACGTCTTATTATTTTTGCTATAAATTTCTGCTTCTGGTTTTAAAATAATAACAGCTCCATGGTTACATTTAAATTGGTCCCCTTTTGTTTACTGTACAAATCATTTTTCAAATCATTTATAACGACATGTAATCTAAATAAAACTCCCTTTAAAATGAGCCATAGTCTGTCAAATTTGAATAAAGCAAACCAAAGTTACAGCATTTTAAATACTTCAAATTTTCACCCTTTGTCACGTTGTTGGCATGATAACTATGTAAAATTGTTTTTACAGATTTTGTAGAAGATTTATAAGGAGTTTTAAAAAATGTATTTATCAGCAATACATTTAGGTAATAGCATAGCAAATAGCTCTTGTAGCGATGAAATTAGAAATTTATGACAATCTTTTTAAGGGAATTTTTTGGCCATAATTATTTAAAAATTTTTGTATATTTGAAATTAATATATAATTTCCTATATTTCTTAAAAAAAATTGGGGGAAAACAATGTTCTTTGTTTAAAAAGTAGCTGTTAAAGATACTCAAAAAATACATTAATATCAGTAATTTCATCCTCTCTTGAGTAATTTTAGCAAAACAAAGAAAAATAATGAAAAATAAATTCTAATTTCGTCTTTTTTATATTTTAATTTATTTTCATAATTATTATTTCAAAGACCGCAAGCAAATTTCGAAGAAAGGTTAATATAAAATTAACGCATATTCTTTTATTTAATTTCGAAAACGGTTTCCTTGCTTGAGAAAAATGAGTTTACAAGAAAACTAATGTGACTTTTCTATTGCGAAAGTAATGTGTCAAAGGAAAATTTACGCCTTATATATTGTACCTTCCAAGAGAAGGCACAAACTTTTCGTATTTACATGCCTCAGATTATTCGAGAGGAGTACGCGGTTTCGTTAAATTATTAAATTCACCGTTAAGAAGACCTACGATAGTATCCGAGCACAAGAACTTTGGGAGAACTCAGGCCGGTCTTCTACAAGTAACATCGCAAACACAGCTATTAAATAACTACACGAACAAACAATATCAAGAGCTAAAATAAGAAACACTATATCAGGTAGCTTTGGATTCACAAAGGTATTAGGGATTCTGCCTCTCTCCCAAATCATTCGAAATATACCTCAACCAAGTGTTAAAGAACTGGAGGAGAGCAAGCAGCAAAATGGAGATACAACTAAACGATAATATAACCGTGTATACTCCTCATTTCGCGGGTGACCAGGTTGTGATTGAGGCGAGCGACCAACCACAAAAAAAATGCATAAAAATACAACTTAACCGAGCAAAAAAGGAAGCTGCGATGAAACTTTTTCGATCCATTGCATTGCTACCAACAAAAAACCCAAATAACATGTTTCTATCCTAGTGGTCCTTAATTTGTTATTAACAAACAACTTGGAAAATTATGAAAAAGTTGAAAAATCGCTACGAAAAAAGTTTCAGGTTAATTGGGTAATAATAGATACTTTTTATTCGTTGATATTTTTTCGAAAAATGCACCTCTTTCGAGTTGTAAACTATTAAAATCGAAAAATGACCAAAAACGGCCATTTTAAAAAATGCATATCTCCGCTTCAAGCGAGTCCTTTCGGCCATTCGGAAACGCAAAACAATTATGAGAGTTGTACGTAATATTTATTTGATATAGGCTTCTATTTATTTTTCTTGTGAATTTTGGAATCGAATTTTCATTAAATATTGCAATTTTGCAAGAGGTGATGAAATAGAGGTGTCATATAATCGATCTGATAACTGTTTCAATTAACTTTCAATGAAATATATTTCTATAAAATACATTTTTTATTGATTATAGTAAATATTGAATATAGTATTATTAAATATTGTAAATAATCTAATTATCAGTACTACTTTCGTCCGAGCTATCTTTTGAATTTTCTTCGTTTTTACATTTTTCTGAACGAGGACAAAGGGGAATATTTCAGGGCGATTCACTTAGCCCATTGTAGTTCTGCCTTGTAATGAACCCACTATCAAGCCATTTGAACTCTACTAGATACGGCTTTAGTATTGGAAATACCTTCGAAGATGTAGTAAGAGGGAATCATCTTATATACATATATACATGGATGATCTTAAACTGATAGCTACTACCAGAGACCAGCTGGAATGCTTAAAATTGTAGAGGAGTTCTCCGGGGATATCGGAATGCAATTTGGACTTGACAAGTGCCGTATTATGAACATCGCTAAAGGTAAGATACAACCAGGAGCATTTGAAATGCAGAACGGTGAAACTATAGCTTCAATAGAAGCAGAACAAACATACAAATACCTAGTTATGAAACAGGCTAAAAGAATTGACCATCTTACTATGAAAGTCGAATTGGCAACCGAATTTGGCAAAAGGATGTTTAAGGCGCTCACCACGTACGCTTGCTCTGCACTTAGCTACTCTTTTGGGATTGTAAAATGCAGCAGAACGGACATCCAAAACCTGGGAAAAAAATAAAACAAAAGCACAAAAACATCACCCTCGGGGTGCTATTGAATGTACAATACTTCCAAGAGGATTAGTGGGTACTGGTAAGCAGCTCGACCAAAAAATAATAAAATTACGTTCATATTTCCACAGGTTAGCGGACTCTTTCCCACTACATCGAGCAATATGCGAGGTACACGTTTCAACGCCTCTACAACTGAGGGAACAGGATATTGCTTCTCGCCACCAAACAGACCAAGAGAAGTTATAAACATGGTTACAGAAATCACATCATGGACGGTATCCAAATCAGGTCAATCAGGACAATGTCGACAACTCAGCGTCGAACTACTGGTTGATTTCAGGATGGATGTTTCCGAAAACGGAGGGCTTCTTGTTAGAAGATCAGGTTATTCTGATGAAGGACTATCGGAAGTTCATCATCAGAGATCTCTCAATAGAAAATGACCAATGTAGATATGGGTGTCAAAAATCAGATACAATCAAGCATATAAATGGAGGATTATGCCGCAAACGCGTATAAGGAAAGGTACGACTTAGCCGCGAAGATACTCCACCAAGAGTTAGCAGATTAGTTAGATCTATTGCAGATAGGAAACGTGCCTTATTACAAATACAATTCGGAACCTACTTTTGAGAACAACCAGTTCAAGTTATATTGGGACCGAACGATTCTGGCCGGATCAGACAGTTGCTCATAATAGACCAGACATTATACTAACAGAGAAAATTTCTAGGGGAACTGCACTAATCAACAGTGCTGTACCTAACAACAACAACCTATGGCCAAAATACAACGAGAAGATCTCCAGATACAGAGGTGCAAATCCGAAGACAATGGGCAATGAACAGCGTCCAAACGATTTCCATAATTTTATCAATAACTGGAGTGTTATTAAAGAACCTCCTGCAGAACATGAAGGGACTGGACCTTAGTGAATATCTGTATAAACCGATTCAGAAAACAGTTTTCCTTGCAACCGTGCGAGGGACCCGATAACATGGAAAGGGTGCCAATAGAGCTTAATATTTTTGGCATCTTTGTTTACCTGGTATGAGTCAATATTCCTTGGAAGGAGTGCGAAGTCGCTTGGCTTGAAATCATGAATAATTGAATATTCTAAATAATCTAATTATCAATATCACTTTCGTCCAAGCTGTCTTTTGAAATTTCTTCGTTTTTACATTTTTCTGAACAAGGGCAAAGTTCGGAACATTTAAAACTTTGAAATTAACACGAACAGATTTTCTTCATCGTTACAATATATATATATATATATATATATATATATATATATATATATATATATATATATATATATATATATATATATATATATGAATTGTTTAAAAATAATGTTCTTCATACATGAAGAATTGCGGCAGCCACCATAGTCAAATTAAAGTTGTTATGCTTCGACTTATCTTTAAATACCCAAAGGCTTTCTGTTTCGTTTCTGCTTTGTATCAGGAAAGCTTTTACACATAAAAAAAGTGTTTAAAACTACACTATCGAGCTTCATGTCGATGGAGTAATGTTGACCGCATAGAATGCGCAATAACAAGTTGATTTTATTCAAAACTCAATAAAAATTTGGTAAAAATGTTAATGCATTTTCTTATTTATTTATATACTTTTTTTTTTGTAGTGTTCTTTAGTCACTAATTTTCTTGAAATCTTTTTTATTTTCATAAATTGAGAATTATTTTAGACTGATAACATTTTGTTTGTTTATAAATTATTTTAAATACATATCTACAGTTATAAAGCATTTGAAATATGTATATCACTAAAAATAATAGAAAAAAACCCGCGGAGATTTGAACCCGGGACGTTCACTCACGCACCAAAACCATATCAGCTAAGAGTATGTTTCTATTATATAAAATCTGCGTCAAATAGAGAGGTTTGAGTAGTTATATTCGCTTGGGGACCACATGGTCAATACTTCTCTCATTAGAAAGAAAAGAAATTAATGCTTTCACCCTGCTTCCTCTCTGTGACTATAATAGTACAGGATCCCGCTGCAAAATCACTATGTTCATAGCGTAGTTAATCAAACTAAAATTTTTACATACATTTATGAATAGGAGAATACATTTATAACAGGGTGCCAGTCAAAAAGTGGCCGCAAATATTTTTAATTAAAATAATTTTAATTAATTTTCGAAAAAAAATTTCGTTCGCTTGTTTTTTAAATAAAATATCATCCACATCATAGTAATGTATGTAAAGAATTTGAAAAGGCATGGGTGCCGTTCCCCACTCGGCCGCAACTACTTCGCAGTCAGGTGTAAACAGGTAACATTTTGGTGTATTTATACGTTCATGACATATATGCATGTTTTTTACACCAAATTAAAGCTAATTTTTTTAAATATGATAATATACCGCTGCCTGAGAAAAAATGGCCGCAAATTAGGGTTACTAGCTGTTAAAAACGCTAGATATCAAAGTTGAAGTGAAAGAGAGTTAGCGCGCAACGCCACTCGTTAGACGAAGATGGCGAGTGCCAGCTGTGCGGGTTTTTAAAGCTATTGCGCATGCGTCGATAGATAGGGTTCTCAACAGTGCAGCTGAGTTATTCTTATATTGTAACCACGTTTTGAAGCTCGTTATATACAACGTTGTTGATATTATTATTTATTTATTCGACTTTAATGTGTTAATACCTTAATAAAAGTAAAACTCGCATTTTAGAAAAATGAAAAAGTGTTCGTTGTGTTGTAAAATTTTATAAAAAAAATAGAGGCTTCGATTCGAATCATATTTTACCGTGCTGGAAATCATTAAAACAAAAAATGCTACGGACCATTTTTGTTAATTTGATGTGGCTCAATGCCACTGAGTCCGATTGATTAAAGTTCAGCGCGGAAAATAATGGTTGGCTTCTTTTAGATGGCTTCCTGAAACCAACATGCTTTCTAGGAAGTTCCACTCCATCACAAGTTGAAAATGTCTTGTGCAATTCAAATAACAAATCTTCAGACAATGAAGAAGAGTCTGATATTTGCGACGATGACACTGACAGCTGCAATGATAGTGAAAGCGACGAAGAATCGGACTTTGATTAATTAATAAAAAATTTAATATGGATTGTATTAATTATTTGATGAATTTTTTAATTGTTTCTTTTTCATTTATTTATTTCAAATATGCTGTTGTTTTTTTTGGACTAATATTTAATGTCTCTGTAATTAGTAACTGTATTAAGAAACTCAAATAAAAACAAATATTTTTCAAATATTGTCTGCGTAGTATAATTTTTTTTAAATATAAATAACCGAAATCCCATTCTTCATAAATACTCTTTTTTAATTTTAACTTGATCATTAAACAAAATTTTTTATTTTAAAATTAATGTTTTATTATTTTAAGTTTTTTCTCAGAATATTAATTTTTTAATTATAATTTTGGACTATCTGTAAAGACGTTCCTACTACTGTTTGCGCCATTGGCTGAGAACCCTATCTATCGACGCATGCGCATGAGCTTTAAAAATTCGCAAAGCTGGCACTCGCCATCCTCGTCTAACGAGTGGCGTTGCGCACTAACTCTCTTTCACTTCAACTTTGATATCTAGCGTTTTTAACAGCTAGTAACCCTAATTTGCGGCCATTTTTTCTCAGGCAGCGGTATATTATCATATTAAAAAAATTAGCTTTAATTTGGTGTAAAAAACATGCATATATATCATGAACGTATAAATACACCAAAATATTACCTGTTTACACCTGGCTGCGAAGTAGTTGCGGCCGAGTGGGGAACGGCACCCATGCCTTTTCAAATTCTTTACATACATTACTATGATGTGGATGATATTTTATTTAAAAAACAAGTGAACGGAATTTTTTTTTCGAAAATTAATTAGATTTATTTTAATTAAAAATATTTGCGGCTACTTTTTGACTGGCACAATGTTATAAATGTATTCTCCTATTCATAAATGTATGTAAAAATTTTAGTTTGATTAACTACGTTATGAACGTAGTGATTTTACAGCGGGATCTTCACTACATAGTATAAAACAAAGTCGCTTTCTCAGTCCCTATGTCCCTTTGTATGCTTAAATCTTTAAAACTACGCACCGGATTTTGATGCGGTTTTTTTCAATAGATAGAGTGATTCAAGAGGAAGGTTTATATGTATAATAACATTCATTAAATAGTGGAGAAATACTGTTATTTTTGAGGTTTCTAATGTGATGTCGTTAATTATCATATTTTTTTCCGCTTACATTGCAAACGCAGGCTGAACCCTACGAGATGTATCAAAATAATGTACTAATTATTTGTACACATTGGAAAGGTCTACAGAAAACTCCGCGATGGTATATGTCTATCTCTCATGGATATCCCACAATAACATTTTTTTGTCATTTACTTTTTACGACAAATAATGGCAAATTTTGAAGCGATTTTAACCAATACAGCATTAATCATTATCCAATTAAATAGCTTAAATACATTGTTGATTTAATATAGATCTATATGGTCCTTTACAGCACAAGATTTAAATGAATATTTTCGAAGATATTACAGATTTAAAATTGCGGGAAGTAGCGCTTGCGGCGGTACTGGCCGACCGGCGCGGCGGCAGCGTGCCTATAAATAGCGCGTCGGAGGCCGATGTAATAATTGTTGTAAAAATAAAATAAATAGTCACAGTTTTTCTGTAGTGTATTTAGTATCAGCATTGCACCCGTGCGAAGCCGGGGCGGGTCGCTAGTAGACTATAAGACCGGTCGGCATTAGGAATTCTCAATCTAGTATTTGTTAAATCTATGTGTCGAGTTGTCGGAAAATAAATACAGGCATGAACAACCGCATATTTAACTACCATGGACTCCCGAAAATATATTCTTTAATAAACTGCAAAATTTAAAAAATAAATCTAACTTCAAAGGATTTTTATAAAGTATTAATAAATCTAAAAGCTGGGTCTTTTCTTGAGCTTAATTTTTTTTTGTGTGTGATTTATTCATTTTATAATAACAAAAGGGAAGTGTTGACAAACACAAGCTAAGGTTTGCCCTTTGTTATTTTAGAACGAGGGTAAGAAAAGGGTGAGTTTAAACGACAAGGCATTTTTAAAAGGTGGAATAAGTTTGATGTTTTTGTTGTCGAAAAAGTATCAAATAAAAGAAAGTAGCAAGAAAAGTTGAAATAAAATTGACCCGCAAAATTTAATTAGTGAAGAGAAATTTTAAAAATTTATTTTAAAAAACTTGTTTATCAGTAAATAAATAATGTAAGGCCTACGCATAACACGTCTAAGTTTTTTCTTGAAAACGGATAAACAAATTATATATAAAAAAGTTATCACATAATTGACACTTCTCTTTTAAACTGCTATTTTTATTAAAAGTCTTGACAATGGGCTTATTTCCAACAATTTGTAAGTTGACATGGCAAGGAATGTAAATAAATGATCTAGATCAGCGGTTCTCCACCTGTTTCTTCTTGCAAACCTTTCCTAAATCCGGAAAGTTTGAGTGTTAGATCAGGCTCTGCATTTAACCAGTTTCTGTACTGACATTCCAGGTAAGTGTATATTGAAAATCCTTTCGCACAAACATATGTTGTATAAAAGGGCAATAAAACTTTTATGACTTTTTCTGTCAAAACAGGATACTTATTTCTTACACTGAGCCAAAAACGAATTAAAGGGTGATCTTTAAAAACAGCTTTTAGGGAATTACCAGAGGATAAATCAATGAACTTTTCTTTTTCCAGTAAAGTTAAAGAAGTATCCGAAGTTATATCTTTTTGAAAAGGATCACGTATCCAATTCTTCGATCCAGATATAATTGGTTTATTAGGAAAATAGTCCTTGGACCTTAATTAAAGTTGTTTAAGATTGTTAGTAATATTCGTTTCAATATTTTCAGTAAGCTGAATTTCATCTTCTAATAAAATGGTGTGATGTTATACAACTACCTGAATAACGAAAATCTATTTTGCCTCAATAGCTTTTATAAAAAACCCAAACAACGTAAGTGGACCTGGGCCAGCCCAGACAAAACAACCCAAAACGAAATAGACTATATTCTCTCTAATAGGAAAAACATATGTACCGACGTGACAACACTGAAGAAGTTTTATACCGAAAGCGACCACAGATTAGTACGAGCGAAGATCAAGATACACATGAGAACAGAACGCAACCAGCTCATCAAACAAGAACGCTACCCAACCGGAAACCCTGACACAAGAACAAGTCGACTATCAAAATGAATTAGAAAAAAGACTAACACCAATAAAGACAATAAAGCAAATGCAAATAAATGAACTAGCCACGAAAATAAAAGAAACCATAAACACATCGGTTAAAAAAGTCTGTTCAAAATCAAAAATAACAAAGACCTCGAAACTACAACCAAATACCTTGAGACTTCTCAAAGAAAGACAGGAAAGGACAGATCGAACAACAGAGAGTTTCAAAACTCTAAACAAGGAAGTGAAAAAAGAAATTAGAGAAGACAATAGAAATTACACCAATAAACTAATAAAAGACACAATAGGTGAAAACTGCAACATGAGAGTACTAAAAACAAAAAACTCAAGAGGCAAAACAAGAAGAATAAAAATAAAAAACGCGAAAAACGTGACCGTCCAGTGCTAGAACAGCTAAATGACGTATTCGTATCTGTAGGCCTTAAAATGAACTACAACAAAACAAAAATAATGAGCCACGAACAGGCAAACATAACAATACAGAACCAGAGGATAGAAAACGTCGAACATTATGTATACTCGGGTCGTGACATCAGACTAGGTAAATCAAACCAGGATGCTGAAATAAAAAGAAGAACACAGCTGACATGGGCCGCTTTCGGTAAACTTGCATACATCCTAAAAAATAATTCAATTCCCATAAATCTAAAAAGAAAAGTATACGACCCAGGCACATAACCGGTGTGTACGTATGGATTAGAGACCATATCCCTCACCAAAAAGTCCGCTAAAAAATTAGAAACAGTTCAAAGAGCAATGGAAAGAAACATGCTTGGAATATCATTAAGAGACAGGATTATAAACACCGAGATAAGAAGCAGAACGAGAGTCAAAAACATCGTGAAGGAGGTTACAAAGATGAAGTGGCGATGGGCTGGTCATATAACCCGATATGAGGACAACAGATGGACACGACTGGAAGGGAGACCGAGGGAGAGAACAAGAAGCACGGGAAGACCTCAAAAAAGATGGGTAGACGACATTAGGACAGTGGCGGGCAAACAGTGGATGAGATTGGCGAAGAATAGAGAAAGATGGAAACAATTGAGAGATACCTACATCCAGGAGTGGATGGACAGAGGATGGCAAAGAGAGAGAGAGAGAGAGAGAGAATAAAATGCTGCTGAGAGAAAAAAAAAACATTCGAATCATTCCTCAGCCATTGAATCCAAAAGGTGAACTTCTTTAGCATGGCTGCAATTCTATCGTGAACATTGAAAAGAGTGATACCTGAGCCTTCTAAAGATAGATTTAAATCATTTAATTTGGAAAAAATGTCAGCTAATCATGCAAGATTTTGCATCTAAAAAATATCAGATACACAAGAGGACAAATGAAATAGATGGTCAGGAAAAAATGCTTGAACTTCGGACTTAAAACGAGCGGATCAAAACCTTGCCACGAGAATGTTATCTAACTTCTGTATGAAGTAGTAAGTGAAGACTTCCAAAGTTCTCACAAAGCGCACGGAATACGCGAGAGTTTGATGCTCGCTATTTTATAAAAGTTACAATTTTTCCAGCATCGCGGATACCTTTGTAGGAATGCGCTTACATACCAATGCTTCTCTTTGAATACAGCAACGAGTCCATTCAATAATCTTCTTTACTCGAACCACAAAACCAGAAAATGTTTGGGTCATTGATTTTGTACCACCTGTGCACAAAACCACACAATAAGATCAATTTATCTAATTTTGATCATATTGAGATTTACTGCACTTGTCGTATAGTGGTTTCTCAAATAACATTTATTCTTGAATTGAATCCTTAAAAATATATCTAATATAAATAAGTAATATTTCAGCGTTTGTTATTTTGGTCAAATCGGTATGCTGGATAACGAAATAATTAAACTTTATTCTTTTTAAAAATTCACTCTCTACATCATTGGCCAAGTCATCAATTCTCTGCGACACAGTGTTGTTTGATAAGGAAACAAGATCAGTTTGCCCCTTTTTCTCTAACCATGCATTTCGTAATGTCTTTAGCACATGGTCCAGTGACATTTTCTACCACTGTATGTGCTTGTTCAGATCTAACGAATCTGTAACTAACACGAAATGGTGCCTCGAGAGCCATTTCTACTATCCTCGTTTAAATCTGTTAGAAAATAATAAACACTAGACTTTATACTACTGTTAATTTTATTTTAAAATACTCAACAGAGTTATCTTTGTTATCCGGATGTCTTATTTCAAGCTGTTTATGAAGAAAATATTATTTTAAACTGCTCCCCGGTAAAATAAAAAACCATTTGTAAATAGTCACTATCACATTTTCGTTTCTTTCCTTTTTTCTCACTGTTTCCGTCTATTTTTTTTGCTTTCAGTCTGGTGAGACAACTGCCACCCTGTGTTGGTTCCAAATCAGGAACTGAAATAGAAGAAGAAATTTATTGCCCGTCCAACGTTTCGTCAGACTTAACAAAACCACCCGTTTTTAACCAACGATCTATCAAACCTTTAGGAAGCAAATGTTTAGTTATTTTTTGTAATTTATTTACAGAAGTTTTTCTTCTGTAATAATTATATACACACTATGCATTAACCATTAACTCATTTATCTTTTTGAAATCACCCATCGTACGATTTAGTTCGACACTACTCTTCCTTATATGTGACTGCCGCATTGTTATCGGCAGACGTTATTCTCGTTCTTTCCTGCGCAATCGAGACAAGTCGTTCACCGAAGTAGAAGTTGCCGGCTCGTTCGAGAATTTACTCGCATCATCAGCAGCGTAGATATTCGTTGATTTACAGATTGTTGCCTGCTGCGATGTTTAATTTAAAACTCCGCCATTACAATTTTTTTTTTTGCGAACCTGCTTTATAAAGCTTGCCAACCCCTTGGGTTTCGCGAACTACCGCTTCGGAAAGTTTTTTAGTCGAAGGATAACTTTTTTCGTCTCTAGGAACAAAATATATAAATTAGTTCTAAATATTATGCTAAAAAACTCTTTACAATTACAATGTAAAATGGGATCAAATTTCAAGACGCCCCATAATGGGGAGACTTGAAAATCACCTTTAAATTGGATATTGGGGCGGAGGTAAAACTTTTTTAAGTGTGCCTAAAGTAATCCAAAGTAATTTTAATTTTAATGAGATTGGTATGTAAACCGACGATATAGGGGGTCGGATATTTCAAAAAGGGTACGGTACTCGTCGAATTGAAAAACCCCTTCTTTTTTGAAGTTAGTTAATAACTATACAGGGTGTCCGGTAATTACCTCAAATTAAAATAATCCTACTTTGTTATAGAAAAAAATTTACCTTATCATCTCTAAGTTTTGAACCGATGTTTTAGATTATCAGAGAAGTCAGGAACGGACTTGCAGCCACACTCGTTAGGCCTGATTTTTCACAGGTGTCATTTTACATAGCTAAAAACTAATTTTTTAAAGGCATTGGTTCCACCTCCTCAAAAAAAGTACTCTTAATTTATTTCGATAAAACTGACGGTTTTCGAGATATCGATTTTTATGTGAAAAAAACTAAATATAAACAGATAAAAATAAAATACACAAGTTGTGCTGATGTGTTTTAATTTATGTGGAAGCGCTGTCTAACTCTTCGAAGGCAAGAAGATATTATACTGAAAGAAATTCAAGCTCAGACATTGTCAAGTCCAGAAACCTTCCAAAGGGTCGGTCGGCTTTCAATTAATTAACAATGTTATTAAAATGTGAAAACATTTAAATGTTACTTTGGCAAATAGTCAATGTGGGCTCCACCTACTTGAGGGAAAAAGGCGTTATTTAAGTGTTGACGTACTATACGGTTAAAATGGGATGGAATACCATCATGCATGTACCACATTCGCATTCTTCTATCAAAAGGGACGTCTTCCAATAAATTATTTAAATGTTGCTGCAAAAATTGTAAATAAATCTCACCATTGAGTCTCTCTTCGAAAATAATCGGACCTATAAGGTTATACCCGATGATGCCATCCAACACATTTACAATAAACCTTTGTTGCTGCTTGTTTAAAATTACAGCGTGCGGGTTATCATCAGCCCAAAAATGTAAATTGTGTGAGTTTATTATACCATCTCTTGTAAAACCGGACTCTTCGGTAAACAAAATGAAGTTAAAAAAATTTAGATTTAGGTTATGTTGCTGTATAAACCAGTGGGAGTACTGAAGTCTTGCGGGATAATCATTCGGAGACATAACGTGGTACGGATGAAGTAACTGTTATATTAGAGTTTCATGAACAATCCATTTTGTAATATTGTTTTGTGTCGCGAGCTTTCTTATGCTGTCTGAAGGCTTGTCAGCAATATCTTGCAAAATTTATTCCTTTATATGAGTATCTCGTGTTCTCCTGGGAGGGCCCTTACCGCCACGTAGCGGCAAAAATGACCGTGAATAAAAGATGTACAAAAACTCTAATAATTATTTTCTCATCATCTTTCAACTGTTTCCCTTAGGATTCGATCAACCTTTTGAAAGGTTTTTAGACTTAGTAATGTTCGAGCTGGATATATTTCAACATAAAATCTTTTTCCGTTCGAAGAATTTGCCAGCGCTTCACCATTAATTAAATGCATATCATTTTTACTTGAAGGCGCTTTTGACGAGTTCCGACAATAGTAATTCATTATGTAGGTATTAACAATAGTAACCTGATTTTTACCTGTTTGTATTTAGTGTTGGTAATTTTTAAGTGTTTGGCATAAAAACCGATTTATCTCGAAAACTGCGAGTTCTATCGAAACGGGATACCCTAATTATTATTGTTGGTGGGGCTTGGTAGCACCTAGCCAACTTTCGCCCCTCTACTGGGAGTTTTCCTGATTCTCATCACTGTCAGGAGCAGTGCTGTCAGTACAGTGGCTTTGTACATGCCCCTCTTGGCCACATTTCCAACAACGAATTCTTTTTCTGCCGTAGAAGGTTGAGTTTTTGTTGTCATGTGCCTTTTGTTTGTTTAAAAATTCCTGCACCTCCTTCATTAACTTCATGAAGAATTCCTCATTGGTATTGCGGTCATCCTGGGAAACATTGACTCTTCTTATGACTCTTCCTTGGCTCTTTGAGGTCTGTTTGGCTGTTTCAAACTGAAGAGCATAAGCAAGAGCCTCGGAAATTTTCTTCAGTCTGGCCATTCTTAATGTCTGACTTGTTTCTGGGTCGCGTAAACCTTCAATAAAACTATTCACTGCTGGATAGGTCAAATTTATTAGTCTCATTATATCCGCCTCATATTCTTGAAGACTTTCGTTGTATTTTTGTCTTCTTCCTTGGAGTTGGGCCTTATAAACTTCTTGGAGGTGGGCTTCCCCATAGCGCATCTCTAGAAAAGTAACAATAAACTCGTAATCATTCTGTTTATCTTCAGGAATGTTACGTAGAACCTCCATGGCTTCACCTCGTTGTGTTAGAACAAGAGCACGTGCCTTCTTCGGTGAACTTCAATTATTGTCGGTGGCAGCGGCTTCGAATTGACGGACATAGGTAAGCCAAGGTACTTTGCCGTTGAAGGTAGGTGGCTTTATTACACTAGTTGCAGGAACACCATATACCTTTATTATACCTGTACTGGCTACCTTCTCCATTTGCAAATGTAACTGTTGCATCTACTTGTGGATTCCTATCACCTCATGTTGTATTTCATCATGTACGTCTTCTCTAATTTTGCTAATCTTCTGTTGGATTTCTTGTTCTATACGCTTCCTATCTCCTTGGTTTTTTGTAATGTCTTCTTTCAGTTCTTGCTTCATATCTTCTTGCCTTATTTTAAGTTCCTGTCTCATGTCCCCCAGGCTTGTTTTTAGTTTTTGCTTTATATTTTCTTGATTTTTCTTAATATCTTCTTGGCATGTTTTTAGTGTCATCAGTTCTTGTTTGTATTATTGAACACACTATTATTTTAAAATATTTTTATTGTCAACCTTACTTTGACTCCTGAGGAAATTAACAAAGGTAAAATTATTTAAATAAATTATGAACTCGTAGAAAATGTATCTAAAATCCTACGAAGTACAAACACCAACTAATACTATGAAATATAAAATGCTACAAAGTTCGTTACATTAGAAAATAGACCTAAAACCCTACAAACTACGAACACAAACTAATACTATGAAATGTACAACGCTTTAAAGTTCGTAACTATATATATATATATATATATATATATATATATATATATATATATATTTACCCTGTACATGTATTCTCTGGACCCCGCCTAAGCTATACTTATGTATAATTATATTTAAAATTTAATTAAATATCTTTTTGGTCGTACTTGATATACACTATGTATATATGTAATATATACATTTAAAATAATCGATACTTGCACGGAATACTTAATAAAACATGAGTAACTAGAGCCCAGTGACCTAAAGATATCAACTTTACATGGTTCTCAAGTTTTCTTACGGTCAGGTCATTGACAGAGATAGTATTTACTAACGTTACCTGTTTGAAATATTTTACTTTATTTATTTTGTATTGTATGACATTATGTATGTAAATTGCTGAACACTGGACAATTCACATCGCATCGAAATATAGCTAAAAGAAATTGAAAAGCTTCCATCTCTGTTCAACGAATTGTTAAATAATGATTATTGTGTAACAGCATTTTCTTGGAAATTTGTAATTATAATTATTAAGATATAGACGGATATCGTTGATATGCATTACAATTAAATTAGTTTGAAGACTGCCAAATCGTTTCAGTACGAGGCCAGGCTGCAAAATTTTACACTGATCTGTTTTGTTTTTATCAAATGTAAATTAAATAAAATATTTTCTATCATAACATATTACAGCCAGGTTGCCTAGCAAAATTTTGTCTCAATTACCTTTAATTACAGGAATTGCAATTAATCAGTTTGAACAGACTTCTAAAAGAAGTAGACTCTCAATTCGTCGGCTATGTATTTTCTTATATATGTAGACCACGAACTTGACATATAAAACTAGACTGCTCATGCATAATATCTCCCTTATACTAAAAATGACCCCACCATGCTCCGTGCCATTACGTGCAAATATGTGGTTTGGCAACAATAAATTCCCTAAGTTTTTATTATAATGGTGAAAGTGTATTTTTGACATTGACTGAATACTTTTCATTTTGACAATAATAAGTTTTATCAATATTTTGGTTTTCTAAGAGAAAAGAAACTTCAAATTCAAGGGCTGAACCAAATTGGTCTTGATCATAATTCTTTTATACACCAGATGAGCATTTTTCTGGAAATAGTTTTATACAAGAAGATGAGCAATAAGTTTGTGGTGTGCTTCTTACAAATAAACTGCATCAAAAAAGCTATGAAGCACTATTTGATGTAAACATCTTGAAGCAACTAAACTTGGACTTAATAACATACACTGGCTTTACAAAAAAAAGTCCTGAATTAGGTGTGCATTAACCAACAACAATATTGTTTTACCATGAAGTTAATGTTCCACTGACATATAAAACTGAACATCGAAACTAGTATGCTGGTAAAATTTAAAATGATTATACGTTTAGAAACTAATATGCCATATTAAAATAGAAATAAATGATTGCATATAACACGAAATTTTTTAGTATTATTAAGCATGTTCGGAAATAACATAAATATTACTTTTATGTATTTGTTTTGTCTAAAAATAAAATATTAAACTTTTGTTTGAATATGTTATTAATTTAAAATAAATTTTTATTTAATTACTTATTTAAAAAAAAATAAAACAAAAATTCTTGATGTTAGTTTAGATAGTAAGGAAATTTGTGTCATGAAAATCCTTTGTCAAAGTAGTGAGAAGCTGTGATTGATTACTATTTCAAAAATTCAACTCTAGGAAAGGTTAATTCCAGATTCTCAAACAGTTAAGTAAATGGAAAATTTGACCTGGTGTAAAAATTAAAAGTTGCTAGTAAATCTTTGTGTATAATTCAGATTAAAAAAGATCGTATTAATCTAAGAATCCCACTCTTATAATTACAATCTTTTTTATATTTAAGGTGTTGTTTTGTTTATAATTAAATATAGATTGATTTAACACTATCCACTTTGGAATTTATTTTTTTTTTATAAAAATGGTTTAGTACATAATGTTATTTTATTTCCTTTAAATTAAAGCTCCGTTATTATGAAGGGAATGTCAAAATAATTATTATGAATGTTGTTAATTCTATATAAATACCCAACATATCAGTTCCCTAAAAGTATCAAGGAGAAAATAATTTTAACAAAGACCTAATCGAAGCTATTTTTATATGATGAAACTCTATTACTTTCCGATAGATTATATGGACATTTTGACCTTACATTAAACAATATACTATATTAATTCATGATATAAAATTTTTAAAAATAAATGCCTTAATACTTTTTTTCGTTAACTTCTTATACTCTACGTCCGAATAAGGATGTAATGTTATTTACAAAAAAACCTACTGATTTCCACAATCTTTTCAAAAACAGATATTTAAAAAAAATAGTCTCGATTTGTTTTTCGCCATATTTCACATTTTAGCTATTTTGTTAAATAACAGTTTTATTGTAAAAAAAAACAGTCATAAAAAAGCATTTTCATTTATTTATAAGAAATGAC
Organism: Diaprepes abbreviatus; assembly: GCA_034092305.1. Taxonomy (NCBI): domain Eukaryota; kingdom Metazoa; phylum Arthropoda; class Insecta; order Coleoptera; family Curculionidae; genus Diaprepes; species Diaprepes abbreviatus. Next base: position 6,553,312 of record JASJET010000210.1, on the reverse strand, counting down.
ATTTCATGTTTGTTATATAAAAATAATAAAATTGCTGCATATTTACGCTGTTCCAAAGAAGTTAAAAAAATTAGCTTTAGAGGAATTGCTTTGAGCAGAAAAATTATAATGTTGAAGAAACTAAAAACAGAAATTCTAGTTAAATATTGTATTACAGAAACAATTATCCCAGTCTTTTTTATTGAATATACTCAATTAAGCTGTCCAGTAAAACAAGAAAGAGCGATTTATTGTTTTAGATATACTATAGAAAGAGATAGATATTGTCTAAACCTGTTAGTTAGAATAATAGATTTGACATTCATACACAACACATTCATGCCAATATAAGAAACTAACAGGGAATTCAATGTTGCCATATAGATCGTTGCACCTAAGGGCGACCAATAAGGGGGGGTCAAAAAATTATTTTCATGAACAGTCCAGTTTTATATCTCATGTTCGTGATGTGGACCGATTACTCTGGAACAGTGGCACCGATTTGAATGAAATTTTTTACGTTAAATTCAGGAAGTTGATGTGGTGATTCCATATTATTTTGGATGAAATTGATGCAGTAAAATCCAAGGTGGTGCTGATAATATGATGAACAAAAAAATTAATTTTTCGATTTTCTCGAATTGGTATGGGTAAATTCTTGGGGTCGTACACAAGAATCTTAAATTGTTTTTAATAAATTCAATATGGCAAAAAAAATTAATTTTATTCGATGTTCTCCAAAATTGGTATGGGGAGTTTTCTGATTCGCACATAACGAATCTAAAATTATTTTTTAAAAATTCGTTATGGAGTACAAAAAAAATCACTTTTGTCCAATTTTTTCCAAAATTGATATGGGGAAGTTTTCGTGGTCATACATGCCGAATCTGAAATTAATTTTAAAAAATTCAATATGGCGGTAATAATATGAGCAGACAAAAGTTAATTTTGTACGAATTTTTCCAAAATTAACGTAGGAGAGTTTTTGAGATCGCACATTAGGAATCTTAAATTATTTAAAAAAACTTAATCCAAGATGGCGAATTAAAAATTTTACATCTCTCGACTTTGTTCAAAATCAATATTGGGGGATTTTTGTCAGTGTTAATTACACATTTAAAGTTATTTTTAAAAAACTAAAAATTCTGGATTTCGTTATTTTCTCCAAAACGGTTATAGGGGATTGTTGAGAGTGTAAATTATAAATTTAAAATAATGTTTTTCAGGGATCCAGTATAGCGGACTAAAAATATTACCTTTTTCGATTTTGTTCAAAGGTGGGACTGGAGCGGTTTTGAGAATATAAATTATTTTAAGAAAATTTAATATGTCAGATGCAATGTGATGGTCTTAAAATTTTAATAATATATTTTTTTGGTCATAACTTTAATGTGTTAAAATTTTGGCCATATATTTAAAGGTTATGTCACCAAACGTTAAATTAGAATACTCCCACATAATCCTCGCCTACGATTTTGTCGACTAATAATGGCGCCGCGTCGACAGGACGTTGACTATAATACTTTTCATTAACCCATATTGAATTACCTTTTGTTCGAATCCCCATTGAGGCCTATAATTTTTTTGTCCCGTTGGCGGTATGGATATTTATTTTCACACAATTAAATCATTGCAAATTTAATTTTGTTTAAAAAGTAATTTTGATGAATTTAATAAATAAGTCTTGGAAAGGTTTATTCTGTTTTGATAATGGAGTTTGGCACTTACCTTTATTAAATTTATCTCGTGTTTTTATTCATTCGTGTTTCTGTAAAAGAAGCAAATAAATAGAAAATTCGTTCGGATTGCCGGAGATTTCATTAGAATTTTATTCTTTGGTTTCGTTAATCTGCACAAAGAAAATCACTATAGTATCTTGAAATTGATGCTCATTGAATGAATGATACACTTTACTCGGAACTCTTGAATTAAAACTGTATTTTCTTTAATATTTACGAGTATTTTACTGTTTTTTATAATTTAAGATCCATTGGTTTCAATATCACTACTTTACAGCCAATTTGCGACAGTAACGTAAAAGATAGTCTTTGGTTAATTTTGGTTTCTAAATGCGAAAATGACTATAAAAACTTTTTAACACGTAAGATTTTCGAGTTTTGAATTCCTCAGCAAGAGTAAATGAGTATTTTTATCACATTATTTTAAAAGGTAATATGTAATATACCGGAGTTTGACGTTGCCAAATTTGCGTTTTACATAAGTTAAGGAAATTCTGCTAAATCTGGCAATACCACGTGGGGGTGTCTAGGGATGACAAGTCAAGTCTCAACACCCTAGGGCTTAACAGGAGTACCCATTTAAACCCCTATAATTCCAAATTTTACTCTGCCCTGTAGCCGAATCCACTTACAGATGGTCTCTGTATACGAAAAGTACGCTGTCGCTTTTCGAACTTCCGATACCCGATGTTTCTAGAAAATACCACGGAATGGCTATAAAAGTAGTTGGCTGGCAGTCGTATCATCAGTATTAGTTTAGCACGAGTAGTGGTTAGTAAGGCGAAATGTGCGAACAAGCCAATAGTAAGAGTCTTGTAGTAGTGTTATTTTTGTGTTGAATAAAGGTAGTTGACGCCTGTAAACGCAGTATAACGTCTCTAAACCGATGTACGCGACAGTACAAGAATACCTAAAGTACAGAAACGTGGCTGCGTTAACCCCGCGGATAGTTCTTGCTACATATGTGGTCAGTTTACCCCTAAATCGCAGAAAAGGACAATTAACGAAATGACCAAAGTAGCTTATCATAAGTATTTTGGATGTCTTGTAGTGATCAAGATCGGGACTGGGCTCCTCACATATGTTGGCAAACCTGTGCAGCAAGTCTAAGTAACTGGTTAAATGGCAAACGCCCTTCTATGCCTTTTGCAATTGCAATGATTTGGCGAGAACCAACAAATCATTTTAACGACTGTGACTTTTGCATGACAAAAGTGTCTGGTTTTTCAAGAAAGTGCAAACCTAATATTGAATATTTAGACATTCCCTCAGGAATAAAATCGGTGCTTTATGGAGAAAGTTTACCAGTTCGAGCGCTCCCGGAAAAATGGGAGGAAGATTTAGAAATGTATGATGATAAGGTAGAACCCGATAATACATCGAAAGAGGATTTTTTTGAATTAGGTATTAACAGGTAGTACACCGAAGAAATCAAGAAATGGAGAGATATTGTTGTGTATTTCAGTGTATATTTTTGAATTATCGACCAAACGCTTTCTGTCTTATTTAGACAGAACATCCTCAGGGCTCACTCCCTAGAAACAAGAGAATATGGTCAGCAAATAAGCTTTCTCAGTACTCATCAACCAAACTCACTCGTCAAAGGGCACATCTCAACCTTGCCATTTGGAGAACAGTCTCCAACGCCAGCGCAGCCTTTACATAGTACAAATCAATTATGCAGCTGAAATGTCAATCCCATATTAAAATTAAAACGGTTAGAACAATGTGAATACTAATACTATTATAAACAAGCAACTTTTACATTAACAACTTAAAAGATAAAAGTGAGGTTATACCACACACAGTCATAGCATAATAAAGCAATAAAAAGTGAATAAAAATCAAAATATATACAAGTATATGTGAGCTTGAGTAGAAATTCTTTATATGAGTTCTTTAATTACTTGTTTATTACACTTCATATCACTATTCATTAGTTATGAGAAAAAGGGCAGAAAGGAGGGGCAGTCGAAGTTTATTGATCTGATAATTAATTTGTACTGTGTAAAGGCTGCGCTAGCGTTAGAGATTGTTCTCTAAATAGCAAGGTTGAGGTGTGTCCTTTAGCGAGTGAGTGTGTTTGGTTAGTACTGAGAAAACTTATTTACTGACCATATTCTCTTGTTTCTAGTGTCTGAGCCCTGAGGATGGTCTAAGTAAGACCGAAAGCACTTGGCCGATAATTTAAGTAGACTATACACTGAAATACACAACAATATCTTTCCTTTTCTTCATTTTTATTTTCCCGAAAGTGAGAGAAAGGCACCCCATTTAATGAAACACCCTGATTTAAACGATCTAGTTCGGTACCTCCACTTATCTAAAGATCGTGCTGAAGTATTTAGGTCTAGATTACAACAATGGAATTTACTAGCCACTGGAACCAAATTTACAATATTTAGGAACCACAACCAGGAGATATTCCCTTTTTTTACTCTGCCGGATAAAATGTGTGTTTGTGTTAGTCCAAATAATGTTATGGAAAAATTTAAAAACTAGTTTTTTAAAGGTTCGAACAATTTTAATAAACGTTCCATGGTTGAATATAAACTCAACCATCTTGTTTTTGAATGAGCAATTTCATGCTATGTAAGCCTGCTGCAAAAATCCTTCAATGTCTCTGTTCTTACTGTATATCTTGAAAAGTGATTATAAATTTTCATTATAATTGCATCTAAGTCAATTGAAAAAATGTCACAATCTTATGAACTGTTAATAATGTGAGCTGACTATATCGGTCTTTTAATATCGTACAAATTTTATTTTCTCATAAAATGGTGCTGAGAGAACCAAAACATTCGTACTTATTCACTTGCAGATATTGAATCTAAAAGTTGAACTTCTTTAGCATGGTCACTATTCTATCATTCACAATAAAAATGGTTATACCTAGGTCTTGACATATTTAAATCATGTCATTTAGAAAAAATGTCGTCTAAGTAAGTTTTTGCAACTAAAGAATATCATATACCTAAGACGACAAATAAAATGAACGGTCAAGAAAAATTCCTTGAACTTCAGACTTCAATGCAAACAAGCGGTTCATGAAGCAGTAAAGAAACGTGGAAGCTTCGAATGTGCTGACAAAACGCACGGAATAGACGAGAATTTGTTGCACACGATTTTATAAAATTAAGCGTCGCTTAAAGCACTGGATAATCATGCAGGAATTCGCTTACATGCCAGTGCTTGTCTATGAATACAGCAATGAGCCTATTCAATATTTTCCGTCACACTGTATTGTTTAATAATGGAACTAGCTCAATTTTCTTTGCCGCTTTTTCTACAAGCATACACTTCGTGATGTCTTTAGCACACAGTCTATTCAAATTTTCTGCCACTTTATTGCTTGTCCAGATCTTGCAGTCCTGTACTTAATGCGACATGACGCTTTGAAAGCCATTTTACTATCCTCGTTTAAATTTGTTGGAAAAGTTGAAGCACTAGACTTTTTATTACCTGCCAATTTTTTTTAAATACTTAACAGGTATATCTTTGTGATCAGGATGTCTTGTTTCAAGATGTCTACGAAGAACAGATGGTTTTAAACTGCTGTTGGCCAGGATTTCATTACAGATTACTCAAAGCGGTTTAGGTTCTGACTCCTCCCCGGTAAAATATAAACCCATTCGTAAATAGTCACTGTCATATTTTCGTTTTTCCCTTTTTTCTCACTCTATTCACCTATTTTTTTCTTTGCTTTTAGACTTCCGAGATGGTAGCTCAATACAGCTACCACCCTGTGTAAGTTACAAATCAGGGACTGAAGAAGAAGAAGCAACTGATTGCTCGTCCAGCTTTTTGTCAGACTTGACAAAACTATTCGTTTTTAACAAACGATCCGTCAGATATTTACGAAACAATAACAGTGGACAACAGCTAAAATGTATTTAAAATAAAATTGACTAAATCTACCATTTTTGGTGTGCTGAAACCGAAATTAAACTTATCTTTTTAATATTAGTTTTATGTTGACAGGACATTATCACCTCAGGGGCCATCTTCATAGAATCGGTGTCGAAGACGACCCGACATGCAGATGGTATTTGGAGGAGGATGAAACTGTTGGCCATGTTCTCAGAGAGTGCCCAGCACTCAACGGACTGAGGCAGAGATATTTCGGAGAGACAATTTTGTTACCGGAAGTAGTTAGGCAAGTTCAACTAACGAGGCTGCTTAGATTCGCAAAGGCGATCGGCCTCGAATAACCTGCAGATATGGTGGGATGTAAAGGGCCCAATGGAAGCTTAAGCATCGATGATCTAGTATCACCACCCCTTTTTCATTCATTCAGTTAAAGTTTTAGAGATACATAGTCATGTCTCCCTATATATTAACAATGTAACCGCAAGAATGCACTTGGGATATTTGTATTGTTATAACAATAGAGGAATGCGACGTTGCCAAATATACGTTTCCCCCCAAGTTAAGAAGATTTCGCGTTTTCCCCAAGATAAGGGAGATAGCCATTTAACCCCATGCAAATCGACTTTTATATCTACCTTAAACTGAACATCTCCTGTATGCAAACAAGTGACAAACGCCACTATTACAAATATTATGGAATTGAATAGAAAATTCTCGAATATACTCTAAAAATGTAGAAGCCGTATTTAGGTATATAAGCAGCTACAAAGCGGAGGGGTTAGTCAGTCGAAGTTAGTGAGTCGAATCGAATAGTTGAAATTGTAAGATGTCTGGAAAGAGTATAAACAATCCAGATCACTTCTGTTGCGCTTGTGAAGCTGATAGTTACGTTACTCTTGTTGAAAATATGTTGTCATCTTATCAAAAAATAAGTTTCAGTATGTGTCTATAGATCCATTTCCTACTCTCACATCTGGAATTTTTTCGTGACAACTGCGGAGCTCTAAGTGATGAGCACGGAGAACGCTTTCATCAAAATATATCAACAATGGAGGAAAGGACCAAGGAAAGTGAAATTCTTCCTTGTTTCCCGACTACTGTTGGACTCTTATTAGAAATGCTTCAGAACCAATTCACTAAAATTTGTTGTGTAGTGTAAACCTTTACGTTCGACGTGCGCACGTACAATTTGCAAAGCTTGGGTAATTGCTGTAATTTATTTAGACAAGAAGAAATCACCAAACTGGTTTACACTGCCACAAACTATACACTAACTACTAACTCATTTATCTTTTTGAAATCACTTGACGTTCTTAAGCTCATCGTACTACCCAGTTCGACTCTACTCTTCATTATATGTGACTGCGGCGTCTCTATATTGGCAGACGTTATTTTCGCTCTTTATTGCGAATTCGCGAAAAGTTTTGGTTCGCCGAAATAGAAGTTGCTGGCTGGTTCGAGAATATACTCGCATCGCCAGCGGCGTAAATTGTTGCATGTTGTGACGTTTAATTTAAAATTCCGCTATTACAATGTTTTTATCGCGAACAATCTTTATAAAGCTTGAGAAACGCTGCTTTATGGAAAGCAGAAAATAAAATATTTAAAATTTTTCGATTTTAATTTTCTTTAATCTAATTTATATATCCCCTAACTTAAGGAAATACTATTACCATTAACTTTAATTAGATGAAAGTTTTCAAAAAGAAGATTTTTATTGATATCAGGATAACATCGTTTCTGAGCATCAGAATATGTCAAAGGTCATTTTTGAGATTTAATTCTGTTAGGGCAACTTCTTCAGTTTATCTCTCATTCCTCATAAAATAAGGACTTAAAATGATAATGTTAGGTTAGCATTGAAGTAATATTGAAACTGAGAACTAAAAATACTAAATAAATGTTTTAGTAACAAATGGATTTATTAATATCCAGCAAAACTGTTTGGCGTCAGCCTTAATAGAAATATTTATGATTTAAAAATAATAAAGTCGTCACATACGTCATCATTAAACCGTGCAGAAAGTACAAATCTATAAATAAAGACAATAAAATAATGACACGTTCAGAAAAGCCAAGCTTAAGAACAAAGAAACCGCATGGACAGACGGGTTATTTGCTGCATGTGTGCTAAGAAATAATTTAATCATGTTTATTTGTCATTCTTAACGTCTAGACACATTTGGTGATTTTTGCAACGAATGGATTGTTTTTATTTATTGATAAATAATTGTTGATGAGGTAGGTGTTTTGTGATCTATTATTAACATTTCACAGAATATACAGGGTTGGGTAAATGTTCCGGAATGGTTCACTTAAGGAAAACGGGTTTACTTCGACCTTGAGATCTACAATAGGGATATTGACTATTTTTGGAAAATATAGCCCAAAACATTTAATATTATTTTTGTTAGTACAACTAATATTTTGAAAATCATGTATTTTAAATTCTGTTTCAAATTTCGCTCCAAAAAACCAACGCTTGTCACGTGACCGCTGCGACGTCACAGACTGGTAAACTGACAAGGAGAAATAAAGTTTTTTCGTAATTTTTGTAATAAAAAAACAGTTCTAAGTTTTATAAGTGTTGTGCGGCGCCTCAGTGTACAAGTACTACAATTAAAACAACTGAAAAGTTATTTTTTCACGTCTATGTGAATAGGAAAATGTGGCTTCAGCTAGACCGCTAGAATCTGGAACTTGTGTCTATACAATCTAAAATTTATTTTTCTAAAGATAATTTTGATGTAAGTTTTGATAATTTTTGTTTATTTTTCCTATATTAAAAATTATTATTCTTGAAGTTTTCCGAGATAAAAAATTGGAATTTTGAGGTTATAATTAAAGTAATCAAAGATGGGTGACAATGTTTTTATTTGCCTTCTTTTAGTTTTGAGCTTATAAATACCTATGATTACTATTATGTAATCATAATCGTTTACGGAAATAATATATTCTTAGTATATTACTTACATGGAGGTCTTCCCATTTCTAAATTCAACACAGCAGAAGTTACTGTGTGTTGCGAAGAAATTGGCTATCCCAGCAAATTTGAACTAATTGCCATTTTCCATCATGAGAGAACTTTTTAAAATTGTTTTCAATGGAAGTAGTAAGCAAATTTCGAAGAAATTGCACAGAAATCACTATAACATAATGCGAATCTAACTACGTAACCTTTGACAGCGATAATGTTTGCCAGCAAGTGATGTTATGCGCCTTGATTGGTGTTCATTGTCACGTGACTTGAGAGTGATCTAATTACATTTTGATCATTAAATAATATTAAATTCCTTAGAAATAAGGAAAATATTGTATATTTTAGGATTTCTATTATTTGAACTACATTTTCCGGGGAAAATTATATTTTTATTTTAATACAATCAACATCCCTATTCTTCAATATAATTGTGCATTCGATATGCCAGTGACGTAAATACCTGTCAAATCACGCTTTTACTTTTTTTTAACAGAACATCCTGTATGCTATCATTTATTTTAAGTATCCAACAAATCTAAAATATATTTCCTCCTTCAATAAATTAAACTGTTTAGAAAATATTTATAATTTAATTTAACTAACCTGTACCCCATTTTATCCTTGTTTTGCCATTTTATTCTCCTTCCTAATTAAAAATTTCACTTTTTATCGTTATTAGATATTTATTTGCGTAGATAAGTTTTGATAATCTGACTTAAGTATTTTCTCATCAGTGGTAATATTTTTTTTATTATCGAGAAAATTAGTGCTTATTAAAATAACATGGTTTAGCTAATAGATCAGAAACGTATTATTCTCATTATGTTGATTATTATGATAGGATACTAGACATAAATCTTTCAATCAAACTTTCCCTGAACGGAAAGCCGATTTGCAAGTCGACAGCCCATAGGATATTCTATAATTTTGGACATCTTTAATGTAAAAAACATTCCAAAGAACGGGGAATCTGCTACCAATGAAAATAAATTCTTGGATATTATGCTTGCCCAGCAAGGACTTGTTCTTGTAAGCGAAAATATTTATTAGCAGAATGCTCAAAGAAAATCAAATGCACTCTTATAAAGTAGCGCAGCTTCAGAATTATCAGAAGACGATCTTAATAGACGTATGCAATTTTGTCAATAAATAATGGACATTAGAGACCTACAACCTGATTTTGTAAACCATATCTTATCTTCTGAGCAGACTATATTGTATCTTAATGGCTTCGCCAAGAAATACATCTGCCAGTAACTGTCTAACGGTAATTATCGTTAGATGATGCAACATTATATGCAACATCCTCAAAAATTAAATATTCTGGGCAGGTATCATTGGAAACGATATTAATAATAATAATTTTATTCCAAATTGGTTAGCTGCAATATGTTTAAGGACATTCACAAACATATCAGACACAAAATGAAATGATGTCAAAAATAGGTGTCACAAGGTGGCACGAAATGCAATTTATGTCTTGATATCTATTTTAATATACATATTATATAACAAGTAGCTAGATTATTTTTAAAAAATCATTAAAATAATATGGTTCTAGACTAACTAATTTTTTTAACATTTTTTAAAACTTTTAACATGCGATACGTTTATTACTATTTGGAAGGCGATTAAAGAGCCAACATATATATATATATATATATATATATATATATATATATATATATATATATAATAAGAACTTTTTCGTGCCAATGTTAAACGATGAATGTGATAATTTATATATATATATATATATATATATATATAATAAGAAATTTTTCGTGCCAATGTTAAACGATGAATGTGATAATTTACATTTAATATTCTCATGTTCTGTCTACGAGACATTTGCAATTCAAAATTATCTTTGTTAATCAAAAAGAACATAAATATTATATACGCATGAACTGTTAAAATACCTAGATCTATACGTACGTCGCTACAATTGTCACGAAAATTATTATTTTTTTCTTCATGTAAGCTCACGTTTTGAGTAACAACATACATCTCATATTCAAACCTTAAAAAACAATAGCCAATATCCTGGGAAACCTCGAAGATGTGACAAACCTTGAAAATCATGGTGTTCTCAGCATTCACAGCATTCCATGTACAGATTGCCATCAAAATTACATAATATAGATCAACAGGCATATCAGCACGAATTCAAGAACATAAAAATAGTCTCAAAAATAAACCATCAAACAACTGGACATACATTGGATTTCGAAAAAACAAAAGAAATAACACCCATAAGAGAAGCCCTAGAAAAGCGGGACATTTGAACAAATGAGATGATTCTTTAAATATTCCAATTATAAGGAGAACAGTAATAAAAGACCGAAAAACAAAATAGCAAAGAACACCAAATACATGAGAGAATAGCACACAGGAAACAAATATATCGCACTATGCAGACAAACCACACTTCAAAATGCCAAATGAGATTTTGGCGAAACGTTGTGAAAACGCTTTTTTTTTTTTAATGAACGAATTCAAATTCGGAGTAACTAAAATATTCATTAAACACTCGTACTCAAAATCAAGTTTTGGAGTTGAACCTCCTTTTTTAAATACATCAATGCTCAATGATGTCTCTAAACTCAGTCAAGTTTTGAAATATGAACTTTGAAGTAATAAAATATTTAACATTAATAATGAATAGTTAAAATAAATTCGTCCTCATAAGAAAAGAAGCAATACATTCTACTAGGTTACGGAGAACGATTATAACCTGCCTTATTATCTGTATACTGATATAGGCTAGTTCTTTATTTCCATCGATGATTTTGCGCACTAACCTAAAATCCTCCACACCATTCTTAAAATAAAGCGACAAAAATGCGATTAGTCATTAAACCATTCTTTTTTTTATCAATGGACGCATCGACAATCCATCGAATCGATCGGCTTCAGACCCCGATGAATGCAATGGATAGGTAGGGGGCGGGAAAATAAGTATTAGTTTTGGAGGTCATTTTTATTATTTGTCACTTGGAAAAAAAGGTTTACCACTATTTTTTGATGAGATGATTATCATGTCGGATAGTTAAGTAGCCATCAGTGTGCTGAGTTCTCAAGTAATCAGCTCCAAAATGATCGGGGAATGCCTAGAGGAATTAAATTAATTGAGTAAGAATAATAAGGTCATCTTCATGTGGGTGCCGGGACATATCAGGATAGAGGGGAATGAAAGAGTAGACAGACTCTCGAGAAAAAGAGCTGAAACACCATTTCTCGGACCCGAGCCTTTCTGTTGAATCAGCAGCAGTGTAATGCTGGAAGAACTAAAAAGAGAGGATAATCCAATTATTAGACGGAGTTTGAGACAAGCGAAGATACTTCTTGGGAACTACTACCAGAGATTTAGTGAAACTATAAGCCTAAGTAAGAACTAACTCAGAGTTGTGACAGGAATCCTGACGATACTAGGATTTGTCGAAAGAGAATAGTGCCGATTCTGCGAAAAGAAGGACGAAACGTCTATTCACATCGTTTCAGAGTGTAGCGCTTTAGAAAACCCTAGAATGCGGTTCTTGCGAACACATCAAATAGAAGAAGGAGAGCTACTCACTTTGAAGCCATCCGACATCCTGACGTTCTTGAGGGAAATACTACTAGAGGACCTGCTTTAGCCGTCAAGGTATCTTTTACGACTTATCAGCAGTAGGGAATCATAATAGATTTATTAGGTCGCAATGTACAGATCTCTAATTTTATGCACAAACTTACTTACATATATAAAAAAGATCTTCTTTGTAAAAATGACGGAATTTTTTCAATTAAATCTGACCTACAACGACCATACATTTCAGATTATATTGAATGTACTTACTTACAATGAGGTTACCAAAGGTAAGTATTGATAAGCTTTAGTGTGGTTTTTAAGCATTTTATTTAGTAGGGATAACAGGGGGTCTCATAAAAAGAGGGTTTTGGTCGACATCCAGAAGGGTTTTTGCGGATGCCTAGGTTTTGCTTAGTTGTTACTCCTGAATACCTCCAAAAGGAAAAAGATTCCATCAATGTCTGGGGAGCTGACAACCCAGAAATTCTATTTATGTAGTGGCATATTTGTTGCAAAAATTATTTATTTCATAGCAATTTTAAGAGGTAAAAGTTTAAGTTTAGTATTTTGGTATATATAAAGGGTGTTTTTTTATAGAGGTATAGAACTTTAAGTTGGCAACACTTTTTTAACTGGCGGCCATTTTGTCAGCTGTCAAGTAATTTATGTTTAGTTTGGTTTGGTATTTCAACATGAATAGACGGACACCTGAACAACGCTTCCAAATTGTGCAAAGTTATTTTGAAAATCATGGTTCTGTTCGAAATACGTATCGCGCACTACGTCCATTTTACGGTCAACATAATCGTCCATCAGAGCAATTAATTCGATTAACTATGGAACGTTTTCGCACCACGTTTACTCTAAATGATAATACGCATCCACAGAGACGTCGTACAGTGCGTACAGAAGAAGTCATTGCTGCTGTAGAGCGTAGCGTAGAGGAAGACCCGAATCAGTCTATCCGCCAGAGTGCACAGGAATTGGATATGTGTCCATTCACTTTATGAAAGATTTTGCTGAAAGATCTTGGTTTGCGTGCTTACAAAATCCAACTCGGACAAGAATTGAAGCCACACGATTACCTAGCAAGGCGTAGATTCGGTGAATGGGCCCAAACAAGATTGCCGTTGATCCCGATTTTCATAAGCGAATTTTGTTTAGCGATGATGCTCACTTTTGCTTGAATGGATACGTCAATAAATAAAACTGCCGTATTTGGAGTGATGATAATCCTCAAGTGTATGTTGAGACACCGTTACATCCAGAAAAACTGACTGTAACCGCATAGTTTCACGTTTCGGAACCGTGAATTGGCCTCCAAGATCGTGCGACTTAACGCCGCTAGACTATTTTCTGTGGGGATATGTGAAGTCGCTAGTCTACACTGATAAGCCCGAAACGATTGATCACTTGGAGGGCAACATTCGCCGCGTTATTGCCGATATACGGCCACAAATGTTGGAAAAAGTCATCGAAAATTGAACCTCCAGATTAGACTACGTCCGAGCCAGCCGTCAGGTCATATTCCAGAAGTCATATTTAAATTATAATACCAGAAGGTTATCTTTCGAATAAAGTAAATTTCATGTCAATTTAAAAAATTCATCTTTGTTTTATTCCATATATATATATATATATATATATATATATATATATATATATATATATATATATATATGTTTATGAGGCTTTCACAGATTCCTCCGTGTGAGATACAATAGCAGTGGATATATCCACATTATGCCGTTGTAGTGCTGAAATCACATTTAGCAAACGTACAACTATATGTAACTCCGTGAATAGATGAAGTAAAATACGAACAATAATTGCAGACTTCGTTCCGTCATATCCTTTGCATGTTAGAGGTTGCACAGCTTGAATGAATTGCTACTGAACACAGTTCATCCTATTATACCACCATCGTGATGATGGCCTACCTGTACCACCATACCGAGAAGAAAGTCAAAACTTACCTTTCCCGCCACAGTGATACGGCAGAGGTGCATGTTTTGTCTCTACTAGACTCATCAGGGTACCGACATGCACCTGTTTGTGCAAAGGATAGATCGGAAGGAAGTATGCAACACTGAACGCGGCTTCGCCAACCTCCCGCCGATAGCGTATATATGTTTATGAGACTTTCACGGATTCCTCCGTTGGCGAAGCCGCGTTCAGTGTTGCATACTTCCTTCCGATCTGTCCTTTGCACAAACAGGTGCATGTCGGTACCCTGATGAGTCTAGTAGAGACAAAACATGCACCTCTGCCGTATCACTGTGGCGGGAAAGGTAAGTTTTGACTTTCTTCTCGGTATGGTGGTACAGGTAGGCCATCATCACGATGGTGGTATAATAGGATGAACTGTGTTCAGTAGCAATTCATTCAAGCTGTGCAACCTCTAACACGCATAGGATGTGGCGGAACGAAGTCTGCAATTATTGTTCGCATTTTACTTCATATATATATATATATATATATATATATATATATATATATATATATATTTTTTTTTTTTTTTTTTTTGAGGGATTTTTAAGGTTAGGTTTTGGAAAATATCATATGTCAATTAGAAATGAGCGTTCTTGAATTCAATAAAATTTCATTGAAAATCCATTTATGACGTTACATCTACCTATTTTAAAGCTATCCAGAAGAAAGTAGAGAAAGAACTAAACGACCTCCTTAGCTAGATCAATATTTAGTATATTCTTAAGGAGAGAGAAGTTACAAATAGTGATTGCGGCCATCAGTGGAAAAATGTGCAATATTAAAAACAAATACTAAATACATTTAACAGCTAATACTCCTAAACTAGTGAAAAATTCTTAATTGTTGTTTATATCGAACATTATTGCTAATATTTTTTCTTCTTAATTATATAAAAGCTTTAAACTGACAAGTAACATTAAAATAATATGGAATGTATTGAAGTAAGCCTTCACGTTAGTTGTGTACTCTTCATATTATTTACCAGTAGATTTGTTTGAGAAAGTCTGTATAGTTTCATTGAGAAGAGGTATTAGGAGAGGTAAGAAAAATTACAAAGAGAATCTACTAATCTGATGTTCTGCTGAAAGCTCAACACAATTCAAAGTCGCGAGAATTATATGAATAAAACGTTCTTGAGTCCCACTGAAGAAAACAAGAATTTTTCAATAAGTTTCAGGTCAACTCTACTTCACCGCTCCTCAGTGAGCAGAAAATTAGTATTTTGACTCAAAAGTCCGCTACCAAGTCATATCTTTATATTTGAAACAACTAATTTTCTTCCCAATGTGCGTACACCTAATGTCCTTGCAAGAACTACATGTACATTCGACAATATATTAAACTCTTAGGATTGTATTGTTTTAAAAAAAGAAAGAAATATTTCGCTACCAAAGTTGAACTTGTACTAAAAATAATACTCATTTGAAGACACAAAGGGCTTTCTTTTACCCATTTCTCTTTGTTTTAAGGGTTCCTTTTTGTTCACTAATTTATCCTTTTGCTTTCCACTTTCTAAACAAAAGCCTGCGAAGTGTTATATCAGATATTTGTTTTTAAAGAGATTTTTTAGCGTTCTTTTTTGTAAGTCTTAAAAAGTTACCAATATTAAGATAAGCCTGAATTGCTGCTTTATAAGTGGTTAGATGAACAACTTTTTCAGTTTCTTAAAGAATATTAAAATAAACATAGTTAATTAATATTGTCATTGTGGCAAAAGATCGTTCTTCTGCAAAGTTTAAACTTTTTCAATTAACTTTAAAGAATTCCTTTTATTGAAATAACGATTTCAAGGAGAACAACGTTACTGTTTTAAAAGAAACAACTTTGAATTTTGATGCAAGTTAGATAAAGCAGCCCAAGAAAAGGCATTTTCTTTTTACCACTTATTGTGTGTGTGTCTCTTTTCTAGTTTGTAGCGCTTCATTGTTAAAAATGCATAATAATGAACACAAATATGCCTCTATACATTGCAGTCTTTAACGAATATTTAAAAAATCTTAAATTTGTATCAAGAAAATATAAAAAATGTTATATTTGGATAAACAATTATTTAAACAAATAAACCGACATCGAAAAATTGTATTGCAGATTTACTTATTTGCTTTAAATATTTGAAGTCGGCGCACAGTGAGCAAAAAAAGCGCTTTCATAATTCGAAAATCCGCTTTCAAGCTAAATTTTTAGCCATTTAGATTAATCTTTACTTCAATTCCACTAGCATCCTGATTGCGAATTGAACAACAAAAATTTCGAGTTATAGAATGTATCAGTTATTTTTATTTAATACAAACATTTTTATATAATATTTATACATAAGTTCAAAACGATAAAAAAAAGATATTTTAGGGATAATAGGATTTTTTTACAAAAATAGACATGAAAGGTCATTTATAGTAAGTCTTTTTCGCAAGTGTTGACTTTTGTTTATATTCCTAATCGCTTTCTCTCGCAAGAAACCAACAATAATCACCCATCATTGCTAGATCCCATCTGCCTTGGTAGCGTTGCTCCATGGTTAATATGTCTTGGTGAAACCTTTCTCCTGGTTCGTCACTAACCGCACCCAAATTTTCTTGGAAAAAATTTAAATGGGAGTGTAAGAAGTGTATTTTAAGAGAGATGTGACTGCCCATTTTGCAGTAGCTTTCAAGTAGTTCTTCTACAGGTTTTTCGTAGTTTTCTATTTTTTTTGGTTCCTAAAAACTCCAAAATAATTGTTTTAAAAGAACTCCATGCAGCAAAGTCAACATTATGTAATTTTTGATCAAACTGTTTATTCCTTAGTATTTTTCTAATTTGTGGTTCAACAAATATTCCTTCTTAAGCTCAGCATTATTTAGATTAGGAAAAATATGTTTAAGGTATTAAAACGCACCTCCTTCTTAATCTAATGCTTTAACCAAAATTTTTAATCAATCCTAGTTTAATGTGTAATGGAATAACAGTACTTTTTGGGATTAACAAGAGGTATATTCTTTACGTTAAGTTGACCTGGAATATATTGATTTCTCGGAACCCATTCTTTTACTTGGTAATGGCTGTGTGTTTCTCTACTGTCCCAACGACAAAGGAAATAGCAATACTTCGTAAATCCATCTTGAAGGCCTAGTAATATTCCTATGACTTTTAGGTCATCACATATTTGCCACTTATACGTATTATAGCGTATTGCATTTAGAATAAGTGATATACTTTCGTATCTTTTCAACTGCATGTGCAAGAGGAAGAGAGGATCTTGGGACCAGAACTGATTTTAAACTTATTTTAGAAGAATTTTTAAATAAGCGCCATTCGTTCGGGTTATGTGCAAATCCTAATTTTTTCAATAACACTATTTGGATTAACACAAACACATTTTACCCTGCAGAGTAAAAAACGAGGATAGCTCCTGGTCACAGTTCCTAAATATTGCAACTTTATTTCCAGAGGCTCGTAAATTCCATTGTTGTAATCTAGACTCTAATATTTCAACATCCTCTTTGAATGTGTGGTGATCCTGAACTAGATCATTTAATTCAGGTTGTTCGACTAAATGGGGTGCTTTTCCTTCAGTTTCGAGAAAATAAGAATCGACCTTTTCTGACACATTTTCGGGCTCTGCCTTATCATCAGACATTTCTAAATCTTCCCCCCATCTTTCCGGGGGCGCTAGAACTGGTAAACCTTCTCCATAAAGAACAGGTTTCATTGCTAAGGAAATATCATGATATTTAATATTATGTTTGCTCTTTCTTGAAAAACCAAACACTTTTGTCATGCAAAAGTCGTTAAAATGATATGTTGGTTCTCGACAAATCATTGGAACTCCAAAAGCCATAGAAAAGCGTTTTCCATTTAATCAGTTACTTAGATTTGCTGCAAAGTTTGGCAACATATGTGAGGAGCCCAGTCCCGATTTTGATTGCAAAAAAGACATCCAAAATACTTATGATAAGCTACTTTGATTGTTTTGTTAATTGTCCTTTTCTGCGATTTAGAAGTAAACTGACCACATATGTAGCAACAACTATCCGCGGGGTTAACACTGCCGTAGTTTCGCGTACGTTGGCTCAGATATGTAATACTACGTTTACAAGCGTCAATTAACTTGATCCAATACAAAGGTAACACTAATA
Source organism: Diaprepes abbreviatus (assembly GCA_034092305.1). Lineage (NCBI taxonomy): Eukaryota > Metazoa > Arthropoda > Insecta > Coleoptera > Curculionidae > Diaprepes > Diaprepes abbreviatus. The sequence goes on along the minus strand of JASJET010000210.1, from coordinate 6,535,066 downwards.
AAAGGCTCTTACTATTGCCTTGTTCGCACACTTCGCCTCTCTGTCTAATACTGACCACTATTCGTGCTAAACCAGAACTGATTATACAACTGCCGGTCAGCTGCTCTAATAGCCATTCAGTACTTCTGGTATTTTCTAGAAACATCTGGTATCGGAAGTTCGAAAAGCGACAGCGTACCTCAGATGTATAGTGGCCATCTGTAAATAGATTCGGCTACAAGGTAGAGTGAAATTTGGAATTATATGGGTTTAAATGGCTACTTCCGTTATTTTAAGCCCTAAGGGGTTGAGACTTCGTAGTTGACTTGTTATCCCTAGACACCCTCACGTGTTGTTGCCAGATTGTAACCAAAGGCTGCTTTTACATTACAGGCGCAAATTGTCGGTAAAGCAGTGATTTGTGAGCGACACTGTTGTTATGGAAACAGTCAAATATAACATCCAAAATTATTTTAAGTAAAATATAGTAGTTTAGAGTCGTTAGATTTTGACATGCTTTTGTCGAGATTTATATATATATATATATATATATATATATATATATATATATATATATATATATATATATATATATATATATATATAAATTAAAGGAATCGTTTTTTATCGTCCGTGTGATTTTCAAATAAAAATAAGAAATTCTCGGCTATGCGGACAAGGACCGTTGAAAAATATTACTCTCATGCTAAAAAGTGCTGAGAACTCTAAAGAATATGGAAAAACTACGGGTCCGAAAAATGACGACAGCGCTGTTTCCTCCTAGTGTGGGACACATCAGGCCATTTTATTCGGGACAAACCATCATCTCGCATCTGTGTCCACTAAACAGATTACGAGATTGAAAAATAGTAAATAAGACACGGTGGCGATATCGCGATGGCTCACTCAGTAACATAAGAATAACACAAATAATGTGGTGGCGCGAGGGTAAATTAAAAAAGAAATATATCAAAATTCGACACACTCTAGAGATAGAGGTCGCATTATCCGTCATCGGCAACCAAACCAACTATGAATTCCATAGTTCAAGTAACATATATATATATATATATATTCTACGAATAGCTCCTTCAACATGTATTTTTACTCTTGCTATAATTTGTGTTTCATACACTTTAAATTCTGTAAACCGAGTAATAAATAAAAATAGTGGAATATCTAAGGACACTTGCAGGAAGTAGATCCTTGATCGAGAATCCTTTATCAGCTGGTATAAGATCACTAGGAAATTGTTTGTTTCAAAATTTTTCAATGTTCTAAAACTTTTTGGTCTGGCGTTGATGCTGGATATGCCTTCCTCGCAAAATAATGATATCATTTGAAATTACATCTTCCAAGTATTTCTGTGTTTACTGTAAGTCAACTTTGGACATTATTGGAATCGCTGAGTAAATTTCTGTGCAATGTATAAATAGAAATATAATCGTAAGTCTTCAAGGTTGAAAAGGTCTTCAATCATATTGGCAGCTTTTGCACAAAGCTACTCTTAAGATTCGATATGAATATAAAATACCTTTGAAGAAGCTCACTATGTTAGAGCGAAACGTCAGAAAAATTGTTGTTTTTTGATTTTCAAATGGAAAAACCTATACCCAAGGAAGAATTACAGAATATATATATATATATATATATATATATATATATATATATATATATATATATATATATATATATATACTAATATTATATTGATCTGACTGTACTCAGGCATATATTAGTTGTCCCATACAACAAGAAGGGGGACCATAAAATAGGAATATGAACTGATGAATGAGAGGACAATCTAAGATTAGTCAGTCAAAGTCTCTTTCATAGTGGGGAGCTAACTCCAATTGGACATGAGAAGGAACAAGTACTCAAACCCAAAAGATGACATAAAAAAGCCTAAAATAATTTAGAAAACGATATAAGAGAAATGCGTTAGCTTTTAAATAAAAAAAAACTCACCTCTAAGAGGGTGTTGACTTCTTCCCAATGACAATTCTTAAAAAGGATTTCTGGCAACTTTGAAGCCGAAACCAAAATGAAATGGAAAAATCTCGAATGTCATTTTACTCTCCCCTCGCGAATTATGGTATTACTTCACTCACAGAAAGGGGGTGCATTCACAATAAGGTAGCACTTGAAGAAAGACCACCAACCAGTGACACCATACAATGTATGAAATGACATCTCACTACTTGTAAAACATGTTAAAAGCTATTTTTAAATTCTGTTCAAAATGTACTAATAATATAACAAGACTCAAAAATAATAGGGAATAAAAACTTCATTTATTTCCAAAGAGAACTGTTTATTTGAAAAATGCCATCAAAGAACGAATTTCTTGAGCTAACTGTGCTCGTGATATAATGGTTAGAGGTAGGCGTATACAAGTTAAAGAGCTAGATTAAACAAAAATCAACAACTTATATATGAAAACATATATGTACAATTAATATTGTTAGTACAAACAATGCTTAGTCAAAATTTACGACTTCTCTGTTGTTAATTTTATAATAATTTTAACATAGGCCTAAAAAGATCAAATATGTTAATACCAAAAAGAAGCTTTCCAGTTCCTTTAAAAAGTCAACAAAAAAGCTTAAATGGCTACAAATTTAAAATCAATAAACAAATAAAATATTTAATAAAACAAGGAGGCGTTTGCACTGATAGTGTTAATTAGGTCACCAATATCTTAGATCACATTTTTTTAACTCAGCGACAGTCATCAATATACTTTTTATAACTATAGATATATAAAAGGATAGACTGGTTCCAGTAGACAGAAAGTGGCAAATAATTATATGTATCTTTCCTTATCTAAGATATTTACTATTAAATCCACTATCACTAAAAAGTCCAATGGGTTGATGTATCGTTAATTAATTCTACTCACTCACTGTTTTCAGGAAAAGAAGCTTCCTAGTAAGACTCGCGTTAGGTTCACTCGTATGCTATTTTGCATATCTCATTCCAGGGGCTTCCCTCCAGTATTCAACGAAATTGTTTTTCAGCAACAGTTTCAGTTCTTTCTTATCAACAGTAATTGGAGAGGTATAATGGGTTGAGGGCCATATGGCTAGCCGCGAACCTTATCTTTGTTAAACGGTTCGCTTCTTCGTTTCCGTGTATGTCCGAGTAACCCGAGACCCACAGTAGTCTATTTGCGTAGCCGAGTTAAACCTTAAAAATCCTATATATATATATATATATATATATATATATATATATATATATATATATATATATTCTTTTATTACTAAGCTGACAAAAATGAAAAATTTTGTTTATTTTAGGCAAGCAAAAAATGGGTTGAGGGCCATATGGCTAGCTGCGAACCCTATCTTTGTTAAACGGTTCACTTCTTCGTTTCTGTGTATGTCCGAGTAACCCGAGACCCACAGTAGTCTATTTGCGTAGCCGAGTTAAACCTTAAAAATCCTATATATATATATATATATATATATATATATATATATATATATATATATATATATTCTTTTATTACTAAGCTGACAAAAATGAAAAATTTTGTTTATTTTAGGCAAGCAAAAATTCCTCTTACCGATTTTAATAATATTTTATCTCAAGAATTTTATCCTTATAATCCAACAGAGACGTTTATTTGTTGACATAAATTATAATAATATTATAAGCAAAATAAAATTGGCCATATAGGAGATCTAATTTCCATGGCACCTAGATCGGGTCTATGGTTTAAATCTTCTTAGTGAATCTGGCTTTGTATGTTTATCCTCCAGTTCCGTTGCAGCGTCTCCTTTTTTACAGGGTACGGCAACGGATGCGTACGGCGGCTCAATATGTCGGAGGCTAGATCCGTATCTCTTTTAAAGATAGTTGTGCTCTGCTTTGATTACTCAATAGGCGCCACTTGTTTTACATTATCTGTGTTTCTTACCTAGTGATTAAACAGGAAAACACATAGATATCAGGAATGATTTTAATTTATTGACTGCTGGTGTATAGCTCCATAATGAAACGACTTAATTAAAACAAAATAACAATTCCATTTTATTCCAAAAAAAATTATTATGCATATAAATCAGAATGGTATCTGCAATTTTTTTTATATACTCTTTCTTGATAACTATTGGTGTTATGTCGTTTTAAAAGGTTATATAAAATTCGGCCGCAAACGTTCTAGAACCTTCAATTGCCAAGAAAGTAATTTTCATAAAGAAAGTTATCAAAAAAGTTCCTACATATTATGATGTCAAATGAAAATATATTTATATTGTTTTATTTGCATGAAAAAAAATTGATGTAGAGTTCCAATTCTCCTACCTGGTCTATGCTATGGTACCTCTCACTTCTATTTATTTGATCCGGGGGAACCATCAGAAAGCCTTAACAGCCGGGAAAATCAAAATGGAAATCACAGTAAAAGGAATGAGATAAAGCCAAAAATGAAAAAGACTAGCTTCAGATAGCCCTCGTTGCTTAGTGGACTTTAACAAAAAAACACTTGACCGTCTGCCCTTTCAAAGCTAATGGCAGGATTGGTCTACTGCCTTCGACGGTTCAAGTCAAGGGAACGAAAATGAAAATTCTCTCGCAACCAGACGTGACAAATCTTAGGGATATTTGTTGTTACTTTTGCCAACCTTATTCTCAACCTGGAGCACCCTAACCTAGTTCCGAACTTACACTGATTACCAGGTAATACATCAAATATTGGCAAGACATGGAAAATTATCAAAAAGAAAATTATGATCAAATAGTCCAAAGTTACTAATCATGATTAAAACGAAGTTCAAAAAAATTGCTACTAATTCCATACTGTATACTCAACCTTAAATGATCGGTCTCGACATGCCGTGCTCGTGTCAACGAATCGGGTATACATCCACAACAAATGCTAACTGAACTATATTACCGACTATAATCTTATATTTTTAATACTGGAATAATAATAAATGGAATGTAAATAAATGAGAATTTATTAAAAATAAAATATTTTACTACTTTTAAATTCAAACCAAATAATGTGATATATAAACTACAGCAATTTACAAACTGTGTTAAGAAGAAAGAGTGATAAGTTACAAGACCAAAAGAGTTGTGAACCAAAAAAAAAAACAAATTCCATGTTTACTATTTTAAATTACAGGATAAATAATTAAATTTAATCAGGTAAAAATATACAAATTATGTCATATTACTAAAAACATGTAGCATTGATGCAAACTGGTAAATTTAAATGCTACACCGTTGTTAAAATTTCTCTATACGATTTTTAATTTAAATGGTTTATTAAAAAATAAGAACCCATTATTCTATGATCCATTACGCCTCACCAAATATTTACTTTTTTAAAGACCTCGTGATAACTTTGTAACGAAGTTACTATATTTTTGGGCAAGTGTATGTTCGCCGGGATTTAATTCATTTATTTTACATCCGAAAAATCTGATTCTTGCGAGACAAGATTGCTTAAAGTTTTAATATTACCGGAATAAAATTAGATTCACCGCGCTATGCCGGGAAATATAATTTTCCGAGATTTTCAGAGCGTCCGACCATAGTAATCGCGCGCCGCATACAGCAGTATCGTATGCGCGATCACCGCACACCGTCACACGTCAGCGTAGTGGGAGCTCGAGCCGTCTATTTAAGTCCAAGCAGACCATTATTTCGCGGAGAACTACACGTTCTCCACCCGGGTCAACAGTCCAAACGGACTGGACTGGGTCGCCTGCTGGGCCGCGCCTTCCTGGTCTAGTAATGTAGGTGAGGCTAGGCTGGTGTGTATATGGTGTTTACCATACACTCCCTTCCTTACATCCTACCCCTCTAATGGCCAGCATTGCCGAGGACCCTTATAAGAACGGGCAATGTTGTGTCATCCTATCGTCACTGTCGAGGACCCTTATAAGAACGGGCAGTGACGGTTCCTTTCCTAATTTCCTACCGCTATTGGTCGACATTGTCGAGGACCCTTATAAGAACGGGCAATGCCGCTCCATCCTGCTGACGCTGTCGAGGACCCTTATAAGAACGGGCAGCGTCAATTCCTTTCTTTCCTTCCTACCGTCACCGATACACACACGCACTGATGTCGTAAGTTTGTTATTGTTTCCGTAATGACCAGGAATGTGTTTACCGCCAGGTGCCCTCCGACGTCCGTTGACAAGGGCGCTAAACAACTGCCGCCCTGACGCTTATCGCCGCCGCCGCGTGTAAAGACCGTCGCCGTGTAGAGACGCCGCCTATCGCCGAACGATGCCGTGTTATTGTTACATACCGCGTACACCGCCGTCGGTCGAATTTTAATACGAAGCGCCGTGAACCGTGAACGCGGATTTTAGATACGAGGCGCGATAATTTGCGAATAGCGTCGCAACCGTATGGTACGAGGTACGTAAATAGCGTCGTGAATGATACCGCCGGGTTACCGTCTTCAGCGCAACCGAACAGTATGAGCTACCGTGAACAGCTCTCAAAACATACGCTTGCCCTCCAGACCGTTTATTTGTTTACATTATTGTCTATCTTAGATTATAAGTTAGTTTTAGGCCATGTATTTGTATAAAAGAATGGAATACAGGATACAGGATGTTTTATAACCGTTTGTTTTATTACCTAGTCCCATTTTTACCATTACATGTAACACTTGGCAGCCGGCAGCCAGCACTAATACATGCAATTGACCCCTGGCTTGCCGTTTCTCCACTGTAACAAGCTGCCCGGTGCATAAAGTGGGCCCTCGACCACATTAAATCCCGAGGGTGGCGCCCGAGAACCGACCATCGAGTGGATGTTTTGACCTTCAGGCAGTCAAACCGTTGATCAGTTGAGAGAGCAGGGATATCCCGAATTTACGTAGATGCCGCTGACCCGATACCCCTGCGCTGAGCATTTGACCGATGACTGTCCACTGACCGATGTTCCCCTGCCGTGAACGAAGAAGAGCCGAAGAGCATGACCTTGCTCCTTGCTCCCACCTCCGACGTAAAAACGCGTCACAACTTCAAAGCCAAAATGAAATCGAAAAATCTCGAATGCCATTTTACAACTCTTCCCAAATTATGACATTTACCACTTCACTCACAGAAAGAGAGTGAATCCACAATAAGGTAGCACTCACACTTTGGCGAAGGAACGGACTTGAAGAAAGACGACCAACGGCCAGAGGCACAATCGGGTGTATTTTCCCGAACTCTAAGCTCTTGGGGAGGGGGGGGGGAGGCGATTACCCCCACGTCCCCCCCCTGGATCCGCGTCTGATGAGATGACATGTCACAACTTATAAAAGAAATGCTACAAGCTTTTTTCTAATTCGGTTTAAAATCTACTAATAATATAACAAGACTATAATAGGGAATATAAACGTCATTTATTTCCAAAGAGAACTGTTTATTTGAAAAATGCCATCAAAGAACGAAATTCTCGAGCTAACAGTGCTCGGGATACAATGGCTAGAGGTAGGCGTATACAAGTTAAAGAGCTAGACTAAACAAAAATCGACAACATACATATGAAAGCATATATGTATAATTAACATTGTTAGTACAAACAATGCTTAGTCGAAATTTATGGCTTTTCTGTTGTTAATTTTATAATTATTTTCACGTATTTCTAAGAAGGTCAAATATTTTAATACTAAAAATAAATTTCCAACAAAACCAACGCAAAAAATTTCTTTAGATATTTTTTAAATTTTTAATTGCTTTCAGTCTGGGCCGTTTTTTCTTATTTAAAAAAATTTAATTACTCAGATGTTTTATAGAATTTTACGCTGTTTATATTGATATTTCCAAGCTTTCCTGGAATTAAGTTCCTTTAAAAAGTCAGCAAAAAAGCTTAAATGGCTACAAATTTAGAACAACAATAAACAAAAAAATTATTTAATAAAATAAGGATGCGTTTGCTGTGATAGTATTATTTAGGTTACCAATATCTTATACTACATTTTTTTAACTCGGCGGAACTATAGACGTATAAAAGGATAGACTGCGGATCCATTAGAGAGAAAGTAGCAAATGATTATATTTCTCTTTTCTTATCTAAGATATTTATTATCAAATCCACTTGGAGGTGCTATATGTTGCTATTTGCTCCACCGATTAGAGTGAGGCAGACTGTTCTCCTTATTATCCTTTCTCTCTCGTATTTAGAATCTCATTTTCCCTACGGGACCCGCGGTCTATATTTTGTTGAAAAAATATGATTCTTTAAAACTGATCTAAATCGACATTAGAGAGTTTAAATTGACAAGTGCCACAATAAGTCAAGCAAGTTTTAAACCTTGAACGAATGAATAAAAGATGGTAACGATATTCGGACCTTGACGCCCAGGTCTCGTTGGGCTCATTAGATCCCCCGAGGCCAATTGCTTTTACGAATCTAAGCAGCTTCGTTACCTAACCTTGTTTAACTGCTTTGGGTGAAATTATTGTATTCCCGAAATGTCTCTGCCTCAGTCTGTTGCACTATCGGAGAACATGGTCGACGGTTTCATCTTCCTCTAGGCACATCACAATGTTTCATCTTCCTCTAGGCATCATCACAATGGATTATCTGCTACGCCAATCCTATAATGATAGCATCGACGGTAACAATGTCTCGTCAGTAATTCCACCACACAGTTCTTTTCTCTTCATGAAAACAAGCTCTCTAGTAAGACTCGGGTTAGGTTCACTTATATGTTCCTTTGCATATCTCATTCCAGGGGCTTCCCTTCAACATTCAATGAATTTGATTTTCAGTAACAGTTTCAGTTCTTTCTTATCAACAGTAATTGGAAGAGGTATAATGAATTGAGGGTCATACGGCTTAACCATTGAGCCCATCTTTGTAAAACGGTTCGCTTCCTTGTTCCCGTGTATGTCCGAGTGACTCGGGACCCACAGGAGTCTAATTACGTAGCTGTATATATTTTTTATTACCAAACCGACAAAAATGGAAAATTTTGTTTATTTTAGGCAGGTAAATATTTCTCTTACCGATTTCAAGAATGCTTTTTCTCAAGGTTTTTATTCTTATACTCTAATAGAGATGTTTATCTATTGACATAAGTGACATCAATTATATAATAATATCATAAGCAAAATAAAACTGGCTATCTAAAAGACCTAAATTCTGGCTTTTGTGGATTTCCATAAGGCCTTTGATATGGTAGAGCTTGACAAAATTATGGAAGCATTACAAGCATGCCGCATTGACCATCGATATACAAATTAATTAACAATATATACAGAAATGCAACGATGTCGGTGAAACTACACAGAAACACGGATCATATCCCAATTGGCAGAGGAGTCCGACAGGGTAATACCTTATTGCCTAAACTGTTTACTGCAGTACTAGAATACGCCTGTAAAAAACTTAACTGGGAAAAAAGAAGCCTCAATGTAGACGACCAAAGATTAACAAATTTGAGGTTCGCGGATGACATAGTTTTGTTTTCCGACAACCTCAAGGAGATATGGACAATACTGCATGAACTTCAGCAAGTATGCGCGAATGTGGGTCTTAAAATAAACATATCAAAAACAAAATTTATGATCAATCTGGTACCTAGTGGAAATATCAATATTGAAGACAACGAAGTGGTGCTTGTGGAAAAATACGTATACCTTAGACACGAAATAAAGATCACAAGAGATAATCAAACATGCGAGCTACGGAGAAGAGTAAATCTCGCATGGGCAGCCTATGGAAAACTTAAAGACATCTTAAAAAGCGATATACCAATTTCTTTAAAACGTAAAGCATTTGACCAATGTGTGTTACCGGTTCTGACCTACGGTGCCGATCTCAAGAGAATTGCAGCAAATTGGATGCAAATGGCTCAAGATAGAGCACAATGGACAAGAATGAGGGTGGCCTATGTCCAGCAGTGGACGCAAAATTCTATGGCAACTGGATAAGGTCTAAAGTTGAAACCTTTTTAGTGAATCTGGCTGTGTATGTTCATTCGTCCTCCAGTTCAGTCATAACATGATGTTAAAATTTCTATATACGAATTTTAATTTTGAATTGTTTATTAAAAAATAGGCATCCGTTATTCTATAATACATTACACCTCACTAAATATTAACTTTTTTAAAGTTTTGGCTATGAGTGGCAATTGTAAAATCCGGAGTTTCCTGTGTTCAGTATTTTTGTGAAGCAATTATCCCAGTAGTTGTAAAAGTTGCCTGGTCGGAAAACAAAATGTTTTTATAAAATAATCTATTAATTAAAATTTTTTCATCCATTATATACAAAATTCCAGGCATCAAGCATCATCTTCATCTTGCAGTTTGTTAATAAATTTTGGTTTAAATGCCCAAAATTTGTTTGCTACTAAAATATTATAAATATTAGACTTGCTAACTATACCGAAGGTGTCTGCTCGTTTCCTTAAAGATACTATAGGATTTTGTTATATTGAGTCAAGAACTACCATTTCTTTAAAGAAATGATCCACATTAAAAGAACACCCTATAAAATTTTAGGACGGACATAAATGACCTGAGTAATGTTTATACCAGCTTAATAAGACAATAAAACTGCTGGTCCAGAAACTTTCTAACTCTTTATTAGCATACTTTTAGACAACCAACAAAACAGATGTACAAAAAATGTAATAAAAATAATATCATATTTTTATATATAAAAAATAAATGTAATTTAATTATGTAAACCACTAACCAACATTGGGTAAGAAATTAATTTTTCAATGTATATAATAACAAGTAACGAATTTTTTTTCATATTTACTGTTTAATTCTCTGAAGATAATTTAGATAAAATAAACTGAAACGTAAGAGCAAAAACATGTTGATTTCTTATAAAGTAATAGTATGAATAAAATGTGGTCCGACTTGCATTGTCTTTATTTTTATTTTTACGACGTTTCGATTAGGTTATATTTCTAATCGTTATCAAGTATAAACTGAATGTTTTGTCTTAAGACTACGAGCTTATATGAGGACTGTATCCATTGAAGCGCAACGTTTCGCTTCACTGTACACACCTCAATGATTTGATGTTACAAAATAGTGGTTGTCAAAGATTAGGTATCTCAACACTCGGTTTACTGAAGATTCCATTCTTGTTTTTAATGTATGCTGCTTCTATAAATTCTCTTTTTTTCATATTGGGTTCCATATATATTGCCACACCCTCAGACCATTTTATATGGTGTTGTTTATCCCAGGCGTATTCTACAATACCTGATCTCGACGTTTCCCCTTTTTGTGTATGAGTTTTATGTTCCTTAATTCTAACTTCTAGCTGTCGTTTGGTTTCTTCAATATACATTTCACCACACTCACATATAACTTTGTAAACACATTCTTCCTTATCGGTAGTTTTAGGTTTTGTTTTTGTTAAATGAGCTCTAAGGGTATTTTCTGATTTAAAGGCTGTTTTTTATTATAACTATTGGCAATTCGTCTTATTTTCTCCGACGTTCCCTTAATGTACGGAATTGTGAAGAAGGAATGTGTTTCTTGCTGTCCAGTGTTCGTTGTTCTAAAATTATTTATAACATCGTCAATTAGTTTTAAAGGATAACTATTCTGTTATAAATCGGATTTAATATTTGCTACCTCTTTTTCCAATGATTCGGCGTTATCGCATATATATATAGCGCGATTATAGAGGATAATTCCTCGTTTTGCTACAACAGAATGATTAGAACTATGATTAAGATATTGTCCAGTATGTGTTGGCTTTCTGTATACTAACGTTTTAATAGTTTCGTTTGAACAGTTCACCATAACATCTAGGAAGGGCAATTGATCATTTACCTCTTTTTCCATGGTAAACTTAATTATAGGTTAAATGATATTCAGATGTTTCAGGAAATCATTAAGTTCTTGATCATTGCCCTTCCATACGATGAAAGTATCATCGACATATCTCAATCAGACTTTCGGTTTTACTGTTGCCGTTTCTATGGCATGAGTTTCGAACCATTCCATATATATATATATATATATATATATATATATATATATATATATATATATATATATAGCGAAGAACCCATCGGAAGCCCGTCGTCTTGAGCGTAGAACTTATCTTTTACTTGAAAGTAAGCACTACGTAGGCAACACTCCAAAAGGCCCATCACCCCGTCAAGTGGTAACGTGGTTCGATCTGATAAAGTAGTATCATTTGAAAGTCTAGTTTTGATTATGTCTAGTGATTCCCCTAATGGTACATTAGTATACAGACTTTCCACTTGTAGCAAAACGAGGAATTATCCTCTATAATCGCGCTATATCTATATGCAATAATGCCGAATCATTAGAAAAGGAGGTAGCAAATATTAAATCCGATTTACAACAGAATGGTTATCCTTTAAAACCAATTGACGATGTTATAAATAATTTTAGAACAACGAACACTGGACAGCAAGAAAAACGTTCCTTCTTCACAATTCCGTACTTTAAGGGAACGTCGGAGAAAATAAGATGAATTGCCAGTAGTTATAATATAAAAACAGCCTTTAAATCAGGAAATACCCTTAGAGCTCAGTTAACAAAAACAAAACCTAAAACTACCGATAAGAAAGAATGTGTTTACAAAGTTCCATGTGAGTGTGGTGAAATGTATATTGGAGAAACCAAACGACCGCTAGAAGTTAGAATTAAGGAATACAAAACTCATACACAAAAAGGGGAAACGTCGACATCAGGTATTGCAGAACACTCCTGGGATAAACAATACCATATAAAATGGTCTGAAGCTGCGGCAATATATATGGAACCCAATATGAAAAAGAGAAAATTTATAGAAGCAGCATACATTAAAAACAATATTGGAATCTTCAGTAAACCGAGTGTTCAGATACCTGATCTTTGGCAACCACTACTCTGTAACATCAAATCATTGAGGTGTGCACAGTGAAGCGAAACGTTGCGCTTCAATGGACACAGTCCCTATATAAGCCCGTAGTCTTAAGATAAAACATTCAGTTTATACTTGATAACGATTAGAGATATAACCTAGTCGAAACGTCGTAAAAATAAAAATAAAGATAATATAAGTCTGGCCACATTTTAGTCATTCTTCAGCATTGTCTAGAACTTTCGAACAAAAGGTAATAATATGACGAAACAAAGAAAAGAAAAACATCTAATTAATAACTGCATGGTTAACGAAAAGAAACAAATCATAGACATAATACGAGTATAAAGACCGTAGATCCTATAGGAAAGCAGTGGGTTTCGCGTAGAAAGATACAGAGCTTTTCCGATGAGTATTACCTCTCTTTCTATTCTATGGACCAGAAAGAGAGATAAACTTAAGGTTTTACCGAAAGTTGATGCCTTCTTGCTTATTTTAAATGGAAGACTCTATATGTATTTCGTTGCAGGCCTAAACATAATTATCAATTTCCTAATATGAAAGCCTTTATTATTTAATTGGGTGTCAAATTTGTCATGACTCTATTAGCTTTTAATCTACAGGGTAATTTTAAAAATTTTGGTTTTTTAGGCCCATCTCATATTTTTATTGAGTTAATTTATCAAAAAGGTAAAAACTGATTTTATGGAGGTTTTTACGTGGAGTTCAGTGGCGCAGTCAGTTTTTTTTAAGTTTAATTTTTGAGATATTAACCAATCAATGATTTTTTAAATAGAACACCCTATATATTATTTTAAACATTGATTAAGCATAATTTAAGCTTTCCAAAAATATATAATATGTTTATTTTATTTTGAAAAACAAGGTCAGAATTTGATATTTTCAATTATTTACTTTATTTGTAACAGTAGGCCATGACCAATTCATAAGAAACAAATGTAAAATTTTGACAATAATAATTATACCAACGATTAGACATTTCAAAAGTTAATTTTAATGTTTTTCTATGTTTTAAATTGTATACACTTAATTATTAATACATTTAATTGGCTCAAGAAGTTCTGTTATAGATTCATGTCGTGTCATATATACTTGATTTTGTATAAAAACCCACAAAAAGAAATCCAAAACGGAAAGATCGAGAGATCGTGGCGGCCATTTCACTAGTCGATTGGTACCTATCTGTCTTTGAGGAAAGTTATTGTCTAGAAATGGCCTTAACAGACCAGAGTGCGACTCAGTGCACCGTCTTTTTGAAAATAAATGGAATTGAAAAAGGCCAATGGAACATTTTTAAGCAATTCTGGAATAATTTCCTCAAGGATTTCTAGGTATCTACGTGCTGTAAGACTCCGTTTATAGATCCTGTAGGCTATGCGTCAGACCAAAGTAAAACACGAAGCACCAACCCCGAAGCGCCCTTGTTGTGCCCTTTCGAAAATTAAATGGCATACCAATGCCTCGTGTTGTGCTATTAAAAATTCATGCACTTGAAAAATAACATTTGTAAAACTAGACGACAAATTTGCTAAAAGATTCGTTGGTGCGGATTTGTTCTAAATACCGTTGACAAAATGCTACTCGGCGCTCATCATCTCGGGCGTGTAAATGTTGCACTATTTTAAATTTATAATATATTTATATTTATACTTTTTCAAAATTCTTTTAGCGTCAGATTTTGCTACACCAACTTCTTCTTCTATTTTTCTATAGGGTGATCAAGTCGTTGCTGCTGCGTACAATAATACATTTGTTTCTTTTATCTCCCTGTCTTCTTTGACGTGTGTATTTTGGGACGCGGCTGAACAAAAGATCCATGTTCAACTAGATTTCTGTTTAAACGAGCAAATATGTTTGAAAAGGGTTGGTAAAGAATCTGGAATTTCAGCTGTTTGTACTGTACTTATGAGAGTGTTGTCGTTGTTATCTGGGTTCAGTTGTTGATGGAAATGTTCACGCCATGTGTTCTTGACCTCTGTACATTCCGTTATAAGCTGTCCATTGTCTGTTCTTATAAAATTTCTTGCTTCTGGTTGGTATCCTTTTTTATATTTGAGATTCCCTTATAGTAAGCTCTTATATTGCTGCTTTGTCCATTTTGCTCTATTTCTTCTATTTGTTTAGTCTGTAGATCTTTTTTCTTACGTGTCATAATCTTCCTGGTTTTTGTTCTTAGTGTCTTATACTCTTCTATGTTATTGTCATTTCAATTTTGTAACATTTTCCTTCTAGCCTTGTTTCTTTTATCGGCTGCTCTAATGCATTCATCATCAAACCATTGTTTTCTATTTCGTTTGGGTTTCCTTCCCAGGGTTTCCTCAGCTGTAGCGTTTATGCTTTCTTTAAGATGTTTCCACATTTACTCCACTTTTTTCTCATTTGGTATCGATGCTATTCGTGTGCTTAATTTGTGTACGTACTCTTCCCTTGTTCCTTCGTTTTTGAGCCTTTCTACATTCCATGTCTGTGATGGGGGATTCCGTTTATTGTTGAGTGTTGCTATTCTAGGTCTTATTTTGGCTCTTACCAAAAAATGGTCAGAGTCCACATCTGCACCCCTCAGGCTTCGCACATCTAGACAGTTGCTAGCATGTCTTGTATCGATAAGTACATGGTCGATTTCATTTCTGGTTTTACCATCATTAGATACCCATGTTTGGTCCAATATCCCCTAAAAATGTCGAAAATTGAACACTCTGTACAGGCCTATAGTTATCCAGAAAATTTTTGGTATAATAACATCAAAACAATAGCGAGCTTCTTTTTATACGAATTTATATCAAATATAATTTTCACAAGTACTTTCTAGATGGGATCTCTTTCTCAAGACATACAATTCACATATTAGTATGCATTAGTAGAGACAAAGCAGTTCATTTCTTCCTGTGTTCAAAATTAACTGAAATATGAAAAATTATTCTACCGAAGGGAAATAAAGATATTCTTGGTAAACTTTAGAAATACCTTAAAAAGCATCAGAAATTCTGATTAAAAATAAACATAAAAGTAGGTAAATAAAGTATGCAAAATTAAAAGTAAACTTAGAACTTTTAATAGGATTTCAATAAAGTTTTAGGTAATTAAATTTTGCGGATTTATATTTATGTTTGAGAAGTTCTTTGTTGATTTTTGTGGATAAGTTTCTGATAATCAACTTTTTATTGAATAATCTAAATCGGTTTCAAATGAATCGATGAACGGATAAAACTTTTCGTATGTTGACTTTTTTCTTTTTTTCGTGCTTTATAAATAAATTTTGTTATATTTAGGTAACTGTTTTAAAAGAAATATAGAGTTATTTTGTCCAGTTAAAACTCTAGATTTATTTTCGGAGAATTTTTCGGGGGTGAAGTTTGAAGTACAAAAAAAATTGTTTGTCATGTGGAGTATCATTTAAAAAAGTTAATTTTTCAGAATTTTAGGTTAGATAATTTTAGAGATATGCTGCAAAAATGAATTTCTCGCATCTGTTTAAAACTAGTGCGGCTGAAATTTCGAAAAAAATAGTGGTAAAAGAGGTGTATTCAAAATGTAGAGGAAAAGTACCGCGATTGTTGTAGATCTTATAGTTCTCGGAATTTTTAGGTTCTTCTGCATATCAACAAACAGAATTTTGTGATAAGCAAAATTGCTTCTTTCTATTCATATAACTTACTAATAAACTGCGTAGTCTAATATTATAAATTAAAAAGTAGCTACAGTTAAAGAGTTATTAGTTATAGAAAAACTATTATGGTACCAGGAATAGTTTAAATACTTATCTTTACCAAATGAAATATCAGAATTTGCTTTTTCAAGAAAATATGAGTAGCTCTAGCTTAGAATAGGTTCGCAAATTGTTACCCGTTTTTCTGTTTAAAGTCGTGCAAAAGATGTCAGGAAGCGCAGGTTTGTAAATAGGGAAATTCTAAGCATAACGGCGTCAAAAATAACAGCTGAGTTTTGGTGTTTGATTTCAAACCAACTTCTTAAAGTTCAGAAAAGTAGTTTTGCGCATATAGAACTTTTTGGTTGCTTCGGAGATGAAAGTATTAAATAATAAAGTTCTAGGTATTAAATAGGCCTTTTAAGAATCGGTTCATTCAACATGTTTTTTCGGCTTTTATAATAATTAATAATTGTTGAAAAAGACATAATTCACATATCATACCGTTGTTCAGTGGCTTTAAGAATCCATTAAAAGTGTACAACAGTTGGGCCCGATTGGTATATAGTTGATAAAATATTGTAATTGTTTATCCCAGAGATCTCATTTTTAAACATTTGCTCTGCATAAAGTTTCATAGATAGAGATATTTGAGAATCTCTACAGATTCGTGAAGACTTTGATGTAAATTTTGTCAAAAATTATGGCAAAAAAGCGTTGTAAAAAAGGGGTTCTTTGTGGTTGTAAACAAATAACATTTCTGGATAAGTATAAATACTATAGATGATTTTTTTAAACTTACATATGGTATTTCTTTGCAAATTTCAAGTCCAGGCTGGTGTCGCTTAAAGCCGAGATAAAAACCAAAAAAAAAGTTTCCATTATCTGAGTAAATAGTAAACCAGTTTTGACCTTAATGTTAATTAAGATTATCTCGGCAAATAGTATACCAATTTTGATGTTCAAAAGCTAAAATGAAACGTCTTTTATTACCTACATTTTCATCTATGACGCATCCGAGAAATTCTGCACACGAAAAACTGATTTTTAGATCTTGATAATCATGTTTAGTGAGAAATATTAAGTACCTGATCCTGGTAACTGCCATTTTAAGCAGATTTTTGATAAAGTTTGACATCCCCTGATATTGTATATGTTCGAAAGGCATGGTATATATGGAATATTACTAAAATAGTTTAACAGCTGTGCAATTAAAAATAGGGAACTATAATTTTAAAGAAATCTTGTTTCTATTAACAATATATATATATATATATATATATATATATATATATATATATATATATATATATATATAAATAAAATGACATCCAACCTAATGTAAATAGATGTTATGTGTATAAGTTTTATCCAACAATAAAGGTTGTTGCATTAGATTACTTGATAAGGAATCATGTGAAAATTTAAACCCTCACAATAGACTGACTTTCATCGATTTATGTAATTTTTATAACATTTTGAATGAATAGCTTGTTATATATGTAAATTCTCCTTTCAGACAGAGAATATGAAAAATATATATACAAACAGTGCAAATATCGCTCTGGTCTTCTCTCCATACGCGTTTCGATCACCTCATGTTCTCGTCAGTTGAGCCGCATCGGACCGAGAGGAACATTAGCAGGAAATAACTGATATAAGAAATATAAATTTCAAGGTACGTCGGTAGGATATTGCACCTGCCATCTACCGACCTCGATGTCAGACTGAAAAATATCGCCAGTCGAATGACATCTATGAATCATTGGAGTAATGTGGAATTTTTAAAAGATCAAAATTTCAGTAAGAAATAAAGAAATCTTCTGTCGTATTTAAATAGTTTGTTATATTTATAAATTCTCCTTTCAGGCAGAAAATATGAAAAATATATAGAGGACGAGAGCGATATTTGCAGGAAATAAGCTGTTTGTATATATATTTTTCATATTCTCTGCCTGAAAGGAGACTTTACATATATAACAAACTATTTAAATACGACAGAAAATTTCTTTATTTCTTACTGAAATTTTGATTTTTTAAAAATTTTGAATGAATTTGTAAATAATCCTGAGCCACTATCTCGGACAAAATTAATGATTCCGTAAAGAGAGAAGAATTAACTCTGTTTAGTGTTTTTATATGACAGAACAAATTGTGGCCTATCATCGTCCCTCACACGATGTTCTTCAGAGACTAATAAAATAAGTAAAGCTATTATTATTGATTTTTTTAATGGTGCATTAACATTGTTTAGGACTAAGATTAAAAATGTTCTAAGGTATTTCAAATTTATTGTTTATTTTTTAGTTGTCTATAGAGATCATAGATTTAGGAAATACTGGATTGCGCGTTCTCAATGCCGGCAGTTCGCGCAGTGCGGAAGAAGAAAAAGAGTGAAAGCAGTAATTCTTCTTTTTTTTATTGGCGGAGCATAGACCTACGTGACTCTAAACGAGAATACTACTCTATGTCTGAGAGATTACTACTTTCACTCTTCTTCCTCTCTCTCATACTGTGGGAATGATCGACATTGGGGACGCGCAATTTAGTATTTCCTAAATCTGTAGTTGAGATAGCTGTTAATTTATATCTATGTTACTACTTGTTCATATTATTTATTTTATTTGTGTACAAATTTTTCTCTTCTTCTTCACCTTACAGTATTACGATATTCTGTTAATTCTCCTCAGATGATGAAGACCAGCACCTTTTCACCTTTTTTGGGGTATTTCCGGTGGTTGTTTCGTGTTAGTTTTTCTGATTTGGCTTATTTGGTTATTTTTTCAAGGGCTACGTGATCTATATGATCTTTCCATTCGCGACATTTTGACTTTATCCATCTTACCAAATTCTGTATTTTATCACGTGATTTTGCATTTTAACTCCTTGTATTGTTCTGGTAATTTTAATTTACCTTGGGATTCCTTTTGTTTGTGCCATATCTGGGTGCGTTGCGGTTGCATATGTACTTACCTAGGCTTAAGGGTTCTACTTTTGGCGGTGATACGCTTATTTGTCAAAATGATATTATCAATTGTCAATCTCCGTTAATAGAATGCCGTAATCAGCATAGCATGATATTTTGATTACTCTGTTCACCATTTTGTATCCGATATAAAAAAGAATAGCTTGATAATTTGATTACTCTGTTCACCATTTTGTATCCGATATAAATTTTATATACATTTCCGATTATTTGATTCATTATTATCTTAAAGAGTACCAGACCTGTTTCCTTGTTGAATGCTGATTGTTATTGATACTGCAGCAGTTAGGCCACCATCAGTTGTTTATTACATCTTTCAGGCGGACTCGATCAAACGCTAGTTTGAGATCAACAAAAGCGTTTAGTGGTTTATTGAATTCAAATAATTTTTCTACTAGTTGTCGGAGTATTAAAATTGTATCCATAATTGATCTATTTTATTTAAAGTTTTACTCTCCTTCGCAAATAGTGTTAGTAATTTTTATACATGGCTTAAAAGGGTTATTTCTTGATAATTTACTGCTTCTTTCTTGGATTCTTTTTCATATATGGGTATAGCTATGCCAGTCTTCAATTCAGTAGGTGTCTTTCCATGGGATATGCATCTCTAGAATGATTCGGTAATTTCTTGTTGGAGTTTTGGCGTCCATATTTGATGAATTCATTAGTTTTGTCTACAATGCTAGGCGTATTTCTGTTTTTAGATATAAGTATCGTTTTTTATACTTTTTCGATAGTTATTTAAAGGTGATCCAATTCTTCCCCTGTGGCATCTCTCTTCATAATTTCGTCTTTGCCGTTTGATTCCCAGTTGCTCAAAAAGTGATCTGTACTTCTTGGTTCGCTGACTTTTTCCAAGTCCGGTAAATCGGGTTAGTGTCGGAGAATTTTACCCTACATTCAAGTCAATAGTGGCTGCTTGGCAGTATTGCAGGTTATTCCTAGAACAGATTCCGGCCCAATAAATTTTCCAGTCACCTCTCTCTTAACAAGGAGGTCTGGATTTGTTCTTATCATTGCCAGAGTGCCTGTTATCTAATGGCTTTAATATAGTCTAATATACATTCACAGAAAAAAATATTGCATGTTTTATTTTTATGTCTCTTTTTATAATGATTTGTTTTCCTTTACAACGCTATGTATCTTTTATTGTTAAATATCTTGTGCTAGAGTGTTATAAGTATATCAATCTTACAATAGATTTAAAGAGGAATTAATGAAAGCCTGTTTTTGTTTATAACATTTAATTGGGAAGAACACAAATAACGATAATATAACAATTTTTTATACAACATGAAACAGTTTAGTACTTAGTATTTCTTCTTCTAGCTCTAGCGATAGCCTGAATCCTCCTATGCATGCTCCGCAGAAGGTCTTTGATCGTTTCTTGCAGAATCCAATTGCTGTGCAGAATTTTTAATTCTGCAATTGAGTTAGGAGCTAGATTTCGTGCCCATATAGGTCGCTTTAAAATTTTCTATATGTACTCTATGGAATTTGCATCAGGACTCATTGGTAGTCAATCTAGAGTCACAATCCCAACAGCTTCAAGATGCTGGATTACTGTTCTTGCAGCATATGTACGGGCATTATCATGCATTAGCACGAATTCGTCGTACCCATTGAAGCCGGCATCAGATAAAACATGCTCCTCAAGGATGTTATGTATGTACGAGTCAGCTTTCATTCTTCAACTAATGCCACCCCAATGCATAATGGAATCGTAATCAATGCTAACGGTTTGTTCAAGATTACATTTTGCAAAACGTTCTCCAGACCTTCTGTATACTTTACCACGTCTATCTGGCTTCCATAATTGTATCCTGGTTTCATCTGCGAAAAGAACTTTTCCCCATTGGTCTTCATTTCAGTTAGCATGAGCTCTTACAAATTGTAACCGTTCAATTTTGTAATGTGGGAAAAGTCTAGAAATTGTGGCAGGACGTTTTGAATTTAAACCAACCTCTTCAAGTCTTTTTATTACTCTTTTGACACTTATATTAACTTGTCTCGTGATTAGTAATTTTTGACGTGGGGAGCTGTAAGTGTGCGATATCGCAAAGATTGAATTCTCAAATATTGATCATCTTTTGGCGTTGTACAACTTATTCATCCTTGGCCAGGGCGCCTTTTGTATTCTCTAGTTTCCCTATATCGCTTTACTATAGTCGATTGATGGATAAGCACGTAATACCTTCTTATCTGCAACTCTTATTGGCTAAAGTAACATATTAAATCGCCTAAGTGTGGCATCTTAGCAAGAAAACTAGAGATTCGACAAACGAAGCAATGGAAATGTCATTTTGACCGTGACAAACATGCAATATTTGTAATTTGTGATATTATGGCTTCTTCCTAAGCTATGCCTAAGTATTGTTTTATCTGTGATAAATTGCAATAAAAGTAAAAAGCCGTCGCATAAGAAATTTAACAATGAAAATACATAACGATTTAGAGGAAAAGAAATAAATAAAAAAAATTCTTAAAAATAAAATATGCAATATTTTTGTTCGTGAGTGTATTAGATGACCCGGTGTCTTGGTTTTTAACGAAAATAACTCCCTGTTTATTTTAAGGGTCGCTATTTATTCGACAGTATAAACGTAGTAAAGAACCAAAAGCAGCGAGATCGTATAAAACTCTGGTTTTCTATAATTTTTACGTAAATTTTTATATTTCCAAGTTGCTCCGTTTGCTAAAATTAATGGTATGTTGCTCTGGAGCCGCATTACCTTAGTTTTGCTTGTCAGTAGTATTTATTATACCTTTCTGTAAAAAGATAAAATGATTATAACCAGCTGTTTCTTGTTATCACTTTTATGAAATCGAAATATCTAGGGACTACTCGTTACATACATACCACAACAATGTTCTGAATGTTTTGCATACAAACGAAGGTTGTTTTATTTTAGTATCAATAGTCAATTCGTGTAATCTTGTGAGCGGATCGTGTATAGAAATTTTTATCGACTTTATACATATGTAGCATATATTCCATTGAAGAGGCAGATTTTCACAACTTTTCTTTTAAAATTAAATTTTTGATTGTGTACTTTCTACCTAACGATGTTTTCCTAAAAATGATGTATTGTTCATATCTAATGATAGAACCCTTGTATTTCCAACGAAAACAATATTTTAGGCAATATATTGTTCAGGTTTTCCAACAAAAGGATTATATTCGTACATACATGGTTTTCGAAATGAATAAATGGTCATGAAAATTTCATTAGCTTTTGCTTTAATTCCAAATGCTTCCGAAATGGATAATTATTAAATCTGGATAAGCCATTACGCGTTCCTGATTTACAGTTGTACATAAATTTAATTTCGTATTTGTATCGTTTTATACGGAGTGTTTCTAAAGTAATACTTTTTTCCGGCAGGCATATTTAATTAGAGTTGGTGCAAAATATTTCTAATTGTTCAGGTTTATATGGAGGTATTAAAATCAATAAACTCAATTGGTAAACGCAATATAAACCAAATTAAAGATAAAGAAGGAGAAACAAAAAATTGACGAAGCGAAGTGGCTAACAACGTAGAAGAGTTCTATTCAAATTTGTACACTTCAGTTAACTCAAAACCAGACATCAAGCTCCTCAATGTTACAAATGTTGGTTCAGAAGAAATACCTGACATCACAATCGAAGAGTTGAAACATGCTTTGTCACAAATGAAATCTGATCGTACCCCAGAAGAAGATAGTATGTCTAAAGAAATTGCAGCGTCTCCCTTTTTACAGGGCACGGCAACGGATATGTACGGTAGCTCAATATGTCGGAGGCTAGGTTCATATCTCTTTTAGAGATAGTTGTGCTCTGCTTTGATTACCTAATAGGCGCCTCCTGTTTTACATTATCTGTGTTACTTACCTAGTGATTAAACAGGATAACATATAAGTATGAGGAATGATTTTAATTTATTGACTGCTGGTGTATAGCTCCATAATGAAACGACTTAATTAAAACAAAATAACAATTCCATTTTATTGAAAAAAAGTTATTATGTACATAAATTAGAATGGTACCTACAATTTTTTATACTCTTTCTTGATAACTGTTGTTGTTACCTCGTTTTTAAAAGGTTATATAAAATTTGGCCGCAAACATTCTAGAACCTTTAATTGCCAATAAAGTCAGTTTTATAGAGAAAGTTATCAAAAAGTTCTTATATGTTATTATGTCAAATGAAAATATATTTATATTGTTTTATTTGCATGTAAAAAATTGATGTAGAGCTCCAATTCTCTAAATTAAAGTTTTCTCCTACCTGGTCTATGCTATGGTACCACTCACTTCTATTTATTTGATCCAGCGCTGTTGCTAGGATTCCTGTTGTTGTTGTGGATGAATGGGGGCTTCACAGGGCCAATTCCAACTCACCAACCAAATGCAGGGTAAGGGTTAAAATCGCCGTGATAACACGGACAGGAAAACTAGTGCCGGAACCATCAGAAAGCCTTAACAGCAATGTCAAAATGGAAATCACAGTAAAAGGAATGAGATGAAGCCAAAGATGAAAAAGACTTGCTTCAGATAGCCCTGAAATAAAATGTTATTTTTACCACATGTTTGTAAAGATAAGGGGCAAAATCTTACCTCATTGATTAGTGGACTTAAAAAAAGCACTTGACCGTCTGCCCTTTCAAAGCTAATGGCAGGATTGGTCTACTGCCTTCGACGGTTCAACATTAAAGGGAACGAAAATGAAAAATGGCAGGATTGGTCTACTGCCTTCGACGGTTCAACAGTAAAGGGAACGAAAATGAAAAATGGCAGGATTGGTCTACTGCCTTCGACGGTTCAACAGTAAAGGGAACGAAAATGAAAATCTCTCTTGCAACCAGACGTGACAAATCTTAGGAATATTTGTAGTTACTTTTGCCAACCTTTTTCTCAACCTGGAGCACTCTAACCTAGTTTCGAAATTACACTGATTACCAGGTAATACATCAAATACTGGCAAGCCATGGAAAATTATTAAAAAGAAAATTATGATCAAACAGTCCAAAGTTACTAATCATGATTAAAACAAAGTTCAAAAAAATTGCTATAAATTCCATACTGTATATTCAACCTTAAATGATCGGTCACTATATGCCCTGCTCGTGTCAACGAATCGGGTATACATCCACAACAAATGCCAACTGAACTATATTACCGACTATAACCTTATATTTTTAATACTGAAATGGAATGTAAACAAATGAGAATTTATTAAAAATAAAATATTTTGCGACTTTTAAATTCAAACCAAATAATGTGATTTATAAACTACAGCAATTTACAAACTCTGTTAAGAAGAAAGAGTGATAAGTTACAAGACCAAAAGAGTTGTGAACCAAAAAACAAATTCCATGTTTACTATTTTAAATTACAGGATAAACAATTAAATTTAATCAAGTAAAAATATACAAATTATGTCATATTACTAAAAATATGTAGCATTGATGCAAACTGGTAAATTTAAATGCTACAAAATAATGGAACTCGGAAGGTCTTCAACGCTAGATTTAATGAGTATTCTTTTGAATAAATATCTTCAAAAGGGTAAAATCCCTGATAACTGGGAAAACGCCCGAGTCATTCTTCTGTGCAAAAAGGCGATAAATTAAATATCGGAAATTATCGCCCCATAACTCTTTTATCACATGCGTACAAACTGATTACAAAGATTATTAGACACAAACAAATTTGACTTCTATCGACTTCCAGAACAAGTCGGGTTTCAAAAGGGCTTTAGTACAACAAAGCAGATACAGAACATCAAATTACGAATTGAAAAATGCACCGAATATAATATTCAAATCCATTTAGCATTTGTTGATTATAGCAAGGCTTTCGACTCTGTCGAGCTATGGGCCATATTTCAAGCAATGGACAATGCAAGGATTGATACCAGATACTGAAATCTTCTGAAATATATTTACGATAAGGCCACACTACAAGTAAAGATAACAGAGGACCAAGAAACATAGAAGATAAATATTGATCGAGGGGTGCGACAAGGAGATACGATTTCCCCTAAACTCTTTAACACTTGAAGATGTCTTTAAGCAACTAAACTGGTAACATAAAGGCATTACCATCTATGGTAAATATCTCAACCATTTATGTTTCGCGGATGACGTGGTGTTAATAAGTGAAGATTTAGACAAATTAGAGGAAATGCTTTCTGAGTTGAAAATGCTTCATAAAAAGTTGGATTCAGCATAAACTTAACGAAAACCATAACAATGTCTCCAGAAGATACGCCACTTTAAGTAGGAAACAACGAAATACAAAGAGTAGGTGAATATGTATATTTAGGCCATCTAATCAGACTTAGGAAAGAAAACCATGAAGCGGAAATAAATAGCAGAATTAGAATGTTATGGGATACGCTCTTAAAAACTCGATATTCCCATTAATTTGAAAAAACAAGTATTTGGCTCGTGCTTTCTCCCAGTAATGACCTATGGAATGGAGATAACTACATTAACAGTTAAAGTAGCCAATAAATTGCATACTACAGAATGAGCAAAAGAAAGAATCAAGCTGGGAAATATTACTACGTGACCGAATAAGGGTCGAAGAAGTAAGACGACGCACGAAAGTGGAGGAAACGCATTGTTACTTTGAAATGGATCTAGGTAGGACATGCCGCCAGGCAAGACTATACAAGATGGACAAAACATACTATACTGCAACGGAGACCTACGTCGTCAAAAAGAAGTATCGGAAGACCCCCAACGAGTGGATAGATGACATAAAAAGAAAAGCAAATAGAAACTGGCACCGGATTGCACAAAATAGGTTGGAATGGAAGAGACGAGAGGAGCCTATGTCCAGGAGTGGACCAAATTGGGCTACTAGAGAGAGAAAGGCAGACAGAGAGAGAGAGAGAGAGAGAGAGAGATTTGTCTCTGTAATATTTTAATGAAAAAATATATATTTATATTTCATCGAAAAAATATTCATAAAAAACACTTATAAGAGCTAGTGAGACCTCCACGAGTCTAGTACAGTATTTTTATAATAGAGACCTACAAATTTACGGGTCCCGAGTCAACTATAGAATCAATTCAACTATAGAATCAATTCCTCAAATAATAGTAGTTTTTGCGGTGGTTCAGGAAAGGATAGTATCGACTATTAATTCGTTAAAGAACAAACGCTCCTCAGGTTCCGATAGTATAAGTCCTCAAATTTTAAAATTAATTTCAGAATCTGTCGCACTTCCCTTGACATATTTAATAAACAGATCACTTTCAGAGGGCATTTTTCCTCAAATACTAAAGCAGGCGGTAGTTACGCCAATAAATAAAAAGGATGATCCTCACAACTCGGCCGATTACAGGCAAATATCTATACTGAGTGTATTTTCTAAAGTTTTTGAAAAAATAATGTAGGAAAATTTGACAAATTTTTTTTATCAGAATTTAATTATTACTCCTTGCCAACATGGTTTCAGACAGAACAAATTCATCGAGACAGCATGCTGTGATTTACTTTATTTTGTATATACAGAGCTCGACAGGGGCAAGTATGTGATGTGTCTAATGTTTGACTTTTGATACTGTGAGTAGAGAGTTCTTATTGAGAAAGCTCTTCGCTTCGGGTATAAGAGGAAATATCCTAAAACTCATCGACTCGTATATGTCTGATAGGAGTATGTTTGTTCGATACCAAAAAAGTACATCGGATTGCAAAAAAGTCGCCTTGGGTGTGCCGCTGGGGTCAGTTTTGGGGCCGCTCTTGTTTATGATTTATGTTAACAATCTACTTAGATTCATCAGTAGGGGAAAGTTGGTTATGTTTGCTGATGATACCACAATAGCTATATCTGCGGATGCCCCAGGGGAACTGTTGCGTACAGCGGGAGGGGTATGTGAGGAGTTGGAGATTTGGTGTCAGCGTAATCAGTTAATACTTAAACCGACAAAGGCTGTATATATAAATTTCAATATTAAAAAATCATTACTTGTAGAGGATAAAGTAACATATAATATTGAAACCTCAGCTTATGCTAAATTTTTAGGCAAGTGGCTTGATGAATCGCTGCATTTCTTTTTCCATATTGAACATGTTTGTAAAAAATTAAATTCTGCCTTCTTTGCTATTTTGCAGATGAGGCCATCTCAAGACCGGGCTGGATTGCTGATTGTGTATTATTCTCTGGGATACAGTCATCTGTCAAGCAATGTCATGTCTTGGGGAAGAAGGTGTGAGGTGAATAGAGTGTTTCTGGCTCAGAAAAGAATACTGAGGTTGATATTTGGTCTTAAGCCGACGGATTCATGTAGACCCATTTTTAAGGAAAACAGCATTTTGACTTTTTACTTTATATTCTAAAATGTGTTTTATATGTAAAACAAAATTACTCAAAGTTTAAAACTCTTGGCCAGGGTCACAGATATGATATACGAAATAGTGACATTCTTAGTATACCTAAACATAGAACGGCATTCTTTGAGAGATCCCCAATTTATAATTTCATTATTCTGTTAAAAACAAATTGCCTGCAAAATTAAAAAACATACCAAACAGTGATAAATTCAAAACAGAATTAAAAAAATTTCTTGTTCAGGGATCATTTTATTCTTTTAACGAATACTTAAGCCTGTAGGATGTACTGACTCTTTTACTGTGTACTGAGTGATTATTTCGTTGCGTCCTTCGCTGACCAGTGCGACTGATTGTGTTCTTATCGTTTTAGTTTTTCTTTTCTGTTAGTTGTTTTAGGATTTTAACCTGTGGTTTTTATTATTAAATATTAGATTAAGCTATTTTTCATTTTCCATATTATAACAAGTATCTTATGATACTAACTAATATAAGTGTTTCTTCTTTTTTCTAGCTTTAAGGTATGTTATGTATATATTTTTTTATTTAATTGTATACTGTTGACGAAACCGATGCTGAAGGATCAGTCTTATGGCTAATAAATTATTTCATTTCATTTCATTTTATTTCTTGATGGCAAGGTTTATTCGCTATGTAATATGATGGGCTAATTCCAAATTCGTTTACCAAAATTGACTTCAGATTTTTGAGATTTTCTATTATAGAAGTGACAAAATGTTTATTTTTAAATTGAATATCTCAAAACCCAGAGGTGACGAAGTATGTTAGTTAGGGGATTTGAATTCCACGCAATAAACTCTTCAGAAACCAATCATAAAATGTATGAAAACAACACAAAGGTGGTCATTTATAATTCGAGAAATGGCGTTACTAATTGCAATCTGATATATCCATTGAAAAGTGTGACGTTTGTTACTTTCAATTACAATTTGGTTAACAAATTTATAGTTATCCCTACACAATAATGTTTAGAATAATGCGAATAATATTATTTTCAAAATTTCGTCCCCTTCAATTTAAAGCACAAAGGATTTCCAATCTAAACTTAAAAAGGTAGAATTAGGAACTGACAGTGTGTGTGCGCAAAATTAAAAGAATAATAAACGATTTATTAACAGTAAATATATATATATATATATATATATATATATATATATATATATATATATAAATATATATATATATATATATATATATATATATATATATATATATATATATATATATAAATATAAATATAATATAAAAAGCCCAAATTATGATGCAACCTATATATCCAAGAAATTTAAAATTGAAATTTTTTAAAAAGTTAGCAATAAACAATAATTTAAAAAAAAACAATGCTAAATACCCTGTATCAAAAGACAACTTTTGCACTAATCCTGTAGTAAATAAAACAGAAATGAATGCCCTATTTTTACACAAAAGTTCAGTCCGTTATTAAAAGTCTGTGACTATTTAATCGTTTAAAAGTAACAAGGATATTCAGATACTAAAAGTTTATAAATGTAATAAAATAAGACAAGAAAACAATGCTAAATACCCTGTATCAAAAAACAACTTTTGCACTAATCCTGTAGTAAATAAAACAGAAATGAATGCCCTATTTTTACACAAAAGGTCAGTCCGTTATTAAAAGTCTGTGACTATTTAATCGTTTAAAAGTAACAAGGATATTCAGATACTAAAAGTTTATAAATGTAATAAAATAAGACAAGAAAATTGATCAGACATTAGCCGAATACAAAGAACAATAATGTATATCAATAGATTAAAATCGGGTCTGCTTTTTTTGCTAGGTATATAAAATATATACCTGAAGATAAATGCAGATTAAATATATCTTTTTATAGGTTATTAAGATATAGTCTGTTCCTTTAAGATAATATGTTTTTAAAGGTATTTTAGGATAATTTGTCTTTTATTAGGACGCGATTAGAATAAGATAGGAATGATGGTCGAGCTTCTTGAACTTAGAACAGATCAACAAGTGGAGTCAAAATCCTACAGATAAGCTTGAAATAAGCTAAAAATAAAAGATAGAAGATTAAGGCTCACCTGTAGTCCTTCTGACGAAGTGGGTTGGAACTCAAATATTCCTGTTTATGTGGTTTTGACCCCAACGTGTTTCGTAGAGTGTTTGTCAGCTAAGTTCGCTCAGATAAGCAATCAGGCAGCTTAAAAATTTGTAGATGAAAATTTAACTATTCGAAGATATTTAGTTCCTACAAGAAGTTCTTATTCCTGCTCTTTTGATGATGATTTTAATGATGTTTTCTCAAACAGACGGATTGGAAGAAGGGGACCTATTGAGTGGCCGCCGCGGTGTCCAGGCTAAAACCCTCTTAAATTCTTTGCGTGGGGTTGTTTTAAAGGTAAAGTTTTTTAAGCTAAGCCAAATTACATAAATTACTTAAATAATCCAATTATTCAACATGATTAATTATTACAAAAATAATCATAAATGTTCAGAATCAATTTATATATCGCTTGGGTTAATAATAGGAGGCATTTCCAGCATTTAATAAAATGATAACTAACTGCTGTTACTACTTCATTTAGGTGTAGGACATGTAATAGAAGAAAACTATTAGAATTTTACAGGGAGTCTAAAAGTGTACAAGAATTGGGGGTCATATTTAATAAATCAAAGTTAATAATAGCACAGCTGGTTTCGAGTCACCCTGTCTGATTTAATATATTTGAAAAATTCGTACTAAAAACAAAGTCGATATGTCGGAACCATTTTTCAAAAACTAACAAATAATTTCAAACTTTAAATCTTCATTGTATAGAAAAATACAAATGGGTATCTTCTATATAGTCACAGAATGTGTGCGTTCGGAAACTAAAAATACGATTTGAGCTGTTGTAACGGAAACCAGCTCTGAAATCTTCAATGCATTTTAAAATAGTTAGAAGGGTCCAGACAAAAACAGTTTCAAATTCGACGAATGGTTTTAAAAATTTTAAAAAGGCAGCTCAATACGACGCAGAATGGAGATCCGCCTGTACAAATCTGAGACATATAATATATATATATATATATATATATATATATATATATATATATATATAAATATATAAATTAAATTTTAGTGAGGGACCTCCAAATCAAAGTTCTGCGCGAAGTGATTCAAATATTTTAGGCTTAATTCAATATATCATTGTTACTCCTGTTCTGTCCTAAGTAACTGCCAAGCTGATTATTGTTAGTTATCTTAAGACGCAGAAACTTACAGAGATCTATAAATGAATTAATTAAACAGACCTAGAAAATTACTCTCTTGTCATGAAAGGGTCATTACCTACGTGATTTAATGAGCTGGGTCCAAATCAGTTTACCAAAATTATCAGGATTTTGAGATGTTCTTGCCTAAAAGTGACAAAATAATCATTTTTGGTTACTTTCGGGTTTAACTATTTTAAAAATCAAAGGTAATAGCGAAGGTTGGTAAGCAGGTTTAAATTATACAGGAAAAAATCTATGGAAAACAATTGCAAAATATAGGAAAGGACCTGGGTCCATAACTCGAATATACAGCGACAAAATATGTGCTTTTGCTTGTATTTGATATTCGCCATTTTCAATGTATGTCACCACACTTCGAATTTGATCTTAGTTTTTCAGATGATATTTTCAACTACGATTTTAGTACATACAGAATGTCAGAGTTACTTACCCACATTATATATACATATAAATATATATATATATATATATATATATATATATATATATATATATATATATATGTGTGTGTGTGTGTATGAATGTATGTATGTATCAATATGTCTTTTTTGTATTCTTGAGGTTACGTTCATACGTGTATGTTGAATCCCTCTACACCAACATCCCAAATGAACTTGTAAAAGCAATTTTATCTCAAAAATGTGAAATTCTAAAACAATACACGATATTATCTAAAAAACATTTCATAGAAGTTGTGGACCTTACCTTAAACACATATAACTTTCAATAACATAGTACATTTTTCAAACAAATAAATGGATGTGCTATCGGTTCATCAATCTCCTCCACCATTGCTCAATGGCTGTTCCCTCCAATTAAACGTATGAGATCCTCCAAGCGTTTAACAGCTTTCACAACATATTGTAATTCACATCAGAAATAGAGAAAGATGAACTTTTTAGATAGTAATTTTATCTGAAGAGAAAATAAAATCTTAACTGAGAGGTATACTAAACCCT
The DNA here is from genome assembly GCA_034092305.1 of Diaprepes abbreviatus. NCBI lineage: Eukaryota > Metazoa > Arthropoda > Insecta > Coleoptera > Curculionidae > Diaprepes > Diaprepes abbreviatus. The sequence goes on along the minus strand of JASJET010000210.1, from coordinate 6,503,061 downwards.
GAAAGATACTTGAATTTCCACTCAAATCATCCGATAACTCAAAAAATAGTGTTATTATTCGTCTAGCAGACAGAGCCATCGCTCTAACTTCCCCTGAATTTAAACCCCCTGCATTAAATAAACATGTACGAGAAATAGGCTATTCCTTTAACTACAACAATACAACAATACTTAAACGTGACCATAATTATAACAAATTAAGTGTAAAGGAAATGATGGAAATAAGAAAAGAAAAAAAATAACAGTTAACGACAGAACGGATATAAGTAACCTATAGCCACATTTACACAAATCTAAATAAAATTTAATATACCCTCTTAACAATCAATAGATAGGAATATCCTCTTAGAACATTTATATGTTATCAGCTTTAATAATAAAAAAAAACCAAAGACTTCGTAATTAATGATTTAAAAAATATTGTAATAAAAAAAGAATTGTTTTTCCAATACCACAATCAGTAAATTGTATCTTTCAGTATTGAAATAGAAATAGCCTCAAGCTCATATATATATATATATATATATATATATATATATATATATATATATATATAATAAGAAATTATCGGCTATGCGGACAAAGACTCTTGATAAATATTACTCTCATGCTAAAAAGTGCGGAGAACTCTAAAGAACATGGAAAAACTACGGATCCGAAAAATGACGATAGCGCTGTTTCTTCCTAGTGTGGGACTCATCAGGCCATTGCATTCGGTACAAACCATTATCTCGCATCTGTGTTCTATAAACAGATTACACGGTTGAAAAATAGTAAATAAGGCACAGTCGCGACATCTCGATGGCTCACTTAACAACGTTGTACGAAACCGCCATGTGGTGGCGCGACGGTAAATTAACTTGCTACTCTAAGGATAGAGGTCACATTATCCGGCATTGGCAACCAAACCGACTATGAATATATATATATATATATATATATATATATATATATATATATATATATATATATATATATATATATACATATGCAAATGTGTTATCTAATATAATTATAATGGATTTTTTTGCAAACTCCACTATAAAGGCCAAACTTCGATAAATGCTTGTGCAATTTTCTGAAGAACTGCCGAAAAATTTGCAGTGGTCCTGAAGAGCGATTTTTTTTGTTTTTTGTAAAAAAACTAACCTATCTCTAGAAATGTTTTCCTTTAAGACCAATAATTTTATTGGTTTATATTTTTGAGCGATGTCAAAAACTCTAAAAAAGTTAGTAGATTTTCGTACATCATGTACGGAACCTTTTTGATACGAAAAAAAGTAAAAATTCGCATGGTCTCAACAGCCATTTTGTATGGCATCTGAACACGAAGAATCTGATGATGAATTTACATTTGGTGACGCTCAAAGATGAGAATCCCTTCATGCATGTGTTCAATCTTTAATTTTCACACCAGCACTTTTGATCTGCCATTTTGTGTCTAACATTTGAAATTGGCGAGACTAATAAATATCATAAATATCATAATTATTATTACAAATAAAGATATTACGCTATTTCCCAAAAAACTATCTCGATAAATGAAAAATTTTCAATTTTTTCCGTTTCTATTTGTTATTTTGGGTGCCTATGTTTGATATCATGAAAACGTCAATGCATTAATTCAAAGTTAAATACATTTGTGCAATTTTGTGGTGCTTTTTTTCATATGCGGCAATAGTTTCTGTAAGCAATTTCTATTTGAACAGAAATTGTCAAATTTTCGATAGATTCTTCCAAGAACTTCAGGCCATTGGATTCTCTTGTAGTTCAAAACTCAACTCTGCCCAGGAAAATTTTTAAAGCGACCTCAAAAACATATAGAATTCCTATTGTTATGCAGATAAATTTTTCATTCTTGTTGAGCAGAACCATAAAGTTAGACTAAAATTACATGCGTTTTTGTTTTTAACTGGTTAAGATGTCATGTGATAGCTTATGGTATCGCTACTGAATAGTAATTCCATTTTCGATCTATAAAAAATATTTCTTGGATTAAACAGCAAATAAAACGTTTGAAAACAACTTGAATATTTGTAAAGAAAAAGCGGAAAATGCCACCATTCACCATTTTATTTACCGTAATACGATTTAGCATAGTTTCAGTCAAAAATAGAATTGGGAACACAGTTATCTGAAACTACGATACAAAACTCTGCAATTTTGTACTGAATTTTAGGCAATGATATTGTAAATTCTTGTTAAGGTTCAGTGACTAACAAAATGACAAAATACAGCTCTATTATTTTGTGATTTACCTGCTTTGTGGTCGTACATTATGTGAAATAGACTGTAAAGTGATAAATAATTTATGGGCTTAAAAATAGAACAAATAAAATGTAAATATTTTGTAGAACGTACCACACTGAAAAACAAGGTTTATTTAATTAAATGGAGGAATATTTTTTGTTCATTAAAAAAATAGAATCTAATTTAAAGAGGGATAAATTAGAAATAAAAAATTACTGGCATTTTTTACTCATATGTCATGCCTAACAATAATTACACAACTTATTAAAAAGGTTGTACAGGACCTTCATATATTACCTTAATTGTTCAGTTCTTTGGAATACTTAACTAAATAAAAAACTAAAAGATTAGCTATAAACTAAAAATGTCACTACCAAAAATGTTTTTAAAATATGTTTTAAAGAAGAAAAAACATTAGTTTAATTTCAAAATAGGAATATTGGGTAGTAAAATAAGATTACATACCGTATCCCCCCCCCCAAAAAAAATAAAAAGAGCTAATTTCGGGCACACCAAGTAACATACTTGATAAAGAAATAAAGATCTAGAGTCACTTTTGCTTACAAGGCAGCATTAGATATTCCAGTAAGAATTAAAACTATAATGAAATTTTCCAAATTTTTATTTTTTCAGCTTGCTACCGGTACAGTAGGTTAAAGTTGCATTTTCAAGTACTAAATACTGAAGAAGGAGAGAAAATTACATGTACAAAACAATATCCACGCTTGAAATCTCAGAATTAAAATATTCGCAAAATTTTAAAAATGTGAAAAATTTTTCTCTAATCAAATTTATTTTTAAGGACCGTGCATAAACAACAGGATGATTGACCAATTAATTAAACAAACAAATGAAAACACTTAAAACAGAAAAAAATAGGAAAGGTGATGGGCTAAAGGGGTTATAAACGAATTCACTTGTTCAGTCCATAGGCAACAGTAAATGTAAGAAAGGGTAAATGTTGGCTTAATCCACCTACCATCCAAAAGGTGCGACCTCTAGCCTTATAATCATAATTAACCATAGGAATCAAAGAATATACGAAAATATAGATGAAGGTTGAAAAACAAAGAAGATAATAATGATTTGTAGAGCAATACGCAATTTTTTTCTTTGAAGTAGCAGTTCCTGTCAATCCAAATTAGAAAAATTCTAGGATTTGTAATGTTGATATTGGTTTGAGGGATTACACATATAATTAAACTAATACATTTGTAATGTTAGCGTTTGACATATTTTTGCCAAACAGAAAATGTAGAAAATTATACAAGAAATTGTTATCGAAGATCTGAAGAATATGTTGTTTCCAATTTCTTTTTCAGTCATTTCCAATTTAGTTTGGTCGTATGCGGCATGACGTTGTTTTGGTCGACAAACCCTTTTCCTAATCATTCCATTTGTTCTTCAAGTGATACTTTCAAATATTTCAATTGAGTATAACAGATATTAGTGATAGTGATGGTCTTTTTGAGATTCTGCAGTTAAACATCTCACCAACTATAAAGCAACATCCTACACGGATTCTATCCTTCTGTAAACTGGAGATGGGAAATGTATTTGACTGATAACCTATGTTTTTTCCAGTCTCAAGATATTGATGCCATCACCAGCGATGGTTCAAACGTAATAAAGAAATTTGGAAGGGAAAACTCCATCAAAATGATCCTATGCTTGTACCTCGCAATACACCTCGAAGTTGTAAACACATTTAAAAAAACATCAGGCCACTGACAAATCCGCAGCTTCTACTTCCAAAGATGCTGATGATAGTGATGATGAAATCATGGAGATCAAAAACTCTTCTGATGAAGAAGAATGCTGCAATAAACTGCCCATTACAACCAACTGATGAAATTAAAAGAGTGCTTGATGAAACTCGATTCCCAGTGAAATTGTTTAGAAATAATCCACTGAAAACAGCCAATTACAGAAATATGTTATATCAGAATTTAGAAAAGAACTCAATTTATCACTGGATGTCAAAACGAGGTGCAATTCTATCATTGTAATGGCAGAAAATTTTTGAAGCTCAAAAATTGCGTAAAGAAAGCGTCCATTGATTTAAGCATATTAGACAAATGGAATGAAGACCATCTTATTCTTTTGCAGTCAATCGTTACATTATTGCAGTCAGTCAAGATAGTTGTAGAAGACTTAGACAGACAAAACTATTCGTTACTCCCAGCCGAAGCAATAATTGATGTTTTACTGAAAAAAATTAAATCGACAATGACAAATTATAATCTGGCGGTATGATTCTTCGAAAGATTGAAAACCCGTCTAGAAGAAAGAAAATCACAGTGGGTTATATGTTTGTTAAACTATTTGCACATTGACCACTACCGCTCACAATCTCAAAAGTTTTTTTTACTTTGAATTTGAATAAAACGGCCCTTACTACTTTTGCGACAGAGCTGTATTACAGACTTTTTAAAAATATCCCTGTATCCTGTGACGCGTTTTTACGTAGGAGGGGAGCAGGTCGTGCTCTACGGATCTACTTTGATAACGGCAGCGGAACATCGGTCAGTGGATATTTCTCGTGCAGACAGTCATCGGTCAAATGCTCAGCGCAGGGGTATCGGTTTGACGGATCTACTTATATTCGGGATATCCCTGCTCTCTGAACTGATCAACGGTTTGACTGCCTGAAGGTCAAAACATCCACTCGGTGGTCAGTTCTCGGACACCACCCTCGGGATTCAGGTGGTCGAGGGCCCACTTATGCACCAAGCAGCTTGTTACAGTGGAGAAACGGCAAGCCAGGTATCAATTGTGCATATTAGAGCTGGCTACCGGCTGCCAGTTGTTATATGTAATGTTAAAAATGGGACTAGACGCCAAATTTGTTAGGCGTATGGGACTAGATAATGAAACAAACGGTAATAAAACATCCTGTATCCTGTATGCCATTCTTTTATACAAAGATATGGCCTAAAGCTAACTTACAATCTAAGATGGACAATAATATAAACAAATATACGGTCTGGAGGGCAAGAGTATGTTTTGAGAGCTGTTCACGGTAGCTCGTCCTGTTCGGTTGCGCTGAAGACGGTAACCCGGAGGTATCATTCACGACGCTATTCACGTACCTCGTACTATACGGTTGCGACGCTATTTACGATGGCTCGTACGCAAATTATCGCGCCTCGTATCTAAAATCCGCGTTCACGGTTCACGGCGCTTCGTTAAATTCGACTCGGCGGTATGTAACAATAACCCGGTATGGATCGGCGATAGGTGGCGTCTCTACCCGCGGCGGCGGCGATAGGCGTCGGGGCGACAGTTGTTAAGCGCCCTTATCAACGGACGTCTGAGGGCACCTGGCGGTAAAACACATTCCTGGTCAATACGGAAACAAAACTAAACTTACGGCATCAGTGCATATGTTTATAGGTGACGGTAGGAAGGAAAGAAAGGAACTGACGCTGCCCGTTCTTATAAGGGTCCTCGACAATGTCGACCAATAGCGGTAGGAAATTAGGAAAGGAACCGACACTGCCCGTTCTTATAAGGGTCCTCGACAGTGACGGTAGGATGACACAACATTGCCATTTCTTATAAGGGTCCTCGGCAATGCTGGCCATTTGCGGGATAGGATGTAAGGAAGAAAATGTATGGTGAAACAGCATATACACATAAGCCTAGCCTCAGCTACATTGCTAGACCAGAAAGGCACGATCCGGCAGGCGACCCAGTCCAGTCAGTTTGGACTGTTGACCCGGGTGGAGAACGTGCAGTTCTCCGCGAAATAATGCTCTGCTCGAGTTTAAATAGACGGCCCGAGCTCCCACTACACTGACGTGTGACGACGTGTGGTGATCGCACATACACTACTGCTGTATGCGGCGCGCGATTACTATGGTCGAACCCTCTGAAAGTCTCGGAAATTTATATTTCCCGGCATAGCGCGGTAAATCTAATTATATGTCGGTAATATTGAAACTTTAAGCAATCTTTTCCCGCAAGAATCAGATCTTTCGGATGTAAAATAAATAAATTAGATACCGGCGAACATACTCATGCCCAAAAATATAGTAACTTCGTTACAATCCAAACGCAAGATTTGGAAATAATGGACCTCGAACCTGGTATCAGTAGGCCTATAGTACAAAACGAACCCGATAAGTCGTTTCCAGATCAAGAAAAGGTACCCGATATTCTTGCAAAAAATTAAGACCAACATTAAAAAGAAGTTTCTGTTATCTGAAACAACTGGAAAATGCACAGAAAGTTTGAGATTACTTTATAAAGCTTTAAATACAATAAAACAGACATCTTGTCTGGAGGCACTATTACAAAAATCAGAAACAAAAAGCTTTTACTGCTGTGATTTTTTAAGCCCATTTTATTAAATCAGCAAATAAGTCTAATTGCTAGTTCATTATATTATTTATATGACTAATCAATAGAGACTAGATGATGATTATTAATGATTAATATGAGTATGATTACTAATTGTAAGTCCGTTTTATATTTAGAAGATTTTATTATTAAACAAATGAATCTGTGATTATGATAATTATGACCAATGATAATTGGATAATAATTTTTAATGATAAGTATGATTACCAAGTTCGTTTCATAATTATAAGATTTTACTGCAAAAACATGAATCTTTGATTATAAAAACTAGACATAAGAATTGTTCAGATTTTAATTAACGTTATAAGAGTTAGGATTTGTTATTAGGTTCAATAAAAGTTGATTTTTATTAAAATTGCTTTTTATTGATACATCTCGACAAAAATGAACTCGATTCTAATTTTATTTTGAGAAGTATCGAAATTCGGGGACGTCCTGGGACTTCGATCGTGGGTTGTCTCTTATTTCGGAACTTTGAGACTATCGAGACTTTTCAAACTCTACTTGAGACCTAAGCAATCTGTTTCAGTAGGCGGGTATTAGAATTTGAAGCATTAAGCATAAATAAACTAATATATCTGTAATGTTGACGTTTAACATATTTTTGCCAATCAGAAAGTGTTGGAAATTAAACAAGAAAGAGTCATCGAAGATCTGAAGAACGTGCTTAAAAGATTTCTTGCGCATATATATTTCAGAAATACAGTGACTCACCGACTTGGCTGAATGTTTAGAAAGTTTTTATAAGAAGAACACCTTATTGTAATAATTTTTTCTACATGTAAACTAAACGAGATAAAATTACATGATATAATTATTCATTAATATGGTTGCAAAATCTTTCAGTTCCATCATGCTTATCATTATAAATCTGTCAACCGGAGGCATAATAATAAATATGTTATTTAATTGCGAATGTAATTTGCATAATTGAATTAAACGTACATCGTGAGTTCTAATGAGAACATGAATAATTATGTTAGAATATATCAGACGATAAAATGTTTGTTAATACACGTTTTAAATAAAAACTGACCAAGGGCGTGTTGGGCACTTACATGATAGGCAGAATCAGGACTCCTCTCTTAACCGAAAAGGATATTAAACAAACCACAATAAGGTTTACCTGCAAGCATTTAATATATATATATATATATATATATATATATATATATATATATATATATATATATATATATATATATACGTTATGTCGGATATTCTCACGGGTGTGATGTGTAATCGAAGGTTTTCGGGCATCCCGTGTATGTGCTGAGTAAGGCAGTTGACGTTTCGGTGAAATCTCATTCACCATTTTCAAAGCTCACTGCATGGCGTCTACGAGCGAACAGAGAGGAGTGTTTTTTGTGTTCTTACGAAGTATGTTCTAAATAAGAGTCATATGATAAACTTTGAGAGCCCGAAAATCCTAGCAAAAGAAAATAACTTTCATAAAAGAGTCTTCCTAGAAATGTTTTACATAAACAACGCACCACTTTACATGAACAAAAGAGAAGACATAGAAAACTTCAGCATAACATATAACTACTTGGTACAACTAGAAAACAATGGAAATCGGTCCATCACTATTAATTTTTCGCTGTCGGATACCTTTTAGTCACTGTTCTGAATGTTATTATCACACTTGTCCAACTGGGTTGATAGTTATGACTAATTTAAGTCAGAATTTTCATTTTCCGTCTGCTTTTCATTTAATAACATAATACTTTTCAAGAACTGTTACCTTCGCTCCCAGAACAATTACCTGTTATTGGACAGTGTAAACTTTATCCATTAAAACGGGCTTTTGACACCAACTGTCAATTGTCAATTTTATTCATTAATTTAAAATGGCGTTTCTACGACGTCCACGTGCTAGAAATTAGTTTTTTAACTAAATTAGAGAATTTTTGCCTTTTAAAATATTTTTTTCCATATTATGTGATCTTATTTTTAAGTCTTAATGCCTGTCTCTGTTGAACAGAATCTGGCTTTTCATATATACTCACTTTAGTAGGTATTTTTTCTTTATTTTTATTTTGTAAGAATGGAATTAAGGAAGGTTATTTTCTCTTTTGTAGAAGTCCTGATGAAGGAAATAAAATTTCTCGACTAACAAAAAAGAGTTTTCTTTTCTGCCCAACCATCCTTCTGACTGCAGCCGCACAAAAATGCCTTAAACCTCTCGGTATAGTTGGCTAGTCCAGTCACGCGACTCCTTTATATATATATATATATATATATATATATATATATATATATATATATATATATATATATTAACGAATCGAATTTACAACTTCTTTCTTGTTTATTGTCGCTTCAAAAACATCATTGATGGTATTACTCTCGTACAAGATCATATTTTCTCTTTAATAGGGTTATAAGTATATTTGAGTACATACACATATTTTAGAAAAAATTTAATAACATTTTCATCGATGCTTGAAAATGACATCTTTTATGACTAAAAAACTTAAATATGAAATTTTATCTGCCATATTATATTGTGTCTCTTTTTTTACAGGATCGTATACAGAGGAACGTGAGTGATTCCTGTTTGGAAATATCATCGTCTAATGGATATCTGAAAAAATAAAGGTAATATAATATAAATATATTGTTTGTTTCAAGGTCATAGATTATGATGATTCTTGCATAGTAGTCAATATATGTTGGACTTCTACTGTCTTTTTCTTTTTGAATATTACGACGTTTTGGCTAGTAGTTATCATTAGCCATTTTGAAGTAAAACGGAACCAATTCTTAAGCTATATATCTATTTATACTAAAAGTAAGTATGGAGTATGATCGAGATGAGTACATTAATACTAAGCTATGGTCTTATTTATTCTGCATTTAGTTTTCACACTTCTATTAAATCTAAATACGGTTTACCAAAACAATTCAGGTTCTGATGTATAACCCGGCTTCTTTAAATTTTCGTTTCCTCCAGTGTCGTTTTCGTGATACTATCCTAGCTTTTCACCATTTTATGTGATATTCATGAATTCAGGCGTAGTTAATGGTACTAGATTCTTCTGTTTCTCTAAAAGAGGTGTTCTTCTGCGGTTCTTTGATCCCCATTTCAAGTGGTTTCCATATTTCAACAATACGGGAGTTGCCATATTCACATGGTATCTGATCCTAACATTTTCCGTAGTGCATCTAACGTAGGAGATGTTCAACACTGGTTTTCGTTCATTCTCTCTTGTTCGATTTCTGTGTTGTTTCAGAATCTCATCCACCATTTTTACTGGGTATCCGTTGGCTGTCAGGTCACTTTTAATATGATCTATCTCTCTTATTAAGTCTTGTTGTAGTTGCAAAGAATTGATGCCCTATCTATAAGGTCTCGTCCAATTCCATGTTTGGTGTTTTTGGAGTGCCACTATAGCTTAAAAAGCCGAAAAACTCGAAATTAGTAAGAACTCTTTGTCCAGTCTATTCGAAATTTTGTATATCTATTTTTTTCATATCACCGATTTCGAATTTGATATTAAAAGTTGCAAAACATTTTTGCCAAATCTTCTATTAATTTTTATTTAGCTGATGGAACTAAAGCGTTTTTAAGTGGTTATAGGTTTTGGGGATTACCGACCCCGAATTTGATACAATAAATTGCAAATTTTGTTTGCAAAAACCAGTATTACTTTTCTCTTTACTGATTGAATCAACGAGTTATTTTCGTGATTTGAAGGCGTTTGTTTCCGTAAACATATTATTTCTTAAAATCTTATTACAAATTACGTTTTTTTCCTGTTTAAATATAAAACTAATTTCACGTAAGAACAAAAATTGAAATTAAAAGTTTGTGCTGATTAAAATAAAAAACATCAATTTTTCTAATTATGTATATGTTTATATTCTATAAAATATTTTTATTATTAGACTAATTTTTTTACTACAGTATATTAATTTCAATTTACCAATACAATTGCAATACATTGTTAATTATCACAAAGTATATTTCTGGTAAATGCAATATTCAAAAACAGAATATCAGGGAATATTAAAATTGGAAGACACATGGCACATATCGTTGAAAAATTCGTTTTCGAGTATGTTATCCTAATCAACCTCACTTCGATTCTTTTCTTCTTCATTGTTCAATTTTGGAGGCAGAAACATTTTCCTAGTTTCTTCTGAAAACGACGTTATTCATTTTTTGAAAACTTTTCTTTTACTAAAAATAAGAGGATCTGAATGATAAGATGGCGATCAAGATATTAAATTTGCTGATTACTTATTAATAAAAAGTAAATTCGGACAAAATCAGTTTCAAATGATAGATTTTTACATACTTAAAAGTTTTTTCTGCAAGGTACAATAGTTTTCAATGCTGTACATCGTGGTACATTATAACTTTTTCATTATTTCCTACTAAATTTTGATTCTTCGTAAAAAAAAATCAAGCAAATTACATGGCGAATAACTATATCATAAACAGTACATATAGAATTTTATGTTGCATATATTCAATTTACTTCCCTTTCTCTGCTGAATTCATTTCTTGGAATCGAAGTCGTTGAAAAACTCTGGTTTTAACACTATTCAAAAGATGCATACTCACTGTGCCCACTCTTTTTCGAACTAAACTGCACTTGTGCGCGACAGAAGAGCACGTATAAATTAGAACAGCTGAACGTCAGATACCTCTTAACCAAAAAAATACTAGATATGAAGCCTTCATTTTTGCTGGATAATTCTGGGTTTTCGGCTTCTCAGACTACAGTGAATGGTTGGACGAGTAGTTAAGATATCATATTGTATATGTGGATTTTCTGTAGACTAAGATTCAAATTTGCCTGCTCGAACAACCCATTTAAAAATAGTAATTTATTTTGTACTTCTTTCTCCGTACGTTGCATTAATATTATTGAGAGAGAATTACTTCACATTTTCCATTCCAGACAATGAAGGTGTCGTCTACGTATCTAAGTCATAATCTTGGTTTACTATTTGGAAATACAATTGTAAGGGTTCCACAATTTCATGAAAATGTTTGCGACTACCGGTGAAAGCAAAGGTTTCAATGGGAGTCCATGATGCTGGATAAGGAATTTTTTTTCTTGAAAATAGAAATTGTTCAAACCACATTCCAGCAAGTCCACGATGGCGTATAGTAGTAGATATCTGCTAAGGTCTAGTTTTCTTTATGATCTTTAGTGGCTCCTTAACTGGAACGCTGGTGTATAGCCTTTCCACCCAAAACTAAGAAAAAGTTCTTCTGGTTGTAAGTCCACTTCGAGTATAATGTCTACAAACTGTCGCAAGTTCTTGACCCAGGACAATCTATTTCCTTATAATGGTTTTAGAACTAAAAGAAAGAACTTTTTGGGAAGTTGTAGTAGATCGTGAAAGTATGTCTTGCTATGGTGTGGCGTTAACTTAGACCAGGTCTTCCTAGGAATAATCCGTTCATGCTTATTAAGAATGTGATAGATTCTTTAATTAATTGTAGATGTAGAATCTTTAGCAAGAGATTTATAATTTTCATTCCTTAGAGAAGTCAATTTTTTGGTCGTATGTCTCAGCATTCATTACGACTGTGACATTTTCTTTATCCGCTGGTAAAATCTTAATATTATAGTTCGCTAGGACAGTTATCGTTCCTTTGCTGATGTTTGGTTTAGTTTTTTTTTTAATTTTTGTCAACTCTCTTTATTTTTTACCTGAACTCATCAACAGAAGGATTTTTGGATCCGCTGCGCTAATTCTCATGGTTGGAGGAAAATAACATTTGTCAATCCGGTTGTATCTACACATGCGCTACCTCCGGTTTTAGGGAAGTACAGTTTCACAGGTCCGGCCGATTTATTTTACGGTATTCTCTTTCTACTCCTTGGATGGTCCTCAGTTGCTTTTCTTGAACTACAATAATAAATATTTCTTTTACAATAGAGAATATTCATAAACTAACGATCCTGTATAAAGCAAATGTCAAGAGTATCATCAATTGAAACATTTGTTCCGACAACTAGATCAAAGTAAAATATTATATTATCGTTTTACGTTCGATATTCCTTTCGTTATACTTATAAACGAGGTAATAAAAAAGTATGTAGATATTGTTACACAATTTTATATAAAAACATTATACTCTGTGTGATATGTAAATAATATTCCTAAAACGATATCATAAAACAACAATAATTTAGCAATTTTTTTGTAGACATATAGTTAGTCTTGGCATAAGTTACGTTATATTTTTCGTCTGATATACTAGATGTTAATTTGAAGGGATGATAATGTTCCTAGAAAGCACAATGTAGCAGCCTTTACTGAAACCAACTTGGCGTATGACAAATAACTTTGCACTGGAGATGAGTAGAAAAGTTGTAGTTTCGTTAAAAAAAGAAACTGGAAAACTGTGCCAACCAATTTGTTTAAATATTTTCAATTTCTCATAGTTTCGCTATTTTGAAGTTTATTCATTAATGCATACAATTCTAGAAGTTTGAATTTTGGTTTGAAGATAGTGGACTTGCATTGTCTTTATTTTGTTTATTTTAACAACGTTAAGATTAGGTTACATCTTTAATCATTATCAAGTATAAACTGAATGTTTCGTCTCAAGGCTACGAGTTTATATACGGACTGTGTCCATTGAAGCACAAAGTTTCGCTTCACTATACACACCTCAATGATTTGATGTTACAAAGTAGTGGTTGCCAAAGATTAGATATCTCAACATTAGGTTTACTGAAGATTCTATTATTATTTTTAATGTAAACTGCTTTTATAAATTTTCTTTTTTTTATGTTGTGTTCCATATATATTGCCGCATCTTCAGGTCATTATATATGGTGTTGTTTATCCCAGGCGTGTTCTGTAATATCTGATTTCGACGTTTCTCCTTTTTGTGTATGAGTTTTATGTTCCTTAATTCTAACTTCTAGTGGTTCAGTAGAGGAGTGGTATACTAAGGAGCACTTTAAGATAAACCCTGAAAACACCACACTTATACCCTTTATTAAAAAAATATAGTTGAGTAAATTAATATTACCAATTTTCTTCAATACATAACTTCAGATGAGCCAAGAGGTTAAATATGATATGATTTAAAGTTTACCTGAAACTCACATCTCTAGAAAATTACCTCCAAAGGTTGAATGTCCATAATAGCAATAAAAAGAGCACTGATCAAAAACTAGGGATTAAAATCATAAATTGTGAACTGGCTATACACTGTGATTATAAGACCTGTGATAACCTATGGCTCAGTTATATGATGAAAAGGCATTACACAGAGATGGGCCGCTTTGGAGCTCTCCAAACATCAGAAGCTGGCCTGCGTGTTCATCGTGGGTGCTATGACAAATATCCCAACACTAGTCATGGAAACCCTACTGAACCTCCCCCCTCCTTAATAATAAAGCGATGAAGTGCTGGAACTAAACAAGATTTGGTGCACTAGACTTTTCCTCGGACACAGCAGCGTCAATAGCGTGGTATCGAACTCATTGTTGGAAATGAGCAATGACACCATGCTAAGAACCTATAACTTTGACAGATTTTACATTATTCAACTTGAATAGAAGGTGGACTCTGACCGAACTGAAAGTCAGGCAGAAAACCTCGTCTGGTGTCGGAATACATGGGTACACACCCAGAGTTAAGATAAGTTAAACACTGGGGCAGCATACCACGATGTTTCAGGTAGAAATACATGTTACTGAAAGAACGAGACCGGCACATACATCATCTTTGAATAAAAAGCTTTAACCTACTGGCGATACCTTCAGGGATCTATTATTCCAGAGGACAAACTAGTAAACAGGCTGCTAAACGGAATCAAGGCAACTAACCTGTTCATCTAGAATAGATATAACAAATAACACGGTAAGTTTTAATGGTGCAATGCAAGGGCTCCTCAATCCTGCCTGCTGCCATATAATCCATCAATCAATCAATCACCTGACTGATGTTAATTGGAAGGTACCGGAAATTTTTTCTCAGTTACTTGGTAACGCCGCTGTAAAATGTAAAACTAATTTCAGGATTGGGTTTCCCATCATCCTATATAACCAAAAATAATTTTGGATTATAGACATATTAATCTTCTACAACTTTTATATAAAATATTTTTTTCTTGCTTTTATAATAACCAAGCTATTAGATTTTGCCACACCATGTATCTCAGTCATTATCAAGGGAAAATAATTTAAATTGTATGACCTTTAATGTCCATGGATTAACCTTGAATGAGCAGGTCGATGGTCCTATTAACAAACACAATACTGTACAATTTTTCAAGTTGTTGTTACAAATCAATACACTCAGCACTTCTCTGGAACGTTTTTTTTTATAAATAAAAGTTTTTGTTGGAAGACAGGCATTTCAAAAGTTTATCCTCGTGTCTAATGAAAAAGAAAATATAGGATACTCTTTCGAATGGCACGTTAATACTTCAGGAATCTTCACAATAATGGTAAATTTATTGTTACGATGAAAGTTGGTGACAGAAATGATTTTAAATGGTCATTTAAAAAACTTCGGAATGTTTTTGAAAAGGTTTTGAAATTTTATTTTTTAGAATAATGATAGAGAAATATATGGTAATATTTTTTAAATTAAACTCATAAGTTATTTTAAAAAGTACGTCCAAAGATTGCACTGAGTAGAAAAAAAAATAAATTATAGCCTGTTTAATATTGCAATTAATTTAATTATTGTAGATATGTTTACTGGTATTTTTTTTAAGTTGAGGTTAAATTTAAGATTTATAATATCTTTATCTATACTTTACAACTACTATAGGATATCTACTTCGGTGAATGTAT
Organism: Diaprepes abbreviatus; assembly: GCA_034092305.1. Lineage (NCBI taxonomy): Eukaryota > Metazoa > Arthropoda > Insecta > Coleoptera > Curculionidae > Diaprepes > Diaprepes abbreviatus. The sequence goes on along the minus strand of JASJET010000210.1, from coordinate 6,487,660 downwards.
AGATGTCGTTTCGATTGGCGATATTTTTCAGTCTGACATCAAAGTCGGCAGATTTTTAATATCCTGCCGATATGCATCGGAATTTATATTTTATATAGCAGCTGTTTCCTGCAAATGTGTTTTGGCTCAATTCAGCTCCATTGACGAGACCCTGTGGTGCTCGAAACGCGTATGGAGAGAGGAGCAGAATTGTATTTGCAGGAGATAAACTGTGTCTATATATTCTTTCTTTTTCTCTGTCTAAAAGGAGAATAACTACGAATCCTTTTGTTTCAAAGAAGAACGTAAGATGCATGGGATGATCAATTGCTAAAAGATCCTGAACTTTTTGGAGGTTTTAGGGATGTGACAACTGTTCTTTTAGAATATTATTTACAATAATTTTAGGAATATCCAATTCACGTTCTAAGCAGTGGGTACTAATCCTTGGTTCTTCTTAAACCCTTTCCAAAATTTCGTCTTCTTTTTCGACTATTCTGGTTGTTCGAATACGACTCCTAACTTCAAATTTTCTCTCAGTGCTGTCCGTTTCTCGGAGATGACGCTCAATATTGGCAGGAAATCTCTCCATGTAAACCCTTACACTTTGACGCCCATTTCCCATAGGAATTTTACAGTGTTGATCTTACTTTAGTTAATTGCTTAGACTGCCATAACTGCAATTTGTCAAAAGTAAAATTATTAAATGCCGTAGAAGCTAAGTCACTCAAAAAATTATTGTTACAGGTATTTTTTATTATTAGAGTTAATTGGTGTATGCATGATGACAAAAAATCTGAAGCGATGTTTACAATTAAAGTATCTTATTACACTTATGCTACTTTATAGCTGGTGGCTATACAACTAGAAGACGCCATATTATAGTGTAAGACCGCACACCAAAAATCATTAAATTGATTTACCAAGTTTTCTAGAAATTTGGCAAAAATCAATATTTTCTTACTACCGACTAAACTAATCAGTATCGGATATAATTAAGTTGACTTAAATCGACCTGTATTGATGTAAAAGTTCTGATCTTAGATCCCGCCCACTTATAAGAAAAATCATTAATATACTTTTGTTACTTTTTGTGTGGCTTAATTATGAGTAGACCAACACTTTTTTCTCCGCGAAACTCTCGTAATCGGTTTATTCGCTTTCCATTTTTTTTTCGTAAGACATCGGTTTCCCGTCGTAAGAAAATTTATAAATATAATTTTTTCCAATTGTACGCATTTGATTATTGTACAAAAAGTGTGAAAAAAATTGTCGGACAAAAATTGTGATTTATAAAGGGTGTACACCACCCTGAACATGACGATATGATGAATTTGGGAGATTTACTGATAACAAGGTAATATTTTTAGAATTGTTTGATAAAAATATATAAAAACCACCAATGACATTGTCAGACTAAATATATTTTCCGATTTTCCAGTCCAACGCATTAAAGTCGTCGCTTCCATGACAGCACGGTATTTATTAAGGCTTGTCGGATAAAAAAAAATAAGTTTATGAGCTTATAATCTATTTATGATTGAAGTGGTCGAAAAAATATTGGTTTAAATACGTTTGTCCGACATAAAATATTTATTTTTTGGTGTGCATGATAGCGTACATCTGTCATATACAGGGGCGGATCCAGCCTCTCTCTTTGGGTAGGGGGCGGTGATATCACAAAAGTACAATATGGCAAGTGAAAGCAAGTTGTCGACGGGTGGAGGGGGACATCAGCAACATTCTCCTTTCTAGTGTAAAAGGTAGGGTCGGGTCTATCTTTCTGAATTTGAAGCTCTTGAAGAGGGGAGGCGATCACAAGAGAAAGTAAGTTGTCGACAGGGGGGGGGGAAGGATGCGAGCACCATAGATATTCCTAGTATAAGAGGCAGAATCAGGTCTATTTTCCTGAATTCAAAGCTCTTGGGGGGGGGGGCTACCGCAAGAAAAACAAATTGTCAACGGGGGGGGGGGGAAGTGTGTGCAGCATAAGCATTCCTAATATAAAATGTAGAATCGGTTCTATTTTCCTGAACTCAAAGTTCTTGGGAAGGGGAGGGGCAATCGCAAGCATACACATTTCTATACTCTATTCAAGAACTAGAGAGAGTAACTGAGGACTGCTACAAATCTAATTATGTTTAATTGTTTTTAAATATTATAAGCTTTTATATATTTACTGCAGCAATAAAATTTTTGATAGTTAAATTTAATTTTTTTCAGTGAGCAAAGTATACCTTACAGTGTGTCCTTAGTGATTTACCTTGTTTGTACTTGTTTTTATATATTATTTGAGATTAGTGAGATACCCAAAAGATATGGCTTCCACATCTATATTTATTCCAAAATCGTTAAACCGAGGCATTTTTTCCTCAACGAAAAACTTATTACGATGAATGTTTATGATGCCTTAAGATATCAATATTTAGATAATAATGTAAAAAGCTCTGTGAGATGTGTTCTAACATGACAGGAGTTGGAAGATCTACTGCAACTAAAAGAGAAGAAAATAACTGGATTTGTTAGTACTTCCATGCTACATTCGATCACAGGCGAACGAAAAACCTCATTGGAAGAAGAGATGTAAACTGTAATAAAAGGAGTTGTACATACATTTTATTATGAGAAGCTGATTCCAACCATCGACAAAATTCTAAGTAAAATCAGTAAAGATTGGGATTTACTTGAAATTAAAAGAACAGATAGGAAATCTGTTCTTATAGATCGTCCGGAAAATGTCCGTTGGAGAAGGAAAATCTCTCTAGTAAAAGGCAGAATTTCTAGAAATAACACAACTTACAAAATTAGTAATTTAACTGAACTTTTGAAAGATTTTTTTGAATAAAGTTAGTGCAGATAATTGGGAAAAATCCATATAATAAAAGAATAAAAGAAAATGTGGAAACTCGATCTCATGTTCGGTGAGATAGAGGAACCAGTTATAATTAATTTGAGCGAAAATAGCTTCACTGACATTGATTACTAATTAGATACGTAATGTTTACCAGCGTAAACATGATTTATTATTTAAATTTTCTGTGACATATAAAAACTAATTACTTTTGAATCCCTTTTTGAGTGTTTAATTATATTCCTGCAGATGGTTTAAGAAATAAATAAACTGAACCGTCAAATATCCTAAAAATGTTTTAATTCATAATAAAATGACCGATAGCTAAAAAAAAATTTAATATTATATTGACGAATTTATTTTGTTGAAACTTTTAGAATACATTTACGTTTCGATACGTTCAAAAAGTTTCAACTGTAGGTAATTTTTTTACAAAAAAATTGTTCCAAGAATGGAATCTCATTTAATTAAACTATTTATAATTGTCATTTAATTACAAGTATTTTTTTGTGTGAATAATTTTTTCTGAATGCATTTGAAGATGTACTCATCTGAGAGCAGAGGAGCAGGCAACAATATATATGTGCTCGCACGTGATGTGGCATGTAAGTTAAATTTATAACATTGGTTTTTCTTTTTAATGGAAGGTAACTATGATCATATTCTTTTGTCTTTTTTAAAATCAAAAAACTACAAGAAAAAATGTTATTAATAAATCCCGTGCTGTCATGGGAGCGACGACTTTAATGCATCGGACTGGAGAATAGGAAACTGTATTTTGTCGGACAATGTGATTGGTAGCTTTTATATATTTCTATTAAGCAATTCAAAAAAAATAAGCTTATCATCAGTAAATTTCCAAAATTTATCATATCGTAATGTTCAGAGTTGTGGACACCCTTTATAAACCACAATTCTTGTCCGACAGTTTATTTTTCACGCTTTTTGTTGAATAATCTTAAGCCTACAAGTAAAAAAAAATTATATTTATAAATTTTCTTACGACGAGAAACCGACGTGTTACGGAAAAAAAGTGAATAAACCGATTACGAGAGTTTTCGCAAAGATATACGTTGTCGTTCTACTCATAATTAAGCCAGACAAGAAGTTACAAAAGTATATTAACGATTATTCTTATATGTGGGCGGGCTCCCAAACTATTTAGTCACTAAATGTTGTACATGTATTTTCCGAGCACCCTGTTTATATCGTATTGCTTATCTTCAATTCACATAGAATGAATTTAAAAATAATGCGATACTGAGTTATTAAATTACTTTCAATAAAAGACAGTAGGTAATTTATATTTTACTTTTGAGAGCCTTTTTTTAAAGGCGTATTAATTTAAAAAATCCCTTAAAATGGGAATCCCTAAAAGACATTTAAAATTGAGTGGAAAAGAGAAAAAAAATTGCTGAGGTTAAGATAAGATAAAAAAAAGGCGATGACTCCAAAATCATGCGATCAAGTTCATCGGTTTTTTTTCCACTTTCAACTGTCTTGTAATAAACCTGCCGCAGAAATATGTAAGTACCTCCTCGAGCGTGCTGAAAATCGATCCAAATTATGTCAGTTATACGTAAAAAGTTCCTCGCATAAATCTATCATGAAAATATCTTAGTGAGATCTCCTTGGAAGTACCTTCTACACAATATTGAAAACCGCATCAATGGTAATTCGCAAAAAAGTTCGCTAACCAAGTTTCTTCAATTTATAATCCCGTTGCAAAATACCCACTTGGAAGTTCCTTTTTTTTAATTGAGCGAAAAATATATTTAAAATGGGTTAAACTTTGCACTAAAATTGACCAATAACAGTAGATCAACCTTCGATAATACCAGTAAATTCAAACAAATTTGTTTAGCCCTTGTTTACGGTCGGCGAGGGAGCGTCCTTTTTGATGTTCGACAGACACAAATATTTTTATTTAATTTTACCTTTAGTTTTTTTGCTTGTTGTAAATCCTTTGAATACTTTTGAGTGTTAAAAATGACTACAGATGCCAAGTTTACAATTAATATCAACAAAAAGATGATTCCAAAAGTTTTTTTGATCCGTATTGTTAGTTATTATTTATATCGGGTGTCCCATGATGAACTGAAAATAGGCTTTGGAAAATTTTTAAAATTTGTCAGTTGACTAAAGTTGATGCGGGCAATTCGGCTAAAATATTTCCAAAATGGTGGCACTTTCAGTTATACCGGAAGTTGATGCCTTCTTGTTTATTTTAAATGGAGTATCCTATATGTTATTTCATTTTTAGATTCTACTCAAGTCTCACTAAGTCTAACTGTTTTTGACATATTTTTAATTTTGTGTCAAAAAAGGCCTTTACAGGCCTAAACAACCTGGTTTAGTTGATCCCAATAGATTGTGCGCACGGAATTCTGAATCTAATGAATGCCGGAAAAATTTCACGATCTATTATCAAAATGTCTGAGAAGTGAATACTAAACCCCATACACTATTTAATGCATTCTATTGCTACAATTATGATCTTATTTCATTATTGGACATGGTTGTCACCACAGGTCCTTAATAGTGAATTATTCTCTTCCGATTAGTCAGTCTTTCGTTGCGATCGTAGAAAAGCTCTGCTAAATGTTAAAAGAGGAGGAGGTGTCCTCCTTGCACAAAATAAAAGTTTCTCAGCCACAATAATCGATACTAATTTAATCTCAGACAACCTCTTCGACATTGATATTTTAGTATTATCTATCAAAGCTAATTTCTGTACTTTTCCTGTTATTGTTAATTATACACTACGCATTTTCACGGCTTACGTCGATTTAATCGTAAATCTTAACGCCTTGCCGGATCTGCATGGTGTCTCATGTTGTTTTTAGGTAATTTTAATATTCCCGAATAAATGTCTGCGGATAACAATTGTGCAACGGACAGTCCAAAACTGAATTCCATTAATAATTTTGTTAACTTCTATAACTTACATCAGTTTAATAATAAAAAATCACAACACTCGACTTCCTGAGTTGGTGTTTGGCCCGTTGAATTCTTGTAGAGTTGTTGAATCTGATTCGGCAATGTTACCTGATATTGATGTGCATCATCATTGTTGATAACATGCCCTTATCGAACGTGTAAACAAAACAAGTTTCGACAGTGACTGGTCTTTTCTTCGTGAGGGTCTTGCTGCTGAAGAAGCTGTGGCGGCATTTTATCAGCATATATATGTAATTCTAAATGAAATGGTACCAAAGACTTTGTCCAGGCATAGTAAATACCCACCTTGGTTCACTAAGGAGGTAATTCGTTTATTAAAAAATAAAGAGTTGCTATAACGGCAATAGAAAAGGTCTAAGGAAACTTGTGACTATTTATCTTTCAAGAATGCTAGAACAGTTGTAAAAAATTTTTTCCCTACGTCCTATAGTATTTATCTTACAAATATTGAAGCGGAATTTACAAAGAACCCCCAATTGTTCTGATCCTACATCAGTTTTAGGAAGTCTAATGGTACTCTGCCATCTGCTATGTCTTATCAAGACCAGGAAGTAACTAATCCCACTGACATCGTAAATTCATTTGCGAAATTATTCAGAGCCCTTTATTATTTCGACTCCTTATGTACCTACTTCTAGTCATGGTTGCAATTCTTACCCTATCTCATTATCTAAAATAATGCCTCAAAATGCCCTAATCCAATTCTTTCGTTTGTCGTAACAGATTGTGTTTGGGCGTTAGCTGAGCCTTTATCTGTAATTTTTAATTTGTACATTCAGAAATGCATTTTTCCTGACCTATGGAAGGAATATAAAATATGCCCGGTTTTTAAAAAGGATGATAGAAAAAGGGCGATAATGTGCAGTTTTGCAAAGATATTTGAGCTGGTTCTTCAGGAACAAATATCCCTTTACATCCTCTTAAGGTCAATCAGCAGCATGGTTTTGCTCCTGGAAAGTCAACCTTGATCAATATTTGTACTATTGCGCAGTATGTCTCGGATCCCATTAATTCTGGCACTCGGGTCGATGTCTAAGATTACTGGTTTAATTTTGTAAAATAATTAAGAGTCCTGGATTATCGATAATTCTTTACTAACTTTCCTGGGAAAACATGGGAATTACACAACAAGAAGAGAAATATTTTTTGAATTCAGAAATTTTGTTTTAATTTGTTTGCATTACTTGGATTTTGTAAAGGAAGTACAAGATTCTGGAAATAGATTAGAGACAGAAAGACAAAAATGGGCCAATGGTGTTAATTTACTAGTTCAGGTATATATATATATATATATATATATATATATATATATATATATATATATATATATATATATATATATATATATATATATATAGATTTTTCTAAAGCGTTTGATCGACTTAATCACAGTGTTTTACTTTCCAAATTGTCGGAATTTAGTTTTAGTAACAATCTTATCAGATTTTTTCAAAGCTACCTATTAAAAAGGTCTCACTATGTTGAATACCATGGTAATAGATCTAGTAATTTTGTAATAATGTCGTGTGTTCCTCAAGGGTCTGTTTTGGGTCCCTTATACTTTTTAACGTTTTATTAACGATATCACATGTGAGTTGAATAACAGCTGCCTACATTATGCAGACGATTTAAATATATTACTTGAGCCTTGAACTGGATCTCATGAAATTAAATGCTTGGTGTCTAAAAAACAAACTGCCTCTGAATGTAGACAAGTGCAATGTTATTCTCAAGAAATAAAATACTGCAAATTCTTTTTCAAATCGTCAACAGCGAGTTAACTTCAATGTGTACAAACTTCTAAGTTTGCCTCAAGGATCTTAAATTTCTAAAACTAAAATTATTAATTTAAAATCAATAAAATAAAGATACGAATTTATTCAAGTCTCTCCCTAGAGATAGAAAATGTTACTAAACGCTCAAAAACTTATGAAAACTGTAAAAATTTCCTTTTTTTCAATGCCGAGAAAGAAATAAAGACCATTAATAAGTAATTTAATGCCACTTTTCTAATATTTATCAGACGGTCTTTTCCAAAGAATTAAATATTAATTCTTAAAGTTTTCCGTTTCTTTAAATTATTAATTTATCGGCTGACCTAATGTTTTTATCAGCAGAAATAAAATTTATGTTGTGAACAAGAACTGCCTTGGCTGTTAACATATTTATAATGTTTCAAAAAAATTATCAAAGGTAGCTTTTTAATTTCGATTTAGGGCAGCAAAATATGTCCGATTGCTGTTTTTGGAACAAAAAGCAAATTAATTTTTAATTTATAGAAAAAAAAACATTTATTTTTTTTTTCACAGGTGAACGATCCAATCTTAAAAAACATTAAGAACAGATCTTCAAGAAATCCTCGAAATATTTCGCCATGAAATCCTTCTAAAAATATCCCCCGAAATGTAATAACTTATTCTTTGTTATACGATTCTCAAAATCATATTTCCTAAAAGGGACAAGAGATATAAAACGATATAAATTAAATGAAACCCTTAACAACCCTTAAAATTCGGAAATATTTTCAAGTTACTTTGAAAGTTATCCTTAATGGTTTTTTGTAAGTGGACATTTTTTTTATGGCAATTGAAACCTGGAAAGTGTTTTTTTTATATGTACTTTTGAGGTAAAATATATTTTTTCCTATTTGTTATATATACATATATATATATATATATATATATATATATATATATATATATATATATATATAGAGGCGGTGATATCACAAAAATGCAGTATGGCAAGCGAAAGCAAGTTGTCGACGGGGGGGGGGGGACACCAGCAACATTCCCATTTCTAGTGTAAAAGGCAGGATCGGGTCTATTTTTCTGAATTTGAAGCTTTTGGAGAGGTGGGGGGCGATCAAAAGAAAACAAGTTGCCGATAGGGGGGTAGGATGCGAGCAACTTACACATTCCTAGTATAAGAGACAGAATCGGTTCTATTTTCCTGAACTCAAAGCTCCTGGGAAGAGAAGGGGCGATCGCAAGAATACACATTCATATACTCTATTCAAGAACTAGAGAGAGTAATAAAACTGTTACCGAAACCTCCAACGTACCTGCTCCAGTGCCGCAAGTAACTGAAGACTGCCGTAAATCTAATTATATTTAATTATATTTAAATATTATAAGCTTTTATAAATTTATTGCAACAAAAAAATTTCTGATAGTACAATTTAATTTTTGTCAGTGAGAAAACTACACCTTACAGTGTGTCCTTAGTGATTTATCTTGTTTGTGCTTGTTTTTATATATTATTTGAGATTATTGAGATACCCAAAAGATATGGGTTTCACATCTATATTTATTTCAAAATCGTTAAACCAGGGCATTTTTTCCTCAACGAAAAACTTATGACGATGAATGTTTATGATGCCTTAAGATATCAGTATCTAGATAATAATGTTAAAAGCTCTCTTGAGATGTGTTCCAACATGACAGGAGTTGGAAAATCTACTATGTACCGAGTACTGAAAAAGAAAAAAAACGGTTGGAATTGTTAGTACTCCCAAGCCACATTCGATCACAGGCAGTTGAAAAACCTCGTTGGAAGAAGAGATGTAAACTGTAATAACAGGAGTTGTACATATATTTTATTATGAGAAGCAGATCCCAACCGTCGACAAAATTCTAACTAAAATCAATGAATATCGGGATTTACCTGAAATTAAAAGAACTGAGCTCTGAAAATTGCTCAGAGAACTTAATTTTTGCTGGGAAAAACCAGATAGGAAATCTGTTCTCATAGATCGTCCGGAAAATGTCCGTTGGAGAAGGAAATATCTCTCTCAAGTAAAAGGTAGAGTTGCTGGAAATAAGACAACTTATAAAATTAGTAATTTAGCTGAACTTTTGAAAGATTTTTTTGAATAAAGCTACTGCAAAAAATTGGGGAAAATCCATATAATTAAAGAATAAAAGAAAATGTGGAAACTCGACCTGATGATCGGTGAGATAGAGGAACTAATTATAATTAATTTGAGCGAAGATAGCTTCACTGACTTTGATTACTAATTAGACACGTAATGTTTACCAGCGTAAATACAATTTATTATTTAAATTTTCTGTAACATATAAAATGAATCCTTTGTAGTGTTTAATTGTAATTGTGCAGATGGTTTAAGAAATAAATAAACTGAAACGTCAAATGCCGTAAAAATAGTACCATTTAAAAAACACAACTTTGATACTTTCAGAGCTTTTGGGACACCCTGTATAATATGAAAATATTTTAAAAGGTAACTATAATAGACCCTCATATATCTCAAAAGTAAAACTTTTTGAAAGTATTTTGGCCGCAATATTCCGTGCCGTGTAGGGTGAATAACCTTGTATATATATATATATATATATATATATATATATATATATATGTTTACGTCTTTCGATTCGATTCCCGCCAGCTATCCCCGTCTATCCATCAAGGCGTTTTTCTTTAATCCTCTTTTCTGTATTTCCTCCTTGATCTCAAGTTTTTAGCTTCTTCTCAATCTTCTGTTTCTTCCATTTGGTTTCCTTACCATTACCTGTTTAAATAGCCTTATATCTACCATTCTTTTTACCTGTCCGAAACATATCAGATCTTTGGCGTTCATTATTTATCCTACTTCTACATTCGTGGTTCTCTCCATTCTTGATCTGCCTACTATTTTTTTCCAAAAATCCAATACATTTGCATCCACTATTTTTTCAGTTTTAACGTTTGTCGGCCATATCCTTGGTTTATTGTCTCTGTTATTTATTTTTTTCCAGAGACCATCGTTTAACAATGGTATCGCTTTTCTTTCTTGAGCCTTTAGATCTTAAATTGCTTTATCGATTTTTTCATCTGGGGAAATCTTCATACTCAAATAATGGTAGTCACTGTATTTGTCTATGTTATGACCATTTTTTAATTGAAGGTTTCAATATTTTTTTTCCTATATCATTATACTTTTTTATGAATATTTATCCCCAGGTCCCATTTTCTGTATTCCTCTATTAGATTTTTCTAGCGAAATAAAAAAATGAGGACATCAATTTTGATTAAGTGTATTATCAGGTTTTGCTTGGGCACAGTGTCACGGAAACTTTCACAAAACTTCAGCCGGCCTACGGAGATAGTGTTTTGGCGAGGTTTTTAAGTGGTTTAATCTATATCCCGAAGGAGAAGGGTCAATTGATGATGAACTACGCAGCAGAAGATCTTCATCTTTAAGAACCGAGAAGAATGTCAACAGAATCCGAGATCTTGTATGTTCGGACCGTCGGTTGACAGTCAGAATGATCGGGGAAGAGTTGAATTTAACTCACACCGCCGTTTATCTTTTAACCAGTGAATTGGGGTTGAGAAAAATCTACGCAAAAATGGTTTCAAAGAACATCAGGGGAAAAAGTTGCCTTGACTTTTTGGATTCGATTGAAAATACTATGTTCCTATTAACGGGTGCCAGTTAAACTCTGCTTTTTTTAACGAGATATTTACTTCTCTACCTTCCCTTTCTCACCTCTTGCACGATGAAATGCGAGACTTGGAACTGGCATGTCAGAGTTACTGTTACATTCATTAATTTATGAGAATAAAACAGATAAAATAAAAAAATAGAAAAGCAGTGAAAAAACATTTGTTAGAGATCCCTAACGTAGTGCATGTCCGACACGCCCTTGGTCAGTTTTTATGTCTTTTTTTGTGGTGAAGAAACAAACAAATACAAAATAATTTAGCTCATTTTTCCACATTTGCGTTTCTATTTTCATAAACACAACAATATTTCAAATTAGGGAATGCTTCTGTCGAGAAAAATGTCTAGAAACTAAATGCACTAAAAAAGTATTCCTTTTCACTAATCCCAGTCTAGGATAAATCTTGGTAGATTTAAAATTTAATTTAAATAGATATCTACTATTTGCAGTGATAAAAGCAGGCAATATAAAGACGCAAAAACTGCTCAAGAATTTTCTAAAGTTTAAAATAAAACTATTTTAAAGGCATTTTAAGGTAAAGTAGTCGCTTAAGAAAATGGCAGAATGTAGTTTGAGAATATCCAGGAAATTTTATAGACTACTCAGATATCATTTAAAGTTTTGTTTCAGTATTATTCTTATTTTCGAGACGTTTTACGGCATGTAAGTTCAGTGGTGATTCGGAGGGTAATGCTGCAGTGACTAGACACTACTTGATTTTTTTCTAAAAACTTTTTTTTACACTCGCCTTAAACTTTTACGAATGCTTTTTCTTTTCCATAATTATAATGTGGATAGCTGGCAACAAGGTGCGTGAATTTTCTGTAATCGTAACATACGATGATGCCATTTTTTGATACAGCCACGCATATTCATATATACTTGGATCAATGATTCTTTGCGTGCTTATCATCATTTAGTGACTCTATTCAAGACAACCTGTTCACACATGTACCAACTCTAAAGCTTAAAAACAAAGAACGTATATCCAAACGGAAATAGAAATACGTCTTGTGATAGAAGAAAATAATGTTCATCGTTTATTTTCTTGCATCGGCATGTCAAGCCATTAGCGTCGTCATTTTGTGTTTTTGGCTTTTTTTAATTCCCGTGTCCGTCCTAAAGCCGGACACACTGCGGCCAGAGTAGGCCTATTGTGCTCACCCTAGACATTACAGCCACCCTGTCAACCTAACCCCCTGGCTCAATCTGTACAGTCCTGTTAAGGAGTGAGTGAGTATTTCTCCCGGTTATAGACTTACTGACCCGAATGTTTATTGTCTAAATCTCTCCAGTGACTCACAGTCACATATGATGTGCTTCACCGTTTCCTCGGCTTGTCCACATAGTCTGCATCCGAGGTCTCCGTTATGTAGATTCATTTTATTCAGATGTACTTTGACAGCCATGTGTCCCGTCATTATACCCGTAATAGTCCTTAATTGGTTCCTACTCATTTGGAGTAATTTTCTTGCCAGTTTCGGGTCAGGATTCCTGAGGTTTAAACCCTGTCTGGTCATTCAGTGGTTTTTATGTTTTCTTTTGATCCATTCTTTGAATGCTTCTCAGGCCGCGTACCGCGGCACTCCAAAGGCCTGGACCAATATATTGAGATGCTGACCTTGCTCTAGCTAGCTCGTCAGCTTTTTCATTTCCATGTATGCCTTCGTGTCCTGGTACCCATTTTAACATAACTCTGTTGTCTTGTCTCACTCTGACATTCCCAAACCAGCCTCGATAATACCTTTTGGCCCTTGAGGGCTTTTAGGGCTGCCTGTCTGTCAGAGTAAATGAGGATTTGCTTCCCTTTGTAAACTCTCCTGTTTATCTCGTCTGCGCACCGTAAGATTGCGTATATTTCTGCCTGGAATACTGTTGGGTATTTCCCAAGGGGAAGGGTTAGTTCCTTCCTCGGTTGTAATCATATATCTCAGCTCCAGTACCCTCACTAGTTTTTGAACCGTCAGTGTACCAGATACTTGCACCCGAGAATGTTTCCGGTTTTTCTCTTTTACTTGCCATTCGATCCTCTATTGTGACTTCAAACGGTATATTATAACGGTAGCTCCAGTTCATATGGTCTGTGTCCATTTCCAACTCAGGACTCCTGAAGTGTGTTTTTGGCTTTATTTTATGTTCCCAAAATTTTCATAAATTTGTTTTGTTTCACTATTACTAGTTTATTTATTTTGGTTATACATATTTATTATATTTAAACAGTTATTTTCATAACTTTGGTTAGTGGTTAAATATTTATTTTAACCTAACCTCAATATGCTGGGAAAGTGCTTGAATTCTCAAACATTTATCCTTGTTAGAAATCTCATTCAGTATTTTATTACAGAACGAGATAATAAAGGTCCTTTAATTTCTCTTAATGCTATCCAAGAGGTAAATATTCCTATTATTAAATAGAGTTGCTGATGCCCTAAAAATCAGATTAAGGTCTCCAGTATTAAGATGAGCAAAGACGGAGGTGAACTGCCTTCAACACCTGAAAAAAATAGACCTCGAAGAAAAGCCAAAACTTGTGATCTTAATGAGAATACAAAAATGGAAGTCCGAAATATATTATACAACATGTTTGCACAAAGTAAGTTGTATGATAGTTTTTCAACTAGCAAAAAATATTCATTGTTATTAAACTTTTAGAGAAACTTGTAGCAATAAAAATATTAAGAGAAGAGCTGTCCCAACAAGATATTATTGATATAAGTTATGGCTCCCTTCAAGCATAGCTTAAAGATTTGGGGTTTAAATTCTAAAAAGGGTGATAACCCAAGAGCTCTTATGGAGACACTTAATATATTTTCAATGAGAGCAACATTTTTCAGAAGATATATGGAAAATGAACAGTCACAATTTTCACGTCAACTTGTTTTTGTGGATGAAACATGGATTTTCTCAAAGAGCAACAAAATGAGGTCATGGTAAGACAATGACGTAAATAGTGTTCGTAGACCAGGTGGACTCGATGGAAAACGTTTTATTGTATTACATGCTGGACACAGTAATGGATTTGTAAAAAATGCTAGTTTATTATTTGCTAGTAAATCCAAATTGATGGATTATCATGGGAAAATGAACAGTGAAAGTTTTACGAATTTAGAAGAACTTTATTTAATTATAATGGATAATGCTCCATGTCATTCTGCGGAATTTGAAAAGTAGTCATCATCTTCTTGGAAAAAAGGAGAAATTGTTGAGTGGCTTGAGAAAAATCATATTTGGTATAATAAGCATATGCTGGAGTTGTTGAGCTTGGCAAAATTGCACAAAAAACCGAAGCAATATAAAATTGATAAATTGTTACAAGGAAATGGGCATAAAGTTTTAATATTGTTACCCTATCATTGTTAATTTAATGCTATTGAGATGATTTGGTCAGATGTGGTTTGACCCAATATCAGCACCTGGATATGTTTTTTTACATAGTTTCTGAATCTCTTGTTGACCAATATTTAATCAACTTGATTTCTTATTATATGTGTCGGATTATCGACCGGGCCTTTCCACGTATACAATCTTCACTTGTAGAGCTTATACTATGTGTTTGTTATTACCATGTCGTCGTTATCCTGACAAAATTCAAATAGTCTATTATCACGTCCATTGCTTTCACCTAGAATAAATTTTAGTAATAATTTAATATTTAATAAAAAGACTAATTACTAAAAATTGGAATTAAGATTTTATTAGGTATAGGATTGGTAGTAGGAAAGCAAAATTTTAACAATAAGTTATTAAAAAATATAAATAAGATTTGTTTTTTTTTCGTTTCGAATATCGATTCCTAAAATAGAAGGGACTATATTTTTTTTATTAAAAATATAATGCCTAGTATATATACATGAACGTTTGCTGCTAATTTAACTACACACTTATTTATTTTAAGTACATATTTCAGATTAAAATTTAAATAATATTTTACTCTGTGAACGCAAGAAGAAGTGAAATAATACAAATATAATTTCAGGCTTTAGTGCCGGAAAATAATGCCTCATTATTATCATTATTTGACGTTGTACCTACTCCACAACCCATTCCGTGACATTTATTAACATTAAACACGGTCCACGTAAATCACATTTTTGTGAACACCCTTGTCGACATCAAAGGGTAGAAGCAGCTAAAATGTGTCGGCTGTATTAAATTTTAAAAGGAAAAAAACAACACTTTTTACCTGGTAAAACGAATTTTTCTAATTAAGTAGAGTTAATTAAAAAAGTCGCCATTAATGAAGCGCGGCCTCTTTTGTTTTATTAGATTAAAAAATGGTGATAAACGTATTCGCTTATATCTGCGCTTTAAGGTGCGTTCACACTTCTATCGTTAGGGCACGTTTACCCTTAATTAGAATATATACTGTAGATTAGAATTTTTTGGGATCCATAGTCACTAGGAACCACTATAATTTCCGTCCTTCTATCAGTATGCCACTGTCATGTAACTCTGTCAATTTTTCTTTTTTTTACGATAAAATTTTGAAGATAATGATCATTATCGCCCAAATCTTTGAGCCCACTGTCCAGCAGTGGTTTATAGTTTATTTAATCTTATGCTGCTTGAATGTAGTTACCAGCGACTCTAAATCGTCGGGCCATCGAGCAGGTGACCTTTGTCTACTCTGTCTGTCTACTCTAAGACACCACTCAAGGAGTCTCGGGCTATGTGACCTGTTTAATTTCATTTGAGATAATATATCATTTCTATAGCATCAACCACACCTGTGTTAGATCTTCATTTTTGACATTATCTCTGAGAGACAAACCCAAGATTGGTCTTTCCATTCTGCGCTATACAATGAGGGACAGTTATAGTTGTTAAGGTTAAGGTTTTTGCATCATCCATTACAAGATGTATTGATTCTATATTTTTTTAACACACATTAAAAGGCTACTCTTCAACATATCAATCAACTTACTGTAAGCTGCCCAAGAGGCAGAAATGCTTCTATTCATCTCGCGAGTCTGGTTGTCTCTTGTTAGTCTCATTTCATTATCAAAGAATATATACTTCTTCACTAATTCAACGTTACCACCGATTTTGATGTGCTCATTAGGTATTAGGTTAGTCAAAAATTTAGTTTTAAGGATATTACACCTGCCGTCTATCAACTTCGATGTCAGACTGAAAAATATCGCCAGTCGAAAGGCAATCTATGAATCAACGGAGTAACGTAAAATTTTTAAACAATCAAAATTTCAGTAAAAAATAAAGAAATCTTTCTGCCGTATTTCAGTCTGACATCGAAGTTGGTAGACGGCAGGTGTAATATTCTGCCAACATACCTTGAAATTTATGGTTCATATATCAGTTATTTCCTACTAATGTTGTTCTCGGTCCTATACAGCTCCACTGACGAGATCATGAGGTGATCGAAACGCGTATGGAGAGAGGACCAGAGCGATATTTGCAGGAAATAAACTGTTTGTACATATATTTTTCATATTCTCTGCCTGAAAATAGAATTACATATATAACAAATTATTTAAATACGGCAGAAAGATTTCTTTATTTTTTTACTGAAATTTTCATTGTTTAATAGTGGAGATGTTGAATCACATTCAACAACTTTGCAAGAGTCCAGTAGGCTAAACAACAAGTCAAGCAATCGATTGATGGAATTAAAACAATAATAATTTCACGAATCTGGTAGCTTCGTGGATGTATTACAATGATTAAAAAAAATACTACATCTTCAAGATTTCGATTTAAGATCAGTCTTACTTGAAATTGTGTAATATGTCGGAAAAAGTCAATTTTTCTGGATGTTCCTTAAAAGCTATTTTTTCTTTGAATCAGTTAAATTAAAGTATATATCGTTAAAAAGCTATTTACGGCTACTCGTTGTATAATACCTTGAAATATTGAAACCTTGGCATTTCAGTGCCATGTTAAATGTTGTGACAGGATTTTTTATAAAAATGTCAGGTCACTATAGTAACGACTAATCATTAAAATTACCAAATAACATTATAAATCAAGTGTAATAAAAAACTAATAACAAAACCTTTTAAGTGAACGCTGAACTTTTCAAATTAAACCAAATATTCTTGAAATTGTGTAATATGTCGGAAAAAGTCAATTTTTCTGGATGTTCCTTAAAAGCTATTTTTTCTTTGAATCAGTTAAATTAAAGTATATATCGTTAAAAAGCTATTTACGGCTACTCGTTGTATAATACCTTGAAATATTGAAACCTTGGCATTTCAGTGCCATGTTAAATGTTGTGACAGGATTTTTTATAAAAATGTCAGGTCACTATAGTAACGACTAATCATTAAAATTACCAAATAACATTATAAATCAAGTGTAATAAAAAACTAATAACAAAACATTTTAAGTGAACGCTGAACTTTTCAAATTAAACCAAATATTCTTGGAAGTTATCTATGGATACTAATAAAATTAAATGGTATTAAATTAATCAAAACAACAGAAAATCGATAACTAATTAATGTCCTAAGCAAACCGCTAGCTATTTACTTAGGCAAACAAGTTTATTGCAAAACTATATTGAATTGAGAAAACACTTTATAAATATACCTCGGCTTTTGTTTGGCCAAGTTTCATTATTCAGCATAAAAACTTCATATAAAAGCGAAAACTTGTCGAGTAAAAGTCTATAGAAGTGGAATAATGGTAATAAAGATTATTTTAGAGTTTAAAATGTCATTGCTTGCGTTGCCCGATATCTAGTATCGGAGATTTTTTCCCGGTATGTTATTATTGCAAATTGTTGTAGAGTAGGGGAAAATAGTACATATTAATATACAGTACACAATGAAACAGTATTATTAATTACTCTAAATTTACCGCTAAACTGCCAACAGCGGCACCACAGGTGTATTTTAGTATGCAGCTTTTATAACCGGGTTTATTGGAATTATCCATATTGATTAAAGAAATTACATCTTTTTATATAGGGGAAGATCGGCACCATTCGTACGTGGGGCACCTTCATACAATACTTGTAAAACACAAACGAATAGACGTATAGACGTTCCTCTGCATGTGTGTGTGTGAGTTTTGTAACTGTAGTTTCGCGCCATTCGCACCAGTAACAGTGAAGTGACAGGCCGCATCGTGTTTTAGCGCTCGGTAAGTAAATTTGTTAACTAGTGTTTTCGTCTATTATTTCAATAGATGTGTAATTTTTTCTACACTGAGATTTTATATAATTATTATTTGGTTAATGGGGTACTTTCGGACAGAACCAGGTGAGGCACCTTCATACGCATATCAATGTGCCCCACTTGGTTAAATAGATGAGACGATTGCTGATGGTTTATTTCTTGTCCTATCGATGGCCTTGTAAGTCAATTTTGCACGGGCTGTTTTCACTGCCTTGTCGCGGATGTGTACGTATATTTTTATAATACCTACCAACTACCAAGTTATAAACCAAAGAATACTCGTAGCGAAGCAGTGGATGAAACGTCTATACAGTCAGCAATACAGGATGTAGTAAACGGAATATTATCATACAGAAAAGCTGCGGATAAGTATAATTTAAAACTATCTACATTAGAAAGCCGAGTAAAAAAGTATAAGAACAGGACTGACGATGAAGCATCTAGCAACCGCACATTTCTTTCAAAATACACAAGCTTCCAAGTTTTTTTTTCTGTTGAAGAAGAAAAGTTGTTAAATGAATATATTGTCAAATGTTGTAAGATGCACTATGAACTCACGACAATTCAGGTAAGAAAGCTGGCATATGAGTGCGCTAAATCTTTGAATTTGAGATCTCCTGCAAAATGGGAAGAAACTAGATTGACTGGGAAGGATTGGATGTATGGATTTCGTAGTAGAAACCCAGACCTCCGCTTGAGAAACACAAGTGCGGCCAGATCTTTTGCTTTCAATAAAACGTCGGTTACTGAGTTTTACACTAACTTGAAGACCGTTTTCAGCCGACAGTCTTTATCTGATGACAAAATTTATAATTTTGATGAATCAGGAGTGTCTACAGTTTTAGCTACTCCAAAAGTCTTGCCTCCAAGAAGTCAAAAACAAGTCGGACAGATTGTATCAACAGAAAGAGGCGAACTTGTCACTTTTGGTGGTATTATATCAGCCAGTGGAAGTACAATCCCTCCACTCTTTGTGTTTCCACGCGTGTATTATAAAGATAATTTTATCGATGGTGGACCTGAAGGCACTCTTGGGGCTGCGAATAAAAGCGTTTGGATAAATAGTGATATATTTGTCTCTGTTTTAAAACATATACAGAATTATTATTGTGTGACAATCACGAGAGTCATATTACTCTGGAAGCAATCAACTACGCTAAAGACAATGGCATTATTTACCTATCTTTCCCACCTCATACACCTCATAGTCTCCAACCACTCAACATCGGAGTCTTCGGGGCATTTAAATCAAAGTTCAAAATTACTTTCAATAACTGGCATATTATGAATCCTGGCAAAGCACTAAGCATTTACAATATTCCTAAACTTGTGAAAATTGCATATTTCGAATCATTCACGGCAAAAAATATCACAAGTGGGTTCAGCACACCTGGAATATGGCCCCTTAATGAATTAGCTTTTAGTGATACAGATTTTGCTCCAACTGAGGTGTATACATTAGACAATTTGGAAAATACTCGACCTAATCAGAACATCACTGATGATTTCGCAACATCTACAACGCAGGATATTGTCGATGATCTTTGCCAGTCCTCATGTTCTACAACACATAATTTCTTAGAGGTTCCGCAAGAGTCCCAAAGATGTAGCACACTGAGTTTAATTGCTGACTGTGAATTGCAAACGCCAAACATAAATACTTGTGAACAAGAAGCTCTAGATAATCAACCAATCCATCAAATTGTAACACAAAAAAAAACTCTTTTAACCCCAGAGGCAATCCGACCGTATCCAACTGCTGTAAGAAATAAAAAATCAAACAGGGAAAGACAGCCAGGTAAATTACGTATTTACACTGATACACCTGAAAAAAAAAACAAATTGAAAACAAACACAAAGAAAAATAATTGAAGAAACTAGAACAGGAAAGAAGAGCTAGGGCAAAACAATTAAAACGTGCTTTAGAAGATTTCAATTTAAAAACAAAGAAGAAGAAAGCTAAAAACATAGAGAGTGATGCATCAGAATATGAAGAATCAGCTATAAGCTTGCAAGAGAGTTCAACTTCCATGGTGAAAGAAGATGAAACTGATTGTGATGATTTTGAAATGCACACAAGACAGTTTACACTTGATGTGTTACCAGACAACATTAATGATAATTCTTTTATATTAGTCAAGTCGACGAAGAAAAAATTTGTTGTTTATTACATAGGAAAGGATATGGTCACTATAGTCAAACCGAATTTAAGGTCTCTTATGTAACAAAGAAATCAGGACTGTCATGGATATCTAATTTCCCAAATATCGAAGATATACATACTATTTATATCACTGATTGTACTTCTAGAAATTCCAAATTGTTCACTTTCTCAGTCGATTTGTCTAAATTTAATGTTCAATAGTGTCTCCATCTCGTTACTTGACGGTAGACTGTTTAAAGTGCGAATTCGCTCCAAAGATATGATTGATCTCTTAGTTTTAGTTATTTTTATATTATTTAAGTAAAATTTATAAAGGCATAAATCGTCTATTTTGTTAAAAAAAGTTTAAAGTTTTTGTTAATTATAAGAAAAGATATTTAATAATTCATTAGAAGAGTGATCATTTAGTTTATGTTGACTAGAATCGTTTATTTTTGTTGACTGAAGAGAAGTCATTAACTTTTGTTAATTTTATATATTTAATTTTATTTCTTAATAAAACAATATGGATATTATTTGTAGTTTTATTCGCTTGTAGGGAACTGCCCATTGCGTCTGAAGGTGCCCCCATGTGTGGGATACATTCGTACGAATTTCAGATTACGTTTAAGTCATAATTATGCATTAAATATGAGATGTAACGACCTGTCAATTCTATATATTAATCTCAGATAAATACACTAGTAGTATAAGTAATCAGCTATTTTTTAATTGAAATAGTTGAAATGAAAAAAAAAATAAAATGTAAAAACCGTACGAAGGGTCCCTACCTTCCCCTACTGGGTATCCGGGAAAATGTGGAAAATCTCCCGGATACGAAAAAAACGGTACTGTAGTGATTTTGCTTTAGATTTATTAATTAACTTTTTCCTTCTCACTTAATGAGGTTTTGCCTTTAAATACCAGTGTAGCAATCCGGAGGTACACAATGAAATGTTTGCCACTATACTCTATTCAAGAACTAGAAAGAATAATAAAACTGTCACCGAAACCTCCTGACGTACCTGGTCTAGTGCCACAGGTAACTGAGGACTGCCATAAATCTAATTATATTTAATTATATTTAAATACTATAAGCTTTTACCGCAACAATAACATTTCTCATAGTTCAGTTTAATTTCTGTCAGTGAGCAAAGTACACCCTCCTTAATGATTTATCTTGTTTGCGCTTGTTTTTATATATTATTTGAGATTAGTTATATACCCAAAAGATATGGCTTCCACCTCTATATTGCCTTAATACATCAATATCCAGATAATAATGTTAAAAGCTTTGTCGAGATGTATTCAAAAATTACAGGAGTTGGAAAATCTACTGTTTACCGAATGCTGACGGAAAAAAGACGACTGGAATTATTAGGTGCCCCAACCCACATTCGGTCACAGGAAGACGAAAAACCCCGTAGGAAGGAGAAATGAAAAATTCTAACTAAAATCAGTGAATATCGGGATTTACCTGAAATTAAAAGAACGGAACTCTAGAAATACATCCGAATAATTAAGCAACATTGCGATATGAGTTCAGTAAAAGGTTGAGTTGCTAGAAATAACACAAGTTACAAAATTGGTGATTTAAATGAACTTTTGAGAGATTTTTTAAAATAAAGTTGTTGCGGAAAATTCGAAAAATGTGTGGACCATATAATAAAAGAATAAAACAAAATGTGGAAATTCGATCTGATAGCGGAATCAATTATAATTAATTTGAGCGAATATTTACCAGTATAAACACAATTTATTATTTAAATTTTTTTTTGTTGTATTTTGTTGTTTAATGTTGTTTACATATATTTTTATTTTTTTTATATACATTTTTACTTTTGTGTGTCTCACTCCAATTCAGGCGCAGATCCAAAAGGGGGGGGGGCGGTGGGTGCGATCGCCCCCCCCCAAGAGCTTTGAGTTCAGAAAAAAAAAACGATTTTACCTCTTAGGGGTCGGAAGGAGGTTTATTTTATCACTAAGTATTTATGGTATAGAATATTATTTCGGTAATAAACTTAAAATAAAAAGTTTTTATAATATTAGTCTTATGATTTTTTAATAATTCACATACATTTTATATATATATATATATATATATATATATATATATATATATATATATATATATATATATATATATTATAAATAATTTTGACATATTTAACACAAATCGCAACTGTATTTTTATTATTTTTAATTTCGACATAGAAACGGTTTTAGGCATATTCAGACTAAAACGTAGCTTTTTGCTCACAAAGAATTCCAAGTTCTAATTTAAATACTTACAAAATACCCATTGTCAAAAATACAAGACGTTAAACATATATAAAAAAATAAATTCGTCCATATAATATTAAAAATTTTTTGGGGCTGGGATATTTTATTATTAATTAAAAATTTTTTTAGGATATTTGACGTTTCAGTTTTGTGATTTCTTAAACCATCTGAAGAATTACAATTAAATACTAAAAAGGAATTCAAATGCAATTAATTTTTATATGTTACAGAAAATTTAAATAATAAATTGTGTTTACGCTGGTAAACATTACGTATCTAATTTGTAATCAAAGTTAGTGAAGCTATCTTCGCTCAAATTAATTATAATTGGTTCCTCTATCTCACCCATCATAAGATCGAGTTTCCACATTTTTTATATGGATTTTTCCCAATTTTCTGCAGTAACTTTATTCAAAAAAATCTATCAAAAGTTCAGTTAAATTGCTAATTTTGTAAGTTGTGTTATTTTTAGCAACTCTACCTTTTACTTGAGAGAGATATATCGTTCTCCAACGGACATTTTCCGGACGATCTATAAGAACAGATTTTCTATCTGGATTTTCCCAGCAAAAATTAAGTTCTCTGGGCAATTTTCAGAGCTCAGTTCTTTTAATTTCAGGTAAATCCCGATCTTCATTGATTTTAGTTAGAATTTTGTCGACGGTTGGGATCTGCTACTCATAATAAAATGTATGTTTACATCTCCTCTTCCAACGAGGTTTTTCGTCTGTCTGTGATCGAATGTGGCTTGGGAGTAGTAACAATTCCAGTCTTTTTTTTTCCTTTCAGTATTCGGTACATAGTAGATTTACCAACTTCTGTCAAGTTGGAACAGATATCCATAAATCTTTTAACATTATTATATAGATATTGATATGTTAAGGCATCATAAACATTCATCATAATAAGTTTTTCGTTGCGGAAAAAATGCCCTGTTTTAACGATTTTGGAATAAATATAGATTTGGAAGCCATATCTTTTGGGTATCTCACTAATCTCAAATAATATATAAAAACAGGCACATACAAGATAAATCACTAAGGACACACTGTAAGGTGTACTTTGTGTTCACTGCTATAAATTAAATTGAAGAATCAGATATTTTATTGTTGCAATAAATTTATAAAAGCTTATAATATTTAAATACAATTTAATATAATTAGATTCACGGCAGCCCTCAGTTACCTGCGACACTGGAACAGGTACGTTGGCGATCTCGGTAACAGTTTTATTACTCTCTCTAGTTCTTGAATAGAGTACAGGAATGGGTATGCTTGTGATTGCCCCTCCCCTTCCCAAGAGCTTTGAGTTCAGGAAAATAAAACCGATTCTGCCTTTTATATTAGGAATGTGTATGCTGCTGGCACTCCCCCCGTTGACAACTTGTTTTTCTTGCGATAGCCCCCCCCAAGAACTTTGAGTTTAGGAAAATAGACCCGATTCAGCCTCGTATACTAGGAATGTGTATGCTGCTCGCATCCTCGCCCACTGTCGGCAACTTGCTTTTTCTTTTGATCGCTTCCCCAAGTCTCCAAGAGCTTCAAATTCAGAAAAATAGACCCGACCCGCCTTTTGTAATAGAAATGGGAATGTTGCTGGTGTCTCCCCCCCCCCTCCGTCGTGAACTTGCTTTCGCTTGCCGTACTGTACTTTTCTGATATCACCGCCCCTCCCAAAGAGAGAGGCTGGATCCGCCCCTGCTCCAACTAGCTATAATTTCTTTATTATTTTATTATTCTATTTGTGTCTTTTTCTGAAGCGTGTAGAATTAACAAGTTTGCTTTATTTCTTTGGGGCCATCGGATTTCCATATAATAAAGTAAATTAAATTAGGATGTTAGTGCAATAGAAATAAAAATAAGTAAATCCAATTTTAACTATAATATATAAAAATTAATTACATTTGAATCCCATTTTAGTACTTAATTGTAATTCTGCAGATGGTTTAAGAAATAAATACACTGAAAAGTCAAATGTCCACAGAAATTTTAATGTTATATGGACGAATTTATTTTTATATATATGCTTAACTTCTTGTATTCATATTAATGGTTATTTTATAGGTAATTAAATTATAACATAAAATTTTTAGAGACAATGAGGCTCAATTTTAATCTGAATGTGCCTAAAATGGTTTCTATGCCAAAACTAAAAATAATAAAAATACAGTTGTGATTTGTGTTAAATATGGCAAAATTATTTCTATTCTGTAATATATGTAAATTATTAAGGAATCCTTAGAAATAAAATAATATTATTATAAGAACTTAAGTTCTAATTTGAGCTTATGACCTAAATAATCTATGTAATAAATACTTAGTGATAAAATAAACCTCCTTCCGACGCCTATGACAATAATTAAAATCCTTTTTAACACTTCACACTTCCATACATCTATTGCTATTCAACCCAAATAGTCCATTATTATAGACCGGTGTATTTGATTATAAAATTTCTAACCCATTCCTATAACAGATCTTGCCAAAGACATCAGATTAAAGAAAACAGATAGTTTGCGAAGAAAAAAAGGGTCAAAAATGATTAATTACTCTCTGTAGTTCTTGAATTGACTATAGTTCAAGTTGATAAATATGCCTTTGTATACCATTATGTACCATTTGTTTTCCTATAGCCACTATAATGATGAGGCGTAAAAAGAATGAACAAGAACAAAGTTGTCGCAACAAATGTAAAAAAAATCCGATGTTCATTTTGCACAGCTAAGAAGATATGTCTTAAAACAAAAGAATAACCCTGCTGTACGATTGAATCATGCATTCCGATTAGTTTTTTCAAAAGATCAGGATGAATCTTTGTGTAACTTTCTATGTTATATTTATTAAAGGCTGCTTGGAGTGATAAGAAGCTGAGTTCGGGTTTCCTGATACCCAAACTAGAATTTCTTTTTATAAATGCACGTATCCCATCTTTACTGGCATGTTTATTATTTTTCCAGGCCTCAGATACTGTAATATCAGTCTCATACTATATAGTACTTGTAAGTAAGACACTCTTTTTTGTATTTGGCTGTTGTTCTATATTTTTTCTAGCTACAGATTCAGATTTCGGAAATCCTTTAAATTGTGTCTTGCATTAAATCTGGAGGTATTTATCCTTTAAATAGGAATACTTGTACCGATGCCAACTCCTATCATCATCCGTAACTGGTAAATTTGCGACAGATGGTTTAGATAGCCCAAACATTAGGAGGACATTAGTAGAAGTTGTTAAAAATATAGAAAATATTGCTATTATTGACATTAATACTAATACCGATCCTGAAAATAATCACTTTAACGAGAATGAAAAGTAATAAACTATTCATAAAGATACTGATTTAATTTGGCTTTCAATTTCTTGACACTGAATTTAAAGGATTTACGAAATCTGAATCTGTAGCTAGAAAAAATATAGAACAACAGCCAAATACAAAAAAGAGTGTCTTACTTACAAGTACTTCGGAAATGAAGCAATTTTCATATAAAAATTAAAATAAGAAAAATTTTAAGGTACAAGCAAACTACGATGCGAAATGAAATATATCAGAGATAATTGATACAGATACTAAATAAAATAAAAAAAGGAAGGAAAAGAAAGACGAATCAGATTCCGAATGTGAAGATGAAAAAATTGAATTTATGGATTCCTCAGATGAAGAACCAACAACACTGGTAGATCTTTAATATTTTATGTTACAAGACAAAAAGGAACAACCCCATGACTCTAATAACAGCACAGAACTTATAAAAGATTCCTTTTTCGTCGTAAAATTAAAAAATAATAGTCTCAAATTTCAAAAGAATACAATAATTCTTATTTACGAAGAAGTGGCAAAGTTTCTAATTTATTCCACTTTCCTGACGTTCCCGATATTCAGAGGGCAACGAGATCTAATTTTCTTTTACTGTAGCCCGTTCCTAATGGCGTACAAATAAGAGATTTTTATCTTATTTTAGGTTTTGATTTGAATTTAAAGATATGACTATGAGTTAAAAATATTCCTCAAATTTTCTTTTTGGTTTGAATTTTTTGGTCAGTAAATACTTATTTTGGTGAAAAAAGAAATTTTTTTATTGTGTAATATCTTATGTTTCAAAGTGCACCCCTATGGTCCACAATATAAAAAATGCACCACCTATTATTAATTGTAAAATTTTAGTTTTGAATTCAGTATTTTAGAAATTGTAGTATGCTTAGTATGGGTCGATATCTAGTTTAAGCACAAGTGTGTCAATAACTCAATTGTGAGAGGGAGTATGATTTTTCCTAAACAAGTTTTTTGTTTTTTAATTAAAGCGGTTGCCAAAAATCTTAATAAAAAGTAACCTTAACCAACGCTCACTAAAGCTCGACGATCAAGACAGCGTATTAAATGGACTGTGGCTATGAATGAATCTATAATTCTCATTTTTTAGAGAGTAACTCATTTAGGACGAGAGACGATCAATTACATATGGATCATCAATGGGGAAAAGTTTTCATGGAAAACTAAATAAACTTAATTATTCGTCACCATAAAGTATATAAAAATCCATTTATATAAATATCTAAACAGCAAGGATGTTTCGGATGCTTCAAAAAGAAATTTTGCGTGTTTAAAAGACATTCCTTTTTTTTGATCAGTGCAATAGCTTGAAAATTCGCGAATCTCCAAATAATTTAAGTATCGAAAAACGAAACACTAATTTCGATTATTTCAACTTTAAATGCTTGCCAAATTGAGAATTTTTGAGCTTTTTAAGCATTTAAAACATTTAAATACGCGTCTTTTAAAGATGCGTACTTTCGTTTTTTAACTATCTAAAAAGCTTCAAAACTGGCGATTTTAGAAATAGTTGAATTTCAAAATTCTATGGAAAATTAAGTTTATTTCAGCGTCTAAAACGCTTGAAAATTTGTGATTTGGCAAGCATTTAAAGTTGAAATAAAAGTGATTTTCACAGCACTTTTCAAATTCAACTGTTTGTAGAATGGCTTGCATCTTTTTCTTCTTCTTTAGGTGCCGTCCTCGTTCCGAAGTTTGGCTATCATCAAAGCTATGCGTATCTTTGACACTGCAGATCTAAACAGTTGGCAGTTGTTGCAATTGTACCATTCTCTTAAGTTGTTTAACCATGAATGCTTGTGGATCTTTTGCCTATTATTTTCCCTGGATAATTAATTGCAGCAACTGGTATTTATCTCCCCTCATAACATGTCCCAAGTATTGCAGTTTGCGTTCTTTAATAGTAAGTTCTGTTTCCGCATTCTTCGCAAAACCTTCACATTTGTTACTCTCTCTGTCCACGATATTCTTAATATTCAACGGTACATCCACATCTCAAATGCTTCCATCCTCTTGTTATCAATCTTTTTCAATGTCCACGCTTCCATTCCGTAGTAAAGATCTGACAGCACGTAACATTTCACAAGGCGAATTTTAAGTTTCAGGCTTAAATCTCGCCGCAGAACACCTTCTTCATTTTATAAACGTAGCTCTAGCTTTTTCCACTCTGATTCTGATTTCTTCGGAGCTATCGTTATTTTCATTGATAACAGTTCGCAGGTAATTATATTTGCTCACACGTTCAATTCTTTGATCATGCACGGTTATGACAGGGAAGTTTTGTGGTGATGTATATACCACCATTATTTTTGTTTTACTGATATTAAGTGATAATCCATATTCTTCACTTCATTCTACTATTCTGTTAATTAGTATCTGAAGATCCTCCGAAGTTTCTGCAATTACAACCGTGTCATCGGCATATCTCAAGTTGTTTATTAGGATGCCATTTATTTTAATACCCATATTTTGCTCTGAAAGTGCTCTGTTTACGATGTCCTCTGAGTATAAGTTGAATAAGATTGGTGAAAGTATACATCCCTGTATTATGCCTTTCTTAATCTCGAGTTCCGCTTATTGTGCGATGGTCAGTGCACTGTTTTGCGTTTGTCTTTTTTTGTATGGTGACAAAAGTTGACAGGAGCCATTCTTTTGGCATTTCTCCTGTTTTGTAAATGCAGTTAAAAAGGTCGACAAGAATATTCACTGATTCACCTTCCACAAGCTTGAGAAGTTCCGATGTAATCCTATCTTGACCCGGTGATTTACCATTCTTCATTGTTTTTATAGCGTATAGTATTTCTTCTTTAGTTATGTCTGGTCCTTCGTTGCCTTGTATGTTATATATATTATATATATTATATATCTTCAAAATATGCTTATTTCGGTTTGTCTTAGAATTTGGATAGTCTATTCTTTCTACCTTAGGAATGAAGACTACTTTTGTCTCGCTTCACGCCACTAATATATATTTCAGATTCAAGCACGAGCGGAATAATCTCACCAGATGTTGTTATAATATCTGTGAAAGTTTGTTGTAAGGCTGAAAATAAACCATCCTTACCAGGTAATCTAAAGGGGGCAAAGCTTTCGATTGACCATTTTAGCTTGTTATATGTGACAAGTATGTTCACCTTCATATTGATTTGGGCCTAAAAAGTACACTTTTCGTCGTTCCCCTAGGATTCTTGAAATATGGATGTGATTTTATCGAGAACAGCTTTTTCTTTTATGATTTTCCATAGAACGTGAAGCAGGTGCTGTGGTGTTATTTATTCATTTGATTGCTTCATGATTATTCTGTGTGTGTCAGGTTTATCGATGCATGAATGACTTGGCCGGAAAATAACTCAATTGTATGGTTTGGGTTTGAAAGCTGTCAGTATAAATCTTTATACATTGTGCTCGGCAGCACAATTTCACTCCACATTTGACAAAGGAAGACATCAATTTTTTGGGTAATTTGATGTTCATTTCCTTTTTTCACTCGGATGGTATGTCCTTTCTCCCCATGCTTGCATAATTAGGCAGTACAATATATTGGTAGTCGGGTTAATAACGGCCTTTAAAAGATCTTCAGAAATATTATCGGTTCCAGCTGCCTTGTTGTTTTAAAATAATTAATTGCAGCCCGTATTTCTGCCTTAGTTGGAGTTTGACAGTTTATCGAGATTGCTATCGTTTCTTAATTGATTAGCTGTCCCCCTTCATCAATGTTCTCTTCATTGTTGGAGATTCCTCAAAATCCAAAGATATGGTCTTTTTACATATTTAGTTGTTCATCTGTGGTTGTGAGCAGTTTGTTAACTTTGCTTTTATTTATTGAGCTAGAGTTGCTTTGTTCGACCACCAGAGATGTTTTGTGATGTTGAAAAAATAACGCATATTATGTTATTCTCCAGCTTCTTGTGCTTCTTTGACCAATTCTTCGTGCTAGCTTGGTTTCTACTGACGGGTTAATCTTTTCACTTTTATTTATTTTTCAGTATTCTCGTTCTTATATAGTTATTTTCCTGGCGTTCTTGCTCTCTTAGTCATAACTTTACATCCTTTTCGCTATTCTATTAAATTACGTGTGCTATCGTTAATCCGTTTCTAATTAGGAGGGTAGTTTCAATTTCTTGATACTGTATGTGGATCGTTTCATAATGTTGTTATTGATAATTCTTGTCTGATTTGTCCTAGCGGCAAAAAGTGGTCGTTTGCTATGTCCGCTCCACGTCTATTTTTGACGTCAAGTAGGAAGTTGGGCAATTTATTGTTAATCATAAATGATCTCTTTAATTTATTTTATTTTGTGGATGCTTTTGAAGGTGAATGGCGATCCTTCCATGACCAAATTGTAATTTGCGAAGAAATTTGTTAGTAGCTTTCAATTAATGTTCATTTCCATAAGACCATTTTACATTAAGATTTCTACGTTTTCTGAACAGATTATATAGTTCATATCTCCCGTGATTATTATGTTCTCTATGTTGATTATGAATCTGCCATGTTTATGTTGTCAAGTTTATAGTCTTCTTAACGCTAAGCTTATTCGTAGGAGTGTAACATGTCAATGACGGCAGGGTTTAGAAAGTGTTTCAGCTATCTAGCTGTGTCCATGAATAATAAACTTAGTGATAATCAAGAATTTTTGAAACTAAAAGCCTTTAAATCCCCGTATAAACTTATGTTACATGAGTTACTACCTCAGAGTGTTACTTATGATTTCAAGCCAAAAGACTTCGTACTCCCTCCAGGACATATTGACCAGGTATACAAAAATACCAAAAATATGAAGCTCTTTGGGGACCCTTTTCATGTTATCGGGTCCTAGGTGAGGTGGTCTGCTGTATTTTCCACAAACTTTCGGACGGTCGCGCGGTTGCAAGGAGAACTACTTTCTGAATTGGCTTATACAGATACTCACTAAGGTCCAGTCCCTTGACCTTCTGCAGGAGGTTCTTTGGTATCATTGTGTTGATGAAATTATGGGAATCGTTTGGATGCTGTTCATTTGCCATTGTCTTCGGATTTGTACCTTCAGATCTCTGTATTTTGCGATCTTCCCGTTGCATTTTAGCCTTAGATTGTTGTTGTTGGGTACAGCAATGTCGATTAGTGTAGTTCGTCTAGAAATTTTATCTGTTAGTATAATGTCTGGTCTATTATGAGCAACTGTCTGATCCATCAGGTTTAAATTATCTGTTAACTCTTCATGGAGTATCTTAGTGGCTGAGTCGTGTCTTTCTTTATACTTGGTTGCGGCAAACGCTTGGCATCCTCCAGTTATGTGCTGGATAGTCTCTGATGTTCGACACTCATATTCTATATTGGTCATTTTCTATTGAGGGATCTCTGATGATGAACTTCCGATGGTTTTTCGTCGGAATAACCTGGTCTTGGATAGCTAACAAGAGAACCTCCGTTTCCGGAAACATCTGTCGTGATATCAACCCGTAGTTCGACGCTGAGTTGCCGACATTGTTCTGATTGACCTCACTTGGATGCCGTCTATGAAGTGATTTCTGTAGCCAGGTTTGCAAATTCTCTTGGTCTGTTTGGTGGTGAGAAGCAATATCCTATTCCCTCAGCTGTAGCGGCGTTGAATCGTCTGTTTCGCATATTGCTCGATGTAGTGTGGAAGAGTCCGCTAACCTGTGGAAATATGAACGTAAGTTTATTATTTATTGATCGAGCTGCTTACCAATATCCTTCAATCCTCTTCCTCCTTGGAGTCTTGGAAGCATTGTACGTTCAAGGGTGATGTTTTTGTGCTTTTTTTTTAAAGAGTGTTCTTATTTTTCTTTGCAAGTTTTGGATGTCCGTCCTGCTCCATTTTTCAATTCCAAAAGAGAAGCTAAGTGCAGAGCAAGCGGATGTGTTGAGCGCTTTGAACAAACTTCTACTATTTAGGTTAGTTCGTAATACCCGGCTTACCCTCCTGACAAATTCAGTTATCAATTTGGCTTTCATAGTGCGATGGTCAATTCTTTTAACCTGTTTCATACCTAAGTATTTGTGTTTGTTTTGCTCCATTGCAGCTATAGTTTCGCCTTTTTGCATTTCAAATGCTCCTGGTTGTATTTTACCTTTAACGAAGTTCAAAATATAGTCAAGTCTCCTTTACAATTTTAAGCATTTATTCCAGCTAGGAGAGGATTGCTTTTACTTTTTTATTATTGATTTGCATTGTTTTAACTTATGTGGTATATAGGCCAAGTAATTTTGAGTTTTATTATTCCCTTGCTACTCATGGTTAAATGTAAAGTTTTCTGAAATAAAATATGTTGTTATTATTATTATTGTGACAGGCATGACATTTTATGGTAGCGCAACTGATGCGCTCACCAAAAACTATGTAATGTATTCACCTGATTGAGGTAAGTCAAAATGCATTTAAATGTAGGGTCTCTTAAAGTCACCATACAAAAAATCCATCTTATTGAACCTTGTTAGTTCTTTACGCATGCTATAACTACTT
The DNA here is from genome assembly GCA_034092305.1 of Diaprepes abbreviatus. Lineage (NCBI taxonomy): Eukaryota > Metazoa > Arthropoda > Insecta > Coleoptera > Curculionidae > Diaprepes > Diaprepes abbreviatus. The sequence goes on along the minus strand of JASJET010000210.1, from coordinate 6,455,066 downwards.
GTAAAATATGTAATCCATCTTTAATAAGCTAAAGAATATATTACATCTTTATTTTCATTATCAATTTGTTGTTATGTCAAGTTTATGCCTGAGTTTCGTGCTTTTTCTTAAAAATGCAAATGTATGAAGAGATTTTCTGAAAATCTTCTGACCAATCTGCACTACATAAGAAAAATAAAGTTTTTCTTTTATGTTAATTTACTCCACTTCATACAACTAGCACCTAAAGCAGTGACAGCCTATCAGGTTAAGCTAAAAAACCTTGCTAAATAGCGACCATATTGAATCAAAAAATTACATATTAAACAACTTTTTAAGTTCAGTAATGGTATCGTGTAAGTGTGTAAGTGTATCGCGTGTGCCATAAACAGCTTTCTTTTGTTTCAGCTGTGAAGTGGAATAGTGTTTTTATTGCCAAGATTACTTAGCTATAAAACAAATGAAATATTTCATTTGTGGCGATTTTTGCTGCGGAAGTGAGAAAGGAGATACACGCAAAGCGAGCATTAGCTTGAATTTCGGATTTTTCATTGTTTACATTTTAAGGTGGCATTATTATTGCAAACAATATTGTATATTTGAAAAATTGTTATGACATTCTAGCTTGTAAAGAAAAAAAATGTGCTTAATTTGACAAATATGAGTAATAAACTAAAAACGGGCTTCACGTTAATGCTGTAATGTTATATTTTAAAAAGCTTTTACAATTTTGGATAGGAATAATAGATCCAAAACGTAAAGAAAATTTGAATCAGAACTAAGAAGCTGCAGTTGTTTTAGCAATAGAAGTAAGATTTAACCGATGAAAACAATACCTGTGAATATGTGACACTATATCGGGACCCTTTAAGATAAAAAATAGTAAGATCTCATGCGTAGCCAAGTCTACAGCATCCTTATTATTTAGTTTGACTCTATCATTCACAAATCTCTGCGAGTTTCTACATCCTAAGTTAAATGTTATTAAATGATTTGGTAGTTATGCAGAACAACGGCTACCAGTTGACATAATATTTAATACTATTTCTTAAAATTTAATGTGTTGTATGTAAGTAATATCTGTAAATAATCTAAGATAAAATTACTTACAGATATTTGTAAATGAAAGCCTTAATATTTCGATTGCTAAAGACTTGGGTCCACAAGAAACATTGCCAATTTTTATAGCCCCTTTTTTTCAGTTATGTTTTAGATGGGATTTCACTTCAACATCCAAATCAGTAGCAATCGAATCCAGATCCTGGAATCTGGAATAATATTAATACAATAATTAATTGATAATGGGAGATATAGAACTTCCTGTATATTATTGCATTCTTGTATTATCGGATTAAAATAAATGCCTATTTTAATAAAGTTTATAGTACCTATAGTATAGTTTTTAAATAATTTAAATTTTGACAAAATCTAACCCAATTTTCATGTTTCAAATACTTAAGAAGTATTTTAGTTATGTACTCGAAATTTACAGTGAAGTGTACCAATAAATGATGTTTTATATCCCAATTATAATAAACTTGTTATATTATACAGGGTGTCTAAAAATTAGAACAAATCAGAAAAGAACTTTAAGTGGCTATAACTTGATTAATTTAAATAGAATGCTATACTTTTTAACTTGCCAGTAAATGTACTTTTTAAATAATTATCGAATGGTATAAGGGCGTCTATAAACAAGTCTTCGCGTTTTTACAGAATATGTAAAATAATCGTTTTCTGCGCCATTTTGTCTTTTTTTAATACATGTTCTAATGTATCAGTCCCTTAGAGATCAAGGAAATTACCACAAAGAAATGAACGTACCGCAAGACGCCCTAATAAAAAATGAACATATAGACAAGGCTATAAAAAACAAACCCTTGGCTCCGAGAAATCGCAAAAACCAAGAGAATAGCTCCAAAGTTTTTGTTCCTTATGTCAGAGGCGCCACAGTCACAACCGTCAAACTTCTTACACAACATTGAAACAATTTTCACCACAGACCGTAAAGTTAATGATCTCCTGCTAACACCTAAAGAAAAAATTCTTCTAGAAAACCAAGAAGTGTACGAAATTCCATGCAGAGATTGCAGCTCATTTTATGTAGGCCAAACCAACCCTAAAATAAGCGCCAGAAGAAATGAACATATAAACGTTGTCAAGCAAAAAATAATTTCTCACTGGCCCGACACTTGTTAAACATAGAACATAAGGTAAATTTCTCAGGAACAAAAATACTATCGAGATGTGAAAATCTGTCCACAAGAGTTCTAAAGGCAGCCATCGAAATTGCAAATAGCCCAACAACTTACAGATGATAGCTAGCGATTGACAAATACGTGGAAAAATCTGCTCACGAAAAATGAACCAGTAGTAGGAAGTAAATAAACAGATCACAACTCGGCAATATGACCCCAAACACTGACAACAGTGCCGATGACACGCAGCAGGGCCCGCAACCTGATTGGCCGGAACCAACCAGCCATCGAGGGAGCTCTACGTGCACACGAAACCGACAGCACCCGAATCGCTCGCGTCGGTTCGCCCACAGATGCCGTACAGTGAGCTTTGGAAATGTGTATGTCCTGAAAAGGACTCAGCACATACACAAGATACCCGAAAACCGTCGATTACATAATGTCAGTTTGAGCATAATTTCTGATGAGAGCGAGATATTTTGATGAATCTTTTAGGGTATTCTAATGGGTTCTTGGTGGTGGTACCACAAATATATTTTCAAAACAGGTTTATTGCACAGGGGTAAAAACTGAAAAAGCGAGAACAGTTTGTTGGCTAGCGAAAATGCACTAAATAGTAAAAGGTAAATTAAAAACTGCTTTAAATGGTGTGTGTAGATTTATTCATTTTTGTAGCACTTTTTTGAGGGCGACTCCAAATTTAATTTTACCAGGACTCGAATTTAGATTTAACTTTACTATGGCTAATTCATTTAAATTTACCTTAATTTGGCAAATACTCACGTTACGGACAAAACAATATCTTTTCTTTCCGTATCTCTCATACTCTTTGAATCAAAACGTACCATTTTTCGATTAGTTGCATTTTTTTTTAAATTTTACTATAGTTCCTCGTCATTCTACTTACTTTTCTTTACACAAAAAGTACGGTTTTATGATATATTTGATTATCACTGATTGTCCCTTATTTGAATTGTTTTGCTTGGCATTTACTGGACTGTAGATGGTTGTATTTATTTCTATTGTTGTTCAATTTACTGTTACCTTTTTTTTCAATTAAATCACGTTTTTCTTGCCTACTATTTGAGTGTAATTTTTCCTTTTTTCCATTCTTATGGCAGTTTTCTTGAAACTATTTTGATCAGTTCCGTAAATTTTACTTTATTTATATTTTCAGGTTAAGGTTCGATCACTGTCACTTACTGACGAGTTATTTTTGTAGGTCTTGCTTTTTGCTTTATCTCATTTTGGGAAGTTTTGAACTTATTATTTGAATCCATTGTATGGTAATCGTCATATCTTAATTGATTTTCTCTATGTTTCAGTTTAATTTTCACCCTTGTTAACGCTTTTCTGTGTCTATTTGTGTTATCAAATTCTCATCAATGCTCCACCTTGACTTGTCGTTGTCGGCTCGGGGCGACATTTAGCGTACGGGGTCCCGAAACTTTTGGGAAATCGATAATTTTTGAGAGAGAAATTTCGGCAGATAATTTATTCTGCGTCGGTAACAGCTAGTGGGGAATATATTTCTTTAGTTTAAAAATAACTAATGGGTTATTTATCTAACTTTGAGCCAAGAATGTTATTGATTAATGAATTGACTTATTTAACAAGTTTATTTCAGCCGATTGTTCTTGGCTTGGGTCATTTTTGAGCTGCCATTTTTTAAAAATTTTGAACGCCCTTGAAGGAGTTAGAGTTGGCCGAACTCTAGCCAGACTTGCCTTCATTGTTTGGATCTAGCCAATCTTGCCTTCACCGGTCTGAACATAGCCAGTCTTGTCTACGCTGGCTGAACCGTAGCAAGCTTTGCCTTTGCTGCTGGATCCTAGCCAGTCTTATCAAGGGCCAATTAATCGTCGAATGTCCTATAAAAAAGGCTAGAACTGTAATCTCAACCTCTTTTTCTTGAAAATATTTCACTGATAAATTACTCAACCGTGTCTTATTATTTTATTTGATCTAGAGTACAGGTCAAGGTCACCATCAGGAGTCCCAGGAACCCTACAACTCAAACTCAGACATTGTCACCCTCTGCAATTCTGCGGTCAATAATAAGAAATTATAGTCGAAATAAATATCTAACCGTGAACAGACTTTCATCCTTGATTTTAAGGCCATAGCCAAGGTCATATTTGAATATAAAATTTTCCATTCTTTTGATTTCCTGGAGTAGAATAAGGGGGGTTGTTATTTAGAAAAAAACTTACTTCACCATGAAATGATCTTGGCTTTGAGATCACCATCGGCGCGCCATAAAACATGCTTGTATTTGCACTTTTTTCGGAAAATGCTTTCTTGTCGAGATATTTCCATACAGAGTAAATATAACATTTACGCTGCCATTATGAAACCAATATGACGACCATCAGAAAAAGATGTGAAATCCCATCAGGGATTAAGCCGCGTATACAGTTAAGTAACTTAATAGTTGTATATGACAGGAATGTGACAGCTACTGTTGACGTAGAACATTAACTTTTAGTTTATTTCTAACAAACTCGTATAAAAGAAAAAGTCCAAACCTGGCTTTACAAGGCTCTGTACGTAAAGGAAAGAGAATTTAAAATAACCCTTAATATTTTACGTAACTGTATAACGAGTAAAACGTTCAAATTAAAATATTTAATCCTACCTTTGTTTCAGTCGATCTAGCTCATATAACTTCATGTAGTTTATTAGGTTTGTACACAGAGATTTAGATAAATTTTAAAAATAAACGTACATATGTGCTTCATTTAAAACTAGACATCATTTATTCAAGGAATGTTTTCATATCATTATACGCAGTTTGTTATTAATTGGGAAAATTGGTTTGTTTTTCATTTATTATGTTTGCTCGAGAATAAATGTATTTCCTTTTTTTTAATCAAATTAAATTACCCATCATAAAATATGCAATAAGTAACGTACCTTAGATTTTGTTTATGTTCGATTTTATTCAGTTATTTATGTTGTTTTTTTTTTGTGTTTGTGGTACATAATTTTAAAAACAAGATATTCAGTACTTTTATTAGAAGTAATCTTGCTAGAGCCGATGCTCCAATGATTGAATTTTAACGAAACTTACTATTACACGATAAGTGTGCTTCTTTGTGAGGCCTTGTTAGGTAATATTAACATAATTATTTGACCGAACGGTTCTGACCGACCAAACAGTTGCTCATAATAGAAGATAAAATTTCTAGATGAACTACACTAATCATTGCTGTTCCTAACAACAACAACATAAGGCCAAAATACAACGAGAAGATCGCCAAATGCAGAGATCTGGAGGTGCAAATCCGGACACAATGGGCAATAAACCGCGTTCAAATAATTCCCATAATTTTATCAACAAGTGGAGTGATACCAAAGAACCTCCTGCAGAACATCAAGGGTCTGGGTCTTAGTGAGCATTAGTAGAAACCGATTCAGAAAGCAGTTCTCCTTGCAACTGCCCGAACCGTCCGAAAGTTCGTAAGAAATAAACCAGACCACGTCAGCTACTACCCGAAAACATGGAAAGGGTTCCCAGAGAGATTCATACTTTTGGTATCTGTTATGAGTCAATATTCCCTGGAAGAAGTGCGAAGCCGTTTGGCTTGAAATAATGTAGTTTAATAAATATGTAACAAATTATAATTCAAACAACAGATCTCTTGGCTTAGAAACATCCGAGAATGGACAGGAATATACAGTGCTGAACAAATATTTAGAATAGCAGAGAACCGTGATCAACCCGCCATTGTAATTGACCTTACATGGCACAGGGAGAAGAAGAAGAAGAACGTTTGTGTGCAACCGTACAGTACCCATTTAGGAGAGGAACTGTGCGTATTGTATTTGTGAAGATTGAGGAAAAATCTGTGCATTTTACGTCATATATATATATATATATATATATATATATATATATATATATATATATATATATATATATATATATATATATATATATATATTTGAAAGTCCTATACAAGTACCGTCCTCTCCTAGCTCCTCAAACAATCTGAACATCTAATCTCGTAGAGATTTATATACTATATAGTGAATAGGTTACTGAAAGGATTTGCTTTTTTTCCGGATTGGTGGGCAGGCCTGTTTAGTAATGACGAGAACGAAACAGCTATCTGCAAATGTCGGTGCGCTGTAAGGAAGTGGAAGAGGGTAAAAGGACGGGAAATATCCTAAAATAAGTTCGGTCCGGCATGTAAAACTGTACTCCCCTTAAAGGGGTTATATTGTATGTACTTGCGCAGATCAGGGACAGGACTGAACTTGAGCAACCTTTTATTACGTTACTATATTGGAAAAATTACAATTTAGAGTTTACTATTGAATGACAGATTTAATCATAATTCTCTGGGTAAAAATTTGCGTTATGAAAAATTTTGGAAAACGACGTTTTTTTGATAAAATTTGGTACATCTCCCTATTTCGAGGTTATACAACACCATTCTGACCTCCGTTTTCCATAATTTTTCCTCAGTTTTTCGGAAAACATTGAAACACTTTTCACTTTAGGTTCAATTTTTTGTAATATCGTTAAAATTTTGTTACAATCACAAAATCCTCTGTATTATAAAAAAATTCATAAATTTGCACATTTTTGACGGAAATATTAAGAAAATTATCAAAACAAAATGACTTCCGCCATTAAATTTTCGTGTGACTCTTTCCTAATACCAGAAAAATTTGCGTTGTTGCCAGATTGCCAATCAGATTTCTGTGAAATTCACATATATTCTTTCTTTTTACAGATTGTCTTTTGCTGGACAATAACATTTGTAATTAATAAATACAGGTTAGTTCAGGTTGGTTTTAGTCTTTTAAACTAACCAAAACTAAGCTAAACCTGAACTAACCAAAAATTTTGGGTGGTAAAGATTAATTTTACACTTTTTTATATATTACAAAAATAAAACTATATTTTTAACTGTAACGGATAAATTTTATGGTTTATATTACGAAAGTATAAGTTTAGGTCAATTTAGGTTAGTTCAGTACAAATTAATGAAAATTAAACTAAACCTGAACTAATCAAAAATTTTGGGTGGTTAAGATTAATTTTTCTCTAGACTATAAAATATTACTATACTGTTGACTGAGATAGACACATTTTATCGTTTATACCACGAAAGTATTTTACGTTTGGAAACATGTCAAATGAATATTAGTCGTTTTCGCGAATCTGATGGTAGATGGCTTTCCCGGAACGTATTTTTCGTTTTTCGTTGAAAATACAAGTTTTTCTAAGTTTATTCACTAAAATTTGTGCAAAAATAATTGAAATATATCACATACATGACATCTTAACTTTTGCCATTGAAAATAGATGTGTAAGTTTGGCGTTTTCTTCAGAATTAAAAGTGTTTGGTGAAGTGATGCTTTGAGTTTTTTCAGTTTTCCAGGAAACGAAAAAAAATAGTGAAAAACCAAAGTCAATATCATATTGTACGACCTCGAAGTAGTGGGTAAAAATCGAATTTTTCCCATAAAAAACGTCATTTTCCTAGATTTACCATAATGTAAATAATTACCAAAATATAAAAAAAAATATTTACTGAAAATAATGAATTAACGGGATTTTCAAAACAATGCCATATATTAATGAATTGTTATAAATAAAAAGTCTGCACAAATAACCACATTAAACACAAAGAATATGCCGGGACGCCGATCGCCACTTTCTCAAATCCTGCTCTGGTTTCCTGTTTCTCATATTGCCAACCTCATACAACAAATTTACTATCAAATTTCTTTCTGCGCTTGCTCCACGTAGTCACTTGATGTCAGTTTATGACATTGATTTTCTACATGTTAGGTTAATTTTTTGACATTTAGCCAATTTTTATAGTTTTCCTTATCCCCCTCTAGCTTTCTTGGTGTACTGCCTTGCTGTCTTAGGATAAATTTTTTCCAGTTGGTTGAGAACTTTTGCCAGTATATTGTATTAATTTTGTTTGGCAAGTTTTTCCATTTTTTGTGGTTTATAACATGTCGGAAAACTAATATGGATAACTTTTTCGTTTTATTTTTCTTCTTGTTTAAATTATATCCCAGTTTATTAGGGATACTACCTACTGATGGACTATTTAATTGCACTTGGAAGGACTACCGGGATTGGGTAAAAAACAAAATTATTTTCGGGCATTATTTACTGGTTTTTTCCTTCGCAATTAAATGTAAGAATGAAGCACTTATTTTTTTATCATTCTTTCTTTTTATTATTTGATTTAAATCCCTAAGCTTCGGCTCGCTCACAACATCCTCGTCGCTGGGAATTCATGGCTAGTCATTAAACTAAAAATAATTGCAGTATATTTAGCGAATCGTTGTACAACCCTTTCTGCCAAGCTTGTAATTACACAACTAGAAAGGATGTAATTGCATAGAACGTAAGTTAAGGTATGCCGTCATTATCTTTACTGGATTTATGGCAATCTGACTTGCCAGATTTTGCACGAATGCCAGTTGAGAGCACGCAAATGTTACTGAAAATAGCCTCTCGAACGGATACCGCTGTCTAAAAGGGTGTTTTTTGGAAAATTTAATTTCCAAAGTGTACATCATGTTATGTATGCACGACCTAGTTAATGGTAAATCTCAGAGGTGTTTGATAATTACTATGAGGAATACATGAAGTCTTATTGAAAATTTTAGACATATAACACAAATTTATTTTTTAAATTAAATAGTAAAAAATTATTTCATCTTTTATATTTCAACTAATGTAAAATTGTGAATTTAATTACTTATATAGCACTTTTTTTTGAGATCGGCTCCGGAATAATTTTAATTCCATTCGATTGGTATTCTTCTCTTCTTCTTCTTCTTCTTCTTCTTCTTCTTCTAGGTAGAACCAAGTTATGTTATCTACACAATGCCTCATCGATCCTCGTTTGAGGTCGAAATCCAGCTTTTTATCTTTTGAGGGGCCATCCAGGCGGCCGTTTGGTGTTTAGTTTCTATCTTGTCACGGTTTTTGCTAGTTTGTCATCGTCTATTCGTTCCACGTGATCTCTCCACTGCCTACGACGGTTTCGAACCCACTTCACAACATCCCCCACTCTGCTGTCATCGCGTATTTTTGCGTTTCTTATTCTATCTCTTAAACTTGTTCCCGTGATCATTCTCAGCGTTTTTATTTCTGTGGTTCTCATAATTTGTTTTGTCTTTGTTGTTTTATTTCTTGTTTCTGCGCCGTAGGTCAGTATCAGTCTTACACAGACCTTGTAAATTCTTGCTTTGCTCTCAACCGCTCAAAATGTTTATTGTTCTAGATTATGTCTCTTAGTTGGCCTGATATCATGGACGCTTTGTTGGCTTGTGTGCGTACTTCTTTCGTTACTGCCCTGTTACTTGTTATACGTGCTTCTAGGTATTTAAACTTCCCAACCTGTTCGATATGTTTATCATCAACCATTAATTTGCATCTTACCGGTTCTTTTGCTATTATCATTGCTTTGGTTTTCTCCACAGATATCATCATATTATACTGTTTGGCTGTTCGATTGAGATGGAAAAGCATTCTTTGTAAGTTGTCCTCGCTATCTGCTGTCAAGGCAACATCGTCTGCAAAGCATATAATCTGAACAGTGTTGTGTCCCATTGGGTACCCAATATTTGTGCTTTTTACCTCATCAATGATTTCGTCCATGATTACATTGAAAAGTGTTGAACTTAGCCTATCACCCTGTCTTATTCCTATGGACAATGGGATTTCCTCTGTTAAAGTGTTATTTGTTTTAATTACCATGGTGTTTTTGGAATTTAGTTTGTATATTTTGCATATGATTGCTTCGTCTACTTGTTTTTTTCGCAGTAGTTCTGTTATGTGTTCCAGTTTAACTCGGTCAAACGCTTGTGTAAAGTCCACAAAACAAATGAACAGCGGTTTATCGTATTCGATAGATTTTTCAACCAGCTGTCTTATAATAAATATACCGTCGAGAGTAGAGTGGTTATTCCGGAAGTTCTGCTGTTCTTCGCACGCCTCTAACTTGTCTACGATCCGTTGTGACAGTATTTTGGTTAACAATTTGGCTGACCTGTTCAGTAGGCTGTAGTTTTCGGGTGTTTTTTTTTATCCTTTTTGGTGGATCGGAATTGTGATGCTTTTCCGCCATTCGTTGGGTACTGACGTTGTGCGGAGTATTTTTTCAAATAGAACAGTGAGCTCTGTGACAAGGCTGGGGCATCCGTACTTTAGCATCTCATTCGTAATTTGGTCTGTACCAGGTGATTTTCTGTTTTTTAATTTCTTAATCGTCAGGTGCATCTCTGCTTTACTGATGTTAATATCTGTTAGTTCTGTGGTTTCTTGTTTGTTTTCGTCTACGTTGTTTTCTGTAGCTGGGGCCTGGAGCAAGTCCTTAAAATGGCTGACCCATTGTTGGCTGTCGATTGGACTTAGTTCAACGTATTCATTGATTGTTTTTTTTTCCTGTTCCTCAACATGTTCCATATTTTCTTTTGTCCGCCATATAGGTTGTGTTCCATGTCTTTTGAATACTTTTCCCAGTATTCTTTCTTTAGTTGAGCTATTTGACTGTTGATTCTGTTTTTCACCGTTTTGTACTCTTCGAAATGGTTTGTTGTTTTGCGCTGTTATTATTTGGTATTTTTCCTTTTTCATTATTATATTGTTCACTGACCCTTTGATTTGGGTTCCATTTTTTGTCTTAATTACGAATAAGGTCACGGAAACTCTCTAATTTTTGAGATTTTGTAGCGACAACAATTGTAAAATTAATTGTAGTGTTAATCAGTTCTGAATGGAATTCTTCGGCTAACCGAGTTTCTATATAAACTTCGGGTATTTATTTTTGATATAATTTTCTTTAAGACTGAGAATTTTAGGCACATTTTGCTCATCTTATACTCAAGATAATTAACATAAAAAATTAAACATTGAACTTGAGCTATATGGAAAGAGCCATAGTTAATATGACATAATCATTCACAACTTAAAAAACTTCTCTATATATTTTTCTAAAAATCGAATATATAATATATGACATTATAGGTATGATATACATTATGTCCCACGATAAACTGCTGCGATCGATTTCTCGGAAAATAGATTTTGAAAATTCTGCAGTTTACCAAAATCGATGTGGGCATTTCGGCTAAAGTATTGCTTATTTTAAATAGAACACTCTATTTGTTATTTCATTTTTAGATTCTACGCAAAATTCTAGACAGATTTTATACATGCGAAGTAATAGATATCTGTTGGACTTCCATTGTCTTTATTTTTTGTTGAATATCACGACGTTTCGGCTACTAGTTATCTCTAATTATACTAAAAGTAAATGCAGTGGAGTGTGACTGAGATGGGTGCAGTTATGCCTGCTATGGCAAAATCCCATTTTTTATGTTGCATTTAGTTTTAGTTTACAATTATTAAGAAGTGGTTTCCACACTTCTCTTATATCTAAAGATAGTTTACTAAAACAACTCGGGTTCTGATGTATAACCGCGGCTTCTTTGAATTTCCGTTTTCTCCATTTTATGTGGTGTGCATGAGTCCAGGCATGGTTGGCGGCACCACATTTTTCTGTTTCTCCTCGAGATGTGCATTTTTGGTGTTCTTTGATTCTTGGTTTCGCCAACGTAGGAACTGCCACATTCACATGGTATCTAATATACATAGTTCTTCATGTCCCTTTGAGTTGTTGGTTTGACGCTAGTGAGCCGACTTCTCAGAGAGTTATTTGAATTGAAAACAACGTTGATTTTATATCGTTTTCCTAACCTCCTAACTTTTTCTGAAATGCCTTTAACATAGATAATGTTCAATACTGGTTTTCGTTCTTCATTCGTTGTCGATATTGTCCTATTTCTGCGTTGTTTTAAAAATTTATCCACTAAATATACTGGGTATCCGTTGGCTGTCAGATCATTTTTAATATAATCTATTTCTTTCATCAAATTCTCGTTGGAGTTGCAGAGAGTTAAGGCTCAATCTACGAGATTTCTTATAGTTCCTTGTTTGGTGTTGTTGGAGTGATTACATGAATAATTAAGGTATTCTCCTGTGTGCGTGGCTTTTCTGTAAACCGAAGTTCGAATTTGTCTAGCATTTCTTTCAACCAAGACATCTAAGAATGGTAATTTATTTTCTACTTCTTTCTCCATGGTGAGTTTAATAGTTGGGCTGATATTGTTGAGATGAAAAAGGAAGTTTCGAAGTTCTTCGTCGTTTCCACTCCAAATATTAAAAGTATCGTCTTCGTATCTGAGCCATCATTTTGGTTTCTTAGTTGTGGATTCAATTGCAAACATCTCGAACCATTCCATGAAAATATTTGCGACTACCGGTGAGAGTGAAGATCCCATCGGTAGTCCATCATCCTGGATGTAGAATTTTTCCTTTTCTTGAAAATAGATACTAGTTAAACAACTTTCCAACAAGTTCATAATGGCGTGCGGTGGTAAAGATGTTCTTTCTGCTAAGGTCTAGTCTTCTTCAAGAAGCCGCGGTTACACATCAGAATCCGAGTTGTTTTAGTAAACCACTTTTAGATATAAGAGAACTGTGGAAACCACTTCTCAATAATTGTAAACTAAAACTAAATGCAGCGTAAAAAATGGGATTTTGCCCTAGCAGGCATGACTGCACCCATCTCAGTCACACTCCACTGCATTTACTTTTAGTATAAATAGTCATGTAGCTAAGGGATTTATTTAGTTTCACTTGAAAACGACTAGAGAGAACTACTAGCCGAAACTTCGTGATATTCAACAAAAAATAAAGACAATGGAAGTCCTATGACCTTCAAACAAACACTAGATTTTATAGATAATGTCCTATACCAAAGACTAACTGTTTTTGACATATTTTAAATTTTTGCAAAGATGGTGTTTGCAGGCCTAAACATAATTATCCATTTATTCTATATGAGAGCCTATATTTTTTATCTAGAAATGAATTTAATTTAGTGTATGGTGTTGACATTTTGATAATGAACAAATACAGGGTGAGTCAACGATTGGATGAAGTAGGTTTTTGCCTTTTCGGTGAAATTAACAAAGAAACTATATTTATTGTTTGATACAGTTTTTTTTACGCAGATTTTAAAAATAGTTAGGACTCTACAGGGTGAGCCAAAAAACTAGGACAGCATAAAGTTGTATTTTTTTAAATAGAACACCCTATATACGAATCATATTTTCGATTTAGCTTATAATTTTAAATCTTTTTTATTAAGGGTTTACTATAACAAAACTTTATAGTTTCTGAGATAATTAAGTTTAAAGAAAAAAAGTCACATTTTCAAGCATCAATTCAATCCTAAATAACGTTTTCAATTTTGTGACAAATATATTCAAATTTGGAATTTAGCAAGGCCAAGGACAAGTTAACATAATTTTTACCTAATATTTGCAATAAAAGCTACACATCGGCTCAAATTTGAACAAGTATAAATGAATAAATATCTTTTTTTTTAAATGGTACACCCTGTATATTTTCATGTTATTTAATAGAGTAATAAAAACCCTAAAAGTTTTGTTCAATATATCCTATACCTATTTATAATAGTTTTTGAGATATTTCAGTTTTTCTTATTTTCCATACTTTTTTACAGAAATAGTCTTCATTATCATAGTAGCCATGTAAAATAATAAAAATAAACAAACAGAATGTGGTTAAATATGATGAAATACATTATTCGTTATATTACAATGGCAATAGTTTAATTAAACATAATGTGAAAAAATTAACACAACAATAACGACAAGGCAAATACATATTTACTTTTATACTAAATTGAAACAAAAAAATTACCTATTAAATACTGAGATTAATTATTTCTTTTTAATAAGTGTTCGAATAAACGACCCTCTTGTGCAATCCACAAATTTAGTCTTTTTTGCAGATTTTCTCGGACCCTGGACAAAATTAGTGGCGTTATTGTTCTACAGGTATCCCTAATCCTGTTTCGCATATCTTCCACTGTTGTTGTTGGATTAACATACACCTTATTTTTAATATAACTTCATAGGAAGAAATCTAATGGGGTGATGTCGCAAGACCTTGGTGGCCACTCAATGAAACCCCCACGTCCAATCCATTTTTGCGGATATCGTTGGTCCAAAAACGCACGAATTTCACGATGGTAATGCGGAGGCGCACCATCGTGCTGGAACCACATACTATCGAGCTCATCCCTATCGAGACCTTGAAGCAGTTGGGGTAGTTCTTCTTGTAGAAAGTTCAGGTAACTATGGCCATTTAGTGGTTCATTAAAAAAGTGGGGTCCAATAATTCGATTATGATGAATACCACACCAAACATTTAATGACCAGTGGTTTTGATGTTGCACCTCTCTAATCCAAAATGGGTTTTCTGTAGCATAATAATGCATATTGCGTCTATTTACGGCACCGTTACTTCTAAAAGTAGCTTCATCACTAAACATTACCTTGCATAATAAATTTGGATTTAATTGAATCTCCGCATTTATTGTACGACAAAAGTTTACACGACTTTCAAAATCCTGTCCATGCAATTCTTGGTGTAATTCCATGTGATATGGATGATACCTATATTTCTTGGTAGTACGATTAGCGGTGGATTGTGATGTTTCACATAATGCTGCTAACTGACGGCTACCAATATAAGGATTTTCCTGAACATTTAACAATACTTGTAGTTCTTTTTCTTCATTGGTTACTGGCTTGTTGACCACTTTACGTTTTGGATAATCAACAGTACCAGAAGAATCAAATCTTTGCATTAAGTTTTGAAAAGTATGGGTATTAGGCTGGCGTCGATCAGGATACTTCATTTTGTAAATTCTTTGAGCAAGAAGGCAATTTTTTTGAGCCTCTCCTATTGTATAAATCATATCTATTAACTCATTCTTTGGAAAATTCATTTTACAATATAAGATGAATGCAAAAAAAAAACCAAACTACACTACATAAAAACCAAAAGAAGCGATTGCGGTTATAAATTTGACACACAGAAAAATGTTCTTTTACATTGTTTTTGCCATGGCTACTATGATAATGAAGACTATTTCTGTAAAAAAGTATGGAAAATAAGAAAAACTGAAATATCTCAAAAACTATTATAAATAGATATAGGATATATTGAACAAAACTTTTAGGGTTTTTATTACTCTATTAAATAACATGAAAATATACAGGGTGTACCATTTAAAAAAAAAAGATATTTATTCATTTAAACGTGTTCAAATTTGAGCCGATGTGTTCAATATCCTGTAGCTTTTATTGCAAATATTAGGTAAAAATTATGTTAACTTGTCCTTGGCCTTGCTAAATTCCAAATTTGAATATATTTGTCACAAAATTGAAAACGTTATTTAGGATTGAATTGATGCTTGAAAATGTGACTTTTTTTCTTTAAACTTAATTATCTCAGAAACTATAAAGTTTTGTTATAGTAAACCCTTAATAAAAAATATTTAAAATTATAAGCTAAACCGAAAATACGATTCGTATATAGGGTGTTCTATTTAAAAAAATACAACTTTATGCTGTCCTAGTTTTTTGGCTCACCCTGTAGAGTCCTAAATATTTTTAAAATCTGCGTAAAAATAAACTGTATTAAACAATAAATATAGTTTCTTTGTTAATTTCACCGAAAAGGCATAAACCTACTTCATCCAATCGTTGACTCACCCTGTACAGGGTGATCAAAAACTAACATTAAATGTTAACTTGAAAAAATCGTTAAAACTCAATTTTTTAAATATAAAACTCCTGTTTTTATAATGCTATCTTATTTAGAATTAAAAATAAGGATTACTTTGTATAAGGTTGTCTATTTTAAAAATTTGCGGCTTTTGAAATATTTGCAATTTAATATTTTTGGACTGTAAAAATACCAAACGGTTTACCTACAGAGGGAAACAATTTATTTTAATAAATGTTAAAAATTTTCACCCTGAACTTCCAAACATTTTTCACATCAGTCCTCCATCGTTGTGCTTCAATGGACACAGTCCCTATATAAGCTCGTAGTCTTAAGAGTAAACATTCAGTTTATACTTGATAACGATTAGAGATACAATCTAATCGAAACGTCGTAAAAATAAATAAAAATAAAGGCAATGCAAGTCCGAAAACCACATTTCAGTCAATCTTCAATATTTTCTACAAGCTTCAAATTAAACTAGATTATCGTATCATCCAACTAAAAAATTTATGAAAAAGTTCCACTTATAACAACTTTAAACAACTGTTTGATTTCTATTTCATTGATCTTATTGAAGACTTACAAAGACCGACACAATTATCTACCTTTCAATCGGTCGCGAACACTTAATGCCAAAAGGTTGACAAATATTTAACAATCAAACTTAACAAATGATCAAAAAGTTACTCAATACTTTTTGATCGATACCATGATAGATCTGTAGCCTAAATCAAGCCAAATCATTCAAGCAGGAAATTCCAAAGATCTCCTCTATGCCTAGTCCCGTATCAGACGAGAATTAAAATTATTTAATTTTGAAGCCTAAAAAACTACAAGAACTTTAAACTAGAAACTCACTTAAAAGTAGAAAGAAAGCTCCATATTCAAAGTAATCGTTGCTTCGATTCTGGACGTGTTGACAATTTATGTGCAGATAATAGATATTATCAAAAAGAATATCTTTCACAAAATCAACCCTCTAAATTACCTGAATTACCTTGGACTAATATATTTCACAAACAAAATAGGTTTTCCTTAATTCGATAAAATAATTCTCAAGAATGTCTTACCATTCTCCTTACCAACAGAAGCGCGTCATGTAAATTACTTTGCCAAATTTAACTGAAAATATGGGGCAATATACCAAAAAGCGTAAAACGCGTCAAGGAATAAAAGTATGTAGGAAGAATTTGATCAATCCTTACGTAATAATAGAAATCGGTATTGATCGTTTTGAAAAGATGAATTTTGAATACTTCAACGTGTTTCCCTAGACCATAATGTATTATAAAAATACCCAAAATAAGACACATGGATTTACACTTGACGAACTCTGTTTCGAAGACACGTAGAGAAAATCTCCACAGAACTTACACAACCAACAAAAACTAATTCCAAATTATGTAAGAGACTTAGATAACTGAATTAATACAAACTTGTTAATCCAGCGGAAATAGAGAACGGTAAAGTTGGACTTGATAACACAAAATTTACTAGTACAGAAAACCATAAAATTGATGATAAAACATAAATATTTATTTCTCTTCAGAATGTTAAATTAAAACCGAGGACAAGAACAAATTTAACAGATCTTGTAAAACAAAGAAACTTTCTCAAAATTTCCCATCCTCTTTAACCCGCAAATCAAACATATTACAAAAGTCAGCTTTTTTAGTTTAAAACCCTATTAAGACTAACATTCTTTTGTTATTTGATATAAGAGGCTATTTTCGGTCATAGATTCCCAATTTATATAATCACCTATACAAAAGACCCTAAAAAACAGTAAGTTTGAAAATCTCAAAGGAGAAAGAGACCCTCCTTGTCTATAAAAAAACTATCACATATTAAAAAAATCATTGTAAACAACGAAAAAATTCTAGTTCTATTCTTAAACGCTTTTATGTATACAGAAATATCCCGAATAATATATATTGAAACGGAAGTATAAACACGTGTTTCCTTTTTAACCAAATATCCTGCTGAAACCTGAAAATATAAGGATATATTAGCCAGTACACCAAATTATGTTTATCGAAAAATAAACGAAGAATTCTTAATGAAGGAGGTACTGCTTGGATATCGATTATCTAACACCTTTATGCTTTGGACGTCAGATAGTTCAACAAATATATCAATAAGGTATAACAAAACAAACAACATATAGAAGAGATTTTAACAAAAATCATTAACGAGATCGGTGATAAGAAATCTTAATACGAGCAGGTAAAGATTACAAAATTAGGAAGAAATTTTTAATAAATATCTGAGTGAGATTCATCGGTCGATTTCGGATATATCAGATGATTTCGCTTTCTATTGTGCTCAGATAAGAATCTTGGAATATTGCAATCCGTATTGGAAAGTTATTCATATTTATTCTCAAAATATTACTAGTAAGAGCCCAAATTTTAAACTTCATCATCTTTATCCTATATCTATATTCGATAATTGAACAGGGACTCATCATGTCTTTCCGGTGATATACACATGTATCGTTGGAGATAATAATTCAATATTGTATATATTTTTTCAGAATTTAGGTAAATATAAATCAGGGGCGAACGCGTATTCTTAAAATGTTCATCAGTCATATCCTCGTTCGCCCGGTGGAAGATAAGCGAACGGAATGACATATTTAACGCACGGAAAAAATAAAATAGAATTTAAAATTTTTATTTTATTTTTGGTTCTTCAAAATAACTCTAATTAAAAAAAAAAAAAATATGTTGATGAACCGTTTCTTTAAGACGTTTTATTTTCTGAATAAACAGTTGAAACGTTAATTAGGTGGTACCCCGATATTTTCAATATTTTCAAATTTTTTAATAAAATATCCTTAGAAAGTTTTTTATGTATCGCAAATATTAAGCAAATTTGAGATTACAGACATATAAAATTATTACAGGAGATTCTATTCATAACTCAATTGTATGAGCGTGCTATTTAAAAATGTTTTTCTAGGGCCAGTTCTGCTTATGGATTTAACATAAATACTTGTATCTATAACAGCCGAGAGTCTTAGTTTTAAACAGTTAAATCTAACATAGTTCTTTTCACGACACAACTTATAATAAATCTGAGAAATCACAATTTGTAAGATATTTGACACTTTTATTTGAATAAGTAACAAATTATATATTTAAATTATGTTAACTACAGTACTTAACTTAATTAGACTGTGTTAAACACTATACGACACTACAATTAAATAAATATTATGATTAAAATTTATCGAGATATATAAATATGAACCCTACAGACCAACGAATGAGGTCCTTCAGCATAAAAACTTTATTTATGGTACATTTGATCTTCAAGTCTCTACAAATCTTTATAAAATTAAAAAAATATATATATTTAAAGTTGAATGTGAGATCCGCCAGTATCCTTTAATGGACGTCTTCTGTCTGGCCTTTGTTTCCGGTCCCTGGTCATAAACAGTTTCACTATCATTGTTCAAGTTTCAGGTTTTCTTTCAAATTTACTTGTCAGGATAGAACATCTTGCAGTAAGATGCTGTGAATTCATATAATAAATAACTGATTGGATAGTTTCCGTAGTGGATTGGGATGATGGCTTTTAGTCATACTACGTAGAGTTGTAATTTCCACCATTTCAAGGTTTATCAGTGCTGACTGTCTGCAATTACTGTCAGTATATTACTTTGTATATATGACTGCTGCTTTTCTTGATATCCCTTTTTCTTTATATATTAGAATCTTCAAGTACTTGGCTCTTTGTATGCATTTTTGTTTAACAGTTCTAGAATGTCAGTTTAAGATAAATTTAATCCAGACAAAGTACAAATATTGTAATGGCAATCAATAACTTCACAAAAATACCAACAACAGCGCTATTTTTTTTTACTTTTGACGATTAATTTACCAAAATTGCTTTTTGCCTAAAATGGTAACAAAATATACTACGGACATTTTCGGTCTAACAGGTCAATTCAATCTGTCATCCATTATATTTTTTGAAATTCTCGGGTTTTAGCACGTTCATATCTGGCAACATTGGCTTTTCAAGAATTCGGCATTTACTGTCAAAAAGTTCACGTCGCCATTCCCATCGCCATTCACATCACCTTTCACATCACACTTTCGAGGATAGGGGCCCAGTAAACCAGGGCAAGAAGATCTGCTTCGAAATTTTTCTTTACTCTATCAGTACAGGAAAGCTATGTGTGAGGCTAAACTGCTCAAGCCCTAAATTTGTCCATCAAAAACCTTGACAATAATAATTCTCGCTGCTAAAGAATATTACGTTACGAAAATCGTTATTTGGGTTTCATTTTTAAACGTTCGCTAGCATGTTGGTCGATTGAAAAAGGTCGATTAGAAAAAGCAAGTGGCGATTCGCTAGGTAATTGTCTGCATTGGTCATTACTATTTTATAGCCTCAATTGCATGTGCTTAAGAATGTCCCCAGAGAAATTTAGTCGGATTTATATTAGGGTGCTATAGAAAATATTTCGGAGAATCTCTAAAGCTCGGTATCAGCATAAAAATTTTAATATTGTAGGGCTCGTGTTTCAAGCATTGTCATTTAAAAAAAAAATTGGGTAACGCATATAAAACAAACATTATTTTAAACATAATTATATGCTTTTGTTTAAGAAAGGCAGTATTTTCATTAAAAATCGAACAGAATGAACGATAATTGCACTTTAAAGTGAAAACGTGACAATCAGTGTTATACTCACACAACTAGAGAAAGCATCCGCACTCGTTCTAGTAGGCTTTTTGTTAGGTATTCCTTTTACAACCTGCTTTGAAATGATGTATTTTCTTTGTTAAGGGATGAAAATCCGCCGTCAACAATTAGAATTTTTGTTGTTTTAATCACATTGACGAACCCTACCAGCTTCGCCAATTGTTATCTCAAGAATTTTATAAATCACTTTTTGAAAATAAATATTTACATACTTTTCAAACTTAAACCCTTTGATATGTTCACCAAGGATATAAAGATTTACAGTTATCAAGCATTTTGTGTTTTCTCAACCAAATAACCAGGTATTTGTATGGAAATTTCTGCGGTATCAGTTTAATTCACACTCCATCAAACACGTTTCGCAATTATACTGATGCTGTTTCTTGAAATAATCAGATAAAAAAGCTCTTTCCGCGTTAAGGGATAACGAATCCTACCGACTGCGCCAATTATTATCCCAAAGCTTTCACAAATTATTTTTTAAAAATAATTTATTTAGGTACTTTAACACAATATTTTTGTATTAATAACGTTCTTCAATATTTCAACTAACAGTATAATGATTTACAACTAGAAACTATATCCTCCTAATTCTCTAATATTCCCTTACTTTAAAACCGGTCGAAGTTAACAGTAGAGGGTTTAAATTAACCAGTGCAATAATAAGTCAAGCATTTTTGAACAGTAAAAATACAAAGATACATATATATATATATATATATATATATATATATATATATATATATATATATATATATATATATATATATTATAAACAAATATATATTTTTGATTGAATAATATGTGTGAATAACTTTAAAGAACTAATAATAATGTGTTACACATCATCTTTGGTCCCAATAAAAACAATCACTTATAAGACACAAAAAGTGCGTGTAGTGAAAAATTAGTGCGAAATTTAAACAAAAACACTGTGATTAGTGAAAAACAAAGATTATTGTTCGAAATAGAAGAAGAATATTAGAGTTTTAAGACTTATTAATCAAACAATGTAGAGAATAAAAGCCATAAGTTGTGCAAAACTGTAAAATATAGGATAGATTTAATTCGTTTATAAGGTGAATTTAATTTTTTTTGAGCAAATTTAATACTAAAATGTAAAAATAAATTCAGAAATAAATAATAAATAAGTTTCCTAATTTTTTTTTAACTGGACTATTTTGTGCGGATGCGTAATCGTCACACATATATACATATATATATATATATATATATATATATATATATATATATATATATATATATATATATATAATAAAATAAAAATTGCGTAGCTGCGCGTATATAGATTGTTGGTATATATTACTTTCGCATTAAAAAGAGCTGAGAATTCTAATTTAATGGAGAAGCTCCCGGTCCAGAATTTTGGGACTCAACAGGTCATTGAATTCGGTTTAATCCATCATCTTGCTGTCGTGCCCTATATACTGTGTTTAAAATGAAAAAGCATGGAAGACACGAATAGTGACATCTCGACGGATCACTCAATAGCACAAGACCAACATATACTAACAATATTATATAAAACCGCCATGTGACGGCGCGACGGCAAAATAAAAAGGGAAATATATTAAAACTTGATATAAGAAGCATGCTACCCAAAGAATAGGGGCCGTATCGCTCAGCATCGGTAACCAAACTAACTGCGGACTATGTCAGTTCAAGGAGGACCACACCAAAGATCTACCTTTGAGAGCGCTGCATGTTTTTAAGCCAACAAATATAAAAAAGAATTAGTTATGGTCGGTATGTTTTTAATAGAAAATAGAAAAATGTTGGCTGTTCATATAGAGTTTGTTGATGAACTTTACTTATCGAATGTAATGGCTTAATGAGTCTCAAATGAAATCGAAACAGCGTTATCGCCATTTTCCGGACTTGGAGTTCTCCTCAGTTTTTAATACGAGAAATGTTTACCGAGAATCTATGTCCGCACAGCTGAGAATTTTCCATTTAACTCGTGTTTTAAAATTATACTGACGATAATTTGTTCCTATATATATATATATATATATATATATATATATATATATATATATATATATATATATATACATAATTTGTAAAAACACACCTTAGTTGACATATGACACAGGGGTAAAATCATTTAAGTCACCCCTCGACAAAATGGATAATATTTCAAATTTTTTTTATAAAAAATGTCCCTTCCCGTCTAGAAGGCCAGGGCCCTAAAGGGATGATAACAAGGTCTGAAATATATCAAATCTGTTGGAGTATGCGTCAGTTTTATCTTGTAGTTTGTCACTGTGCTAGGAAACCCCATCTTTTTTGCATTATAACAACAATCCTATTTTAAAAATATTTATAGTAGGGTAAAAACGCTTTTGTGTAGATATTTTTAAAACAATCAAATAAATTAGCAGTTTAGATACTTACTATGTAAACTTTTTCTACATAGGCACCTTCAAGGCAAGATTATTTAATAAGAAATTGTAAACTGGCTTCGATAAAAAGCAGATGGAAGTCGTAAATACAACGTGTAGGCAAGCGGAACTAGGTTTTTTTAAAAAAGAGAATTTCCTATAGTCGCTGAGTGTATAGTGTAGTAATTAATCACCTGGAATAAATAATTATTGCTCTCTCCTGATGCATTTTTACCACCTCATTGTCTCAGTGATGGGGTTGATTGGAACTAAATTTATAGAAAACAAGTATAGCCTCTAAAATGATCGGTAAGATATACCAAGAAAACTGTAATATGTACATGAACAATCAAACGACATCTACTGCTTCCGAAGAAAAAAAAATAATTAAAATTTTGCAGAGAAAGAATTAAAATGAAATTAAATTAAAAATTAAATATTAAAAATGCTTCGGAATACGTGGTTATTTTTTTGGTGTTGATTGCTCCTTCTTTTAGGGCAGTGCCTAGGCTAGAACATCGGAGATTAAGGAGGATTATACAGATATATTCAAAGTTCCACCTGTTTTTTTTTGGTCCGTCGATTAGAAGAAGCAATGATGATTAGCAAAAATAGGAAACAACCAGATTTAAAAATAACATCCCGATTCCAAAAACAATTAAAATCTATATTTAAACAATAAGTTAAGAAGGGTTCTGATTTTCAAACTATGTGTATTTTAACTTAATCTAAAAGAAATACGTGACTATTTGCTACATGAACTACAAGAAAAAAACAAGAAACCATGAAAAATAACACTATTGAATGTATGACGTCATCCGCGCCAAACGTAAAGTCGTTGATCTTTAGGTGCAACTTTAGACTGTCAGTGGATCTTGAATGGCGGCGTTGAATAACCTAACTATCTTTTTACGTTCAAATGTTTATATTTATTTTGAAAGGATAAACTATCTAATAGGCCGATTAAAACTAAAATTATGTTTATTTAAATCTAATTAAAAGTGTTGGACTATTAATAACTGAAATGATGTTTTAAATTACCTAGTGTATACGTATACCTTCGGTTTAAAAGATATTTTGGTAAAAATTCGTAAATAATGAAAATTAGGTAAATTATGTTTTTTTTTTGAAAAAATTTCAATATTTACCCCCCATTTCGAGGTCGTAGAACATGATTCTGACCTTGATTTTTCACTATTTTTCCTCACTTTCCCGGAAAAATAAAAAAAAGCGTCACTTCACACAGCTTTTTTATTTCAGTTAAAACACTGAATTTACGTATTTATTTTCAATGGAACTAGTTAAAATATATTGTAGGTAATATATTTCAATTATTTTTGCACAAATTTTGGCAAACCAATTTAGGAAAACTTGTATTTTCAACGGAAATCAAAAATACCTGTCGGAAACGCCATCAACCCTCAGGCAATCTAAACTAGCCGCCAGATTACGTAAAAAGACGCAATGTTACTAGATGTAAAATCTTTTCGTAATATAAACTATAAAATTTGTCTTCAGTCAACAACATAGTTTAATTTTTTTAATGTTCAAAACTGAAAATATTTGGTTGGTTTTGGTAGGATAGTTCAGGTTTAGCTTGATTTTGTTTAAGGTAGGTTAGTTCAGATTTAACTTGATTTTAGTTAATTTGGAAAACAGAAACTAACTTGAACTAATCTAAATTGACCAAGACTTATACTTTCCTGGTATAAACTTTAAAATTTATCCATTACAGTTAACAACATGTATGTATAAAAAAGGATAAAATTAATCTTAACCAGTCAAAATTTTTGGTCAGTTCTGATTAGTACAGGTTTATCTTGGTTTTGGGTACTTTAAAAAATTGAAATTAACCTAAACTAGTCTAACTTGACATATATTTATTAATTAAAAAATGTTATTGTCCAGCATTCATATCATCCGCTTAAAACTACTGGTATTTGGAGGGAAACAGACAAAAGAAACTCTAATCCTTAATCAAAGGAAAGGGAAGAATTCTTTCTGGGAACTTTTCTTTCCAATTCAAATAGAAAGAGAAGAATATAAATGAATTTCGACTATATCGTTTTTGAAATTTGGCAACATGGCCGATTTCAACAAGTACGCCATCTTTAACTGAACTATGCAAGCTATTATTTATTGGTGGCGGCCGTTTTGTTTTTATTTGTTGTAATTTTTCGGATTTTCTCGATAAATAAAGTGCATATTTTTGAATTATTGTATAATACAGAAGCTTCTCTCAGTGTGGAATTTGTGGTTGTAACAAAAGTTTAACGACATGTCCGGAATTTTGGCGTTCTGTCAGAAAACTGCAATTTTCAGGATTTTTTGGAAACTAACAGAGGAAAATATAAGTATTAAAAAGGTAATTATTGAAAACGGTTGAAACAACGAATTTTCCGAATTTTTCGATAATTTGTTACAAACATTTCGAGTCATGGAACACGAATGTGTTGTTTTTTTGCCGATCTAGCGTGGTTTTTCCAAAAAAAATTCCTTTTTCCCCTGCCATTTTTGTGTATTTTAAAATCTCATTACAATTTACTACTTTCACTTAAACACATATGTATATTCTGAACTATAACATATTTTTCTTAAACTTGTTCACATTATTTTAGTAAAATATAGAGACAAACAAAATTGAACCTAGAATGAAAAGTGATTTTTCCTGTTTTCCGCAAAATTGAAGAAAAATTATGGAAAACCGAGGTCAGAATAGTGTTCTACTACCTCGAATTAGGGGGTATGTGTCAAAATTTTTTCAAAAAAAAAACTAATTTTCCTAGCATTTCACTCTTTACGAATTCTTACTGATATTTTAAATGAAATTAAATAGAAAATGTCCTCTAATTGCTCGCAGAAAGTCTTATTAATTCCCAATCATAGGGGAAAAAAGAAAATATACTTTAAAATCGGTAATACCACTATTTATTATGTAGTTCTAATACCTGAAAGGCAGTTTTGTCATTGAGTTCAAACACTTTCGGCAAGCTGGATAGCCTTTGGCCTCTATGGCAGCAATGGTGTGTTATATGTCGGCACTGGCATGCAAATCCAATCTTAGGGTCTTTTAGGGTGTACAAAGTATTAAAAGTCACAAAGATAGTATGTTGACTTCTTGGGTGAGATCACTTTTACTATGGTTTATTTAACGAAAAACGAATACAATATTAACTTTGTTTATCCTCAATATCTGGCAAATGATACGTTAACACATTAAACTATGGTTTTAACTGCAAAAAGAAATAAACGTAGTATTGTACTCTCGGGAAACCAGCAAAAATAATCTGCTTTCTGGGTTTCTGCCAGTTTTTACAACCAAGACTTGACCCAGACTCTCTCTACTAACGCTTTTAGAAATATCTGGAGCACCAAAAACAAAATGATAAAAAAAAGAGTGTTTGATGCATTTCTAGACACACCTGAATTTTTTACAATACCGGTTTTGATGTGACAGGTGAATAAACTTTTAGCTTTTTATTTAATATATTAAGAGACTACTTGATGAAAATAAGGGATTAATTTATAGTCAGTATTAAATTTATTGTAGGTGTTATTAGTATAAAGATCTACAGTTTTTATTGTAAAATAACAAAATTGTAACACTACATAAGCCTTAAAAAAGTAAATATAGAAAAAATCTTTATTTTTAAAAAACTAGCACCTAGATGATTGCTTATCTAAACTCATTTTATCAGAATTATTGTAAAAACACTTTCTTCCGATCTTATTCTTAAACGAATTCGGTAATTATTTTCCTTTTCCAAATAATTAGAAAATTCCTCGGCTAATTAAATTAATCTCCGAGACTAGGTGTGAAAACGGTATTGTGTGTTCGATAGAAAAACCTTTCGAAAATTACTTAACTCTCTGGTATCGCCATTATTTCTTTCCCTACACGCCGGGAAAATGCATTAGGGTTTTTTGGCTGCTTTCCAGCAGTAAAAATCGACAGGTTGAGGGCGAACTCTGCACTTTTCGTCCACTCGAAAGCCGCCTCGTCGCCAATTGATGGAAATGGCTTAGAGTGGGCCGGAAAATAGAAAAATCCCATTGAAAAGGTTCGCCGAGTTTTTTGTAATTTTTCTTTTTTTCTGTATATACCTTTTTCATTTAATAAACGATTTGTACTGATCAGGACAGGCTTTAAGAAAATTCGAAGATATTTATTTGGTATTTTTTTTTATAAAGTTCTGATATACTAATGATGATTTCAAATTAGGAACAACATCATATTACTATGTATGTTATAGAAATTTTTCTAATTCATCGATCCCTCTAGTAATATATATAAACTATAAAAAAAGAAGAGTATTGTTGATATTATTAACTTAAGGAACAGTTATTATTTGATTTTATGTATTTTTTTCACATAATCTATAGTAGATTTTAGCTAATATTTATCCTCGTTACAAAACAAATGTATTTAATTTATATTTATAATTCTTTAGTAAATCCCTCTTAAATAAAAATAACAAAAAATAAACGTTATCCTTCCTAAATTATTAAACCTCAATCAAACTCGATTCAAAAGGCTCTCAAAATGATTTAGATCTGACACGTTGTAATCGGTCCCTTCAAGCATGGATAAATAAAATCCCTGTCCTTCCTTTGGACAGTGGTGTACAAAAAAAAAGTATTACAATTGTGCAAAAAAAATTAGCTGTCTCTTCCAATTTGAGAGTAAAAATATATATTACATTAGTATCATTTCTTCAGATATTTCTCTAATTCTCTGTTTCCACTGTCAATTTCTGAAGTTTTGACTTCTCAGTTCAAACTTGAATAACAAAATAATTTAGGAGTAAAAATACATAAAAATGTTATGCAGGAGTTATTTCTAAAAATTTTATTTGTTTATAATGAGTTGTATTGAAGTTATTTAAACTAATTTTGGAAAATATACAATGAGAACATAAAGTTTGGAATCAATTCATTATTTAGAAAACGCTAAGTTTTTTGGAAACTCGCTCGCAACTTTGAATTTTTAAATAGAGACCCCATTTACTTGAGCACTTTTAAAATCCCTGCAAAATTCTGGACATGTTTTCTATTCCGTGTTCTATATCTACATTTAACTATTGTTAATTTATGGACAGTTAAATGTCAACATGAATTACAATAATTATAATACTAGTCAACAAACACAAAAAAAAATGTGACTGATGTTATAATGGCTGTCCTTGGGAGTTTGTAGCATTCTGATTGCGAATTCAACAACAAAAATTTTCCACCATGTACAAATTTTGAGTTATATGTATCTGTTATTTTTATTTAGTACAAACATTTTTATGTAATATTTACACATAAGATCAAAACAATAAAAAAACAAGATTAATAGGATTTATTTACAAAAATATATATGAAAAAACGTTTATAGTAAGTCTTTTGTACACAGCTTTTTGCAAATGTTGATTTTCGTTTATATTCCTGATCGCTTTCTCTCATAATAAATCAACAATAATTCCCCATCATCAGTCTATCTACCTTGGTAGCTTTGCTCCATTGTTAATATATCTTAGTGAAACCTTTCTTCTTGCTAATCACTAACCGCATCCAAATTTTATGGAAAAAAATGTAAATGGGGGTGCAAGAAGTGAATTTTAAGAGATATATGACAGTCCATTTTGCAGTAGTTTTCAAGTAGTTCTTCTACAAGTTTTTCTTAGTTTTCTACTATTTTGTTTCCTAAAAACTACGAAACAATTATTTTAAAAGAATTCCACAGTGCTAATTCAACATCACATAATTTTTGATCAAACTGTTGATCCTTTAGTATTTTTTTTTTAATTTGTGGTTGAACAAATATTCCTTCCTTAAGCCTAGTATCACTTAGTTTAGGAAAAATTTATTTAAGGTATTTAAACGCATCTCCTTCTTTATCTAATGCTTTAACGAAATTTTTAATCTATCCCAGTTTAATGTGCAATGGAGGTACCTTTTTGGGATCAACAAGAGGTATATTCCTTACGTTACCTTCATCTGGAATATATTGATGTCTCGGAAGTCATTCTTTGACTTGGTAATAGCTCTATGATGCTCTACTGTCCCAAAGACAAAGAAAACAGCAATACTTCGTAAATCTACCCCGAAGCCCTAGTAATAGTCGTATGACTTTTAGGTCACCACATATTTGTCCC
The DNA here is from genome assembly GCA_034092305.1 of Diaprepes abbreviatus. Classification (NCBI taxonomy): domain Eukaryota; kingdom Metazoa; phylum Arthropoda; class Insecta; order Coleoptera; family Curculionidae; genus Diaprepes; species Diaprepes abbreviatus. The sequence goes on along the minus strand of JASJET010000210.1, from coordinate 6,425,968 downwards.
TTATACGTATCATAGCTTATTGCATTTAAAATAAATGACATATTTTCATATTTTTTCTTCATGTCAACTGCATGTGCAAGAGGAATAGAAGGTCTTTTGTTACCATTATGGAGCAGAACTGCTTTCAAACTTATTTTAGAAGAATCTATAAATAAGCGCCATTCGTCTGGGTTATGTGCAAATCCTAATTTTTTCATGACACTATTTGGATTAACACAAACACACATTTTATCCTGCAGAGTAAAAAACCAGGATAGAGCCTGACTAGGGTTCCTAAATATTGTAACTTTGGTTCCAGTGGCTAGTAAATTTCATTGTTGTAATCTAGACCCTAATACCTCAGCATACTCTTTGGACAGGTGGAGGTCCCGAACTAGAAATTTTAATTCAGGTTGTTCGATTAAATGGGGTGATTTTTCCTTCTCTTTCGGGCAAATAAAAATGTTGTTTTTCTGATACAATATCGGGTTCTGCCTAATCATCATACATTTCTAAATCTTTCTTCCATTTTGCCGGGGGCACTGGAACTGGTAAACATTCTCCATGAAGAACCTGTTTTACTGCTGAGGGAATATCCGGATATTCAATATTATGTTTGCTGTTTCTTGAAAAACCAGACACTTTTGTCATGCAAAAGTAACAGTCGTTAAAATGAGTTGTTGGTTCTCGCCAAATCATTGGAACTGCAAAAGGCATACGAGAGCGTTTGCCATTTAACCAGTTACTTAAATTTACTGCACAGGTTTGGCAACATATGTGAGGAGCCCAGTTTCGATCTTGATCGCCAAGAAGACATCCAAAATACTTACGATACGCTATTTTGATCATTTTTTTAATTGTCCTTCTCTACGATTTAGGGGCAAACCGACCACATATATAACAAACACTATCCGCGGGGTTAACACAGCCACGTTTCTGTACTTTGGACATTTGGCTTTTATAGATTTCCAGAAGGCATTCGACTCCCTTGAAATATGGGCAGTGGTGCAATCCTTAGAAAACGCAAGAATCGATTGATGTCTCATAAAGAACATATACGAAAATTCAACCATTCAAATAAAAATAGATGACAAGACGAAAACGAACCCCATAAAACTACAAAGAGGAGCGAGACAAGGGGACACTATCTCGCTAAAACTGTTCACCCTAGTCCTAGAGGACATTTTTTAAGGAACTTAAATGGGACATCAAAGGTATAAACATCGACGGAATATACTTGAACCATCTCAGATTTGCTGATGACATAATCTTAATAGCAACTAATCTCCAAGAATTGAACGAAATGCTACAACAGCTAAATGATGTATCCGCATCTGTAGACCTTAAAATAAACTACAACAAAATAAAAATAATGAGCCACGAACAGGCAAACATAACAATACAGAAACAGAGGATAGAAAACGTCGAACACTATGTATACTTGGGTCATGACATCAGACTAGGGAAATCAAACCAGGATGCTGAAATAAATAGAAGAACACAGCTGACATGGGCCGCTTTCGGTAAACTTGCATACATTCTGAAAAATAATTCAATTCCCATAAATCTAAAAAGAAAAGTATACAACACATGTATATTACATGTGTGTACGTATGGATTAGAGACCATGTCCCTCACCAAAAAGTCCGCTAAAAAATTAGAAACAGAAAGAGCGAAGGAAAGAAACATGCTTGGGATATCATTAAGAGCCAGGATTAGAAACACAGAGATAAGACGCAGAACGAAAGTCAAAGACATCGTGAAGGAGGTTGCAAAGATGAAGTGGCGATGGGCTGGTCACATAGCGCGATATGAGGACAACAGATGGACACGAAGAATCCTGGAATGGAGACTGGGGGAGACAACAAAAAGCACGGGAACACCTCAGAAAAGATGGGTAGACGACATAAGGACGATGGCAGGCAAACAGTGGATGAGATTGGCGAAGAATAGAGAAAGATGGAAACAATTGAGAGAGACCTACATCCAGGAGTGGATGGACAGAGGTTGACAAAGAGAGAGAGAGATTTTTGTACTGTCGCGTACGTCGGTTCAGAGATGTGATACTACGTTTGCAGGACTCAACTAATTTTATTCGACACAAAGATAACACTAACACAAGGGTCTTACTATTGGCTTGCTCGCGAACTTCGCTTCTCTATCTAATACTGACCACTACTCGTGCTAAACCAATATTGATGACACGAGTGCCCGCCGGCTGCTTTTACGAGTATAGCCATTCCGTACTGCTGATATTTTCTATAAACTTCGGGTTAGAGACCAAAAATTATTCAAAGAGTGCCTTTTGCATTATAGTCGCAAATTGGCTGTAAAGTAGTGTTATTTACCAGCATAACTGATTCAAGGACCTCTTCCTTTATCACATTTTATCAAATTGTGATTTCGAGTAAATTTTAATTGAAAATTGAACTTACTCAGGCATGTACCGTAGAAATTATTATGATTATAAGATATGGCCATAGAACAATAACCCAAAAATTTCAAAATCGACAGTGCCCCAAGAAGCGGTCGACCGCAATAAGTGATGACAAAAAAGTAGAGATATTATTAAGTGTCCAAGATAATTACCATATTAACCGTGAGGAAATAGCTAAAAACTTGGATATTGCGAAAACAACGGTACTAAACATATTGCGTACTAATAAGTACCATCTTTTTAAAGTGCAAGCCGTTCAAGAATTTTATGAAAATGATTATGACAACGGTATTCAATTTTGTGAACTGTTGAAGAAATTTGCTTTCAGGATTCAATTTCTATGAAAAACATTTTTTTAGACCAATCCTAGACAGTTTTGCTCAAATGCTGGTGTCCATAAATAAAATTATTGGTACTGGTTGGATATTAACTCAAATTTGATGAGAAAAAGACACAGTATAAACAAATAGCAAATGTTTGGGATGGAATCGTGGGCAATATCTGGCGGATCAGTATAGGGCTGATCTTTTTTGATGAAAATTAAATTAGTGAAAGATATTTACAGTTTCTACAAGAAGATCTTATTCTTGACTTTTCGACGCTGTTTTTTCAAGAAGATATGCTAGATTTACCCGATCAAAATATCTGGTGTCAACAAGACTGGTTGCCAAGGTCTTCAGATTTAAACCTCTTGACTCCTTTTTGTGGGATTGCCTTAAAGGTAAAGTTGTCCAAACTAAGTCAAATGACATAGAAAACTTGGAGAATTCGATTATTCAAGAAATACGTTTAATTACTACAGAAGTAGTCATGAATGTTTAGAATTATTACCATTTAATAAAATGATAAATTAACTGTTGTTATTACTTCATTTCGAGTTTTAACTGTCCATAAAATGAAAACAGAAAAGGCCTATATTAAAAAGAATGTTCAGAATTTGACGGGAAGTCTAAAACAAACACTGTATTGTTTAATTATTAGAAAAAATTCGTTTTTTAGATAATGAATTTGTTCCAGATTTTACGTTATCATTGTATATAAAAATGGCTACTCGTATATATGGTCACAGAATGTGTGCACTCGAAAACTAAAAATATAATTTGAACCCTTTTAAAAATAGAACCAGCTCTGAAACCTCTGAATGCATAGTTAAGAGGGGTCCTAGACAAAAACAATTTCAAATTCGACGGATGGTCCTAGAAATTAAAAAATGGCGGATCAATATAGTGGTGGTTAAAACACGACCAAAACTCAATAGACATAAATCAGAAATAATAGAAACATTTTTTTTAAAAAGAACTTGAAGTAAGAGTAAGAACACAAGAAAAAGTGTGTCAATTATTTCAGGAAAAATATCTTAACCTTCCAACAATTTTACGAGGGAACCTATTAAGTGACCGTCTAAACGCTAGGTATTTTCAACATTTACTTCTTTCTTTCGAGTTTTAACTGTCAATAAATCGAAAACAGTCATATTAAGGTATAGAACATGAAATAAAAAATTTTTCAGAATTTTGAAGGGAGCCTAAAAGGGCACAAAAAATTGAGGGTTAATCATATCTGACTGCGTCGATTGGCCAGAGTTACTGAGGCGACTTAAGTCTTGAGAAAAATCGCAGTACGTTATTAAAATAATTTTTTTAATTGCGTCACTTTTAACAATGTTTTCATAATAACCTCTGTCTGTAGGATATTTTTGTTTTATTAACGTTTCTAATACTTCGTCTTCATTGACTGAACCAAAACTATTTTCAGTTATTGCTAGTTGTTAAGACACTTCAAAGGCATTTAAATTTACTTTATCGTTTACCTCGGATATAGATAGATCGAACTCTAAAGGCTTTGGCTATGTTTTTATTTAATTTCACCAATGTGCACCTTTGCCTTTATTCCAAAATTTTCTATAAGACGCCTTGCAATAGTAGTAAAATTTTGATATTTAAGTGCATTAAAAAGAACCTTTGCTGTTAGTTTAACAAAATAAATATTTTTTTTTGCCTAAACGGTATAAAATAAATTTTTATATAAAAAATGGTAAACGAAAAATAGTTATATACAATAGATTCATATTTTCGATAATTTATTTTGGTTATAAAGTCGTGGACTCTTTCTTTGTATGAGTCAAATTGTACTATAATTTGCTGATTGTATTTTAATTTGAGAGCCACATGAGAGTAAGACTTTCTCAAATTGAGAATTATCTACAATAATCACTTTTAATCATTCGTCATCAAATTAGAGCTCCCTGGATTTTATAACCAAAATAAATTATCAAACTGATAATCTAAAATGTAAATTTATTGAATAACCATTTGTTACATATTTTTTTAACATATTTTTGTATTGAAAGTTATTTTATATCAAAAAGTTTTTCAAAAAAAAATTAATTATTTTATTTTTAGTTTTTGACTAGAACATTTGATTGTCAACCAGCAGTTAAACTAAATGATAACACTTAATAAAAAATATATATTTTTTTAAGCAAAGTTGGCCTTGAAATTGCTATGAAATATAAATCCAAGGTCAGTTTCAAAGTCATAGACGTTAAGTTCTTTCTACATAAAGTATAAACACCCTAAATCTCTACTCATCAGTCTCACACCATTTATTTTGAAAACGATGGAGAAAGCAGTAGATAATTTTATCAGAACAGAAATTCTTGAACAGGCGCCACTGCATTCTCATCAACATGCGTATCAACCGGGTAGATCTACGGAAACCGCACTGATACAATTAACAGATGAGATTCAAGAAGCGCTGAACAGGAAGGAAACTGTAATATATGCCTTCTTTGATATAGAAGGGGCTTTTGACAACACTCCACATGAAGCAGTCAAGAGAGCTCTCGATGACAGGGAGTGGACGGAACGATTTACAAATGGATATCACGACTTCTCTTCACTAGAACTGCTGAGACAGAGATAGGACAGGACACCATCGTCTTCTGTACCACCAGAGGATGCTCTCAGGGGGGAGTAGCCTCTCCTCTTATGTGGAGCTTAATTTTAGATCGACTCCTCTGTGATCTAACTGACCTTGGCATATCTTGTCAGGGGAATGCCGATGCCGTGGTCGTGATCGCAAGAGGAAATTCGAGAATACCCTCTGTGTAGTTCAAAGAGGGCTTGAATACATTAGAGAATGGTGCCAGATGATGGGACTAAACATCAACCCCACCAAAACTACGTTAGTAGTTTTCACAAGGAAAAGAAATCTCAATCTGAAAACTATCAAAATGGATGGGAATGCTACTGAGTGGAAGTCAGAGGTTAAATATCTAGGACTGACCCTAGACAACAAACTCCTCTGGAATAAGCATGAAAAAGAAATAATCAATAAACATATAAAAGTCTGGATGACCTGTAGAAACTTTGCGCGAAAAGATGGGTACAAACCCAAAAATCCTGCAGTGAATGTACACTGCAATAGTGAGACCAAACATCACATATGGGGCTGTAATCTGGAGCAAAAGAACCAGTCTGGTTAATACGAGAGCTAACCTCACGAAAGTTCAAAGACTGGCCTGTGCATGTATAACTGGGGCAATGAAAACCTGCCCAACGGCCACCATGGAAGTAATCCCAAACCTCACACCTCTACATATATTTCTAGAGAACATGGCGAAGAGGACGATTTATAGGATGATGAGAGGTGAAGTCATAAAACGAAGACCCAATCTCTCATCCGGAAATCAACAAATCTGGGACATGCCCCAAGATAAAATGAAAGAGAAATTCAACTTTGTGAAAAACTTCAACATAAAGTTGAGTCGCAAGAGCGAATGGAACAGAAACATCATTGAAAAACTCAGCAATCCTCTATATGATATATTGATCGCGCCAAAATAATGGAGGCAACTGGAGTAGGATTGTATGGACCAGGCACCAGACACTAAGAAAGCTTGGGTAAGTCACCAAACATTATCCAGGCAAAATTACATGCCATTAGGATGTGAGCCTATCATCATGATGGATAGTCAAGCAGCCATCAATGCGCTGAGCTCTCGAGTTATCAGTTCCAAAATGGTTTGAGAATGCCTATAGGAACTGAATAATTTGAGTAAGAATAATAAAGTCACCCTTATATTGGTACCGGGACATACCGGGATAGAGGAGAATAAAATAGTAGACAGGCTCGCGAGGAAAGGGGTTGAGATACCATTTCTAGGACCAGAGCTTTTCGGTGGAATCAGTAACAGCGTAATGCTGGAAGAACTAAAGATAGAAGAAGAACGCAGGAGATCCAATTATTGGACGGAGCTGCAAGGATTGAGACATGCATCTTAGCTTCTGGGGAATGCATAAACTTGAGTAAAAACCAACTCAGAGTTCTGACAGGAGTTCTGATGAGGCATTGCCATCTGAAGGCACACCTCAAGAAACTCGGACTGGTAGAAAGAGAAGAGTGCAGATTCTGTGATGAGGACGAAACCTCTATACGTATCCTTGCAGAGTGCAGCGCTCTGAAAAACTCTAGGATGCGGTTCTTGGGAGCATACCAAATCGAAGAAGGGGAGCCACCCATCTTGAAGCCGTCCAACATCCTGAGATTCATGACAAAAATAGGACTGGAGGACCTGTTCAAGTCGATAAGGTAACTCTTACGACTGGGCAGCAGTAGGGGAGAAAAATAGATCTACCAGGTCGTAGTGTACAAACCCCCAACTCTACGTATATACACACATACATAAAATAACTTACGTTTCTTGTTATTATACCGTTTGGTTTCCTCTTTGCTTTTTTTTTTATCAGACAAGCGCGATTTACCTTCAAATAATCTCTAGAGGTTAATAAACGCACACGGCATATTTATATCGTTAGATGGGGAATTTTCCCTATAATAAAAAATATGGGTTCCTGTTTAACAGAAAACAAATTTAACCTTTAAATGACCTTGCAACATACGTTCATGGTTATAATTTTGCATGGTCATTCGGTTTATATTTATGTACCAAATTTTAGTTTGATCGCATAATTGGAAGGAAGTTAAAATTCGATTACAAGATTTGATTTAGTCGTCAGCCCATAAAGCAGTAGTGAAACTAAATAAAATTGTTTAAATATGAAATATTTTGTATGAAATGAATGGTCAACAAGATCAGTTTCAAGGTCATAATATTATATATATATATATATATATATATATATATATATATATATATATATATATATATATATATATATAAATATATGTATGTATACCAAATTTGAACTTGATGAGATAATCGGAAGTGAATTTGAAATGAACTTGAAATATATATTCCAGATCAGTCCCAAAATCATAATATTGCATTGTCATCTGTACCAAATTTCAGTTTGATCGGATAATCAAAAGTGAGTTAAAATTCGATTACAAAATTTGGTGAGCAGTCGACAGCCCACAGGCCATAGGCCATAGTCACAGTGGCGTAGACTCCGCTGTGCGGTGGGGGGTGGGAGGGCGCAGCCAGTTCAGGGACGCCCTCAAGTCCCTTGATGAAAATGAATAAATACGAAGGATTAACACTGGTGCAAAATCTGCCGGGGGACGCACATACTCATAGTTACGCCACTGCGTAGGCAGCAGTCAAATTAAAAAAAAAACGTCAATCCGAAGCATTTTCCTAAATAACTTCTCAACACAAAAAAAAGAAATAAAATTTGAAATTATAGATAAATGTTACATCCACTAAAAACCCTAAAATTTTGCAGTGTCATTATGGCACAATAAATTATTAAAGTGGTTTATTCACTAAAAATTAGAAAAATGTCTTGATTATTTGAATTATTCTTTTGCTTAGTTGCGGAATTGTTTTGGTTTTGATTATATTTGGTTTTCTAATTGAAAATAGTGATTGCTATAGTAGTGGAAAATCCATCCAGTACTGCTGGTATAGCCGAGGAAATTTTTCTCCTTTGGTCGGTTTATCTGTGAGTTTGGTGTTAATTCAGGTTTATTTGGCTAATTTTTTTCAGTTGACTTGCTGGCGACTTGGTTTCTCTGTAGATCCACTCATTTGCATGCCAGCGGATTTTTGGTGAATTTTAGAAAGTCTGTCCCTAATTCTAGCAGAAAACCCTTTAACATCATGGTGATACATTCAAGCTTTGTGTGGTGATAATATTTTAAATTTATACTCTTATCGCTTTGAATTTCAAACTGAAAAAAAAAACATAGCACTACTAACACAAAAGTATAGTTTTCTTTTACTTGGAAAAAGTGTCACCCAAATTGTCTTCAAAAAACAATCACTGTTTTCCCGAAATCTGTGGCGATAGATTCGAGTTTTGAAAGATCACAATATTGTAAGTTTTCTGTATTCGACCGCTTTGAACTTCATATTAAGAATGAAAGTAGGCACAATATTCACTTAGTATGTTGTTTCCAATAACTTGAAGCCACTTTGAGTTCAAGCGACTTTTAAAAGCCATCTGAAAAAGTGAAATAAAAACACTTCAAAGTAACTTGAATCACTTAATTCAAACCTAAACTTAAATGGGGTTAACTTTACTAAAGCGACTTCAAAATGCGATTTAAATTGTTGAAGCTGAATTTTATAATTACGTACATTGTTAAAAATAACCTTAAATTTGATGCAAATTTAATTTAAAAGTAACTTGAATCACTTAATTCAAACCTAAACTTAAATGGGGTTAACTTTACTAAAGCGACTTCAAAATGCGATTTGAATTGTTGAAGCTGAATTTTATAATTACGTACATTGGTAAAAAACACCTTAAATTTGATGCAAATTTAATTTCCATTTTACATTAAATTTAATGATTTTGTATCCAAAATCGTGAATAATTTACATTTACTTTAAATCTAAAGCAATTCAATAAATATCAGTTTTTGTAGATTAAATTTGATTAAATTGTATTTTAAAGTTCAATAAAGTAACTGAAAAGATATTTCAATTTTAAGAATTTACATTATTATTCAATGTACATTCTATTAGATTCCAAGAGATGGCGCAACTTGCATTGAACTTTTTATGTAGTATGATATAAGTTGCTTAAAGGACTTAATTTTCTTATGATAAGGTATACGTGTCTGCCGGTACTGGCGGAAAGCAATGAGTTTGAAAACGGTTTACAGATGACGGTACACTGGCCAAGGGAAAAATTTTTACGTTTTTCTAGAAGCAGAATTTTTTGACCTCATATTAATGTTGGTGCATTAAATATGTGAAAACATATCTTAAATTTAATGAACACGGGTTGTATATTAAATGTACATAGTCACCTTGTAAAGTAATATTCAAAACTTAATGTATGATTACATTAGATTTAATGGAATAAATTAATTTAGATTAATGTAAATTATTAAATTTAGTGCTTTACATTAAACGCATTTAATAAACTTTTGACAAATTTACGATGTTAGAACGTAAACATAGAGCTTGTCGCGATGAGGCGAAATATATTTGTTTTTCCGGTTCAATCCGTTCATCAATAGAAAAATCTTCACGACGTTTCGCCAACATCTCAGCTGGCATTTTCAAGTGATGCTTCCTAGACTTGAAATGAGCGTGTTGGTCCTCTGCCAGCATTTTTATAATTTGGCGCTTGCACAGGTTATACTTTGGTTCTGCGTGGTTGATTTCGTCGCTTATCTGGGTCTGTGCCTCTTCTCGGCCCGCTTTTGAGTAGAGTTTTCCATGTATTTGAAATATTTTGTGCATCATCTCTCTTGTTACATTTTTTAGTGCTTTCTATTTCGAGAGCTTCTCTGATGATGCGCATTCTATAATGTTTTATGGGTGCGATCTGTTTGGTTTCCTAGAAATTTATAGTGTGTTCTGTCGCCTGATGATATTGGAATAAAGCTGATGGCATTGGCATATTCTTTATGCTATTTTTATGTTCTCGGACCCTTGTAGAGATTCTTCTGTTTGTTTGGCCGATGTACTCCTTTTCACAGCCTCTACATGGGATGTTGTACACTCCCTGGTTTTCCAATGGTATTTTGTCTTTAGGCTTGCCCAATAATTTGTGTACTGTTGTTTGTGGCTTGCAAATTGTGCATATCCCATGTTTCCACAGAATTTTTCCAATTACGTCTGTTACACCTTTTATATATGGCAGTGTGGTTTTTGACTTGGATTTGTCATCATCTTCTTTTTTCTCTGCTACTGCTTTCGTGTTCAGTTTTATGGCCTTTTTGATATTGTGTTCTTTGTAGTTGTTTTGTTTTGGAGCTATTGTGAGTTCTTCTTGGTGGTTCGTGGGTTTGGTTAGTCGCAAGGATCTGGAGACCAGTGAGTTGGCGACGAATTGCAACTGTGATGGATGGTGGTATGATTCGGTGTTCAGGTATCTGTTTGTATGTGTGGGTTTTCTGTAGACTATATAATCGATGCTTAAGTCGTCGTTTCTGGTGACTAGAAGGTCAAGGAAAGGTAGCTGCTTGTTAACTTCAACCTCCAATGTGAACTGAATGCGGTGATGAGTGCTGTTTAGTTCCTCTAAGAATATGTCTAGGTTGGATCTTTCTTTCTGTATTTTTCATGATCGTATCTTCTATTCCCATTTGTCGTAATGTCTTCTCATTTCTTATTTTCTGTGTCCCTGATATTCTTGCTGACTTCCTCAAAGCAGCCATTGATAGACCCCATTCATCATAAGTTTATTTTAGTTTTCTCATCGGCAAATTATAATGTATATATAGTCGTATCGGTTAGATGCATTCCCATTCTATGACACTTCTGCTTCTATTTTGATAAAACTCTCTATACATATATCATGATCAATGCGGGTGAGAGCAGCATCTTTGTCTTAAACCTTTAGCGATTTTAAAGGATTTAGATAACTTGTTTCCCAGTTTGATTGAAATGAAATCTGTATATAGATTCTATATATCTAGTAATTATTTCGATTGTTTGAAATCTAAGGAAACGTTTTTTAAAAAAAATTCTTCACATACCCCCTGTTTCGAAGTAGTGACCTTAGGTTTCCACCATTTTTCTTTAGTTTTCCTGAAAACTTAAGAAGCACTATATTTCACTGCACTAGATCTTTCGTATTTATTTTAAGTAAAATCCATTTTAATCAACAATTTTTCCACAAATTTTAGCAAACAAATTAAGAAAAACTTGTGCTTTTAAGGAAAAAGCAAAAACAAATTTTGTGTACTTCTTCAACCCTTCTAATATCGAAATACCAAATATTCCCTACGACATTGCCAGATGTAAAATATTTTCTTGGAATCAACTTTTATTTAAAGGAAACTTTATAAAATTTTTCAATGTCAGGTCAACAAAATAGTTTTGTAATGTAAAACTAATCTTAACCAACCAAAAATTTTGTTTAGTTTAAGTTATCTCAGGTTTAGTTAGGTTTTATTTGTTTAGAGAACAGAAACAAATCTGAACTAGCCAAGATATATTAATTTAAAAAAATCCAGCCAGACCAAGGAGAAGCAGGAAAATCTCTGCCAGGAAAATTTATTTTGGGAGATCTGAGTTAATACGGACGCGGGTGGTTTAATATCTGCTGCAAAAATAATAACTTTAGTAAAGTTATAAGGTCAAGATGTATAAAAATAAATAGGATTATAAATTTGATGAAAAAGAATATTGTTTGGCACCAGAATAACATAAGAAATAGGAGACATAAAGAAAAATATAATTAAAGTCAGTCGTTATTGTTCTTCCTCATTCTAATTAAAAAAGAGAGGATCTGTCCCATGGATTTAAAAAAGATTCGGGTACGTATTCTCGTGAATGGAATATTTTTTCCGAATATGTGTTCCGCTAAGTAGCCGTAGAAGTGTGCTTCGCGTCGACCAAATATGTTTTTTGGGCTCCTTTATTTACAGTTTTAATAGAAAGATAAGAATATACTTGTTTTTCACAGAAATCGTATTTACGCTATGGAACAACGGAAATTATTTTCCTTTTGAGACGAGTGGTGTCGCTGAAGAATGTAACGGGCTGTTTTGTTTTTAAAATTTGTTGGTTGTCCTGGTTTTTCCAACTAAAAAAGTGCAAATATATAAAATTTCATATAATATAAAGGGTGTCTTTTATAGAGGTATAGAACTTTAAGTTGGCAACACTTTTTTAACTGGCGGCCAATTTGTCAGCTGTCAAGTGATTTATGTTTAGTTTGGTTTGGCATTTCAACATGAATAGACTGACGCCTGAACAACGCTTCCTAATTGTGCAAATTTATTTTGAAAATCATGGTTCTGTTTGACATACGTATCGCGCACTACGTCCATTTTACGGTCAACATAATCGTCCATCAGAGCAATTAATTCGATTAACTATGGAACCTTTTCGCACCACGTTTACTCTAAATGATAATACGCATCCACAGAGACGTCGTACAGTGCGTAAAGAAGAAGTCATTGCTGCTATAGAGCGTAGCGTAGAGGAAGACCCGAATCAGTCTATCCGCCATCGTGCACAGGAATTGGATATGTGTCCATTCACTTTATGGAAGATTTTGCGGAAAGATCTTGGTTTGCGTGCTTACAAAATCCAAGTCGTGCAAGAATTGAAGCCACACGATCACCTAGCAAGGCGTAGATTCGGTGAAAGGGCCCAAAACAAGATTGCCGTTGATCCCGATTTTCATAAGCGAATTTTGTTTAGCGATGAAGCTCACTTTTGTTTGAATGGATACGTCAATAAACAAAACTGCCATATTTGGAGTGATGATAATCCTCAAGTGTATGTTGAGACACCGTTACATCCAGAAAAACTGACTGTTTGGTGTGCTTTATGGGCTGGTGGAATCATTGTTCCGTACTTCTTTAAAAACAATGCTGGTCAGAAGGTTACAGTCAATGGTGACCGCTATAGAGCCATGATTACTGACTTTTTCGTTCATCAATTGAACAACCATGATGTGCAGGAGCTGTGGTTTTAACAAGACGGCGCAACATGTCACACAGCTCGTGCCACAATTGATTTATTGAAGGAAACGTTTGGTAACCGCATAGTTTCACGTTTCGGACCCGTGAATTGGCCTCCAAGATCGTGCGACTTAACGCCGCTAGACTATTTTCTGTGGGGATATGTGAAGTCGCTAGTCTACGCCGATACGCCCGAAACGATTGATCACTTGGAGGACAACATTCGCCGCGTTATTGCCGATATACGGCCACAAATGTTGGGAAAAGTCATCGAAAATTGGACCTCCAGATTAGACTACGTCCGAGCCAGTCGTGGCGGTCATATGCCAGAAGTCATATTTAAATTATAATGCCACAAGGTTATCTTTCGAATAAAGTAAATTTCATGTCAATTTAAAAAATTCATCTTGATTTTATTCCATTTAAATTTCTATACTTCTATAAAAAAACACCCATTAGAAGCTTCTATGTGCGCGAAATTTGTGGATGTAACAAAATTTCAATGATCTAGTGGAAAAAATTAAATCTAAACTGAAATGTATTTTCTGTTTTTTAGGAAAATGAAAAAAATTTGTGGAAAAGCAAGGCCAGAACCTTATCTTACGACTTCGAAATAGGAAGCATGTGAAGAATATTTTTTATATAATCGTCGTTTTTCTAGATTTTATTTAATGGAAATAATTACTCTTTCTTTTTTTACATTGGTTAACTCCATGTTGAATACTGAAGACTGCAAAATGTTCAGTTAACCATCGAAAGAACCGAATTTCGAAAATCTATTTGTTCTTGTTTTAGCAAAACATAAGCATAAACTTTGTGAAGGTTATTATACTGAATGAAAAATAAAAAACACAAATAAATAAATGATTTAAAATACTATAAATCCTTCTATATCGCATGCAACTCAAGGCAAAAATCAAAAAACATAAAAAATGGTGTTGAACCGGAATTGTTTGTTTATAAATAATGCTATGAAATGGACCGATCAGGAAATTTGTTGGGCGCATGTCGATAAAAGTACGGGTTTCAAAAATATGAAGCGACCGATATGCACAAACACAGTTTTTCGTTTTTGTTTTGGGGTTTTTGGCTTCAGCAGCCTACAAGAGTTGGGGCGTGTTAGGCTACAGTTACACTGGTTGCGAATTCTGACGAAATCGTAGTAATCTGAATACGTCTTCAGAACATAGTGGTTACACTCCGCGTTCCGGCCATAATAGACGACAGTAGTGACGATTTTTATTTAATGGATAGCTCATTGCTTAAGTTATTATTGATGGAAGGTGGCAAAACTACACAAATGAATGAACTATTTGCTACAAGAAAGGAAAAAGGAGAGCACCGAATGTTGTTCAAATATCTGTATACCAAACCTCAACAGTTTTTCGAGTACTTCAGGATGACTCCTGGAACCTATAAATATATACTTCGGGCAGTAAGGAGAATATATCAAAATACTCAAATTTTCGAGACTGTGTTTCGGAAGAAGAAAGACTCGCTATAACACTGAGGTAAGAATAACTTTAATATATATGTTGTAATTTACAGCTTATTATAGTGAAAACAACCGAAAAAAAAGTTGAAAAAACTATAAGATGGTAAGCAGACAAATGATTAAATTGAACTCTGTTGAACAAATTATTTAAAGAATATTTATTTAGAGAGGGCACTTGAAAAGTAAGACGCAATGTCTTCGTGGCGAGAAGTAGTTAGTGAGGCTATATTGACCTGTCTTGATTCGTCAAATAGCCAACTGTGAGAAGAACATGCTGCAGAATCCGTTGAAACTGTATTATGAGCTCTATACTCCCCTTGTAGTTCCTCCTCGCAAAACACGTTTTGCACTTTGGTTCGTACGAACATTTTTCTTTGTTCGAGTATTTTCCTTAAATATGGCAACAAGCTCATGAGGAAATGAAAGTCGGCGTCTTTGTTGTTTGATGAATATTTTTGCTGGTATGCTTTCAGTTTTTATTCTTCAATCACCAATAATTTGTCTACCGCGCTGGACTTTGTTTTGGCTTTCTTTTTCTCAGAAACCCCAACATGTTATTCCGGAGATGCCTCTCTAGTGGAAGGAAGTTCCCTAGTGTGCATGCTTGAATCACTTTCTTCGAGGCTGCAAGGGGTGGAAACAACATCAGGATCTTCGATGTCCTTATAATATTCATCAGAGCTCGGGACATTACCCTCTAATTTTCTTTTTTGGAATTGATCTTTCAATAATTCCATATGTTTGAAGTAAGGGCAGGTAGATTCTTTGACCGCTCCACCTTCGCTACCACTTCGTTTTTTTTGTAAGCTTACTCATTTACTTACGAAAAGTGTCCCTTAAACCTCTCCACTTATTTTTGACAGCTTCGCCTAGAGAAAAATCAATAGAACTTTAAGAAAGACAAAAAAGTATAAGATAGAAAATATACATAATATGTTTTTTTTTAATCATATTGTTACACAGTACACTTTTTATTACATATTTTTATCAACCGGGATGTCTGTACTGTGCTATAAGAATTATAGTATATGAAACATGCCAAGCGATATGGGATGTCTTCTACAAGAAACATATGCACCTACCTACTACAGATAAATGGAAAACTATCGCATGTCTTCTTCTTCTTCTACCTTCTATAATAGGTCCCTGACCTGTTCCTTCTTCGATTTTCCTCATTCTGGACTTAAATTATCGCTCCATCTTTTCTGTGGTCGACCTCTACTGCGTGTACCACTAGGCGATTTATCTCGTGCGATCCTTACCAGTCTATCCTCTGTCATTCGGCTTATGTGTTTGTTCCATTGTGTCTTACGCTGTAGGACCCACTCATTAATGCAGTGTGTGTTGCATGATTGCCTGATGTTATCGCTTCTTTCTCTGTCTAGTAGCGTTTTTCCTGTTATTCGTCGAAGTATTCTCATTTCTGTAGTCTCCAATAGTTGTTTCGTTTTTGTCGTCTATGGTCGTGTTTCTGAGGTGTATGTCATAATAGGTCTAATTGTGGTTTTGTAGATCCGAACCTTTGTTTCTTGTTGTAAGTGTTTGTTTCGTCAGATCACGTCGTTGAGGCAACCCGCCACTTTGTTTGCTTTGGCCACCTGCCCTCTTACTTCATCTTCGATGTTGCCATAACTAGTTATGTCGATTCCTAGATATTTGAAACTCATTTATTGTTGTATTATTCGACCGTCTAGTTCTAGTTTGCATCGGAGGGGTTCTTTTGAGGTTGTCATACATTTAGATTTTTCAGCTGAGATAATCATATTATATTTTCTTCCCGTAAGATTAAAGGTGTTTAACAATCTCTGCAGGTTGGCTTCATTTTCGGCACATATCACAGCGTCATCAGCGTAACAGAGAATTTTTATTTCTGTATCACCCATTTTATATCCTCTACCAAATCGCACCTCCTTTATTATTTCGTCCATTATCATGTTAAACAACAAAGGACTAAGCGAGTCTCCCTGTCTAATACCGCTGTTGACTGGTATGGGTGTTGATAATTTACCGTTAGTGCGAATCTGAATTTTATTGTTTACGTATATGTTTTCGATGGTCTGAATTATATTGATAGGAATATTTCTCTTATATAACAGGTGGATTACGTCATCTAGCTTTATGCGATCGAATGCTTTTGTTAGATCTATAAAGCATAAAAATGTTGGTTTATTGTATTCTAGAGATTTTTCGACTATCTGTCGTAGAATAAATACTGCATCCATGCAAGACCTTCTTGATCTAAATCCTTGCTGTTCGTCTTCCAGTGTTGTAACCGAATTAATTTTATTTTTGATTATTATCGCATGTGACTTCAAGAAAAAATGGAATTTTCCCAACTGCATTGGGTGCATAGACGGAAAACATGTTCGAATCAAATGTCCTAAAAAAAACCTGGTCGATATTTTATAACTATAAAGGATATTATTCTGTAGTATTGCAAGGGATAGCAGACAAAAATTACAGATTCATTGCTGTTGAAGTAGGGGCTTACGGAAAGCAAAGGGACGGATTCAAATCTTTATAAACGACCGGAATCTAACACCTTCAACATACCAACTCATGAAAATATTCCGTGTACAGACATTTCAGTTCGCTATGTCTTGTTGGGTGATGATGCGTATCCATTGAAAACATACTTACTAAAGCCATATTCAAGAATGAATCTTACTGTGAAAGAACGCGTTTTCAATTACAGATTGTCACGAGCAAGGCGTTGCGTCGAATGTGCCTTTGGCATTCTGACAGCAAAGTAGAGATGTTTGAAAACCGAATTGCAAATGGATCCAGCAAACCTTGATATTGTTGTTAAATGCGTATGTCTATTGCATAACATGATTATTGATAAAGAAGGTCTTAGTTTACTTGAACTTCCGATGGAATCTGTGATAGAGGACAAGGTGTCTACAAGGCGGTATAATCGTTATGGTAAAAATGCGAATGAAGTCAGAGAAGTTTTTAAAAATTATTTTATTAGTCCAGTAGGTGAAGTTTCATTTCAACACAACATAATATAATCAAAAAAATCGAAGAAATGTACAACTACGTTGCGTTTTTCTTAAATCAATAAATTAATAATAGTAATAAATGTGAACGCCAAGCAATGTAAACAAAACAATGAAAGCTATATACTTACTATTCAAGTTCATTTCTTGAGTAATCTTCTGCCATGTTTCACGTGAAATATCTCTGTTGTGGTAAGTTTAAATTATCATATCCCACAAACACTTATTATCAAAAACAAGACTAATCAACTTTTCAATGTCCATGGGAAAAGTAAACAACTTAAACGCAACAAAAACACAAAAAGCGGGAGCAACAAAAGGAGGTAAGTGCTACTGTCTCGCAAGGGTTGAAATCTACGTAGCTTTTCGTCAGAACGGATGCGAAAAAACAAACTAGTTTGAACGGTGGAAAAGTTCTGACGTGTTCGTGCGTGTTCTGAAGAAGCAGTTGCATCTAGAGTAAACAGTCTCATTGCCAATGCACAGTATGATTGTTCTGACGGATTCGTCAGATCTGTTTTCGCATCCAGTGTAACCGTAGCATTAACGAGCATTTGGCCTCAAAAACCGGACAAAATTAATAACGTCATTGTTTTTGACTCTAGACATGTCAACATCAGTATCCTAGGATTTTTGAGGGCGCTAAGTTAATTTCTGACATTATTTTACTAATCGGGTGAAGGGACTTAGGGAGGGGAGGGGGAGGGGAGTAATATTAAAAAAACGTAATGGTTATCGTTTTATATGTTTTTAAGTGCTCCAATTTCATTTCTGGCATTATTTTACCAATCGGGTGAAGGGGCGCTAACTTATGGTGGGGAGGGGAGGGGAGTAATATTAAAAAAACGTAATGGGTATCGTTTTATATGCTGACTTAGGGTAATTGTACGTTTTCCCATAAAAAATTTATCTCAAGATAAAAACAAAGTCACTTTACTGTGTGATAAAGTAGGTCCTGAAGCTCAACTTCAACACTCGTCTCCGTAACTCGGATTGACTCTGGTTTTGGATAGCAGAGTTTCTTGGCTTCTCTAATTAAAGTATACCAAGGAAATATACCCTTATTGGAATCGTATAACAAATCGCACTGCCCCTTGTAAAGTCACCTCCAACAAAGATTTGCCAAGCTTGTTCAGGTGTGTAATTTTTTACTTTCGGTTTCTGAGCAGTATTTATTACGTTCCTGTAAAGTTTGGCTCTTGTTGGTGTTGAAGTTGCATCTATTATAAGTTTAGAGGCCGCGGCATTTCCAGACAATCGTTGACGTACGCTGGCTGCATAGGTAAGCTCCTGAACAGGTTCTTTTGTATTTCGTCGTTTACTACGATCATGTAATTCTTGGAAATGCTTCCTTGGGCGTCCCGTAGAATTCGTGGCCCAGTTATGTACTGGTATTGATGTATTAAGCCATTTCTCGTTTTTTTTTCAAAAATCTTTCTTCAATATAATTAGATGATATCCATCTTTTCTTCAAATCACTATTAAAATGTTTTAAATCGTGACTAAAAGTATGGTACTCGTTTTGGAGACATTTCATCATTTCGTCATTTCGCAAAGCTTATGGTCCATAAATGATATCTTATCTTCAAGTGTGTTGGATGTGCTTTATTTAACAAGCATGTATATCATTTTACGATATACCTCAACAACATTTAATGTAAAATTTGTAACTATAGGAAAAAAATATGCATGTAAGTAAAAAATAACCAAAATTATTGCAAAAAAAACCCGTGGAACTCCAAGCGGTTTTTAAAAGAGATGGAAACATGTGGAAAATGTTTTGACTGTTATGATGTGGCTAATGTCTATAGTTTATTACAAAGAAAGAATTATAGCCCGACCTAGCTCGGAACATTTTCAAAAACACTAATTAGTTAAAAAGAAAAACAAAAAAATTGAAAATTTTCTTGCATATTGTTTTAGGTCCATAAGAATACTAAACAGTCATTATATTTTTAAATAATATATATTAAAATTAAATACATACCTTGTTCTTCAGATTTCATCACAAAATTTTTTTTTTAATATTCACTTTACAAAATACCAAACACCAAACACAAGTCTAAAAAAAAACTATCAAGAACGAATGCGTGCGTTCTTCAGATTTCATCACAAAATTTTTTTTTTAATATTCACTTTACAAAATACCAAACACCAAACACAAGTCTAAAAAAAAACTATCAAGAACGAATGCGTGCGTATTGAACGAAGCTTAGATTGCAGTTAACTGTGCGGAGGGTAGCTGCGTGGAGGGGCCACTTTATCATATTTTTATGATAGTACGGTTACTCACGTATACAAAAAAAAATAATTTCGATGATTACTTGTCTAGTTTGCATTTCTCCTTTTTGTCCGGTTTTTGAGGCCAAATGCTCGTTAGTGCAAGGAGTTTTAACAAAGGAAGCACATATATGGTACGTGTATAATAGTAATAATCCTAGCGAATTTATTAATGAATTTTTGTAAAAGTATCCCGCCAAGGCTCTCATAATTATCTTGTTTTGTAGTAGGAGTTTTCATCTCCAACAGTTACATCTGTTTGTTATTCATCAATGTGTCGCACAGATTTTTAAATTTTTTTGTCCGTCCCCACTATTTTTTATAACTCGGATTCAGATGTGTACGACGAGGACCTTTCTTTAGATTTTAGTCCATAAATCTTATAAAATGATTTGCCTCCGTCACTGACCTTAAAATGTTGTCCTTTATGACGAAGGGCTCATTTTCGCAACTGTTGCAAAAAAGCCCAGTGACATTTATTAAAGGCGATCTGAGGTTATTTTGCGTGATTTTGTGTACGTGTTTTTTTAGGGACTGAAAGACGTTTCGTATTAAGGAAAATGTGACGGATTTCATTTCTCGGCATGTTGGGTCAGTAATTTTGATGGAAACGTGGTCTATTATTTGAAATTTGAGTTATTTCAATTTTAAGATAAAAATTTGTTTGTAAACATTTCGAAAAATTTGATAAATAGGAATGTTAAGCTATTTCCTAAGGCAGTGAGAAGCTTGCCAAGTATCTTTTTACCTTTGAATCCCATTTAATACTTTTAGCCTTCTCTTTTTTATGTTACAACTCCATTGAAAGTAACCCTTGTTGTAAATATCAATGTAATGATTTAAAAAACTCTTATCACTCATCGATCTGAAAGTCTAATAAAAAAAACTGATCAATAGCGTGTTGAACGGGCATTATGTTTGGGTTATTTGCGTTGTTAATTTTTTCCTGCAATTCCATTGTAAGTTTATTTAAAAATAAAATATATTTCAGGAATTTAAATAATTTCAATTAAAATACCTAATATAATTTATTAACAAACATCCAGATGTAGTACAGCAACAAACTATTGTTTACCCTTTTAAAATTTTAATTAACAGTTATCAAAAATAGCAGAAATTCGCTTTAAAGTAAAACAAAATGTATGAAAAATAAATAAATGTGTTTGTTAATTAGTTATTTTTGGAACAGAGGAAAAATAAATGTAAAAACAATTAGCAGTAAAATGCTGTTTAAACAAAATCGTTTTAACACTCCCATTCCATTTTTAATAAATTATAAAAAATATTGCGTGCATATTATCCTGAGTTAAGCGGTATATATATATATATATATATATATATATATATATATATATATATATATATATATATATATATATATATATATTTATATATATATATACATACGAAGGAATCCGTGAAAGCCGCATAAACATATACGCCATCCGACGGGAGGCGTTCAGTGTTGCATACTTCCTTCCGATCGGTCCTTTGCACAAAGAGCTGCATGTTGGTGTCTTGATGAGTCTAGTAGAGACGAAATATGTACCTCTGTCTATCACTGTAGCGGGAAGGCTAAGTTTTGACGTTCTTCTCAATATGGTGGTACAGGTAGGCCATCATCTCGATGATGGTGGAATAGGATAAATTGTATTCTGTCATATAAATATTATTTAAATCCTATATGTTTATATCTATGGATATATAAACTGTGCTCATTTTTTCTTGTTCTTTGGCGTCTTACTCGCCATTTCTCAAGTTTTTCTGGTTTCTTCTTTAGTATTTGGGCAGTCTGGTAGTTCCACGTTTTCCTCGATTGCCATTCTTGTTTTATTATTCCATTGCCTCTCAGTTTTTCCCAATGCCCGAAGTGTCTGATGTTTGTGTTCCTTGTTCTGGCTCTCCTAGTTAATCCTTTTACTTATCTCAGAAATTTCATGTCATTGCATTTTTTAAAATCCAGCTTTCACTTCCATAAGTAAGAATGAGTTTATAGATTGTCCAGTATATTGCCGTTTTTGCCCTTCTACTCTTTTTTTTTTCAATGAATGTATTTCAGAGACTATGGCATACGTTGGTATTTTTCTGTATTCGTTTATTAATTTCTTCCTCCATGTTTCCCTTCCTGTCCAATATTGCATCGAAATACTTAATTGCATCTAGTTTCTCTACACTCTCATTATTGAATTTTATGTCCATTCTTTTTTTCTCTCAATCTATATGCATTGTCTTCGTCGTCGTCTTCCTTATAATTATTTTCATTCCTCTCTTCTTTAATTTCTGTTCCCATTTGTGAAGATTTTCCTGTAGATAAATTTCATATTCCGCACTTAAAATTGTGTCATCGACGAATGCCCCCCTCACCTATATATACCGGCGTCAGCTTGTGGCATCCTATGTTTATTTTGTGTTTACTTGTGTTTCTTGCTTTAATTATAGCGTATAATGTTTTGATATATAATGCTGGGCTCATAAGTTCATCTTGTCTTAGTCCGTCTTTTATATTAAAAGTTCCTGATTATCTCTTGTTCTTCCTCACGTAACTTCTATTATTGTAACATAAACTTTTGATTCATGTTATCAGTCTTTTATCTACGTTTCGATTTTCTAGACTTTTCCATATTGCTTTTCGTGATAATGTATCAGATGCCTTCTCTATATCCAAGAATGTCATATATGCTTTTGCTCTCTTGCCCAATGTTTTCTCTATCATCTATTTTACAGAGAATATATGGTTTTGAGTGCTTCTCCTTTCCCGAAACCGCACTGTGTTTCATCAATAAGCTCTTCTTCTACATTCATTAGTATTTGTTCTAATATTTTTTTCGTATGTTTCCACACGCTCCAGGGTCACTCTCCTTATGTATTCTTACATTCTAATTATCGTGTATTCCTTCGCTTCTTTAGGCTTCTTTTTCTATTTGTCCTATTTTTTTTTGGCATTTTCGCCACTATCCCGTCATGTCCAGCCTCTTTTTGAGTTCTGATTGATTGTTCTACTTCTTCCATTTTTATATCATATTCCTTCTTACAAGGTTCCCTACCTATTCTATAATTTTCTTTTTTTTCAGAAATGGAGTTCACCACTTGATAGATTCTCGCAATGTTACGTCCACCTTTTCATAATCCTGCCGCATTCAGTAGTCTCTCTTTGTCTTTAACTATTTCTCCTTATTGAGTTTTTCTTTTCCGTGGTAATTTTTGTGCTCTATAAACCAATTTTTGTTTAATTTTGCTGTTTTCTTCCATTTTTCTCCAAATTATTCCCATGTTCTTGTCTTTGCTTCTTTTACCATATCCTTAACTAATATTTTTTGTTGTTGGCATTCTCGTAACTGATCTCGGTTTTCTTATTCAGGATGCTTTCGATATTTCCTTCTTGATTTTTAGTTTTTTATCTCTTGATTTCACTATCTTGTCTGTATTTTGTTTTTAATAATTGCCATAGTTCCACAGCTAGCTATGTCGTTGCGAATTAAGATTTTTCTGTATTTTTTTTTTACAGTTCTCCCAGTTCCATGTCATAGGCCACCGTTTGTATTCCTTTTATCTCTTCTTCTAACTTCCTTTGTAATGTTTCCGCTGTTTTCTCTTATGTCTTAATCGTCGGTTTGTTGTGCAGCCTGCCATTTGTTATTATTTTGGATCAAGGACACCAACCCAATTTTCTCATAATATTTTTTTGCAGGAAAACTTTTTTACCTTGTTAAGCTTATTTAGGCCAGTGTGGGATGTTTTTTTTTTAAATATTTACTTGTTATTTTAACTTTCTGGCTGTTTTTCCAACTTTGTCAGCAAGGCGTAGTATATTACCACCCACTCCAATCTTTTTAAGTTTTTGATATCTACTTCTTATCTTTCCTCTACTAATAGGAAGAGAAAGCAAAAAATATTGTTTTTCAAAAGATATTGTAACTTTGAATTGCCTTGTCCAATTTTATTGAATTGGGTTTTATTTAAAAAGTAAATCTTATTTACGAGTGGGGTCAAAAAGTAAATTTTCCTAGCTTGTTATTTTTCTTGAGCGTCAATTGGGGGGCTCGTACCGTACTTAGTTTTCCTTTATAGTCTGCCTCTAAGAGCCGAACCAGTTTTACTGGTCTAAAATATTTTTCTCATCAGTACGAGCTAGGCAATTATGATTTCTATACAAGCAGTGTTTGACTGCGAATTACGTGCATTTATATGCTTTTTAAATGAAAAATCATAAGGGCAACGAAAATTATCGTGAGTTAACTGCAGCATAGCCGAGAGTTTTTTAATTTATTTTAAAATTACAGGGACGATAATTTCTCTTTTTATTTTTATATTTGTTGGCTTAAAACAACAGCTCTCTTAGAGAGATCGTTGATACGATACTGAACTTAAACTGTGGAATTCATAGTTAGCTTGGCTGCCGATTACAAATAATGCGACCTCTATCCGTAGAGTAGCAAGTTCGTGTATCGAGTTTTGATATATTTATTTTTAAATTTACCGTCGCGCCACCACATGGCGTTTTTATACAACATTTGTTGATTTGTGTTATTCTTATGTTACTGAGTGAGCCATCGAGATGTCGCCACTGTGATTTATTTACTATTTTTCAACTGTGAAATCTGTTTATCTCCGCATAGCCGAGAATTTTTTTATTTTATTTTAAAATTACATGAACGATAACTTCTCCTTATATATATATATATATATATATATATATATATATATATATATCCACATTATGCCGTTGTAGTGCTGAAATCACAAGTAAAATATGAACAGTAAATGCAAACTTCTCTCCATCCTATCCTTTCTGTGTTAGAGATTGCACAGTTAGAACAAATTGTTATAAAAAGCAATTTATCCTATTCCACCACCATCGAGATGATGGCCTACCTGTACCACTATACCGAGAAGAAAGTCAAAACTTAGTGATACGGCAGAGATACATGTTTCGTCTCTACTAGACTCATCGGGGTACTGACATGCACCTGGCTGTGCAAAGGACAGATCGGAAGGAAGCATACAAATACTGAACGCGGCTTCGCCGACCTCTCGTCGGTTGGCGTATATAAGTTAATGCGGCTTTCACGGATTCCTCCGTGTGAGATGCAATAGCAGTGGTCATATCCAAATTATTCCGTTGTAGTGTTATTTCATATTTTACTTTATATATATGGATATATATGGATATATATATATATATATATATATATATATATATATATATATATATATATATATATATATATATATTCCAGAAAATACAGTTTATGGATAAGTTCTACCTTTAAACTCTAAACTCACACTATCCAAATATTGACTCACCCTGTACTTACAAATTAATAAAAATGTAGTCAGCTTTAAAGTTCTGTGGTATTGAGATAATTTCAGGGCTAAAACATTAGTTAGTTTATTTTTAAGAATTTTTTATTTTATATTTTAATGTTACAAATTAATAGTTTATATTTTATATTTTAATAATAAAATTCAAATTTATATTTTTATATCTGAAAAAATGCTTAAATTTCGTTGAATTCTATAATTATTTGTGATATTCGTAGAAGCCACTAATAGTATTTTTTAGGAATTACTAATTATTAAATATATTTCACATAATATGTAACACACCGAATAATTATTATATTCAGCCAAATAGGTCTATTTTTAATTCCATATTATATATTTTAATTTATATTGTTATTTCAACAGCATTAATATAGGATACACACCTATTTAAAGTTATATTATTTATATTAAAAGCATACCAAATTATATGAATTGTATTTTATTTCTGTTTATAACAGAAAATATATTTCATATTTGAAACACCCATACTGTTTTTACATATTAAATTGAAAATATATATACGAGGGGTACAATTTAAGTGTAGGAATAAATGTAAGAGCTGTAGGCATTCCAGATATAATTGAGGAATAAATACTTAGCTTTAAAAGCTCTAAAAATAATAAAGCATCCAGAAATGATAGCATTTTGGTAAAAAAACATTAAAGAAGTCTATGGCGCGATACTATTGCATCTGAAAAAATCTATTTAACGCTTGTTTAGAATAGTAATCAATATCTGACAGCTGAAACAAAGCTATAGTACTCATATTATTCAAAAAAGTGAGAAAAATTATAGACTCATAAATTTGCTATCACAAATATATAAATTATTTTCAAGAATAATAGCAAAAAGAATAGAGAACAACTTAGACTGTTATCAGCCAGTAAAGAACGCAGCATATAGAAAAAGTTGTACATGTGAGTAATTGCTGGACTTAAAGTTGTCAAATAGAACAATAACTAGAATTTAATCTCCAGTATGAAACCGTCAAAGCTTATGCGACATTTCACAACCAAGCATCAAAAAGAAGCTGATAAGCCGTTGGATTTCTTTGAACGAAAATTGAGAGGTCTTAACCAGCAGCAAAATACTATGATTCAGGTAATAGTGTTATCCTAGTCTTCACATAGTGTTGTAAAAATCGTCAGGTCAGTGTTTAAGCGCTCGAACTCAAGCCGACTTTATTTAAATTGTTGTTGTTTTTAGTGTTTATGTTTGCAGACAACTTAATTAAAATTAATTTTGGTGTGCACTTTATTTTTTTTATTTGTCAATCATTTATTTATTTTTATATTGTTTGTTTTTAGATATCTAGTGTCAACGAGTCATCATTATTGGCTAGCTACAAAGTCGCATATCGAGTCGCTAAAGCAGGGAAGCCGCACACAATTGCCGAAAACCTTATTTTGCCAGCAGCTCTAGATATGGTTGAAATTATGGTCAGCAAGCAGGAGACAAGCAAGTTAAAAAGCATACCGCTTTCTGATAACACTATTTCACGCAGAATAGACGATATGTCCAATGATATTCAAGATCAAGTAGTTAAAAAATTAAAGAAGAGCCCACATTTTGCTTTGCAGTATGACGAATCTAAAGATGTTTCAGATTGGGCTCAGTTTGTAGTATTTGTGCGATTTGAAGCAGATGACAGTATCGCGGAAGAAATGTTATTTTGCAAAGTGCTTCCAGCAAACACTTCTGGCCAGTGTTTGTACGATATATTTTTAAAAAGCATTTGGGACTACGACATTGATTGGACAAAATGTATCGCTATTTGTAGCGATGGCGCTAAAAGTATGTCTGGCAAATATAGCGGACTTGTTGCGAAGTTATAATCAATAATGCCAAACGTATCATGGACACACTGTTTTCTTCATCGACAAGCTCTAGTCACTAAGGTTTTAACGTTTGATTTAAATGACTTGCTTAAAGAGGTAATAAAAATTGTGAATTCTATCAAAGGTAAAGCCTTGCAAACCCGACTATTCCGAATCGTTTGTGAAGATATGGGTGCGCTTCATCACAATTTCCATTATTACACAGAGGTCAGGTGGCTATCCAAAGGAAAGGTATTGATATTAGTTCTAGAATTTAAAGCTGAATTGCTAATGTTCTTACAAGATGCTAAATCTGAATATGCTAATCACATTTCTGACCCTGTTTGGCTGTTGAAATTATTATTTCTGGCAGATTTTTTTAGTCATCTCAATAATTTGAACAAGAATCTCCAAGGTGGAGATGAAAATATTTTAACAGCGAAAGATAAAGTGAAAGCATTCCATGCAAAACTTCATTTATGGTCAATCTCTCTGCAAAACAATATATTTGAATCATTTTCATGTCTTCAGAAGACTGTTGAAGATAATGCAACAGATCTATCGCTTGTGGTCGGAGCTCACATTCCCTGCATGATACAGAGCTTGCATAATCTGCAAGAGAAACTATTAACATACTTTCCAGACTTGCACTCTGAAGCTGACAATGGGCGCAGATGGATCCTTAACCCTTTCTTGGATAAGTCAATAGAACTAGCTGATCTTACTACAAATATGAAAGAAAATTTTATCGATTTAGCTGCTGACGACATGCTTAAAATGGAATTTTATTCACAAACTGTTGACGTGTTTTGGATGAATAGGAAACAAGAATATCCTGAGCTGGCAAGGGAAGCTCTTAAATTTTTAATGTCATTCGCCACTTCATATTTATGTGAATTGGCGTTCTCTTCAATGGTGGACATTAAAATTAAAAAAAGAAATAGGCTTCAATTAGAAAATGATTTGATTATTAACATTTCAAAAATAGCACCACGATTTGACATTTTTTTGAAAAATAAACAAACCCATCCTTCTCACTAAAATTGTGTTTTACTGTAGTGAACCATGTAGAACCTTGACTTTTTTCTTTTGCCGGCGACCCCCGAGTAAGGTTCGGCGACCCCCTTAGGAGTCGCGACCCACAGATTGAAAAACACTGATCTAGAGTATAAAAGTTGAGATCTATCTAGAAGTATGAGTTATTGATAAACTATTCCTTTCGACACATTATAAAAAAAATGACTCATCCTGTCGGAGTATTTATATATACGAGGGCATTTCAATAAGTTCCTTCCACTTGTTCGTAACAGTATAAAGTAGCAGAGCGATGACGATGCGATGGTTTTAAATTATCTTGGAGACAAAACGGAGATTTGAACGCCGACTAAATCGTTTGAGACACATCAAAATAATATAGAACGAGACTGTAGATCTCAAAGTGTTTTACAAATAAGTTTACGGCAGCATATGTATTTTTTAAGGATGGCTCACCATAATTGCATTTGTCGAATAAAAATCGATAAAAAAAAGAGCCTCATGTAATAACATGAAAAAGAAAATACTTTAAATTGTGTCAAACTCTCACTTGCGAACCAAACGTTTGTTGTCACCAGGTAGATTTTAAAGTTAAATTGAAAACTTACGTTTAGATAATAAAAAAGCAGATTTAAGACTAGTTCAAGGAATTGACAATTTAATTTAATATTATTTATAATCCAATATACAATTCTGTTTATATGACTCAAAATAAAAATACATACAATAAAGCAAAATTTAAAAAAGAAAACAGGGAAAAGTATGTATTATTTGTAGCCATTAATAAAAAAATACCTTAACAATTTCAACAGTGTGGAGATCAGTGATAACAAAGGTGTCACTTTTTTTTTATAAAAATATGCTTCTAGTCTACAACGAGATAACAAGGTGTAACATTTGTCAAGCAGAAGGAGGTATTTGTCGGTTTATACCATACTTTATCATTTTAGTGTATATAAATTTAAGATTTTTTACAAAGACTTCAAAAATATGCGAAAAAGTGGCAGGCAAGAAGCTTACGGCGACGATGCTGCCGATCTTTATGTTGTATTTTTTAAAAAGAAATATTGTCCTGTGAAGAGGAATATCATTTAAAGATAAATAATTCTTGATTTTAGCTATAATAGAAGCTTTCGGAAAAATTTTTATATGCTCGAAATTTTTAACGTTTTCGATGAGGGTTTTTTTCTTATTTTTGGGGAAAATACCAAATAGATATTTTCCACACCAGGACAAGAGTTCATAGCTTGTAAAATATTTAAAAAACTGTGAATGGGCTGAAAATTTCTTATTACCGATATATTTCCTTTCATAAAAAAATCTAAAATCATTAGTACTTACAAATTTTTGAAAAAATTTGAATCTTTTTCACAAAGAGTGCTAAAAAGCGAAAAGAAACCCTATAAATTTATATACCTTCTTCTCAGCCCATCATTGAGCATAGGCTTCCCATTAACTTTCAAGCTCTTTCTATTCTGTGCATCTGATATCCATCTCAATCTTGCCACACGTTTTATGTCATCATACTATTTCATGGTTGGTCTTCCTCTTCCACCCTTTCAATTCCAAAATCTCTAATTTATGATCTTGCAATTTCATCGATTGTTTTTAATCCTTGATACGTCACCTGCATAATTCCATTTAATTGTATGGCTGCTTTTATTATGTTTATCTTTTAGTGAGATTCCAAGCATTAATCTCTCATTCCTCTTTGTGTTTCTAATTTACTTATTATATATCTTGTGAGGGTCCTTGTTTTAGGTCCATAAGTTTGTACAGGAAGTATATACTGGTAGAAAATTCCAGCTTAAGATATTGTGAGATGATGTGTATAAAAATTTAGTTTGGATTCTTTTTTGTAGTTGGCGCTACATATCAAGATCCAATATTTGGCAACGTTGTATCGTGTCATGACATTCCGTTGCTTGTCGAAGAAATATGTGTGGGAGAGCGAGCCTGACGTTCGGAGATAAGAATTTTATTGTGTATGAGTTTTATGTTTCATGTAATGCGACAGGTGGAGCAGCCTGGACTTGGATTTCTGAAAGGTGTCACCTTAACGCAAATAAAACACTTACACCCCAGAAAATCAAAAAGTCTAAATATATCAGGCTTATGTTAGCGACGACATTGTAGCTTTTTAACTGCTCGACCCACTCAGAGCCTACAATTTGAAATTGTATAATCATATTATAATTTCTGAAATCACTCGAAGAAAATTTCTCTCCTTTGAACAACCTATTTCGAGAATTTAACGTAATAGTAATATTTATATGCTTTAACAGTATAATTAAGGTAAAATTGTCTTATTTAATCGATTAGGCGTCTTAAGAGGTTTGATGTATCTAAATATAGTACACAACTTTGAAACAACTATCTGCTTTTGACAGCTATTAAAACTTTACCAAAGTATGCACTGTTAAAGAACTCGTCAAGCTTTACATTATAATATTATTTTTTTATCGTTGTCAATACTCAGCCTACAGTCATTTGTATTTTGGTACTTTGTTCATAAAATTTAGGGCCGTAGATGATTAGAATTAAAAATTTTAACATGTAAAGAATTTTATGTAGATAAGAGGAAAAATTTAAGTAACAATTAGTTATAGATTTGGTTAAATATGCAGAAAGATCACGAAATTTTTTGGAAAGTTTTAGAAAAAAAGGATATATCTTAAATAATTTTGTAAAATTGTAATATGTGTGATCTTGACCTAAATTTTAACAAAAAAACTTTTTTAAAAATAGGTCTTCAGCTCTTGTTTTTGAGAAAAATTCATTCTTGCATATCAACGCCTTTGATCTTTATAACCTTATTCCGATTTTATGTTTCTTATTTTGCTTCTCTTTGTTGACCTTTAACTTTGCAATTTCTTTTTGTAGTTTTGAAATAAATTTCCTTCTTATTAATCTCTCACAAAAGTGCAACTCGTATTGAACAATTTTCCTAAAAATACAATTAAACTTTTCCAATCTTTAATGCCCTGAAATTTGACTTTAGGGGGTGATCAATTTAGGTATAGTTTTGTGACGCGTTTTTGAATAGGGAGCAGAGCAGCGAAGCAGGTCGTGCTCTACGGATCTACTTCATTCACGGCAGCGGAACATCGGTCAGTGGATATTTCTCGTGCAGACAGTCATCGGTCAAATGCTCAGCGCAGGGGTATCGGATCGGCCGTATCTACTTATATTCGGGATATCCCTGCTCTCTCAATTGATCAACGGTTTGACTGCCTGAAGGTCAAAACATCCACTCGGTGGTCGGTTCTTGGGTGCCACCTTCGGAATTCATGTGGTCGAGGGCCCACTTATGCACCGGGCAGCTTGTTATAGTGGAGAAACGGCAAGCCAGGGGTCAATTGCGTGTAATAGTGCTGGCTGCCGGCTGCCAATTATTATCTGTAATGTTAAAAATGGGACTAGGTAATGAAACAAACGGTTATAAAACATCCTGTATCCTGTATTCTATTCTTTTATACAAAGACATGGCCTAAAACTAACTTACAATCTAAGATGGACAATAATAAAAACAAATAAACGGTCTGGAGGGCAAGAGTATGTTATGGAGAGCTGATCACGGTAGCTCGTACTGGTCGGTTGCGCTGAAGACGGTAACCCGGTGGTATCATTCACGACGCTATTCACGTACCTTGTACTATACGGTTGCGATGCTATTCACGACGTCTTGTACGCAAAGATAATATTGACGGCATTTAGTGCGTATGTGTATAGGTGACGGTAGGAAGGAACGAAAGGAACTGACGCTGCCCGTTCTTATAAGGGTCCTCGACAGCGTCAGCAGGATGGAACCGACACTGCCCGTTCTTATAAGGGTCCTCGACAGTGACGGTAGGATGACACAACATTGCCCGTTCTTACAAGGGTCCTCGGAAATGCTGGCCATTATCGGGGTAGGACGTAAGGAAGGAAGTGTATGGTGAAACACCATATGCACACAAGCCTAGCCTCACCTACATTGCTAGAGCAGGAAGGCGCAGTCCGGTAGCCGATCCTGTCCAGTCCGTTTGGACTGTTGACCCGGTTGGAGAACGTGCAGTTCTCCGCGAAATAATGGTCTAATCAGGCTTAAATAGACGGTCCGAGCTCCCACTACGTGGACGTGTGATGGCATGCGGTGATCGCGCATACAATACTGCTGTATGCGGCGCGCGATTACTATGTTCGGACGCTATGAAAATCTTGGAAAAAGATATTTCCCGGCATAGCGCGGTAAACCTAATTATATTCCGGTAATATTGAAACTTTAAGCTATTTTTTCCCGCAAGAATCAGATTTTTCGGATGTAAAATAAATAAATTAAATCCCGGCGAACATACTCATGCCCAAAAATATAGTAACTTCGTTACAGTTTGTTAATACCTAAAAAATAAATAAATATTGTTATATCCCAGTGCATAACAAATAAAGCGTTCTCTATTTAGGGTAGTTAGAGAGCAAATTAAATATTTATATACTTAAAAAAATTGATTTATACAGGGTGTCCGGTAATTAGTTCTTAACTTTACGGAAGCATAGACGGGATGTCAAAATAGTCCTTCTTTGTCATAGGAAAAAGTGTATATATATATATATATATATATATATATATATATATATATATATATATATATGTGTGTATGTGTGTGTGTGTGTGTGTGTGCGTGTGTGTGTATGTGTGTGCATTGGTGTTGTTCCGGTTTTCAATCTGTTCTTCAGTAGAACAATCTTCACGACGTTTCACCAACATCTAAGTTGGCATTTTCAAGAGATGCTTCCTCTACGGCTGCTTGGCTTACCGTCGAAGAAGCATCTCTTAAAAATGCTAGCTGTGATGTTGGCGAAACGTCGTGAAGATTTTTCTACTGAAGAACGGATTGACAACCGGAAAAACACCAGTGTACATTCTACCATCCGTGAAAACTTAAAATTTGAAGTCCTTTTTCTTGCTCTTTGAGCGATTTTTTAAGAACGGTAGGGAAATTTAAAACACAGCAGAAGAAAACGGTAAAAAATGGAATTATTTTAATATTATATAGGATTTTACACAGGGAGGAGTTTTTATTCCCTAGGGAGTAGAATTTAATAAAAACTGTTTGATGTGAGATTCTAAGCCTAACCCTGAGTACTATGCAAATTTAACAACCATTGCGTCCGGAAAAATAGAAATACTTATAAAGTTTTTTTTTAATTTTTTTGTGTCATCGAAGATACAGGGTGATTTTTGGGAGCACTGTAAGGATGGTTTTCAGAAATTAAGTCAAAAGTATTGCACATTTACAAACCTCTGGAGTTTCGAACTGTTTCAAAAGTCACTGTGGCGATCTTAAATGGGGGTAGTTTTTCCCCCTTCTGAGGGTACACTGCAGGACATTGATGATACGTGAGATTCTAGATCCATTTGAAAGTATTACGCAAATTAGATTTAAGGCTTTTTTTGTTACTCCATGTCATTTAAGCTTAGGGGTAGTTTATTTCAACTGCATAGGGGTAGTTTATAAGTATTACGTCACACCGAGTGCAGTTTATTATCACTAACAAAGTTCAGGCATTTCGAGATTTTTCAGCAGACATTGCTATTTTGGTTCCAATTTCTTATAAAGGGTGTTTTTTAGAAGTTTGGTTTTTAAATTGGCAGCACTATTTCTAATGACTGTGAATTTGACCATTGACAGTTGATTTGTAGTTAGTACGTTTTGTCATTTCATCATGAATAGACTTACGCCAGAACGATGCTTGCAAATTGTGCAAATTTATTTTGAGAATCATGGTTCAGTTCGCGAAACTTACCGACATAATCGTTCATCCGAGCAAGTTATTCAGCAAATCATGGATCATTTTCGCACTATGTACATTCTTGTTGATAATACGCATCTAAATAGATGCCGTACGGTGCGCGCAGAAGAAGTTACTGGTGCTGTGGAACGTAGTGTTGAGGAGGATCCGAATGAGTGGATTTTGCCATTGTGTACAACAACTGGAGTTGTGCTCATCCACTTGGTGGAAAATTTTGTGGAAAGATCTTTGATTACGGGCTTGTACAAGAATTGAAGCCGCATGACGATCATGCGCGCTATATATTCGATGAATGGGCCGAAAACAATATTCAGCTTAGTCCTCTTTTTCAATCCAAAATTTTGTTCAGCGATGAGGCTCATTTTTTTTTGAATGACTGCCTTAATAAACAGAATTGCCGATTTGTAGCGGAGAAAACCCAAAAGCCTTTATTGAGACGTCCCTACATCCATCAAAAGTCACTGTTTGGTGTGGTTTATGGACAGGTGGAATCATTGGCTTATATTTCTTTAAAGACGATGCAGGCTAGAGTGTTGCCAACAATGGAGGGCGCTATAGAGCCATGATTGCTGACTTCTTCGTTCTTCAGTTGAATGGTATTGATATGACAGAGTTTTGGTTTCAACAAGATGGCGCTACATGTCACACAGCGCGCGACACCATCAATTTATTGCGGGAAACATTCAATGAGCGCATAATTTCGCGTAACGGACCTGTGAACTGGCCTCCACTATCGTGTGATCTTACAGCTATGAATTCCTTTGTTAGGGGATATGTAAAGCCACTAGTTTACGCCGATAAATCACAAACGTTGGACCACTTGGAACTCAACATTCGTAATTGCTGATATACTGGGGCCGTTGCTCAATAAAGTAGTCGAAAATTGAACTTCCCGATTTTGCTTCATCCGAACCAGCTGTGGAGCTCATATGTCCAAAATCATATTTAAACACTAATGGTATACAATTGTCTTTTAAATAAAGCCCAAACCAAAGCTATCAACATTATTTACACGTATTTGGTTTCATTTTAAAATTATATGCCGCTAAAAACCAACCTTTATAAGAGGTGTAATTGTCGCCCCTTCTTGAGGGTGTATCGCAAAACCAGGACGTTTTTGTTTAACCTTAATTTAACATATAATATACTTTAAAATTTTGTAGAAATAAACAAGAGAGCGCCAGGGAGGCTATCGGAACACGAACAGTTAGGACGAACAAGCGAAGCAATACAAAACCATGGTTCACAGAAGAGGTGAAAATACTAGCAAAATAAAAACGACAAGCATTTACAAAATACCGACAGCACAAAACAACAAACCATTTCGAAGAGTACAAAACGGTGAGAAACAGAATCAACAGTCAAATAGCTCAACTTAAAAAGAATACTGGAAAAAGTATTCAAATGATATGAAATACGCTATATGAAGCACAAAAGAAAATATGGAACATGCTGAGTAACAAAAAAAAACCAATCAATGAATACGTCCAACTAAGTCCAATCGACAGCCAACAATGGGTCAACTATTTTAAGGACTTACTCCAGGCACCAGCTACAGAAAATAACATAGACGAAAACCAACAAGAAACCACAGAACTAACAGATGTTAACATCAGTGAAGCAGAGATGCACCTGACAATTAAGAAATTAAAAAGCATAAAATCACCTGGTACCGACCAAATTACGAATGAGATGCTAAAGTACGGAGGCCCCAGTCTTGTCACAGAGCTCGCTGTTCTATTTCAAAAAATACCCCGCACAACGTCAGTACCAAACGAATGGCGGAAAAGCATCACAATTCCGATCCACGAAAAAGGATCAAAAAACAACCCGAAAACTACAGAGGAATCAACCTACTGAACAGGTCAGCCAAATTGTTAACCAAAATACTGTCACAACGGATCGTAGACAAGTTAGGGGCGTGCGAAGAACAGCAGGGCTTCCGGAATAACCGCTCTACTATCGACGGTATATTTATTATCAGACAGCTGGATGAAAAATCTATCGAATACGATAAACCGCTGTTCATTTGTTTTGTGGACTTTACACAAACGTTCGAGTTAAACTGGAACACATAACAGAACTACTGCAAAGAAAATAAGTAGACGAAGTAATCATACGCACAATATACGAACTGAATTCCAAAAACATCATGGTAATTAAAACAATAACACTTTAACAGAGGAAATCCCACTATCCATAGGAATAAGACAGGGTGATAACCTAAGTCCAACACTTTTTAATGTAATCATGGACGAAATCATTGATGAGGTAAAAAGCACAAATATTGGGTACCCAATGGGACACAACACCGTTCAGATTATATACTTTGCAGACGATGTTGCCTTGACAGCAGATAGCGAGGACAACTTACAAAGTATGTTTTTCCATCTCAATCGAACAGCCAAACAATATAATATGAAGATATCTGTGGAGAAAACTAAATCAATGGTAATAGCAAAAGAACCGGTAAGATGCAAACTAATGGTTGATGACAAACATATCGAACATGTTGGGAAGTTTAAATACCTGGAAAAAGTACGCACACAGGGCAACAAAGCGGCCATGATATCCGGCCAACTAAGAGACATAATCTGGAACTATAAACATATGACGGTTGAGAACAAAGCAAGAATTTACAAGGTCTGTGTAAGACCGATACTGACCTACGGCGCAGAAACAAGAAATGAAACAACAAAGACAAAACAAATTATGAGAACCACAGAAATGAAAACGCTGAGAATGATCACGGGGGAACAAGTTTAAGAGATAGAATAAGAAACGCAAAAATATGCGAGGACAGCGGAGTGGGGGATGTTGTGAAGTGGGTTCGAAACCGTCGTAGGCAGTGGAGAGATCACGTGGAACGAATGGACAATGACAGACTGGCAAAAACCGTGATGAGAGAGAAATCAAATAACAAACGGCCGCCTGGACGGCTCCCCAAAAGATGGAGAGACAGCTGGATTTCGACCTCAAAGGAGGATCGATGAGGCATTGTGTAGATAACAGAACTTGGTTCTACCTAGAAGAAGAAGAGAAGAAAAAGAAAATTTTATATAGTTTGATTTATTAAGATTTACCAAGGGTATTTTTGGAGTTGTACAACTTTTCGACCTCAGATTCGCATTCAGTGATCAAAAATATATAGAAATACATGGCTCTGTTTCGCTGGCCTGAAAAAAAATTTTTTTACGGGGTTATGTTATCTTTTGATTTCAGATTATTTGTTTTTTATGAACAGCTAAGGGTTATACTATCGATGATTTGGGTTAAATGTAAAAATTTTAAAGAATATAAAATATAAATAATTTTTAAATATTTTTTCCTTAACAACTATTCAATATTAACGAATGTTCTGCAAAATTTAATACCTTTGAGTTATTGTCACTTATGATCGCTCAAAGCATAGGCCGCAAAGGACGTGGTATTCAAGGGCTTCACCGCAGACCATAGTCCTACACATCCCTTAATCAGATCAATTAGAACATCATTAAAAGACCATACTGCGACCCCGAGAGTAGGTCACTAATTTCTGCGTAAATTCTCTAATTAATGTCAATTGCTTTGTCTCGTAAGGTTAACAGGTAGAAATGGACCACATGGGCATTCCTCATATTTAAATTATAGTTGTGTATTAAATAGTTCATTTTGAATATGATGTTGTTTTTGAAATGAACAAATATACGGAAGTAAATTGATTTTTTTCAATCAAGAAAATATTTTTGGAAACGAAGGAAACACATAATTTTTCGAAATTTTCGATGATTTTTCAGTTACTTTCTCTTTTCGGGTCGTAGAATAAGAATATGTTGTTTTTCTTTCACTGATTTTGCGTGGTTTTTCCAGAAAAAAAAATTCCACTTTCCCCTGCACTTTTGTGTATTTTTCGACCTATCTCATTACAATTTGCCACTTTCACTTAAACACATATGAATAATTTGAACTGTAGCACATTTTTCTTATAGTTACACAAAATATTTTGCTAAAACATACCGGAAAACATGAAAAATCGAGTCGGGAAATGAGACACTAACAAAACAGGTTGAGACAAATACCACCATAGATGTAAGAGAATTAATATAGACTGCGGATCCTATAGAAGAAAGTTGACTCACATTTAAAAAGAGAGTGAGTAGTATCTATCTTTCTAATGGTAAAGTTAAGCACGGTACTCCAAACGTCATT
Organism: Diaprepes abbreviatus; assembly: GCA_034092305.1. Taxonomy (NCBI): domain Eukaryota; kingdom Metazoa; phylum Arthropoda; class Insecta; order Coleoptera; family Curculionidae; genus Diaprepes; species Diaprepes abbreviatus. The sequence continues at coordinate 6,387,775 of JASJET010000210.1, read as the reverse complement.
GGATATCCCTGTCACCCGACCGAAATTAGAAAGTTATACTACTCCTCGAAAACGCTCTAATTCTTTTTAAGCGTGAGCCAACTTTCTTCAATAGGCAGTATATTAATTTTTCTTAAGTCTGTGATTACTGCAATGTTGTCAAATATTTTTCTATAAAATTTCATTCGTTTTGTTTAGACTCTACATTTTCTTTTGATACTTTCTACTCTTTATGTTTAAAAATCTCGTTTCATTAGGATGGAAAACTTGGAAGTTCAAATTCAATTAATTGTGGCCATTCCAGTATTGTAGCATGAAATGTGCACTGTAAAAAGGTAAATGTGCTGAAAGTAAATTTCATAAACCGTTTCTTAAAGTTGACAATTTTTACATTAATCTAAATTAATGTATTTCATTAAATTTAATGCAATCATACATTAAATATAAAGTTTGATCATTACTTTTTAAGATGACTACATACATTAAATATACAGCCAATGTCCATTGAAATTTTTCCCATTAAACCGCCTTTATGTCTCTCATAGTTTCGGAGATTGTAATGCTGTCATCACCAATTTCGGACAGCTTGTACACTAGCTTCTAAAATTTATGGCTAAATTACGTACTAGTACTACGTATTAAAATCATTTACTTGTTTCTGTATTCTTAAATTTCATATTTGTATTAGTTTTCTACAGTGGTGGTTTTTCCTTAGATTTGCAGGTTTGCGCAACGCCAAAAAAAATTGTTAATTAAACTAAAATTTACTAATAAGTACAAATACTTTTTTAATTTATACTGATAATTTAGTGATTAAATTTAAATCAATTTTTATTAATTAACAGCAGTCAATTATTGAAATAATTAAACTTACTTCGCCTAAATGTGAAGAATAATTTGTCTGTATTATAATATTACGCCTGGAAATGCTTACGCTTTGCTGGTGTGAAATTTTAATGGAATCTAAGCTAATACATTGGAGCGTATATGGAGTTGCCTATCTGAGACGTAGATATTAATTTCGTCTCATAAGTTTAATGAATGTTGCAAGTCGACTTGCACACCTGCTGTATTTTCGCTGTCAGTTTATTTCAACCAGGTTCAAAGCGTTTCTGGTGATGAAATAGTGACGTAACACTAAAATTGTTTGTACGTGTTGTTAAACAATTATGGATATGCTTTCAAATAAGTGAATATACGCACTTCGTCATTATCATATTTGGGCGATCGGAAATAGTAACATCATTTCAAACATGTTTCAAAGCAGATCTAAACATAAATTAAACCGGGTTACCCCGCGAAAAAATACCTTTACTTTCCCTGTCAATTTCGTACTCGTAGGTATTTGTTGTACGATACGTTATTTTATTTTATTTACGTTTTGCTTTTTGGTTTTGATAAAAATAAAAATGAATTCCGTTCAGAGTTTAATTGCAGAACCATTCTGTGGTCGGTCATTAAGTGATAAGCCTAAAATATAAAGGCTTGGAAAACCTACTCCGAATATAAAAATAGAACAAACCGTATCTAATAGAAAAAGGACTTTTATTAGGACGTTTAATAGCTGCTCAATTAAGCAGTGTGAAGAGATATTGAAGAGCAGAATGAAAAAGAGAGACATAATCGATACATTTTAAACATTATAATTAATTGTGTGCGTTTCTGTGGAGCTTTCGAACTCGCGTTACGAGGACATGATGAGTCTACGTCATCCTCTATTCCCGTTTTTTTCCGAGGTTTAATTGATTTTTGTGCTGAGTTAGACTGTGCGTTTCGAAAAAGCGTCGATATTTAAATATACGTCAAAAACCATTCAAAATGAAATTTTACAAGCAATGCTTATTGTAAGTCAAGAAGAAACTTCGGGACATCTTGTATTTTATGATTATCCTTCGCAAAATATCGAGCTAAGTGGCATAATTACTATTCCGATGACATCGGCTGAAGCAGAACGGTGCTTCTACCCTCATAAGATAGAAACATTTTTACGGAATACTGTGAGCCAAGAAAGACCGTCTGCTTTGGTAAGGCTTTCTAAAGAAAGGGCTCTTCTAGAAAGTATATCTGATTTCAATCAGTGGGTTATTAATAAGTTTGCTTTCTTTATAAATAATTCACACAGTAAGTTATACGTACATTTCATTTTGACTGTTATATTTTTAAAATTGACTACCTTCTTTATGTACAGTTATTTAAAATACACTGCTTTATTGCATACTAACTCAATCTTTAAAGACTTTTATTTTTTTAACCATAGCAGGTTTTTTACATATCTATGTTTTATAATGTACCTTTGGAATTACAATCCCTACTTTTTTTAATGCACCAGCCGCCACTGGCCTTCTATGTATGCGGTAATTTCTATGAAAAATGAACTATGTAACAAACTGATTTAAAAAAACTCATTTTGGTATTTCGGAGTAAATTGTCCTCAGCTACAGGCCCACTAAAGTGTGTAATTATATCTAGTTAATCTCCGTTACATAGCCATATTGTGGCTTGATGGGTTTTAACCCAGTTTGGCACCGTAGACCGCTAATTTTGGTACAAATGCTATTATATAATGTATCAGTTTCCCTTGTGCAAGTTAATAGAACAGTCCTAAGTTTGGGTTGTGATTTAATATCTGGTGTATTGTAATTCTGTAATTAAGATTTAAGTGGAATTTAATAGACTTTCTTAATGTAATGATTTACCATGGTAGCAATTTTATTTTACACTGAAATATATTATTCTCTATAATAAACTAGAAAAATAAGTAATTTATTAGATATAACATGAAGATTCAGAATTAAATAAATTTTACATATGTCATTGCATTTCAACGTGTTGATGATTCAGAGCGGTATTTGGAGCTGTTTAAATGAAATAAAGATGATTTTTATGTGATATGCGACAAAGGATGAAAAACGAATTCACTACTATACTTTGGAATCAAATTGACAGTCAGCTGAATGGACTGAAAAGAATGAAAGCTAACCAGAGCGAACAAAAATGCAACAGTGAGCTGACAAGGTTATGGCGTCCGTATTTTGCGATACGAATGAATACTATCCTTCAACTGTCTTGAAAATGGAAAAACTATCAACAGCGAATATTATTGGTGCGTTCGAAGGAAGAAATCGCGAAAAAACAGCAACAATTGAAGAAGAAAAAAAGGCTATTTTACCAAGACAACACATCGTATCACAAATCGTTTACAATGATAGCAAAACTGCATGAATTGCACTTCGAATTGCTTTCACATCCACTGTACTCTCTTGGTTTGGTCCCCAGTTCACAAACCTCAGAAAAATTCTCGTCGAAAAGATATATGGCCCCAATAAAGAGGTGATTTCCGAAATTAAAGAGTATTTTGAAGGGTTGGACATTTCGTTCTATAAGAATAGCATAGAAATGTTAGAGTGGTGCTAGGATAATTGTATCACTCTAGAAGGAGACTGTGTTGATGAATAAAGTAGAGTTTTGCCAAAAAATTTGGTTCATATGTGTTATTCTCGGGATTTTTTGAACCACCTGATATATATTTAATCCTAATACCCTAGATTATTTTGAACGAGAAGTCTGAATGCTTTGTTTTAACTGCAATCATACAATATATTTTACTAAGTTAATAATAAATTTGCAAAAACTTAATATTTATTCGTTATTCTGTATAAATTATCAAACTACCAGGTATTTTGTTAATAATATTTATTTATTTATTTATTTATTGATAGATACTCTTACAAACACTTAAACATAACATGCTATAAAGTAAATTATCAGTAAGAGAAATTTTAACAAACTTAACTAACACAAAAACAGAGAGAGCACAGACAAGAACCTGAATAAACCTAAAGGTCACTGCATAAGCTGTAACAGCAATGCTTTAGTATAATTAAAAAAGACAATTTCATTATTCTTATATAGTATGTTGCACTCAGTTAACATTAAATTCATTGGAGAACAACTACCAATGAAGACATGAAGAATTTTTCCTCTTGTATCTTTAATTTTGTCTTAGGTACATGAAGAGATATATAATTAATCAAAGAACAATTGTTAATCTTTCTATTATTAATAATACAATAAACACATATCACAGATTCAATTTGCCCTCTTTTCTGAAGGGTTTGATATTTAAAACTTTCTAACATACTGTTATAAGAGATCAGATATGGATATAAGTTATTTTCCCTAACATATAAATATCTCAAAAACCTTCTTTGAACACGCTCAATAGCATCACAATGCACATTTGCACTAGGAGACCATATGTTAGTTGCATATTCTAGATGAGGACGAACAAGTGAATTGTACAATTTTATTATTATATTATGGTTATTAAACTGACTTATGTTTCTAATCATAAAACCAAGAACTCTAAAAGCCTTATTAGTGATATTGCGAAAGTGGGTATTAAATTTCTAATTAGACTGGAAGGGCACCCCCAAATCTCTACATTCAGTCTTATTTTGTGGTTGTAGTCAATAAGGTAACTAAAATTAATAGCATTTATTTTATTTATATAAGGCATAAAAAACTAATAAAGCTGTTAGTCCAGATGAAATGCCAGGTGAGTTGTTGAAGCTGATCAATGACAAAAATTTAGATTTGTTGGTGAGATTATTTAATACAATTTACACGACAGGAACTATCCCCCGAGAAATGTTAACATCATATGTTTACCAAAGAAAGCAAATTCAAGAGAATGCAGTGACTATCGAACAATCAGTCTCATGTCACATACTTTGAAAACCCTTTTAAAAATTGTACACGCTAGAATACATTCCAAGTTGGAGCTGGATATTAGTGACACACAGTTGTATATTGTCACCTTTACTATTTAACGCTTATTCTGAAGAGGTCATATTGGAAAGACTTGAATCTGAAACAGCAGGAATAAAAGTAAACGGAGTTTTAATCAACAATATTAGGTATGCAGATGACACCGTAATAGTAGCTGATAGTTTGAAAGACCTAGAAAAGATAATGAATAAAATATTGAAAGTCAGTGGAGAATATGGACTCTCTCTTAACACGAAAAAGACCAAGTTCATGATAATTAGTAAAAACAACACCAATAATAATGAAACCCTAATGGTAGGAGGCCAGCACATAGAAAGAGTTAAGAAGTACACTTACTTGGGAACCCTAATAACAGAAAATAATGACTATACTGTTGAAATAAAAACCAGAATCGAGAAAGCACGTGCCAACTTTATTAGAATGAAAAAGGTTATCTGCAGCAAAGATCTAACGTTAGCCCTGAAAATACGACTGACTAAATGTTACGTATACAGTGTTCTGTATTATGGAATGGAAGCATGGGCACTGAATCGAGAGGCAATGGGAAGACTTAACTCTTTTGAGATGTGGACCTATAGAAGAATTCAGAGGATTTCGTGGGTGGATCGAGTTACGAACGCCGAAGTGTTGAGAAGAATGGGGAAAGAAAGGGAAGTCGAGATAACAGTAAAACAGAGAAAACTGCAATATTTCGGACACATTATGCGAGGAGAAAGGTACAGCATCTTACGGCTCATAATCCAGGGCAAAATAAGTGGCAGAAGAGGCGTGGGACGACGATGAATTTCATGGCTAAAAAACCTAAGGGAATGGTTTGAATGCAGTTCAAACCAACTATTTAGAGCAACTGCCTCAAAAATTAAAATAGCTTTTATGATTGCCAACCTCCGCAATGGAGAAGGCACTTGAAGAAGAAGAAAGGCATAAAGAAGCATTTATTAGTATTTAAAAACATTTTATTTAACCGAAACCATTCCCAGCACCCTACTTAGTCGAAACCATTCTGTTACTGAATTTAGGTCGGCTTGTAGTGCATAAACAATTTGATACTTTCTTAAATATTTTAAAGTGATCCTCAAATAGGAGATCATCAAAATGTTTGACACTATTAGGTAAATCATATATAAATATTAAAAACAACAGTGAGTCCTGCGGCACATCAGATGTTGTCTGAGAAAATGACTCTCCTACCCTTACCATATGCGGCCTACACAAAAGATAGCTGTCAACGGAAAGGATCATCTCAAATATCTTAGCAAGTGAATTAAGTTACTAGTTGGTCTATAATTTTCAACATTTGTTTCTTTATCATCTTTAAATATGGGACAAATAATTGCTGTCTTTAGTTTACTGGGAAATTTATTTTTGGCATCTTGAAAAATATGAGCGATAGGGCCTGCTAAAAAGTCCGAACAACCTTTACAGATATATAAGGGAATATTATCCTCCCCTGAACATTTTTTAGGTTTCAGTTTCTCTGATATTAAAGAAAATTTGATATTTGATATTTCATTATAACCTTTGGCATACCATACCTTTTACTCTTAGAGCCAACATACATCCAAAAACAAAATTTACATTTTTCTTTATACTTCTTAAATACTAAATACTATATCTTAAGTTACGATATACTTCTTGAAAAACACTAGCTTTGTCACACTGTATATGTCTATGCATCCTATTCTTTAAGTTTACTTTACGTACCAAATCATTTGAAAACCACGGAGGATATTTACAATAATTTCCGTCACTATTACCAACAGATTTAGCTTTTTTGGAATTGCATTTTTAAGCAGTCGTATTTGTCATAAAATACGGCAACACATTCATTTGGATCTGTAAATTTGTTTATTTTGAACCAGTGTGTTTCTTTTATTAGATTGCGCAGCTTTAAAAAGTCATATAGAAAAAAGGTAGATATTGTACCTTTAATTAAAGATTTTTGATTATTAATTTGAACAGACATAGACAATGACGCATGATATAAATCTTCCACAATCAAGGGAGCATTGCACCTTTCTAATGATACAATTTCTAATAAGACAAAACAAGATCTAGGTTTCTTTGCCTATAGAACTTTATTATACTGAGTTAAATTATTAATTTCAAGAAACTGACGCAGTAACATATATTTATCGCAGTCGGTTTGCCTATATTTAGGTACATTAAAATCACTTATTATTACATCCTTAACACTAGTTAATAAAATATTGGACAAGCAAACATAAAACTTTTAATACGTATCTATACTCTGATTTGGTAGATATGCAGACAGCATACATATAAAAATACTTTCCCAAATTTAACTCTTAATATCACACTTTCATAATCACATTTAGTCTCAATAATCTGAACCTAATATTACAAAGACGTGTTCAATAAACTAATTTTCTGTTATATGTGTGTAGTTTCATGCTTTCGTAAAGTCTCCATAAATACGAAATTTTGTATATATGGGGAGCTTAATAGGGACAAATTTTTAAAATTTTTTGAGCCGAAGTTAAGTAACCTTACTGACTATTTTGATAGTAAGATGCAAGCATTAGTAAATTTTGAAAATATTTAAACATGTTTTACAACCTCGTCCGTCGGGAATAGACAACTTAAAATACAGATATTTAAATATTTAATGTTTTACCTCTAAGGATTCTTCGAGTTAACGCAGAAATTTGTGGTCTAGAGGCCTAACAATGGTTAAGATATTTCGAACCACAAAGCAATCCTTCTGGAAGGATGAATTTGGTCTTGTGGTTGATTCACTCAGTGTTGCACCCTGTGCTGTTTAATTCTAAGCCTATGGAATTCATTAATTAATAAAAAGAACAACGATCACACTGTAGCCGATTAAAACAAAACGCGTTTCTCAAGTCTACATGGCAGTGCATTTTGTTTCTAAGACATAATTTTTCATAGCAGTAAGATATTTTCATGCGAATTTACTATATTATAAGGGGTGCTCCGAGATAATCTCATATTTTCAAGGTACGAAATGAAAAAACTATTGGTTAGCGAACTTTTGATAGAAATGAGATATTTCGGGATTTACGGTATATAGTAGAAGGTAATTTTAAGGGAATCCTGTAAAAATACTCGTGTGATAGTGTTATGCAGAACAACAAAACCTGATAAAACTGAAAAAAAAATTTTGAAGAACATAACTTTTGACAGGAATAAGATATTTAGAGTTGATTTCCAACATGTCATAGAGGATACACGCAAGGGAAGTCTAATAAAAATACATCAACGTTTATTTTGGTTGAATGGCTAACAATCGCGTTCCTGTGTCTCTTTTTAAGGAAACATCTATTTCACCTTATCTCCATTTTTTCTTCCTTTAATTTTTTTTAAAGTTTTTTTTTGTACTTGTGTAATATTATTACTAGGCATATCCATCTTAAAGACTAATTGAAAAAAATACATTAAAAAAACTTAGAACAACTTCAAAAAATTGTGCTAAAAAATAAAAAATAAATTAACAACTGTTTTACATTGCATTCAATTGATCAGTTAAACGTTTACTTTGCTATTTTTTGAAGTCGGTGGCTAGAGGAAAGAGAAAATCATCTTAACTGAGACTAGTTTCGTCTCGACTCAAACTAGTCTGGTTTCAATTTACACTCAGTTTAGTCTTATTTTGTTGCATCTGCAAGAGCTGCAAATATTTTATTTTATCTTCCAACTAGTTAATGCAACATAACAGCTGCAGCTTGAATGAATCATAGTTATTTTTTGGATATAGTGGCAAACTATTGAGAGACTGATTCAGTGGCAAATAGTAAGAGAAATGTTGAAAAACCTTTGAGACTTGAATAGGTAGAAATCGTATTCCTCGGTTATGTGTCTGTGGACCATATATTGAGTACTAGAGAAATATTTAGAATAACCGGTGTGTCGTCATAAATTTCACCCACTAAAATTCATCTGGTTCAAGAACCGGACGAAGACAATTGACGATTTTTATAAATTTGTAATTTATTCATTAATTATTTATTTTTCAGCTGAAAGTTTGATTCTTCTTAATGACACTGTAAATCGATATTTATTATTGGTCAGATATACAAATCTATGAGTTTTCCCCTGTTTTCTTTTTTTAGCCTTGTGGCGTCCAGTATTGAATAATGACTACTCTCAAAGTTCGCCATCCTTTCCCTTATCCAGGATAATTTAGCAATCCTTTTAAGGTAATCATATCATCTGATCATTGATCTTTCTCTCGATATTTTACATATCCATGGTGCAGTAATTTTCCATTCCATTTTCGATTTTTAATTCGAGCTGTTTATGTCACCTACATGTTCCCATTTCAGATCTTTCAAGATTATTTCATGAAATTTACATTCTCACAATATCTGAAGTAATTGACAAAAAACAAAAAAGTAACCATGATGGGTGCGTCAGAGTGCAAGAGAAATGAAGGAAATCAGGAAATGGCCAATCTTGACTTGCCTCGCAATATTAGATATAAAAATGTCTGTTCTGGAAAAAAACATTACTAAAGAACAAAAAGTCGAATAATGAAAGAATTTTGGATCAGGGAACAAGATGGGGTAGAGCAACACTGCTGGTTTAAGATAAGTGAAGGAATTTATAACTCTATCTCAAAAAATACACAAGAACTTTTCAAACGTCCTCTAAGGGATCCTCTACTGGTGATAAAGCTCTTCACAAGACACTACTCTTTAAGGTAACAATTTAAAAATTGAACAAGTGTGGCAATGAATTTCGCGATTTCTGTGATAACCGAACAGAAATCGCTAAACATCTGCTCGGTAAATGCATGTCGCTTTTTGCACCAGATCATCTACAAGATGTGCCTTTGTAACGCTTGATGACCTAAGAAATCCCCCTCTAAAAAACCGATTTTACCAAAAGTCTCCTTATACTTTATTAGACCTAGGTTAAGTACAAAAAATCCTATAGGTCGAAATGTATAATGTGTTAAAGAGCCCCATTAGGCGACCTATCTATAATCAGAAGACTATCACAATTTTTTTTACAAGAAATAGCGAAACAAAAATCTTGTCTCGTCTTGATTACTTTACTCATGTCTCGTCCCGATTTCGATAGTAAAAATTGTCATATACTAAGCTAAATTCGATTGAGACGAGACAATAGGAAATCTTGTCTTAGGACTCTGCATCATTAGTATTAGGTTTTTGATGTAATATAAAAGTAAAAGTTTTAAGAAAAATAATATTTAACTTTTTTGACAATAGTCTACGTTTACTTCAATCCATTTTAAAATTTAAAAATATCTCCTGATTAAAATTTTCCAATAGGGCTCCCATAAATTGGCTGAACCTGGATTCGGTGACAAACTGGAATCAAGTTCTTCTAATTTATAATATCTTGCAAATTTACCATTTTGTAATCCAGATTGGTAATAGGTTGAACCCTTTCAGGCATAGTAGTTCTATTAAAAAACCATCAAATCAAAAGTCTGTATTTTGTTTCATGATGGCTTTCAATGTTTATCAATACATGCCATCTAGTAACAGATAGTAATAGTAGCATTCTGCACAATACTCAATCAACTTAATTTTCTGTAACCCAGTTTTATTTGTGTTGTTTGGGACAATGTTTACTGTGAGTTTTAGTAGTATTTTTTATCCATTTTTGTAACAATTAATAGACAAGTACTTAGGTGTGTGATTCTTTACAATGAAAAAGGGTATGAAAAAAACACGGGAAAGAAATACTACAAGTCCATATAAACTTTTTTCTCTCCTCTTCGAAAATATGGGCAACCAAAGAGCCCGGTTTAAATTTTGTGGTTTTTTTTTCAATGTATATTAACAGTCTCAATTACTACTATTTATAGAGTTCATTTTTACCTAAAATCCCTTTATTTTTCCTTCACACAAATATTTATATCAAATTGTGTATTTTTTGTAAACATATACCCCAGATAATGCCCACATATTCCTCATGTTTTATTAATAACATAATTTTGTAATTCAAATTAGTTCGAGGGTCAGTAAATAAATAATTCCTTTTAATTTTTGGCTACCTTTACAAGAGATTATCAACCCTTAGGTTTTAGGACACAGGGTTAGGGACTGTAAATTACTGGGACCGATCGTTGCCCTGAACCCTGCAAAACCCTTTAATTAGATCTATTTGTAACGCATTCGAAGTTCGGTTTTACACCTTGACCTAAACTTTTGTGCGAATTTTGCAACTATCTTATCATAACGACAATCGTCCTTTTGTTGGTTAAGTACATAAAATGTTATCAGAGATCTTGTTATCTAGTCTATTTACGAAAAGAATTAAGGCAGGGTATCAACGTTGTAACATATTATTATCGCCTTAAATTTTTATTAAAAAAAAATCAACATTATGTTTAACTAAAAAATTCTGTAACAAAATAAATGACAGTGGCAATAGAGAAATCCACACGAGCTCTCTTTAAACATTACTATTCCCTTTATACAATTGTATTTTGGGCATACTCGTATCTTTATGCAAATAAACAACATTTCGTACTTTTCATCCTAAAAACTTGTACAGTTCGTTCTATTTTCCAGAATAATAAGTCATATTTTTTAAGCAATTATCATTCGTATGTCAGTTCGTAATTTTCTTTCGTATGCTTTTCGTTTCGTTGTTTTCTCTAAATTTGCGATTTAGATAACAAAGAATATTTTGCTATAGTTTCTAATTCATTGAACGCTTCCAATTTAATTTATCGATGTCCATTTTCTCTAACAGTTCCTTCAACAAACTAAGAATGTGGCTCGAAACTATCTTTCGACTATATTAATTTTCATTTATTTTAATAATTGATTTTATATATATATATATATATATATATATATATATATATATATATATATATATATATATATATATATATATATATATATATATATTGAACTCACACTGTATTATCGAACACACTCTATTATTTCAAATGCTTTTTATTGCCACACACTTGTCAAACTAATTCAAGTTGCGTCGACAAACTCTCAAACTATGCTGTTTCCGAAAGCCGATCTGGACCCTTTATAAACCCATTTGGTCGATACCGAAAGATTCCCGAATTTTCCAGAAGAGTTTCCATACTACATGGTGTAATAAAAATAAGAAAAAGGAATACTTCGGCCATTTCTAGACCTTCTATCATAGGAAATTAACAAAGGTAAAATTAATTATATAAATTATAAACTCGTAGAAAATAAGCCTAAAACCCTACAAACTACAAACACAAACTAATACTATGAAATGTAAACCACTATAAAGTGCGTTACATTGCACCCTTGCAAGCCTTGATCGTCCCGATCAACCTTCTTGATCCTGATAATGGGCCAATCTGTCAAGCTGCACGACTTTCATCTTCGCATGAGGGCTTTTCTGCATTCGATACACCAGATCATTTAGTCGAGTCACTACGATGTACGGACTTTCCCATGACTTTTGAAGCTTTGTTGAACGCCTTTTGATTCTTTTTGGATTGTACAATCAAACTTTTTCGCCAACTATAAATCCACCACTATTGGCTTTGAGGTCATAGCGGGTCTTCATTTTGTCGCTTTCTGTTTGAAGCTGCTTACTGAGTTGGTTGGTGTAGCCTTTCCAAGTTGCTTCAGAATCGGGTGGACGTCCAATAAGCAAATCGACTGTAAGACGTAATTATTTTCCAAAAATTATGCTAGCAGGTGTTTTTCCAGTAGTTTCGTAAATGGCTGAACGACAGGCTAGTAAAAATGGCTGAATGCATTTATTCCAGTTCTTTTGTTATCTATTTACTTGTATTCTGATGTAGTTCTCCAGCGTTATATCTACAAATCCACTGGTCAAACAATATTTCGGTAACGGTGGTGGCTTCTTGATTTGCTATCACAAAGACTTTTAGCCATTTTACTAATAGGAAATGGTCCTGCTATGTCTATTGAAATTCTTTCAAAAGGTACTCCTTCATTGTACTGCTTCATTTTACCATGGCTACGGGTCCTCGGTCCTTTACTGGCAGCACAGTCGTTACAGGTTTTGCAGCAATTTTTTACATCTGAGCGGCTCCTCAGCCAATAGAATCTCTCGCGAACTTTTTTAAGTATCCGCCACCTACACCATTATGTAAAGCTTATAGTACTTCTGAAATCCTTTTGGTGGGTAAAATAGTCTAGTATTTGTAGTCTTTGCCACCAGAGCTCTCTCAAACTCTTTTAAAAGACAGTCTCATAAGGCCCAGTAACCACTTTTTAATATTTTGACAAGATTTCTAGAAAAGTGGGTCGATTTGACTTATTATTCTATAATATAATGATAAGATTAAGATCTGGATCTTCTTGTTGTTCTGTAGAGATGATTTTGGAATCCCAAACCAAAGATCATTGTAATAATTTCTCGCTTTTCGTGCCTATTGCAGTGCTTGCATTCTTCTGAACGTGGTCTCCTTGACCAAGCGCCTGCATTTTTGTGATTCAAGCCTTATCTATGTTTAATTTTAAAATCGTACTCTTGCCTGCGTTGCAACCATCGTGCTATCTGACCTTCAGGATTTTTAAATTGTAAAAGCCAATTTAATGATGCGTAGTCGGTTCGCATGAGAAATTTTTGGCCATATGGATATTCGTGAAAGTGTTACAATGTCTTTATAATGGTAAGTAGTTCTTTTCTTGTTACACAATAATTTCGTTCAGCTTTGCTAAAGTAAGCAATCACTTTCTCTTGGCCATTTTGTATCTGGAACAAAATTTCACCTATAGAGGAGTTACTAGCTCAATATCCACAACAAATATTTGATCAGGATCGGGATACGACAATATTGGAGGATTACAAAGTGCCTTCTTCAGTTCCTTAAAAGCAGTCTCGCAGTCTGGGGACCATTCATAGCTGTTGCTATTTTCAGTCAATCGATGTAAAGGTCTTGCAATATCAGCGAATCCTTTTATGAATATTTTATAGTAAGTTCTGAGACCCAAAAAACTTCATAGTTCATGCTTGTTTTTTGGTACTGGCCAACCATGAATGGCTTCCATCTTCTCTGGATCGGTTCGTATACTCGCGTCGGTGATTATATGCCCCAGGTATTTCACTTCTTTCTGAAAAAATTGACATTTTTTCGGACTGAGCTTTTTAATTCCAATGTGGAAAACCATTTTGATCCAGTTAATGTGTCTAGCGTATCATCGATACGAGGTAAAGGGAAACTATCCTTCTTTGTAACGTCATTAAGCCGTCTGAAGTCAACACAAAATCTTGTTGAGCCATTTCTTCTTAACTAGTACAACTGGGGATGTCCAGGGACTTTGGGAAGGTTCAATGATGCCTTGATTCGGTCTTTAAGCATCTTGTCCACCTCATCAGGTTTTGCTCCTTAGAACTTGTTTAATTGGAGTTGCTTCTCCAGTATTTATTTGATACTCGACTGCATTGGTCCTTCCCAAGTCTCTATCAGATAAAGGACTAACGTCCTGATTTCTTCTTAAAAGATGTTCCAGTTTAGCTACCTGAACTTGATTCAGTAAAGGTGTTAACGTACTAATTAAGTCTTGAAGTACCTTGGATAGACTGGCAGGTAATTTATCAGGTTGCAACGGGATACTATTACGTCGACAGTTTGACAGGTAGCAATCTTGTCATCTTTTCTCATCTGTTGAGGATAATACTTCAAGCTCAGCATCTTGACAAATATAGGGCTTTTTTATTCTGGATTGCAGGAAGAATTCCTTTTGCAGACAACGAACAAACTTTAATTGGTTCAACCAAAATTTTTTCTTCTTCTTCGGAATCATCAACCTTTACTTTTACTATACATTCTGAACTTGAAGGTAACATCGCATCTGCAAGACATACAACTTCTTGGATTGACACTTTATAATGTTTCGGTAAATTCATAACAATTTCTTCATAACTAGTACTCGGTGAGGAAGATCAAGGACAAGCTTCTGGTGTGCCATGACATCCAGACCTAGTATTACTTCATCCAAAATATCAGCAACAATAACCACATGTTTGAAAGTGGTGCTTTCCAGGGTTATTTCGGCTTCATGTATCCCTTTTACAGGTATTACTTCACCACTGGTGGTTTGCAGAATATAATGCTTATATTGAGCTACGATGTTCGGCCTTACAATAGTGTGGGTAGAACCAATATCTAATACCATTTTACATACCCGACTACATTCCTCTCCAGGTACTACCAAGCTGGAACCATTGTTTTGCAGCCGGGATATCTTAATTCTTATTGTTGGTTCGACTTGGTAGCACCTAGCCAGCTTTCGCCCCTTTAAGGGTTTTTAAGAATATTTGTCTATAGCTTTAAAAATCAATAAAAGCATTACACTCATGCATTGCAATTAATACCAGCTTGTAGTTCTTGACTTGAACCATCATTTGTTGGGCACAAACTTTGAAAATATTTATTTAGTCAAAAACTATTCATGTTGAAAAGTGGCAATTAAACAATTTTTCAAATGATGAACGATTTTTAACTCAAAAACTATGCGTCGGATGGAGAAATCAAAATGTACACTTTTTGCTTAGCATCGCTTATAACAATTTACCACCATTTTTTGGAATTCCAAAATACATATACAATCTTTCGTGAAACCATGTCTTTTCATTTGCTCCCGGACTACAAGTAAAATCAACTTTTTAGAATTAAACATACTCTTAGAATATATTAGATTTAGATTATTTTTGATAATTTTCTGAGATGTGGTGTTGTGGAAGAATTCCGGAAATTAATTACCCAACGGGATCTCAAATAAAGAAAAAGTGAATTGAAAAAAAAAATTACCAAAAAAGATGAAACAAGATGATTTGACATGTCCCGAGAAATGGGGGCTTACACAATGAAACATGAAAAGAATGACTAGGGACAATTAGGGGCAAAATAGACCAAAGCTATGCCATTTGCAACACAAATAGAGATAAACACAGAAAAGAGTAGCTACAGGGAAAGAAGGATTTAGCGCAGGGCAGATAAAGATGAAGAGCCGTGCAAAAGCAATCCTAGGACTGAAAATCCAAGAGATAGATAACTCAAGGCAACATCCAGGAATCCTCCTTGATAATAATCAATTAAATAATTTCATTTTCAAAGCAAGCTTTTATTTAACATTATAGTAGGTACTACTTAAAATATATAATAATTCAAATAGGTTAACTGTTTCAGAAATATTACATATTTTAAAGTTAATCTTATCTATAGTTACACGAAAATTTAAATAATTTCAACATACACTAGTTTAGAAATTGATGGGAATAATAAAAGCAACCGTGAGTGCTAATGCAGTATAAATTGTCGGATGTCCTTTTGCTGTTATTGATAATCCAATCAGTTTTTTGAATATTATATTGTATTGGTTTATGTTATAGTGTAATATAGCTCTTTTAAGTAAACTAACAGGATTTGCTATTTTTTACTTCTGTCAGAGTATATAAATAAATAATATAGATTAGTATATTTTTTGACATTAAAAAGGTTTTCGACACTAGAAATCATTCACTGATGTTCGATAAATTGCATAATCAGAAGACCAGATTTTAGCTAGATATAATCTTTTCTTGTAAATTAATCATAACCAGTAATCTTGAGTAAGGAGGCAAATAAAATTTAATTGAGAAAAACTCTTGTGAATACTGTATGTCTCAGAGTAATATCTGAATTCCCATTTTGCTTCTTATTTATATCAATGACTTTCCATTCCTCAATAATAAAAAGTTTATAACTGTATTAACAGATGATGCTTTTGCGATAAATAACGATCAGGGTAAAGATGTTTTGTGTAAAGCTGCAGTTAAATTTGTGAGACAGATATTAACCCGATCAAAACGCAATGATTTTATATTAAACGTAAATCTAAATCAATTGTTTTTATTACACTGATTGATTTTGCATTCGGTTCTTTGTGAAGCAGTTTTTAAATAGTTGTAAATGAAACACTGTTTGATTTTTAATATTTTAATGATTTATTAGAAGTAAAATTTACAGCTCTTTTGCTGTGTGGGTGCATTTTTCAAGCGTATCTAGTTTTAAACTTTAAAAATACAGAATTAAAAATCGTCTTCTCTTGTTACTAACTCTGTAAAAATAGGAACTCTCGTATATTTTTAGCAGACAACTATTTCTGTTATCGATTCTAAGGGCTTATTTCTGGAGTTTTATCCTTAATTTTTCTATATAATGTTTTGTTTTTAACCAATATAATACACTATGATATGTAAAACAAAACTGACCAATTGAAAGGTCTAGCTTGCCTGAAAACTAAAATCGGTCTAAATCTTAAACCTTTTTTAGTTAATTCTGCTGTTAAGTTCTAGTTAATAAAGTAAATACCTAAAATTAAAATATTTTCTTACGTATATACGTATGTTACAACATGCCGTCGTCAAGCACGTAAATAAAAACATATTTATGTGTGGAGTTGCATGTATGCTTAATATGTACATGTTTAATAGTATCTACACCCACTTGTAATGTTAAAGAAAGGTAACGAAAGCCAGTAGCAAAACAGTGACGTGGAGAGTGAGAGTCACAATCATAAATCTTTTGAATTTTTTTTTGGTCAATAATAACAAAGAGGAGGAAATATTAAGTTTTTTTTAAATTTTTGACTATAAATCAAAAATCAAGCAAGGTGCTATTGATATATCTATAAGTACGGTAGTGGCTCTATCGAGTTTTGAAGATAAAGCTGCCCTACAATTCTGAAATTTAGTATGGAGATATTGTTTAGGGTGCAAAGAAAAGATAAATTAAAAAATATTAACCAATTAATCGCTGTAGATATGGATGTACCGCGCAACGTTCCTAACTAAGGTTACTTAAGCGTAATAAATTATTGAGTGTTCGATATAAATTCGTCTTGTTTTCGATAGCTGCTACTAGAAAAAACATAGTTTAGATCAGTTATACTTTCCACACAGTTGTTTTTTTTCTCGTTAAGCCATTGCAAGTAATTCGTAATTTAAAAGTTATAAACAAGGAAACAGTTTTGATATTAATAACTCTGTAATACTGAATTTGATTCTGCTAACTACTTTTTTAATTCTTTGACATTTTTGTTGGGAGTTTCCGCAATGGGTCAACAAAAAAATCCGCATCTTCATTATAAGTAAACTAAAAATTTGTACAAGAAAAGTTAATACAAATTTCCTGGTATCGATGGTCAGATTTAAAAGCTAGCTTTTCCATATGGAGTTTTAATTTTATTATTTTTACACTTATATTTTATATATATTATATATACTTATTTCATTTAAAATCTGAAATCTATGAAAGTTAAACATTTAAAACTTAAAACTAAGTTTAAAAATTACGTATTACGCTGTTATTAAATATATAAATAAACTTTAATTTTACACGTACAGGGTGAGTCAACGATTGGATGAAGTAGGTTTGTGCCTTTTCGGTGAAATTAACAAAGAAACTATATTTATTGTTTGATACAGTTTATTTTTACGCAGATTTTAAAAATATTTAGGACTCTACAGGGTGAGCCAAAAAACTAGGACAGCATAAAGTTGTATTTTTTTAAAAAGAACACCCTATATACGAATCGTATTTTCGATTTAGCTTATAATTTTAAATCTTTTTTACTAAGGGTTTACTATAACAAAACTTTATAGTTTCTGAGATAATTAAGTTTAAAGAAAAAAAGTCACATTTTCAAGTATCAATTCAATCCTAAATAACGTTTTCAATTTTGTGACAAATATATTCAAATTTGGAATTTAGCAAGGCCAAGGACAAGTTAACATAATTTTTACCTAATATTTGCAATAAAAGCTACAGGGTGATGAACACATCGGCTCAAATTTGAACAAGTTTAAATGAATAAATATCTTTTTTTAAATGGTACACCCTGTATATTTTCATGTTATTTAATAGAGTAATAAAAACCCTAAAAGTTTTGTTCAATCTATCCTATACCTATTTATAATAGTTTTTGAGATATTTCAGTTTTTCTTATTTTCCATACTTTTTTTACAGAAATAGTCTTCATTATCATAGTAGCCATGTAAAATAATAAAAAGAAACTACAGAAACAAACAAAATGTGGTTAAATATGATGAAATACATTATTCGTTATATTACAACGGCAATAGTTTAATTAAATATAATGTGAAAAAATTAACACAACAATAACGACAAGGCAAATACATATTTACTTTTATACTAAATTGAAACAAAAAAATTACCTATTAAATACTGAGATTAATTATTTCTTTTTAATAAGTGTTCGAATAAACGACCCTCTTGTGCAATGCACAAATTTAGTCTTTTTTGCAGATTTTCTCGGACCCTGGACAAAATTAGTGGCGTTATTGTTCTACAGGTATCCCTAATCCTGTTTCGCATATCTTCCACTGTTGTTGGTGGATTAACATCCACCTTATTTTTAATATAACCACATAGGAAGAAATCTAATGGGGTGATGTCGCAAGACCTTGGTGGCCACTCAATGAAACCCCCACGTCCAATCCATTTTTGCGGATATCGTTGGTCCAAAAACGCACGAACTTCACGATGGTAATGCGGAGGCGCACCATCGTGCTGGAACCACATACTGTCGAGATCATCCCTATCGAGACCTTGAAGCAGTTGGGATAGTTCTTCTTGTAGAAAGTTCAGGTAACTATGGCCATTTAGTGGTTCATTAAAAAAGTGGGGTCCAATAATTCGATTATGATGAATACCACACCAAACATTTAATGACCAGTGGTTTTGATGTTGCACCTCTCTAATCCAAAATGAGTTTTCTGTGGCATAATAATACATGTTGCGTCTATTTACGGCATCGCTACTTCTAAAAGTAGCTTCATCACTAAACATTACCTTGCATAATAAATTTGGATTTAATTGAATCTCCGCATTTATTGTACGACAAAAGTTTACACGACTTTCAAAATCCTGTCCATGCAATTCTTGGTGTAATTCCATGTGATATGGATGATACCTATATTTCTTGGTAGTACGATTAGCGGTGGATTGTGATGTTTCACATAATGCTGCTAACTGACGGCTACCAATATAAGGATTTTCCTGAACATTTAACAATACTTGTAATTCTTTTTCTTCATTAGTTACTGGTTTGTTGACCACTTTACGTTTTGGATAATCAACAGTACCAGATGAATCAAATCTTTGCATTAAGTTTTGAAAAGTATGGGTATTAGGCTGGCGTCGATCAGGATACTTCATTTTGTAAATTCTTTGAGCAAGAAGGCAATTTTTTTGAGCCTCTCCTATTGTATAAATCATATCTATTAACTCATTCTTTGGAAAATTCATTTTACAATATAAGATGAATGCAAAAAAAACCAAACTACACTACATAAAAACCAAAAGAAGCGATTGCGGTTATAAATTTGACACACAGAAAAATGTTCTTTTACATTGTTTTTGCCATGGCTACTATGATAATGAAGACTATTTCTGTAAAAAAGTATGGAAAATAAGAAAAACTGAAATATCTCAAAAACTATTATAAATAGGTATAGGATATATTGAACAAAACTTTTAGGGTTTTTATTACTCTATTAAATAACATGAAAATATACAGGGTGTACCATTTAAAAAAAAAGATATTTATTCATTTAAATTTGTTCAAATTTGAGCCGATGTATTCAACACCCTGCAGCTTTTATTGCAAATATTAGGTAAAAATTATTTTAACTTGTCCTTGGCCTTGCTAAATTCCAAATTTGAATATATTTGTCACAAAATTGAAAACGTTATTTAGGATTGAATTGATGCTTGAAAATGTGACTTTTTTTCTTTAAACTTAATTATCTCAGAAACTATAAAGTTTTGTTATAGTAAACCCTTAATAAAAAAGATTTAAAATTATAAGCTAAATCGAAAATACGATTCGTATATAGGGTGTTCTTTTTAAAAAAATACAACTTTATGCTGTCCTAGTTTTTTGGCTCACCCTGTAGAGTCCTAAATATTTTTAAAATCTGCGTAAAAATAAACTGTATCAAACAATAAATATAGTTTCTTTGTTAATTTCACCGAAAAGGCACAAACCTACTTCATCCAATCGTTGACTCACCCTGTACAGGGTGTGACAACGAGAAACGATTCGATCTATACATGGAAAATTATATATAGGAAAATATTGGAAATTTGACACTATACTAATGTCGACGGCAGAAACCCGGCTAAAATATTTTCAAAATAGTGGCATTTCCGGTTATAGTGGAAGTAGGTGTCAACTTGCTTATTTTAAATAAAATACCCTATATATATTATTGAAGCTCTGCGCGCTAATACTGTGCAATCAACAAATATTTGATAATTGTTTAATAATAACTTGGTTAGGGCACCATTTTTTGACCTTTATAAGACGGCTTCAGCTTCAAAATAGTGTTGGAAATCTTCAGATCGAACAATTCGGAAGATGCGAGCAAAATCTTTAACTGATTTCATTTATTTATAACTTTCCTTAAGAGCGAGATACATTGAAAAATTTTTAAACGTGTTTTAAGGAGTTCTTTAGAGTAGTAGTTGATAAAAGTAAGATATTTTGATGTCCTTTCTAGAATGATTGAAAGGGTTTAATAGGTTTATGCATGGGGGGTTAAAACTTAAAAAATTGGAAACACATCTTCTTTAGTGAACATTTTAATCGACTTCATTCGCATGAAACTTTTGATAGAAGTGAGCTATTTTGATATTGTTTTCAGTATATTATAAAGGGTACTTCCTTAGAGCCCTTGTAAACATATTTCCAAGTTAAGTTCATACAGGGAGATTAAAGACTAAAAAATAAATTTTGGATGAGCTATCCTTTTCGTTCATAATTTTTTAATTGAAGGAGATGTTTTAATTAGGTTTTCAGCACTTTGTACGAGATAATTGGCCGTAGAAAATTTTTGAAAATCACCCCATTTTTTTGTTTATAATTAAATTAAATTACTTTGTGATTATTGGACAAAATTTTATAAAATAATTATAGGATGAAAGCATATAAAACGAGTTCCGTTTAACGCAAGATTTCGATCCGATTAATAGCCTCGATATGACACTTTAAAATCAAGCTAAGTTTGTTTTCAAAAAATTCCCATGACAAATAGAATTTGCTTGCTTGGAGAAAAATGATCGTTCTTCTTGATTGACGGCATACCTGTTTAAAAAAATTCATCCAAATCGATTGGATAGAAATCGAAATAAGTTTTCAAATTTAGTATGGACGCGGATGGAAAAAAGGATAAGAAAATGATCAGTTTTTAACATTTTTTTGGTGACTAATTTTTCACGCTTCGAACTGACCTTTTACATTCCTGGTATTATTTATGCAGAAAGTAAAACCACCTCCTACCACACCAATCTCGACGTCTAATATGACGGGAGAATTATAAATATCCATCAGGCTGAATCAATTAAATTTTTAGTCTTCTGGTTATGTCAGGCACTTTTCAATTACCTACTTTTTGAAACGCCACTGGATTCTCTGAACGCAGTACCAATTTAATTAATAAAGATTAATTTAAATAAATAAAAGGAAAGTTCTACTTTGCGTAGGTAGTTCCATTCAATGAAACCATTCAGTTATTTTAATACGTAATCAGCCTTACTAGTATGTAACCTGAATACAATAATACAAACATGATCTGTCATTATCTTTTAGACAAAGATATCTCTTTTTAATTTTTGGGGAATTGTATGTTTCGAGTATAATTAGATTCTGCCAACTGAGCACTGAAAAAGAGACTTCCAAAAAATAGTTTCATAATTATTTGCATTTGATCTAGTAATAACATTTATTGCCAAAGAACCCCAAGAAATATTTTGTTAGACACGGTTTGATGACTAATCAGCGACCAAGTATTAAAATTTCTCACAAAGCAAATATGATATCATTTCCAAAGTAACCATATTAGGAAATAAAATAGTAACCATGACTAATCAACATGGTCTTTAATATCAAAGAGAAATTTTGTAATTTCGAAATTTCTGTAACTGAAAATTAGTTTATAAAAAGTAAGCTATTCAGAAGAAATGGGTTCTACCGAAAATTCTTGTGAAGACATTCAATCTACATCTGCTGCAGCGGGACTACACAAAATCATGGCGAAGTGTAGGGTTAACACAGCAAGGGCACTCAGAAACCAGACGGTAGCTTCACGGAGAGCAGGGAGGTAAGAGCATTACTCTTTCTCAATACTCACCTTCTGGGCAGCAAGACCAACACAGCGAATGACGTAACGGAACACTACGAAAGACCTACCAGAGAAGCTATAGCAATAGCCACACCCCTATGCAGTAGCTGTTGTCTAAAATGGGCAATGAGCACTTTCTGACCATTTAAAATCCTAAAGTCGATCCCCGCCCTACTTAATGCGGGTAGAAAAAATTTTTACTACATATAGTGCGTATTAGTCAAAGTAGCCTGGAATTGGGCTACATACTAGAAATATGAAGAAAGGCCAGATTCACTTTCATTTCGAAAGCAGGAAAAAAGGACACTACACATCCTAAATTTCAGCGACTTATTAGTCTCACATTGTTTATTTTAAAAATGATGGAGAAACCAGTTGATAACTACATTAGAACAGAAAGTCTTGAACGGATGCCACTGCACTCTCATCAACATGCGTATCGAGCGGGCAGGTCTACGGAAACCGCACTGGTACAATTAACAGATGATATTCAAGATGCTCTGAGCAGCAAGAAAATCGTACGACCAGAAGATACCCACTTGTGTGGCGTCGAATAGTAGATCGACTTCTCTGACTGAGGTATATCTTGTCAGGACTATGCCAATGATGTGGTCATAATTGCGATAGACAAATTAGAGAATATTGTCTGCAATATAATCCAGAGATGATTAGAACACACTGGTGAATTGGACGATGATTTGACGAGCGTCTTAGCAGGCTCCTCCCCTCTGCCGAGTGCGAGATTTTGGCGAAATGTCGTGAAAACGATTTTTTCAACGAACGAATTGAAACACGGAATAACCAAAGGATTCATTCTACCATCCGTGAAAAACCTACGATATAACATATGTATATATATATATATATATATATATATATATATATATATATATATAATTTTTCTTTATTTTGTCTTTTCTTGGGTTTAGGTTCTATATTTAATAAATACACAAAACGATTGACGTTTCGCTCTTTATTCAAGGCATTTTCAAAATTTTTTCCTAAAAAATATATAATTAAAATACATCACTTAAAAAAGATATTTACTATTTCGAAAAACAAACAAGACACTTAAAAACCGTAGTCAATCTTTAAAATTTTTTAAAAACATTTAATTTTATCGGTACATACCTTGACATTTTGCTATTCTGTTACTAAATAAAATTTTAATTTTACATCGTTTACTGAGGATACGTGGAATGCGAATGTGTTTTACTTTTTTAATATTTTTTATATTTTACTATGCATAAAAAAACAAATAAGGTATATGTTTGGTTTTATGTTTAAGAGGATATTCCATTTTTGATTCTTATTTGACCGGATCGAATACCTAACATTTTTGTTTAAATTAGGCTTGCGTAAATGTGGCTCAAATTTCCCATATCTGTTCTGTCGTTAACAGTGTTTTTATCTTTTTTAATTTCAATCATTTCCTTTATCTGTAATTTTTGGTAATTCATATCTTTGATTTTTATAATGGTACTGTTATAATCAAAAGTGTGTTTTTCGTCCTGTGTGTGTTTGTTTAAAGCTGTTGAGGTGTTTTTTGTATATTTATGGCCATTTAATCTGTTCTTCAGTAATTGGCTCGTCATGCCTATATATTTTTTGGGACAATTTGTGCAAGGGATCGAATATATTATATTTGATTTATTCATTAGAGGAGTTTTACTTTTTAAATTTGTGAACAATGTATTTAATTTATTATGTGACCTGTGGCATATGATAATATCATGCTTTTTTAAAATGTATTTTATTTTTTCTGACAGCTCACTAGTGTAAGGTAATGCCACATATTTTTGCTGTTTATGTTCTATGTTTTTTGTTTTTACGTTATTATAAAACTTATATGTTCGTATATCAATTATTTTGGTGATAGTCTTTTCGTTGAAATTATTATTTATTAGTGTCTCTTTTACTTTTTGCAGTATTTTTGATCAGAATTCTGGAGATGTTAGGGAGATAGCATGATCAGATAGACCGATTATAACGCTATTTTTTTGAGTTTTTGAATGATTAGAGAAATAGTTTAGATATCTACCTGACCAAATTGGTTTGGTGTACCATTTAGTTAAAATTTTGTTTTTTTCTGCGTTTAAGTGTCATATCTAGAAAATTTATTTTATTATTATTCTCTGTTTCGGACGTGAACTGTAATATTTCGTTGAAACTCTTGGAGAATTTCATTTATTTTATTTTGTGGTACGGCTGCTATGCAATCATCGACAAAACGTTTGAAAAATATTATATTAAAATTTAATTTTTCTAAAACTTTTTCCTCTAAATATTCCACGTATCCTCAGTAAACGATGTAAAATTTAAATTTTATTTAGTAACAGAACAGCAAAATGTCAAGGTATGTACCGGTAAAATTAAATATTTTTAAAAAATTTTAAAGATTGACTACGGTTTTTAAGTGTCTTGCTTGTTTTTCGAAATGGTAAATATCTTTTTTAAGTGATGTATTTTAATTATATATATTTTTTAGGAAAAAATTTTGAAAATGCCTTGAATAAAGCGCGAAACGTCAATCGTTTTGTGTATTTATTAAATATAGAACCTAGACCCAAGAAAAGACAAAATAAAGAAAAATGATAAAATCAAGAAAATAAATAAATATATATATATATATATATATATATATATATATATATATATATATATTAATTATTTAAACTATATTATAGTAAATTATTTAAACTATATTATCCTTTGTCCAATCTGTTCTTATTAACATACGTATTCTTTTAAAACGATACGTAATATCTTCTGCATTCGATATGTCGAATGTAACATTTATTGTCTATGACAGATTATGAAAGTCGAGACGAGATGTGAAGTAAGTTGATGGTAATGTTATTGTTGTGAAAAGTAAATGTTAGTTTAATTTAGTTCAGTTAATTTAATTAGTGAAAAATTGCGAAGTACCGTAATATGTCGTTTAATTGTTTGGAATTATTTTAAGAAAGTTAACATATGAAGTGCTTCATGTAATTTGTGTGGCAATATAAAGTAATTTTTATCTGTTGAATAATTATATAGATTGTGTAACTCATTTTTGGACTGACTTTTCTTTATAAATAGGGTTACTGTATGATCTTTCTTTGATATTTCCAAGTCTAATATGAATATATCAAAAATCCCATATATTTAACAGCCCTAACTGCAATTTGTTTCACAACCATATAGGGGTTATTTCAAAATTACACGACGTCGGGTCGTTTTAGTCTTATTTCTTTCTTAAAAAAGTTGTTGCATCTACAATATCTGAAGTAGGACAAGGTGGAGCAAGAGCGTGGAATACAACACTGTTACGATGAGTGGTATCTCCACTCCTTTCAGTCGCTTAAAAGTCATTGAACTCAAAGGTCTCTCTACGATATGAATACGAAAATACAGTTTTTGGAAGTTTGACTCTTATTACTACTATATTGGTTTCAAGTAATCTAATAAATGCTAAAATTTCTATGATAGTGAAAGAGCAAATATCATGAAAGAAAAAATGTTTAAAAAAATGTTTCTCAGGGGTTTATGTGTATGAATATTGAATTTCTGTTTATGCGGCATTCACGGATTCCTCCGTGTGAGATGTATTAGCATCCACATTATGAGGTTGTAGTGCTGAAATCACATTCAGCAAACGTACACCTATTTGTAACTCCGAGTATAAATGAAGTAAAATGCGAACAGTAAACGCAACAGAACACAATTTATCCTATTCCACCACCATCGACATGATGGCCTCCTTTACCTGCATATCGAGAAGAAAATCAAAACTTAAACTCACTTGTGTGATACGGCAGAGGTACATGTTTCATCTCTCCTAAACTTATTAGGGTATCGTCATGCACCTGTTTGTGAAAAGGACAGATTGGAAGGAAGAATGCAACACTAAGCGCGGCTTCGCCGATCTCCCGCCGGATGACGTATATATGTTTATGGTAGAATAAGATAAATTGTGTTCTGTAGCAATTTATTCAAACTGTGCAAGCTCTAACACGGAAAGGATATGATGGAACGAAGTTTGCATTTACTGTTGACATTTTACTTCCTTGAATTTCTGTTTAAGTTTTGTTTAAAATGAATGAAAAATTACTATAAACCCTGAAGAGGGAGATGGATAAAAGAATAAGTGAAGAATGCAGTATTAGCTGTCCACTATCTATGAATCGCCACTCAGAAATACGAAAGCAACTGTTAAAGATGCAGTTTTCAAAAAGAGGCGATTGATTATTTTCGACAAATCTACGACGAGAAAAAAGTTTTTTCATCTGAAGAAAATAACGACGATTGAAGTAAAAAGCAAGAAATATATAACTTGAATTTATGGAGAAGGTAAGTTTTGAAAAGTGTCAAGCTCGCTGTGACTGTGCTGAAGTAATGAGATGATGATGATAAAGAAGAGGAGGTTGTCCATTTCTTTACACCATATCAACCACACCCGTTATTTAATACAGACTCAGAGTTCGGTTAAACAACAATAACTTATTTTGCATTTGTTTGTTCTTATGTCATTAATAGCTTATCTATTAATAGTTAGGCCAACGCAGCTTAAAATGTTTTGAATGTAGTCGCAGCAACGTTCTGAGAAAATCGAGTTATGTAACCTTTAAATTTTGAAAAAGGCTTATGAATTTACTGTACTCTACAGTATCTGTCTTTATTTTGGTTTTAGCAGCATAAATTAAAACCCCTTTAGTAATTAATATTGTTTGTGGAGCTAAAATTTCGGATATTTATCGTAATTTCCATTACAATATTTGTTTAATAATCCTGTTCGGGTATTGCTGCAGTGTAGCAAATTGGGTTTTAATGTATTTATTAATCCGATAATAATTATTGTAATTATTTAATTTAGTAGCATTTAGAGCCTTTTTACTTAAATAATTTAGTATCCTGCCCTTTTATTTTATTCCATTGTGCCCTTGAAGAACATGGATCACATTAAAAATCAGAATTAAACACCATGGCACATTTTTGCATATGTGAAAACCTTCATTATAATATATATATATATATATATATATATATATATATATATATATATATATATATATATATATATATATATATATATATATATATATATATAGAATGTGCAATGGTGTTTTTCCGATTTTAAATCCATTCGTCATTAGACAAAATCTTCACGAGGTTTCGCCCACGTCTGAGCTGGCATTTTCGAGTTATACTTTCTTGACGGCTGCTCGACTGGAATGAGCGTGCTAGTCCTCGTTCTGCTTCTTTATAGCTTGGCGATTGCGCAGCTGAATATCTTGCTTCTACTTGGTTGGTTTCCTTGCTTCTCTGGGTGTGGATCTCCTCTCGGTTCGCTGTACAGCTTTTCTTTCTGTTACTTTTGGTTGAATTTTGATTAAGATTTTCCATGACAAAGTAAGGTTAGTTTGCGTTTAGCATTAGTAACTTTTCAGTGTTTCGTATAAAAACCGATTTATCTCGAAAACTGACAGTTTTATCGAAATAATTTTGAAGAGGAATGACCAAAGCATTAAAAAATCAGTTTATAGCTCTGTAAATTGACACCTGTCAAAAATTAGGCTCAACGAGTATGGCTGCAAGTCCGTTCCTGCCATCTCTGATGATTTTAAACATCTACTGTTTAATGAGTTTTTATGGCCTCTATAAAATATTGAAATTTCATTAAATTATACAAGTCGGTTCTAAATTTAGAGTCAATAAAGTTAATCACTGGATACCCCTTTAGAGCTCTGTATCTCCTTTAAGGGGGACTTTAGGAATTTTTTCGGTGACAAAGTAGGGTTATTTTGACCTCCCCTGTATGATCCCGAGAAATTAAGAGGTATTTACCGGAGCAAAGCTGGCAAGCTAAAAAACATTTATGTAGTTGTGTACATTGTTGTCAGATATATGCCCGCAAAATTGTATTTTTTTCGCATTTTAGATAAATATTGCCTTATTTTTCTTTGTTTATTATGTTATTATTCACCATATTTTCCCACAACATTCTCAAGTTCTGAAATATGAAACAGTTTAATAGGTAAATTGCGTTTGGAATAGTGCATCTGTGTTTACAGAATTATTCCAAGTATATTTCATAAACTTAGGGCATTTTGCGCTTTCTGTACTCACTGTTTATTTTTGAATTAGAAGTATATGGAGAGTATAATAAACGCAAAAAGATTATTAAAGTCAGTAGTGGTGAAACAGAGAAAGAAAATTACATACTTTTGTACAAATACAGGGTGCCCGGGAAAATGTGGGAAATCTCCCGCCGCAATGGAATCAAGTTTTTACACAGAATTACCGAACCACCAGGTATATTTCAATTTTTTTTGATATGATGTATATCAGGTAAGATCCTTCAAATTACTATCCAAGAAAGTGTTGTGAACTGTAAGTAATTCTGCAGGGAAGGACTAGCTATGACACTCATGACCCCTTCTTTTACGCCCTGTATGATAAGAACTTAGGACAACGTTTTTTTGCATATCTTTAACTATTGACTAAAAATTTAATACTCTTCATTCATGTCGCTAATCCTAACTATTTTCGAAAAAACGTCATTTTATTTACATCATGTATTCGGCGTATTTCGATACATCTTTGTTCCTTTCAAATGGTCAATCTTCAACCTTATGATAAAAAGTATTCGATCCAAAATTAGAGTTTACCTTTTTAGTTAAAACCGTCTAATTCTGTGAATTGCAGTTCGACCTAGGTTCACAAAAAATGTACGTTTTATTTTAGTGGCACCAAAAACAAAGTATTGTTGTTGCAAATGTTGCTAGGAATGAAAGAAATAAATATCCCACATTTTAGAAATTATCAACTTTCACATCGCTGACACATTGATTCTTTACTTGGATATTAATATACTTTGGATTTCGTAGTGAAACTAATTGTGAAATAATTCAAAATACAGAATATACGTTTATTGAGTATACAGATATGCATCTGATGTATGGTCTTTCAACTTAGAATACTTTGGAAGCGAGAAAGTTCTGTCGTGATACGACAAATATCCTAATCGTACTCTTCCAGATCAGAAAACATTTCAACGAGTTGCCCAATGTTTAAGGGAGAATGGTAGGCGATTTTATTTAATAAGATAATATTATTAAATTTCTTCATTATTTTAGGAAATTTTGGGAAAACAAGCACTGATGCTAGTTGGGGAAGAAAAGTACGTACGCCGCAATTAGAGAAAAATATTTTAAGTGCTGTAGAAGACACTCCTTCAAACGAGCACTCGAAAATTTTCAGCGCAGTTTAATACGTCGAAAACAATAGTACATGAAGTTCTTCACGAACAGCTGAATTTCAACAACTCATATGTATGGGCTGATGAAAATCCTCGTGCAACTGTTGTTTCGCCTCATCAACATCAATTCTAATCAATTAATGTCTGGGCTGGAATCATTGACAATTTTTTGATTGGACCATTCATATTGCCACCACGACTGAATGGAGAACTTTATTTGGAGTTCCTCCAGAACGCTTTTCACGATTTAGTAGAGCACTTAGCACTTGAAACTCGGCAAGACATGTACTACATGCACTATGGGGCACCACCTTATTTCAGCGTTGCTATTCGGGAGCACCTGAATCATTGACAATTTTTTGATTGGACCATTCATATTGCCACCACGACTGAATGGAGAACTTTATTTGGAGTTCCTCCAGAACGCTTTTCACGATTTAGTAGAGCCCTTAGCACTTGAAACTCGGCAAGACATGTACTACATGCACTATGGGGCACCACCTTATTTCAGCGTTGCTATTCGGGAGCACCTGAATAACGTCTATCCAAACCATTGGATAGGTCGAGGAGGACCTATTGCCTGGCCTCCTCGATCTCCAGACCTAACGCCGTTAGATTTTTGCCTGTGGAAACGCTTCAAAACCTTGGTGTATTCCACTCCGGTCGATTGTAGGGAGGAACTTCTGCGGAGAATCACGTTTCATTGTGATCAAATAAGGAACAATGCGAGTTAATGTGGCGGGTACAGCAGTCCTTAATTCGTCGTGTCCGCGAGTGTATCACACTTCACGGAAACGATATTGAACCTTCTTACGAAGTTTTAAACTAAGCAGTTGGTTTAACTTTCTATTGAAACTATGGTGACAGGGGAAAATTCCTCTTTTTCATATTCAACCCAACATAAGCTAGGAGACTAACAGTGTAAATAAAATTACGTTTTTTTTGAAAACTGTTAGGATTAGCGACATGAATGAAGAGTACTTAATTTTAAGTCAATAGTTAAAGGTATGTAAAAAACGTTCTCTAAAGTTCTTGTCATACATGACGTAAAAAATGGGGTTATGACTGTCACAGCTAGTCAGTCTCTGCAGCTGTGAGTAATTTACAACACTTTCTTGGATAGTAATTTGAAGGATTTTACCTGGTATGCATCATATTAAAAAGAAATAGTAATGTACCTAGTGATTCAATAATTACGTGTGATGTGTGATTCGATTGCAGCTCTTTGAGAGCTCATATCTACGAAGAGAAGGCCTATATGAAAAAAGTTTATATGAACTTGTAAAATTCCTTTCACGTGCTTTTTTCATATCGGGGAGATTTCCCACATTTTCCCGGACACCTTGTATTGATATATAATAATACAACAAAAATACTATATAAAAATATTTTTAAGTATGACTTTATTTTTTTTAATCGAATTTTTACGTGAAATGTACTTTCCAACATACATCTATGACCCTATTTAGCTATTTGCATATATATCACTGTTGTCTTCCGCCCACGTTAGTATAGTCATATATGTGGTTCTGAAAAAGGAGGATTGCATCAAAAATATGCAGTTCTTTTTTATTATAATTTAAACATTTAACTTCATACCACTTATCTTAGTTATTCGTAGAACTTAAAATAAACTCAATTACCATTTAAAATAAATGTTACAAATGCGATGCAAATTTCTACCTTTTACGAAAAAGGCGACTTACTCGACGTTTTAATGCTGCAATTTTACTTCATTTAAAATAATGAAAAGCTGAAAAAGAACTTTTATATTTCGGTATATTAGCGAAATTAAGGTACCTACTTTATTCAACAACATTTAATGAGTGCAATTTTTTGCCTAATTTGGTGAATTTTCCAGACTTCGAATAGATGTTATTTCGTTTTCATTTTATTTACTAAATTGGTACGAGGGCGAAATGAAAATTTCGTACCTAATCAAGTGGAAGCGTAAATAAATTGACCTACCTCAACCACTGGTCACTAGTACTATTTTTTGGGTTACTGGAACAGCTTAATTATGGAATGCTTATTACATTTATGGTGTTTGTTTTCATTTTGTGAAATCTTATTGTACAGTGTCTCCGCTTAACTGGCTGTATTTGTACAATAACTAGCTTGTGTGTTGTGTCTATTGATTAACTGATTGATTGATTGATTGGGTGTTACAGCAGGCCAGGATTGAGAAGCTCTTACACTGCAAGCTATTGAATTATTTTGTTGCCTATTTTCTGTTCTATGTCAACAAGTTAGTTGTCTTAATCAGGTTTGGCAGCCTGTTCACTAATATTTCCTCTATGTATAAGCCTTCTGGATTAATCGATCCTTGAAGGTGTCTTCAGTAGGCTAATGCTTCGCATTCGAAGATGATGTGTAAGTCCTCTTCATCACATAGTCTACACGTTGGCTCTTCATTATAGATCCTCATTGTGTATAGATATTTCCTTAAGCTGTAGTAGCAGGTTGTTAGTCCTATCACCATAGGGCCTACCCGCTCCAAATAATTTTGCCGGTTCACTAATGTGGTAGTAGAAGCTGGTCTGCTTTTTCACTGCCCAGGATGCTTTTGTGTCCTGCTAGTATGCAGGAAAAATCACACAGCTTTGAGGTAAATTATAAATTATTGTTCAGAGTTATTAGTTTTGAATTATAAATTTTTTATTATAGATTTCATTAAACAAATCTGAAGATCTTGAAATTGCAACTTATGCATGTCCAAGAGGGGTAAAATGTAACCATATTGGTACTTGGGCACTATTTGGACATTACAACAGATCTGTTACGAAAGACAGGAAACGTGCCAGTAAAAATGATTGAAAAAATGTATCGAAATGAAAATGGGCCAGGAAGAACTAAATAAAATAAAAATAAAATTGAGCTTGACACTGCAGGATTTATTTGGTTGCGTCAAACAGATACTACAGCAGGTGTTAGATTTAAATTTACCCATTATTGAATATAATCTTTGATGTGTATCTTGGCTCTTATTCCAGCACCAGTTTGATCCGGAGTAAGTTCTTGGGGTACCATGGTGGGCGGAACGAGAAACTGTCAAACAATGTATCAAAAAAGAGCACATGAACCACTGGACAGCCACACAGGGACTGAATCACAGCAAGCTTTTTATAGGGAATCTTGACCCTAAATTAGCAAAGAAACTACTCCAAATGAGTAGGAGCAACTACATGTATAATGGCGGGACACATGGCCGACGAAGTTTACCTGAGTAAAATCAACCTGTACAATGGACACTTCAGCTGTAGGCTATGTGGTCAAGCTGAGGAAACGATAAAGCACATCTTATGTGATTGTGAATCACCAGATAGAAGGAGACAACAAGCCTTTGGATCAACAAACTTAGAATCAAGTGAAATATAAACTCACTCCTTACCGGACGTAGAAAAACTGGTTCAGAAGGCTAGGTTAACAGAGGGGCTGTAAGTCTAGGCTAAGCACAATAGATCAAGAGAAAAAAAAAGCACGATTAGTTTTTAACCCGTTTGTATACCACACAAAGTTTCCTGGCTAAATTAGTGATCAATCAGATCTTGCCTTCCAGTCATTCTGAATCTTATAGGGCCCATCGAGGTTATGGAATTTTGACATAGTATCACTGCTCATCTCCAATAATGAGTTAACCGCCACGCCCTTGATGATGGTGTGATCACCAGGTCTTTTTAATTTCTAGCCTGGATGCATTTACCCTTGTTTTACTCCTAATTATTATCTCAAGGGGGAAAAATTTAGTAGAGTTTTCATGGCTGCTGTCAAGGTACTTCTGGTGGCATTCGTGATGCAGAGGTAGGCCAGTCTCTGGAGTTTGGAGAGCTCCAGAATGGTCTGAGTAATTTGTGTGCACCATACAACCGAGCCATAGGTTATTATGCAGTATAAAACTGGTGTACAGTGTGTGGTTGTAATATGCAGGGCTAGTAGTTATTTGTATTAATTTGGAACAACTAAAAAATTTCTTAAAAAATCAAAATTTCAGTAAAAAATAAAGAAATCTATTTACTATATTTAAATAGTTGTTATACATGTAATTCTCCTTTCAGGCAGATAAAAGGAAAAGAAAAGGAAAAAATATATAAAAACTGTTGTATATATTTTTTCTGCCTGAAAGGAGAATTACATATATAACAACTGCCAAAAATTCTATTTCAAAACTAATAAAATTTTTAATTTATTTTCCGACTTTTAGTTTAATTTGTGAGATTATCTCGATATCCGTAAATTATCTTAATAACTCGTAGTGTTTTCAAAATAACAAAAAAGTAACCATTTTAGCGAAAATTAAGCAATAAAAAATTTTTTTGATGTAGAAAGGCCAGTTTTGAAAGAAACAAGGCAACTCAAAAATATCTCCATATTGAATTTTAAGAAATTGACTTTATATTCGTAATCTATGCCCTCGAAGACACCCTAATACCATTTCCGTAAAAACTCGGAAAACGTAAAATTTTTAATCAGCCATATTGAATTTTCTTTATTGAATTTTAAGAAAATAATTCTATATTCGTAATTTGCGTCCCATGAAAATCCCTCCACTTTGGATGAAATCAGAAAATAATATTTATTCCTACCATATTGTATGCGACAGATAGTTTTGGAGAGCCGATATCAGCAAAAATTATATGAAGTCGCACATGAGAACAAAACAAAAAATTATTCAATGTGATTCTGAAGTAATTGATGTTCAACAAACCTCTAAAAATCTGCACAATTAAGGGTTATGGAAAAAAACTTTAAATACGAAAGTTGTACAAAATGCAACAGCGTTTCTCGGGGTGACTTTGAAGTTCTTCAAGGTCTTCAAGGTCACTTAAAGGAAAAGTTTGTTTTTTCCCCAGAGAGCCCTATTTTTTATCACAGAAACGGAAACCCGGGGAAATTTCCTATCCAAAAATGTACATAACATAGCGAGGCAAATGTCATTTAAAGATCATTTAAGAATATATTTTTTCCACACGTCATTACAAAATCAACCGGATGTTGCCTTCACTGAGCAGACCACAGCAGGTCTCATGTCTTGCTTTCATGGGCTGGACCCTAGCAGATCTCGCCCCGAGGATATATTTAATTTATTTGAATGTGACATTAATACAACCATCAAGGTCATTTACCATCCATGTGGAACCTTTAGCTGGACGTGAAATTTTTCTCTCATTTCGTTTCCGGATTCAAAAGTATGGATTTTTACTTGAAAAAACGAAGTTGATATTGAAGGTCAGTGCCAAGGTCAATCTTAAGATCACCGTGAAATGCCTCATTTAATTTTGTCGTCAAAGTTGTTCTTGATAACTTTCCGTTTCCGAGTTAACAGCAGATTTTACATTAATTTATGGAAAAATTACTTCTTCAAATGACGTTTAAATGACATTTGACCCCTAATGTTATTTTCACCGGTATATAGGAAATTGTTCCCGATTTCTGTTTCTGCATAAGAAAATGAGGGTTTAATAGGGCCTTCAAATGACTTCGAAGAATAATCTTAGTCTGTGACATTTATAGGGGTTTCCATACTATTGAGACACTTTGTATATTGGTTAAAGTGAGAACCTATTCCTTCTTTGTACTTTATTGATTAACAAATCTGAATACTTCTAGTATTTCTATACTCATAGTATATTTTAAAGTAATATCCGAAAGTACGACTCTGGGATATCTTCAATATCGCAAAATTTAGCTGTTAATTCGATGTTTATACATACATATATATATATATATATATATATATATATATATATATATATATATGTTGTATCGTAGGTGTTCACGGATGGTGGAATATATACTGATGTTTTTCCGGTTGTCAATCCGTTCGTCAATAGAAATATCTTCACGACGTTTCACCAACATCTCAGCTGGCATTTTCAAGTGATGCTTCCTCGACGGCTGCTCGACTTAGTCTAAGTATATCGATATTTGATGAAAATCCAGCTTAGATTAAAATAATTAATTAACCACGTGCGTGTCCGACACGAAATATGTTAGGGACCCGCAACGGCGGGGGAAGTAGCTGATTTTTTTTGCAATTTCGTTGGACATCTGTCTTCGAGTTAATTGAAAAGAAAAGCATGTGTCTGCAAATTTTACTGCAAAAGATGGACAGTCTTATTGAAATATCAACTAATAAACTTTAAACAGTTTTTCTAATTTATGAATTAATATGCTTAACTTACCGATACCAATTTTTGTTGAATGAATTTTCTATTTGTTTTTACTTCGAATCATTTCAGGTTTTTAAAATCCACCTTTGGAAAATCCAAGAGGAGCACAGTAACATTTCAGATTTAAGTCTAAAATAAATTAAAACCGAATTTTATTTTAAAAAAATAGGTTTATATATAAACCCTTAAAATGAATATTTTTTTTGTTAATCTGGTATGGATAGCAACGATGTGTGGATTACAGAGAATCTATATTGGCGCCAGAGGGCAGTGGTCCGAGTTAATGGTAAGCTTACCAAAGAATGTCAAATTCAGCCAGGCGTCAGACAGGGATGTATTCTCTCTCCATTGCTGTTTAATTTATATTCAGACAAAGTTTTTTAAGTATTTGGGGTTAAAATCAATGGCGAGCTAATAAACACGATTCGTTATGCCGATGATACGGCCATCAAAGGTGATAGCCTCCATAGTCTAGAACAACTCTTAAATTCTGCCAATAGCGTGGGGAAAGAAATGCGACTCAACATAAATATTGCTGAAACTAAATTTATGGTTTTCAGTCAGCTATCATATCCAGACGCTTCGCTACTAATAGACGAATAAAGGCTTGAAAGTCTCCCGCTTCAAGTATATTGGATGTTATATTAGTCAACAATGACCCAAATAAAGAAGTTAAATGCAGAATAGAACCAGCCCGTACAACTTTTCTAAAAATGAGACCGCTTGTCTGCAATAACAATCTAATTTAAAACTTCTCCAAAGGATGGTTAAATGTTATATCTGGTCAGTGTTGTTGTATGAAGTGGAGGTGTGGACACTGAAGGCTGTCACGATCAATCTTTTGGAGGAATTTGAGATATGGTTGCATAGGCGAATACTTCGAATACCGTGGGTAGCTATGTAGACTAATATAGCGGTTTAGATCGGGTAGATGCCACTCGTGAATTTCTGACAACTGTAAAATGCAGAAAACTAGCATATCTTGGCCATGTTCTCAGAAGGGATCGGTACAGAATTCTATGTTATGTTGGAAAAAAGTAGATATCTCTTGGCTTAAGAACTTCCAAGAGTAGACAGGATTCACAGTGCTGAACAGCTATTTAGAATAGTAGAGGACCGTGATCAACTCGCTATTGCAATTGTTAACATCAAGGGGATCTGACACGGTACATGAAGAAGAAAAATCTGACTTCAAAAAACTGCATTGAAAATTAAAAAATAAATTATTACCTTTTGAATATTGCATTTCACACAACAGGAGAACATCTTGTTTACGAGATTACTTTTTTGAAATCGGCTTTGCGGAAGGCTTAATTTAAAATAAGATTTAGGTATAGTGGTACTTTCTCCATATTTTAATAACATTTTTAATATAGCATTTAAATTGCGTTCCACTTATTTTTGTCTTACTTTTTGTATTTTTGTGTAGCTTCTAGGTATTTTTTTAAATTTTAAATTTGAAAACGATTTAAAAAAAGTGATTACTCCTTGTAAATAAGAAAATTTACAATTATAAAATTAATTGTCATATAAAACAGTTGCTAATTTACTATTTGCTTTTCAGTGCAATTTTTTGAAGTTGGTTTATTAAAAAATAATAATTTATCGAGTCTAAATTTGTATTACAGGGCGGCGGAATTAGCATCTGGAAAAAAATTTGTTGTTAGTAGATTTCATCATGTTAATAGTAATTGTGTTTCATTTTCTTTTTTGGGGAAGAAGATAAACAAATTTTAGGTTAACTTTTCGACAATTGTTGTTATTGACATATCCATACATGAACGTGTTAGATGAGATCTTGGCGCATATTTTCAAAGAAAATTCGCAGCAATTCGATATCAACAATTGTCGAAGAGTTATTCTATTTGTTTATAATGAAAAAACGGACCCCAACTTTCTTTATCTGTTTCAATAATTTAAAAACAACAGTTTATAACGTTCTACGCCGTCTTCTGATTTCCAGTCTCCATTGATCTCAGTTTATCCAGAGGTTTTCATACATTCCTCTTGTTCTTATATTTTTATCCACTCCTTCTCTCCAACTTAGTCTGGGTCTACCTCTCTTTCTTCTTCCCTGTGGTGCCCAACTTAAAACTTTTTTTGGAAGTCTAGTATCGTCCATTCATTGAACATGTCTGTACCATCTTATTTGGTTGATTTTAATATCTTCTGTTATCTTGTGCCTAACGCCCATAATTTCTTGGATTCTTTCATTTCTGACTCTGTCCATTCTGGATTTTCCAGCCGCTCTTCTCCAATAATCCATTTCTGTAGCTTCCAGTATTCTTAGAGTTCTTTCTTTCAATGGCCATACGTCACTTCCATAGGTGACAATGATTTTAACAATATTATTAAAGATTTTGTGTTTGTTTTCTTTGGATATTGTTTTATCCCACAATATGCTGTTCAACTGTCTAATAGCTTGTCGTCCCTGGTTGTTTACATGCTTGATTTCTTCGTCAAGTTTGCCGTCGTTGGTTATATGCATTCCGAAATACTTGTATTTCTCACAGTGATTTATTTCCTGCTGCTGTTGTTCCAGAATCAAGTTTTGTTGCTGTCCCCCAATACACATGTATTCCGTTTTTTTAATGTTAACTTCTAGCTCCCACTTTTGATATTCTTCTACTAGCTTACGAGCCATGTATTCCAGATCTTCGTAGTCTTGTGCCAGAAATATTTGGTCGTCTGCGAAACACAATGTGTATAGTATGGAATCGTTTAGTGGAATGCCCATATTTTCGCACTTTCTTTTCCATGTTTCTAACGCTTGTTCCAAGCAGATTTTAAACAAAATTGGATGTTTATTAATAATTGAAAGGTTTTTTTGTAATAACTAACGAAGAAATCATCAGATTCAGATGAACTAAAGCTCGTTTTATAGGCGCATAACTTTTTTACTGAAAAATAATAGCTTTTCCTAGAACTCTAAAAAACTGTTTTTCATATCTTAATTATTAAAATTTCCCCCAAAAAAAAAATGAGACATAAGATACTACATAATTATTATTACCGTTGTGAAGGTGGTCAAAAGTCTACTAACACTAAATTTCAAAATTACCTCATTTTGAAGCTAACTCCGCCGGCCTATACAGCGAACCCCTTGAGTTAAAAAAAATGTGAACCCAAACGAATATTGACAAAATTGAAAGAAGTCATAGTTGTTTTCTGAGCTATTTTATTTTACTCCTAAACAGGATAGTACAGAGCCTTAAATTTTGCATTTTCAATTGGTCTTCTGTATAGAGTTTTCTCTGAAATAATTACTTCTAAATTACAATATGCCTCCGTATAACAAAATATTGCTTTAATCTAATTCCCAACCGAAAAAACAGAAACAAAAACCACCCCCTTCAATAAATTTTAATTAATGAGCTCTAGCAGTTCCACTTTAACCCTCTAAACTGTTTTTACCCCATCATTTTATTGGAAAAGAGAGTTTTTTAATTAAACGCTGCATGAAGTGAGACTTAATTAAGAATTTTTATCCTTTGCTTTGCAAACAGTCCTGTTTTAGCTCGTTTTAATAATCGAAAAAAATTCGCAAATATAGCATGGCAGAGATGTGAGCTTAAATAATGTAAATTTACGAATTTACTATCGCTAATTAGACGGTAGCTTTTTTTCGTAAAATGAAAAAATTTAATAAGGTCGAAGGTTAAATTTAAAGTATTTCCGTAAACAGGTTTGAGACACACCAGTTCACAGTTTTATTATTTATTTTGGTAAACAACTTATTAAATATTATTTGGGTCAAATTTTAACGACGACATCAAATATACTCAAATTGGATAAAAATAAAGCCGACTTAGACCATTTTAAAACCTCTTAGTGTACAAGATATTTTTAAAATATATCCCAGTGTTGGTGGGGGAAGTCTTCAATTAAAAATACGAATTACTAGCTATATTCACAGTAACTAGAACATGAGATGAACATACTGCAAAACATCCTAACAAAAACCGGTTATAAAAAAGAACATATAGACAAAGCTTTAAAAAACAAACGCTTGGTCCGGAAAAATCGGTAAAGTCAAGAGCAAAGCTCCAAAGATTTTATTCCTTATATCAGAGGCACCACAGACCAAATTGTAAAAATTCTCAGGAGACACAACATTAAAACCATTTTCACCACAGACCATAAAGTAAAAGATCTCTTGCCAACACCTAAAGAAAGAATTCCTCTAGAAAACCAAGGAGTATACGAAATTCCGTGCGAAGAATGCGGCTTATCTTACGTAGGCCAAACCAACCGTAAAATAAGCGCCAGAAGAAACGAACGCCGTCAAGCAAAAAACAACTTCTTTTGCACTGGCCCAACACTGATTAAACACAGGACATAAGATAAATTTTTCAGGAACAAAAATGCTATCGAGATGTGAAAACCTGTCCACAAGAGTTATACGGGAAGCCATCGAAATTGCAAAGAGGCCCAACAAATTAAATAGCAGAGATGATAGCCAGCGAGTGCCAAATACTTGGAAAAATATGCTTACAAAAATCAAGCAGTGCTATTTAATAACGAAATAGATTATAACTCGGCAACGCAATCCCAAACACTGGCAACAGGGCAGATGACGCGCAGCGGGTCTCGCAATCGGGACCGGGAGCACCCGAGTCGCGAGCGTCAATTCGCTCGTAGACGCCGTAGAGTGAGCTTTGAAAATGGTGAATAAGATTACACACATATATATATATATATATATATATATATATATATATATATATATATATATATATATATATATAGGATGGACATTTTTTCTTAAGAGTAAGTAAAGGCGCTTCACTCAAAGACTGCGTATGGCAAATTCTCTGATAATCAGCCTACGAGAACAAGAGCTGACACTTTTTCCAGTTTTGTGAGTATATTAGTTATCACGTTTTCATTTTTACCCTTAGAAGCTGAAATTTTTTTTTGTAAAATTATGTATACCTGTTGTAAAATTTAGATTAATTTATTCTTTTCTAAGGTTGTTTAACCCTTCTTTTTGCCAAAATATTTATAGTTTAAAAAAAATGGCCGTAAGTAATATTAAGGTTTAGGTATAATTTTTTAATAAAAATACAAAGTCCTAAATCGCATTTTACGCACATTGTACTTACCCTTCACGAGGAATCCTCTCCCGTGTATCTTCTCCTTTTTTTCCAGTTGTTTCAATAACTAAGTAATTCATTCCATCATAGCTTACATTGTCGGAAATTCTGTTCAGGAAAACACTTGATTTTGAAGTTCTGGGTTTTCCTCCATGTTAAGCCACGATTCCAAACCTTTTTAACGAAATTGATGCAATACCTCTTTGAAATTCAGGCTATGACAATTTTCCGCCAGATTCTTTATATAACTGCCCTGAATTCGTCACTGTAACATCGATAAACCAACTAAAGATGGGCCACCATTATTTTTTACTTCTGATGCTTATTCGCTACCTTGAGAGATTTTCGTCCGTGACGTTCCATAAGCGAATTATATTCTCCAATCATATGAAGGCGTGGAACAGAAATAATTTTTTTTGGGAAGAATTGTATCGCTTCACGTTCGAATAGGTGAAATGCCATAACGAGTTGAAGCAAC
The DNA here is from genome assembly GCA_034092305.1 of Diaprepes abbreviatus. NCBI lineage: Eukaryota > Metazoa > Arthropoda > Insecta > Coleoptera > Curculionidae > Diaprepes > Diaprepes abbreviatus. The sequence goes on along the minus strand of JASJET010000210.1, from coordinate 6,345,895 downwards.
TACATTATTATCTACCAACCAAACAATCATAGTCCTCGTTTCTTTTTCAACTCCTGGGTATGTACCTCTATCTTTTTTAGTGAGAGTTTTTGTGTCCGAAATCGAGTAGTTTCTTAGAAGACGGTTGTTTCGAATAGTACCAAATTATTAAAATAAATTTCACAAGGACGGCCCTTTCTTGCTTCATCTAGTTTATCCAATATACTGACAAAAATTTTTGTTTATGTCTTTCTTTCCTATATATATATATATATATATATATATATATATATATATATATATATATATATATATATATATATATATATATATATATATATATAGTATCGTTACTCGCTGAGAACTCATAGTGACCTCTGATGAATTTCGAGCTTTGTTTAGCTGGCTCGTTTTCTGATTGGACGAGTAGCTTCGCAGCCTCCTCCTCTCTGCCGAGTGTGATATATTTGGTTCTTGTATGCTGGTGTCTCGTGTATTGGTTGATCTTTGTTGTTTTGTTTCTTGTTTTTTTTTATTAATATTTTCCATGTCGTTTATTCAGCTGTCCCGGTTTTTAGGGCCTCTCTTATGACGCACACCTTGTAGTTCTGTACTGGTGCTATTTATTTTGCTTTTTCAAAGTCGATGGTATGTCCGATGGTTTCATCATGTTGAAATAGAGCTGAGGTTATTTGTTTGTTTTTGATAATCTGGAAACGCTGTGTGGATGATATTTTTATAATATGGCCACATGGAAAAGAACACCTGGATGATTTCCTCATATACAGGGTGAGTCAACGATTGGATGAAGTAGATTTGTGCCTTTGCGGTGAAAGTAACAAAGAAACTATATTTATTGTTTGATACAGTTTATTTTTATGCAGATTTTAAAAATATTTAGGACTCTACAGGGTGAGCCAAAAAACTAGGACAGCATAAAGTTGTATTTTTTTAAATAGAACACCCTATATACGAATCGTATTTTCGATTTAGCTTATAGTTTTAAATTTTTTTTATTAAGGGTTTACTATAACAAAACTTTATAGTTTCTGAGATAATTAAGTTTAAAGAAAAAAAGTCACATTTTCAAGCATCAATTCAATCCTAAATAACGTTTTCAATTTTGTGACAAATATATTCAAATTTGGAATTTAGCAAGGCCAAGGACAAGTTAACATAATTTTTACCTAATATTTGCAATAAAAGCTACAGGGTGTTGAACACATCGGCTCAAATTTGAACAAGTTTAAATGAGTAAATATCTTTTTTTTTAAATGGTACACTCTGTATATTTTCATGTTATTTAATAGAGTAATAAAAACCCTAAAAGTTTTGTTCAATATATCCTATACCTATTTATAATAGTTTTTGAGATATTTCAGTTTTTCTTATTTTCCATACTTTTTTACAGAAATAGTCTTCATTATCATAGTAGCCATGGCAAAAACAATGTAAAACAACATTTTTCTGTGTGTCAAATTTATAACCGCAATCGCTTCTTTTGGTTTTTATGTAGTGTAGTTTGGTTTTTTTTTGCATTCATCTTATATTGTAAAATAAATTTTCCAAAGAATGAGTTAATAGATATGATTTATACAATAGGAGAGGCTCAAAAAAATTGCCTTCTTGCTCAAAGAATTTACAAAATGAAGTACCCTGATCGACGCCAGCCTAATACCCATACTTTTCAAAACTTAATGCAAAGATTTGATTCTTCTGGTACTGTTGATTATCCAAAACCTAAAGTGGTCAACAAACTAGTAACTAATGAAGAAAAAGAACTACAAGTATTGTTAAATGTTCAGGAAAATCCTTATATTGGTAGCCGTCAGTTAGCCGCATTATGTGAAACATCACAATCTACCGCTAATCGTACTACCAAGAAGTATAGATATCATCCATATCACATGGAATTACACCAAGAATTGCATGGACAGGATTTTGAAACTCGTGTAAACTTTTGTCGTACAATAAATGCGGAGATTCAATTAAATCCAAATTTATTATGCAAGGTAATGTTTAGTGATGAAGCTACTTTTAGAAGTAACGGTGCCGTAAATAGACGCAACATGCATTATTATGCCATAGAAAACCCATTTTGGATTAGAGAGGTGCAACATCAAAACCACTGGTCATTAAATGTTTGGTGTGGTATTCATCATAATCGAATTATTGGACCCCACTTTTTTAATGAACCACTAAATGACCATAGTTACCTGAACTTTCTACAAGAAGAACTACCCCAACTGCTTCAAGGTGTCGATAGGGATGAGCTCGACAGTATGTGGTTCCAGCACGATGGTGCGCCTCCGCATTACCATCGTGAAGTTCGTGCGTTTTTGGACCAACGATATCCGCAAAAATGGATTGGACGTGGGGGTTTCATTGAGTGGCCACCAAGGTCTTGCGACATCACCCGATTAGATTTCTTCCTATGGGATTATATTACAAATAAAGTGTATGTTAATCCACCAACAACAGTGGAAGATATGCGAAACAGGATTAGGAATACCTGTAGAACAATAACGCCACTAATTTTGTCCAGGGTCCGAGAAAATCTGCAAAAAAGACTAAATTTGTGCATTGCACAAGAGGGTCGTTTATTCGAACACTTATTAAAAAGAAATAATTAATCTCAGTATTTAATAGGTAATTTTTTTTGTTTCAATTTAGTGTAAAAGTAAATATGTATTTGCCTTGTCGTTATTGTTGTGTTAATTTTTTCACATTATGTTTAATTAAACTATTGCCGTTGTAATATAACGAATAATGTATTTCATCATATTTAACCACATTCTGTTTGTTTCTGTAGTTTCTTTTTATTATTTTACATGGCTACTATGATAATGAAGACTATTTCTGTAAAAAAGTATGGAAAATAAGAAAAACTGAAATATCTCAAAAACTATTATAAATAGGTATAGGATATACTGAACAAAACTTTTAGGGTTTTTATTACTCTATTAAATAACATGAAAATATACAGGGTGTACCATTTAAAAAAAAAGATATTTATTCATTTAAACTTGTTCAAATTTGAGCCGATGTGTTCATCACCCTGTAGCTTTTATTGCAAATATTAGGTAAAAATTATGTTAATTTGTCCTTGGCCTTGCTAAATTCCAAATTTGAATATATTTGTCACAAAATTGAAAACGTTATTTAGGATTGAATTGATGCTTGAAAATGTGACTTTTTTTCTTTAAACTTAATTATCTCAGAAACTATAAAGTTTTGTTATAGTAAACCCTTAATAAAAAAGATTTAAAATTATAAGCTAAATCGAAAATATGATTCGTATATAGGGTGTTCGATTTAAAAAAATTCAACTTTATGCTGTCCTAGTTTTTTGGCTCACCCTGTAGAGTCCTAAATATTTTTAAAATCTGCGTAAAAATAAACTGTATCAAACAATAATTATAGTTTCTTTGTTAATTTCACCGAAAAGGCACAAACCTACTTCATCCAATCGTTGACTCACCCTGTACCTGAACAATATCAAAACTTATGAACTTTTACAAATTAATTTAAATAAATTATTAAATTCTTTTTACTTAACAACACCAAAAACACATAACCTCTTTTAAAATCAAAACATTAAACTTTTGTTTTCTTGTGACGTAAGAATACTGCTGTTCTTTTTTTTAAACAATTGGAAATTTGAGGTTATGTAAATTTTCAGGAGCTCGAAAAATGCAATGCTTCCAGAAAACTGATAAATTCAACTCTCAGAGAACAACAAATACGATAATATTGTGATAAGAAGACTATAGAAAAATTAACTGAATTGAACTAAGAAGAACCTAGCTGAACGAGACTTTATGTGTTCCGACCTGTAAATAAGTAATGTTGATTAGAAATAGTGTTGGATGAAAGACAAAATTATTGACCATTAAATTCCATCTAGTATTAATTAATAATATTGTGCCATTTTTTTTATTGTTAAATAAAATTTATATTTTGTGTTTTAATCATTCTGTTTATTGATTCTCTGATTGATATCTTATAAACCATTGAACTCACCTGATAAGGAGTCAATTTCAGGTAGGAACACATCTATATCTATATAGAAAATTTGCAAATTGAAAATACTTCAGATTGAAAAAGAATAGTAATAATTTATTAGAATTATTTTTTTACCTGCCGCTCAACAAATAAATATTAATATTTTAATTAGATTTACGGGCATCTTTGTGGGTTTACTGTATAAATTATTATATATATATATATATATATATATATATATATATATATATATATATATTTATATATATATATATATATATACCTGTGTCAGCCGTCGAATATACTATATAAATTATATTATAAATATTTCGTTGTCATTAAATAATTGTCTTTAAATCCTTACTTAAAACAGTCTTTTTTTTGAGCACAGAAAATATAGACATAATAGATGTGAAAATATGACAAATTTTAGACGATCATTTTTATCCGGAAAATGATTGCTTGACACGACTGGCATAACTATTGCAACCGGAAAGTTGGAGGAACTTAAATTTAGGGTTAGAGAAGTAGCTGATAACGACTTAGGAATTTATTAAGAAGGGGCTATTTAAGGTTTAACCGGATTTAGTAAAGGGTCTCCCGAGGGAAAATAACTTTATTTGTTTAAGTGACAAAATCCTATGAAGTTGTATAGTACTATTTTTGTCAACGTTTAACTTTATTATTAAATAAATACGTATTTAAGTTTGGTAGAGTCAACTAATAAATAATATACCATTACATACAGATTTTTCCTGTTCTCGACCAGTTAATGTGTGTAATATATAAGAAATAAACACAAGTTCTCACAACCTCATTTTCCAATGTTCGCGGTGTAACACCTAAATTATAAAACAATATTTTGCTATCCAACTTTATGCCTTACATGCCTTCGCACTTTAATCTATAGTTCACAGTCTAGGAAATAGAAAAGACAATGGTAATAGATCACCGAAATCCGGGAGTTGCAGATGCACGGCGTTCCGCATTCCACGTTATATAAATTTTCCTGCCATGCAAGAGGAAGATAGGAACTTCCTAAAGCCGCAAGAATCCCATGGCTAATCGAAATTTAAATCCACAATTCTAGATGCTTGTTCAAGTGAAATTCGTTGTTTGAATTCAATTTTCAGTACGTGATGATCGCGATGCGGAAAAAGTTGCATTTTGGTCTGTTCATTTAAAGAAATTAAAAAATATCTCAATCAACAATCTGTCCTAAATTATTTTTTTATAAAGCTCGAATATTTTAAATTAATATAAATAAGCATATAAATATATTTTAGTAATTACCCTTTCATTAAGTTATTTCTGGTTAATTTGCTAAAAGAAAGCCGGCCGAGCAGTGTCGTCTCTTTCTTAGGTTTACAGGTTTGCGCAACCCCCAAAAAATTGTAAATTAAAATAAAACGTACTAATAAATATAACTAAAAATATTTTTTTAATTTCTACTGATAATTTAATTACTTCGCCTAAATATCATTAATAATTTATCTGTATTACAATATTACGCCTGGAAACATTATCGGTTTGCTGGTGTGCAATTTTAATGCTATCCAAGACGTGGAGATTAATTTCGGCTCATAAGCTTTATGTAGATTGCAAGTCGACTTGCAAACCTGTGTTTAGTACACCTCACAAAATATCCCTCTACTAGAAACATTTCTCTTATGCAACCTACTACTCGTTTAGTGGGTTGCATTTGAACTTTTGCTTCCAGTCGCGAGCAGCGCTGCCATTATCAAGTAAAGGTTTCTTCTTCAAGCAGCAGTTAAATCATTCCTATAGCACAGGTTAGAATACAATTTATTGCGCCGGTAATTATTTGCGTGATATCTACGAGGCATGTCCAAAAAGTAAGTGTACTGAATTTTTGTAGGCTACAAGAATTTTTATTTAATAAAAATACATGGTTACATTAGTACATATATATATATATATATATATATATATATATATATATATATATATATATATATATATAAGTTATTTTTCGATATAGTCGCCGTTCCTCTCAATACAAGTGATGAAGCGGGGTATCAACTTTTTGATGCCTCTCTCGAAGGAGTTTTTCGCCAACCCCTTCGTCCACTTCTTCACCTCCCCTTCATCTCCTCGTCAGTTGAAAACCTTTTTCCACCCATATGCAGCTTCAGGGAGGTGAAGAGATAGTAATTTAGAGGTGCCAGGTCAATGGGATGCGCGGGATGATTCAGGATATCCCGTTTAAACAAGGCGAGCAGTTCCTTCATGGCGTTTGCCGTGTGTGATCTGGTATTGTCGTGCAGCAGGAAGATTCCCTTTGTCACCATGCATCTCGTCTTGTTCTGAATTGCCATCTGCAATTTTTCTAGAGTCTCACAAGAAGTTTCAGAGTTGATAGTCTCCCTTTGAAGCAAATATTCAATCGAAATTATGCCTTGACAGTCTCAAAACACAGATGCCATGATTTTCTTGGCTGAAATTGTGGTTTTGAACCTTTTGGCGGAGGGTAAAGAGATGTGACGCCACTGTTGGGACTGCCTTTTGGTTTCGGGCGTGTAGTGTGTAACCCAAGATTCATCTCCAGTAACAATGAAGCGGAGAAATACATCTCCATGGAGTTTGTAAGGCCTCAAAAACTCTTCCCGGCCTCCACTCGATTCAACTTACGTTGGTCTGTCAGCTGTTTTGGGACCCACCTCGCAGACAGTTTCCGATATCCCAGGGTTTCTGTGACTGTTTCGTGTAGTTGAGATCTGGAGATTTGCGGAAACATCGCTGAAAGTTAATCCACAGTCAATCTCCGATCATTACGGAGCGCTTTTTCGATTTTTTCGTCAGTCACAATTGAAGGTCTTCCGCTCCTCTGATCGTCATGCACAGACGGACGACCGTTTTTAAACTCGCAACACCACTTTTACACACTCGTACGATTCATAGCTGTATCACCATATGCAGTTTTCACCTCATTATAAACCTCAACCCGAGCTTTCCCCTTCCAAACGAGATAGCGGATGAGAGCGCGCATTTCGCACTTGGATTGGAAATTGGATCGACATTTTTCACAAAAGGTGATGTCCCGTCGAGAGTTCTCAAGGTACTGATCTTGAACTGGTCTCGTTATGACGAAAGGAGACGGGCTACACGGCAATGTAGCCAACATGTGGAAAAAAAAATCCCTCCGACCGTGAGAGCCTCAGTACACTTACTTTCTGGGCCGGTATTTTAATTTTTGTGAAAGTGACTATATTTTTGCTTTGATCAAGATATTTTGTTATGTTTTAAAGATGTTAAAAATGTTTGGTGAGAAAAAACCATCCAGAGTTAAGTGCTCTGTTCTAAACTGTGTAGAAAAATACAGTGGCGAATTTCCGAATTCAAAGGATTCCGAGTTACGAAGGAATTTACAAAAACCGTTGTGTATGTGTTGGGCATTTTTAAAAATCTCTTATAAGAGATTTTGGAAAACCTATGAATATGCTGCTTACGTACATTATTATGCATATTTAGTATTATTATTATTCAATTGTACATTATAGGATTATCCAAATGTACAGCAATTAAAAAAATATAAACAATTAACATGTAGATAATTTAACAAAATAAAACAATTATAATATAACAGTAAACTAGAATCGGCTAAACAAAATACTTAAGAGTAAAAAAGCATTCACAGTTAACAGCCAGGTACGCTATTCAAGGCCAATATTATTGGAACAGCAAAAATCAAAGTTACAAGGCAGGAATGTATCGTAGTGTTCCATAAGTCTATTGGCGAAACTATTCCTTCCAATATCAGTCCGGCTAGGATCCAGCGAGAATCCATTTTGCTGCCGGGTTAGTCGAGCAGGGACACGAAAATTAAACAATGCCAACAGACCAGGGTAATCAACCACACCCGCCAACAATCTATGACCAAACATCATAGTGAGCTGAATTCTACGAATCTCCAAGGGATCCAAGCTGAGAAAACTTAGCCGCTGGTGGTACTGTAGCTGTGTTCGATCGATTCTTAACCTGTATAGCAAGAAATTAACAAATTGTCTTTGCACCCGCTCAATCCGTGCAACGTGGATCTTGTATAGAGGTGACCAGACAATGCTGCAGTACTCCAAGTTACTTCTAACACATCTTAAAAGATTATGCGATCATGCCGTAGATGTGTGCAGTAAAACGCAACTCACTGTCAAGTATGACTCCCAAATCGTTAATAAGAGTTACTCTAGTGAGCTCAGTGTCACCAATTCGATAAGCTGAAAGGATGGATTGTCTCTTTCTAGAAAAGGAAATCATCTTGCATTTCGAAGAATTGAGAAACATTTCATTGTTTCCGTATCAGGAAACCAATTTGGAGATTTCATTCTGCAATATAGAGCAATCCCCGAGACACGACACAGCTGAAAATCTTTAAGTCATCCGCAAAGAAAAGGTAAGAATACTCTCGAAAGATGTAGGCCCCTGCGGAACCCCAGAATGCACCTTTATTTCTCGCGATAATCTACCGCAAAACTTGACCACTTGCATTCGACCAGTTATATAGCTGGCAATCCAGAAAATTAACTGTGGTTCAACTCCATATCGCTGTAATTAGTTCAAGAAAATGCGATGCTTTACCCAATCAAATGCCTTTCTGAAGTCGAAGTAAATCGAGTCGACCTGCAATGAAAGATTAATTGCAAACACTCAGAAAGTTAGAATAAATTGCCAAATTAGTGTGACATGATATACCAGACTGAAATTCGTGCTGACTCCACGGAACGCGAAAGAAATATCATCTGTAACCAGCGACTTTCAGGACTTTGCCAAAACACGACAAGCCAGATATAGGGCGGTAGTTAAGTATGTCAGAACGATTTCCACCTTTGAACAAAGGTGTTACAAAAGCGGACTTCCACACCGAAGAAAAGACTCCTGAACATTTGTATATTGCAGTCAGTGGTACAGCCAGTGTCACACAACAGTTCTCACGAATACTGGAGGAATCCCATCAGGGCCAGCATCTACACCAACATCAAGGTCCACTAACTTTTTGAATACAATATCGCTATCCACCAGTACAGTGCACATGTTATTTTATTTATGTTGTTTAAAGGCAAGTGATGTGTATAGTTCACACTAGGAAAATCACCACTGTCCACTATATACACGGGCTGGAAAAATCTCGCTGAGACATCAGCAATCTCCTTTGGGTCCTGATAACTTTCATTTGAATTGCTTATATGTTTTGGGTATCCAATCATAGTTCGTTTAGAGTTTAAATACTTCCAAAATGATTTCACATTTTGCCTAATGTTCCATTACGAGGACGTAATTAAGGATTGTTAGTCACTATTAATAGATATTTTAGCTTATGCCCTTAAGTACTTAAAACTGTCTTTAAGTTTCGTTTGAAAATTATCACTTTTTCTCAGTTTATTAAGGACCCTATTCTTATCCTTATCAACTTGATAGTCTTCTGCGAATAGTATGCAGGAAATTTCAGGTTGCTAATTAATTTATTAGGCACGTAAAGGTCGACAGCAGAATATATGACAGAGTAGAAAATTTCCATCTTAGCATCAACACACAACTCAGTTGAATCCACAAAGTTCCAGTCGGTTGCCTCAAAATAGTCATTGATCAAGTTATAATTTGCCTTAAAGAAGTTCTTATGATATGATTCCACAGTAAATTCTGCTAAAGCACTGTCAATTTTAAGGGTTATATCCAGCGGCAGATGACGTCCATTAGGTGCTGACAGTGGCGCAGTAATAACAATGTTTCGACAATTAAAAAGAAAAGATCTAAAATTTTTCCATTGATATTGTGAATTGTGTTTATTTGCCGTAAGTCGTGAAAACAGACACAATCAAACAATGTCAACTCGCATTCATTATTTGAGACAAAAACAGAACCGTGACTGTTAAGAAGATTTAAATATTGAGTGGAATCGTCGAAGTTGTGACTCTCATTTGACCCAATGTTTTGAAAGTCGTAAATTGGTGCAAATTATAGTCGTCTATGATTATCACATTTGCGTTTGGCATCTTATCCATAATATAATTTATTGACCAAACATGATCATCATAAAGAGCAATGGGAGAAACGGGTGGAATATATAATGCACAAAATAAGAACTGTACTCTTCCCAGAATTACTCCAACCCAAATCTCCTCGACCTTAATACCAGGTATTAGGTATGACGTGGAAGTGTAACATGACTTGACTCCGATCATCACATCTCCGCCTCTAGTTTTATTGATAGAATCATGATCACGATCCCTTCTATACACGACATAGTTGCTAGGAAATAATTCCTCGTCAAAAATACCCACGTTCAACCAACTCTCCGTGACAATCACAAAGTCATATTCAGAATTCGCCACTTCATTATAGAAATTAACAGCTTTAGTACGGAGTCCCCATGTGTTTTGATAATATATCTTAACATCGTTCAAAGACTTGATGCAACGTCGTTCGGACGATGACATATGTTTTTTTTATAATTGAGCATTGATTGTGTTCCAAATATAGTTCGTTATTTATAGCATCATTGCACGACATAGTATCGTGGATGTGCGCCAACCAAGAGAGAATTTTCCCCCTAATATAGGGAACAATCTTTAGTTTCACCTGAAAGCTTGTTTCCGCATACCAGTTTTTGTCTCTGTGATCTATAAAGTTATCCAGACTGAGAAATAAAACTTCATGGCCATAGCTATATACACCATTATGTACCATTAGTTTCGCCTCGTAGATAAATTGGTTGAAAAGCTATTCTCCTGAGTTACTGATCCCCTAGCCACATTTTCCTTTCCTGTAAACAACACTGCAAAGTCTCGCTTAGTAATATTACTAGACAGGCTGTCCAGCTCATCAGTAAGACTCCCCAATGAAGCCCTATTTCGGTACTGACGTTAATATCAAAGGAACCACGAAGATAATTTTTAAATAATGTACATCAATCAAATTTGGTAATGTTAAACACCGCATCCACAAATAAAAGTGTTCATATTTACTTGATCAAATTGTTAACAAACGCTTAACTCGTTCGGCCCCAACAAGATGCAATTTTAATTCTACAGTTGTTTGTACCGTATTGGAATACAAAGACAGCATTCTAGAGACAGTAGAAACGTTAGTACCATGAACCAATCATCAAGGTATGTTAAAATTCTCAAAAGCAAAACTTTCCTTTCATGATTAAACTTATTTTATAAAATAATGTCTCAAGATCACTTATTATTTGGTAAGTTTCAAACAAGACAAATTGACGCTCTTATCGCAAATCAAAATATATTATCATTTGAATCAGAATTAACACTGATTAGAAATAATATTACCTCAAACGACGTTGAGCCATCTCCATCTACTTCAAAACGACATAAGCTCGATGATTCCACGGAGTTTTCTCGGGAAGCAAAGAACATTTGCATTCAGCTTTTTTATTTTTATATTATTATATTAATAGTTTACTACCTGTAAAATAAAAAAGAGTTTCCCTAAAAAATACCTTTAAAAATTATGTTTGTTTTTTTATGAAAATATTCTATAAAATATCACTTCTCTTTATTTTCCGGAAAGTTTAAAAATAAAATGCTATACTGATTAATGGCTTAAGGCCTAAGAAGTTTTAAATTTAAGTACAACGGCATCTGGGGTAAAATGAGAGGAAAGGGTAATACGATATTTAGAAATCACGAGAATTATCTCCAAAAGGATTTACCTTAATTCTCTTCTAAAGGCTGTAAATTTTATACTATTGTTCGCTTTGTATTTCAAATTAAAAAAAAATCAGCCGCACAATATAGGCATATTGTTTTTAGAATAAATTAAAGGAGTCTCATAATTATCATAACATTATTTAGCAAGGTCCAATAAAGAAGGCACGCTTATGATCTAATAGTAATATCGTTGATACCTATTCACTGCAGCGCCAGTCAAGATCACATGAATCCTAGGGACTTTATTAATGAATTTTTGCAGAGATAACGTACTTGCTGTTTTGGTTCTGCTCTGCTTTTGTAGATGTGGAGATGGAATGTATGCCTGTCACTATGATATTCTATTGGATAATACAAACGGAATATATAAAAAAAATACACTGGCTGTATACAACCAGTGGACAAGGGGCGAATGTCTTTGAGAATATTTAATATATTTATTTTAATTATTTTTTATTTATTCATTTACAAGCACCTTACCGAACAATTTCCAAACAATACACAAATCATATAAACCTAGTCCAAAAATAATAATGGTGATACATAATTAACAGCCACCTAGTAATTTCTCTAATTAATAAAGAACGAAAGTTTTCACGGCTTTTGTCAAGTTGAAAATCAGGGTTCTTGGGTTTAAACCGTGTCAAATTGGAATTATTATCCGACGTTTCGCGTACAATGCAAGAATATTTACTCCATGACATTAGAACCCTAAATGACCATCCAGGAGCAACAGCCCGGTATTTATACCCGACTGGTGCTCAGCGAAATATGATCCAGCGTTACAATCGATTTCCACGTGTGATGTAAACTGTAACCTGTGTCTCTATTAATATTATTTGAATATTTACAAAATTTGAATATTTACAAATTTAGATTGATTCTTTAATTTAACGTTTACAGAAACCAGCCAGCGATGCTAGCACCTTAGTTTATTTTACGTAAAAGTTGAGAACTTAGCAATGCTGGTGTTCAGCTACTGCAGATTGTACAATTTGTTCCTTTTTAATACATCCTTCATGTTTCTTAATCCACCCAGATACACTTTACCACAAGAGCAAATTATATTATAAATGCCTTTTGTTTGTAATGGTATTGCGTCCTTTGGTGACTTCAAACATTGTCCATCTTTTTTAGATGTATTGAAAATTGTCCAAATGTTTGTTTTTCGGAGCAATCTGGAATCTTGTCGGTGGTTCCGTGTATGTAACGCCAAACATCACTGTTCATTGGTGGTACATTTACGACATTAGGATGTTGGGGAAAACACTTTTTATATTTATTGATATAATATACAATTATATAAGAGAAACTTAGGTCTCAACCAACTGCAAAAACCTTATATTATAAGGACAAACGCACTCTGTTCTAACACAGTTAGAGACAAAGCACTATCTCAGATTGCAAGAATACCAGGAAAGGGTGGAAGCCTTTCCTATGGTAGTGCACTGCCATCTGTAGCCCGGTTTCGAACTTGTTAGTTCTCGTCAGTATAGAATAGGCCAGCGCACTTCAGGAAAAGTAAATCCTTTAAGCGACTTATATTAGACAAAATATGAAATCTAATACAAGCGGCACCATCTCCCAGCACTCCTGGTATTCTTGCAATCTGAGATAGTGCTTTGTCTCTAACTGTGTTAGAACAGAGTACGTTTGTCCTTATAGTATAAGGTTTTTTTCAGTTGGTTGAGAGTTAAGTTTCTCTTATATAATTTTATTTTATACACCCAACTGCAAGTATATTATCCACTTTTGGTTTATACATTGATATAATGTCTAAAAGCTCCAACTTAATATCCATTGCCTTTCAGAGCATCATCCAGTTTTTTTGTTTCTGCTTTTGTGATTGTTTGTCACATATTGAAAGAGCTTTATGTCCCCAAGAGTTAATGATGAATTATTTCAGAAAAAGATGATGGTGTGACGTTTTAGTGAGATATCGATTTGTATGTTTTGGTTTTCTGTACACAGAATGTCTTAATTTGCCAATATATTTCCTTTATACTAAGTACATCGAGATAGGAAAGGGCGCCCCTTGCTTTAGTTTCCATAGTGAATTTTATTCTAGTACGTTGAGGCTTTAGATAAACGAGGAAATTATAGAGGTTATCTACGCCATGCGGCCAAACTACGAACGTAACATCTGCATATCTGTACCAAAATTTAGGTTTTAGAGGTGCAGAAGACAACGGGTTTTCTTTGAAAATGCACCTCTAGGTCCAATCAGCGCAATAGATTCAACAACCTGCAAGATATGTAAATATCTGGCCAAACTTTTACATCCGTTTACAGGAAAAATTGAATCCTTTGGTAAAAACTCTGGATTTTTTGTCCAAGATTAAAAACCTCCCAGTTAGTACCCGGAGACATATTGGCCAGTTTTGATGTAGAATCCCTGTATACAAATGTTCCTATAAATGATTCAGTTTCCATAATATCGGACCTATACGAAATAATAATGTGGACTCCATCCTACTAGAATTAATTAAAGCATGTCTGATTTCCACTTATTTTACTTTTCAAGGAACTTTTTACTAGCAGACTTCAGGAGCGGCCATGGGATCTCCGCTGTCACCCGCGGTAGCGAACGTCTTCATGGAAGCTTTAGAAGAAAACGTCTTTTGCTCCTTAAAACCTAAATTCTGGTGCAGATATGTAGATGATAGTTCGTAGTTTGGCCGCAAGGCGCAAATAACTTACATAATTTCCTGGATCATCTAAACCAACAAGACTGTAGTATAAAATTCACTATGGAAACTGAATCATGGGGTGTTTTTCCCTTTCTCGATGTACTAGTACAAAAGAAAGATAATGGCAAATTAGGACATTCTGTGAACAGAAAACCAAGAATCTCAGTGTAACGTCACACTATCATCGTTCTCAAAAACAATCTGTCATTGAATCTTTGGTACATAGAGCTCTTTCAATATGTGACGAAAAATCACTGAATTCAAAAACAGAAAAACTTACTAATGCTCTGAGGGGAAACGGATATTACGCTGAAGATATTAGACATTCTATAAATAAATATAAAGACCCAGCTCGTCAAGAAAATATCATAAATGTACCACCTATGGACCGTGTTGTCTTGCCTTACATACATGGAACCACCGGCAAGATTGCCAGATTGCTCTGAAAATTAAAATTCGGACAATTTTCAATACATGTCGGAAAATTAGACAATGTTTGAGGTCACCGAAGGACGCAACACCATTACAAATAGAAGGCGTTTATAAGATGCATTGCTCTTGTGCTGTATGTGGGTGAAACAGAACAGTCTACATCCACTAGGCTTAAGTAACATGAAAGATGTATTAAAAAGAAACAAATTCTACAATCTGCAGTAGCTGAACATTAGCATTGCTCTGGTAACATTTTTAATATACAAGAAACTAAGGTGCTAGCGTCAATGTCTGGTTTATTTAAACGTAAAATTAGAGAATCTATTGAAATTTATAAATATTTAAATAATGTTAATAGAGAAACAGGTTACAGTCTACATCCATGAAAACCAGTTTAATTGTTATGAGAATTGTCTAGACTAACACGCGAAAACACAGGGACAGACATTGGTTTAATTGTTTTCATTGGTCAGAACACAGAGACAGACACACAGAAAAAAAGCAGCATGCGTGATAACTTCTTTATCACACCTGTAGTCTCATTCAACACTTTCGATGATTAACTCTTATAGATAGAGAAATACCTACATCACTCGTGACAACCTCTTCTTCATGTCTCAAAAGTTTCATCGAAATCAATTCATCCGGTTCGAAAGCACTTCTATTTTATTTATATGTACAGATAAATAAATATTGGTTAAGCAATCGAAAAAAAACTTTTGAAACATAACGTGTTCGATGCACTGTTACAGCAAATAACTGTCTTTGTCGAGTATGTCCGTTGGATACTTTAAAATTTAGTTAACCAAGAAGTTCTTCACAATTAATCAAATCATTAATCAGCTTGTTCAAAAAAAAAATAATAATTTCTGCTAGGTATTTCTAAATTTGGGAGACATACCAATATTAAATGAATTTCGTGCGATAAATTTTTATACTAGAATCTGTATTTGTACAGCAAAAATTTCATAAATTTTAACCGTACTCTCTCAATTCCATCTATATGGCACTGATATAGAGATATCCAAATTATACAAGCATTTTCCAAAATACTTCGCATTAAGCTATTATGAAGTTTTTGTATAGCTTTTGTATTTTCGATAGTTTCTCTTGACAAAACCCTATATCTTAAAACTCTTGATTACGATATTGTCAATATACACAGTGTGTCCCATAAGACTATGCCTATAAAATCGGTTCCACTAGCGCCATCTTCTTGAAACTTCAAAAATCACGTGTAGCTGTTCAGTAGCAGTTCGCGTGGTAGTATTAAAGTGATTGCGGTCATAATTCCGCGATGAAAGAAAATAACGAACAATGTGCTACGGTTAAATTTTTCTTTAAAGCTGATAAGTGTAATGGAAAAATTCGAAATGTTAAAACTGGCTTATGGTGGATCTGTTATGTTTCCCGCTATCGTTTTTCGGTGGTATAATCTTTTTGCGAGGTTAGAGAGTGGGTTGAAGACAACGAAAGGAGCGGACGGCCATTGAAACGATATTGTTTTTTTTTAACTCTAAAGGTACTACTGTGAATGCTTCATTCTGCCAGCAAGTGCTAGATCGCCTTCGCAAAAGAATTGCGCGTTAAACCCGAATTGTGGAGAGATCATTCTTTTTTCCTCTTACACGATAACGCACCGGCGCATACGGTGGCGACTAACACTAAATTTTTGGCCAAAAAAATGGTTCCTGCGCTCAGCTATACACTGTATTCGCCTGATTTGAGTCCCCCTGACTACGTCCTGTTTCCCTAATTAAAGATGGATTTTGCGTCGATAAACGGGATACAAGAAGCCGTGACAACACAGTTAAACAGTCTTTCAAAAGAGGAGTTTTTGAAATGCATGAAAAGTCTGAAAGATCGTGTAAGCATTTTTATCGAAGATAGCCCCGAGATTATTAAAAATTTGCACACACTCCAAATTGAAATCATTTATATAATAAAAATTTATCACAGGCGAAAATTTTTTAAAAAATTTCATTACTGTACATTTGATTAAATAAAGAATTAAAAAATTGTTTCTACGCCATCTTATTTGTAAATCAAGGTCTCTTTGAATAGAAACGCAACTGTATGAAGAAACAGTGGCAAAAAATTTCAAATCATCAGCATACAAAAGGCAACGACAAAATTTGAAAGCATTAATAACATAACTTATAAAGTGTAAGGGTAAAACAAAACCCAAAACTCCCAATGTACCCTAGATGATACAAAGATTTTTTCTGATTTTTCGTCACACAATTTAACACACTACGTTCGCAAAGATGGATATGAGACTATCCACTTTATATACGAGTAATACATTCAGAGACACTTGTACTTGTGCATCAGGAACTTGTGGCAAATACCGTCAAAGATTTTAGCCAAATTTTGTGTATATATAAAGTTCATTTGATATCCTGCCTCTATACCGCGGCCCGAAAAATTTTGATAAACAGCTAGATTGGTAACTGTTGATCTTTCTTGAAAAAAAAACATGTTGTTCTGAGCCGATGTAACTTTTAAAGGCACTGATCAACTCGGTAGTTATTATTGATTCAAATATATTCTCCATAACACAGAGCAATGATATACATTAACAGTTTTCGACACGATACGATGTACAGTTTTCATTTCGAAGGAAAGCCTTCTTTGTAAAAAGATTTTTGGTAAATTTTGCACAGCTGAGGTGCAAGCAAAAGATATGGCTTCCACATCTATATCTATTCCAAAATCGTTAAACCAGAGCATTTTTTCCTCAACAAAAAACTTATTAGGGTGAATGTTTATGATGCCTTAAGATATTAATATCTAGATAATAATGTTAAATGCTCTGTTGAGATGTATTCCAACATGACAGGAGTTGGAAAATCTACTATATACCGAATATTGAAGGAGAAGAAAACGACTGGAATTGTTAGTACGCTCATGCCATATTCGATCACAGGCAGACGAAAACCCTCATTGGAAGAAGAGATGAAAACTGTAATAAAGGAGTTGTACATACATTTTATTATGAGAAGCAGATCCCAACCGTCGACAAAATTCTGACTAAACTCAATGAAGATCGGGATTTACCTGAAATTAAAAGAACTGAGCTCAGAAAATTGCTCAGACAATGTAATCTAACAATTTATTATTTAAATTTTCTGTAACATATAAAAATTAATTACATTTGACGCCCTTTTTAGTGTTTAATTGTAATTCTGCAGATGAAATAAATAAACAGAAACTTTAAATGTCCTACAAATGTTTTTAATTATTAATAAAATGACCGATAGCCCCAAAAAAAATTTAATATTATATGGACGAATTTATTTTTTTATATATGTTTAACTTCTTGTATTTTTGACAATGAGTATTTTGGAAGTATTTAAATTATAACTTAGATTTTTTTAAGAGAAAAACGCTACGTTTTAGTCTGAATGTGCCTAAAAAAATTTCTTTGCCAAAATTAAAAATAATTAAAACACAGTTGTGATTTGTGTTAAATATGTCAAAATTGTCTATATTTTCTATTATATGTGAATTATTAAGAAATCATAAGAAATAAAATAATATTATAAAACCTTTTTATTTTAAGTTTATTACCGAAATAATATTCTTTGCCATAAATACTTAGTGATAATAAACCTCCTTCCAACGCCCATGACAAGAATTAAAATCCTTTTTAACACTTTCAAATATCTATTCTTATCCAACCCAAATAGTCCATTATTATAGACAGGTATTTTTGATTATAAAATTTCTAACACATTCCTATGAAAAATATATGTGTCTAACGGATTTTGAAAAATTTGAAAGACACAGGTAGTTTGCGAAGAAAAAAAAGGTAAAAAATGATTTATTACTCTCTCTAGTTTTTGAATAAACTATAGTATAAGAGAAAAAATTGAGTCTATTTTCCTGAACTCAAAGCACTTGGGAGGGGGGGGGGCGCGATCACCCCCGCCGCCCCCCCTGGATCCGCGCCTGGGTGCAAGAGAAACCATTCACTTTTTGATTAAATATGACGATATTTCATCAGGTCTTGCACTCCTGTTAAATCTTATTCTGAACTTCGCCCAAAGTAAATATTTGGGATTGCAGATGTACAATCTTATTTATTGGGTTGACATCAAAAGAATTAACGCTAGTATTATCAGAATGGCATATGCCATAAAATGTTGAGCAAAAGCTGTTGTTACATCACGTGGAGTGTTTAGCTGGTTATTGTCATATTTCATTATCCGTGGAATACCATTGTCCTTATGTATGTTGTTTACATAGGACCAGAAATGTTTATGTTGTTTGAGATCATTAATTAAGTGTTAGACAAAATAACAAATGTTTACCTGGACTTTTGTCCAACGACGCGCAGCAGAAAAAGGTTCATAAATCAACTGCAGCCAAGACCGTCTAAACTTTTGATACAATCTGTTCTACTTGTTAATAAGCTTTTAAGTTCAGGGCTTTACCTTTCAGAATGTTTACTATATGAAATTTTTTTAGAAGGTAACAATGAAATAACTGATAACAGAGAATAATATTTCATAAAAGTTGTTGATCATTACATGTACATCCTCCACATCAATAAAGGTCTGAATTCAACAAAACCTTATTAATATTATTGAAGTCGGCTTTATCAAATAAAAATATGTCCGCATTTGTTTATGTGGATTTTAACAAATATAGTGGTAGAAACTACTTTTTACATGATAAATAGGTTTGATATTATTCTAAATACGCAAAAATGGACGATTACTAAACTTTAATCTTCTTTAAATAAAACGCTCTGTTTATTTACCATTAAAAAAATTGCTATCGATCTAATAACCCAAAGTTTGATGGGCCCGTCATAAACAGTTCTCCAACAATTTATTAAAAATTGCGGTAAAAAATTATTGTGTTAGGTTAGTAAAGTAATAAATTTTTTAAATTTTCCTGCAATTCAGACATAGCAATTTATCATATCTGCAAATTCGATTTATAATTTAAAATTAATTTCGTGATTGTGAAATTGCCGTTTATTTGGCTGGAATCGTGTAAAAGTAATGATATTTACGTAGGTAGGTTATTAATTATTTTAAGTAGATCTAAGCTTTTGCTTATCTGTATTAAGGTTGGAATATACAGGGTGGCACAATATTGTGACAAACTACCCCATTTCCCTTATTTACCAAAAATTTTAAAAAATGTTTTAATAAAAGTTGCATAATATGAAAATTTTTACAATATGAAAATATTTTCAATTATGCATGGCATGTCATGAGAGCGTAGCATTAAAAAAACAGTTTTTTTTTTGTAATGGGCACCCTACATACCTTTCAATATTTTGATTGAGAACTATCCATAAGATTGCATATCTGGTTTTGAATTTTCTTGCGAAGTTGCCAACTTTTTCAAGAAGTCTACTAACTTTTGAAAAAAACATGGCCCTATCTACAGCAATTATACTACACAAAACTGACAGTGAAAAAGATAAATCTACTATTAAAGGTAAAGGGTGTTTTTTATAGAGGTATAGAACTTTTAAATGGAATAAAGCAAAGATGAATTTTTTAAATTGACATGAAATTTACTTTATTCGAAAGATAACCTTCTGGCATTATAATTTAAATATGACTTCTGGCATATGACTGCCACGGCTGGCTCGGACGTAGTCTAATCTGGAGGTCCAATTTTCGATGACTTTTTCCAACATTTGTGGCCGTATATCGGCAATAACGCGGCGAATGTTGTCCTCCAAGTGATTAATCGTTTCGGGCTTATCGGCGTAGATTAGAGATTTCACATATCCCCACAGAAAATAGTCTAGCGGCGTTAAGTCGCACGATCTTGGAGGCCAATTCACGGGTCCGAAGCGTGAAACTATGCGGTTACCAAACGTTTCCTTCAATAAATTAATTGTGGCACGAGCTGTGTGACATGTTGCGCCGTCTTGTTGAAACCACAGCTCCTGCACATCATGGTTGTTCAATTGATGAACGAAAAAGTCAGTAATCATGGCTCTATAGTGGTCACCATTGACTGTAACATTCTGACCAGCATCGTTTTTAAAGAAGTACCGACCAATGATTCCACCAGCCCATAAAGCACACCAAACAGTCAGTTTTTCTGGATGTAACGGTGTCTCAACATACACTTGAGGATTATCATCACTCTAAATACGGCAGTTTTGTTTATTGGCGTATCCATTCAAACAAAAGTGAGCTCCATCGCTAAACAAAATTCGCTTATGAAAATCGGGATCAACGGCAATCTTGTTTGGGGCCCATTCACCGATTCTACGCCTTGCTAGGTGATCGTGTGGCTTCAATTCTTGCACGAGTTGGATTTTGTAAGCACGCAATTCAAGATCTTTCCACAAAATCTTCCATAAAGTGAATGGACACATATCCAATTCCTGTGCACGATGGCAGATAGACTGATTCGGGTATTCCTCTACGCTACGCTCTACAGCAGCAATGACTTCTTCTGTACGCACTGTACGACTGTACGACGTCTCTGTGGATGCGTATTATCTTTTAGAGTAAACGTGGTGCGAAAATGTTTCATAGTTAATCAAATTAATTGCTTTGATGGACGTTTATGTTGACCGTAAAATGGACGTAGTGCACGATACGTATTTCGAACAGAACCATGATTTTCAAAATAAATTTGGACAATTTGGAAGCATTGTTCAGGCGTCAGACTATTCATGTTGAAATGCCAAACCAAACTAAACATAAATCACTTGACAGCTGACAAAATGGCCGCCAGTTAAAAAAGTGTTGCCAACTTAAAGTTTTATACCTCTATAAAAAACACCCTTTACAATATAGGAGGAATGTGGTTTCTTCATGATGGTGCCCTAGTTCATCATACAGGGCCAATCATAACTTTTTTGAATGCCATATACCCGGATAGTTAGATTAGAAGGCGAGGATTTATTTCGTGGCCCGTTAGGTCTCCAGATTTAGCTAAAATCGACTTCAGCATATGGGGGTTTGTTAAATAACAAGTCAGGTCAAAATAAGAAATTGTTTTCAAAATATTAATATTGAAACGTGCTTAGTGAATTTGAGAAAAGTATTGAACAGTGTATTCAAGTGGGAGACATTTTGACCAACTAATTAGATGGTGTCTTTTTTTAATTAACTATTTTAAGTTTAAGTAGTACGGTTTATCTTTACTTGATGTAGAGTAATTTTCAGATTTATTCTTTAACCATTTATTTTCGGTATAACTAAATAACTAAACTTCTTCTTATGATTGATTTGCAGTTTTCATGTATTTTTGAGTAATCAGTTAAGGCAATTCTGTATTTATTTTAGTATTAGAACCAAATTGATAATTTAATTTTAAAACTTAAATATTTTATAGAAATACTCTTTTCAAATGACAAAAAATGATAAAATCACTTTGACGTTTACTTATTTCATTTGGTACTCATGGCTAACTTCATATCAACAGGTTAACGTATTTTTGAAAACAATTAATAAAAAAAATGTCCCGAAAAAACTAGATAGATATAAAAAATTAAGGCAAAGTGATAGAGAAATAATAACTCTGCATGATAAAGTAGTTATATACAGGGTGTTCTATTTAAAAAATCAAAGAAAAATCAATTTAAATTTCATCAAATGGGAAAAATTTGACGAACACCCTGTATGAGATAATTGCCAGGACGCTATATTAGACCTTTAATAGTACATTTATCTTTCTCAATGTCAAGTTTGTGTACTA
This sequence comes from Diaprepes abbreviatus, assembly GCA_034092305.1. NCBI lineage: Eukaryota > Metazoa > Arthropoda > Insecta > Coleoptera > Curculionidae > Diaprepes > Diaprepes abbreviatus. Next base: position 6,323,415 of record JASJET010000210.1, on the reverse strand, counting down.
TAATTGCTGTAGATTAAAAGACATTAGATTATAGAGTTATGTTTTTTTCAAAATTTGATGAATTTTTGAAAAGGTTGGCAACTTCGCAATAAAATTCAAAACCAGATATGCTATCATACGGATAGTTCTTGGGGGAATCCAAATATTCTAAGATACAGGGTGTCCGGTAAGTGCCTCCTAATTTTTCAGGAGCTTACAGGGGAGATGAAAATAACCCTACTTTTTTCCTAATGTGCGCCTTAACGCAGATATAGAGCCCTAAAAGGGTACCCAACGATTTACCTTATCAGCTCTAAATTTTGAACCGACTTGCATAAATTAATGAAATTTTAGTATTTTATAGAAGCCATAAAGACTCATTAAACCATACTACAGTATATGTTTTAGATCATCAGAGAAGTCAGGAACGGACTTGCAGCCACCTCGTAGGGCCTAATTTTTGAGGGTCATTTTGCAGAGCTGAAAACTGATTTTTTTTAAATACCTTTCCTCTTCAAAAAATGTGTTCTTAATTTACTTCGATAATATTGGCGGTTTTTGGGATAAATCGGTTTTTATGCGAAAAACTAGAAATGCTGAACACAAACAGGTAAAAATTAAATTCGCACAGTGTGCTGATGTGCTTTAATTTATGGGAAAGCGCTGTCTAACCTTTCGAAGGTAAGAAGATGTTTTGATGAAAGATTTCCAGCTCAGACATTATCAAGTTCAAAAAACTTTCAAAGAGTTGATCGGGGCTCAATTAATTTACAACGTTATTAAAATAAAAATAATGAAAACGTTCAAATGTTATTTTGGCAAATGTTCAATATGGACTCCACGTGCTTCAATACATTATCTTATTCTTCGAATATTTTCCCGCTGCACTGTAAATATTATTCCGACATTACTACGGACTTCGTTACTATGCTATTCTCGCTAGTTCTATTTACTGGTGTTGAATAAATTGGTTCTTTTCGATGTCCCCAGAAGTAAAACTCTAAGGGATTTAGGTCTGGAGACCTTAGTGGTCATAAAACAGGCCCACTTCGACCTATCCATCGAGGGCCAAAATGTTAGTTACTCATTGAGTATGTCAATACGAGTAAAATGAGGTGGAGCACCATCATGTATGTACCATGTACAAATGTACGACATTTGCATTCTATCAAGGGTTATATCTTCCAATAAATTATTTAAATTTTGCTGTAAAAATTGTAAATGAATCTCACCATTGAGTCTTCCTTCCAAAACAAATTGACCTATAAAGTTATTTCCGATGATGTCAGACCACACATTTACAGTAAACCTTTATTGGTGTTTGTTTTAAATTATAGTTTGCGGGTTTTCATCAGCCCAAAAATGAAAATTGTGTAAATTTATTATGTTATCTCTTGTAAAACTGGCCTCATTGCAAACAAAATAAGGTTATAAAAACTTAGATTTAGGTTATGTTTTTATATAAATCAGTTAGCGTATTGAAATCTTGGATAATCATCCATATAGCGTGTACTTTTTCATGGGTAACTTTTGACGTTTCGCATAAAAACCGATTTATCTCGTAAACCGTTAATTTTATCGAAATAAAATAAGTGTCCTTTTTTGAAGACAAATGGCCAATGTATTTAAAAAATTAGTTTTCTGCTTTGTAGTCCATTTCTGACTTCTCTGATGATCTAAAACATCTACTATATTATCGTTTAATCAGTCTTTATAGTCTCTATAAAACATAAAAATTTCATTTAATTATTCAAGTCGGTTTAAAACTTACAGCCGATAAGGTGAATCGCTTGGTACCCATTTAGGGCTCTGTATCTCTGCTAAGGGGCTGCTCTCGAGAAATTGAGAGGTACTTACCGGACACCCTGTATACTGGGTATCCCATAAAAAACTATTTTTTTTGGCGCCATGCTATCATAAAAGACCAAGTATAATTGAAAATATTTTTAGATTGTATAAATTTTTGATACTATTTACTTTTTTTAAAATATTTTTTGAAATTTTTGAAAAGTAAAGGAGATAAGACACTATTGCGCCACCCTGTATAAACTAATGTTCAAAGGACACTATAAAATAAGGAAAATCGTAATGATGGCTAATAGGCTCACTCTAGATCGGGCAAGTATCATATAGCTTTCTTTACAGAAAACAATTCAGCTTACTTATGACTACCTCATAGCTTCTTAATAACTTGGCAAGCTCGATTTAACCTGCAGATTTCTTGTTACTGTCTTTTCCAGTATCTAAGTTAGTTAAATGAGAAATGTGTTTATTTTGACTCTTGGTAATTTACTCACCGATAACGTAGGTCTACAAGGTTCTGTAGTTTGGTAACTGGGGATTATTTCTGGATTAATTTGCTAAGTAAAATCCGTCAGAACTGGCCCCATCACGGTTTTGAGATATTTAAGGTTATGTACTCAAAAAATATTTTTTTCGGCTACTTTTCAAGTTGATGCACAACATTTTATTGTTTTTTTTTCTAGTTGTATCAGTTAATACTAATTTTATCCTTCAAAATAAGCTATTGAGCGGTCATCTGCGATTTTTTCTGGCAGAGTTGCGGCCATTTTGTTATGAAATATATCCCAACAACGTCATGAGTATTCACGTTAATCCGTTGAGGGATACATTTTTTTGCTATGTACATTTCTCTAGAAAATAAGTACTTGGGGTTTTGTGGGTCGCTAAATATGAATATGAAATCAGAAAATTGATGAACCTGAACTTTTAATCGATTAATATAGTCGAAAAAGGATATTCGCCAGTGGTCAATTTTATTAGCGAGGTTAGCAAATTAATAATTTAACAAATAATTGCTCATAATTTTTTTTCTTAAATTGTTTATTTCGGTGACAGTTGATGGTGAAAAAAGTATGGCAGAGATTTACTCCCCGAAACCTACCCTTAGCGACAAAAATAGGGTTGAGAATAGAATTATATTTTTTATTTCCGACCCTGTAGGTTACAATGAGAATTTTATTTTCTTAAATTATTTAGTTCGAGGACAGTTCATTGTAAAAAAAGTTTGGCCGCGATTTACTCTATGGAACCTACCCTTAGCGACAAAAATAGGGTTGAGAATAGAATTATATTTTTTATTTCCGACCCTGTAGGTTACAATGAGCATTTTATTTTCTTAAATTATTTAGTTCGAGGACAGTTCATTGTAAGAAAAGTTTGGACGCGATTTACTCTATGGAACCTACCCTTAGCGACAAAAATAGGGTTGAGAATAGAATTATATTTTTTATTTCCGACCCTGTAGGTTACAATGAGAATTTTATTTTCTTAAATTAATTAGTTCGAGGACAGTTCATTGTAAAAAAAGTTTGGCCGCGATTTACTCTATGGAACCTACCCTTAGCGACAAAAATAGGGTTGAGAATAGAATTATATTTTTTATTTCCGACCCTGTAGGTTACAATGAGCATTTTATTTTCTTAAATTATTTAGTTCGAGGACAGTTCATTGTAAAAAAAGTTTGGCCGCGATTTACTCTATGGAACCTACCCTTAGCGACAAAAATAGGGTTGAGAATAGAATTATATTTTTTATTTCCGACCCTGTAGGTTACAATGAGAATTTTATTTTCTTAAATTAATTAGTTCGAGGACAGTTCATTGTAAAAAAAGTTTGGCCGCGATTTACTCTATGGAACCTACCCTTAGCGACAAAAATAGGGTTGAGAATAGAATTATATTTTTTATTTCCGACCCTGTAGGTTACAATGAGAATTTTATTTTCTTAAATTAATTAGTTCGAGGACAGTTCATTGTAAAAAAAGTTTGGCCGCGATTTACTCTATGGAACCTACCCTTAGCGACAAAAATAGGGTTGAGAATAGAATTATATTTTTTATTTCCGACCCTGTAGGTTACAATGAGAATTTTATTTTCTTAAATTAATTAGTTCGAGGACAGTTCATTGTAAAAAAAGTTTGGCCGCGATTTACTCTATGGAACCTACCCTTAGCGACAAAAATAGGGTTGAGAATAGAATTATATTTTTTATTTCCGACCCTGTAGGTTACAATGAGAATTTTATTTTCTTAAATTATTTAGTTCGAGGACAGTTCATTGTAAAAAAAAGTTTGGCCGCGATTTACTCTATGGAACCTACCCTTGGCGACAAAAATAGGGTTGAGAATAGAATTATATTTTTTATTTCCGACCCTGTAGGTTACAATGAGAATTTTATTTTCTTAAATTATTTAGTTCGAGGACAGTTCATTGTTAAAAAAGTTTGGCCGCGATTTACTCTATGGAACCTACCCTTAGCGACAAAAATAGGGTTGAGAATAGAATTATATTTTTTATTTCCGATCCTGTAGGTTTGAATGAGAATTTTATTTTTTTAAATTATTTAGTTCGAGGACAGTTCATTGTAAAAAAACTTTGGCCGCGATTTACTCTATGGAACCTACCCTTAGCGACAAAAATAGGGTTAAGAATAGAATTATATTTTTTATTTCCGACCCTGTAGGTTACAATGAGCATTTTATTTTCTTAAATTATTTAGTTCGAGGACAGTTCATTGTAAAAAAAGTTTGGCCGCGATTTACTCTATGGAACCTACCCTTGGCGACAAAAATATGGTTGAGAATAGAATTATATTTTTTATTTCCGACCCTGTAGGTTACAATGAGAATTTTATTTTCTTAAATTATTTAGTTCGAGGACAGTTCATTGTAAAAAAAGTTTGGCCGCGATTTACTATATGGAACCTACCCTTAGCGACAAAAATAGGGTTGAGAATAGAATTATATTTTTTATTTCCGACCCTGTAGGTTACAATGAGAATTTTATTTTCTTAAATTAATTAGTTCGAGGACAGTTCATTGTAAAAAAAGTTTGGCCGCGATTTACTCTATGGAACCTACCCTTAGCGACAAAAATAGGGTTGAGAATAGAATTATATTTTTTATTTCCGACCCTGTAGGTTACAATGAGAATTTTATTTTCTTAAATTAATTAGTTCGAGGACAGTTCATTGTAAAAAAAGTTTGGCCGCGATTTACTCTATGGAACCTACCCTTAGCGACAAAAATAGGGTTGAGAATAGAATTATATTTTTTATTTCCGACCCTGTAGGTTACAATGAGAATTTTATTTTCTTAAATTAATTAGTTCGAGGACAGTTCATTGTAAAAAAAGTTTGGCCGCGATTTACTCTATGGAACCTACCCTTAGCGACAAAAATAGGGTTGAGAATAGAATTATATTTTTTATTTCCGACCCTGTAGGTTACAATGAGAATTTTATTTTCTTAAATTATTTAGTTCGAGGACAGTTCATTGTAAAAAAAAGTTTGGCCGCGATTTACTCTATGGAACCTACCCTTGGCGACAAAAATAGGGTTGAGAATAGAATTATATTTTTTATTTCCGACCCTGTAGGTTACAATGAGAATTTTATTTTCTTAAATTATTTAGTTCGAGGACAGTTCATTGTTAAAAAAGTTTGGCCGCGATTTACTCTATGGAACCTACCCTTAGCGACAAAAATAGGGTTGAGAATAGAATTATATTTTTTATTTCCGATCCTGTAGGTTTGAATGAGAATTTTATTTTTTTAAATTATTTAGTTCGAGGACAGTTCATTGTAAAAAAACTTTGGCCGCGATTTACTCTATGGAACCTACCCTTAGCGACAAAAATAGGGTTAAGAATAGAATTATATTTTTTATTTCCGACCCTGTAGGTTACAATGAGCATTTTATTTTCTTAAATTATTTAGTTCGAGGACAGTTCATTGTAAAAAAAGTTTGGCCGCGATTTACTCTATGGAACCTACCCTTGGCGACAAAAATATGGTTGAGAATAGAATTATATTTTTTATTTCCGACCCTGTAGGTTACAATGAGAATTTTATTTTCTTAAATTATTTAGTTCGAGGACAGTTCATTGTAAAAAAAGTTTGGCCGCGATTTACTATATGGAACCTACCCTTAGCGACAAAAATAGGGTTGAGAATAGAATTATATTTTTTATTTCCGACCCTGTAGGTTACAATGAGAATTTTATTTTCTTAAATTAATTAGTTCGAGGACAGTTCATTGTAAAAAAAGTTTGGCCGCGATTTACTCTATGGAACCTACTCTTAGCGACAAAAATAGGGTTGAGAATAGGATTATATTTTTTATTTCCGACCCTGTAGGTTACAATGAGAATTTTATTTTCTTAAATTATTTAGTTCGAGGACAGTTCATTGTAAAAAAAGTTTGGCCGCGATTTACTCTATGGAACCTACCCTTGGCGACAAAAATAGGGTTGAGAATAGAATTATATTTTTTATTTCCGACCCTGTAGGTTACAATGAGAATTTTATTTTCTTAAATTATTTAGTTCGAGGACAGTTCATTGTAAAAAAAGTTTGGCCGCGATTTACTCTATGGAACCTACCCTTAGCGACAAAAATAGGGTTGAGAATAGAATTATATTTTTTATTTCCGACCCTGTAGGTTACAATGAGCATTTTATTTTCTTAAATTATTTGGTTCGAGGACAGTTCATTGTAAAAAAAGTTTGGCCGCGATTTACTCTATGGAACCTACCCTTAGCGACAAAAATAGGGTTGAGAATAGAATTATATTTTTTATTTCCGATCCTGTAGGTTTGAATGAGAATTTTATTTTTTTAAATTATTTAGTTCGAGGACAGTTCATTGTAAAAAAACTTTGGCAGCGATTTACTCTATGGAACCTACCCTTAGCGACAAAAATAGGGTTAAGAATAGAATTATATTTTTTATTTCCGACCCTGTAGGTTACAATGAGCATTTTATTTTCTTAAATTAATTAGTTCGAGGACAGTTCATTGTAAAAAAAGTATGGCCGCGATTTACTATCAGGAATCTACCCTTAGCGACAAAAATTGGGTTGAGAATAGAATAATTTCTTTTTCCGACCCTGTAAGTTTCAATGAGAATGTTATTTTCTTAAATTATTTAGTTCGAGGACACTTCACTGTAAAAAAAGTATGGCCGCGATTTACTATCAGGAATCTACCCTTAGCGACAAAAATAGGGTTGAGAATAGAATAATTTTTTTTTTCCGACCCTGTAAGTTTCAATGAGAATTTTATTTTCTTAAATTATTTAGTTCGACTATAGTTCTTTATAAAAAAAAGTATGGCCGCGATTTACTCTCCGGAACCCACCCTTAGCGAAATAAATAGGGTTGAGAATACAATAATTTTTTTTTCCGACCCTGTAAGTTTCAATGAGAATTTTATTTTCTTAAATTATTTAGTTCGAGGACACTTCACTGTAAAAAAAGTATGGCCGCGATTTACTATCAGGAACCTACCCTTAGCGACAAAAATAGGGTTGAAAATAGAATAATATTTTATATTTCCGACCCTGTAGGTTCCAATGAGAATTTTATTTTCTTAGCGAAAGGGTAGGTTCCGGAGAGTAAATCGCGGCCATACTTTTCTTACAATGAACTGTCCTCGAACTAAATAATTTAAGAAAATAAAATGCTCATTGTAACCTACAGGGTCGGAAATAAAAAATATAATTCTATTCTCAACCCTATTTTTGTCGCTAAGGGTAGGTTCCATAGAGTAAATCGCGGCCAAACTTTTTTTACAATGAACTGTCCTCGAACTAAATAATTTAAGAAAATAAAATTCTCATTGTAACCTACAGGGTCGGAAATAAAAAATATAATTCTATTCTTAACCCTATTTTTGTCGCTAAGGGTAGGTTCCATAGAGTAAATCGCGGCCAAACTTTTTTTACAATGAACTGTCCTCGAACTAATTAATTTAAGAAAATAAAATTCTCATCGTAACCTACAGGGTCGGAAATAAAAAATATAATTCTATTCTCAACCCTATTTTTGTCGCTAAGGGTAGGTTCCATAGAGTAAATCGCGGCCAAACTTTTTTTACAATGAACTGTCCTCGAACTAATTAATTTAAGAAAATAAAATTCTCATTGTAACCTACAGGGTCGGAAATAAAAAATATAATTCTATTCTCAACCCTATTTTTGTCGCTAAGGGTAGGTTCCATAGAGTAAATCGCGGCCAAACTTTTTTTACAATGAACTGTCCTCGAACTAAATAATTTAAGAAAATAAAATGTTCATTGTAACCTACAGGGTCGGAAATAAAAAATATAATCCTATTCTCAACCCTATTTTTGTCGCTAAGGGTAGGTTCCATAGAGTAAATCGCGGCCAAACTTTTTTTACAATGAACTGTCCTCGAACTAATTAATTTAAGAAAATAAAATTCTCATTGTAGCCTACAGGGTCGGAAATAAAAAATATAATTCTATTCTCAACCCTATTTTTGTCGCTAAGGGTAGGTTCCATAGAGTAAATCGCGGCCAAACTTTTTTTACAATGAACTGTCCTCGAACTAAATAATTTAAGAAAATAAAATGCTCATTGTAACCTACAGGGTCGGAAATAAAAAATATAATCCTATTCTCAACCCTATTTTTGTCGCTAAGGGTAGGTTCCATAGAGTAAATCGCGGCCAAACTTTTTTTACAATGAACTGTCCTCGAACTAATTAATTTAAGAAAATAAAATTCTCATTGTAACCTACAGGGTCGGAAATAAAAAATATAATTCTATTCTTAACACTATTTTTGTCGCTAAGGGTAGGTTCCATAGAGTAAATCGCGGCCAAAGTTTTTTTACAATGAACTGTCCTCGAACTAAATAATTTAAAAAAATAAAATTCTTATTCAAACCTACAGGATCGGAAATAAAAAATATAATTCTATTCTCAACCCTATTTTTGTCGCTAAGGGTAGGTTCCATAGAGTAAATCGCGGCCAAACTTTTTTTACAATGAACTGTCCTCGAACTAAATAATTTAAGAAAATAAAATGCTCATTGTAACCTACAGGGTCGGAAATAAAAAATATAATTCTATTCTCAACCCTATTTTTGTCGCTAAGGGTAGGTTCCATAGAGTAAATCGCGGCCAAACTTTTTTTACAATGAACTGTCCTCGAACTAAATAATTTAAGAAAATAAAATTCTCATTGTAACCTACAGGGTCGGAAATAAAAAATATAATTCTATTCTTAACCCTATTTTTGTCGCTAAGGGTAGGTTCCATAGAGTAAATCGCGGCCAAACTTTTTTTTACAATGAACTGTCCTCGAACTAATTAATTTAAGAAAATAAAATTCTCATTGTAACCTACAGGGTCGGAAATAAAAAATATAATTCTATTCTCAACCCTATTTTTGTCGCTAAGGGTAGGTTCCATAGAGTAAATCGCGGCCAAACTTTTTTTACAATGAACTGTCCTCGAACTAATTAATTTAAGAAAATAAAATTCTCATTGTAACCTACAGGGTCGGAAATAAAAAATATAATTCTATTCTCAACCCTATTTTTGTCGCTAAGGGTAGGTTCCATAGAGTAAATCGCGGCCAAACTTTTTTTACAATGAACTGTCCTCGAACTAAATAATTTAAGAAAATAAAATGCTCATTGTAACCTACAGGGTCGGAAATAAAAAATATAATTCTATTCTCAACCCTATTTTTGTCGCTAAGTGTAGGTTCCATAGAGTAAATCGCGGCCAAACTTTTTTTACAATGAACTGTCCTCGAACTAATTAATTTAAGAAAATAAAATTCTCATTGTAACCTACAGGGTCGGAAATAAAAAATATAATTCTATTCTCAACCCTATTTTTGTCGCTAAGGGTAGGTTCCATAGAGTAAATCGCGGCCAAACTTTTTTTACAATGAACTGTCCTCGAACTAATTAATTTAAGAAAATAAAATTCTCATTGTAACCTACAGGGTCGGAAATAAAAAATATAATTCTATTCTCAACCCTATTTTTGTCGCTAAGGGTAGGTTCCATAGAGTAAATCGCGGCCAAACTTTTTTTACAATGAACTGTCCTCGAACTAAATAGTTTAAGAAAATAAAATGCTCATTGTAACCTACAGGGTCGGAAATAAAAAATATAATTCTATTCTTAACCCTATTTTTGTCGCTAAGGGTAGGTTCCATAGAGTAAATCGCGGCCAAAGTTTTTTTACAATGAACTGTCCTCGAATTAAATAATTTAAAAAAATAAAATTCTCATTCAAACCTACAGGATCGGAAATAAAAAATATAATTCTATTCTCAACCCTATTTTTGTCGCTAAGGGTAGGTTCCATAGAGTAAATCGCGGCCAAACTTTTTTTAAAATGAATTGTCCTCGAACTAAATAATTTAAGAAAATAAAATGCTCATTGTAACCTACAGGGTCGGAAATAAAAAATATAATTCTATTCTCAACCGTATTTTTGTCGCTAAGGGTAGGTTCCATAGAGTAAATCGCGGCCAAACTTTTTTTACAATGAACTGTCCTCGAACTAAATAATTTAAGAAAATAAAATTCTCATTGTAACCTACAGGGTCGGAAATAAAAAATATAATTCTATTCTCAACCCTATTTTTGTCGCCAAGGGAGGTTCCATAGAGTAAATCGCGGCCAAACTTTTTTTACAATGAACTGTCCTCGAACTAAATAATTTAAGAAAATAAAATTCTCATTGTAACCTACAGGGTCGGAAATAAAAAATATAATTCTATTCTCAACCCTATTTTTGTCGCTAAGGGTAGGTTCCATAGAGTAAATCGCGGCCAAACTTTTTTTACAATGAACTGTCCTCGAACTAAATAATTTAAGAAAATAAAATGCTCATTGTAACCTACAGGGTCGGAAATAAAAAATATAATTCTATTCTCAACCCTATTTTTGTCGCTAAGGGTAGGTTCCATAGAGTAAATCGCGGCCAAACTTTTTTTACAATGAACTGTCCTCGAACTAATTAATTTAAGAAAATAAAATTCTCATTGTAACCTACAGGGTCGGAAATAAAAATATAATTCTATTCTCAACCCTATTTTTGTCGCTAAGGGTAGGTTCCATAGAGTAAATCGCGGCCAAACTTTTTTTCAATGAACTGTCCTCGAACCAAATAATTTAAGAAAATAAAATGCTCATTGTAACCTACAGGGTCGGAAATAAAAAATATAATTCTATTCTCAACCCTATTTTTGTCGCTAAGGGTAGGTTCCATAGAGTAAATAGCGGCCAAACTTTTTTTACAATGAACTGTCCTCGAACTAATTAATTTAAGAAAATAAAATTCTCATTGTAACCTACAGGGTCGGAAATAAAAAATATAATTCTATTCTCAACCCTATTTTTGTCGCTAAGGGTAGGTTCCATAGAGTAAATCGCGGCCAAACTTTTTTTACAATGAACTGTCCTCGAACTAATTAATTTAAGAAAATAAAATTCTCATTGTAACCTACAGGGTCGGAAATAAAAAATATAATTCTATTCTCAACCCTATTTTTGTCGCTAAGGGTAGGTTCCATAGAGTAAATCGCGGCCAAACTTTTTTTCAATGAACTGTCCTCGAACCAAATAATTTAAGAAAATAAAATGCTCATTGTAACCTACAGGGTCGGAAATAAAAAATATAATTCTATTCTCAACCCTATTTTTGTCGCTAAGGGTAGGTTCCATAGAGTAAATCGCGGCCAAACTTTTTTTACAATGAACTGTCCTCGAACTAAATAATTTAAGAAAATAAAATTCTCATTGTAACCTACAGGGTCGGAAATAAAAAATATAATTCTATTCTCAACCCTATTTTTGTCGCTAAGGGTAGGTTTCGGGGAGTAAATCTCTGCCATACTTTTTTCACCATCAACTGTCACCGAAATAAACAATTTAAGAAAAAAAATTATGAGCAATTATTTGTTAAATTATTAATTTGCTAACCTCGCTAATAAAATTGACCACTGGCGAATATCCTTTTTCGACTATATTAATCGATTAAAAGTTCAGGTTCATTCTAATTGAAATTTTCATTTCCATCTAAATTTGCAAAAAATTATATTGGTATCTAAAAAATTTCACTTAGGGGTTTTCGGAGCCGCTGATTACGGATATTATGCCAGAAAACAGAAATTTATATTTTTAAGGTGGATTCAAAATGGTGAATCGAAATTTTCAAAAAACGATACTGGTCTCTAAAAACCTACTAACCTGTTTTTAAAATGACAATAAATCGTGAGTGACTTCTCAATATCTCAGTTTAATGGATAAGAGTATATATTAAATGTTTCATCTAGAAAAAGATACCAAAAAAATTTTGTGCATCCTGCACCTAACCTCAAAGGTAACAAAAAAGAAAATTTTTCTAGTACATAACCTCAAATATCTCAAAATACCGACGTAATGGGTCCAATTCTGACTTCGAATGTGGATTCTGCGCAGAAAATTACTTCGGAAATGACCTCCAGTTACCCAACAACAATCACAACCCACTTTTTTGTAGACCTGTGTGATCAGACTTGAAGGTAATTTTCGCAATCTTAAAAATTTTAATTTTAGTATGGCCATAGTGTTTGGTGCATGTAGGAATTAAAAATTTACATATCTGTCCCTCCTTGTTAACTAATTTATGAATGGATACACACTTTATCATGTTAATATTCGTAAGTATAAATGTAGGTAGGATTTTTGGTAGAAGTCGCTTCAATGGTATTCTTTCTATTAGGAACCAGCTTATGGAATATTTAGGCTTGATAGGTTGAAATCTTTGTTTTATACCTGGTTGATTTTCACATGTGGGTAAATTTGATGATTTTGGAAAATATACAATTCCTTCTAAAATTTAGTAAACGTATTTTTACTGAAATTCAAAATTTTTGCAAAAATTTTGCTACATAAAAGGGATGCGGAAATACCCAATAGTTGTTTTAAGTATTTAGGTTCTGCTTTATCGTATTGAACTTTACAGTCTTGATGAATATTTTTCATCATAGGAGTAATTAGTGATGTGATGTGATATAATGTTTTATTCCTTCTCTTTTCTGTTAAGAATGATGTATTGAACACTATGTCATTTAATGTATTGAATAATTTGAAATAAAGATTATTATTATTATTATTATTAAGACGTGCATTTATTTACCTTGTCATATTCATAGTAGAATTAATAACCAAATTTGTGTTCATAGACAAGTTGCATGTCACCACAGATCTCTAACTGAAGAATTTAATAAGTGTGTAGGGGCTCTATAGTGACATTTTGAAATGTTCCTATATTTTTATGAGCCCATGTTAACATACCTTTTCCTATAAAATTAATTTTTTTTATCACAAAAATTAATTATTTTACGAGAATTCGAATGTTCCTAGATGCTCATATAGACATCTCTAACTTTGTTATATAGTCCCATAATTTACTGATATTTGAACAAATGGAGCATTAAACCATCAAAAACTTCAAAAGAAAAAGCTGTTTAATCTCGCTATTATAACATATGGTTATTTTTGTGGAGTGATGACAGAATTAGTTGTAGTTAAAACCTTTTAAAATGCCGAAACTGTTTGCGGTGATTCTGTTCTATAAAAAGAATGGTTAACGACTTCTTTGTGACTTCGGTGAGTTACACGGTCAATAAAATAAAAACGATGTAAAAAATAAACAGTCTTGGATTTTTAAATTGAGTCATAGTTGAATGTCTTCTATGAAATATAAATACATATATGTCCAAAATTATTGCAGTATGTACGTTATATTTGTTATCTGCAGTTCATAAATTCTGCACAAAAACTGATAAAAAAAAACAGTTTCCAATAAAACAAGTTTTTTATAGGTTTTATTGCAGTTTAAATATCGTTGCGATTAGTAGAATTTTGAAATTATTCAATCCGAAATCGTATTAAAATGCCTAAAAACATTATAACTTGTTTTAATATAACTTGAATAATTACTTTGTGGCAGCCGGATTTGCAACAAGTAGACAATGCGATGTTTTAAGGTTTGTTAGATATTAAAAACAATCCAGGATAAAAAGAAAATGCAATACAACACCTGCTCAAGATCATCGGGTATAATAATATTAAATAATTGGACAACATCCATAAATGGAACAATAATGCGCATTTTTTATAGGGTGACTGAACTAGAATGAGAAACGATCGGCTTTAGACAACAGCTTTAGACAGAATTTTCTAGGGAATATCCACACTTACAAGTGTCAAAAAACTAATCTCAGCAGCGCGACTTGAGATACCGACGATATCAATGACGAAATCGCAGAATATGTGCCAAAGCTAGACTCAGAGACTCAAGAACAACCAAACAATGGCATGAGAGAAGATATCGCTGAAGACCAATAACAGCAACAACAACAACTACACCAGCATGAGGGCCAAACAAATCCAAGAGCTCTACCCGCCGAAGATGCTGCGCAGGAACCTCAACCAGAGCTTACTCAAACAGGCTGACCAAGATAACTCATGAAATGGACTGTGCCCATGAATGAGTCAGTAATGCGCATTTTTTTACAGGACAACTCATCTAGGATGAAAGAGAGTTCCGTTAACACCGCTTAATACCATCAAAGCGGAAGTTGAGATTAGGGGCACTGACAATAACAACGATCCGACTGCCGAACCTGAGCCAGAGCCGGAACCCGAGATCCAAAAACAGCAAGAACAGCTGAATGATGATACCCAACAGAACGACGATGAATGGCTTTATCAGAAACTATCAACAGAAATGAATGCTGTGATGTTGGAGTATAATGGAACCAATCCGTTATGTACACGGACACTGTCAAAAATTAATTGATCTGAAAAACTGGATATCATTTGTTTGAAGGTCATAGACAATGATGTTTCTTGCGAAGTAGTAGATATCTGTTGGACTTCCATTGTCTTTATTTTTGTTGAATATCACGACGTTTCGGCTAGCAGTTATCTCTAGCCGTTTTCAAGTGGACATCATGAACAATCGGATTTTACCAGCCTATGTTTCAGAGATCTATACTCTGGAGTCCCTTACTTACAAGAATCTATTGTGCTCCGACTGCGATAGCTGGAGTTTAGAAATTAAAATTACAACAGAGCTCTAATCAGCAAGAACGGAACCTAACACTCCACCATGGGAGAGACGTCCAAATAACAAAATCGAAAATCTTCGAAAATATATAGGACAGCTGATGGAGTATATTAGAGGTATGAGAACAAGTAAACTTCAAAGACGAGTTGAAGAAATAATGAATCAAGCCCGGTACCATTCGCAACACAATGCAGCGAATAATATGGGTCAGTTTGGATAAAGTGTCCAGAGTTTTTAACAAAGGATTTAGTTTAAATTGTAAACCGATGTAAAAGTTTGGCCCGATATTTACCTATTTTGTAGGTTGGTGAATTTATTGCGATTTATAAAAAAGAAACAAATTGTATAATCTGCAGTAGCTGAACACCAGCATTGCTCAGGTCACACTTTTAATGTAAAAGAAACTGAGGTGTTAGCAACAATGTCTGTTTTTTTTTTGAATATAGAATTAGAAAATCTAAATTTGTAAATATCCAAATAATATTAACAGAAATACAGGTTACAGGCTGCATCACACGTGTAAATCGATTGTAACGCTGTATCACGGTTCGCTGAGCACCAGTCTGTTATAAATACCGGGCTGTTGCTCCTCGATAGTCATTTAGTGGGGTAAATATCCCTAAAGATGTCTGGCGCAATCGTACGTGAAACGTCGGATAATAATAATAATTTTACAAACCGTGAAAGCTTTCGTTCTTTAAAAATAGTTAGATTTAAATTTATTTTACTTGGCTACATCCCAACTTAACACACTTTTTCGTTTGCTTAATAAATTTAAAATTTATAAATTGCTTGTTATATGTGCTCTTTCAATGTTTCCCTATTATTTGGCAGATTATGTGAACAGACATTTTGCTTTAAGGAATCCCACAACAAGAAGTCTAGTAATCAGGTAACCCAGCCGGAACTTAAACAAAAACAAGACGGTAAAAATGTACTCAGATAACAGCCAGATACTACTAACCAAAAATAGATTATGCATTTTCGCTAGCAGAGTGCTGGAATCCCATAAGGCCCTTGCCTTCTGCAGCTGAAAATGTAGTCACTTTGAGTTGTGTCAAAGGACATGATTCATTTGAAGAAAAACGCATTTCTGATTGCTAACCAAAAAGGCAGTTAAGCTGAAAATACTGGAGCCAAGTCCACAAGCAGCTGTGACTAGATCAGGAATGATAAAGTTTATTAAATGTTGCCTCATTATCTCTTTAAAATCCGATGGGTTGAAATAAGAAACTATGAACTTTCCAGGTAGTTATTCCACAAACGGGGGATATTTGGTGATGCCTAGAGGAAAACTGTGGGGATTCTTACAGTGTACTGTCAGCTAAGAAAACACATATTATAATAAAGTAAGCCGCATTCACGTATGTTGGGGTTGTGCAGTACTACTTCACAACAATTTAACATATATTCTCTAGGAAAAGTCTTTAATTTCGTGTGAAAAATATAGTTTTTCGTGGTAGTATTTTCATCGAATTAATCATAATTATATTTTCTCTTATAAATTCTGATAACCATAATCAGGTATTTGACATACAAGAATTAAAAATTTCTCACTATTTGACACACCAAACAGATATGTTTAGCGTTCCTCGTACTATTAAAATTCTTTAAAATAGGATTTTAATCGTAAGAAACATTAATTTTTCTGTCGTCTACCTTTTTGTTCACGGAAGAAACGAAACCTTCAAGATTGATAAAGTAAGGGTATTAAATAACTTTCAAACGGATTCTTATCTACTAGTTAATGGTTTGCCTGAACTGAACTTTCTCCCAGGGTGGCTAATTTTCTATAAGATATATTTTAGCTGCTAATGATTAGACTGATAAAATGGTTGTCTAATTTTTTAAAACGCTATAATTCTTAGATATTCATTTTTAAAAAATATAAAATATGAGCAAAAATAATGCGCTGTTTCTAAAAACATATGTGCTATAGTTGAAGGATTGTTATTAAAAAACTCATAGTCCACATTTGCCCAGCTCTTCCTTGATCCTATATATATATATATATATATATATATATATATATATATATATATATATATATGTATATATATATATATATATATATATATATGTATATATATATATATATATATATATATATATATATATATATATATAGGATCAAGGAAGAGCTGGGCAAATGTGGACTATACATATATATATATATATATATATATATATATATATATATATATATATATATATATATATATATATATATATATATATATATATATATATATATATATATATATATATTTCACGGATATCTCCGTGTGAGATGCAATAGCAGTTGATATATCCACATTATGCCGTTGTAGTGCTGAAATCACATTCAGCAAACGTACAACTATATGCAGCTTCGTGTATGAATGAAGTAAAATGCGAACAGTAAATGCAAACTTCTCTCCGTCACATCCTTTCTATTTTACAAGTCGCACAGTTAGAATAAATTGTTGTAAAACGCAATTTATCCTATTCCACCACCATCGAGATGATGGCCTACCTATACCACCATACCGAGAAGAAAGTCAAAACTTACCCTCCCCGCCACAGTGATATGGCAGGAGTACATGTTTCGTCTCTACTAGACTCATCAGGGTACCGACATGCACCTGGCTGTGCAAAGGACAGATCGAAAGGAAGCATGCAAATACTGAACGCGGCATCGCCGACCTCCCGCCGGATGGCGTATATATGTTTATGCGGCTTTCACGGATATCTCCGTGTGAGATGCAATAGCAGTTAGTATATCCATTTTATGCCGTTGTAGTGCTGAAATCATATTCAGCAAACGTACAACTATATGCAGCTCCGTGTATGAATGAAGTAAAATGTGAACAGTAAATGCGAACTTCTCTCCGTCATATCCTTTGTATTTTAGAGGTTACACAGTTAGAATAAATTGTTTTACAACGCAATTTATCCTATTCCACCACCATCGAGATGATGGCCTACCTATATCACCATACCGAAAAGAAAGTCAAAACTTACCCTCATACGGAGATATCCGTGAAAGCCGCATAAACATATATACGCCATCCGGCGGGAGGCGGCGATGCCGCGTTCAGTATTTGCATGCTTCCTTTCGATCTGTCCTTTGCACAGCCAGGTGCATGTCGGTACCCTGATGAGTCTAGTAGAGATGAAACATGCACTCCTGCCGTATCACTGTGGCGGGAAGGGTAAGTTTTGACTTTCTTCTCGGTATGGTGGTACAGGTAGGCCATCTCGATGGTGGTAGAATAGGATAAATTGCGTTTTATAACAATTTATTCTAACTGTGCAACCTCTAAAATAGAAAGGATATGACGGAGAGAAGTTTGCATTTACTGTTTGCATTTTACTTCATATATATATATATATATATATATATATAAAGATAACTCTTTTGTTAGTGTAGCTTTCGAGAAATTTTATTCTCTTCATCAGGACTTCTTCAAAAGAGAAGAATTCTATTTATCATAAAAGAAAAAGACCTACCAAATGTATGTATAAAAAACCAGGTTTTGATCAACGGAACAAGTCATTATGCACTTAACCCTAAGATCATATCAGGCGCGGATCTAAGGGAGGGGGCGGTGGAGACCATCGCCCTCCCCCCCCACCAAAGAGCTTTGAATTCAGGAAAATAGACCCGATTCTATCTCTTATACTAGGAATTTGTATGCTGCTGGTATCTAGCTCACTGTTGACAACTCACTTTCGCTTACGATCGTCCCCCCCCCCAAGAGCTTCGAATTCAGAAAAATAACCCGACCCTGCTTCTTACACTACAAATGTGAATGCTGCTGGCGTCTCCCTCTCCGTCGACAACTTGCTTTCGCTTGCCACACTGTACTTTTATGATATCACCGCCTCCCCCCAGAAAGAGAGTCTGGATCCGCCCCTGGATCACATAATATAAAAATAAATATTCTAAATGGCAAAAATTCTTTAATTTGTTTAAGAACCTAATTTATAGCATGTGGATACCGTTGAAACGCCATTTTAAATTTATAAAAGAAATTGACAATTGACAGTTGGGGCCAAAAACCCGTTTTAATAGGTAAAGTATACATTGCTCAAAAACTGGTAATCGTTCTGGAAGCGGAGGTAACGGTTCTTGAAAAGTATTATGTATTGCATGAAAAGTAGATAAATGATGATGTGATTTGAGAGCTGAGTTGGACGCTAGGGTCAAGCAACAACGTAGGGGGGGGGGTTTCTGAGTTTACCCGGCCGAAATTCAGTGGTGCCTTTTAAAAATATTAACCCTTACTCTACGGCATAGGGGCTAGCTTGGCATTTTGCTTGCTGGTGCCGCCTCTAGCCTTCAGCTCTGCTCTGCTCGCTTGAGTTAATCCTCACTAACGCCTTCATATCAAATACCAGTGTAGCAATGTTGCACTTGAAAAAATAATAAATACATATTTTTTTTTTATTGGCTGACATTCACTTTTAAAGGGTAAAATTCACTCTCAAAGTTAGCCCTTAAAATTCTTTTTTTTTCAATATATCTCAACATCTAATGAATATTTTTGAATAAAATCAAGTGGAAAATATTCGCCATAAAAAGTAACAAATGTGAGGTGTATTTATGACCAAAGGGGTAGCAACCCCTATTTTATATTTTAAAAAACTACATTTTTTGTGAATACTTTTGTTATAAATATCGGGGAATGAACTCAAAATAATTATAATAAACCTGTCCTAATTCTTATTATATAAGAAAGAGCTGATGCTTTATACCGGTTAAATTCTTGACAATTACATTTTGTATATTACAAAGCAGATACCAATAACCTGAACAGATCCGATCACTGTGCTATACGCATATTATTTGAAATTGTAAAAAAGTTAGATTGAGGTGTACTGCATGAAATTTTAGTGCATTATATAATGCAATACATACATTTGCCAAACAATTTGGATGCTCGCTAAATTATGAAAAATAAAAGTGCGGCAAGAAAATCGACCGAGGTATTTCCGCCAGGTTATCGGTATGTGTTTAACACATAAATACAATTTGTTCTTTAGAAATTTCCATAGGAATTAAACCTTTTGAACAAAGCTTTCATACTATAGGTATACAGTTTCTCTATTCCTTAATAACAAAAAGGAATCTAAAATCTATGTTCTCCAAAAATCCATTAAACTTTTCGGTTTCTTTCTTTTCTTTTTCTTTCGTTTTCTAAGAAGAAGTTTTATCAATTTAAAAAATATTTTGTGAAAGCTGTGTTTGCTGTCTAGAGCATAAAAGAACATTTCAAATTGTTGTTAAAAACTTCTCTTTTAATACAGAGAAATCATATACAATAATTTTTTATATTTTTTTTATCAAAAAAGTATTTCTTTTTTATTTACGATCTAAGATACTATGAACTTATTTCATCAAAGAAGAATCGTTCATACATATGAAAAGGCAAGTGCGAGTATGACTCGCGTGCCGAGGGTTTCGTACCATCAATCATTCTGAACTATAAATATATTAGAGTCATGTTGGTTAATACAAAAACTAAATTTTGATATTTTGGTTGGTAACAATTAACTATTAAAGTATGTAAGACTTAGTAAGCATTATTACAATACCAAATTGTAAATTCTTAAGTCAAGTGGTCTCCTAGACAAAGAACTATGACAAACTGACAAAACTCCTAATCTTTGATCGAAATAACAGCAAAAAATACCACCCTAGATAAAAATTTTGCAAACTTGTCGATGTTTGAATGCATAAAATTATTAACAACTCGTTAGCCACAGTCTTTAACTGACAAAAGTCGTAATTTTTTAAATTTTTTTCTCGAAAGGTACTAAACGGATCGTAATTTTGAAAAAATGCATAGAAATCTTTGAACTTTCAACCTTAACAGAGATTTTGATATGGACAAATGGAGTCTGTGATGCTGAAAGTGGAGCTCAAAAGTAACCTGTTTTAGACAAGTTGCATGAGTGCATTGAAACAAGATGGTGGTCGCTGTCGTACAGGCGCGAGCGTTGCGGGCATATTTCACTCTCTTTCCATTGTTACCTTTTGAAATATTTTATTGCAATGTATTAGGTTAGTGCAATTTAAACTTCAATTAAACTGTTGTTAAACCTCTATTGAAGTTACAGATTCAAAGATTGCTATGCATTTTTCAGAATTACGATCCGTTTAGTAGTTTTCGAGATAAAAATTTCCAAAAATAACGAATTTCGTATTTTTTTGCATAAAATTGTAAATATCTTGAAAAGGAAGCAGTTTTCGAAAATTTGTTAAAGAGAAAAAGTATTTATTTTAACATCTTTTATCCACACTTTACATTTTATTTTTTGCAAGTTTTTTGTATATTGACGGCTAAAAATTTTATTAAGAAAAATATAACAAATTTAATAAAAAAGGTTTCGTGGATAAGAAATGCCAAAGAAAAATTGGTTGGTTCATGCTCTACTTGTTGTGAACCGCTCACCTACAACACCATCGAGAGATCTTCATTTGTTTCGATTTTATAAGCAAAAAACGAAAAAAGTAACAATTTTTTGGTTTTACTTATTTATAACAAATTAATGGATCAAAGTAAAGAGTTGAAAACATAAAAAAAATATCACTGCGGAATGTTTTTAGTGTGGCTGTCCGTTTCTTACAGTATTTTTGTAACGAAAGAATTTCTTCTGGTGCCCGATTAATCCTACTTGGATTACCATTTATGCTAATAAATAAAGCTCCAACGTATTCATGTATTTTACTAACTTAATAAGTAGTTTAAGAATTTGGACAACTCTGGAGCTCGCTACTTTATACGGTTGACATTTTAAGTTATAATTTAGTCTTTTTCACAGTCATGTTTTTGTTGAGTTATATCTGAAAATGTTATAATTAAATGAAATTATTACTGATTTTTGACAGTTCTGTAATATACGGATTATAAATAACCTTGTAACTTATATTTTGCATAGCTAGCTGATGGTGTAATGACCTGATAACATTGAAATAGTTTTGGCTCACAAACATAAAATTATTTTAAGCTTTATTACAGCATTTTGACCTTGCCCCTCAAATTTTATTTTTATTCAATGTCATCTTATAGAATGATATTTTTGGTGATTTTTCAGCTTTTTTTGAATAGATTGGAACTAAAAAGAAATGTAACATTTTTTGTAAAATATACTTTTAGAATTACTTTTACAAATGGGTTTTATCACGTTCAAGACAAGAATTTTGAATATATACTGAATCAAAGACCCGCATCGATTTCACACGGATGCGACTAGAGTTTCCAAAGAGGAACGATATAAAAATAATGTCATTAAACAAGGTGTTTCTAAAAGGTCTGTACAAAACGTTAGGTCACTTTACCTTTGTTAATAGTTTCCGAAATACCGGGTATCAAAATTGTAATTTTTTTAAAACTTTGATGTAAATACTTATCTTGATAATAGCTAGATAGCTACTTTGGGGGTTTTTAGGATAAGAAGTCAAGATCTGATTACTGTTTCGATGTGCATTATAGAGGGCATAACTAGCAGCACTTTGCACATATAAAAAGCTTCATATTTTTTTTGTACCTCGGTATTTTAAATTTCTAATTAAAATTTTTTATTCCTTAACATTTTTTCTCCAATAGAGTGATATTAAGTAGGTGTCGTTTTCAGCAGCTGTTTCTGGGATAATCGAATTTAAATGTTTGTTTGCGTACTGAGACTCGTTATAGCTGTCCCGTCGTCACTTTATCCAGGCTTAAGACAAGTCCAAGATCTTTGGAACGTGTTTAAGAGCCACTAGGCCAACAACAATAAAAATTTACGTAGCAACGAGCTAACAATGACAATAATGTAAGAAAGTAAAACAGAAAAATTTTATTTATTTAATTGTTTATTTAAACCATAAGTATATATTCAAAATGACCTCCCTATTCATATAAATAAAGGTTAACTCTACTGGCGAAGTTAAACTGCACATGAGAACAGGTCCACGATTTTTTTCTGAAGGAGAGGGGCACAAGAGGTAGACGTTCAAAAAGTGTTTTAATGTTTCCGATCAACGAACTACATACAGCAATAAACGTAAGAAATAAACTTGCAATATTAATGTAAAGGTTTATTAGTACGAAAACGAAAGAAAAATTACATGTTTAATGAAGACAGTTTTCTTTGGTGTCTCCTTCCTAACCGTCTCTGGGGGGCACGTGCCCCAGTGCTTTCCCTTAAACCCATCCTTAACTGCATCCTTTCCATAATCTCTTCATCTTCGGTGTTTATAGATCTACAGAATACATCTGTTTAAGAATTCCTCAAAAAAAGTAATCTATATGTGTTAAATCTGGTAAATGGGGTGGTGAACTTGCAGGAGCATCATTTTATCTGCCTATTAATCTATTTGGAAATTCTAATTTAAATGATTTCTAACATTTAATATGAAGTGTGAGGGTACACGGTCGTGTATGAACTACATATTTTGTGTAGTAGCCAGTGGAAGATTATCCAATAAATTTGGCAAATTTACTTAGAGTTCTAGATAATTCAAATCATCTACACGATGTGACAGGATGACAGAACGAATTATAAGTCTGTCAATGACCCCTGAGCATACGTATATTTGAAATTCAAGTTGATAATGCATAACATTTATTGTATGCCAGTTCTCGTCAGTATAAGTATGTTCATTATGTAAATTTGTCATACCCCTTCTACTTAGTACTTCCCCCTCTAGCTCTAACAATAGTCTTAGGCATGCTCTGTAGATGGTCTTTGATCGTTTCTTGCGGAATCCGATTCCATTCTTCCTGTGCAGCAACTTTTAATCCTGCAATTGAGTCTGGAGCTGAATTTCTTGCCTGTATAGGTTACTTTATGATGTTCTATAAACGCTCTATGGGATTTGCATTAGAACTTATTAGTTGCCAATCTAGAATCACAATCCCAACAGCTTCAAAATACTGGACTGCTGTTCTTGCACGAGCTTTTTCATGCATTAGGATGAATTCATCGTACCCACTGTAGCCAGCATGAGTATAACATGCTTTTCAAGGGTGTTGTGTATGTACCAGTTAGCATCCATTGTTAAATTCAGCTCAGTAAGCTTCGTATGACTCTCCCAGCTAATGCCACCTAATAGCATAATGGTACCGCCACCAAAGCTAACGGTTTGTTCAACATTACATTTTGCATAACGTTCTCCAGACCTGTATACATTACAATGTCCATCTGGCTTCCATAATGGTATCTTGGTTTCATCTGTGAAAATAACTTTTTCCCATAGGTCTTCATTTCAGTTAGCATAAGCTCGTGCAAATTGCAATCGTTTAGTGTTATGTCGCGGGAAAAGCCTAGGAACTCTGGCAGGACGTTTTGGATTTAAACCGACCCCTTTAAGTCTTCTTATTACTATTTTGACACTTACATTAACTTGTGATTCGTAATTCGTTTGTGAGGTGCGGAGCTGTAAGTGTGCGATTTCGCAAAGATTGAATTTTAAAATATTAGTAATCTCTTGACGTTTTACACCTTTTCCGTCCTTAACAATGCCGTCTTTTGTATTCTCCAGTTTCCCTGTATCACTTTACTAAACGAGAGACAGCCAGTTGATGGATATGCACTCTCCGTAACCTTCCTTGGCTAAAGTTACAATTTTAAGACATACTAAAATTTTTTAATCTGGACATCTTAGCAACAAAACTATAGAATTGACGAATAAAGCAATGGAAATGTCACTTTGACAACGATAAACAAAACAGCAGCGATTTTTAGTCGCCAAGGCATCCTATGCAATATTTGTAATTTGTGATATTATTGCTTTTTCCTCTCTAAAGGCTATGGCTAAGTATTGTTTTATCTGTAATATATCGTAATAAAAGTAAAAAGTCGTAGCATAAGAAATCTAATAATGAAAATACATAACGATTTAATGGAAAAATATATATATTAAAAAATTCTTCAAAATAAAATAAGCAATATTTTTGTCCGTGAGAGTATTTTTTTTTTTTTGAAAATTTACATCATGAGCTCTCTGGTTATTAATGAATCAGCGGAAGCCTAGTTTCAATTCAAGAGTTGAAAGAGCTTATACTATCTGAAAGTGGAACGGATGCAACAGCTGTTCTCGTAAAGTATTACTTATTATTTCTTTAGAAACTCCAAGTTTCAAACCTAAGTGTCCGATATTTATTATAGAATTTTTTTCAACTCATTTTAAATTTTTTCCTCAACCTCTGGTGTCCTAGTCGTAAGATTCTGTCCCTAATCACCAGGAGCAAAACTACCAATTTTTCGAAGACGCCTTTCAACAGGGAAAAATGTTTAGTGCTTTGGTATGAATATCTTTGGAAATTTTTCTCAGTCTATTTTTAACGACTCCCGACCATTTCCTTGGCAACAATCGTAAACTAATATCATATCGGTCATTTCGGCGTCAGTATAATCTTCGACCATAGTGAAAAATTTAAGAAATAAACAGTACATTTTTGCCAGATTTATTCGTTTGACATTACCCTTTTGTAAGTTCGTTACTGCGTAAATTTTTGTCGCTGTTAACCTGTTGACCCTTAAACATTCTCCAAATTTCTCGGACCAATCCTAAGCCTGAATAAAGTTTAAAGAGGGGCTACGATGAGCCTCAGCACGCAATAAAACATTTATATTAGATTATTTCAGAAACTTCTGCTCGAAACGAGACTTACTAGACATAAACTTTTTCGATTCAAAATTTTAAGTAACAAGAATTTTTAATTAGAAATTTAATATACACGAGCCAGAAAAAAAATATGAAGCTTTAGAGGTAGGTAAAGTGCTGCTGGAGGCGCTCTCTTCAATGCATATCGAAACTGTAATCAGATTATCATTTTAAAAGCCTCCAAAAGTACCAAATTTTATGCAAACTAAACTATTACAAATTACACCCTGTATTTCGGTAACTATAAACTTTTGGACTTTTGTTAGCTAGCTAGAATTTGCGCTAGCGTTTTGTACAGATCCTTTAAAGATATTCTGTAGAAAAAACTGAAGACTCGCGTCAATTTCGGTATCCAAGTGAGAGCTATGCAATAACAATGTTTCTATATTCTTGAAAGTATAAGCTACCTCTATCCGGATTTTCTCATGTTTAGTCTTTATGTTGATCGATTTTTAAACTACAATTTAGTTATTTGGGCACATATTTAAAAGGTATATGCTGGTGCTGACTTATTTGTGAAAATTTTTGAGCTCGACAACTTGAAACGGTAGAAACAAGAGAAATTTAACCGATTAGCTAATTTTGAAATTATTATTATCCTAATGTAAATAAAGTTGATAGTAGATTATAAAAAAGAAATCTTTAAAGATTGCCCGTTATTCCATAGGTGAGACTGCTAGCGTGTTATCTCGTGCAAATTTGGCTGTAACACTGATAAACCGTGTTTTGGTGTGTAGGTACTAGTTAAACATCTCCGCTCATAAACTGAAAATTGAAGGTTTTCCTAAAAGCTATACAAGAAAATAGAACGTAGAAGGAAAACCTAGGGCGCAGAAAAACCCAGGGAGGAAACCTGAAGACAGAAACCAGAAGTTAGAGACTTAGAAAAAAAAGCATCGGATGCTATTCATAAAAAATTAATTATAAAAATAAATGAAATTATTAATCAACCTTTGTTAAAAAGGCCTTTTAATATTTAGATTCTTATTTTTTTACATATTCAAACAAAAAATATATCGACGATGATCTTAAAGTTAGTAATTATTAAAAAATAATTAATTTATAGTAAAATGCTGCCCTAAAACTGTTGAGCTCAAAGACTGTTAATAGTAAAAATATATAAATGGACCATAAAAGTCCAGTCTCACTCCGGTTGATTACAAATATTTAGTTTAATATATAATTAAACAAATTATTTACCTTGCAAAATAATTAATTACTCAACTAAATTAAACATCACATAATTAGAAATAATAATAAAATGAAATAGATAATAATTAGGATTTGAGCCCACTGTTTACCATAAACGTTTAGTTTTATTGACACTAGTTATTATTAAACAAATCAGCTTCAATCAAATAAAAATAAATTCAATTTTAATTATGCTTCCAAGGAAAAATTATAAATCAAATCACAATATTTACTATAATACTAAGTTTGGATACACATTTTGGCATTTACTTTTCAATAAAAATAAAAAAAAAATATTGCTGATAATCTATTGAATTTTACTTCAAATTGGCCAGTTTCAAGTGCCCACTCATTGTCATACAATAAAAAAGTCACACTAAAGTCAAACTGAAAGTATTCGAGCTACCAGACTTATAGTGCTGTTATATTATTTTGTTTTCATCAACTTTAAACCCAGAGCGGAGAAAGAAAAAGGAAAACTGATCAATATTCATAAAAATGACAACAAATGACCTTCAAACTCAATATTCAACTTAATAATCGATTAATGCAGTTACATTTAGATATTTAGGAGAATAATGACACTTAAAACAGCATGTTATCAACGGATTCAAATTTGACATTAAACTAACTCGTTAAGAATAAATTTTGAGCCCAAACTTTAAAAAATTTATAAAAAATTGCTTCTATAAACTACAACTAATGGATCTTACCTTAAGTTCTTATGTGGGAGCTAAAAAAATTCCTTCATTGAAACGTGCAGGACCGCTAAAATCCCTATCCTTGGGCTTATTCCAATAAAAATAATTCAATTAATAGCAACTCAGGTGAAAAATAATCTTGTGTCTTACAGATAAATTTTTAGAAGACTCTGTATATAATAATCATGGAAAAGACATGACGTTCTCTTCACATGTACTAGCTATTACTCATCCTCATTAATAACAGTCACCATTGCTTGTAGTATAATATATCATTTTCTGTTTGAAAAAATGAAAACAAATTTTAAACAGCAATTTTTAACACAGACTTAAAATATCTTTCAGGAAATGAAATATTATTAAGATCTTCTTAAAAACTCGACGCGCGAATGAAACTTTTTAATGGAAATTCTAACCTAGAAATAATTTCAATTGAACAATGCAATTATTTTGTGTCAAGCAAAAAGAGATTTAAAGTTTTTACAATAATTCCGGAAAATTTCTGTCGATTCTCGGCAGTCATTTCTGTTCTTAAAATGGTTTAAAAACGTTTTAGAAAGTTTGTGAAACTCGAATGATCTATTTAAAGATGGGGAAATGGAAGATTGAAAGTTCGATTAATTTTATCGGCTCATGAATTATTAATTTTTAAAGGAATTAACAAGAAAACTTAAGTTTCTATATAGTAATATAGATTTATCTTTAATTAGATAGAATTAATAATTTTTTGCTTGTCAAAAATAATTTTTGGAATTTTATATTCTTTAATTCAGCTAGGTATAGGCTTACACTTCTCGAATAATTTTAGAACACTGTTAAAAAAAATGAATTAAATGATATTATTTAGTATTGTAATAAGTTTATTGGGTAGTGAAGAATTTCTGCAAAAGAGGCAAAATATGAGTAAACTACCGCTCAAAAGTGGTTGGCCACCCAAATGGAATATAATTAAACGACTTTATAGTAATTTTTATTATTTATTAGAAATTTTCTAGACAGAGTAACAATACTATTTTTATATTTTAGACTAATCTATATGTCCACTTCTATTTCTAATGATGGTCTTACAAAACTTCGATAACCTAACCACTAATTTTTCCAATGTGGACATTTTCGTACCTGCTTATGAGGCTGGTCTTAAAACAATTCTATAGTAAAGGGTGTTTTTTATAGAGGTATAGAACTTTAAATTGGCAAAACTTTTTTAACTGGCGCCCATTTTGTCAACTGTCAAGTGATTTATGTTTAGTTTGGTTTGGCATTTCAACATGAATAGACTGACGCCTGAACAACGCTTCCAAATTGTGCAAATTTATTTTGAAAATCATGGTTCTGTTCGAAATACGTATCGCGCACTACGTCCATTTTACGGTCAACATAATCGTCCATCAGAGCAATTAATTCGATTAACTATGGAACGTTTTCGCACCACGTTTACTCTAAATGATAATACGCATCCACAGAGACGTCGTACAGTGCGTACAGAAGAAGTCATTGCTGCTGTAGAGCGTAGCGTAAAGGAAGACCCGAATCAGTCTATCCGCCATCGTGCACAGGAATTGGATATGTGTCCATTCACTTTATGGAAGATTTTGCGAAAAGATCTTGATTTGCGTGCTTACAAAATTCAACTCGTGCAAGAATTGAAGCCACACGATCACCTAGCAAGGCGTAGATTCGGTGAATGTGGCCAAAACAAGATTGCCGTTGATCCCGATTTTCATAAGCGAATTTTATTTAGCGATGAAGCTCACTTTAGTTTGAATGGATACGTCAATAAACAAAACTGCCGTATTTGGAGTGATGATAATCCTCAAGTGTATGTTGAGACACCGTTATATCCAGAAAAACTGACTGTTTGGTGTGCTTTATGGGCTGGTGGAATCATTGGTCCGTACTTCTTTAAAAACGATGCTGATCAGAACGTTACAGTCAATGGTGACCGCTATAGAGCCATGATTACTGACTTTTTCGTTCATCAATTGAACAACCATGATGTGCAGGAGCTGTGGTTTCAACAAGACGGCGCAACATGTCATACAGCTCGTGCCACAATTGATTTATTGAAGGAAGCGTTTGGTAACTGCATAGTTTCACGTTTCGGACCCGTGAATTGGCCTCCAAGATCGTGCGACTTAACGCCGCTAGACTATTTTCTGTGGGGATATGTAAAGTCGCTAGTCTACCCCGATAAGCCCGAAATGATTGATCACTTGGAGGACAACATTTGCCGCGTTATTGCCGATATACGGCCTCAAATGTTGGAAAAAGTCATCGAAAATTGGACCTCCAGATTAGACTACGTCCGAGCCAGCCGTGGCGGTCATATGCCAGAAGTCATATTTAAGGTTATCTTTCGAATAAAGTAAATTTCATGTCAATTTAAAAAATTCATCTTTGTTTTATTCCATTTAAAAGTTCTATACCTCTATAAAAAACACCCTTTAGTAGTAGTATTAGAACTTAATACTGGTTTATCAAAGGTAATGTTTTTATTTAAAGTCTCCATCTTTGTTCTCGAATAGTTACCGTGCAACTCTACTTCGGCAATTGTTTTTAATATGTTTAAATAACTATTTTACAAAACCGTCAACAGTAATGAAAAATATAAGCTTTTAACCATTCAATGCCATCAGACTGGTTTCTTAGTTGTTATAAACCAATCCACAGTGATTTAAAAAAAAATCACAGTCTTCTCTTATCGGTCATATTAAGGTATTTTTTTAAGTATATGAAAAATTCCCAGCTTCCGAAATATCGTTACTAAAATGTATAACAAGCAATAGTTGCGGTTACAACTCTGTTTATAAAGAAAAAATACCATTTTTTTGACGTTAAGAAACGGAATGTTCTTATAAAAAAATAGCGACCTACCAATGATATTTTATGATAATATAAGGCCTTAGGAATAAAACAATATTTCGTGTAGGATAAAATGCGACGTTTTTTGACAAAAATGAAAAAAATTCTCGATACACAAAGTAACTAATCTCAGTAACAAAACAATCTTTATCACTATATAAAATGTTCATTCTTTTTGTTATCATGAGGGCTTTCTTTTAAGGGAATAAAACCAGTGAAGAAGTTGTTTTTGCAGTAACTATAGCATGAACAAAAAAAGGGGAATTTAACGGTTTTTTTGCGTATTTGCAGTAAATAATTGACAAAATGAGTCGCGCCGCAGCTTAATTTGTAGATTTTTCCACTACTAACAACTTATTACTTAAACTTTTTTCTCCATAATTAATACCTGAGTTTTTAAACTGAAGTAACTGGATTTTAATGTTTGCAAATGCTCGTAGTTAATTACACAGCCACATAATCAAGGTTTTGACATAACCTAAAAAACCTCAAAATTAAGACAACTAAGCATTATTGAACTTTTATAACTCAAAACCAACAATGTTAAATCCCTAATAATTCCATGACCCAAAGATCCCATCACCCAAAGACCCCATAATCCTATGACTCCATAACCTCATTACTCTATAATCGTTAATCATGATACTAAAATCATTATACTCATTCACTCGTAGCAGAAAAA
Organism: Diaprepes abbreviatus; assembly: GCA_034092305.1. Taxonomy (NCBI): domain Eukaryota; kingdom Metazoa; phylum Arthropoda; class Insecta; order Coleoptera; family Curculionidae; genus Diaprepes; species Diaprepes abbreviatus. The sequence goes on along the minus strand of JASJET010000210.1, from coordinate 6,292,454 downwards.
CTTATAGTCGTCCTAATTTCTTTAAACTATAGCTATTGAGCTCCATGACCTAATAACCCTGTAACTCCATGACCCCATGAACTCATGACTCTATAACCCCATAACCATGTTAATAAAATCATTAATTCATTCTCCCATAGCGGAAGAACTTGTTGTGGCCTTCATTTCTTCAAACCATGGCTGTTCAACCCCATTACCTCATTGCCCCAATGATTTCAGTAACATAATTATGGGGTTATAGAGTCATGGATTCACGAGGTCATGTGTTTATAGGGTTATTGGGTCATGGAGCTCAACTGCTGTAGTTTAAATAAATTGAAGCCACTACAAGTTCTGCCTCTATGAGAGATTGAATGTAATGATTTCAGTTTCATGATTCTGGGGATATATAACCATGGGGTTATGGAGTCATGGAATTACAAGATTATTAGGTTATGGAGTCATTGGGTCATGGGGTTATTGGAGGTTTAACAGCATTGATTTTGAGTTAAAAGCGTTGCATAATACTTAATAGTCCTAATTTTGAGGTTATGACGAAAACCTGGCGTGATAGGGTCTAATGGACCCCGGATTCGGATTTGATGACTCCAAAAATATATAATAGACACAATCAGCACCCTACGTCAGAAGAAAAAATTTTTGTGTGGCTGTGTTATCGAACGTTACCAACTGTCGCCAATTATCTCTTCTATTTACCCCCCTTACAGCTTCCAATAGTCGGTTACCTCTTACCCAAACATGTCTGAACAATTATTTTCCAAGTTAAAAGCAAATTTTAGTTCAGGTTAGTTTCTTCTCTTAATTGAAAGAAAATATTACTTGTTAATTAATTGTACTCCCTTCGTAGTGTGTGTAGATTTATTAATCTTTTTATGAAGTATACTAAACGTGCTAAGAAAGGATATCGACGTGCTCGCGATGACATCGGACTCCAGTGGTAGATCTGCCTGCTTTTTCGCTTCTTCAGAAATCATTTTTAAAGTTCCTCATGCCCGCCACTGTCCAAACTTCTATCATTATTTTTATACTTCGCTGCATTTATCCGCACTATTTATCTTAACTTCAGTAATGTATTTTTAAAAAGAGCGCAGGATACATTTGTTTTACAAAGCAAAATATAATTATTTTAAATGAGCCTGCACATGTGTTCGTAGGTACAAACATCCTTTAGAAGACTTTTAAAAATTATTTTTAATTTGGAAAAATGTTGCTTGCTGAGCAAACAATTACCGGTGTATATTTTCCAGAGATGTGATTCGTAGCAAAACATGTAAAAATATTCTTCACAAAAATCATTGGACCAAATTTATCTCTCCCACAAATAAAAATATGTCAGGTCTCCCAATTAAAAGAAAAGCATTTTAAAACTTTCAAATGTTTCCAAAAATTTTGATATAGATAGAGTGAACGGGATTATGTTGCCTATTCATAAAGAAAAAAGAGGATCCATTGATAATTATTAATTAGAAAATAAAACAACTTTTAAACTTGTAATATATAGGGCGTGTTTTCGAAGTCATTTATTTTAGAGCTTGTAGAACTCGTAAAGAGTAATCGATTTATCACAAAACGTTTGTATAAAAGTTGGCAAATAAAAAAATTATTAACAATTATTTTAAAAAATTAAATGTTGTAATACAAATAATATTTTATGATATTTTCAACCACTGCATTATAAAAACTTTGTTTACTACACTGAACAGATTACATCTTGTTGTACAAGAAGTGCTCAAATCCTTCTTTTGTGTTGTGAAAGTGAATGATTTTACCTGTGGTGGACGATTAACTCTGCATCCTGTAGTTCAAGCGAAAGAATTGACCTGAAATAATTAAATATCTGACACCAATATGACAAGTGACTTTTTTGTTGAACTCGATTACACATGATACCAACAATCTTGGTTGGATAGTGTTAGTATCCAGGTCATACTAGATGAGGGATCCTTCTGGTTTTTAATCTCCCAAGCTTGGTTAACGTGTAAACCTTCCCTAAGGATTCCTGGACAAAGGGGGTGTAAGCGTGGGACAGGGGAATGAGAAGCTGGCTAAATTGCCTCAGTAGCAGCGGCCATAAAAACCAGAAATAAAAAAGAATCTCATATCTCTACCATTCCCTTTTGCCAATTAAGGCAAAGTTTCACTTTTTAACACTCACTCACTTACTCATCTATCATAAAAATTGAAAGTACTTGCCCAGGTTCTAGAAAAGTGGAAAATAATCCGTATATAAACGTTAACATATTTGGCAATGTTTTTCGCGAAAAGAAACATGGTAGCAAATTTTTGATAAATGAATAATTGTAACTGACAATAATACGCCTCACCATAGAAACATTACATTAGTTTGTTTGTCATGGTCTTCTTGCCAAAAATCTAAAACTGCTTCAATTTTGCAAAAAATCCTAAATAAGCTGAAAGCTGTTCTAGCTAGATACAGGGACATACTATATCGACAGATAGGGAATATTGTTGCCTGTTTACTGAATGAATCAACAACTTAGTGTCGTATTTGTCAACAATTCATTAACGAGCTGAATAATATCTAAAGCCACAACCAGACTTACGAGGTTCACTATTTTATTTTTAAAACGATATATATATATATATATATATATATATATATATATATATATATATATATATATATATATATATATATATATTAATTTCAGCGCAACTAAATGGATTGGTATCTCTGAATAACTCAACAGGAAAACGAAAAGAAAAATGTAATGAATCGATACTGCTACACTCGCTATGACAATCATCGATATGCAAATTGAATAAAGTTCTCTTTTCATTTCGGAATATTAAAGATAATAATAAAAGTAGGTTCATTTCTACCATCCTGAATCTCGCCATATTGACCCATGAACGCGTTACTGATGAATTGCGAATAAGCTGACTTCGTTATTACTTAAGAAATATTTTAGAAATAAAAAAAAAACACCTCTTTTCTGTTTGGTCCGTGAAGGAGGAAACCTAAACTCATGTAAAGGCTGATTTTCATTAAAAAAAGTTGATTCATTTCTATCGTTCAGAACGTGGCCCGCGAAAGGCAAATTCTGGGAAAAAATAATTTATTTTCATGGAAAAATACGATAAAAAGTCCAATTTTTTTGATTCAAAAGAAATATGGTTAACACATTGACGTTCTATTTGCGGACACTCTGTATATTGATAAAATCAAGAGTTACACAAAATATTAGAAAAATTTTGTTATAGAATTGCAACCCGCGATAATTATATATAAAGATGAACAGGATGCTTTAATTCTAACACATTGTAACCAGAAAATGACAAAGCCTGAAAACAATATAAAACCAGAAAATTAGGTAATATTGTCAGAATTATTATTTATTGAGGACATGAAAAAAAAATACTGCTTTATGAAAGACTGTGTTTAGAACAGCCGCGGATCCAAGAAGGTAGGGAACCCCCCCCCCCCCAAGAGCTTTGAGTTCAGGAAAATAGACCCAAATCTACCTCTTATACTTGGAATGTGTAAGCTGGCATCTCCCACCCCCGTCGATACCTAGTTTTTTTTTACGATCGCCTCCCCCCAAGAGCGAATTCAGAAAAATAGACCCCCCGATCCTGCATTTTACACTAGAACTGGGAATGCTTTTGACGTCTGCCCCCCCCCCCCCATTGTCGATAACTTGCATGGGCTTGTCATACTGTACTTTTGTGATATCACCGCCCCCCCCCCTCCCAAAGAGAGAGACCGGATTCGCGCCCCTGGTTTAGAGGCATGAGAAGGAAGGTTTTCAGGCTGAGAATAAGATAAAAATATTAATAAATATACATGGAGGAAAGTCATCTTCCTTTTAGCGATGGTGATATAGGGTTAATGCTTCAATAGACAGTATTAAAGTTAAGAAACCTTATTTTCATGAAATATTCAATTTTATTCCAATCGAAAATATTTCAAAAGTTAAAAGACTTTATGGCTAATAAGAGACACAAAAAATTATAAAACACTACTGAATAAAACCAACAAAACTGCCGTTTATTCTTCGTCGTTAAAGTACGTATAAATATGGTAAGTTGCGCCCGTGACAAGCCTGCCGCGATCCTCCTTTGAATTTTGCTGACTTAAATAGATGTTGACTATCTTCGGCAGCCAACATTAAAGCAGATAATAAAGGCCTCTGGCATACAGCAAACCAATTTCATCATATTTCTACTGTTCGCAAGCAGCGCGACCGAGGCTCGCACTGATACATTTTCTGTCGATTTTTGGTGCGAACTCAAAAGTTATCTTTTTCTAGTTGAATGGCTTTATGGCACGCTTTTTTGAAAAAAATATTAGTTTCCAGCGAGATCTACGATACGGAAAATATGGTGAAATTTGCTTGTTGTATTTGAAACTCTTTTATTATCTCCTTTGACGCTGAAAGCACAAGGGTTTCGTAAGAAATTCGCGTGGTACGCTCGAAATCCATCGAAGTCGGCAAAATTCAAAAGAAGGTTATGGCAGACTCGTCACGGATGCAGCTCGTCATATTTATACGCACTTTTAGATATGGCAAGGCAAATCTATCTCCTTTGTATTAACTAAAATATTCGTCAGAAATTCGCCTGGTGTGCTCGATCTCAGTTGAAGCTGAAAAAATTCATAGAAGGCTCGTAGAAAGCTCGCTGTAAACTCGCCGCAAGCTCGTTACGGTTGTATCATGCACCCATCTCGCCATATTTATACCCACCTAAACATTTTCAAGCAGTAATAGTCATCTCTAAGAAAGTCCATATACTAGTAAAAAACATAATCTTCATAAAGTATTCAAATAGAAGTACAAATTTAAATTACACTCTTATATCCTGTTTGAAAATTTCATAATTTTATAATTTATATTTTATTTTATGCCATTGTTTTTCCGTGTTTTTATTTTTAGTATCCTAGTATTCATTTAAAAAGTCGCAGAGCTACAGGCATTTAGATAAAATAAATTTAGTGTATGTAATGCATACAGTTGGAGGCAGGAAAACTTCTTAAACATTTTACAAAACTATAAAGTTGGATTTAACATTTTTCTTGTCGGGTATGTAATAGGATGTTCTTCCAAGTTGGTGTTTTATTTTAACAATGCTGTTTTGCTGATGGACTTTTTAAAATGGAGTCATATACGACTATTTTAAGATGCAGTAAACCTTTATAGTTTTCTCTTGTACGTTAGTTCGCTCATCTGAACGTACAGTTTCGAAACTTCACCATTTTGATGAAATTTTGCAAACACATCTATTCAGTCAACTGGACGTGCAGCAAATTTCCAAAAAATTATTTTTCAATAAGCAGAAAATGTTTTTATCACGTACACCTTTGAGTTGAATGCATTTTCAAAAATGCAATCATAGTCCGGCTGTCAAGTGGCTTTTTTAGCAGACGAAGAGACATAGCTCCACCAAAATTTTTTACATTTACTTTATCCACTTGATTACGAATATTCGATGTGGAGGAGATGAAGGTCAAATTTTAAGGTCATGGCAAGATTAAATGGAACTCCCTTGAAAATATCGTTAAGTATCAGATCTTATATATTGTCCTAACTAGCTGGATCTTCGTCTTGCTTTAACTGGTAGGATTTCCGATCTTGTCGTGAACTAAAACAACATTGTTGGGTAAGTCCAATTTGACCTTGTCCTAGCTTAAACATTTGACCCTAACCTCACTGCCGAGGTCATATTCGACTGTAAAAATTTCATTTTTGCGATCAAAAGTAGTCTCTATTTAAAATTCTGAAGACAATCTTTAAATGACCTTAAAGTTTAAGGTATCTTCGCTCGACTTTTATTTTGTAATTTTTTCCTAAAGTTAGTATTTATGAAGTTTGCGGGGGATTCCACACTTTTTAAACTTTGTAGTTTACAATCTTGTTGACCGCTAAAGGTAAGATGCCTGAAGAATGTAAGAACTGGCACTTTAGTGGTCTTTAAGGGTCAGTGCATTTTTCCAGCACTCAATGAAACAATACCATGCTGCATCGGTCTCCACCAGAGATGCCATGTTGCAAAATTTATAGTTTGCAATCTTGATGACTACTAAAAGTTAAGGTGTTTCGTCCTGGCAATTAGCGATGAACTCGTCGGTGAATCCATCTGTGCTTTCCAGACACTTTTTTACATGCCTTTCTGTACTACATATCGGTATTTGAACTTAAATTTTGGCAGAATGTTTGAGTAAGTTTTACCTGCAAGAGGCCGTTATTACAACACCACCCCGCCAAGCCAACACCTTTTTATGCAGTTGAAACTTTTGAAGTCTCAAATCTGTAGAAAGTAACATGTCTTTATGCTATTAGAGTTGCCTTTAACAGGCAAACAAACGAACTTTTTTGCCTAATGAAAATTTTTTCTTTTCCAGAAAATATAAACGTAAAAAATATCGTTCCCCGACACTCATAATCACGCCAAATATGTTAGAAGCACGGTGACAGTATTGAAAAAGATACATATATATATATATATATATATATATATATATATATATATATATATATATATGAGGGTGGGTCCAAAATTTCCTGGAGGCGCTTGCTGTGCGCGCCCCCTGTCAAAAGTTGGTAATGAAAAACTTACAACCGCATTATTTGAACAAGCATAGGGGAGAGTTTTCCGGTTGTACCTAACCTCAAAACGATAAAAATTATGATTTCAGGGGCATGAAACAAAATACTATAATGGCAAGGATTCTATATACCCTACTATAAGGTTTTAGGGATAGCTGAATTTAAATTCGATGTCTGTTTTTAAAAATTCAAGATGGCGGATCGAAAATTGAGGCTGTGTATGTAAAAACTATTAAATGTTACTAACAAAAAAATATTAAAATGACTGTAAATGTCAATCTGTCTCGACCTTAAGGTTTGGTGATATAATTTAGCAGATAACTGTTAGACCTTAACCTAAAAAAACCTAACCTTAAAATCTCACAGGCATAAAACAAAGTCAACCACACTATATACTCTACCAAAGAGTTTCTGGGATGGCTAAATTCAAGTATGGTCTGTTTTCAAAAATTTTAGATGTCAGCTCCAAAATGGCGGATATGCAGGCGAAAGTTGTCAAAAAACGCTATGGACTTATCATTTGTGGGTAAAGGCTCTATCAGTTTTAAGGCCTACTAGTACAATATTTTTAAGAACCTAGAGTGAAAGGGCCCAAGAATTCGGTCCTAGGGCCTCTATGGGGTCAAGGTCAATGCAGTGGTGGATTCAGACTCTCTCTTTGGGGGGTGGGGGGAGCGGTGTTATCGCAAAAATAGAGTATGACTAGCGAAAGAAAGTTGTCGGCGGAAGAGAAGTAATCAGCAGTTCTGAATTTAAAGCTCTTGGGAAGGCGGGCGATCGCAAGCAAAAGTGAGTTGTTCACAGGGAAAGGATTCCTACTGAAGCAGACTTAGAACTATTTTCCTAAATTCGCGCGCATCAAGCGCCCCCTGCCAAAGCAAACGTACAACTATATGCAGCTCCGTGCATGAATGAAGTAAAATACGAACAGTAAATGCAAACTTCGTTCCAACCATATCCTTTCCGTGTTAGAGGTTGCACAGTTTGAAAAAATTGCTAAGGAACACAATTTATCTTATTCCACCACCATCGAAATGATGGCCTACTTGTATCACCATACCGAGAAGAAAGTCAAAACTTACCCTCCCCGCCACAGTGACCGACATGCACCGGGCTCTGCAAAGGACAGATCGGAAGGAATCATGCAAATACTGAATGAACAGGTAGGCCATCATTTCGATGATGGTGGAATAAGATAAATTGTGTTCCTTAGCAATTTTTTCAAACTGTGCAACCACTAACACGGAAAGGATATGGTTGGAACGAAATTTGCATTTACTGTTCGTATTTTACTTCATTCATGCATGGAGCTGCATATAGTTGTACGTTTGCTGAATGTGATTTCAGCACTACAACGGCATAATGTGGATATATCCACTGCTACTGCATCTCACACGGAGGGATCCGTGAAAGCCGCATAAACATATATACGTCATCCGGCGGGAGGTCGGCGAAGCCGCATTCAGTATTTGCATGCTTCTTTCCGATCTGTCCTTTGCACAGCCAGGTGCATGTCGGTACCCTGATGAGTCTAGTAGAGACGAAAAAATCCCACGATGTTAGGTCGGGAGATCGAGGAGGCCAGGCCATAGGTCCTTCTCTACCTATCTAACGACTTGGACAGACGTTATTCGGGTGCTCCCGCACACCAACGCTGAAATGAGGTGGTACCCGTTGTGCATGTAGCACATGTTTCGGCGGGTTTCAAGCGGGAAGTGCTCTACCAAATCGTGAAAAGCTTTCCGGAGGACCTGCAAATAAAATTCTCCTTTCAGTCATTCAGTACGAATGGTCCAATGAAAAAATTGCCAATGATTTCTGCCCAATTGACTGGAACTCATGTTCATAATACGAAACAATAGTTGCATGAGGATTTTTATCAGACCATACATGTGAGTTGTGTAAATTTATGATACCATTTTTGGTAAACCCTGCTTCATGCGTGAAGAGTATAGTGCAAATGAAGTTTACATTATTTCGTTGCTGATCCAATAGTCAGTTTGCAAACTACATTCTACGGGGAAAATCTTCAGAAATCAGTTCATGCACTTTTTTCAAATGATATGGATATAACAGCTGTTCTTGAAGAACTTCATGTACTATTATTTTCGGCGTATTAAACTGCACTGATAATTTTCGAGTGCTCCTTAAAGGAGTGTCATCTGCAGTATTTAAAATATTTTTCTCTAATTGTGGCGTACCTACTGTTCTTCCCCGACCAACATCAGTATTTTTTTTTCCCAAAGTTTCCTAAAATTGGGAAGAAATTGAATAATATTGCCTTATTCAATGGAATCGCCTGCCATTCTCCCTTAGACAATGGTCAACTTGTTGAAATGTTTTCTGATCTGGCAGAGTACGATTAGGATATCTGTTGTAATATAACCCCCTGGCTTCCAAAGCGTTGCAAGATGCTAGACCATAACATCAGATGCATATCTGCTGGACTAACATTAAAGAATTTTCTTTTCTGGCCAACCATCCTTCTGAGTGCAACCATACAAAAGTGCCTTAAATCTCTCGGTTTAGTTGACTTTTTCTTATATATCGCTTGAGCACAAACATTGTACCGGTACGGTATCTGAGCCTAGACTGACCATTCCAACGACTCTCAAAAAGGGGACAAAGCAAACCAATAGATATATCCACGATCGAGTATAAAGCACGCTATGTATTAAAATTTCCTTAGGTGATCTTCAACTAGCAAGCACAGAAGATGCTAAATGATACTTTGGAAAAACGTCTTCAAGTTTCTACGAGAAACCAAACTAACGAACACATGTAATCCCTGATTAATAATGAATCACATTTCCATCCGTAAAACCCTACGTTGCAAAAAAAACCTGGTCAAGGCTATGTAGAGCCTTTCTGTATTATCCTGTATTTGATACATACCGAAAGCTCTAATCATTCTTCACTTATTTTCTTTTTTGAATCTCCAGAATCAATCAAACTTTATAATTTGAAATTTTTTTTACAACTTTCCAATACATCCTTCAAAGTTTTCCCAACTTTAGGAAACCCTTTTAAAACATTTTAAACCCGTAAGGAGTATCAAAACTTCAATGAAATTTATTTGAAAGATTGTTGAAAAATCTTTTTAAATTAAAGACAATAATTTCATTTAAAAATGTGATCATTAAAGAATATTTTGTTGAACTCAGACCTGGAAAAAAATTTCTACCTTCATTCGAATTCTAAATCTGGATAAACAATTTATTTTTGTTCGTTTTTCATACCAAGTTAAAATGTTTTTTTATATATAAGCTGTAGTAAATTGATTATTTATTTTAGGAAGTTTCTAATATAATTGTTGTTTTATGGATAAACTGTTCAGGGGCGTTGTATAATATACTTGCAGTCAGCGTCGTACATAACGAACCTCAAATTATTTTTAAAAACTTAAAATTGAGATGAAGTAGTTTTTAAAGTCACGCATAACGAATCCGAAATATATTTTTAAAAAATTCAGTATGGCGGATCCAATATGGCGAATTAAAAATTTAAATTTTTTCCAATTTTCTCCAAAATTGGTATGGAGTTTCCGGGGCTGCACATAACGAATCTGTAATTAAAAATAAATAAATATAGCGGATCCAAAATGGTGGGTTAAACATTTTACATGCCTCGATTTTGCCCAAAATCAGTACAGGGGAATTTTTGGATATGCTAATTATGAATTTAAAATTATTCCAGAAAAATTTAATTTGGAGGATCAAATATGGCGTCCTAAAAATTTTACATCTTTCGATTTTCTCCAAAATTGGTATAAGAACTTTCTTGATGGGGTAAATTGTGAATTTAAAATTATTTTTAAATGATTCAATATGGGGAATTCAATATGGCGGATACTGGATCGTTTTTGAAGATATAGAGTGGATTTGAAATTATTTTAAATAAATTTAATGTGTCAGATTCCATATAACCGTTTAATTTCAGGATTTTTTCCAAAGTTGATACTATGAGGTTTTCATGAGTGTAGATTAGATTAAGAGGTTATTTTTTTGAAATTTAATTTGGCAAATCCAATATGGTGGGTTGAACATTTTATGTTGCGTTTAATGTATAGCGAGCTTTATATTTTTTCAAATTTGTTATCAGGATTTTTCCGGGTCGTACGTTACGAAACTGAAGCTCATTTTTTTAGCTTAATATGACAGACACAATATAGAGGATTAAAAATTTTACATTTTACCGATTTTGTGCACGTAACAAATCCGAAATATATTTTTAAAAAATTCAGTATGGCGCATCCAATACGGCGAATCAAAAATTTTAATTTTTTTCGATTTTCTCCAAAATTAATATGGAGATTTCGGGGCCGCAAATAACGAATCTGAAATTTAAAAAAAAAGAAGATAAATATAGCGGATCCAATATGGCGGGTTAAATATTTTACATCCCTCGATTTTGTTCAAAATCAGTATAGGAAAATTTTTGGAAGCGATATTTATGAATTTAAAATTATTTTTGAAAAATTCAATTTGGAAAATGAAATATGGCGTCCTAAAAATTTTACATCTTTCGATTTGCTCCAAAATTGGTGTAGGAATGGATGGGGTAAATTACGAATTTAAAATTATTTCTAAATGATTCTATATGGGAAATTCAATTTGGCGGTTACTGGATTGTTTTTGAGGAAGTAAAGAGTGGATTTGAAATTATTTTAAGAAAATTTAATGTGTCAGATTCCATATGACGGTCTAATTTCAGGATTTTGTCCAAAATTGGTGCTATGAGGTTTTCGTGGATGTAGATTCAGATTAGATTAAGAGATTAAAATTCTTCTTTTGAAATTCAGTTTGGCAGATCTAATATGGCGTGTTAAACATTTTACGTTATTCATATTTTTTAAAATTTGTTATCAGGGGGTTTTCCGGGTCGTAGATTACGAATCTGAAATTATTTTTTTTAGCTTAATATGACAGACACAATATAGAAGGTTAAAAATTTTACATTTTCCCAATTTTGTACAAAATTAATACTCGAAGGTTTTTAAGGCTTATAAAAACTCATTATGCAGGATAAAATATGTCGGGGTAAAAAATTTGTATCTCAAGTTCTTTAAATATCGGTATTGTGAGGCCCCATATTACTATGGAGTCTATGGAGATTTCTTAGAATGAAAGAATTTTTAGTTGTTTATTTTAGGGTTGTGTACAACTTTGGATAAAATGAGTACTATTTTCCGACCTTCAAATTATTACGAGGTACATTAATCTCGCTTATTGCTTAGTCCAAATAATTTATGGATATAACGAAATACATTTTTATATATAATTGAAATTTTTGAAGTCGGCGCCAAATTATTTCCAAAAGAGACAACTACTAACACGAGATAAATACAAACTACGGTAAGAAAGTGAATCATTTTTTGTTGGGTATCAGTTTGGTGCCAACTTCAAAAATTTCAATTTCATATAAAAATTTATATTGTTATTTTGCTCTTTTTAGCGTTTTTTTAGAAGTCGGTTCAATTTTTTTATAAATATATTATTTTCTATTTTAGTTTTGCATTGGCTTAAAGTAGATAAAATTTTATTTCGTCAATAAAAAATATATTTTGAATAGAGGAAAGATAAATGACGTGTGTACTTGAAAGTGTATAGTGACGACATGAGTTATTAATATTTATGAGGGAGAATTAAATATGAACCGGATTTTTATTGGTACAGTAAATAAGACTTTGAATACACCTTGTTTTTTTATATAATCTCTTCTTCTATTTGCACATTTTCCCATCTAATTGGAAGTGTTTTAATTCCGTCATCAAAGAATGAATGAATCTGGTGGTTTCTGTAACCAATTGCGTACGAACGTTTCTACGATTAGGATATCTGTCGTAATATAACTTCCTGGCTTCCAAAGCGTTGCAAGATGCTAGACCATAACATTCGATGCATATCTGCATACTTAATAAACGTGTATTCCATATTTCCAATTAGTTCACAATTTATTTCACCACGAAATCGTCAAAGTCATAACTTCCCAGTAATTCTTTGAGTAGTCCAAACATGTGGTAGTCACACGGCGATAAATCGAGACTGTAGGGCAGATATTCCAGTGTTTTCTAATGAATTTTGTGCAATTTTTTTGAGTTAATGCAATTCTGTGTGGCCGAGTGTTGTCATGGAGCAGAATCGCACTTTGAATAGGCATGTCTCGCCTTTTTTGTCAATAAATCAGTTTTACTTCATTAAGCAGTTGGCAGTAGTATGCAGCATTAACTGTAAGTCATTCGTGGAAAAAATCAACGAGCAATATGCGTCTGCAATCCCAAAAAATCGTTGCAAGAACTTTCCCAGCAGAAAGACGGGTCTTGGCCTCTCCAGGTTTTTGCCACAACAGGCTTATCTGCCTAGACTTCTGGGTGTAGTGATGCACCCACGTCTCATCACAGGTGGCAATGTCTCTCAAGAAATCATCTCCTTCTGTTCGATGTCGTGCAAAAAGTCTTTCACACACGACGAGACGGTTTGCTTTCTGATCTTCCGTGAAATAGCGAGGAACCCACCTTGCCGACATTTTTCGGTAACCCAAATCACCAGAAATGATTGATTGGGTACTCTTATATGATAATCCGACATGTGCAGCAATTTGTCATATTGAAGGCGGCGGTCTCCTTCAATCATGTCACGGATCGCAAGAATATTCATCTCATTGGTGCTTGTCCGTGGTCGATCTGCATGGGTCTCATTTTGCACTGACTCTCAGCCATCGGGAAATTTTTTGTGCCAATCGTAGGCATGGGTCCTTGAAAGCGTTTTTTCAGGAAACTGTGTAGTTAGCTAACGTAAAATTTCTGTAGGTTTTATGCCCTCCTGTGTCAACAATTTAATAATAATGCGTTGCTCAGCAGACTTGTGCACTTCTTGCTCATGACATGATGCTACTAACAACCAATCTGCTCTGACGAGCCGAACTGATTTACTTCCTTCCACTTTACATCCCTACTACAAGACGTCACGTTACTCGCTTCACCTAGGGAGCGTTAAAAAGAAAAGTTCGGTTAGTATTTGATTCTCCATAGTAATTCTTATATCATTTATTCAGCAGTATCTTCGAGCATATCTATGTATACCATGAATTAAAAAAAATGTTACCTACCTAAAATTCTTCTATTTTACTAAATCTTTGTCAATAATTTTATTGAATGTGTAACTATTGTTTTATTGTCACTGTCTTATTTATATTGTACACGAATATTTTATAACTAATAAAGCGTTTAAAACCGTTTTGATTTATGTTATGTGCAAGTTATAGTTCAATTACCATCACATAAAATTTGTTGTATAAATAAGTTGTTTAGTTATTTCTATTGAAATATTGCTTTTATTTTATTTAGGGAGGAAAGTTTTAAAAATGATGTGGTTAATTGATCATTAAAAATGTGTTCCGGTCTCATTACGAGAATGTGTCACTTTTTTTTTAGAGCTTATGGTGTGGCAAAGTCTTAAGTATAAATAAGACCTCGTGCCCTCTCAGAGTTTACTATACAACTATAACATTTACAAAAAATATATATTGTGTTTAGTTTTAAAACACGTCAATTATTATAGAATCAGATATATATCATTTTACTAGGCAAAATTCAGCTTATATCTGTAAAACGGGGCACTAAGAAAAAAATATATATTTTGTGAAATATAATGAAACGTCTGACTTTTCTTTAAAATTTAATGAATAAAAAACGGTAAAAAATATATTTTCAAGTTTTTTCGTAACCAAAAAGGGTCTAATGATACCTTATGTTAACGTCGTCATTTGAAAAGCGGATGCTAACTGAGCCTTGATTTTGAGTACAGAATTATTAAATGTGCAGCCTGTTGTATCTTCTAGGACTCTTCTTAATAGTCTAAAAATTTTTCTTGGGTTAGGAGTTAAGTCCTTTTATATATATATATATATATATATATATATATATATATATATATATATATATATATATATATATATATATATATATGTTTAAACGGCTTTCACGGATTCCTCCGTGTGAGATGCAATAGCAGTAGATATATCCACATTATGCCGTTGTCGTGCTGAAATCACATTCATCACGTACAACTATATGCAGCTCCGTGCATGAATGAAGTGAAACGCGAACAGTTAATTCAAACTGCGTTCCAACCATATTATTTCCTTGTTAGAGGTTCCACAGTTTGAATAAATTGCTATGTTATGTCAGATATTCTTACGGGTATGATGTGTAATCGAAGGTATGTGCTGAGTCCCTCTCAGCAGCTGACGTTTCGTTGAAATCTCATTCACCATTTTCAAAACTCACTGTATGGCGTCTACGAGCGAACTCGTAGACTTTACTGAAGACACTGTGTACTTGTTTGTCTCAATTACAATGTGTATTATTTTTAGACACAAACTACATTTTCAAAGATAGTTATTTTATGAAGTTACTTTATACAGGGTCACAAACAAATAAACTTTGCATCCCATGTGACAAAAGTTTAATAGCCCTATTTGAATTTTGTAAAAAAACACACATTTAATATGACACTCTTTAAACAAGATATGTCTGGAATGAAGCATGATCAAAACTGAGAAGTTTTATATAGGTTGCGTTGAATCTTGTTTTGCAACAGTGGTGCAATTTCCAAAAAAATGGGCAAAAAATCTAAATTATTTTATACAGTTGAAATTTTGCATATGAGTTAAAAATTGAATTTGGAAAAACTTTTTCTAATAACTTGGTTGTGTAAATTAAAAATGCTGAACTATTTATCTTTAGCTAGAGGGCATTTCATTATTCTGCAGGCAACGTGCTTCTTGATAAAATGACCGACGAAACGGTATGAAATATTTCCAAAAGTGGGTTAATAAAACCTAGTTTCCACTGCAGCTAGCCCAAAATCTAACGATACCAAACTGCGTACCATAAACCACTAGGGAGTATTACTGGACCAAACGATACACTTAATACCATTTTCAGATGGAGTAAAATCTCCAAAAATGTCTCGATGGCTCACAGGCTGTTACTTTTCCACATTCTCTTTAGAAAAAGAACGATTTTCGCAAATACTGCATTAAAATAAAATGTATAAAAAAATGACTAAATGTCGCACATGCTTGGTTAAGTAACAGCTAACGATTGAATGATATAGACACAGAAGGAATTCAACCAATTATAGACGAAACCTGAATCAACAGCTAACCAATTTATGTATTCCTTAAATCAACAAATAGTGTGTAGTGATAAAGAGTGAAGAATGATAAATATTCTCCTATCTAATACCCTATTACATCCTATCACCCTACTGAATTTCCCAAAAAAACAATATTCAACTAGTGACGTCAATGCTACGTCAGATGGCATGACAATAGAATAACCCCTAAACCAATGAATGATAGGCTAGACGTTATAAAATGCCAAAGCTTATCAGGAAAATAATTTGTAATTTCTTCAAATAAAGCATCAAAAACTACAATATTCCAGTGATAAATTAAAAACAGGTACCAGGAGAGTGTGAAAAAATATACAGTGTTAATATTCAAAGTCTAACCTATCTTCTATGATAGCTGTTTATTTATATGTTTATATTTCATATTTTATCTTTTTAATGCTTTAACTAGAGCAAGACTTAAGGACACGGCCCTGAATTATAGAAATATACATTACAGAAAACCCATAACACGATCACATTTTCCTGGTACGCAGGAAAAATGTTCAGTGCTATAAAATTTCCTGAGAGAGGTCTCCATGCAAACAACAGTACTTATAAGGTATAACATGCATTTAAAGCCGCATAGCTGTTATAAAATAAGATTGGTTGTCAGTTTAAAAAAAATCTAAATACCGGAATTGGCAAATTGTGATGGAACTGTGTTGCATCATGATAATGCAAAGACTCCCTCATTTTTAATAACTCATGAGAAATTATTGGAGCTTGGCTGGGAAGTGATGTCACATTGAGCACCATCTGATTATCATTTACTTTGAAGTTTGCAAAACTCTTTAAGTGGTAAAACTTTCACAAGTGAGGATTACCTTAAATCGCACTTGGTTCAGTTTTTTGCTGATAAGGACGAAAATTTTTATGAGCACATTAAATTGCAAGAAAGATGACAAAAGCTAAATTATACTCTTGCCAACGGGATATATAAGCGTGCAATTTAAACTCAGATGAAACGAGTTGAACTGTATCAAAATAGAAAACTAAAAAAATAAGCTTAATAGCGTAAAAATAAGTTAATGTAATTTTTTATAAGAATTCTTCTACATAAATGTATTCATATATTTCAACTTTACACAAAAGTTTTTACCTTCAATTTGCTTTCCTTTCACGTATTTTTTTTCGCAAGAAATATCAGGGTTAAATGCAAATTGAATATCCAATATCAATATTATTTTTGCCAAAGGGTTTCCCTTCAGCTTTTATGTTGATCTAGTAAATTTACGCGCCCTCAAGTGGTTATTAAAATTAATAAACTTAAACCCGTGTTTGGGAAGTTTGTACAACATCAGAGATGTATATTTAATTTAAAAACTTCGTTAAATAGAGCTACGGATAGATAATTACTATGAAAAATTATTAACAGGAAATAAATCGATTAAAAAAAAATACTAAAAATGACTGTTTTATATTGAAGTCAATTTAATCTACAGATTTACTTATTTATTTGGAACTTTCTGAATTCGTTGCTGTAGTATTTATTAAAGTCGTTTTCTAAATATTTTTTTCCACTCGGTTCAATTATTTCTTAAACATAATTTTATCTATTTAATTCTTATAATATGATTAGATTTATTGTAAGGTATATAATCAAACATTCCAAGATTTGTCTCCTTGAAGTTGGTCTGGTTTTTCGAAGCTATTGAAGAGAAATACATCTTTTAATAACATGAAAAAGAATAAAAATTAATCTAATTTTAAAAGACTTTTTCAAGTCGGTTTAACTTTTTTTAAATGGTTGTCTTATTTCATCATTTTTCGTTTAGATTTAGTAATGGCGAATAAATGCGTGCAAGACATCTAAAAAGAGTAAAAATATGAATAAACTTCATGAAGATAAGATGGAAAGGGCCAAGAAGCAATGCAATTTGCGAACGAATAATTTTTTCACTTTTTGGCTTTCTTGCAGTGAACTTTCCATAAAAATATTTTAAACGAATACTCTTAGAGATACCACCTACAGCATGCTGAAAACTACATCTAAATATATCGCTTCTATCCAAAATCACGCTCCAAAAATCTACCTAATTTTGATTTTCTTGTAACCAACTAAAATGGAAATAATATAATGAACTCCCTTGAAAATATATCTTACAACAGGCAAAAATCGGGTTAGTAATTCTCACTCCTTGACAAGTCGTGCTCAAAAAAATATTCAGCAAAAATAATTATTTTGAATTTTTAATTCTATTTCATCAATCTACGGCGTAAATATTTTTATGGAATTCCCTTCGGACTATTTCTTATTATATACTGAAAATCGTATCAAAATATCTCACTCCCATCATAAATGAGTGAAAAAGTTTGGAAACCAATAAATTTTTTTCAGGTTTTAACTCCTTACAATAAGCTGGAAAATACTTTTGTGCCTTGAAGGATTGCTCATTTTTATTATGTACTGTAGATTTGGAATTTTTAATTCCGTTTCACCAATCTGTAACGTAAATATTTTTATGGAATTTCCTTGAAAGTATTTCTTACTAAATACTGAACATCGTATCAAAATATCTCACTTCCATCTTAAATAGACGAAAAAGTTTGGTTACAAATATTTTTTTTTTCAGTTTTTAATTCCTTACAATAAGCTGGAAAACACTTTTATCCCTAAAAGACTTTCTCATTTATATTATGTACTGTAACGTGAAAGGAAAAAATATGTTTGGTCACAATCACTGCCTAAATTTGTATTTTTCCTAATGATATCTTTTTAAAAAAATATCCAGGTTCTCGGGATATATTATCAATTTAATAATCCGGTAATATGAGAAAGGGGAGGAAGAGCAAATCAAGTTATACTTAAACAAACATTAAAAAAATAAATAAGCGTCGGATTGAGACCCTCCTCCTTTTTTTAAGTCGGTCAAAAAAAAATATAAATAACAAATAGGAAGAAAAGAATAATTGTGAAGCTAAATTATTACTATTTCTCAGAGAAGATATTTAAAATAAATAAATTAGAATAAAGGCCAAACTTAGATTTGGCAGTTCACTACTTTTAGATAAATTAATTCCGTTAACTAACACAGCTTACTAGTTAGAAAACTGATTGGCAAAACTATAATGCAAGGCATATACGATGCCTACAGTATTAGGCTAGATTATCACTATAGGGCCGCTCTCTATACGCTCTTGGTCTGGTAAAATATTCTTAAAGGAAAAACAATGAACTTATTCACACTATCGATTTCGCGGAGATTTGGATATCGTAAACTTTTTTTCTTTTAAAAATATTTTATCGAACTGAGAGCATATCGAGAGTAGCACTATAGTGAGAATCCAACTTTAAAACCTCAAATAAACATACTTCAACTCCAGTCGATGATACCATAATGATGTATTGTTTTCAGAGCTATAAAGAAGGTCTATTCAAAAAGTTCGTGTTCTAAGTCGATTAAAAAAGTAAATCGCTTTATTTAGTTACAGAAATGACATCATCTTCAAAGTATTCTCCCACAGAAATGATACATATGCCCCAACGTTTCTTCCAATCTCTAAAACAGCTGTTTCCAACATTTTTTTCTTGCGAACCACTTCTAAAAACCGGAATAAATTGACGAACATCCTGCGTAGTCATTGAAAACAGTAAATGAAACAGTAAAATTGGGTTACTAAAATTTATTTTTCATATTGAATAACAGTTCATAACGAAAAACTAAAACATAATCGTAAAACATTTAGAGACAAACATTATTAAAACTAAAGTGAGAGCTTAACTTACAAAAAATAATTAATACAAAATGAATACAATAATACAAAACTTGAAAAATACCTTCAATGGGATATTTATGCTTGTTTGGTTGAACAAAGAAATTCAAA
Organism: Diaprepes abbreviatus; assembly: GCA_034092305.1. NCBI lineage: Eukaryota > Metazoa > Arthropoda > Insecta > Coleoptera > Curculionidae > Diaprepes > Diaprepes abbreviatus. Next base: position 6,272,881 of record JASJET010000210.1, on the reverse strand, counting down.
ATTTGGTTCTATGTCTGAAAGTTTCAGTCTTAGATCAGGTTATCCATTTAACCTGTTTCTGTACTTATCTTTCAAGTATTGTTGAAAATCCTTTATTACATAGATATGTTGTACAAGAGGTCAAAAAATGTTTTATGACTTTTTGCGCCAAAACAGGATAATCACACTGAGCCAAAAATCAATTAAAGAGTGATCTTTAAAAACAGTTTTTAGGAAATTGTCTCAACTTTTGAAGCGTTTAAACCACCGTTCAAAAGTTTTTCGGTTAAAGCACTCTCACTACAAGTTTCAACCAATATTTAGAAACTTTCAGCAGCTGATTTTCTCAAATGAAGGAAGGTTATTAAGCTTCCCCGCAAAACTCTCTTAACGTCATTTCCTGTTATAAAGTTCAACATTTGTGCGTATAAAGAACCCTTTTTTTGCATAATGACAATTGGTAACAAACTGGCTTGTAATGGGGTATGTTTATCTTTTAAAAAGCTATAGATGTCATAACTATATGCCAATAAATCCTTTAGTGGTGCCATCTCCTAGTAAAACCGATATTATTAACCGAAAAACATATATTTAATTACACTACTTTACAGCAAATTTACAACTGTAATATAAAAAGAAATCTTTGGTTAATTTTGGTCTCTAAATGCGGAAATGATGGTAAAAGCTTCCTGATTATTTTCAGCCAAAAAGAATGAGCATTTTAATCACATTATTTTAAAAAAGTAATTTGTAATATACCGGAACGCGACATTGCCAAATTTGCATTTTCCATAAGTTAGGGAAATTTTGCAAAATCTGACAACACCACGTGGGGGGTGTCTAGCGCGTGACAAGTCAACCACGAGGTCTCAACAATCTAGGGCTCAAATTAACAGAAGTATTCACTTAAACCCATGTAATTGCAAATTTCACTCTGCCCTGTTGCCGACTCTACTTATAGAGGTAGCCCCTGTATACGAAAAGTACGGTAGTCATATCATCAGTATTGGTTTAGCACGAGTAGTGGTCAGTGTTAGATAGAGAAGCGAAGTGCGCTAACAAGCCAATAATAAGTAAGTTGTATTACTGTTATCTCTGTGTTGAATAAAGTTAGTTGACGCCTGTAAACGTAGTATCACATCTATGAACCGACACTACAGATATGTCTAAAGTACAGAAACGTGGCTGTATTAACCCCGCGGATAGTTACTACATATATGGTGAGTTTACCCCTAAATGGCAGAAAAGGACAATTAACAAAATGACCAAAGTAGCTTATCATTAGTATTTTGGATGTCGTGTTGGCGATCGAGATCGGGACTGGGCTCCTCACATATGTTGCCAAATCTGTGCATCAAATCTAAGTAACTGGTTAAATGGTAAACGCTCTTCGATGCCTTTTGTAGTTCCAATAATTTGGTGAGAACTAACAAATAATTTTAACGACTGTTACCTTTGCATGACAAAAGTGTATGGATATTTTCTCAGCAATAAAACCGGTTCTTCATGGAGAAGGTTTACCAGTTCCCGCGCCCCCGGCAAAATAGGAGGAAGATTTAGAAATATATGCTGATAAGGCAGAACCCAATAAAATGCATCAGAAAAAGACTATCCTTATTTTCCCGAAAGTGATCATTTAATCGAACAACCTGAATTAAATAATCTAGTTCGGGACCTCCACTTGTCCAAAAAGCTTGCTGAAGTATTAGGGTCTAGATCACAACAACGGAATTTACTAGCCTCTGGAACCTAAGTTACTATATTTAGAAACCGTAACCAGAAGTTATCCTCGTTTTTTACCCTGTAGGATAAAATGTGTGTTTGTGTTAATCCAAATAGTGTTATGAAAAAATTAGGATTTGCACATAACTCTGAAGACCTTGAATTTATGACAAGGAAACTATTTAAAGAATACGCAGAGTGGGGATTAACTGTCAACTGCAGTAAAACTAAATATATGTGTATCGGTGGAGAAGAAACAGATTTGGAAGTGTATGACAATATCATAATAAAATCTTGTTCTGAGTATACCTACCTTGGAATAAAGATCAGTCAAGGCACACGAACTAAAGAAGAAATATTGGAGCGAATAAATAAAGGAAAAAAAGTTATCGGATGCCTAAACTCACTATTATGGTCAACAAACATCTCCAAGGAAAGAAAACATCTTTTATACAATGTAATACTTAAAAGTGTTGTATTGAATGGATGTGAAACATGGCATATAAATTAAAGTTTAGAACGTAAACTGCTGGCTCTTGAAATGGACTTTTGGCGAAGATCTGCCAGAAAGTCAAGGATCAAACGGATAACCAACAAGAGAATTAGAGAGATTATGGGCGTAAAGAAAACTATTCTCGATGAAATCGAACAACGTCAGCTGGTATGGTATGGACATGTGGAGAGAATGACGAACGAACGTCTACCAAAGCAAATCCTAAAATGGACACCAAATGAAAAAATAAAAATAGGAAGACCAAAAGTTACCTGGATTAAGGGCATTAACCGAGCCATGTCCGAAAGAAACTTACTTCCAGGGGATTGGGAAGACCGAAAACAATGGAGACTGGGAACCGGAAGGCGTAGAACGCTATGAAACCGGATATATATATATATATATATATATATATATATATATATATATATATATATATATATATATATATATATATATATATATATACATAACTCTGACGAATAGCATATATTTTATAGATTCTTCTAAAATAAGTTTAAAAGCAGTTCTGTCCCATAATGCTAATAAAAAAATCTCTTTATTCCTCTTGTACATGCAATTGAGATGAAGGAAACATACGAAAGTATGTTACTTATTCTAAATGCAATAAGTTTTGATACGTATAAGTGGAAAATATGTTGTGACTTAAAAGTCATAGGACTATTACTAGGGCTTTAGGGTGGATTTGCGAAGTATTGCTGTTTTCTTTGTCTTTAGGACAGTAGAGCAACACAGAGCCATTACCAAGTAAAAGAATGGCTTCCGAGCGATCAACATATTCCAGAACAGGCTAATATAAAGAATATACCTCTTATTGATCTTCATTAAACATTAAACTGGGATTGATTAAAAATTTCATCAAAGCATTAGATAAAGAAGAATTATTTGTTGGACCACAAGGAAAAATATTAAGGGATCAACAGTTTGATCATAAATTAAGTGATGTTGAATTAGCTGAGTGGAGTTATTTTGAAACAATTGTTTCAGAGTTTTTAGGAAACAAAAAAAGTATAAAATTACGAGAAACTTGTAGAAGAATTACTTGAAAGCTACTGCAAAATGGGCTGTTCCATGTCTCTTAAAATACCCTTTTTGCACTCCAATTTAATTATTTTCCCAGAAAATTTAGGGGTAGTTAGTGACGCAAGGGGAAAGGTTCCACCAAGACGTATTAATAATAGAGCAATCGTACCAACGCAGATGGGATCCAACAATGTTGGAGGATTATTGTTGGTTTCTCATGAGAGAAAGCGATCAGAAATATAAACGAAAGTCAACATTTGCAAAAAAAATATGTACAAAAGACTTACTATAAATGTATTTTCATGTGTATTTTTGTAAATAAATCCTATTATCCTTAAAATATTTTGTTTTTTTTTATTGTTTTGAACTTATGCATAAATGTTATATAAAAATGTTTGTATTAAACAAAAATAACTTATTAACTCTATAAATCAAAATTTATACATGGTGGAAAATTTACGATCAGCCATTATAACATCAGTCGCAATTTTCTTTTGTATTTGTTGATTAGTGTTATTACACCTAAATAATTTTTCTCATCTCCCACGTATAATATAGAGATCGTTATTCCGTCGTAATCTTTCTAAATAATTCCCGATCTTAAGTTACAAATTAAATATTTATATAAGGCCATAAAAACGCTGAAATAGGTGAAAATCGTGCAGTTTTCTATACTTTCACCCTCTAAATAACCATAAACGGGGCCTATTTCCGGAAAACCTTACACGTTCTGACAAGAATCACCAATAAGGCATGTTTTATGGGATTTACATCAAGTTTAAAATAAATAAAAATCCGAAAAAAAGGGTTCTTAAGTTTCTAGATGCCCTTTTTATTCCCACGAGGAACCCTCAAAGTAAGTTTTATGCTTGAGGTATGCCCACTTGCATGTCTAACAACATCGTTATGCTATTTTTGCCTCAGAGTGGTAAAGAGGTTACTTTCCGGTGTCTGAAAAATAGTACAAATTTTGCGTAGAAAAGTGCGTAATTGAAAAAAAAAAAACGTTTTTCTACATAAGGGGTGATACCAAATCATTCATGCAATTTTTTTGATTTTAATTTTTTTTTAATCTCTAATAATATACAGGGTGTCCGAAAAAATGTAGGAAATCTCACGGATATAAAAAAAAATACTTGAAAGAAATGTTTTATAATTTTTTTTCGTATAAACCTCCTCTTCGGAAATATGGGCTCCCAAAGAGCTGAAATGAAATCAAGTTTATTACAAATGTTCGCCCCCCCTCCCCAAGAGCTTTGAGTTTAGGAAAATAGCCCCAATTTTACCTCTAATACTATAGTTTATTTAAGAACTAGAGAGAGGAATGAATCATTTTTTTATCCTTTTTTTTTCTTCGTAAATTACCTGTGTTTCTTAGTCCGGTGTCTTAAGCGAAATCTCTTAGACACATATATTTTTCATAGAAATGGGTTAGAAATTTTATAATAAAAAATACCGGTCTATAATAATGGAATATTTGGGTTGGATAGCAATAGATATTTTGATGTGTGAAGTATTAAAAAGTATTTTAATCCTTGTCATAGGCGTCGGAAGGAGATTTATTTTATCATTAAGTATCTATGGCATAGAATATTATTTCGGTAATAAACTTAAAATAAAAAGTTTTTATAATTTTATTTTATTTCTTATGATTTCTTAATAATTCACATACATTAGAAAATGAAGATAATTTTTACATATTTAACACAAATCACAACTGTATTTTTATTATTTTAATTTTGTCTTAGAAACCGTTTTCAGCTCATTCAGACTAAGTTAAGTTAAAATTTGAATATATACAAAATACCCATTGTCAAAAATACAAGAAGTTAAACATATATAAAAAAATAAATTCGTCCTCATAATATTAACATTTTTTGGGGCTATCGGTCATTTTAATATTAATTAAAAACATTTTTAGGACATTTCACGTTTCAGTTTATTTTTTTTAAACCATCTGTAGAATTACAATTAGACGCTAAAAAGGGATTCAAATGTAATTAATTTTTATATGTTACAGAAAATTTAAATAATAAATTGTGTTTAGGCTGGTAAACATTACGTATCTAATTCGTAATCAAAGCCGGTGAAGCTATCTTCGCTCAAATTAATTATAATTGGTTCATTTATCTCACCGATCATGAGATCGAGTTTCCACATTTTCTTTTATTCTTTTATTATATGGAATTTTCCTAATTTTCTGCAGTAACTTTATTCAAAAAAATCATTCAAAGTTCAGGTAAATTACTAATTTTGTAAGTTGTGTTATTTCCCGAAACTCTACCTTTTACTTGAGAGAGATATTTACTTCTCCAACGGACATTTTCCTGACGATCTATAAGAACAGATTTCCTATCTGGTTTTTCCCGGCAAAAAATAAGTCCTGTGAGCAATTTCCAGAGCTCAATTCTTTTAGTTTCAGGTAAATCCCGATCTTCATTGATTTTAGTTAGAATTTTGTCGACGGTTGGGATCTGCTTCTCATAATAAAATATATGTACAACTCCTTTTATTGCAGTTTACATATTTTCTTCCAATGAGATGGCTGCTTGACTATCCGATAAGAAAACAATCTCTTGTCCGCGATAATTTTTCTCTTTGCTGCACTAAATGCATTTCCTGATGACGTATATTTTCACATAAAAGATACTTAATGCCTTACTTAAACTTTTATGGCGTCAGATTCCGGGTCCATACACTCCTAGTCCAATCCCTCCCGTTGTTTTGGAGCCATCTATATACCATTTAGTGGAATTCTTGTTAAGTTTTTCAATGGTATTTCTACCCTATTAATTTGGAACTCGACTTTGTGTAGAAATTTCTCACAACGTTGAAATTCTTTTTGATTTCATTTTGGGATATGTCCCAGGTTTGTTAATTTCTGGATAAGAGATTGTACCTTCGTTTTATGACTTCATCTGTCATCATCCTATATATTGTCTTTTTCGCCATACTCTTCACAAGTATATGTAAAGGTCTAAGGTTTAGGATTACTTCAATGGCGGCCATTGGACAGGTTTTCACTATTCCAGTTACACACGCACAGGCCAGTCTTTGAACTTTCGAGCGGATGGTTCTCGTATTGACCAGACTGGTTCTTTAACTCCAAATTATTGTCCCATATGCGATTATTGGTCCACTGCAGGATTTTTGGGTTTGTGCCTCAGCTTTTTCCCGCGAAATTTCTATAGAAAGGTTGTTATAGGGCAGAAAAGAGATAACATCTTATTTGTTGAAAAAAAAATCACTTTACGCACACCAGAGGAGACTGTGACTGGCCCTTTACTATTTATTTTGTTAATAATATAGTAGTAGTGATGAATCTTGTCAAGTTGTAAATTATGCAGATGATACAAATATGCTAGCGAATAGGATATACTTAGAAGAACTTTCTGATAAAGCATTGAGGACAATGTCCAAAGCACACGAGTGATTTGTAAAAAAATGAATTAGTCTTAAACAGTGAAGAAAAAATAGCACTTTATTGATTAAAACAATAAATAGAAACGAACAAACGAGGTTTGTCTCAAAAGTAACGAGCCTACCTTCATATCTCCGCATTGGTGTTATTCTTTACCATCCGATGAGTGGCATCGTTCAAAGTAGTCCTCATTTAACTGAATAACACGTTTTCAGCGGTGTTTCTACTTCCTGAAGCAGTCCTGGAAGTCAGTTTTCGGAATTGTCTTCAGTGCATTCGTCGCATTAGTTTGAACTGTCTCTTTGTCATCGGTCCGGTGTCCTTTGAGCGGCATTTTTAATCTGGGAAAGAGCCAAAAATCGCAGGGAGCTACGTCGTGACCCTACGGAGACTGACGAAGCTGTACAACTTGGTGCTTTGTTAAATATTGCTGCACAAGGTTCGATGAATGCGCTGGCGCATTGTCGTGGTGAAGCAGCCAATCACCGCTTGTCCAAAGCTGTGGCCGTTTTCTTCTGACTGCGTCTCGTAATCTTTTCAATACTTCAACGTTTTATTCTTTAGTTAGTCTTTACTTTTTTGGATTTCGGTCATATTATTACTTTATAAAAAATTAACACATGTTTTTTTCTGACGTTTCGGTTTATTTTATTGATTAAACCATCTTCAGAGAATTACTGTAAATATGAAAAGGAATATGTAAATTTATGTTATATAAACTGAAAATTTTACTTTCTTACCTAATGTTAACAGGTGGTTCACTTGGATAACTTACATTTAACTATTTTACAACTTTAATACACTATAATTAAAAACTCCTTTTTTAATATAAATACAAATATAAAAAACTATTATTTTTTGAATGCATTTTTTTCACATCTGGTTTGTTTTGCTTTTGACAGAGTACTACCAAATGGTTTGAAAGTTTCTGGACCATCTGCAATTTTATTGCCCTATTAGATTAGTATATACATTACTCAGGTCATTTGTGTCCGTTCTGAAATTTATTGTACAGGGTGTTCTTTTAATATGGATCATTTCTTTAAATGTTCTTTTTTTGTAATTTATTTCTTTGTCTAAAATCTCCACATTGTTAAAATCGATGTTGTGCATGTTATCTATTGCATGTTTGGCTAAGGCGGTTTTATTATCGTTATTGTGATGTCTAATGCTGTATTTGTGATTTTGTATTCTATTTTTTAAATACTGCTTGGTTTGACCGACATATGTTTGGTTGCAATCTAAGCAATTGATCTTGTAAATGAAATTTGTTTGTTAGTCCGATATCCCTAAAGACGAACAAACAAATGTCATTTGGGGTGGGTGTATTTGACCTTAAAAGTTTTAAAAAAATATGTACATATCAAGAAGATTGTTTATTATTCTATAATAATTTTGATGGTAGATATGGAATAGCAGATATATTAAAAATATTACGGTTTAACAAAAGAGAGCCCTTGGAATAATATTGAGCCTTGAATACAATCAGGGATGTAGAGGAAAATTCACACAAGATAAAATTTTACCTATAATTGCAATCCATTTTCATTAATTCATATTATTATTTTATAAATACATACATCTATTTGCTGAAAGTCAATCCCAAAATGTTTATTAAACTAGGACCCTAAACTATACATTCCCTAGGCATAGATTAAGTAAAACGCAAAGAGGGGCCTATTAATCCTGTATTAAGTTGTTTAACAGCTTTCCGAATTATAAAAATGTATTAATAATTTAACAACTTTAGAAAGGGTCTTGTTTAATTTACTGAGTAATATTGAACCCCACAGTCTGGAACAATATTTGTCATGTTCATAATAAGAGTAATTAGCGAAGTAAAAAATAATGTTTTACCCTTTCTCTTTTTTGATTGAGATTAATATATATGTATACCCGCTTTTACTTGTGAGTTCGCCAGGGAGAAACTTAGGAACACAAAAATTTGTGGCGTTCTGAGAGTTCTTTATTTTTAGCTAATTTGTAGAAACAGTTTTTATTTGTTTATAATAAATTGAATTTTTATAAACAATATTTAATCATTAAAACTAATACAAGAACCTTCTACGATCTTTATCATATTCATTGACAAACTCTTCCATCTTATCGGTAAAAACTATTTTTAATTGTTTAAAACAAATTAATAGTTTATAACCAATATTTAATTGTTAAAATCAATGCATAATCGTTTACGACTATGTTTAGGCAATGTTGATCTTATCTAGTGATAGTCTTTTAAATTTCATCGATAAAAACCATTTTTATAACAAATTGAATTGTTAATAACAATATTTTATATTATCAAAGAATTTCTACGGTCATTTTTCGTCAAGGTTAATCATATCCAGTGATGATCTCTTTCATCTAATCGGTAGAAACGATTTTTAATTGTTTATAACAAATTCAAATGCACTATCGCTTACAATCATATTCCGGTAGTGTTAATCATATCTAGTTAAAATATTTTCCATCTAAACCTTTCAATGTTTATAATAAATACAATTGTTATAATTAATAAATTATGCAAGAGTGGGCAATGAGATCATACAGGGAATCAAGAATAGATTCAACGAAGAAATCATCAACAAAAACGGCCAACAACTTATACATCTCTGTGCCGAAAACGAACTAAGAATAAACAATACCTTTTACCCTCACAAACCCCAGCACAAATACACCTTTGAAAACACAAGAGGACACAAATCTATGATAGACTACATCATAACAAACAAAAATGTACATCCCTCTGAAATATTGGATGTGAGAGTATTGACCTCAGCGAACACCGGAACTAATCATAACCTGGTAATGTCAAAAATAAGAACCACCATAATGAGGAAAGAGAAGCTCAGACAAGAAATAACTGAAAAGCTTAACATAGAATCTTTTACAGACTACACCATCAGAAACCTATACCAAAACAGATTGATACAAAAAATTAATGAAAACAGAATCACTGAGGAAGATGACATCGACGCCGCGCTGATGAAAGTACACACAAACATAATGAAAGCAGCCGAAGAAGCACTGGGCAAAAAAAAGTGAATAAAAATGGAAAAAAAACAACAAAAAACCATGGTTTACAAATGAAGTGAAATCCTTCGCAGCAGAAAAGAGAAAATCATATTTGAAGTATAGAAGCAAAACAATCACATACGGGGAATACAAAATAACCAAGAAAAGAGTAAACGATAGCATCCAATTAATTAAGCGAGGTTACTGGGAAAAGTTCTCAACTGACATGGAGCATGATCTTTATGGAGGGCAGAGAAAAGTCTGGAATATGCTAAGAAACCGCAAAAAAACCGTGAACGAATACATTCAAACCACTGCAATAACAACAGAACAATGGGAGAAGTACTTTCACAATCTGTACGACAGCATTGCACCCGCAATAACACAGGAAACCTAGGATGAATATGCGGAAAGAAGTCAGGCTCCAAAATGGATTATCACAAAAGATGAAATAAAAACAGCAGCCACCAAATTGAAAAATCGAAAAGCCCCTGAACCAGATGGCATAACAAATGAAATGCTCAAATATGGTGGAATGGCACTACTAGAAGAGTTACATTCCCTCTATAGAAAAATACTCAACGAGGAGAAAACACCGGAACAATGGAGGGAAAGCTTGACCATACCCATATTCAAGAAAGGCAACAAAACTGACCCGAACAACTACAGGGGAATAACACTTCTAAGCTCAACCGCCAAGCTACTAACGAAAATCATAGCAAAAAAAATAGAATCTGGCGGAATCAGTGAGGAGCAGCAAGGCTTCAGACAAAACAGGTCAACAACTGACGCCATATTTATAATTCGCCAAATTAGAGAGAAGGCTATCGAATACAACAAAGAGGCATATATGTGTTTTGTCGACCTCACAAAAGCCTTCGACAGGATCAGATTTCATGACGTTCTCGAACTACTTAAGGACAGAAACATATGTCATAACATCCTGGAAGTAATTAAAGACTTAAACAGCAGAAATACAACGAAAATTAAAGTAGGCAACAAGACATCGAATCAAATTCCAATATCTACCGGCATAAGGCAGGGAGACAGCCTCAGTCCAATTCTATTCAATGTCATTATGGACGAAATTATCAGAGAAGTGAAAGAGGCCGGTAGAGGATATAGAATGGGAAAAGAAGAACTAAAGATAATTTGCTATGCCGATGATGCAGTACTGATATCGGAAGACGAAGACAACCTCCAACGGCTCCTGTACAAGTTTGAAAAGACCGCTGAAAAATTTAACATGACAATCTCCATAGGAAAAACCCAATCTCTCACGATCAGTAAAGAACCAAGAAGATGTAAGCTCGCTGTACACAATCAAAGCATCGAACAGGTCATGTCATTTAAATACTTGGGAACAAACATCACCAGCAATAGAAACTTAAAAGCAGAAGTTCAAGAACAAACAACCAAAGCTGCCGTAATGTCAGGATACCTACGTGATATTATATGGAGAAATAAACATATGACGACACAAAGTAAGATCAGAATATATAAGACCTGCATACGACCCATAATGACTTATGCCATCGAAACAAGAGCAGACACATCAGCAACCAAAAGAATACTCCGGACAACTGAGATGAGAACGCTAAGAAGTATCACGGGTCATACATTACGCGACAGACTAAGAAACGATGAAATCAGAAAAAGATGTGAAATACAGGACGTCGTAAGATGGGGCAGAGGAAGAAGGAGAGCATGGAGGGATCATGTCGACAGGATGACCGACGACCGAGTGGCAAAAATTGCAAAAGAAGGAATACCAAACTCCTCAAGGCTTCCTGGTCGACCGCCTAAAAGATGGAAAGGAAGCTGGACATCGGTGTCACAGGAACAAGAATAAACGAGATGCATTGACAGTCAATACAGGACAAAGTCCTATACTAAGAATAAGAAGAAGAAGAAGAAACAGGCCCACCTCACTCTACCTATGGAGAGCCAAATACGTTATTTAAGTGCTGGCGTAGTACACAGTTAAAATGAGGTGGAGCATTATTATGCATATACCACATTTGCATTATTCTACAAAGAGATACGTCTTCCAATAAATAATTTAAATTTTGCTGCAAAAATTTTAAATAAATCTCACCATTGAGTCTTCCTTCCAAAAGAAATTGCCCTATAAAAGTTATTTCCCATGATGCCAGCTCACAGATTTACAATAAACCTTTGTTGGTGTTTGTTTGGAATTATAGCATGGAGTTTTTCATCAACACAAAAATGTAAATTGTGAAAGTTTATTATACCATCTCTTGGAAAATCATCCCAATCGATCAAAAAATAAGGTTAAAAAAATTTTAATATAGGTTATGTTGCTGTATAAACTAGTTGGAGTATTGAAGTATTGCGGGATAACCATCCGGACAGATAGCGTGTACTTTTTCAATGTGGTACGGGTGAAGTAAATGTTCCATTAGAGTTTTACGTACAATTCATTTTGTAACATTGTTTTGTGTCGCGAGCTTTCTATGCTGATTGAAGGGTTGTCAGCAATATCTTGCAAAATTTGTTCCTCCACGTGAAGGTCTCGTGCTCTCCTGGGAGAATCCTCACCGCCACGTCGCGGCAAAAATGACCCTGAATAAAACATTTAAAAAATTAATTCGTTAATCCTAATAATTCTTCTCTATTCATCTTTTACTTGTTTTCCTCATTCTTCGATCAATCCTTTGAAAGGTTTTTTGGACTTGGCAATATTCGAGTTGGAAATATATCAACATAAAGTCTTCTTGCCTTCGAAGAATTTGGCAGCGCTTCACAATAAAAGAAATTCATATCAGCATATCTGCAAAGAATATTCTTCCATTTTTTTAAATTATTTTTATTTGAAAGTGGTTTTGACAAGTTCTGTCAGTAGTAATTCATTATCTAGGTATTAACAATAACAACCTGATTTTTACCTGTTTGTGTTTAGTGTTGAGTGTTTCACTTAAAAACTGATTTATATGAAAAATCGCCAGTTTTATCGAAATAAATTGCGAATACCGCTTTTGAAAAGAAATGGCCAAAGTATTTAAGAAATCAGTTTTCAGCTTTGTAAAATAACACCTGTCAAAAATTAGGCTCAACGAGTGTGGCTGCAACTTCGGTCCTAACGTTTCTGATGATCTAAAACATCTACTGTAGTATGGTTTAATGAGTCTTTATGGCCTCTATAAAGTATTAAAATTTTATTAAGTACTGAGTACCCCTTTAGGGCTCTGTATCTCCGTTAAGGGGCACTTTAGGAATTTTTTTCTGACAAAGTAGGGTTATTTTGATATCCTCTGTATGCTTCCGAAAATTATGAAGTACTTACCGGGCACTCTGTATTGTTTTCAAGGTATGTGTATAAAACTTTCGTTTTTTCTGATATGTTATTGTATTTTTGCATAAAAGGAGTAAATACAACCGATTTCATTTCAAATATCACACTGAGCATTAAATAGACCTATTTAACGTCAACATTCGAAATTTCAGTATGTTATTTTTACAATGAAAACTCTTCCGACATTCAAGACAGCTCTCTGAACCAAAAACTCAAGCGTTACGTCGGAATTTTCCAGATACAATTCAAAAGTTTTCACGAGCGTTCGCAAAATGTTCAACAATGCCAACTTCTGTTCAGCATATGTTACAACGTTGTGTTTTACTCAAAAACAAAAGTGTATTGTACCAAATGACATTATTAAATACGAGTTTGAAAAGCCTATGAATATATATGCAAATTTACTTACAATTACTTTATGTTTAAAATTCAAATCTAAAAGTTTGCGGTTAGTAGCGTTACTTTCGACATTTAAGTGAGTTTGTCTAAAATATGAAGATCATTATGTGTCCTAGAAAATAAAATTTCTATAGCCAAAAATTCATAGTCTAGATTAAATAATGTAAGAATAGATAGGCCACTCAATGCTAATTTATGTTATTGCGTTTAACGCCCTCTCCTGAGATGTTCGCACAATAGTAGTCACGTGAGACAAAAATTAATTGATCCAGATTTATGACGTAACTTAAAAATTATGTGAAATACATAAAAATGTTTTTCGCCCTCTCGGACACGAATATAAAAAAAATTGTTTAAGACATTCTTTTATGTTGAATTTTTAACTTATATTTATGAAAAATTATATGAAAATTACTACTGTATATTCTATATATAATACATGTAAGTAATTTTTTATTATTTTAGACGTTTTTCCAAATTTTATTGGCTATATTATTGTGAGGTGCTCGATGAACCAAAATATTTCTTTTGTTTTGTAATAAAGTCTGAAGACTTTTTAGTAAACGGTGTTTTTTATAGAGGTATAGAACTTTTAAATGGAATAAAACAAAGATGAATTTTTTCAATTGACATGAAATTTACTTTATTCGAAAGATAATCTTCTGGCATTATAATTTAAATATGACTTCTGGTATATGACCGCCACGGCTGGCTCGGACGTAGTCTAATCTGGAAGTCCAATTTTCGATGACTTTTTCCAACATTTGTGGCCGTATATCGGCAATAATGCGGCGAATGATGTCCTCCAAGTGATCAATCGTTTCGGACTTATCGGCGTAGACTAGCGACTTCAACATATCCCCACAGAAAATAGTCTAGCGGCGTTAAGTCGCAGGATCTTGGAGGCCAATTCACGGGTCCGAACGTGAAACTATGCGGTTACCAAACCTTTCCTTCAATAAATCAATTATGGTACGAGCTATGTGACATGTTGCTCCGTCTTGTTGAAACCACAGCTCCTGCACATCATGGTTGTTCAATTGATGAACGAAAAAGTCAGTAATCATAGCTCTATAGCGGTCACCATTGACTGTAACGTTCTGACCAGCATCATTTTTAAAGAAGTACGGACCAATGATTCCACCAGCCCATAAAGCACACCAAACAGTCAGTTTTTCTGGATGTAACGGTGTCTCAACATACACTTGAGGATTATCATCACTCCAAATACGGCAGTTTTGTTTATTGACGTATCCATTCAAACAAAAGTGAGCTTCATCGCTAAACAAAATTCGCTTATGAAAATCGGGACCAACGGCAATCTTGTTTCGGGCACATTCACCGAATCTACGCCTTGCTGGGTGATGGTGTGGTTTCAATTCTTGCACGAGTTGGATTTTGTAAGCACGCAAACCAAGATCTTTCTGCAAAATCTTCCATAAAGTGAATGGACACATATCCAATTCCTGTGCACGATGGCGGATAGACTGATTCGGGTCTTCCTCTACGCTACGCTCTACAGCAGCAATGACTTCTTCTGTACGACGTCTCTGTGGATGCGTATTATCATTTAGAGTAAACGTGGTGCGAAAACGTTCCATAGTTAATCGAATTAATTGCTCTGATGGACGATTATGTTGACCGTAAAATGGACATAGTGCGTGATACGTATTTCGAACAGAACCATGATTTTCAAAATAAATTTGCACAATTTGGAAGCGTTGTTCAGGTGTCAGTCTATTCATGTTGAAATGCCAAACCAAACTAAACATAAATCACTTGACAGCTGACAAAATGGCCGCCAGTTGAAAAAGTGTTGCCAACTTAAAGTTTTATACCTCTATAAAAAACACCCTTTACATCTCGTTTATTTTAATTTATCGAGAACATCAATATCATACAAACAGAAAAACTGGTTTTAAAAAATATTAAAAAATCGCAAAATCTATGTTTCTGACGACCTATAAAATAAATTTTTATAGAAAAATTAAATTACAAACTTGAAGTAAATACAAAGACAAAAAAAAATGGCTTAAATAAAAACTTTTCTAACCAAATTCACTAAGAAGGTTTAAGACTTACACTCAATCTAGCAGCTTTGAAAATTAGATTTTCTTGATGACCAGTTTTGTTTTTCTTATGATATTGTATTAATTGTATTTTAAAGGTTCAAAACTTGCTTCACCTATTGTTACCCTTGTCAATTTAAATTCCCTACTGTCAATCTAGACCGGTTTTAAAGTTAAGCCATGTTAGTGAATTAGGGGGTTTATATTTATGTCTGAGGGTTTGAAAAACAACTGATCTTTACCAATCTCTTTTTTAATTTTAGTAAATTTTAATCAAATTACTAAAATTAAAAATATCTGTAGGCAATCACAAGACTAGGTTCAATTTGTTTAGATAAGTAACCTTCCAAAGATTACTCTGTTTATTTTCTAGCTTGAGATACAACTTTTAATGTTCCATAACATTCATAGTCATTTTAGTAGCTCACCAAATGCTTCGTTGTGCTCAAAGTAGATTACATCTCGCATTTTCTATGTTTACCATTTAAAAATAATTCATGTAAAGTGAATTAAGATGTCACTTGACGATATTTTTATAGAAATATAAAGATTATACAACTTAAACGGCTTATATAAAATACTTTCAACAGAATGTGAAAATTTCTTAAGGAAAAACATGATGACAAAATACGTTCTCTACTTTGTCTGGAAGGAACACTCGGAGTGGTTAAAAATCTAAAAATATTATGAAATATTGTATTGGTATTTCAAATCAGTAAATTGTTACAGTTTTGTTATTTTACGAACACCACTGTCACATCAAAAACCGGTTTTGTAAAAAATCAAGCGTGTCTAGAAATGCATCAAACACTCCACTTTGGCCTATAATCAATTACCAAAAGAAAACGCGCGTTTTACAAATACAGAGCTTGGTAAGCTTTTTGATAGTGAAGTAATGGTAATATTCTCGCTCGCTATGGGAGAATATAAGTCCTTAAAAACCATTCAGTATGATTCATCTGTGTCTATTGTCTTCTCACTACACATAGCCTTGAACTTCCGCCCTTTTTATGTCCTCTACGGTTAGCTTTTCGAATTTCAGCGACCTTTAATTTTTTTTTCATATTCTCTTTTTTTTAGACGAATCGTGTGGTGGAATAATTCAACTCAATTCGACACCAGCGGAAACTGAGGAAGTGATGGGATGGAGTAATCGAGTGAGTACTTTTAGCATAATATCTGTAAATTCGAACCAAAAATATATATAGTATTTACAAAATACTTCACATATTTCCAACATTATTTAAAGAAAAATACAAAATACATCTTAGGGTAGAGCATTTAAAATATAAAATGAAAATATATATACAGGGTTAATTAAGGGCGAACGGAAGGTGATAGCGGATCCAGGTTTTCTTCAGCCTCAGAGCTACAACTCTTCTGTTTTATTTTGCATCCCAGATGTCAGTGATGTCGACAACTGTCAAATGATGATGTCAGTTATACATTTTTAAATGGAACATTTCGCATGTTATCAGTTATTTTAAATTTGCAATAAATTTTGAAAATTTTCTTGTTTAGCATACTCTATGGGTAAATTTAACTGTTTCGAAAATATTAACTATTTAATTGAACGAATTCATAATATGTTTTATCCTTGTCCTACACTTTTATATCCCCTTTGAATTAAAAACATGGATAAAAAATACTACGCAACCCCGCCCGACACAGAATCAGGCAGAACGTCACCGTGGATGACTATAATTTTGAGCATGTGCGAGTTTTCAAGTATCTGGGCGCAGAAGAGATTAAACAGCGCATCACACAAGCAAATAAATGTACATTTGCGATACAAACCTTGATGAAGTCAAAATTTATCACTAGAAAGGCAAAAACCGAAATTTATCGAACAATAATACGACCAGTAGCAATCTACGCCAGTGAAACATGGACCCTGACAGTCCACGATACGGAGCTGCTAACAAGGTTTGAGAGAAAAATCCTGCGCATAATATATGGCCCATACCGAGACCTTGAAACAGGTCGTCACAGAATGAGAGGCAACATAAAGCTTGCGCAAATATATCAAATCCCTGACATCATTCAAGAAATAAAGTCCAGAAGACTACGATGGGCAGGTCATATACAAAGGAGTCAAAACGATCGACTAATAAAACGGGTATGGGAGGAAGCACCACAAGGAAAAAGACCACTGGGAAGATCTAGGCTTAGATGGAGAGATAATATCCACAAGGATCTAGCTATCCTTGAAGTTGACCAGCAAGAATGGAGGGAGCTGGCACAAGACCGTTCCAAGTGGAGACAGATAGTCGAGGCAGCCAAGACCCACCCTGGGTTGTAGTGCTACGGAGTCAGTCAGTCAGTCATAAAAAATACTATGGGAAAAACATAGGACTCTTTGTGGATTTGAAGAAAACTGTTTTAGCTACCATCTATGCAACTGGAAAATAGCTGGTACAGTATTAGCACCAATTTTACTGTACGTTATATATTTGTATGTAAACGTCATTTATTATAGAAGTGGCAGCCATTTGAAAGTTGAAAGTATTGTTTGAGAAAAAAATATTTTCTCACGCAATGATAAAACTAATTAAATTTCACTAGTTTTTGTCAATTAAATTCAGAGTCGTTTAAGAGAAAGTTGGGATAATTCAAATATATAGTATAGTATAGATATAAAACTGAAAGCATATTTATTAAACTAGGAAATTTACAACAATATATGCAGATTTAGTAAAATGAAAAATGAAATAGAATTCTTACGTAAAAAAGAAAAAATATTATATATAAAACTGGCTTAAAAATATATTAATTAAAAAAAAAGTTTGTTACTGTAATAAATATTGAAAATATTCGTTATTATCAAAAAAAAAAAAAAAAAAAAAAAAAAATAGAAAAATAATATAAAACTAATTCGGTTTATACTGGATAAGATAAAACTTTTTAGAACCTATCAGATACTGCAAATTTTTCTGCACATTCCAGCTTCCTTCTCAGGATTAATCTTGAGTGTACATTTAGTAGCCTTTTTTCTTAAATTAAGATGCTCTTTCATATAGGTATGTTGCTTTGGGCGACAGCTTTTTCCAAAATTACATTTCGGTATTAAGACCATTATAATTTAGGGAAGGAAATTTTTGTAACAGGCTCTTATGAATTAATTTTCACTTAGTGGAAAAAAAATTACTACTGAAATATAGTTTTGTAGTTATTACAGTTAAATTAAACAACTTTTTCCTAATACAATCATTTTATTCTACCGAAATAATATTGCTCTGTTAAACAAACTTTTAAGACTTCTTTTATAACTTGAATTATGCAAAACAAAAATTTAAAAGAAAAAAAATTAGAATTATTTTTATTTCTCTACATCTTCTTGCATTTCAATTTAATAAAACTACACTTATTAGCTACATATTTAATAAAAAATGTAGAATGTGTCATTAAAGAAAAACGATAATACACCTTGTATATGTTCTCAGGAGCATACAGGGGAGGACAAAATAATCCTACATTGCCATAAAAATTCCCCAAGTGCCCCTTAACGGAGACTAGAGCCTTAAGGGGGTACCCAGCGATTTACCTTATCGGCTTTAAGTTTTGATCTGACTTGTATAATTTAATGAAATTTGAATATTTTATAGAGACCATAAATACTCATTAAACCATACCACAGTTGATGTTTTAGATCATCAGAGAACTCAGGAACGAACTTGCAGCCACACTCGTTGGGCCTAATTTTTTACTGAGCTTAAAACTGATTTTTTTTTAATACTTTGGTCATTTTTCTTTAAAAGAGGCACTCTTAATTTATTTTGATAAAACTGGCAGTTTTCGAAATAAATCGGTTTTTAAGCCGAACACTCAAAAGTTACTAATGCTAAACACAAACAGGTAAAAATCGGGTTGTTATTGTTAATACCTACATAATGAATTACTATTGACGGAACTTGTCAAAACTGCCTTCAAGTAAAAAAAATTAAAAATGAAAGAATATTCTTACGCAGAGTATGCTGATATGCATTTAATTTATGGTGAAGCGCTGTCAAATTATTCGAAGACAAGAAGACTTTATGCTGAAAGACTTCGAGCTCGAACATTACCAAGTCCAAAATTCTTTCAAAGGGTTGATCGGAGCCTAAGAGAAACAGGTAAAAGATGATTAGAAAACAACTCTTAGAGTTAACGAATTAATTTTTTACATGTTTTATTCAGGGTCATTTTT
Organism: Diaprepes abbreviatus; assembly: GCA_034092305.1. Classification (NCBI taxonomy): domain Eukaryota; kingdom Metazoa; phylum Arthropoda; class Insecta; order Coleoptera; family Curculionidae; genus Diaprepes; species Diaprepes abbreviatus. The sequence goes on along the minus strand of JASJET010000210.1, from coordinate 6,253,237 downwards.
GCCGCGACGTGGCGGTGAGGGCCTTCCCAGGAGAGCACGATACCCTCACATAGAAGAACAAATTTTGAAAATATTTGAAATCGTTCCCCTTCTTATTCATGGTTTTGACTAAGTTCTTTATTAGCCCCAACTTAATATGCTAAGAAGAAAATATAACATTTTGGGGATCATCAAGACGCGGGTAATTGAAGGTCAGTCTTTCCGAATGTAGCATCTTTTCGTTGCTTGACTGTCCTATAACCACAAAAACAACAATATTTCGTAAATCTATTCTACGTTCCAAGGTGTTGAATTATGTTGAGGTCCTCGCAAATTGCCCTTTTGTATTTTTTGTAATTAACTGGCTTCAAAATTAAGTACGTTTCTTGCATAACTACAGAATGGGCTATTGGAATAGATAATTTTTTGTTACCGTTGTGCTAGAAGACCGCATTTAAACTGTATTTTCATGAATCGATAAAAATCACCATCCAGATGAATTAAGGTTTATATCTAGCTCGTTCGTAAGATCCGTAATATCGTGAGAAATACATTCAATTCTTTCTTTTTAAAACAAGCTTTAATGGGCTCAGTACACTTTTTAAATGTCACTGTTACTCCACTTGCCAACATATTTCATTGCTGCAATCTATAATTCAAACACCCGGCCTTCTATTTGGATAGACCTAAGTCCATTGACCAATTCGTTTAGTTCACTTATTTTATTAAGTGGAGTTTACTTGTTCTAGCAGATTCATATGACGGATCTTCAGAACTCATCCGGTATGGCAGTTCTTCTGGTGTAGTTTCTCTTTGTCAGGCATCAATGGCATAGGAATGTACTCCATATGAAGGATCGGTCGTGATGCTGATGGCAAATTTAGATAGTGTATTTAATTTTTTTTTTCGACCATCTCTATACATTCGTGACCCAAATATAGCAATCACCGACATGATTTGAGGGCTCTCTTCACAAAATGGAAACTGCAAACGACAATTTGTTTTGTTTACCATTCGCTGATTTCAAAAATTCCGTGTAACAAATAATACAGCACGTATTAAGTGTTGAAGGCTTTCCAAATATCAAATTCTAAATTTTTATGTCAAATTGCATCACTACGTAACATTCATGAACGTAACAAAATTTTACAATATCTTTGTTATTCACCAGCCATATTTAAACTAAATAATTGTTTCTATGATTCTTTGAAAACAAACAGCAGATAAATACTTCGTTAATGCGTAAGATTTTACAGTATTATACTAAGATAACTCTTCTTCTTCTACAAATGTCTCGTCTTTTGCAGAGAGTAGGCAACCTCTCGCACAAGTTGTACCAAAATCTTCTGAATTACCGACTTTATACATCTTCCAAAGCATATTTGAGAGGATTTTTCTAGGCAGATTATTGCACAGTGGTTTGACATTGCCTTCTATGAGGGGACAGCTTCTAAATATATTTCAATATTCCGACCGAGATACAATTTCAAGTCATATGGGTGCTAGTGGCAGATTCATCCTCTCTCTTTGGAGAGGGCGTCGAGGGTGGGGGAGACGCCAGCAGTTCTGAATTTGAAGATCTTGGGGGAGGGTGGGGGGATTGCAAGCGAAAACGAGTTGTTTACGGGGAAGGAGATGCATATTCACGTTCCTAAATAAGAGGCAGAGTCGGGTCTTTTTTTTTTAATTCAAAGCTCTTGGGAGGGGGCAATTGCAAGAAAAACGCGAGTTGTCAACCGGGGGGGGGGGGGGAGATTCCAACTATATTTATATTTCTAGGTAAGAGGCAGGGTCGGGTCTATTTTTCTGCATTCAAAGCTCTTGGAAGGAGGGGGGGTGATCGCAAGCAAATCCGAGTTGTCATCGGGGAAAGGAAGATGCCAACTATATTCACATTCCTAGGTAAGAGGCAGGGTCGGGGTCAATTTGTCTGAATTCAAAGCTCTTGGTGGGGGCGATCGTAAGCGAATGCGAGCTGTCGACGAGGGAGGAGAGATGCCAACTATATTCATATTCCTAGTGTAAGAGGCAGAGTCGGGTTTATTTTCCTGAATTCGAAGCTTTAAGGGTAGGCGATTGTCCTACTCTCTTAGATTCGTTACTGATGGGTGCAAGGCTAACACGCTAATTACTACACTATACTCGTCACTAAGCTTATCAAAATGAAAATTCTAATTTTCAAATTATAAGGTGCTTTAGACATATTCTAAAAATTTAATGCTTAAATTTGTGAAAAGTGAGGGAAATACAATACACAAATGTGATCTTTGTTATTGTTGTCTCACCGGTATTGCCTTATGAAATAGTCACACATCATTATGTTAATACTATCTAACAAGAGCTGACAACGAATAAACGCATATGGTGTATGAGTACACAGCTCCAGTCAAGGTAACAAAAATGAATTTTGGTGGAGATGGCCTAGTCGTTGTTTTGGTTATACTCTGAACTATATTTTTATGAAACATAAATATATTTTTTCGTATAGGAAATTTCGAGTTTATATTTCTGTATTTAGTCATTTACGTGCAAAAGCTACCCTGCTACGATTATACAAATTCAATAGACCAACACCATGATATTTGAACTCCAAGTGTCCTTGAGCAATATTATAATACTTCATTAAAAATTTAGTGCTTGTAATGGCCGCATAAAAAGTCACGAATATACAATAAAATTTATATTAAAAAATTATCATGCGAGCTTTCATTTCTGTATTTAAAGGCAATTAAAGTATATGGGGTGACTAAATTAAGTGTTTAATATGCAATAATTGTAGGAATATAAAGTACCAGATATAAACTGCGGTAATATTTTTCATCACTCGTACTTTGGCTGTTGTGAAATGATTTATCACAAAAAATGGCAATTCTGATTAATAATAGAACCGACATTTGAAAACTTATACAGAGTGTTTGGAAATAAGTGCGAAAAATGTGAAAGAGTTATTCTTGTGCTAATTTTAAGTGTAAAAGTTAATATAAACATATATCCGATAATGCCTAGGATTCAAAATACAGGATGTTAAATCTTTATTATTATTTTTATTTTTTTAAAATTTATATTATTTCTTTTTAAAGATAATTAAGTCAAATTTGGAACACATAACACTTTTTACAGTTCTCATAAAAAAATTATTATTATGCGAAATAATATAGAGAGTTGTACTTTTTTCCGGGTCTGTAAAATTTTATCCTCGAACTTGTTTTTCGGGTGCCAATGACTCGATTTGATTATTCAATTAGCTTTCTCATTTTATTGTGAAACTTTTTTGACTCTTAAGTTTTCCTCTAAGAGTCAACAGTTTTTCTACAAAAAAAAATAAAATATGTTCAGATGCATCTCCAATTAAGTTCTGTAGAGGTGGTTTTAGCGACGAAAAGATATAGTAGGCTGTTGTCAAATAAGTTCACGCCTAATTTGTTATATTGTTTTTTTGTTGTAATGTGTATATAATTTCTGTGGATAAGTGTGATTAATTTTATGTGCTCTTAATGTAAGGAGGAAAAAAGTACTAAAAATGGCGTAGTTTACAAATGTTGAATTGTCTGGCATGCATTTTGTTTATGGTCGTGCTAATTACAACGCTAACGGATTTATGCTGAACTAAATTCACAACGTAGGTTATCTCATCATAGCAGATTTGCTTGTCTTCATCAGCATTTACTAGCAAATGATACATTTCTAAAACGAACTTCTGGTTGTGGACGTCCTCGGGAGATAATTTCGATCATACCCTATAGATTTAAACTATAATAGATTTGTTTGAAGACTGTTTATGGTCGGTGGGGTTGAGGCTTTTTTTATGTTTGACAGACATAAACATGTTTAGATATTTTTTCTTTCAGTTTAATTGCTTGTCGTGATTCTTTTCAGTATTTTTAAGTGTTAGAAATTACTATAAAAGTGTTCGAAATTACTATAAAGTTTGCAATTAATATTAACAAAAAGGGAATTTAAAAATTTATTTTTATTCATCCATATTGTTAGATATTGTTTACATATTGAAAATAATAACAATAATTTAGGCAACCATAAATTCAAACTTTTATGTATTCCAGAATTGACGTATACCGATTATCATATGGTACTCGTTTAAATAATGCAATTAGAAAAGAATAGCATAAAATCGGTATATGTGTACCAAAAAATGAAATATTCAGCGTTCAAACAACCGGGCCCTAGTTCTGACGTTACGCTAATTCTACAGGAATATGTTCGAAGGGAGATAAGAACTGTAGCACTAGAGGGAGCTGTTCTTAATATAATAGAAGAATCTCCTAAAACAAGTACGAGAAAAATTGCCATTTTTTGTATCAGATTAATGATGCTAATGAGGCTTGTAATTTGTTTTATAGTCAAATATACACTGCCCTAAATAAATTCGTACCTAAAACTAAAAAACGCGGAAGAAATTATACACCTTGGTTTACATCTAAAATAATAAATAATATTAAGAAAAAATTTAAATCTTGGAAAAAATACAAACGTTCACAAAAAAATGAAGATCTGTTAAAATTTCAACAGCAGAGAAGACAAATTAAGTATGACATAAATGATACAGATAAAAAATATTGTGAAAGTGTGGAAAACTGCATTGCTTTTAACCCATCAAACCTCTGGCAATTTATAGTAAAAGAAATAATAAAGAATTACCTGAAAATATAATCTGTGGGGAAAATGCTTATAGAAACCATGCAGATATTGCAAATGCATTTGCTGACTTTTTTAAATCTTCGTATATTTCCTCGAACAATGCTTTTAATATAGATGTTCAAAGTTCTGTCACTCAAAATATTAAAATTTGTAAGGTTAGTGAAAATGAAGTACTATCTTGCCTAGAAGAAATGAAACGAAAGGTCCGGATAAAATTCCATCCTTTTTCCTGCGTGACTGTGCACGGTTTTATAAAGAGTAGGTCCACAGCGTCCAATCTTTTCTGTTTTACTCGGTTTGTCGTTAATGTCTTGGACAAAGGAGGTCAAGTAGACACAATATATACAGACTTTTCAAAGGCGTTCGATAGGCTTGATCATGGCATTTTGCTTGATAAACTGAATTGTTTTCGATTTTCGCAAAAATTAATTATATTTTTTAAATCATATCTATGTGATAGGCAGCAAATAGTAGAATGCTGTGGTCAGTCCTCGGAACCACTGTGTGTAACTTCGGGAGTTCCTCAAGGGTCAATACTCGGTCCTTTATTGTTGTTTTAAATCATTGGGTTTTTATTATCAGAAACTCAAAAACATTTTCTAATCAAAGTACGCTCATTTTACATTATTACGTCTTTGTATGATCTAAATTGGAATATGCTTCCATAATATGGTCTCCTTATTATCAAAACCATATTAATGACCTTGAGAGAGTTCGGCGGCGTTTCTTGAAATATCTAAGCTTTCGGATTGATGGAAATTATCCTGAAACAGGGTTTCCCCATGAAATCTTACTTCAGCGGCATTTTTTTTGTTCTCTAAAACATAGAAGTATCGTCACAGACCTCAAATTTCTTTATAAAGTTTTGCATAACAGAGTGGAATGTAGTGAAATACTGGAAAAAATAAGTTTTCTTGTACCTAGGACTTCAGCTCGCCAATCTGCCATATTCTATTGTCCTACACCTCGTACAAATGTTTGTAACTACTCTCCTTTATATAGGATGTGCAGAATCTACAACAAAAATCAAAATAAATTCGACATATTTAGCTGCGGATTGGCACAGATAAAAAATAATTAAGTATGTAATATTTTGTAGTTTTATTTCTGGTAATTTGGGTATGCTTATTTTCTCTTTTTTTTTTGTCATTGTAAATATTTAATTTTTTTTCCATTGTACCCATTTGTTAATTGGTTTTTTGTAACTGTGAAATGGGTTTAAATAAATAAATAAATAAATATAAGCAATTTCACAATATTCCGAATTTAAAAACAACATACGTTTTGTCTCTACCATATCCAGGGAGTGCAAGTGCTTTTACCTCGAGACTTTTTGCCGCGTATAGTTTTTTGCTAATGGATACTTCAAATGATCACCCAATCTCCCTTTTTTTTTATCCCGTATTTTGCTTACTAATGAGGTAAACTTTTCAACGGAATCCATAAGAAATTTTCACAATAATGACATTTGAGCTGATGAAAATCCGCATGCATTTCTTGAAACCAATTACCAACATCAATTTTCCTTAAACGTATACATTGGTGTCACAGGCAATTATCTAATTGGCCCATGTTTCCTTCCATTAAGAATAAATGGAGACCAATACTGTCACTTTCTTGAAGAAGAGTTACCTGCTCTTCTTGAGAGTTCCTCTTCAAGTTAGACAAAAATTATGGTTTATTCATGATGGCGTTCCAGCACATTTAAGTATCAACGTACCCCGTCACTTAGAGGCAGTGTATCTAAATTGTTGGATAGGTCGAGGAGATACTCAACATTGGCCTACCCGATCTAAATCCTTTGGATTTTTCTCTCTAGGGTTTCCTTAAATCATTAGTTTATGCATTTCCTGTTGAAGATGTTAAAGATTTGAGAAATCGCATTATTGCCTCTTGCGAAAGAATAAGAAATACTCCAGGATTATTTCAACGAATGCGCTCTTCAATGAAACGAAGATCGGATTGTTGCATTATGTCTGAGGGTGGTGATTTTCAACATTTGTTGTAATTTCTGTTATTAATATTTTGTTGTTGTTGTTTGTTCAAATTCTGTTATTATTATGTTGTATTTTTTTTTTGAAGGAACATTAAAACAAATATATTATGATTTTTTACTTGTGTATTTTCTTTTTTTTGTTGAAAAACTATTGACTTTTAGAGGAAAAAAGTTCCACAATAAGATGTGAAAGCTAACTGAGTAATCAAATTAAATCAGTGGCGTCCAAAAAAAAGTTCGAGAGGGTAAAATTTTACAGACCCGTATTTTCACATAATAATTTTTTATGAGAACTGTAAAAAGTGTTGTATTCCAAATTTGACTTAACTATCTTTAAAAAGAAAGGGCTGAATGTTAATGGAGTTTTTTTCTTCGTCAGGTATCATACTCGATTTGGGCGTTGACAAGGAAGAAAAATTTTTATTCTTAAGACCCATATTTTATGAAATGTAATGTCCAGAAGAGCATCGATCCAAATTAGGTCTGCAGTGGCTTGAATTACAGCTTTTGACACTTATTTTTGAAAGACGTCTGGCCATTTTGAAAACATGGTCACTGAACTTTATTATTGATATATTTGTATAGTTTTTTGCAGAAATGAAGTGGGGAAATTTCTCATCAAAGGGTATAAATAAGTTGAAAGATTAAATATCTGGAGATTGAGTCTTGCGTATTTAGTAAAAAATTAGCCTACGGTGCTGATACTAAGTAAGCATCATGCCGAGAGACTAACAGATAAAAAAACTTTGAATAAAAAGTTGAACGGGGACTTCATTGTAACTTGAAGGGCAGAGAGGGAGAGAAAGAGAGAGAGAGAGAGAGATTTTGCCGGAGCGCTGGAACTGGTAAACCGTCTCCATGAAGAGCCGATTTTATTGCTAAAGAAAGATCGGGATATTCAATATTATGTTTGCTCTTTCTTGAAAAACCAGACACTTCTGTCATGCAAAAGTAACAGTCGTTAAAATGATTTGTTGGTTCTCGTCAAATCATTGGAACTGCAAAAGTCATAGAAGAGCGCTTGCCATTTAACCAGTTATTTAGATTTGCTGCAAAGGTTTGGCAACATATGTGAGGAGCCCAGTCTCGATCTTGATCGTTAAAACGACATCCAAAATACTTATGAATAACTACTATGGTCGTTTTGTTAATTGTCCTTCTCTGCGATTTAGGGGTAAACTGACCTCATATATAGCATAAGCTATCCGCGGAGTTAACACATTAGACACTTTTGCACTGTCGCGTACGTCGGTTCAGAAATGTGATACTATGTTTACAGGCCTGAACTAACTTTATTCAGCATAAAGATAACACTAATACAAGGCTTCTCTGTCTAAGACTGACCACTACTCCTGCTGAACCAATACTGATGATACGACTGCCGACCAGCTGCTTTTATAACTGTTCCGTATTCTGAAACATCGGGTATCGGAAGTTCGAAAAGCGACGGTGTACTTCTCGTATACAAGGGCCATGTATAAGTAGATTCGGCAACGGGGCAGAGTGAAATTTGGAATTTTATGGATTTAAATGAGCACTTCCGTTATTTTAAGACTTAGAGGGTTGAGACTTCGTGGTTGACTTATCATCCCTAGACACCCCCACGTGGTGTTGCTAAATTGTGCACAATTTTCTTAACTTACGGAAAGTGTAAATTTGGCAAACTCGCGCTACGATATATAAAAATTACTTTATAAAATAATTATTCATTTTGGCTGAAAAAATCATAACTCAAAAATTTTACGTGTTAAGAAGTTTTTACCATCATTTTCGCATTTAGAGATCAAAAATTAAGCAAATACTGGGTTTTACATTATTGTCGCAAATTGGCTCTAAAGTAGTGTTATTGTTGTTGATAATGAAAAAATAAGAATATGAAATTAAATTTTGCAACTAAACTATTTAACAAATGAAAAATATAGAAATATGAAATTTGGTGTTAAATTTTAGTTTACCAAGTATCCCTGATAAAGACATATTCAGGCTTCTGCTCATCTCAAGTGCTAATACATGGGGTACTCAAAAGTACGCAAAGTTGGTTCCAATAAAGATTACTACCTAGTGTTTGCTCGACTTGGCAGCAGCACTACCGTGCCCCCAGATCTTTTTAATAAAATTGCCACGATTCTACTTAACAGGAGCGCATATACATATTTTTGGTCTGATCAGGGACTGTAATCATTTCATTTTTACCGGTATTATAAAGAATTTTTTTCTTCCGAGAGAAATTCATAAATCATTTTTTTTTCCATTCGGCCCCTATTTGTCTGGCTTTTAATATTACTGCTGATTTCGGACATGGGTACTAAAATAACCTTAATTTTATTATACCCCTTTGACCCTTTAAATTGAACTAATTAATATTTTATGAAGATACTTTCGTAAAGCTCCTAAATTCAAGGATCTTAATATCCATAATTAATTTAATAAATTTATGTGGCACAACAATTCGGGCGTTTTTGCTTTGAATATTTATTACACTCCTCTTCTTTTTTTTTTATCTGCTGCGTGCAGAAAACAGAAAATAATGAAATATAACTGGCTTTATTACGGATAATCGGATAATTTCTACTGATACAGTTATTTTTAGATAATGAATATTTTTGTTATAATTTTTTTTTCAACAAAATTAATCTTTCGGCTCTCGCGCCTATTTTTGAGATTAAAAACTCTCACGCTAACTCACAGTCCGCATTCATAATTTTTTTTAGGTTCTCATGCAAATTTAACCAAAAAAAAATTAAAAATAAAAATATATTGAGTTTCAATAATACGTTTATTTATAAAAGACAGTAGTTTTCAAACATTAACATAAGATTAGTCTCTAAAAAAACTGAAATAAATTCATACTTAAGCTACACAAAATAAAATAATTAAAAACTTTTATTCTTGGTGATATTCATAACATACCGTGATGGAAAGTTCGAAACACAAAAATTTAGGTGAGTAAACACAAGAAGAAACGGGTAGGTCTATTTTTCGTTCGGTTGCGATACGAATAAAGTCCACGCTGACCCGGAGGTACTTGCTCAGACATCTGTGCGTCTATTCCAAAAGTTTCTCTTATTCTTGCATGCATAATCGTGGGAATAGATTGCGTGACACGTCGGCGAATATGTCCTTTCACTAACTGAAAAGATAAAGTTTGTAAAAAAACTCTTTTTTGCTGATCAGTAGAATTCTTTATAGAAAAGATCACGAATGAGTTTATACCAGACACATTTAGTAAAGAATAAAATATGATCATGGGCATCTCCTCGTGTTGCGATCACAATCATAAGCGGCACATAATTTATTTATGGTGTCGACGGTATTTTATATGTGTTATTATCTATTTTATCATCACAATACTCACTTGACCAAATCAACACATTTCTGTTTCTTTTTGGTATAATCAATAGTGTGAAGGTAACTCAAAATCGGTTGTAGCGCAAAAAAACACGGATGCTATGCGTGAACTGATTATGAAAGATCGTCACATGCCATACCGTGAGATTGAAACCTTCCTGGACATTGGTAATACCAACTTATATAACATATTGCATGAAAATTTGGTTATGATGAAGACATGTTTGCGTCGAATCCTGCATAATTTCGCTAAAAAAAGACTCATGTCGATTGGTACCTCAAAAAAATGTTCGAGGTCGTCACAGATTAGTTCAGATTAGTCTTGGGTCTGTGCTTATGAACCCAAAAGGCTGCAGCATTCGACTATGTGGTTTTTCCATGATGAGCCGATCCAGTGAAGTCAAGTTTCAGACCCATTTGTAATAAACCAATCTTGGAATTATTTTTGTCCAGACTATCTCTGAAAATCTTTTAGGATATGCTTGAATCTAATCAAAATATCTCACTCCTATCCAAGTAAAATAAATTATTTGCTAACCAATACATTTTTCCTATTTTTAACTCCCTTGCAATAGACCTACCTTGAAAATATTTTCATGAAACCAACCTCATTAGAACATTTTAAAAATGTCATTAAACATTTTACTTTTAAAAATTATGCCAAAACAAATATAAAAAAAGTTATGTTCAATAGAAAACCTTTTTTGGAAGTCGACTAAAACTAGGTGCCTATGAATTAAAAACTGCTTATCTCCCCTTTTTTTCTGATAAATGTTACCTATTCTTCTTCCAGATAAGGTCTAATATAGTCTAAAGTGAGTGACCACCTGATTTTTCAGTTTAATTGCTGTTGAAGGTCATTTGAAATTGACTAATTCATAAAAAGATGCCGAATTATATATTTATTCGACAATATAACAGCAAACATTAAACTTGAAAACAAATCATAAATCAACACCGCATTGTTTGATAATAATAATAATAACACTAGTCAACAAATACAAAAAAAAATGTGGCTGATATTATAATGGTTTTCCGTGACATTCCGATTGCGAATTCAACAACTAAACTTTTCCACCACGTATAAATTTTGATTTATAAAATGTATCAGTTATTTTTATTTAATACAAACATTTTTATATAATATTTATACATAAGTTTAAAACAATAAAAAAACAAAATATTTTAAGGATAACAAGATTTAATTTATGTATACAAATACACATGAACATATATTTATAGAATGTCTTTTGTACATAACCTTTTTGCAAATGTTGACTTTCGTTTATATGCCTGATCGTTTTCTCTCATAAGAAACCAACAAAAATCCCCCATCATTACTGGATCCCATCTGCCTTGGTAGCGTGCTCCATTGTTAATATGTCTTGATGAAACCTTTCTCCTTGCTCGTCACACCCAAATTTTTTGGGAAAAAATTTAAATGGGAGAGCAAGAAATGTGCGACAGCCCATTTTGCAGTAGCTTTCAAGTCGTTCTTTTACAAGTTTTTCGCAGTTTTCTACTTTTTTTCCCTTAAGAACTCCACGCAGCCACTTCAATATCACTTAATTTTTTATCGAATTGTTGATCTCTTAGTATTTTTCTAATTTGTGGCTCAACAAATATTCCTTCCTTAAGCTTAGCATCATTTAGTTTAAGAAAATTTTGTTTAACGTATTTAAACGCATCTCCTTTTTTATCTAATGTTTTAATGAGATTTTTAATCAATCCCAGTTTATTGTGTAATGGGGGTAACAGTACTTTTTTGGGATCAAGAAGAGGTATATTCTTTACGTTAGCTTGACCCGGAATATATTGAACCCTCGAAAGCCATTCTTTTACTTGGTAATGACTCTGTGTTGCTCTACTGTCCCAAAGACAAAGAAAACGGCAATATATCGTAAATCCACCCTGAAGCACTAGTAATTGTCCTATAACTTTTAGGTCACTACATATTTGCCACTTATACGTATCATAGCTTATTACATTTAGAATAAGTGACACACTTTCGTATGTTTCCTTCATGTCAACTGCATGTGCAAGAGGAATAGAGGTTTTTTTTGTTGTTATTATGAAGCAGAACTGCTTTTAAACTTATTTTAGAAGAATCTATAAATAAGCGCCCTCCGTTCAGGTTGTATGCAAATCCTAATTTTGTCATAACACTATTTGGATTAACGCAATTGTTGTATTCTAGATCCTAATACTTCATCATGCTCTTTGCATAAGTGGAGGTCCCGAACTAGATCATTTAATTCAAGTTGTTCGATTAAATGGGGCATTTTTCCCTCAGTTTCGGGAAAATAAGAATCGTCCTTTTTTGATACATTATCGCGTTCTGCCTTATCGTCATACATTTTTAATTTGTCCTCCCATTTTGCCGAATGCGCTAGGTCTGACGAACCTTCTCCATGAAGAACCGGTTTTATTGTTGAGAAAATATCCGGATATTCGATATTATGTTTGCATTTTCTTGAAAAATCAGACACTTTTGTCATGCAAAAGTAATAGGCGTTAAAATGGTTCGCTAAATCATTGGAACTGCAAAGGTATAGAGGAGCGTTTTCCATTTAATCAGTTACTTAGATTTGCTGCAAAGATTTGGCAACATATGTGAGGAGCTCAGTCCCGATCTTGATCGCCAACAATAGATCCAAAATACTTATACTTTGGTTATTTTATTAATTGTCCTTTTCTGTGATGTAGGGGTAAACTGACCAAATATGTAGCAAGAATTGTCCGCGGGGTTAACACAGCCACGTTTCTGTACTTTAGACATTTTTGTATTGTCACGTACGTCTGTTCAGAGATGTGATACTACGTGTCCAGGCGTCAAGTAACTTTATTCAACACAAATAATACTAATACAAGGTTCTTACTATTGGCTTGCTCGCGCACTTCTCTTCTCTATCTAATACCGACCACTATTCGTGCTACACCAATACTTATGAAATGACTGTCGTCCGTACTTCTGGTGTTTTCTAGAAACATCGAGTATCGGAAGTTCGGAAAGCGACTGTGTACTTCTCGTATACAGGGGCCACCTACAAGTAGATTCGGCTACGGGTCGGAGCGAAATTTGGAATTATATCGATTTAAGTGGGTACTTCCGTCATGTCAAGCCCTAGGGGGTCGAAACTTGGTGGTTGACTAGTCATCGCTAGATACCGCCACATGATATTGTGCACAATGTCCCTAACTTATGGAAAACGTAAATTGCCAACGTCGCGGTCTGATATATTTCAAATTACTTTTAAAAATAATGTGATTGAAATACTCATTCATTTTTGCTGAAAAAATCATGACTCAAAAATCTTACGTGTTAGGAAGTTTTTACTATTATTTTCGCATTTAGAGACCAAAGTTACCCCAAGACTGCCTTTTACATTGCAGTCGCAAATTGGCTGTAAAGTAGTGAAATTAACTTAGCCTCTGCTGAGTGACCTTGAAAATTGACCTGGAAATCAAAGATAATGATATTTTTACAAGTCCATCTTCAAGCCGTAAAGTATTATTCTTTTATTTGCTGTCGCTGAGGAATTTTGCTTAGTAAGTTATGACTATTTGTTGATATAGAAATGACATCTAGTGACTATTTTGATCCATAACGCAATTACCTATTTGTATGTGAAATTTTTCGTATATTTTATTTCTGGGGTAAAAAGTAAGGGTATCTACTTAACCTCTGAATGATCTTAAAATTTCGCATCTGGGTCAATATTAAAATCACTATCTGATGTCTCTCTGCCAGTTTATAACTTTTATGAGAAACATTTTCCTCCACTTCGCATACTTTGCGATATATTATCGTGTCTTGATTAAAAGAGCCTACCATGGATAAATGGCATATTGTGAAACACATACATATGTTGACTACATATACCTCCTTTTTAGAGGTGGTGCAAGCCTTGCTTAAAGTTTATGAATGTCTGAATTAGTATCCGAAGACAATAGCTTCAATCTTTTTCTTCATCTTAGAACCGCATTTCTTCACTAAAGTTTTGGTTGTCCTGTATTGGCTATACTAAAAATGTTGAGTTAATTAGTTAGGTCTCTCTATTTTGGGTCCTGGTTTATTGGTTTATTACTCTGAAAGCACTTAGTAACAATTCCCTCCCCATCCTGTCTTCGAAAAATGTAAGCCTAATTCTTGCCATTTTGACAGTAATAATTGGATAATTAAATTAGCCCCTTGTCATCACAGGTTTGTTGCTGAACATGCAAGAAATGCTCAAAGGCTCTGTAATAACATTTTAACAAGTGTTTATATTTTGGCATTAAGGGTATTAACTTAAAACTAAAACGTTTGTGACTGCGACATCAAAAATAAAAACCGAGGAAACTATTTGTAGCTTTATTATTGCTTAAATTTTCCGAGCTTAAATATTTAAGGCCTTATCACTCCAATCTACAAACGAAGATCTTTAAGAACTCTTTTTCTTCTTTAAAATCGCTGTAATTGTATTAAAACTCAGTTTATTTTTAAACTTTTAATTTCCCGAAAACCTCCATGATTGTTTATTTATTACCCTTTCATTTAACTATTAAATAAAACGTTTTTCTAGTTTGCTTAAATGGCCTTTTATATCCATGTGAGCTTTGAGTTTAATTACACGTTTTTATTTTAAAATCGCTAGTAGCTTTTTTTATTTAATCCTAAGTAAAACGTTTTTAAAAGGTTAAAATATTAAAAATTATAAAATAGCATTTTTTAAAAATTTGGCGTGATTTAATTTTTCCACGATCGAGATGAATCAACTTGTATTTCGATCTAAAAATAAGTAACAACACAACTATTTATTATACTGGGTTATTGTAGTATTGTCCGTAATATACTTTGATTCTGGTAGTATAACTTCATCGTTAAACAATAAAATTTTTACGTTCCCAGTTTGATTTATAATAAAATGGATTTATTCTCGTTTTATTGGTAAAAAGTTACGATCTGACAATGTGAACTTTTTAATACTTCAGTTTAAGTGTAAGCAACAAATGGGCTTTTAGATTTTTACGAGTATGTTATTATGTTCAGGTTAGCCAAAATTTTTGTAATAGGGTAATTAGGTTTCGGATAATAATACCACCCAGTTATGATCCGTTTCAAAGTAGATTCCTTAAATATGAATACAACGACATATAAATCCTTTACACTTAACTTTATACAGAGTCTGATTAGACTTCTTACTTAATAATATAGTACAATTGTAATTTACAGACTATAATATAGTTGCAGTATATTATACAATGGGAAAATCCCCATCTGGATTATGGTGGGGAACCCCATAAGCCTATAGGTTTCTAGGGCAATATGAGATTTTTTATGCCATTCTTATTGTGGTATGATTATCTATTAGCCTTTTGTAATGATGTTTTATCATGAACATTTTATTTGAAAGTGGTTATGTTTAAAGTTATCAAACTTTAATTTATTCAACTATTTTATTTCCTTGGTAAAGGCCTCCTTCATGTCCCTCCACGTTATTTCGATCTTCTTAGTATCAGTTTAATCTTGTGATTTTCTTCACATCATCGTAGCTACGATGTGGTGATCTTCCATTACATCTTCTCTCACTCCAAGATCTCCAGCATGTTATTTTTTCCCTTCAGCATTTTGAGCGACATGGTCAGTTCATTTCTATTTCAGTGAACATATTCCTATTACTTTGTTCGTAACTCGCGTTTGTGTTCTGATCCATTTGTTGGTTCGGTGTTCTTCCATCATTATTCCTATCATCATTAGAAGGTCATCGTCTTTGGAAATCCAGGCAGCCTGGTTATCTGACCTTGCCTCACTGCCTTGGATAATGTTATTGC
Organism: Diaprepes abbreviatus; assembly: GCA_034092305.1. Classification (NCBI taxonomy): domain Eukaryota; kingdom Metazoa; phylum Arthropoda; class Insecta; order Coleoptera; family Curculionidae; genus Diaprepes; species Diaprepes abbreviatus. The sequence goes on along the minus strand of JASJET010000210.1, from coordinate 6,237,444 downwards.
ATCCTTGAAATACCTCCGCTTTTGTCCGTTGAGTCCCGAGAACTTTTTGAGGACATAATTAATAATTTTATCCTCTTCCATTCACCATCCACATACTGAGTCCTCCGTGGTGACAATACTATGAAGATGGCCTCACAAGTGACAATGTCTCGTCAGTAATCGTACCTCCGCAGTTCTTTCTCCTTCAGGAAAAGTAGTACCCTAGTAACTCGCTTTTAAGTCCAATTGTATGCTCCTTAGCACATCTCAATCCAGTACTCAATAAGTACACACTTGTAGCTGTTTCTTACGAATAGTAATTGGAACAGATATAATCGATTGGGGCCATTCAGCCACGGATTTCATCTTTACCTAACGGTCCGTTACTCAAACGTGTCTAATTGTGCAGCTGTTCTTTGTTAGATTACCAAGTACATCCTTACGCTCAGACATCGATCGTGAGGCTACGACATCGGACCCCAATGCCAATATTGCAGCATCACTGTCCGAGGATGTTGATTTTTTTTATTTCTGTTCATGTCACTGTTATAGAGATGACGACATTGCGGAGTGGAATAAAATTCTGCTTAAAAGATCATGGTTTGATGTCCAAAAGGGTAAAATATTTTGACTCTCATACTCCTATCAAACACTCTAGCTTCAGTTCTTTCATTCTGCTGAGTTCCTTCTGTGAACTATCAGTATCTATTTCTCAGTTTGCCCTTCCTCCCAATCCTTCCTGCTTGGTGAAACTATCTTAAGAGAGTGGTTAGGTTTCAAAATAGGCGACATGTGATCTGTCTGCATAGGGAGTGATGGGCATCTTTCCATAACGCTCCTCCATTCACACGGTTGAAGGATCCTTTCCAATAGCCTAATTGGCAACTTTGTTCCGTGACTCATGGAGCTCGCATCATTCGTTCTGCAGATCCTGGACGTCGCAATCAGAGCACAAAATGATCAAGTTGTCGGCATAGACCGGTGTATATAAACCAGATTTATTTAGCTCATTTAACTGCGAACAACTCCCAAATGACGGTGCTTTAACAGTTATACTGTTGAATTAAGCCTATATTAATCTCAGAGTTAGCATTGCTCTGATCCAGCCAACTACTGTCATTTTAGCTTCTTACATATCGAATCGTGGGATGTGTTGTCGAACGCCCCTTCGATGTCTATAAAGTTGAGTAGAGCAGATCGTCCATTCGACGGTGCGCTTTCGGCTTTTGTAATGAGTCCATGTGGCGCAGTAAATTTTCATGTTTAATTAAAATCGGTGTAAAGGATTATGCACAATTACTCCCTCATAGATATGTCGGTCCACCAACCTTTAGTAAGAAACCAGTCAGAATAGGACGCAATGACTTAGGATTTGGGTAGTCTATTCTTCCTATCTTAGAAATATAGTCTATTTTTCTCTCCCTCCATTCCACCGGCATCTATCTTAAGCCCGGCTCTATTAGACTAATCTTATCAGATAGCTTCTTATGATATTAGAAGAACTTTGTAGTAATACTGAAAATAAACTATTCTTACTATGCGACTTAAAGGGAGCACCGGTTTCTATTGAATATTTCATCCTCCAATATGTAACTATTATTTTGGAGATGATGTACTCACAATGTGCTAATGGAAATTGCTGTTGTTCAACACATTCACTCTCCTAATGATTTCAGCCCGGGAAGTGTGCTCTTAGTAGCTCCCCTAGAGCCTTCTATTCTTTTGTAGTCCGATCACCTTCAGAGGAATTTTGTGCTCCAATCCTGGCATTAGGATCTCTAAATAGTATCTTGCAGAGTTGGAATGTTAAAGCTATGTTTTCTGTGTCTTAGCAATATTCTCTTCACTTGTTCCACTGCGAGTCCCTATTTAATTTTTTATATTCTCTCAAGACAGTTCTATATTTTTCTCAGTTTAGTTCAGCTCGATGTTTTAATGCTTTTTTAAAGAGCCTTATCGGCAACTAGCCTCAAAAGAAGCACGGAATTCTCCGCTGATTTATTTGGTGGCAATCTCCATACCAGCTTCATTACGGTATCTCCACGAAAGCAGTGCTCTTCGGACACTTAGAAGACTTTCCATAGTCAGACGCCAGCAAGTAGAATTACTTGTTGACAAAATTCTGAATGAGGAAGAATCGTCTAGTCCTTGGTCATATCCTGTTGTCTTTGTAGCCTAAAAGGAAAGAAATACTAGATTTTGTATTGACTACAGAAAGACTAATGACACCACTTTGAAAGACAGCTATCCACTTCCTAGAATGACACTTTGACTACGTTGGCTGAATCATAATAGTTTTTCACACTGGATCTAAAAAATGTATATTGTACGCATTCAAGATAAATATATGGACAATAATGGTCTTTCCTTTGGCGATGATGGCGAAGTAGTTGCCATTCCTAACTAGGAAATCTCAAGAGTAGCGGAAGTCTTAATGTGTTTAGTTGATTTGGAGTTTCATTCTGGCTAAGAGCGTTAATGAATCTAAGCTTTTGCAAGAGCTCTGCGAATTACTTAGCATCCATAAAATCCAGACCACAGCTATATATCCTCAGTGAGATAGCATCATGATTGAACAATTTAATAGAACAATTGAAGAACATCTCTCAAAGATAGTGATCAGATATCAGAAAGATTAGGACGAATATTGGTTAAACTTCTTAATGGCCTAGCGATCAGCAGTTCATGAAACTATCGGAGTTAAACCAGTCGAGGTTTAATTTAGAAGGGAACTTAGATTGTCTTATGACATAATATTTGGTTCCTCAACTGATGAAAATATGGAGATTCAAGACTGAGTGGATGCCTTATAAAAGAAGTTGCGAGATTTTCATGAACTATTTAAAGAACGCAATCTTGCCGCAGACAGAATAAAGACAATATATTAAATCGAGGCAGGGTTACAAATTGGTGACAAAGTTTGAATATAGAATCCACAGAGGAGGAAAGGCAATTCACTTATGTTGATGCAATCATGACAAGGACCATCTATTGTTCTAAAGAGAATCAATGTTGTTATTTGTAGAAACCAACGAAGTCCCAAGGCGTAAATGAAAGTAATGGATCTCCACAGGTTAAAACAATATCAAGGAAGTGTCGAAGTTGATCGGGATGATCAGAATTAGTAGGGGCAATGTAAGAAGTGCCACCTGAATATGATCCTGTTCTGAATAGAAATACCATCTAGAAGCTTTTGTTAGCTATTTTTCTAATGAAATTCTAGACCAGTAGGTAAGACATAAGCTAAGAAGTAAGTGGTAATTTAATAGTAAAAAGGTAGTTAATAAAGTAACTAATGAAAAGTGATGTTAGTATTCAAACTTAGTGAGTGAATATGTAGAGAGAGATAATTGTAACAATATCATTTTTATTTTTTTCTTTTTCTTTGGATTATGGTCCGTTAAAAAAGGAATCAAAACGTAATAGTAGTATTGTATTGTAAAATAGATTTCAATACTATCTTCAATAAAGAAGATTTCTTTCAATTGTGTTAATCACCTTTGTAAGCATGGATACAGATTGCAGAGTGTACTCTTCCATTGTATATTTAGAGATGGCAAGCAACCGACCTGAAATTGTAAAGAATAAGGGGAAGATAATTTAAAAAAATTAATCCTGGAGCTAGGTCTAGACATAATTAAACTCAAGTAAGATGGAGGTTAACTACTGGAAAGGTAGCTAAAGCGATTCTGACGTAATATCTAATACAACCGGTGTTAATATAGGTTTAAAAAAAAGGTCAAATATATACAATGTGGCACATTAATGTGAGAAAGTACCATAACTCCCTTATTTTTGAAAACTGATTTATTAGAAGTTATATAATATGAAAATTTCTACAATCTAAAAATATTTTCAAATATTCTCGGTGTTTTCTAACAGCGTGGCGCAAAAAAAATTATGTGACAGATGATGACCAATGTTAAGGTGTTGATGAAATATTGGCTTCAGCTGAAGTGCGGTCGAGAACTACCAGGGCTGAGGTTGACTATTTGGCTGTCCCTGAGAAGTTAGGTGACACCCCCAAAAAAAAAATGACTGCCAAGAAGGGTCTAGAAGACGTAAAAATTATTCAAATGCTGTAAGAAAAACAGACCAGAACTTATCAAGGGATCCAGCAATGAAATGGGCCTCTTTAAAATTACCCAGAAGCTTCATTGGGTGTTTGTTACAAGTTTATCGAGAAATACTGAAAGTTGACAGATGATTGAACTTTTGAAAAATCGACAAATAGAAAAGGACAGCGTATGTAAAAAAATAAGAACAAAAACAAAACAGATTAATTTTTTAAGATAGGTGCATCCAAAGAACTTAAGATAAGATCATGGACTCTCAATTTTGGCCAAAACGTGAGAAGCCACCCTTTGTAAAGCGGGCCTCAGTTCATCCATTTAACTCAAATAAAAAAGGGAAAATTTTTCATGCAAACATACCGAGTGTTCGTAACAATAATTTTAATTAGTTACAATGTTTTAATGTGTCCTGTACTTTGTTTTTATTTCTGACTTAAATCATGTTACCTTATGACTATCGTATTATTAAATTGTCTTTCCATCATTTTGTATTAGGTAATAGGTCTTGAATATATTTTTTAAAGATCATATTTATTACTGATACTTTTACTTGTAAAAGCACTTTTATCTAAATATTGCCAATAACTAATCTATCTATCTATCTATATTGGAAGCGCCTATAAGTTTTGATGATATATCATCAGTGATGATATATCAGCTATGAAATAAACCATTGCTCAACTTATATCTTAGAAATGACAGTAAATACAAACTTAAACCTTGGAGGTTTTGATCATTCTCTCCATAAACAAAGTTTGAAATTGTCTGTCATCTGTGTTTCTGAATTAATAAGGTGTCCAAATAGTAAACTTCTAAAATGAAAATTCCATGTTTCTTAACTAATTACAATAAAAAGCACCAGGCTTTGTTTCCAGTAAACACAATAAAAACAAACTTATAAGAAATACGAGATCCGTAGAATCAATTTTCCACGATATTTGGATTACCGTTAAATCCGTATTGTTTTACTACTATAAGGTTTGTTTTTTGGGGGGCTTTAACATGTTTGCAAAGGAAAACATTATGTGGAATATAAAACGTAAAACCCTTAAGGGATAACCATAAAAATATTATTTTTCTTTTATTGCTATCTCTTTCGAAATTTGCATTGGTCAGATTTTTGTGCAAAATAAATATTAACTTACAGTTTTTCAGAAACATGGTCAAAAATATTTACTGAATATTTCAGGTTTTATATATATATATATATATATATATATATATATATATAGCTTTTGTTAAGTAGCGGATAAATGTAATGGCTTCTTTTTTTGGAAAAACGCTCGGACCCGTCGATTTTATTTTTATTAGAATTTTTTTGCTTGATGCCGAAATATACATGATAACTCAAGAAGCAACGATAATGTCATGAAAAATTTTTTCCAATTGTAAACCCTAGTTTTTATTCCAGGATCAGCAAGGGCACATTTATTTAAATACGACAAGGTAAATATCGATGTTGGTTTCATAAGGAAATTGGCAAGAAAAATTAGAAAGATTACGATAAAACTTTAAAATATAAAAAAAAATTAGTACTGTCTAAATTAAATGTTCAAACTGGGCCCCGTGAACAATCTGACAATTAACAAGTCGATGAATATATTTTTTTGAACATTGTCGATGACATCTGCGGTTATGTTCATATTTCTTGGAGTATTCGAACTTTCAGGACTAAATTTTTGGACTAGATCAAGTATACTTTAGTTTATCAATACCTCTCTATGAAATAATCAAAAGGGGGTCAGATCTGATGATCTGACTGACTCAATTGTCTCTGTTCCGCGTATCCAACACTTCGGAAAACCTCAACCAAATATCCAGCTTAACATTCTTGGGCTTAGTGATTGCCGATCAGGGCAGGGTGAATTGCACTGAATAACTCGACCACCTTTGTTTGTGTGAGTGTTCTACCTCTAAAACCAATCAAGTATAATATTTAAATTCTTTAACATTTCGTTAATTGTATGAATTTTCCATCAAATAACCATAAAATTGTTTGAACACACTTGTTTCGCCTAATAAGAACGTTAGGCACTTATTTAAGATACAAAATGCGAATATCTAATGTCAAAACGGACTTTTTCTGACATTGGGAATAAAGCTTTGTAAAAAAATTCATATCATCAATGTTGAGGCAGGTAGAAGATCTTATATGGGTACTTGATAATGTAACTGATCCATACGGTCCCCAATCCATTATATATATATATATATATATATATATATATATATATATATATATATATATATGCCAATTACTGTGGGCAGGTGGAAAATCTTACGAATTAAAGAAATTTTTCTTGACAATTTCTCTACGTAACCGACATCGATATTTACCTTGACATATGTAAAAAATTGTTTCCTCTCTGAAATAAAAAATGGGGTTTACAAATAAAAATATCGATGACGCCTTAGCTCTTTTTGTGTTACACTGTTTATTTCAGTATCAAGTAAAATAATTCAAAATTAAAAATAAAATTCTACAGGTCCGAGCGTTTTCCCATACAAGTACCCATTGGCTCAATATTGAATTTATATATATATATATATATATATATATATATATATATATATATATATATATATATATATATATATATATATAGGAAATTTATACCGAATGCAATAGCCTGATGAGTATCATACTAGGACGAAATAGCGCTATCGTCATTTTTAGCACCCGGCATTTTTCCTTGATCTTGGGGTCTTTTTCCCCATAGCCGAGAATTTCCTATCTTATTCTAAAATTACACGGACGATAACTCTTTTTTATATTTGTTGGCTTAAAAAGCACGCAACAGTTTTCTTGGAGAGATCGTTGGTGTGGCACTATACATAAACTATGGAATTCGTAGTTAGTTTGGTTGCCGATGCCTGATAATGCGACCTCTACCTCTATCTAAAGTAGCACGTTTCTTGTGTGTAGTTTTGATATATTCCTTTTTTAATTTACGATCGCGCTACCACATGGTGGTTCTATGTAACATTATTGGTTTGTGTTGTTCTTGTGTTATTGAGTGAGCCATCCAGATGTCGCCACTGCGGCTTATTTACTATTTTTCAATCGTGAAATCTGTTTATAGGACACAGATGCGAGATGATGGTTTGTACCCAATGTAATGGCCTGATGAGTCCCATACTAGGAAGAAAAAGCGCTGTCGTCATTTTTCGGACTCAGATTTTTTCTATGATCTTGAGTTCTCCGCACTTTTAACATGAGAGTAATATTTATCAACGGCCTTTTACCTTAGCAGAAAATTTCCTATTTTATTTTAAAATTACACGGATGATAACTTCTGTCTTATATATATATATATATATATATATATATATATATATATACATATGTATATATATATATATGTATATATATATATATATATATATATATATATGTATGTATATATATATATATATATATATATATATATATATATATGTATATATATATATATATATATATATATATATATATATATATATATATATATATATATATATATATATATATATACAGGGTGATTCAAAAATCGATCAGGAAACTTAAGGGGGTGATTCTACTTGACAAAATAAGGGTAGTGCTTCATATAATTTTTTTTCAAAATGTCATTCGTTTTCGAGTTACAAGCCGTCCAAGTTCAAGTTTTTATTTTTTGTTTTTTGAATTACTCGCTTACAGGAAAACCGATTTGACTAATATTTGAAAGATAGGCTAAGTCTTCTGCGCTTCATCATTTTAGTAACAATTCACATTGATTGTTTGCCGCTAGAGGGCACTTTACCTACATTGAAAATTGTTTTTTTGTCATAATTTTTTAGTGTTGACAGCTACAGTAGTTTTTGGCATAATTTCTGAAAGACTGATGCCAGGCCTTTAAAAAAGGTGCTCTTTATTTACATCGCTAAACCCAACGGTTTAGACGTAAATCACCCTTAAAAATTAAGTGGTAAATTTACTTTTCTCATTTCATTACCACCAGCTACCAGGTAAATAGCTATCAAAGTATACTAGAGCTGTCAGTTTAACATCAAATAAATTCGCTTTTTAAACTATTTAATTTATAATCTTAAAATAACTGATAATGGCTAATCACCAATATTCAAATATCGAATATTGTGATATCCATTTTTGTTATGGAAAAGCAAATGGTAATGCAGAGTTGGCAAGAAGATATTATATGGAGAGTTATCCGGAAAGAAATATCCCTCATGCTCAAACATTTTCCAGTGTGCACAGGAGGCTTGCGGAATGTGGTTCCTTTAAAAGTTATAATGGAAATAGGGGAAGACATAGAACTGCTAGAAACGTGCAACAAGAAGAAAGAGTGCTTGAAATTATTGAAGATAATCCAGGTATTAGTACTAGAAAAATTGGGAATGAAGTGCGGCTCTGTCAGGCTAGTTCATGGAGGATACTAAGAGAAGAACAACTCTACCCGTTTCATTCAAAAAAGGTGCAGGCTCTTTATGACGATGATCGGCCGAGACGGTTGGAAATGTGCAATCAGATCCTAGCTAAGTATGAACACGATAATCGATTAATTGGCGTCATATTATTCACTGACGAAGCTGGTTTCACTCGTGATGGCATAACAAATCTACACAACATCCACACATATGCTTACGAGAACCCAAACAATGTGGTAGAAACGAAACATCAGCGTAGATTTTCACTAAATGTGTGGGCAGGGATAATAGGAGATTACCTTATTGGTCCTCATTTCTTTGATGGCCCATTAACTGGTGACGTATGCTTAGATTTTATCCAAAATCGTCTCCCATTGTATCTGGAAGATGTGCCATTGGAAGTAAGGGCCAACATGTGGATCCTCCAAGACGGAGCTCCGCCCCACTTTAGTATACGTGTCCGACAGTATTTGAATGCAACGTATCCTGAGCGATGGATAGGACGAAGTGGACCATTGGCATGGGCAGCGAGGTCACCAGACCTTAATCCTATGGATTTTTTCTTTTGGGGTCATTTGAAACAATTGGTGTACGATATTCCAGTAATCAACGTCGAGGATCTTCGCTTCAGGATAATCGAAAAGTGCCAAATTATTAAAGAAACACCAGGAATTTTTCATCGAGTTAGGCGACATTTTTTGAAGAGTGTTAGGAAATGTATGGAAGAAAATGGGGGACATTTTGAGAATCTTTTTTAGTTTGTTTAGTACTGTTTCATTAATTTTTATCAATTAAATGTATATCGCAATAATCCATAATATGAATATTTACTGATTAGCCATTATTAGTTATTTTAAGATTATAAATTAAATAGTTTAAAAAGCGAATTTATTTGATGTTAAACTGACAGCTCTAGTATACTTTGATAGCTATTTACCTGGTAGCTGGTGGTAATGAAATGAGAAAAGTAAATTTACCACTTAATTTTTAAGGGTGATTTACGTCTAAACCGTTGGGTTTAGCGATGTAAATAAAGAGCACCTTTTTTAAAGGCCTGGCGTCAGTCTTTCAGAAATTATGCCAAAAACTACTGTAGCTGTACTGAACTATGACATTCTCTGAGAGTAGAGCTGCAATATTGGCTCTGAGGACCAATATAGTAGTTTCACGACTAGTGTATAAATGTAGGGAGTATTTAATAATCTAGCTGATCCATACAGCCCCCAATTCATTGCATCTATTCCTTTTACTGTTGGTAAGAAGTCTGAAACTGGGGTTACCAACACCTAACAATACTGGCACTCGAAAGGGAGCGGAACCAACGCCGACCAATAGATAGGCACTACGACAATTTATAGACACAATATATGCAAAACTCCCCTGGCTGATCTTCAACAACTTTAAGCTTTAACACAGAAATATTTTTGACTCTTTATAACTTTTGAAAGGAGTTTAATATTATTATCATTTTAATACAGCAGTTAATATTTTTTGTTGAACAAACAACAAACTTTTTAAATCTACACGAATAATTTATATTGAAAGTAATAAATATTTCTTTTTAATTTAATTTTATACCTCCTCCTACTTACAAAACATTTGTCGTCTTTTTGATGTCATTACTAATTACAAAAAGTAATTTTTTACTCTAAGCTGGCAGTTTTTATGGATTGCTGATATAATACTGAATATTGGATAATCATTCTGCATTAATGTATTTGTTCAATTTGATAACAGCATAGAAGAAATATACCAAGAATCCTGTGCTATAATTTTGACGCTCCTAAATGGTATGCAAACTGGTACGCCATCTCATTCATAAAAAGCAATTTACAATATTGTCAATGATTAGATATCAGTATTTTAATGTGATATACATGCGTTTGTTAGAAACAAGTATAAAAGATTTAAATTTTTGGATTTATGTTGAAAACGTGGCAATTCTGTATATCCCTTCCTACCGACTAAGAGGGGTAAGCTCCACCTTTTTATCGCTTTAAATGTAAGGTTGCCGCAGCCTAGCAACGTTTTACTTAAAGGATTGATCATTACAACGTTCCCTTTGTAAACTTAAACAAATGTAATAAACCAATGGATAAAAAAATTTGTGCTCGTAGTTTTGGTCAACTATCCAAACGGCAACACTGCATATACATCATTCCTTGCCTTTTTACTATTTTTAGTAAAAACTATCTTTTATTAATGACCGAGTTTTAATACTTAGCGCTTCCAATCCTTCCATAAGAATGAGCCATCTTAGTATAATTCGTCAATGATAACAAGTTTTATATTATTAAGGGATTTATTGTTTCAAGAAATAATGGTCACAGTTTAATTTATGCTGTCTGCACTCGCAAGTTGCAAATTGTGTTACTTGGAATAGGTGTATGCACTCGACGCTATTAAACTTTTATCTTTCGCTATTCTCTTGTGGGCTTAAGAAAAGTAAACACTTTCTGGAATTTTAGACATCATTTGAGTTTTAGTAATTTCGCATACTGAAAAATTGGAACGTCACTAAGACCCAAATATTTACTATCTCGATATCCTCTCATTATGATTTTATGAATAAGTTGAGTATATCCTTTAAAGTCGCTCATATATTTTCGTCGATGTTTCCAAAATCCCCGAGATCTATTTATTGTTTCAATTTTTTTTTTAATTTGGGAATATTTTGGTTTTTATGTAGAAAACGACGACGCCCACTATGGGAATATTTCATAAATACAAATATTATTTTCATGACCAAACAACCAAAGCAATTACGAGACTTGATTCTGTTTTTTACCTGTATTTTTGATCTATAAATACTTTGTTTCCCCAGTTACTGTTGAAAACATTTTGTTACAAATTTAGTTTAAATATGTATAATCTGAGTCCTGTTAAATACTGCAACATTACTCCAAAACGATATCAGAAAGTTAATGTGAGTCCTGTTTTAACGCAATTATAATCTTAAAGCGGTTTAGGGCTTTTTGTTGAATGGGAAACTCAACCTCATTTATAAATGTGTTTTTCAGAAATATGGGGCCTGGTGCTTTAGTGCTTTTAGGCAAATTAAGCAAAAAAATATGACACAGATGATTCTTTTAATGAACATAATTTCTATGATGTATCGTTTTTTTTTATAAACACCGTATCTTGTTTATCATATTACCAGATAGTTGCCAACAAAAAATATGGCCTATGTAATAATATTAGTATAAGCAGGAACCGCAAATATTTATTTAATTGTTAAAAAATATGGTATTGTGCTAGTTTTTAAATATATCTAGATGTTTTGCTTAATATCCGGAAGGTAGAGCCACTTTTTTAAGGGATGATTTATAATAATTTTAATAATTTTTATATTACAAACATCTAAACCGATCGTCAATTAGCGGACCGTGGTGAATCGTTTGAATAAAGCTGGAAATTTGTAATTTGTAACTATTTGCATACTATTATCCTTCAAAGTAGTCACTTGTAAGTCAATGAGAGAATGAATGTTAGCTACTTGTACGAATTCGTAGAATAAGCAGAAGAAAGTCATTTCAATACGGCTGAAATTCATTCAGGTGGTTGTTTATAGTTTATACAATAAATGTAACCATTAACTGGCTTCAGAATGGTGGAAAAGTGGTCAGCTGGGCCATTGAAGTATATAGTCCATTGTACGACGGTAAAAATAGGGTATTAGCTGAGAATTATTTCGGATCACACTAATTTTGATGAAAAATTGTAATTAAGCTTATGTTATCCTCATCTTCAAAAGATTGACATTCCTGATTTGTGTTTTTTGTTTTTTGAGAGTGAAAATTATCCCTTCGAACAGAAAATGTAGAAACTATAGATTTAAGCTTTACATAGCTTGAAATCATGTTACAAGGTGTAGAATCAACATTTTTTCACGTTCTGGAATAAAATTTATTATGTTTTACAACGGTTCAACTCCCAAAAACCACTCCCTATGAGGAAATAGAAAAAAAAATTTTGAACAGTTTAAAATGTTTTATTGATGCATTTATAGTAGACTCTAACCTTGTCATTGTTTATAATATAATTTGCGATTCATTGCAACGTTTTATCCCTTACAAACCACCCCTTATGAAGAAAATAAAAAAACTTTTTTTTGCCTTTATTAGAGAATGTGGACTTTCATATCCAGTGGAATAATGCGAAAAAAGGATCAATTCACACTGTTTGGATTATTTATTATAAAACTTTTCGAAGAATACACTACCTAAGGAACATTTTGTTTTCTTAATTTAAAAAAAAATAAATTTCTTTGTCGACGTTGGCTCTGCCAATCAAAATTATTAAAATACTAACATTTTCCGCTACCATTTGCAATCTCGAGTCATCCCGAATTACTATTTCAACTATAATTTCGTGAGCTTCCCATTTTCCTTTATATCATTTGATAGATTTATTTTGTAATTTCTCAGTAAGATACGTTATAAATTTGTTTTTATTTGTATAGTCTGATAAAAAATTTTCTTGAGTAATAATTACTGGCATTTCTTTTGTAAATTGATATTCCTTCGAACTAACTTTCTGTGATCGACGGTTCATTTCTACTGCCTTAGTATTTTTTCCATCATAAACATCAAAAACAACAGTTGTATGATGGCGAAAATTTCGTTTTAAATAGGAAATGTCTCTCTCTCTCTCTCTTGTAGTCCAATCTGATCCATTCCTGGACATAGGCCTCCTCTAATCTCTTCTATTCCAACCTATTTTCTGCAATCCGGTGCCAGTTTCCACCTGGTTTTCCTCCTATGTCATCTATCCATCTTTTTGCGTATCTTCCAATACTTCTTTTAGACGTTAGGTCTCTATTGCAATATATGTTTTGTCCCTCTTTTATAGTCTTGCCTAGCGACGTGTCTCACCTAGGGCCATTTCAAAATAGCAATGCGCTTTATCATATCCCCCACATTCGTGCATCTTCTTACTTCTTCGTTCCTTATTCAGTCATATAGTGATATTACCAGCATGATTTTTTCTATTCCTCGCTGTAAAGTACGTAGCTTATTTGCTGCTTTAACTGTTAGTGTGGTTGTTTCCATTCGATAGGTCATTACTAGGAGAACGCACAAGTCAAATTATCTCCTTTTCAAATTAATGGGAATATCAGGGTTTTTAAGAACGTATCCTAATCTTCCAACAGCTGCCCATAACATTCTAATTCTTCTATTTATTTATGCTTCTTGATTTTCTTTCCCAAGTCTAATTAGATAGCCTAGATACACATATTCATCGACTCTTTGTATTTCGTTGTTTCCTATATAACGTGGCGAATCTTCTGGAGACATTATTTTGGTTTTTGCTAGGTTCATTCTTAATCCAATTTTCTCTTGAGTATTTTTTTACTCTAAGATCATTTTCTGTATCTTGTACTAGATCTTTACTTATTAATACCACGTCATCGGCGAGACGTAAATGGCTGAGATATCTACCATCGATGCTAATGACCTTATGTTCCCAGTTCAATTATTTAAAAACATCTTCCAGTGTTAAAGGAAAGAGTTTAGAAGAAATCGTTTCTCCTTGCATCACCCCTCGACCAATATTTATCTTCTGTGTTTCTAGGTCCTCTGATATCCTTACTTGCAGTGTGGCCTTATTATAAATATATTCCAGAAGATTTATGTATCTGGAGTCAATCCTTGCATTGTCTATTGCTTGAAATATGCCTAAATGCTTGACAGAGTCAACAGCTTTGCTATCAACAAATGCTAGGTGGATTTGAATATTATATTTGGTGCATTTTTCGATTAGCAATTTGATGTTCTGTATCTTCTTAGTTGTACTAAAGCCATTTTGAAATCCAACTTGTTCTGGAGATTGATAGAAGTCGAATTTGTTTGTTAATCTATTAGGTATAAATTTTATATGGATGTGACAGAAGACTTATTGGGCGATAATTTTCGATATCTAATTTGTCGCCTTTTTGTATACGAGAACGACCCGGGCGTTTTACCAGTTATCAGGGATTTCATCGTTTTGAAGACATTCATTTAAAAGAATACTCATTGAATGTAGCGTTACAGATCCTCCAAGCTCCAACATTTCTTTAGATAAACCATCTTCACCTGGGGCACGATCAGATTTTATTTGTGATAAAGCATGTTTAGACTCTTCGATTATGTCTGGTATTTCTTTTGAACCAACATTTGTAATATTGGAGAGCTTGATATCTGGTTTTGGGTAAATTATTCAAAGGAAATATATTCTTGCAAAACTTTTTCATAGTTATAATCTGTTGGCGTTTTAGCTGTATACAGTAGTTTGCCTCTATCAATGATGTATCGACAAGTTCCTTTGTTTTAGACAATTTCAGAAGTTTGAAATAATGAATATAAATTACAATTGAAACTTACCATTTATAAATATTTGAAACAATTTGTATAAACAATCTCGATTTGTGATAAGAATAATCTCGATAAAACAAATTTTCAAAGTTTATTTTTATAACTGAAGGCCAGTAATTTAAGAAGAATGTAAAAGTAATATACAAAGATGAATTCTGGAAATATAACACCTTAGGCATTTATAAGATATCTGGTTCTTGTACTAAAGTGTATGTGGGCGAAATATGATGGTATATATCCACTAATCTTAACGAACATGGAAGATGTATTAAAAAGAAACAAAATTAAATCTTTAGTGTAAAATAAATTAAGGCGGTAGCATCAATGTCTGGCTTCTTTAGAGAATCAATAGAAATTTTTAAACATCCAAATAATATTAATAGAGACAGGTTACAGGCTACATCACACATGGAAATCGATTGTAACGCTCAATCGAGATTCGTTGAGCACCAGTCTGGTATAAATACCGGGCTATTACTCCACGATGGTTATGCAGTGTTCTAATCTCGTAGAGTAAAGATCTTTGAAGCTGCTTCGTGCAATTGGAGGCGAAACGTCATATAATAATTCCAATTTGACATGGCCTAAACTCAACATAATTTTCAAAGAGATCTCATTTTTTAACCGACTTCTAAAAGAAGTAGGTTATAAGTTCCACCGTCGTCTTTTTTACTTATATACGTCGATTAATCTAGAATAGAGTCACTGATTTAAATGAAAATTTTTGTCATTATGTTAAAGAAGTTGCTGCGATGGTTCCGCATTAGGCTAAAAAGTAATGTTTTTGCGCGTTTGCCATCTATGATAGAACGACACATCTCTTTTTGATAGTATATAAATACAAAGTTAACCTAATTATTTATTTTTAATAATTTCCTGCTGCTCTGGGGTATTTTAAGATGTTCGTTTGTTCTGTTGATGATAACAGTCCGGGATCAAGTATTACAGGTAATATCCTGCAGATATGAGCATTTTAAGTAGGCAGTTGTATATATATATATATATATATATATATATATATATATATATATATATATATATATATATATATATATATGTAATCGAAGGTTTTCAGGCATCCCGTGTATGTGCTGAGTCCCTCTCAGGACTGCAAGGCAGCTGACGCTTCGGTAAAATCTCATTCACCATTTTCAAAACTCACTGTATGACGATAGAGATATCCCCTGCACTCGCTAACTTATTTATGGAAGACTTTGAATCCAAAACACAAATCACGATCGTGGCTGTGTTACGTAGATGACACATTCGTTATCTGGAAACATGGAGAAGAAAAGATCAAAAGTTTCCTAAATCACATAAACAGTATACATCCAAAAATCAAATTCACCATGGAGACAGAACAGGAAAGAAAACTACCGTTTCTAGATATCCTACTGAAAAGAAAAGAGGATGGCTTGCTTTCTCACACTGTCTACAGAAAGCCCACTCACACCAACAGATACGCGGGTGTATTGTTGTCTGAGAGTTGAAGTTATCATTTTGCTAAAAGCACTGCATCTCTCCTGCTCTCGAAATTTTTCGTAACCTCATATTTTCAATTGTTTTAAAAGGAAACGGAAGTTTTCATACGTCACCTGAAAACAAAAGCAAAATATTTTTTGGTTTTATTTTAAAAAAGATGTATGTATTTGTTGTTGTTAATTAAAACAATTTCATAATTTAATAACAGTAATTAACAAGTTTCAAATTATGTCCTGTGAAGTAAATTCTCAACTCTCAGACAACAATAAATACGATATATTGTGATTGGAAGGATATAAGAAAAATTAATTAGAATTTTTCAAAGAAAAAAATAGTGGAACGAGACTTTGAATAAATATTTGTCAATTCCTTACTTTATAGGAAGCGACAATAAAATATTTTGGATATTTAAAAGTTTTTGAAGAAGAAAATAAATTTGAAAAAAAAAATGGAATTGTGTTTTATAATATTGGGACCTAGTAACAGAAAACAAAACAAGGTATTTATACTAGACTAGGCAGTAGAAAGATTTTAATTGTTTGTAGACATTAAAAAAATAGGAGTTAATAATAACCTAACTTTTCGTAAGATAAAAATAATTAAACTAATAAGTTATAGTTTTTAATACTAACCTGTTAAAACATAAATAATATTTATCATTCATAGTAGGTGTCAAACTATATTTACCGCTTGAAGCATATATCACAGCACACGATAATTTGTTTAAAATAATATCAATGTTGTAAAATTAACCATGCTTTCCATATTAAAATAGCAGCGTAGCAATTTAGTAGACGATTGCTAAACTAAAAACTAAAATGTTGCCAGTTTGTGACACAAGTTGTTAAAAAGACAATGCATGGTAGCTAAAAAAGGAATAATTACTAATATTGATTAGAAATATTGTTGTTTGAAATATAAAAGCATTAACTATATTATTTTATCTAACATTTATTAAAAAATTGGGCCATTTATTTATTGTAGAATAAAATTTATATGTTGTGTTTTAATTATTCTGTGTATTGATTGTCTGATTGAGATTTTATAAAAAAAACCGAACTCACCTGAGAAAAGAGTCAATTAACAGGTAGGAACACATCTATATCTATATAGAATATTTTAAAAATTGAAAATTTTTCAAATTGGTAAGAAATAATTGTAATTTATTATAATTATTTTCTATCTGGCGCTCAACAAATAAATATTAAAACTTTTAAATCATTTTTGGCAATATTTTGAAAACAATAAATTTAAAAATAAATAATAAATAAGTTTTCTAAATTCTCTTTTTAACCGGGCAAAATTTTGTGCGGGTACGTAGCGTGCGCGTGCGCGGATACCACCGTAATCGTCACAATATATATACATTTATATATATATATATATATATATATATATATATATATATATATATATATATATATATATATATATATATATATATAAAGAAAATTTATATTGACACACAGATTTATTAAATGTTGTTGCTCAACATTTATTACAAAATGCATCCTGCAAAAATGAAAAATTAGTAAATGGAACTAGTTTAGGAACATTAACAACAGCAACAAAAAAAAGTCCAGGACAATTCATTCAAATTTAAAGCACTTACAAAAGAGTGGAATTAAAAGGACCATCGACCAATCCAATTAAAAGAACATGTTTTTTTACTCTCGCTCTACCTGAATATGAGGAATGTTGGATATTTTGTCTGATTTTCAGAGCGGAATTTGGAAAAAATCTCTATAAAGCATTTTATCTACCGTTGAAATGGGCTGTAGTTAAAAGCAGAGATTTTTTAGAAGGAATAACATAAAATCCAATTTCGAACTGAATGTAAATTATAATAAGATAAGATGGAGGCGTTTATTTTAAACAAAACATATATCCAAAATATAACTTGTTCAGGAAATGAATGAAAAGTTCTATCCAGTTTTAAAGAACAGTTACATTGTAAAGTGATGTATATGATTTTAACTAAGATTTTTAAGGAAAAAAATTTAAATAATGTAGAAATATATTAAGCTTAAAAGAAAAGTCCAAGATTTTTTATTTAAACTATTTAATATAAATTTTGTTTTTAATGTATTTTTACTAATTTATAATACTTATAACAGAATTAGTTCTCACAACCACTGTTGTTGTCTTTATCAGTTTCCCGTTGGTTATTCCACTGCAAAAATTGTAAAAAAAATTCTCATAAAAGCTTCGGTTTCCTACATTTTTTAAATACGGTAGAAGGTTCCTTATATTTTTTTAATTTTGGCAGATGATATTGGCACAGCTTACAGATAAACTGGTGTCAGTTTTATAAAGCCAGTTGTTTTTTGTTTACTTCTGACAATAGAGGTTTTCTACGGACTATTGTAGGTATCCCAGAACTTAAGTAGAGCAGAATTTGTACTAATTTCAAACACGCAAACCTGTTTTAAGGAAATCATTGGTTTAGCTGTTTTCATAAAATATTGATTGGTTGATTACTTCATGTCAAATATCAGGTGTCTCAGAATGTGTATATATATATATACATATATATATATATATATATATATATATATATATATATATATATATATATATATATATATATATCGTTTATGAACTTGTAACTGATTTTGCATTTGTATCCCTATTTTTTTCTTACTGAAAAACGCTTAGAAATCAAATCATTTACCGACAGGAAACGTGAATTTCTTTATATTGAAAGGGCCTAACGTTTTTGACCTTGAAACTGACCCCGAACTTGTTTTTCAAATTCAGCTTTGTTTTTCGGGTAGTAATTTCTATTTTTTTTTAGCAAAATTGGAAATTAGAGGAGAATTCCCTATCCAACTATATCAATTTGAGTTATAACTCAAACGTTAAGCATTTTTAACATAAATAAACTTGTCCCTTGTCATTATACCCTTGTCATCAAACCGCTTGGTCTCTAAGATTTTAGGCATTTTTCTGTCAGACAAATGTGATTAGCTTTAAAACGACTTCTAGATCTGAAAAATTCGTTTTATACATTTATATTTTAGGACCATGAATTTTCCCTAATTTTCATTTTTGCAATAAAAAATAAGAGTTCCTATTTGAATCCCAAAATGACCTTGAAATACAGGTCTGCGGTCAGTTTCAAGGTCATAAACGTTTAATCCCTTTCAACATAAGTAAACTTATGTTTTTTGTCTTTAAACCGTTTGGTTTCTAAACATTTTTTAGTCAGACGAGTGAGTTTGATCTTCAAATGTCCTCTTAATGAGAAAAAAGCATATGACATATGTATATCGTTGGACGGGGAATCAATCTTCTCCCACACGTTGGACATGTCCGTATCATTTCGGTTAGTTTCTTTTATGTCTTCTACAATACTATGTTTAATTATCTTTGTTATTTTACACGTAATACTCGTAATCTTTTTCATTTAGATTTTTCTGCCACTTCAGGTGCCATAGCTCATTGCTGTACATCACTATGCTCTTAACAATAGTATTGTATTCGTATTCGATATTTATTAGACTTGAGCTCTATTTAATAGACTGATAGCTTTCTTTCTTTCTTCCTGCTCCTTATTGTTTCATCTATACTGTCATTCTGTGTTATATTCATACCCATCTATTGTATTTATATATTTGTCAATGTGCTATGCTCTTTTTGGCCCTTTATTTTTAGGTTTGGTTAGATTTGGCGAGTTTTTTAGGGCTATTTCCATGTTCTTACTTTCCATTAAATTAAAACTTAAAATCCCTTTAACAGTTTATTCTGTTTTAACTTTTGTCGCGTTTTGATCTTACAGGTTTTTTACTTCTCTGATTACAAGTTGATGTGATGTAGTGCTCCTCATAGTGGTTGAACACGGCAATTCTTTGGTAATTTTCACAATTATTTTTGTTCTTTTTCTTATGGGTAGCTGACATATTAGATGCCCTTTACTTCTTTGGTATTTCCACTGTATTAACACACGTCTTGAATAGAAAGATTAGGTGTTTATGGAGTTTCTTCTTTGTGTCGTATTTAATTAGTTCGGGTGGTATGTTTCCAGGCCCAGCAGACTTTTCAATTTTAAGGGTTCGACACATTTTTTCATCTTCTTTATAGATTACTCTAATTGGGTATAACTTTGTTAGTATTGTAATATATTCTGTGTTTTCATTTTCAAATTGTGATCTTCTGTAAGAAATGTGATAACGTAGGTGTCGCAGCCATCAAGGGTTAATAGCGATATTATTTTTTTTACGGTTTTGCCTCAACGATTTTAGTACTCTCCAGTTTGCTACCCTTCTACTACCCTCAAGATGTGTGTTTATTCTGGAGCAAGCCATTTTCCAGCTTTCGTTTTCTTTAGTATATCATTCATTCTTCTTTAAATTTTAAATTGTCTTAGTTTGTTTTGGATTAGGGATACTTATGAGCTTTTCTTTTCTATTCCAGATATGTCTCATATTTCTAGGTTTCTGTTTATTTTAGGGGTCAATTTCGCCTATTGCTCCACTTGCCACCACTTGGAGACATTTCTTAAGGTGCTCATAATGTTTCTCCACTAGAGTGGATGGAAAACTAATATTGGGGAGATTCAAACCACATAGCATTGGTTGAAAGTAAATATATTAACGTCTATTTATATCAAATATTTATTATTAGACTTAAAGACATGAAAATAAAGGAAACCCTGTATCTATAAAAATCCTTAAATGTAAGAAAAATAAATTGACGCAAATCGTATTATCCATCAACTAAATAAATCTATAAAAAAACTCTTAGATGGCAATGGTCACTTTGTTACAAATTGAAACCGGTCAACAGAAAATAAGGGTTTAAGTATAGGTCAATAAGGGTCATAACACCAGTAAATATTAAAATTATCTTGGTTTTTTTTTAACCCATTTCAAAAAAGGACAAGGACCCCCATTCGACACTTACCCATTTTTTTAAGTCCGATTCGAAATATTTTCCTTTGGATAAGTTTACGATAATGTTAAGGTATTGTAATTAAGTTTATATAGCTCAACGCAATATAAAATGGCGGAGATTGTATCTGTATTTGATTTAGATTAAAATTGAAATTTGGAGATTTTTAATTTAGATTTATAATTGCCTTTTTTCATTACGGGGGGATAAAAGTGGTATGGTTCGCCTAGGGGCGGATCCAGCACCTCTGTTTGAGGGGAGGGGTGATATCACAAAAGTACACATTCCTAGAGTAAAAGGCAGGGTCAGGTCTATTTTCTACATTCGAAGCTCTAGCTCTTGGGGGTGGGGCGATCCAAAACAAAAACGAATTGTCGGCGGAGGGAGGGACACGTCAGCAGCATACACATTCTTAGTATAAAAGACAAAATCGAGTATATTTTTCTGAATTCGAAGCTCTTGGGGGGTGGAGAGGGAGCGATCATAAGCAAAATCGAATTGTCGACGGGGGAGATGTCATTCTTAGTATAAGAGATAAAATCGGTTCTAGGTTTTCTCGGGTACAGAGTGAGATACTTTTGCGATTCCAAAACTTCCTGTATTTTTATGACGAAAACTAGTTGACAAAACTTTTGATTTTACGATCGTTATTTGTTATTAGTATCTAGCTTGCTTGCTTAATTGTGTTGACCTATCGAGTTAGTATTTTTCGCCACTCTTACTCCTTCCAGTTTTTCTATTCCTAGGTAGATCCATATTCTTAGTTTCTTGTTGTGTGAATAGGTTACTTGTTTTTACTGTAAATTCTAAGGAACGATTTTAATATAAAGTTGTTAGCATTGAGCTATATATCCATTTGTTTGTTGGCTGTTGTGGTTTGCTAATTTGGCGAACTTTGATTGCGATTTATGACAGTTTCTTTTGTGTTGCTGGTGTATATGAATTAGCCGATTTTTGTGCATAACGTAGTCTCTGTTATAGTTCTGTCCTTGAAATTTTTGAGACATTTTAATGTAATGATATTCTCCGGTTCATTAATGACATTTGGGATTCGTATGACAGGTGTGCGGTGAATCCCCAAACTTTTGACATGGATGGCATTGATTAGAAATCTTTTTATATCCATTCGTGTGCTGTACAGAGAGAGAGGTATAGAATATGTTTTATGTTGTAAAAATCTTTTTGACTTTATGGCATTCAAATTTTCCTTATGGCTGATTCTCTGGATTACATCTCAATTTATAAGTTTTAATTGATGTAAAATCCATAACTGCGACCTTTTTTTTGATGTTTCCTACTAGAATGTTTCTATGGAAGCTTTTGATAAGACTATTTACATGCATCCCCCCTGGCAAAAAAGTATATGTGTTACTTGATGCTCTTTGCTGAGAAATACCTTATTACATATATATATATATATATATATATATATATATATATAACAATAAACAACATTTCTACTTCGGAACAACTTGGTCAAATAAAATTTGGAACAAACAGAATTTTATTCAAGATTAATTCTATATTTTTTAATCTTTTGATCACTCTTTATACGTTACCATGACTGATCACTTTATGTGAAATTTGAATGCAAGAAAAACTATTTATTAAGAATGACTATTTCTCCAAAAATCAAAAATATTGAAGTTTTCAAAAAGGGAAAACTGAACCGTTATGAAATTTGCTTGCCGACATCCAGTTCACGAGAGTCGAAAATACTATTTTAGGAAAGGTACGCATGAGAATGTCCATTCCTCCCCTCCTTAGTTCCGATAGATATTCATGTCAAGATTATGGGAAAAATAAAATATGGACAGAAAAAAGCCACTTCTATATCCAACGTTTGTGTGTAAGAAATTAACTTGGCTTTAATACAGGAGCGGATCCAGCCTCTCTCTTTGTGGGGGGGGGGGGCGGTGATATCACAGAAGTACAGTATGGCAAACGAAAACAAGTTATCGACGGGGGGGGGGGGGGGCACCAGCAACATTCCTATTTTTAGTGTAAAAGGCAGGGTCGGGTGTATTTTTCGGAATTTGAAGTTCTTGGAGAGGGGGGCGATCACAAGAAAAAAGAAGTTGCCGACAGGGGAGATGCCAGCAGCATACACATTCCTAGTATAAGAGGCAAAATGGGGTCTATTTTCCTGAACTCAAAGCTCTTGAGAGGGGGGGGGGGCGATCGCAAGCATTCACATTCCTATACTCTATTCAAGAACTAGAGAGTAATAAAACTATTACCGAAACCTCCAACGTACCTGCTCCACTACCGCAAATAATTGAGAACTACCGTAAATCTAATTATATTTAAATGTTATAAGCTTTTATAAACTTACTGCAACAAAAAATTTCTGATAGTTCAATTTAATTTCTGTCAGTGAGACAAGTACTTACAGTGTGTCCTTAGTGATTTATCTTGTTTGAGCTTGTTTTTATATATTATTTGAGATTAGTGAGATACCCAAAAGATATCGTTTCCACCTCTATATTTATTTCAAAATCGTTAAACCACGGCATTTTTTCCTCAACGAAAAACTTATTACGATGAATGTTTGTGATGTCTTAAGATATCAATATCTAGATAATAATGTTAAAAGTTCTGTTGAGATGTGTTCCAACATGACAGGAGTTGGAAAATCTACTATGTACCGAATACTAAAGGAGAAAAAAAAACGACTGGAATTGTTAGTATTCCCAAGCCACATTCGATCACAGGCAGACGAAAAACCTCGTTGGAAGAAGAGATGAAAACTGCAATAAAAGGAGTTGTACACATTTTATTATGAGAAGCAGACAACCGTCACAAAATTTCAACTAAAATCAATTTAGATCCCGATTTACCTGAAATTAAAAAAACTGATCTCTGGAAATTGCTCAGAGGACTTAATCGGATAGAAAATCTGTTCTTGTAAATCGTCCGGAAACTGTCCGTTGGAGAAGTAAATATCTCTCTCAAGTAAGAGGTAGAGTTGCAAGAAATAACACAACTTACAAAATTAGTAATTTAACTAAACTTTAAAAAAAATTTTTTGAATAGAATTACTGCGGAAAATTGGAAAAAATCCATATAATAAAAGAATAAAACAAAATTTGGAAACTCGATCTCATGATCGGTGAGATAGAGGAATCAATTATAATTAATTTGAGCGAATATAGCTTTACTGACTTTGATTAGGAATTAGATACGTAATGTTTACCAGTGTAAACACAATTTAATATTTCCATTTTTTTTTTGTATGTAATTGTTTACTGTTGTATTTTTATTTTTTTAAATATTTTTATTTTAATGTGTCCACTCGTTAATTTTATATATATTTAAATCCAATTAGCCGTAAGTTTTTTACTATTTTCTTATTGTATTTGTGTCTTTTTTCTAAGCGTGTAGAATTAACATGTTTATTTTATTTTTTTGGGGCTATAGAATTTCCATGTAATAAAGTAAATTAAATTAAAATATGAATACAATAGAAATAAAAATAAGTAGGTCTAATTTTAACTGTAACATATAAAAACTAATTACATTTGAATCCCTTTTTAGTGTTAAATTGTATTTCTGCAGATGGTTTAAGAAATAAATAAACTGAAACGTCAAATGTCCTAAAAATGTTTTTAATTAATAATCGAATGACCGATAGTCCCAAAAGTATTTTAATATTATATGGACGAATTTATTTTTTCATATATGTTTAACTTCCCGTATTTTTGATAATGAGTATTTGTATTTAAATTATGACTTAGAATTTTTTGAGACAAAAAGGTTACGTTTTAGCCTGAGTGTGCCTAAAACGGTTTCTTTGCCAAAATTAAAAATAATAAAAATCCATTTTTGATTTGTGTTAAATATGTCAAAATTATCTATATTTTCTAATGTATGTGAATTATTAAGAAATTATGAGAAATATTATTATTATATAAACTTTTTATTTTAAGTTTATTACCGAAATAATATTCTATGGCATAAATACTTGGTGATAAAATAAACCTTCTCCCAACGCCTATGACAAAGACTAAAATCGTTTTTAACACTTCACACTTCCAAATATATATATATATATATATATATATATATATATATATATATATATATATATATATCCAACCCAAATAGTCTATTATTATGGACTGGTATTTTTGATTATAAAATTTCTAACTCATTTCTACGAAAAATGTATGTGTCTAACAGATTTTGTCGGACACCAGACTAAAGAACACAGGTAGTTTGTGAAGAAAAAAAAGGGTAAAAATCAATTTTTTTTCTCTCTCTAAATCTTAAATAAACTATAGTATAATAGGCGTAATCGGGTGTATTTTTCTAAACACAAAGCTCTTGGGGGGGGGGGGTCGATCGCCCCCACCGCCCCCTTCTTGGATCCGCGCCTGCTTTAATATAGTATAATATTTCTGTGTAGTCTATAATAATAAATGATATGGAACCCTTTGCGCGCTAGTCACATTCATACTTGATCCGTTTTTTAATCATTTATTTTTTAACAAGCCATGCGAGCTTAACATTTACATTTGTTTTTCGTTCAACAAAAACGATATTAATGCTGAACGTAATTACTTCTATCAGTGCGCGTCCTTCTGTTTGTTGGAATATTTAATTTTTAATTTCCTTTTTTGTAGTAAAGCGGTAATAATTAATTCATTAATTAAAATTTAGTTTTAATTACATTTTTTTTTCTGAAATTCAAATAACTACAGTAAAAAATTGAATATGCACAGGATTCCAGGGAAAGTAGCTATTTTTTTTTAATGGTGAGAGATAGAAAGTGTGGTAAATTAGAAATAAGGTGCGTTGCAACATTTTTACTCTGCTGGTTTACAAACTAGAATATTTCGTTCGCTCCTGAAATATTTTGAACATATAGAAACTCACCGATTTTATTTTTTTATTTATTTTCTTAGATAATATTTTGAGGTGAAATTTAAAATTTTGCATAAGCAGGTAATTGATGGAGATAAAAATACCTATTTGGTTTTAAAGATACGCTTTGCAATGTTGCTTTTCTTATGGGCGCCATACTCAATTTTTATATTATTAGATAAAGCCAAAAATTTCCTCAACAGCTATGTCATTTTAATATATAATAATTAATAAAGATAGAAAAAGAAGCTCAGACAACAGGGCTCCGAACAAATGAAGGAAAGACCAAATACATGCATGTCTCCCGCAACCCCGTCCGAGACTGAACCAGGCAGAACGTCACCATGGATGACTATAATTTTGAGCATGTGCGAGTTTTCAAGTACCTGGGCGCAGTGATAACGGCTAACAATAATATGCAGGAAGAGGTTAAACAGTGCATCACATAAGCAAATAAATGTACATTTGCGATACAAACCTTGCTTAAGTCAAAATTTATCACTAGAAAGGCAAAAACCGAAATTTATCGAACAATAATACGACCAGTAGCAATCTACGCCAGTGAAACATGGACTCTGACAGTCCACGATACGGAGCTGCTAAGAAGGTTTGAGAGAAAAATCCTGCGTACAATATATGGCCCATACCGAGACCTTGAAACAGGTCGTCACAGAATGAGAAGCAACATAGAGCTTGCGCAAATATATCAAAGCCCTGACATAATTCAAGAAATAAGGTCCAGAAGACTACGATGGGCAGGTCATATACAAAGGAGTCAAAACGATCGACTAATAAAACGAGTATGGGAGGAAGCACCAGAAGGAAAAAGACCACTGGGAAGACCTAGGCTTAGATGGAGAGATAACATCCACAAGGATCTAGCTATCCTTGAAGTTGACCAGCGAGAATGGAGGGAGCTGGCACAAGACCGTTCTAGGTGGAGGCAGATAGTCGAGGCAGCCAAGACCCACCCTGGGTTGTAGTGCTACGGAGTCAGTCAGTCAGTCAGCTGTGTCATTTTCAATTTCAATTATTCTACAGTTGACAAAATGATTTACAAAGGACTTAAATCTAATCATACATCGTGATGAATTTCAAACGATGTAGTAGCATAGACAAAAAAATGTGTCCGATCTTCTGTTTTGTCACTATTGTCTTTTCTTTGCTATTTTACATTATATTCGAGTTGCTTTCCAAAAATTATGGTCATCAATCACAAATTTTATCGTATCCTTCAATGTAGTCAGCGTTTGCATTATTACAGCATTATCGACATTTTAGTTGAAGTCGACTGTACTAAGTTCATCGAGGACCTCTTACAATTCCTCTTGAATTTTTTACATGACGTTGAATCGACATTTCTTCAGGCTCATTTTTATCTTTGGAATCATGAAAAACTCACATGATGCTATGTAGGGTTCGTGGTATAAGTATCATATGATCCTACGGTTAAAGTAAGAGGAAAACATTGCTGCAATTCCCATGTTGAGTTCATGAGACAAATGCATTGGCATATCCCAAATGACATTCCTATAGCTTTAGTCACATTGTGGATGGTTTATTGTCTATCCTGGTGGATGATTTCATAAACTTTGGAAATTTTTTCTAGATTGATGCAAGTTGAGGCTTACCCGAATGCTGATCGTCCTCCAGAGAGTCACGGTCTTCTTTAAAACATTTGAACTACTCAAAAATCCCTCCTTTGCTTAAAGCTTCATCACTAAATGCTTGAATCATTTGATAGATTTTAATCATTGTTTGTTCAGTTTGCTACAAAATTTAATGCAAACTGTGCAGAATGTTGAAACCACTGTGGTTGGCTGTATCATTTAAATTACTGGAATTTTTCAGTAACACTTCCAAAAACGTATTATATATCCAAACTTTCCTCTAGAAATGGCCGGATCAGTGGTGAAAACTGTATCATATGGCCGAGTAATCTTTTTTATTCCATATAGATTAGTTATCAATTGCTCTTCACTGAAAGGCAACCAAATAATTTACCGTTTTGTTAGCCTTTACATCCATTACCTATAACATTATATCGTGAAAACAATCATACAAAATATATTTTAAAGATTGTTAATAAGTTTTCTTGTATCTTTTTAACGAAATATAGGTCATAAATTGGATCATTTGTTGTTGATTAAATACTTCATAGAATTACCTGTTAAATCACAAAAAGGGGATTAACAAAAAAAATGACTAGCCATCAATTTGAATAAAAGAACATGCAATTTTATTCTCCCCTTCATGAACATGGAAAAAATGTCCTAACATTTGAAACATAATGGAAAAATAAATCAAAAAAAAATACCATTAAACATAGATTAAATCAATCATATATAAAACATTATAAATAAATTTAAAAATATATTTTGACCAACTAATATCATCTGCTTCAAGAACTATTATAAACAACCAGAAGTATTAAACAATGCATTCTCTTTGTAGTTTAGGAATTTGGAAGATTAGTCGAAGTTTTTTATTATTTATTTTTATTAATATTCTACTGCTTCGGAATGCATTTAGATATTTGTGTGTGCTGTTGATGATCACAGACCGGCATCAAGTTCTGCGGAAGACATTTTGGAAGAGGGATTATAAATAGAAAATTGTTTTCTATAATTTCTATTACCGTTTCAAAAATATTTTATTTATTTAACACAAAACTACAATTTAACAATTTTGAATTTTAGTTTTAAATGACAAATTTTAACTGACTAAAATGTGGTTGTCGGACTTGTCTTCATTTTTATTTATTTTTACGACGTTTCAATTAGGTTGTATCTCTAACCGTTATCAAGTATAAACTGAATAAAGATACAACCTAATCGAAACGTCGTAAAAATAAATAAAAATAAAGACAATGCAAGTCCGACAATCACATTTTAGTCAATCTTCAACATTGTCTACAACCTTCAAACAAATTTTAAACTGGCAAAGTGATGACTTACAACCAGTAAGCGTTCCATTAACAGTAAGGGTTCCATTAACAAAATGGCCATGTATTTATTTTTAAAATGAAGTAGTGTAAAAACATTATCGTTATTAATACATGAGGTGTATGAAATAACATGTTCCAAAATTTCTCTAATTTATCTACCAGCAGTTCAGACCTTCCACCTAGAAGTACAAATTATATGCGATTGATATTCGTCCCCAGGGTATAATAGATCCTCCTCCAAAATTTGATGAAGATCTTATGTTACATTGAATAGCCTTCACCGTCACTTCTATAAATACTGTAGCTATTCTTCTATCTTAGATATATAAGACAAATTTGAACTCATCCGTTACCTTAGTTATCGATATTTCAATTCAAATACCAATCCTACTACACGGTGTTCCCTACTATTTTAAGGGGCAATGACAGTTACTTTGGGTCTCTAATTCCAGCCAGCCTTTAGATATACCTCACGATTTCTGTAGATACATATACATTCCGAGTCTCTGCTAAGTAATGTTTAAGTTGATTTGCAATCACATATCTTCAACTCGGAACCTGAAGAGTCAAAAATCGATTGTTTATAGCAGTTTTGCCAGATGGAAGAAACACCGCACTCTAGCTGAATTTTCAAAATCTTCTGGATTAAAACCTTTAAAGCAATTTTACCTGTAGATCTAACAACTCGAAAGTAATATTTTCAAAAATATAAAGACACGTAATTTTAGTTGATAGTTTATTCAAGAATGCACCGTACGTACCAAATATATTAACATACAAAGGAAGTACACTTGACGAAAAAATCCCACAAAATAAATGAGTTCAAAAAGGAACTTCAAAGTTCCTATAAGGGTTCGCAATACCTATATAAGTTTTAGAATAACATAAGTGATGCATGAATCTAGTACAGTGAGTAGTGTCTACTACCCTCCATTTAATGATCTTTATTATTGATTAAATATATCGTAAGCCATAGGGAGGGATCTACAATTTTAAATTCATCAAGCTTATATACTTATAAAAGAAAGTAGTGTTAGATTAAAACCCTCAACTCACCTTTAACACCAATAAGTTTGAAATTTCGAGCATGCAAGAACTTCTAAAATTAGAACTAGCCCAGTCATTTGGTCAAAAAAAAGGGGATTACCTGGAAAGTTTTCCGGGAGTTTTGGAAATTGGTAGTTCTATAGATTTCGATGTGATTTTTCTGAATTTCGACTTTGCCACCTCGTATCTCCGCCGATCGCGCCACCATATTGGAAAAATGGCGCCTAATAACAGTTTTTTTACAATATCTCCTTCCCGACGCATTTTACAACAATAACATTTATATATAAAATTATGGAGAAAATTTCCTACAATTTATGTATTAACAATTTTTTTTGTAAAATCAATAGTTTTGGCGTACGAGCGCCGCAAAGTATTATTCATCTACACCGCCACGTTTTTTTAGTATATTTCTCCAAAATATTTTACTATTGGCTATATTCTTTTGAGTAATTATCAATTGATCAAAGTGAACAAAGTGAAACTGATAACTTCATGTTCTTTTGAATATGCATTTACTTGTCATTGGGCTGAAGTGATCATGATTACTTCAAGTGATCGAAGTGAAAGTGATAATGACTCAAAAGAATAGCCCTATTGTCGCAGGTATTATTAAAATAGGTATAAGGGTAATGCGTTGCCTCTGTATCGGGTCCCTCTCTCGACCTTAAACGAAACATCTGTCGGTAGAACTCAAGAGAAGTATTTAGTTTAGTCTAAGTCATCAGTATACATCTATCGTCTTACAGTGTTGTTTGTGTTTATAGAGTCATGGCTTCTGATAAAGTAAATTGTTTTATTTGTAATAATCCATTATTAGAAAATTAAACAATTGAAGTGAAGGAAAAAGGATAGGAGACTTTTCGTAAGTCAAGTGTTAAAAGAAAAGACAAAATTGAACTTTTGGCGGGACTAAAATCGATAGTGGTTCATGATATATGTCGAAAACTATATAATAATGAAAAGTTAATCACTGCATCATTGCGTAGAGGAAGCGATGTCACGACACCTCAACCACTACCGCATTCCTCGCACCCAACATTCTCATTCAAAGACCATTGTTTTTTATGCGCTGATGAGATAACAGCAGAGTTTTTAGCAAAACAAAAACAGACGCCGTTGTGCAAGCGTAATGTTGTGTATAGGGTGCGGAAATTATCAATGAAAAATAGTATTTCAGAAGTTGCTAAAGTTCGTAATGATGATTGGGGTCGAGCAATTGTTGAGCGTCTTGAGCATGTGAATGATTTGGTCGCAGCCGATGCACAGTACCACAATTTCTGCATGGAAAAATTATATCAAGCACCACCAGCTGAAGATATAAAAAAGGTCCGAATGAATGAAATGAGATCGATACTGCGATGCAGTTTATTTATTCTTATCTTGAGCAGAATTCCGATGAGTGTCTGTTTTCTCTGGACGAATTGATTGCCAAAATTGAAGGTGATTACCGTCCTCACATAAAATTAGTGAAAGCACAACTCCTCAAAAAATACGGTGATATTTTTTTTAATTACCGTCACTGCCAATAAGGCTCCGGTGCAATGTTGTTCGAACTTTCAGCTATTATGCGCGCACCGTTGAATATCGATGATTTTTTCAATTTGTTTTTGACAACGCTGATTTCAATACGTAGACATTAGATGGTAATAACACTTTCCATGCCATGGGCGGTATCCATTGTGTAACACCTACAACTGCTATCGCTTCTGATCAAATTATTCCATGATTAAAGCAAATGCCGCCTGCAGTCGTTGGTAGTTTAGTTACCATTGCATTAAAAACATTTGTGAAAAAAAAACGATACGGACTTAAAAACAATAAAGATTCAAACCATGGTAGCATTCGTGCGGCTTTGCAAGTAGTTATGCCATTCGTTTCAGATTTATTGTGGCTATATCCATCACAGATGATGCGGATGAAATTTCGGTCTGCGACGTCTCGATCGGTGCCCAAGACGAACTCGCAACGCCTGGTCCATCAGGAACAGCAAAGCGAAGGAGATTGCGCTAAATTTCAAAAGTGTGCATCACATGTGGATTATGCCTGCAGGGGACACTACGAAAAAAAAACGCGCCGCTTACTTCACCTCAAGGTGTGGAAATGAGTTTTTTTCCAAAACGCATATTGAAATGTACTTTGCGGCGCTCGTACGCTAAAAACTATTGATTTTACAAAAAAAAATTGTAAATACATAAATTGTACGAAATTTTCCCTAGTTTAATTTTGTATATAAATATTTTTGTCGCAAAATGCGTCGGAAAGGAGATATTGTAAAAAAACTCTTATTAGGCGCCATTTTTCCAATATGGCGGCGCAAGCGGTGGAGATACGAGGTGGCAAACTCGAAATTCGAAAAGAGCACATCAAAATCTATAAAATTACCAGTTTTCAAAACTCCCGGAAAACTTTCCAGGTAAAACTACCAAATGACTGGAGGAAACTACAGGCACCAAAGATGGTTCTAATATCTAAGATATTTTGAACAGGAGTTTCTCTCTAAACGATTCTCAACACTAATAACTAAACTGTTTTCTACTCGACTCTTGTAATCTCTTTACTGTGTCCAGTAGCGTATTTCGA
This sequence comes from Diaprepes abbreviatus, assembly GCA_034092305.1. Lineage (NCBI taxonomy): Eukaryota > Metazoa > Arthropoda > Insecta > Coleoptera > Curculionidae > Diaprepes > Diaprepes abbreviatus. The sequence continues at coordinate 6,204,811 of JASJET010000210.1, read as the reverse complement.
TAAATACTGACCGAGTTAAAAGCTTGAAAGTGTAATTGCAAACTTCTCACAGAAGCCAACATCGAATTCGTCTAACCTACATATCTAAACTTGCACAATTTACTTCCATCCACTATTTTAATTCGATTTTCTATACTTCTAGCTTACGTTAATCTCTAAGTTCACAGTTGATTATAGTGGTATGTTGTTTTTTTCGCTTTTTGCCAATCGGTTTTCTTCTATTCTATCCACATGTTTATTCCGGAATTTTCTTCTTTATCTGATCCATTTATTTACAGCCTATCTATCACTTTGTACTCTAATGATTCAATTTATGACCTATACTTCGTTAAAAGATACGAGAAAACTTACTAGTACCATGATTTTCATAATATAATGTTGTAGGTAATGTATATAAAGGCTAACAAGACGGTAAATTATTTGCTTATCTTTCAGTGAAAAGCAATTGACAACCAATCTATATAGAATAAAAAAGGTTACTCTGTCAGATGATATGGTTTTCACTATTGATGGATGAGGAAAGTTTTAATATACAGGATGTCTGGGAAAATATGGGAAATCTCCCGGATATTAAAAAAAATACGTGAAAGGAATATTACAAGTTCATATAAACTTTTTTCGTATAGGCTTCCTCTTCGAAGATATGGGCACCCAAAGAACTGCAACAGAATCAAGTTTTTTACACATAATTATTGAACCACTAGGTATATTTCAATTTTTTTAATATGATGTATACTAGGAAAGATCCTTCAGATTACTATCCTAGAAAGTGTTGTGAATTACTCACAGCTGCAGGAAAGGACTAGCTGTGACACTCACGACCCCATTTTTTCACACCCCGTATAATAAGAACTTTCGAAAACATTTCTACATACCCCTAACTATTGACTAAAAATTAAGTACTCTTCATTTATATCGCTAATCCTAACCGAATCAAAAAAATGTAATTTTATTGGCGTATTTCGATAAAAGATACATCTTTGTTCCTATCAAATGCTCAACCTTCAATCATATGATAAAAAAAATTCGATCCAAAATTAGAGTTTATCTCTTTGGTTAAAAACGTCTAATTCTGTGAATTACAGTTCGACCTAGGTTCGCAAAAAATGTGTGTTTTATTTTATCGGCACCAAAAACAAAGTATTGTTGTTGCAAACGTTGCTAGGTACGAAACAAATAAATATCCTGTATTTTACAATTTGTCAACTTTCACATCGCTGAAATATTTATTCTTTCGTTGGATATTAATTTACTGATTTTTGGATTTTGTTGTGAAATTAATTGTGAAATTCCTGGTTGAAAATGTTAAGAAATCTTTGTAAGTGATCCTCCGAATCCTTAATATGAACAACACATAATCGTAGCACACTACATGGAAATAGGTTTCTCTCGTTCTCTATAACAATGTTGTGGATATTTTTTCTACGATCCTATCTATAACTCAGTTGAAGATAAAATTACTAAGGGAATCTCTCTGTCTTATTCTTCGGTTCATATGTCTTCTTTAATATCCGACATCAAACGAATTGGTGCCATCGTACTTCCTCTCCCTAAATCCGACCTTGATTCTAGACCCTCTGCAAAATTCTGAACATTTTACCTTCTACATGTCCTATATCCAGTGCTGGCATTAATCAATTAAATTTCCAATCAAATATATATTTGACTGAAAATTTAATTGCGATTAGTTTAATCTAAATAGAATATATGCAATTAAAATGCTAATTGTACGTTGCAATTAATTTAATTGAATTAATGTATATTAATTGGACCTTTCAACTAAATCAATTACTATTAACTTTTTCAATTGTTCTAAAAAACAATTAAAACTAACAATTAACCAGCTAACCTGAACTAACAATTAACCCGCTTGGATATAGATAAGGTAGACCCTTATTAGTCTTACGTTTTTAACTATTGTCGTGTACTGTAAGCAGCAAGGAAGTGATGGTATTCGCTCGCAATATGTGTTTTGGGTAATTCTTGGAGAAGATGGAACACAAAATTTTCCGAATTTTTGATGATTTTTTACATACCTCCTATTTTTGGGTCGTAAAACACGAATATGTTGTCAATCAGCATGATTTTTCCGAAAAAAAAATCATTTCCACTCATATAACTTGTATTTTCCGATCAATAGCTTTAAATTTTGGGCATTTATGGCAAAATACACAAAAACTACCCAATATTTAATCATTTTTTTTTAACAAAATTTACCTAAATCATCGCGGAAAAATACGTATTTTCCATAAAACGTAAGAAAGTCGTTGTCGTTTTATACTGTTTCTAGGTCTGCATGGTTGGTTGCATACGATTTAGATCTAAACACGTGATGCGATGTTGCCAAGTTGATGTGAATTTTCAATTTCATTAGGATGGAAAACTTGACAGTTCAAATGCAATTAATTGTGGTCATTCCATTCAATTTTTCCATGATTTTTTACATACTTCCTATTTTTGGGTAGTAGAACAGGAATATATTGTTTTTCTTCGCCGATTTTGCGTGTTTTTTCCATGGAATCTGAATAAGTTTGGTTCAGATTAGTTCAGGTCAGTTCAGGTTAGTTTAATTATGATTTTCGTTTTTAGATCAACGTAGCTTGCCGAACGATCTGTTTATGTTTGGCATCTTGATTCTGCAAGTTTACCCACATTTTACGCAACAGTACTGGAATGACCACAACTGACTGCATTTTAACTATTAAGTTTTCCATCCTAATAGAATTTAAATCTACATCAACGTGGCAACACCACATGACATGTTTGGATTTAAACCGTATGCAACCGTATGCATGCCTAGAAACAGTATAAAACAAAAAGACACCGGTTTTCTTACATTTTATGAAAAATTCGTATTTTTCCGCGATTATTTATGTAAATTTTGGTAAAAAAAATGATTAAAAATTGTGTAGGTGTTTATATATTTTACTATAAATGCCCAGAATTTAAGGGTAGTGATCGGAAAATAGAAGTTAAATGAGTGGAAATAAATTTTTTTTTCAGAAAAACAACGCAAGGTCGGTGAAAATTGACAACATATTCGTGTTCTACGATCCAAAAATAGGAGGTGTGTAAAAACATCATCGAAAATTTTGGAAAATTGTGTGTTTCTACCTTCTACAAGATTTACCATAGCAGCTTTTATTTCCTACATAACTTGATCTTGCGTACATTTATTCATAAATACTCATAATTTACACTTAGTTTTGGCACCACTCCGCTTTTAATACAATCATCATCATCATCATCATCATCAGCCCATTTCTGTCCACTGCTGAACATAGGCCTCCTCAAGAGATTTCTATCCTCTTCTATTCTGAACCACTGCGACCTAGTTTGTTGCTAATCTTTTAAGGTCGTCTGTCTATTTGGTCGGTGGTCGTCCCTGACTGCGTTTGTCCGCTCTCGGTCGCCACTCCAAAACTCTTTTCGTCTATCTGCTGTCCCCTATTCTAGCCACATGTCCAGCCCATCTCCACTTTAAACTTGCAGTGCGCACAATGACATCATCTATCCCCGTTTTCCTCCTTACTTCCTCGCTTCGTACCCGATCTCTCAGGGACACCCCCAGCATGGATCTCTCCATTCTGCGTTGTGTTATTTCCAGTTTCTTAGCAGTTGTTTTCGTCAGTGTCAGTGTCTCCGCTCCATATGTTAAGACTGGGAGAACACATTGGTTAAAGGCTTTCCGTTTCAGGTTTATGGGTATATCTGTCTTGAATATATCTCTGAGTTTTCTATAAGCAGCCCATCCCAAAGCTATTCGTCTGGATAGCTCACACGTCTGGTTGTCCCTGCTGATTCGAACTTCGTGACCAAGGTAGTTATATTTTTCGGGAATTTCGAAGATTTCATTTTCTATTTTTATAGGCTCACTTAGTACTAAATTTGTCATCATTTTTGTTTTGTTATAATTTACCTTCAAACCTGCTCTTTGTGTTGCCTGTTGTAGTTCTTCTAGCATTTTTCTGACTTCTTGTAGATCTTCTGATATTAGGACTATGTCGTCAGCGAACTCAATCTTTCCCCATCTATAATAATGTCTTTCTCTTTCCAATCGAAAGCTTTAAACGCATATTCTAGCACTGTCGTAAACAGTTTTGGGGATATTGTATCTCCCTGTCGAATTCCTCTTCTTATTTTTATTTTCGTCGTCATGGTGTTTAAGTTAATTGTTATTACGTTTTTATAAATATTGTAGATGATGTTGGAATATCTTTGGCCTACCCTGCATTCTTTTAATACTCTTAAAATTCACACCGATTCCACGGTATCGAAAGCATTATGAAAATTGACAAAGACAAGATTTAGTGGTCGGTTGTATTTTACAGTTTTTTCTATAAGTGTTGCAAATGGTCATTTCTCCTGTAGCCCGAGCGGAACCCAGCTTGTTCTCTCGGCTGGTAAAGATCCAGTTTATTCTCTAGTCTATTGGTGATTACACGAGTGTAAAGTTTATATAGGTAGCTCAGGATGCTAACGGATCTATAGTTCTCAAGGCTTGTTTCGTCGCCCTTTTTGTGAATGAGGATCGTAATAGTTATTCCATCGGGCCGGAATAATTTAGTTTTCAAGGCATAATTTTTTAATTTTCTCAATAAGAGCAGGACCCCCACATTTTATGGACTCTATTATTATTCCATCTTCTCCCGGTGCTCTGTTGTATTGCATTCTCCTCAAGGCGTAGTTAATTTCTTCAATTGAGATTTCGGGCATGTCTTCGGAGCCCTGATTTGTCATTCTTAGTGTTTCGTGTTCATCGGGTTCAAGTATTAATTTGTTTTTCTACAATGTCTCGTAGAATTATTCAACGATGTTTAACATTTCTTGTCTGTTAGATTTTATTTGCCCATTTTTGTAATTTAATTTTATTATGTCTTTTTTGCCTGGTGTTAGCGTTCGTCGAAGTACTTTCATTTTAATACAATAGTAAGTTTTAATTGTTAGTGTTTAATCAAATACACTAAAAAAATTGACAATTGATTAATTGTTAATTGTGGAAATTAAATTTTGCTCAGCACTACCTATTCCTAAATGTAACTGTTTTCGAGTTATCAGCAGTTAAAACTCGAAGTGAAATATAATAATTATGTACCTGCATAATTGACTCAATTATTTTTTCCTTTGTCAGATTTTGTCAAATTGTCACTTTGAATTAATTTAAACTGAAGAAGTGTCTCACATTACGCAGCAGAAGTTTGCGCCTTTCTTAATGACGTTTTCGTAAAGAAGTGGAATGCAAGAAGGGGTGTGTTTCTTATTTTAATTTAAAATTTTTTGTTATACTATAGTCATCATAAAAAAAACAATAGCAAATGTATTAAATTCGAAGGAAAAATGGACATCAGTAAGTAGGTCTGATATTTATATTATTAATTATATCAACAATAAGTGAATGTATCCTTAAAATATACTTAAAATTTTTTAGGTGTTTGCAGAGGGAAAAGGTATAATAAAATTGAAAGTCTTTAAATTGAGAATATAAATGAACAAAAAACTAATTGTGGTTAATTACCTGCACCGCTATTAGATATTGAAAAAAGTCTAATTATTGGTTAGACTACCGTAAGAGACATTACTGCTGTCTTACATGTCAAGATGGCAAAATCTTGAGATAGCTACATAAATATTACATATAAATACTAAATTTTATAAACCATATGTTTATTTTCTTTAGTTTTATCCACAGTGAGTCTCAATTATTTCTAAATAAGCTTTTATTTTTTTTTTAACATTGTAAATAAAATGTTATGATTTACATAAAAAAAAATTTAGAAATTCGTTATGTTCAGTAACTATAAACAGCTCTGAAATATAAACCAAATGTATCCACATTGTTTAGTCACATTCATTATATATAATTTTTGTTTTTATTTCGGGTATGTAAAAGGAAATATATTAAATTTTTTTCTTATATAAAATATTTGTACGTAAATTATGTATCTGGATTTAGATATCATAAAAGCATGAGTTACAATAATTATGTAAAGGAAAGAAACAAAAACATAGAAGTCTTAAATATAGAACCTGAAAGTTTACCGGAACGAGTCCGAGAATCTGACGATTCTGATAGTAGTTTTTATTGTCACTCGGGTGATGATTATGACATGCATATCCTTGAAAACAGTAATAAGTCTACGTCCATTGAAGAAAATACAAAAAAAAAAATTCTTATTAGAACATAATAAATATGACACTTGATCTATTGTTGCGAATGTCCGATTATTTTATGACAAAATATTAAATTTCAGAATTAATACGCCCCAAGCTCCCTAAATAAATAAAACAAATAATACGGCATACAGTGCTAAAGCTACATTTCTTCGATTTCCGAAACGGGGTAACCCAGACATTAAACGGCGCGGTGGCGGCACTTTGACTCGGTGTTTCCCCGAACTCGGAACACGACGTCACCACTACTATAAAAGCGAAAAGTTAGCTGCAAAATTAAGGACATTACGGGTTGCTCTTTTGGAGTCAACTCGTTCTTTTTCCGGTTGAGGTTAGCTCTCGATGGCCACTATTTTTTAGGCAGCTCGTGGTTCTAAAAGTAGGTTGTCTTTGCTTGTCTTAATTCCTGAAAGTGATACCGTCGATAAACGGCGAGGTTAGCGGCGCGTACGAGTTACTTAACCAACGCGTGCTGCCCTAAAAATAATTACCAGAACGTTGCAAAGTCGAGATAACCTGATATTGAAATTGCGACTAATAGTCAGCTTTGGGTTGGCTATTATGAAAATATCAATCTTGACAAATAAGTCCCGAACGTGACAGTAGAGACTAAAATAATCCAGAAATAATAATGCAGAAAACAGTACTGGATTTAAAAAAAAATGAATAAAAAGTTAACTAAGAGTAAGGATGAGGGTCACTTGATAACCTCTTCCTAACTGGCTCATTCCGTTGAAGTGTTCTCTTGATACAATAAAACGTAATTAATCTCCGTTAACGCTGAGCTTCACTCATTTCCCTTTTATCCCGTTGAGCGAGAAGAAAAGTGAGGCAGATAGAGTTTCTATTCTAGTGGGAAGGTTTGGTGGAACTTCACCAATAATGATTTGTGTTATATATATATATATATATATATATATATATATATATATATATATATATATATATATATATATATATATATATATATATATATATATATATATATATATATATATATATATATCTATATATATATATATATATATATATATATATATATATATATATATATATATATATATATATATATATATATATATATATATGTGAAGTAAAAAAAGCATTGCATCTCGCACGGGGGAATCCGTGAAAGCCACATAAACATATATATATATATATATATATATATATATATATATATATATATATATATATATCGGTTTACTTTTCCGATACCCATCTATCTCGGTCTGTCCAGAGATTCTCTTCCAGTTCTCTCTCCCCCATCTCTGGGCCGATTCTTTTTCTCCAACTAAGACGTGGTCTTCCTCGTTTCTGTCTTCCAAGGGGTGACCACTCTAAGATCTGTTTCGGCAGTTTTTCCTTTGGTATTCGCTGTACGTGTCCATACAATCTCAACTGCTGGGTTTCAACTTTGTCTACGATTGAATGCTGCACGTTCATAATTTGTCTGATTCTGTCGTTGGTAATTTTTTCCAACCTGGATCTTCCAGCTGAGCGCCTCCAGAAGTACATCTCTGTAGCTTTTAGTTTCTTATTGGTTCGTTCTTTCAGTGTCCATACTTCGCAGCTATAAGTAGTTATGCTTTTGACAATCGTATTGTATATTCGGTGTTTATTTGTGTTGGAAATTGTTTGGTCCCACAGTACACTGTTGGGGAATGTGATGGCTCTTCTTCCTTGATTGTTTCTTTCTTTTATTCCCCTATTTATCCCTCGGTCCTTTGTGATAATTAGTCCAAGATATTTGTACTTGCCGCAGTGTCTAATTACTTGATTGTCTTCCACTATCAGGCCTTTCTTTCACCACCAATACACATAAATTCCATTTTTCTTATGTGTATGTCCAATCCCCACTTCCTGTATTCTCCGAATAATTTCCTCGTCATATATTCCAAATCTTCGTAACCTTGCTCCATGAGTTCTTGATCGTCTGCAAAAGAAAGTGTATATATGGTATTGTTGTTAATTGGTAGGCCCATATTTTTGCATTTTCTTTTCCAGCTCTTTAGCGTCTGTTCGAGGTATATCTTAAATAACGTAAGGGATAGGCAACATCCCTGTTCGAGTCCATTTGTGATGAAACCCTCTGAGGTACTGCTTCCAACTTTGATATTAGCTGTAGAGTTGTCGTACATATTTTTCACCGCTTTAATTAGATTGACGTTCAGGTTTGTGTTCTCTAATGCTTCCCATAGTTTGGTTTGTGGGACACTATCATATGCTTTCTTCAGATCCATGAACACAAAATGTATTTCCTGATTTAAGGCCATTTTCTTCTCTATAATTTGTGTGACTCAAAAAAGGTGATCAATCGTTGACCTTCCTGTCCTGAATCCGCCTGCTCTTCAGCTTCTATTTCGCTAAATTTTCTTTCTATTAGGTTTTTCAGTAAAGTACCATATATTTTGCTAACTGTACTTGTAATAGCAATGCCCCTGTAATTATTACAATTTTGTATCTGGTTACTATTAGGGCTCCTTCCATTCCTCTGGAATATCACCTCCGTTGATGTAGTTTTGGAAAAGTTGTGTTAAACTTTTGCATAGTTTTTTAGGACCGTATTTTATTAGTCCAGCCCGTATATTTCCTGGTTCTGGCGATTTATTATTTTGTAACTGTTTACAAATTTCTCTCACCTCTTTTGTTGTTATTCGTATGGGAGAAGCTGACGTGCTTATATCTTGATTGGTCTGGTTGCCCATAAATTCTGTTCTATCTTCATTCAGAAGTGTTTGAAAATAATTATCTCATTTTCTGAGTGTGATGGTTCAAATTAAATCTTTTTTCCTTTCCTGTCTTATGGACTTTAGGAACCTCCAGCTTCCTGTATTTCCCCTTCCTCCTAAATGTGTATTTAGTGTATCGCATTTCCTTTGCCACGATTTATTTTTCTTTTGACTAATCATTCGCCGGACTTTTGCCTGGGATTCCTGATATTTGATTTTGCCTGAATCGTTGTTTGTATTTAGGTATTTGTGATGTTTTGCCCTCTTTTCTTTTATCTCTTCTCCTTTTTCGCTGTCCCACCAATATGGATGTTTTCTTTTGGTTTTACTAGGTATCCCAGGGCTTCCGCCGCTGCCTCCCGGAGGCCTGTTTTATATGATGGTAGTGTTGTTCATTATTGCTGTATTATTTTTCTTCCAGCTTTGTGTTTAAACAAATAATTGTTAATACGAAAATTCTTAAAAAATAAAATAATCCCGACCGGATCGAACTTTCACGTTTTCTGAAGGAGAAAATTAATCCAATAAACCCGTTAGTCGCATAAGTAGGTCCATATTCTCGGACATGAATACAAAAATACTGAACAATGGCGAGGTGTGTTAACGTCTCGCTAAAATCTGAAAAATAGTTAAAATTGCGAAAGATACTTGAAAGAGGCCCTTGAAAAAACTAACTAAAATTCAGTAATAAAACTTTAAAAACAACATGAAATCCGAAAAGGAACTTGATTGTTATTGACGTTGCTAAAATTAAAAAATAGCGAGGTACGTTGACGTCTCGCTAAAATTGAAAAATAGTTAAAATCGCAAAAGGAAAAAATTAACTAAAATTCGGTTAACAAAACCATTAATATAACATGGAATCTGAAAATGGACATGATTGATATTGACGTTGCGAAAATTAAAAAAAAAATACTCCTACTTCATTAATACGATACTGTTTAAACAAGGATTTGTTGATAATAAAATAATATGACTCCCCGAAATTTTTCCACACTTTTCCGGAAAATCACCCTTAGACGCATTTTCCGGAAAATCATCCACTCCATTCGTATTCAGCGGCTTAAAATACATAAAAAACTTTTGTAAGTGACCTGATCTATCTGTGGCGCTTAGACTAGACATGTTGAATCGGTGAATTTTAGTTTTTGATTAAAAAACTTATTGCAAGGAAAAAAGTTGCCAGGATAAAAAATATATAGCATGAATGAGTAAACTTAAATAAGAAAAATTCAAAAAGCTTCAGTAAACCGAGAAAAAAATTTCAAAATGGCTTTATTTGGTTTAAATCGCTCGTACCTCGAAAACGAAGCGTTTTTAAAAAAAATTGCAAGTGTAAGGAAGAATTTGTTTTCGCCCAAAAATGTTTAGCAAATTTGCAAGTTTTTTGTTAATAACAAATTACCGATCATCTCACTAACGCCTCAAAAACCGGACAAAATTAATAACGTCGTGACTCTAGACGTGTCAAAATCAGTATCCTGGGATTTTTGAAGGCGCTAAGTTGATTTCTGGCATTATTTTACTAATCGAGTGAAGGGGGGCTGACTTAGGGTGGGGAGGGGGAGGGGAGTAATATTAAAAAAACGTAATGGTTATCGTTTTATATGTTTTTAAATGTTCCAATATCATTTCTGGCATTACTTTACCAATCGGGTGAAGGGGCGTTGACTTAGGGGGGGAGGGAGAGGGGAGTAATATTAAAAAAACGTAATGGGTATCGTTTTATATGCTGACTTAGGATAATTGTACGTTTTCCCATAAAAAATCTATCTCAAGATAAAAACAAAGTCTCTTTACTGTGTGATCAAGTAGGTCCTGAAGCACAACTTCAACACTCGCCTCCGTAACTCGGATTGACTCTGGTTTTGGATAGCAGAGTTTCTTTGCTTCTCTAATTAGAGTATGTCAAGGAAATATACCCTTATTGGAATCGTATAACAACTCCCACTGCCTCCTTGTAAAGTCACCTTCAACAAAGATTTGCAAAGCTTGTTCAGGTGTGTAATTTTTTACTTTCGGTTTCTGAGCAGTATTTATTACCTTCCTGTAAAGTTTGGCTCTTGTTGGTGTTGAAGTTGCATCTATTATAAGTTTAGAGGCCACGGCATTTCCAGACATTCGTTGACGTACGCTGGCTGCATAGGTAAGCTCCTCAACAGGTACCTGTTCGCGGAGTTCTTTTGTATTTCGTCGTTTACTACGATCATGTAATTCTTGGAAAAGCTTCCTTGGGCGTCCCGTAGAATTCGTGGCCCAGTTATGTACTGGAATTGATGTATTAAGCCATTTCACGTTTTTTTTTCAAAAATCTTTTTTCAATATAGTTAAATGATATCCATCTTTTCTTCAAATCACTATAAAAATGTTTTAAATCGTGACTTAAGGTATGGTACTCGTTTTGGAGACATTTCGCAAAGCTTATGTTCCATAAATGATACCTTATCTTCAAGTGTGTTGGATGTACTTTATTTAAAAAGCATGTATATCGTTTTACGATATACCTCAATAACATTTGATGTAAAATTTGTACCTATAGGAAAAAATATGTATGTTATAAAAAAAATAACCAAAATTATTGCAAAAAAGAACCCGTGGAACTCAAAGCGGTTTTTTGAAGAGGTGGAAACATGTGGAAAATGTTTTGACTGTTATGATATGGCTAATGTCTATAGTTTATTATAAAAAAAGAATTATAGCTCGACCTAGCTCGGAACATTTTCAAAAACACTAATTAGTTAAAAAGAAAAACAAAAAAATAGAAAATTTTCTTGCATATTGTTTTAGGTCCATAAGAATACCAAAGAGTCATTATATTTTTAAATATATATTAAAATTAAATACATACCTTGTTCTTCAGATTCCATCACAAAATTTTTTTTTTAATATTCACTTTACAAAATACCAAACACCAAACAAAAGTCTAAAAAAAATCTATCAAGAACGAATGCGTGCGTATTGAAAGAAGCTTAGATTGCAGTTAACTGTGCGAAGCGTAGCTGCGTGAAGGGGCCACTTTATCATATTTTTATGATAGTACGGTTACTCAGGTATACAAAAAAAATAATTTCGATGATTACTTGTATAGTTTGCATTTCTCCTTTTTGTCCGGTTTTTGAGGGCAAATGCTCGTTAGTGCATCGGTACGAAAAAAAAGTCGTCAAGGTTTTTTGTTCGCAACAACTCAATGCATCGATTAGAAAACGTTTCATTCTGGCACCCCTCCATAGTCGATCAACTCGTTCTTTTACATCTTTTTAGGGAACCCGGAAAATTGAGACCCTCCTCTTCTTTATAAAGTCGGTTAAAAGTTTTGAGCTGAAGACATAGTTATTAGATTATACATTTTATTTATTTTAAACAAGATCAACCAAAATTGTATTTTCATCTTTTTAGTGCACCATTTTAAAGAGCTCCATTTGTTGTTTTCATTCGGATATAAAAATATTTTCTAATACCATACGCGGTGACATAAAGGCGCTGGTAAAATTGAAAATACATTTAGTTTTCTTTGATCCATACCGACACATACACCAATAAAAAATGTTTTTCTTTGAAAATGGAATGTTTTCAAATGGGAAACGTTTTATTTTATTTTTATGAGAGCCGTAAACCGCTTTAGGAAAATGGGCATAAAAAATAACATTTTCTTTTAATGGCTTTTTGAAAGGTGCTCGCGTATTTTTCTTTTATTAAATTATTTTATATACGTTACATGTGTTTTTCTCCCGAACATTAAAAAACAAAAGTCTAATGCTTCTAATGATATATTTGATATTTTTTTCAACATCGCAAAATATTACAAAAATATTTATACAAAATGGTTTTTAAAAGTTTAAAAAAAAAAGGAAAATGTCAGTTTTCAGAAGACTTCCAAAAATTAACAACTAACGCTAAGAATTCTCATTAACAATTTTTAGAATTTGACAAACACTTCTTAAGATCTATTCACACTTAACAATTTTTCATCTCAGATGTTTGATTGCGACCCATAAGCTGATCTCATGGGTTTTTGAGCTCATGGCTGAAAAACGCAAGCTTGTACACATTTACGACTTTATCACTTATATTTTTATTTCTAGTAATTTTTTTTTGATACTTTTGAAATTTTTGATATAGGGAGGTCGACACTGTATTTGTTTTATTCGTCTTAATAATTTTTCATATTTTATGGTTTTAATAAACGACTAAGTAATTTTAATGTTAATGTTACTTACGAAGGAACCACCCTAACCAGACCTCACCGATTTATTATATTTAAAAAAAAAACTACATTTTTGATGAATATTTTTTTTATAAATATAGGGGAATGAACTTAAAAGAATTATAAAATGCATTTTTGTGAACAATATCGATCATTCGATTTATTACAAATTTCGTAATTTTTCAAATAACGGCCCCTAAATACTGTTAACTACCCTTACAATGACGGACCACCTAAAAGTGGTAATTTTTTTTTTCTTAACAGTCATTCAAAGTGTGAAGCCAATATAATTTATAACAAATACAAGTATATTGAATTTTTTTTTTCATAATGATATCAAATGAGTGAAAATAGTCACCTCCAATAGTAAATACCTAATGTAACATGAAGTCTAATTAAAATTCTTTAATAAAACAAAATATAAAATAAGTCCTGAATGATTTAAAAAGGAGAAAACTTTTTTTAACTTGCTAATATTCACTTGTAAGGGGTGAAAACTACCCTTAAGTAACTTTAAAATTTACTTTCTCATATGCATCAGCATTTAATAGATATTTTTTAATAAAATAAGTAGAAAAATATTTTTTCTAAAAAATCCTGAAATATAGAGTATATTTATGACCCAAGAGGTTGCGACCCTTATTTTATATTGTAAAAAATACATTATTTTCAAGAATCTTTTTCATGAAATGAGAGTATGACCTCATGGAATGACTCTTAAGAAACATTTTTTTTATCACTTACATATGGTCCATCATTGTAAGGTGTAGTTAACGGTATTTAGGAGAGGTGATTAAAAAAGTCCTAAAACACGCCAACACCAATGATCGATATTTTTAGCGAAAATATTTTTTATAATTTTGTTAAGTTTATTCCCCGATATTCATAAAAAGGTGTTCATAAAAAATGTATTTTTTTAAATATAAAATAAGGTTTGCAACCCGTTAGGTCATAAATACACCTTATATTTCAGGCTTCTTATGACAAATATTGTTTTACTTGGTTTTAATCAAAAATATCCATTAAATAGTAAGGTGTATCAAAATGAATTTTAAGAGTAAACCTTAGGGGTGGTTTTCACCTCTTAAAAAATTTTGGTATATTAAAAAAAATAATGTTATTTCCTTGTTCAGTTAAACAGGACTTATTTTCTTTTGTTTGTTAAATAATTATAATTCGAGTTCGTGATATATTAGGTATCTTCCTTTGGGGGTAACTTTTTCAGCTTTTAGGTACTATTATTGAAAAAAACATTTTATTATATTTACGTTTGCTTACAAAATCCAACTCGTGCAAGAATTGAAGCCACACGATCACCTAGCAAGGCTTAGATTCGGTGAATGGACCCAAAACAAGATTGCCGTTGATCCCGATTTTCATAAGCGAAGTTTGTTTAGCGATGACGCTCACTTTTGTTTGAATAGATACGTCAGGAAACAAAACTGCCGTATTTGGAGTGATGATAATCCTCAAGTGTACGTTGAGACACCGTTACATCCAGAAAAACTGACTGTTTGGTGTGCTTTACAGGCTGGTGGAATCATTGGTCTGTACTTCTTTAAAAACGATGCTGATCAGAACGTTACAGTCAATGGTGACCGCTATAGAGCCATGATTACTGACTTTTTCGTTCATCAATTGAACATCCATGATGTGCAGGAGCTGTGGTTTCAACAAGACGGCGCAACATGTCACACCGCTCGTGCCACAATTAATTTATTGAAGGAAACGTTTGGTAACCGCATAGTTTCACGTCTCAGACCTGTGAATTGGCCTCCAAGATCGTGCGACAGACAGAAAGTTATCTTTCGAATAAAGTAAATTTCATGTCAATTTAAAAAATTCATCTTTGTTTTATTCCATTTAAAAGTTCTATACCTCTATAAAAACACCCTTTATATGATCCATCTCTGTGAGGGCTAGTTAACGGTATTTAGGGGAGGTGATTTGAAAAAATCCCAAAACACGCCAACACTAATAATTGATATTGTTAACGAAAATGCTCTTTATATTTTTTTTAAGTTCATTCCCGATATTTTTTTAAAAATTATTCAATAAAAATGATTTTTTTTTTAAATATAAAATAGGAGTTACATATATTAAGAGCAATTACTTTGTTCATAAATATATCTCATATTTGTGACTTTTTATGACGAATATTTTACACTTGATTTTATTTAAAAATATTCGTTAGATGCTGAGATATATTGAAAAAATAAATTTTAAGGGTTGATTTTAGGAATGAATTTTACTCTTTAAAAGTTGTTGTCAGCTGATAAAAAACTACATGTCCATTATTTTTTCAAGTACTATAACATATACAAAAATGATCAATATCGGTGAGGTTGGGTTGGGGTGGATCCTTTGTTAGTAATATTAATGTTAATATTAATTAGTAGTTATATCAATTATTTGTGGACTAACAGTTCTTATTTTACCTAAGCAACATTTGTGGTGGATTCGCCATTTGCTACTGCAGAAAAACAAAGGATGTCTGTAATAAATGACGAACAAGATGATCCTGAAAAATATAACCCCTTAATTCACTAGCATGTTTTAAAGTTAAGACCGTTCTAAACTGACAGCAGAGGGTTTAATAAATTGACAAGAATAACAATAAGTCATGGAAGTTTTAAACTCTAAAAATACAAATGTAAAAAATAATTTTCTTTTATTACTGAACCGGCAGAAATGTAAAATTTTATTTATTTTCTGGGAACAACCATTTCTTTTACATATTTCAAGAGTTTAACACAGGTTCTTACCCTTAATATCCCAACATAAGTATTTATTTGTTGACATATATGATATAAATTATGACAATATCACAAGCAAAACAAAACTGGTCAACTAGTAAATCTAACTTCCAGGGAAACTAGATCCGGCCTAAGTCTAAGTAAATATGGTCGAAGGTATTTAGCGATTTGCTTCAGAAAATTGAATCTAAAATGTTCTAAATAAATTTTCACAGTTGCACTGGCCATAAAAAGTAAATAAAAAAAACTTACAATATATCTTGCAAAGTCTGCAATATTTATTTTAAGTTGGTCATTCAACTAAATCAGATATAATACTTGAACTAACCTGAAGATCATTTAGATTTACAGAATCTTAAAAGATTGATTTGTATCTTGTGACGTTTTGATATGGATTGCTTTTGTTTTGCAAGCTATCTCGTCTTTTTCAAATGAATTTATTGTTAATTCAAACTTAAATATATAAATAATTCTAGAATAAGTAAATTATAGCTAACTCGAACACCAACATATTATACATTTTTCAATCAGTTGGAACAAGGATTCCATTAAAGCAGATAATGTACAGATCGTTCCTTTTAAAGAATTAAAATTGCTTTCACTTATTAACTTTACGAAGTATCATTGTTTTTTTTTTAAATAAAGGCTAAAGGTCTCAACTTGTGCATTTTGCTTCTCACATCTTCTATATTCAGAGATTACTAATACCATATATGCACCTTTAATAACTCTGATCTTGTAGTATCTAAAGCTTTTTCACTTTATTTTTGTAATCAGTATCTTACAACTTAAATAAGATCGAATGATTTTCATTCAACTCCATAAGGGCAAGCAGAGCCCCCTTGCCTCAAATGAACTGCCCTTTGCCACTGCACAAATTTTTAAACAAAACAAAACGACGAGTATCATCCTCCCAGATAAGCACCGACGGATTTTCAGGAGAAAACAATATTAACACTCAGCTCTGTACTTATTTAGAAGATTTTTTTTCACTTTTTGTTTTGTTAATGCAAAGCATTGAAGAATTTGTTCTCATTATGCGAAATATAATATTGAAATATTACATAATCAATGGCTAAACATATATCTACAGGTATCCTGCAATGATTTGTCAATGTTAATAACACTTTTTAATTATTATAATAATTTGTGGTTAATAAAAAATAGTAATCAATACTTTATTTAGCAGTTGATTTCTACGTAGAAGGCTAGCGAGGAAAATTTCAAAATATGACGTAACACAAGCTGCATATGCCTTAAACTGCTCACGGGTTTCCGATGGCCATGGCAAAATTAAGCTTGTTTTGTAACAATTCCATAAGTGGTAGAAAAATTGATTTTTCCTAAATTTGCTACCTAAGGTCTAAACCAAATTTTGGTTCCTACTTTTTTGTTGATGCAACTAATTATTTGAAGTAGACTTAAATCTCTAAAATATTCCACAATGAGTTATTTTTCTCTCTAACTCTGAATATATGGAGGTAAAGCTATCATGTTTACGGGCTATGTGGATATAACTCCATCTACATATATAGGATGCCTAAATTTCACTATTAAAACAGTGCTTGAAATGGTCAGTATGGCATGCGCACACACCTTCGTAAGCATAAATCAATCATTGAGCATTTCAGATTCCCTTATTGACATTCTTGTTATAATAATATAGATTCTAGGAGACACAGTTGTTACTAAAAAACTTTTAAATGGTGAGCCTAAATTCTATGCTTCTGAAATTAAATTTATTTTTGGGCATATAACGATTTTTTGTTTTCTTTTAAAATTTGACGCCGTAGCAGTTTCCCAATAATTTGTCTTAAGTGACAACTGTGGTCTACTAGAAATATTCCTAATTGCTAGAGTAACAAACATAATACCTACACACTAGCCAGAGACTACAATATATTAAATTTGTGAACCTTAAATACAAGATAATGGAAATTGGGTCCTAATTACCAAAACCCTGGCTAATAATATTTTACTTAGTAAAGGCACATTTTGTTAGTTACAAAATACTAAAGTTTATTTTCTATTGTTGTATATTTCTATGCGTAAAGTTTGCATATGAACTTTTTTTATGAGGATTTTTGTTAAACTTATTCTATTATCTACAAGAATAAACACGGGATTTGTCAAGTTGATAGATTTGTAGCGAAAACTTAAGAACTCCTATAAACCAAGCATTATTGATATCCAGTGATGTAGATTAAAGAGATAAAGAACTCTGCCAATCAATTTTGGATGATATCGGAGATAAGGAAGTAGAAATACTGGACATAAAAATTGAAACACTATGAAGGAAAGATAGAAAGAAAGGTTTATTTACGGACAAGCTGTTATAAAAACAATAAATACATAGACAAAAGTCACTTGCCTGTTATTACTAGCAATTAGTTATCGCCGGCCTATTATACAAGTTTGATTTTACTATATTTTTAAACATATTCAGACTAATATTAAACGTATCAATGCCATTAGGTACAATATTATTAAATTCAGCACTCGTTGTACCTATTGACGCATTTTCACCTTAACTAGTTCTATAAAAATTTAAACTAAAAGTTTCTAGTTATCTGATTTGTCTCTGAGGTACATGAAAGTCTATTTTGTCTAAAAGCCTTGGACAATGGATTAAATTGCTTATTGACTTAAATAAAAAACAAATATCGTTTAAATTCCTTAGGTTTTCTAAAGTTTCCATTTTAAGGAGAAACAATAGCTCTATATATCTATATCTTCCATGGGCATTTTAAGTTTAAAGAATTTTCTCGATTTGATCTTGTATTTTTCATACATTGGGGACTAAACACGGTATGAACATTCTAACACATCCAATTATAGAGCAGAACAGAGACTTAAAACAATAACTGTTATCAAATTTTCTTAGAGAACGGTTAATAAATCCCTTATTAGCAATCATATCATTACCAAAATTATCCAAATAATCTTCATTTTTGATTTATTTCAATATTTTCAGGTCATCCGCAACAACAAAAAAGATGAGTGTTCAATCACTTGTTTCAAATCATTCAACATACAGTTGAATAACAATCGGGGACAAATGATCCCCTGGAGGATACCAGAAGTTACATGTATCTCCCTACTTACATTATTATGGACCTTTACTTATTGTTTCCTATTAGAAAAATAGCTATTAAACCATTCTAAAAGTGTTTCATAAATTTCTAAAAATGATAACTTACTAAGCAAAACATTGTGATTTACCCTGTCGAATGCTTTGGAGAAATCAATGTTAATACTATCAACCTGATAGCGCCACTCCAAAGAGGCTGACAGAAGCTATTGTAAACCAACAAATTCGTTAATGTTGATCTCCCTACAAAAAAAAATTAAAAAAAAATCATGCTGCTTGCTGCATATTACATTCTGAAATAATAGACTAATTTTATTAGACACAATATTTTTAAAAATGTTGTCAACAAAGGAAAATCCGGATATTCTCTTATAATTCCCCATAGGCATTCTTTCACCATTCTTAAAAACTGGGATTATAAAATTCCTATTCCGAAAAAAATCCTATTCTAAGTGAAATGCTACAATGTTTTTTCAAAATTAGCGCTACAACACACCTGCAGTTAGAAAGAAGACTCTGAGGAATGTCATCTGGTACTTTCTGTTTTACTGGAAGTTAATTCCTTCTTCTTCTTCTTCTTCCTCTTGTTATAGGCTTACAGCCTATTTTTTCCAACTCAATCATTCATCTCATTTGATGTTGAAATCCAGGACTCTCTCCATCTTTTAGGTGGTCTACCTACTGGTCTTCTGGTTTCCGGTGTTCCATCTCGGGCGATTCTCGCTATCCTATTTTGCGCCATTCTTCCTACGTGTTCATTCTCTCATACTCTCAATTCTTTCTTGGTTATTTTAAATAGAACACCATACTATTTTTGACATATTTTCAACTTAATATTAATAATGACATTTGCAGGCCCAACCATCACTATCAATTTGTCTTATATGAAAGCCTTTATTATTTAATTGGGGTTGGCCTTCTTCTAGAAGGGGATCTACTTTAGCGACCAATGTTGACATTTTGATAATAAATGAATACAGGATGATCAAAAACTGACATTAAATATTATCTTGGAAAAATCTTTAAAAGTCAGTTTTTTTTTAAACGGAAACCCTCTATTTTTATAATCTTATCTTTTTTAGAATTCAAAATAAGGGTGACATTTTCATCATGAGAATATGTTTGCTTTTATACATTTTCACCTTAATGGTGCAAAAATTTATAAAATTTTCCAATATTCGTTTAATACGGTTACGTGACTGTCTATCTGGATAACTACCAGCAAATTATCCTGATAAAACTTTGTCACATTCCCCATAGATAATAAAAAAAAATTTTAAATCTTTATTCATATAATTTAATCGCTTCGACATGATTTTTATTAATAATTGTCAAATAGCAAGGAATAGCGGCATTTCTGTAGTGCTTTATTGTTTTCTTTTGTGGCGTTTCGGCATCATGGCCAATTAATAACAAAACTTAAAAGCCGTATAGCCTGTTTAAAATACAAAAATGTTAAATGGCCAATATTTCAAAAACTACATATTTTTCGAATAGTCAACCTTATTTAAAGTTACCCTTATTTGTAACCCTAAATCTCTTTACAATACAAAAATGTTAAATGGCCAATATTTCAAAAACTACATATTTTTCGAATAGTCAACCTTATTTAAAGTCACCCTTATTTGTAACTCTAAATGGGAAAACATAAAATAGGGGGTTTACATTTAAAAAAAACTTTTAACGATTTTTTCAAGTTAATATTTAATGTTAGTTTTTGATCGCCCTGTATTTATTATCAAAATATCAACACAGTACACTAAAATAGATCCCATTCTAAAAGGAAACCAACCACAATTCATTAATAAAGGCTTTCATATAGGAGAAATTGATACTAATGTTTAGGCCTGCAAAAGATATTTTTGACATAAAATTTAAAATATTTCAAAAACAGTTAAACCTAAGTTTAAATAAAATATGTCTACAATTTTACATAGAATCTAAAAATGAAGTAACATAGAGGGGGTTCCATTTAAAATAAGCAAGAAGGTATCAACTGCCATTATAATCGGAAGTGTCACCATCTAGAAAATATTTTAACTGAATTGTCCCCATCGACTTTAGTACATTTTCAAATTAAAAAAATTTTCTAAGGTCTATTTTCCGAGAAATCGATCGCGGCAGTTCATCGTGGGACACACTGTATATGATTTTAATTTTTCCAATCCATAAAACACATCCATAACATTCACATAAGTATTGACAATATCAACTGTGTGGTCAAAATTTACATCTATTAAAACATCATGATTAATGTTACTTGATTCATATACCGAGCTAAAAATTTTCACAAATTTTTTGAGGTTCTAAAGATATTTTATTCTGTTAAAACATCATATTCGGCAAAATAAGAAAACCCTTTTTTTATTAATTAATTTCCAAAATTCTTTTTGTTATTCATCATACTCAATTATAAACTTTTAAGATTCAGAAATTGAGAAAAAAAAACGCTCGATGATGGACCTTATTTGTCTTTTCTGGGCAAATGTCATTATTTATAACCAATATATTCCTAATAAATATTACATGATGACTCATCTCAACTCCACATCTATAAGATTTAAGGCTTATCCGATCAATTCCGTTCCCATTGTTAACAGTTATGACAGATGGGCATGCACGGTTCCAAATTAGGACTTTAATTCTCGCTTAGAATGCACATAAACCATTGTTTACCTCTAAGGCGTCCCAAGGGAATTATTTATGTGGATTAGCATTGCCCGTTTGGCACATATTTCGCGTGACACTTGTGCCATACGACAGGAGAATGTTCCGCACCCTGCTCACATTCATTACTCGTCGGCATTAAAGTGGTTTTACGTCTCCGAGGGTTAGTTTTTATTAGTATTGTACTCGTTGGGTTAGATTGTTATTGGGACATGTAATGGACAAATTTGTTTAAAGGATAAAGTAAATTTTTACATTTATCATCATCCAAGTATGTACTATTACACATTTTACACTTTATTACACCATCCTATTGTGATATTTACATTTAAAAGTAATTGATAGCGAAAAGTAGCGGTAATTCGTTAAGAAATAAGACTCGCATGTTTTGGTTCGTTAGAGAATGCAGAAAATATATTCTCTCATTTATAGACTATAATCAAATAAAAAATTCTCTAAAATTTTAGGAACAGGTAACTGAAAATTTAAAATTGATCCCTTAATTCACAAACAACGTTCAATTTTAGCACCCAAACTAGAGAGAATGTTGGAAAAATATTTAAATAATATTACCACTCGTCAAATTATTCGAGAAATTTTATAGGAACACATATTAAGTAACTGTATAGCTAAAAAAATAGATTAGTAAGATAAATAAGCTAAAACGTTGACAGTTTTCTGAAGATTATTTACAAAAGATTTTGCGTTCTGGTTTGAAGTAATTTTCAGTGACGACTGCAAATTCAATATTGTCGGTCCAGACAGACCAACGAATCGTTAAAAGAAAAGAATTTCGAAGCTACTGTAACTGTCAAAGGACCAATAAATTTACATTTTATAGACAGTACTATGAATCAGAATATACATTTAGAATTTTTGAAACAAAAAAAATTGAGCTGAATCATTGATAGATGAGAGAACATTTGATTTTAAAAATAATGATCTGAAACATAAGACTAAGAAAATTCAATTCTGGTTGCTTTATAATATCTCAAATATTCAATATACCACCGTAGGCTCCTAAACTTAATGAAATATAAGAGCTTATGACATCAATTAAAGGGAGCTATAAAGCAGTACGATATTTCCAGTAAAAGTCAATATACGGTTATATTTTAAGGTTGACAACCAAGATTTTTTTAAAATTTATGTGTTAATCATCATACATTGTATCTACTTCAGTTAAAAACGTTTTTTTTATGTCCCATTTTATGGCAGTCTATTCATTAAAGACATTCAATCACTTATGTGTGTTGACATAGCAGGCAGCCCATCGATTATCTCCTTAAGCAAATTAATTTATACCATTAATATTTGGCCTCTAGTTGGTAGCTCTTCTGGATCAGAATGCTTAAGTGTGCGGCTACCAGTGAGTCTTCTACGAAGTTGGATTACTTATATTTGAGATGGTCACTCGATCTATTTAAATAGTGCGCGCTCTAGTTTTTTATTTCCTGTTTTACACTCACTATACTTAGGTCGCGACAGGCAACATCGTTAGGAATGGTCCATGGGGCATCGGCAATTATTCGTAGTACTTTGGATTGAAATCGTTTGAGAATCTCGATATTACAGTTGAAAGCTTATTATTCTGTGTTAGCTGTGATGAATGAATGAATGAATGAATGAATGAATGAATGAAACAAAGGGTGGTGATACTAGATCATAGATGCCTAGGCCACTGTTGGTCCTTTACATCCCACCATAGCTGTAAGTCATTTGTGGCCGATCGCTTTTGCGAATCCAAGCAGCCTCGTTAGTTGAACTTGTCTAACTGTTTCCAGTAACAAAATTATATCTCCAAAATATCTCTGTCTCAGTCCGTTGAGTGCTGGGCCCTCTCTGAGGATATGTTTAACAGTTTCATCTTTCTCCAAATACCATCTACACGTCGGGTCGTCATCGACATTGATCTTATGAAGGTAATAATGGTCTGTCAACAATTCCACCACAATTGGCAGCCCTTTCTTTCCTAAGAAGAGATGTTCCTTAGTACGTCGTACGCCAGGTCCAGTTATTTATTCGTTAGTTCACCTCATTCCAGGAGCTCCTCTTCACGATTCAATAAATTTGCTTTCCAGCAACGATTTTAATTGCCTTTTGCCAACCGCAGCTGGGCAGGTTGAATTTATTGGGGTCGATATGGTGCAGTTGTGCAACTGACCCTTGTCTTATTATTCAGTATATCCTTGCACTCAGACGCCAGTCGCGAAGTTATAACACTGAAATACAGTGTCATTATCACAACCTTACTGTCTGACCATATATTTATTGCCCTGTTCCCGTTTATACCCCTCTCACAAAGAGGGGGCCACTTCAGAGTAACATAAGTTTCCGCTGTGAAGATCATCGCATGTTGTCCGAGAGGGTAGTATTCTCTGACTCCTGTGCTCCTACCGAACACTCGGACTCCAGCTCTTTCATCTTGTCGAGATCCTTCTGTATACCACCAGGATTCATTTCTCGGAAGATTTTGCTTTCCCTCCCAATCCTTTTTTGTTAGGAATATATCCAGAAAGACGCTGGATTTTAAAAAGAGCGTCATGTATACAGTAACCTTGTATGCCAAACTTTGTCAAAAACTTTCCCAATGCCAAGAAATGCAGCTAAGCAGTAGCTTTTGTCCTCCAATGATTATTTAATTTTATATATGATTCTAAGCACTATGTTCAGGTCTAAACCCGAATTGGATGGTGAAGTATGCTTAACAGTGAGTTGTAGTTTTTCTAGGAACAGCTTTTCATACAATGTTGATATTATTGGGTGAAGGTTAGTAGAGTATATGATTTGACCTCTTCTACAGTTTTCCTGGTTTCAGGATTTTACTATTAACACTGGCTTCTACCTGATTTGAAAGTATCCAATCCTATTAATTGCATTAAAGAGTTGGGTGATGAACTTTACCCCTATTTCAGGGAATTCTTTAGTATTCTCCCTGTTATCAAATCATAGCCTAGTGTTTTTTCCGAATTTAGTTCATTTTTTATTGTCAATTTATTCTCAGCACTTTTTAAGGCATAGCTGAAAGTTCCAGCTGTCCTGAAGCATCTAAGAATTGTTGAATTTTAGTTTTTTCATCTGCCAAGTTTTCCGATTCATAGGGCTGGAAGTTCGAAACGTGGAAATCTCTTTAAATGTTAGTAATCATCATGTAGAGAGGTCGAACTCTTTTGATATATATGATATGAGTAGCGCTATTCTGAAGGAGATTAGTGTCTATTTGGTCAAACCTGTGAAGCATTTATTTAATTGTAGTCTGGTCCAGGGTAATTTTCCAGATTGTCTAAAGATAGTACGGACTGTTCCTTTGTTTAAAAAAGGGAATGTCGATTCCATGGAAAATTACAGACCTATATCTTTGATTCCGTTATTAGGAAAAGTATTTGAGGTAATACTGAAAAACAGCTTGAGTCGTTATTTTGAACATCACAATTTTTTGCATTCTTCACAGTTTGGTTCTCGCAGGAATTTTTCGACTATTCAGGTAGTTTCTGCGGTTGTGGAGGGTGCTGTTGAGGGGATAGAAGGTGGGGAAAGCGTGGGGCTCTCACTGTGTGACCTCAATCGTGCCTTTGATTATGTTTCTCATGATCTTTTGATTAGAAAGCTTCATAGATACGGTATAAGAGGCTTACCTCTCGATTTGCTTTCATCTTTCCTGTCAAATAGAAGGCAGGTAGTCGCATATGGTAGAGAGCTTTCTGAGTTTATGGCGGTATGGTGTGGCGTGCCGCAGAGTTCGGTATTAGGACTTCTTCTATATATATATATATATATATATATATATATATATATATATATATATATATATATATATATATATACCAATGATCTCTTTACGCATTTGTCACCGGGTCTATGTATCTGTTACGTTGACGACACGGCGCTAATTTGTAAAAGTAGAGACCCAGAATGTTTAATGAAGGAAATGTCTGTTATGGGAGAGCGTGCGAGATATTGGTTTGCTAATAATTCCCTTAAATTGAATGAAGAAAAAACACGGAATTAGTTTTTCATGAATGGACGTGGAGTGGTTGATTGTTCTTCGGTGCCATTGTTGGGTATCAGTTTGGACGATGGTTTGAACTGGAATTCTCACATCACATTATTGAGGAATAAGTTGGCATCCTCTATTTTTGTTCTCACACAACTTCGTTGGTCTCTTCACTGTGACACCCTTCTCACTATTTATTATTCTTTGTTGCATTCTCTTATTTCGTACGGTGTTCACCTTTGGGGTTGCTGTGCTGGCGCGATCTTTAGAATGAAGAAGAAGGCTATTCAACTTGTCTCTGGTATCGGCTATAGGGGCCACTGTAGGCCACACTTTATAAAATTGCAGGTACTAACGTTGCCTAGTTTATTTATCCTATACCAACTACTGGAGATTCATAAACACCATGGGAAATTCCACCAAAATTCCCACTTTCACTCTTATAGCACTAGATCAGCTAATTTAATTAGGCCTTCGAGGTACAGATTGGAGAGATTTAAGAAAAATACACTGAATGTATCAGTGTACAACACGTTGCCTGAAATATTTAAAGATTTAGACTTTATGATATTTAAAATTAAATTAAATGGATTTTTGTTAGAGCATGCATTCTATTCGGCGAATGAGTACATGGAGCCTTCTTCTAGAGCTTATTGTTAAGACTTTTTAATGTAATTTACGGATAGTTTTAACCTTTTTTTTTGTTTTGTGACCTATTACAATTGTATTTTTCGGTACAAAATGTAATGAAATAAATTTATCTATCTATCTATCTATGCGTAAATTTTTTTTAATGTTATTGGAAAATTCTTCTGGTCAATTTAGAGTAATTAGTGAATAGAGGGTTTAGGATATGCTTGTTATTAATATATAATCATATCTTTTTTCGAAAAGTTTAAGCCTCACTAATGTATACTAATAATGTGAAACAGCTTTTTATTTAGCCTTCCTGGAAACAAGGAAATAAGTAAATAATACATAAATGCGTGAATATTTTCGGTCAGCGTGTTTTTTGATGGCTAATTGAAATAATTGTCATTATTTTCTGTATGAAAAGGAAACAAAAATACTTGGTCAGCAAAAAATAATAATAAGCGCTGCTAGTTCGTGTTTATTTTCATATTTGCTTATCTAGTAAAAACGCTTTTTAAATTACGTACTAGTTTTTTATGCTTCAGATTATCTTGTTTTATTTGATATTTAAAAACATAGTGTATCCATAAGGTCTTTTGCACAAATGCGAATAAACTTTGATAAAAAAAATTGAAAAAATGCTTAACATTCAATTTGTAATTTTTTGGCCTGTTTTGTCGATATGGGGTGACTTACTTGGAAAATATAATAATTCCTTCAATTATATGATGTGGCAATAAGACGTATAAGTTTTAAACTTTAAAATAGAAGACCAAAAAATTGTTTTAATTTATTACCAAATTGGTAAAAATGGATAATGTTATTTATGTTAGGAAGACAATTTTTTCTCTCGCTATTTTCAAGTACTTATCTTTAGGTCTTTATTCTGCCATAGGAGTATTTTAAGCGCTATCTTGAAATTTATTGAACCAATTTCAGCCAAATGTATATGGTATTGTAGCAGTAATTGTAATCTGATCTTATACGCAAAAAATATATAGCGGTCGAATTGAGAACCTTTTTACTTTTTTTGTAAAAAGTTATGCAAAGTATTCTAATTGAGCAAACTAAAAAATGTTTGTTTCTAAAAACCCTTTAATTACCAATTTGAAAGATAATTGGACAAGTAATAATTTAGTCCGTCATATTGAATTTTAAGAATATAACTTTAGTTTCACGTCTTGTATTCCATCATATAGGATCCGCCATCTCTCTCTCTCTCTCTCTCTCTCTCTCTCTCTCTCTCTCTCTCTTTGTCAACCTCTGTCCATCCACTCCTGGATGTAGGTTTCTCTCAATTGTTTCCATCTTTCTCTATTCTTCGCCAATCTCATCCACTGTTTGCCCGCCACTGTCCTTATGTCGTCTACCCATCTTTTTTGAGGTCTTCCTGTGCTTCTTGTTGTCTCCTTCGGTCTCCATTCCAGGATTCTTCGTGTCCATCTGTTGTCCTCATTTCGAGCTATGTCACCAGCCCATCGTCACTTCATTTTTGCAACCTCCTTCACGATGTCTTTGACTTTCGTTCTGCGTCTTATCTCGGTCTTTCTAATCCTGTCTCTTAATGATATTCCAAGCATGTTTCTTTCCATCGCTCTTTGGACTGTTTCTAATTTTTTAGCGGACTTTTTGGTGAGGAACATGGTCTCTACTCTATACGTACCGGTAATATGCATGTGTCGTATATTTGTCTTTTTAGATTTATGGGAATTGAATTATTTTTCAGGATGTATGCAAGTTTACCGAAAGCGGCCCATGTCAGCTGTGTTCTCTTTTTATTTCAGCATCCTGGTTTGATTTCCCTCGTCTGATGTCATGACCCAAGTATACATAGTGTTCGACGTTTTCTTTCCTCTGGTTCTGTATTGTTATGTTTGCCTGTTCGTGCCTCATTATTTTTGTTTGTTGTAGTTCATTTAAGGCCTACAGATGCGGATACGTCATTTAGCTGTTGTAGCATTTCGTTCAATTCTTGGAGATTACTTGCTATTAAGATTATGTCATCAGCAAATCTGAGATGGTTCAAGTATATTCCGTCGATGTTTATACCCTTGATGTCCCATTTAAGTTCCTTAAAAACGTCCTCCAGGACTAGGTGAACAGTTTTAGCGAGATACTGTGCCCTTGTCTTACTCTCCTTTGTAGTTTTATTGGGTTTGTTTTCGTCTTGTCGCCAATTTTTATTTGAATGGTTGCATTTTCGTATATGTTCTTTATGATGTTTATTTATCTTGAATCGATTCTTGCGTTTTCTAAGGATTGTAATACTGCCCATATTTCGACGGAGTCGAATGCCTTCTGGAAATCTACAAAGGCCATACGGAGCGGTACGTCATATTCGGTGCACTTCTGAATTAGTATTCTTATGGTGTGTAGGTGATCTGTAGTGCTAAAGTGTTTTCTGAATCCAGCTAGTTGGACAGATCGGATCCGCCATATTTAATAAAAAAAATACAAAATTCGTAATCAGCAAATTCGAAAACCCTCCCACACAAATTTTGAAAGAAATCAATGGAAAGGTTTGTCAGATTCTTGGATATAGAAGGCCTTACTGCTGAACAACTTGCTCAAAGTTTACTAGATTTTTAGATGAGAATGGTATTAACATCAAAAAATGTCGAGGATAAATTACGACAATGCATGAGCGGAAAATATGGCGGCTTACAAGCACGAATTAAGGAGAATAAATAACTATGCGGAATACATTCCCTTCTTTGCACATTCATTAAATTTGGTTGCCAAGTGCGCTGCAGAATGTTATATATAAGCGTCAATTTTCTTCGATTTCATTGAAAGCCTATATTTATTTTTTTCCACTTCAACCAGTTGATGTTTTCTTCTAGTACTAGTTCAAAAAATTCCAATTTTGAAAAGATTATCGGACACCAGGTAGTTTGCCCAAGCTGATGCGGATAAGGCACTTCTACGGGATTTTATCAATATCAAACAAGTTTTAGGTGAAATATCTAATAACGAGGATCAAAAGCTAGAGTGTTGAAATCAAACTTACGGACTTTCGAAAATTAATAGGTTAGAAATGGGAATAATGACTACTGCGTGGAACAATATTCTAGAAAGCTTGCAAGCGACTGACGCTTCACTGCAATGGTCTGGTCAGCATCTTAACACAGGACACGCTTTTTATAAATCATTACACGAGTACGTCCAAGCAATGCGGTCCACATTTTTCGATATAAAGCCAAAGCCTAACTGGCTGTGAAAAATATCAGCATTCAACTTCAAGAAAATGCAAGCGAAATACAAGATACGATTATTTCAACGGTTCTACTATACTAGATGAAGTTATAGAAAATCAAACACCTGGACAACATTTTGAAACTCAGGTGTTTATTGTTATAAATGATAATGTACTGTCTGCATTAGCTAAATGCATGAAAGCGTATAATTAGGTGATCAGTGTATTTGGAATACCTCTGCAATTGAAATCTTCAACGGCTGAAGATATCTTGAAAAGAACTTCAATTATAGTCAGTGCTTATCCAGACGATGTGGAAGACATTCTAGGCAATGATCTGATACAGTTCGCTAAGCTGCTCAAAATAGATGTATCTGCTACTATTAACAGCAAAAAGCACGAGGCTTTGGAACTTTAATTTTATAAACTTGGAAAATTCTTTTGAATCGTTCTTCCTAAATGTAGAAATAGTGCTATGCATTTTCTTGAGTTTGATGATCAGCAACCGCAGTGGAGAACGTACTTATTAACATTAAAGCGCATTAAAAAATGAGATAAAAAGACAGAAACGTCTAAATGACTTCACTTTAATGAACATAGAAAGTGATTTACTTAGAAATATTGACTTGACTAGTGTTATCTCTAATTTGCTCACATTAAATCACGAAAGGTTCTTTTGTAAACGTAATGTTTTATTTTATATCTTAACGTTAATATTTAAAGCAAACCAAGGGGCCTTGTTCGCATTTGCTACTGGTCCCGCACTGGCTTACTCCGGTATTGGCTCTTTTAATGTGTGTTGTGAATACACGCTTATTTTATAACAAAATATTAAATTCATAGTTTAAAATTGCCCCAAACTCCCTAAATAAGTTATATGAATTAAACTGAAAAATACAACAGTATACAGTGCTAAAACTCCAAAATGCGTAGTGAAATTAAACTGAAAAATAAAACGGCCTATAGTGCTAAAACTCCAAAATGCGTATTGCGAAAAAGGGGAAATCCAGACATTAAATGACGTGGTGGCGGCTCTTTGATTCTGTGCTTCCCCGATTTCAGAGCGCAACGCCACTAAGGGTATAAAAAGCGAAAAGGACAAATCATGGTTCTTAAAGTAGGTTGTCTTTGACAACGTAATATTCTACAAATAATAAAGATCGTGTACGTGAATTAATTCCCGAAATTGATATAATTTCAATTAGGTTGTATCTCTAATCGTTATCAAGTATAAATTGAATGTTTTGTCTCAAGACTACGAGCTTATATAGGGACTGTGTTCATTGAAGCACAAAGTTTCGCTTCACTGTACACATCTCAATGATTTGATGTTAGAAAGTAGTGGCTGCCAAAGATTAGGTATCTCAACACTCGGTTACTGAAGATTCCATTATTGTTTTTTACTGTAAGCTGCTTCTATTAATTTTCTTTTTTTCATGTCGGGTTTCATATATATTGCCGCAGCCTCAGATCATTTTATACGGTTTGTTTATCCCAGGCGTGTTCAATACCTGATCTCGACGTTTCCCCTTTTTGTGTATGAGTTTTGTGTTCCTTAATTCTAACTTTAGTAGTTTGGTTTCTCCAATATACATTTCACCACACTCATATGGAACTTTGTAAACACATGCTTTCTATCGGTAGTTTTTGGTTTTGTTTATGTTAAATGAGCTCTAAGTGTATTTCCTGATTTAAAGGCTGTTTTTATATTATAACTACTGGCAATTCGTCTTATTTTCTCTGAAGTTCCCTTAATGTACGGAATTGTGAAGAAAGAATGTGTTTTTTTGCTGTCCAGTGATCGTTGTTCTAAATTTATTTATGACATCGTCAATTAGTTTTAAAAGATTCTGTTGTAAATCGAATTTAATATTTGCAACATCTTTTCCAGTGAATCGGCATTATTGCATATAGATATAGCGCGATTATAGAGATTGCGTATAATTCCTCGTTTTGTTAAAACAGAATGATTAGAACTATTATTAAGATATTGTCCAGTATGTGTTGGCTTTCTGTATACTGAAGTTTTAATAGTTTGGTTTGAACGGTTCACCATGACATCTAGGAAGGGAAATTGATCATTTACCTCTATTTTCATGGTAAACTTAATTGTGGGTCGAATGGTATTTAGAAGTTTCAAGAAATCATTAAGTTCTTGATCATTGCCCTTCCATGCGATGAAGGTATCATCGACATATCTCAACCAGACTTTTGGTTTTACTGTTGCGGTTTCTATAGGATGAGTTTCGAACCATTCCATATATATATATATATATATATATATATATATATATATATATATATATATATATACATATATATATATATATATATATATATATATATATATATATATATATATATATATATATATATATATATATATTGGCGATGACTGGAGAGAGTGAAGAACCCAGAAGCCTCAACATGTTACCAAGTGAAGATATTCTGATTTGACCTTGCGAATAATAGTCAGCTTCGTGTTGGCTATAAAGTTATAAAAACCCAATCGTGACAATAAATCCTGAACCTAACAGTGGAGACCAAAATATTTCCGAACTTGATTTATGGAAAATAACTGAATTCAATACATATAAAAACGGAAAATGTTAGAAAAAGTGAAAATAAAAGTTAAGCAAGAGTTAAGGACGAGTGTTACTTGGTCACCTCTTCCTAATTGGTTCATCCTTTAGAAGTGTGAGATGGCTAGAGTTTTCATTCTAGTCGGGAGATCTGACGGGACTTCACCAACAACCCCTGATTGGTGTTAAAACTTAGATTTTATACAAATAATTGATAGAGCGAAAATTCTTAAAATAAATTAATCCCGACGGAAACGAACTTCCACGTTTCCTTAAGGATAAGATTAATCCAATAGACCCGGTAATCGCATAAATAGGTCCATGTTCTCGGAGATGAGTACAAAAATACCGAACAATGGCGAGGTGTGTTAACGTCTCCCTAAAATCCGAAAAATAGTTAAAATTGCAAAGGTAGTTGAAAGAGGCCCTTGAAAAAACTAACTACAAAATTCGGTAATAAAACCGTTAATAACTACATGGAATCCGAAAGCGACATGACTGTTATTGACGTTTCAAAAAAAAAACACTAATACCGCGTTAATACAACATGTGATCAATCATACTATCTATTTGAAACGGGCGTTATTAATTGAAGGTAGCAACAACTCCAGATCTGCGAAAAAAGTCGAAATTTTGGAATAAATCTAACAGACTTGAACAGAAAAGAAAGCTATGGGACGTAGTGTCTTACTTACCAGATACTTTTTAACATTTCAGAAGGATTTAAATGCTTAGCAAACATTTAAAACTCTTTAACTTGATTCAAAGTGAATTTATCGGTTTATTACTGTTCAGCTAACTTAAATGTCATTAAATATGAGTGCAATAAAAACTTTTTTATTATTGCCTTAGTTATGTTAATGCCTCTTGATGAAAAAGAGCATGTAAAGGACGACATTAGGAGTTTTCAGAACGGTATTATATTTTGTATAATCTTTGGAAGGTAAACAATAAGATATTTATACTTTCTTGATGTCCAATTGTATATTATTTCATTTCTATATAATTTTATCGTGAACGAAATTTATGGCAAGACCTATATTCATAAGAAAATAAATTGCAAAATTTAATATCCTTTACAAGCACTAAATCCACTTATCTTACAGTTACTTCTTGGTTTGGAGTTGTTCCAAACAGTTTTGTCAGTTAATCAAGAGCAGTCAAAACAAAAGGACTTTTTAAATAAATATCTCGTGTGTTATTTCAACTATAAAGATTTATATGGTTGCTTTATGAGTGTTTTTTTGACATATTATATTACAAATGTAATGGATCCCTGTCACATACGACAAATAACTTTATTGAAAGCGATATGTGAAGGAAAATATATAAAAAACACTTACGCTATACCTAATTGCTCTATTAAAAAAACAGCTGGAAGGGGAACAATGGGGATATTTGAAAATAAATTGGAAAAAATATTTACAAGAGAATATATAAATGAATTTTTAATTAAAACTGCTGAATATTCTAATAATATAAACAATTAATAATTAACTTACTTTGCACTTTTTTTAAGATGGCGCCATAATAATAATAAATTAATTGTATGGACAATATTTTTTTTCATGCCATAATATATATATATATATATATATATATATATATATATATATATATATATATATATATATATATATATATATATATATATTATCGCAACGTCGGTCGGTCGGTATCTGATTCGCGTACCTGTTCTAAAGGGTATGGCGGTGCCATAATCTGATACGCTAAATTTGACATAACATCTGCGCTAGTAACCGTTTCTGATATTTGAGAATTCTTTGTCCTGTAGCACTCGTGAGTTGTTCCACCAGGAGTTGTCTCTTTTGGTTGTGTTTGGTGAAGCCTAAATGCCGATGCTTCTGGGTTACCTGGCATTAGGTTAAACTCTATGCTACTGTCATCAGTGAATCCTGGAAATTGCCTAAACTCCACATCAAAGTATGACGTACGCACTGAGTTGGTTTGGAAACTTTGGAACATCGGACGTTGTTCCGGAAATTGAAAGGAAGGGCACCACGCAGGCGGTGCCGGAGAGGACCCACCATAACGGCCCGACCCGGCGAAAAGCCAAGCCGCCTCACCTTTCTTGATGTTTATCGAGGGCACCTGAGGAAGATGAGCCATGCTCTTAAATTTGGAAAAAGAAAAAACTTTTATACCGAAATTTAAAAAGGGGCTATGGGGTTGTGCATCTGGGAACTGAGCGTGGATGCTCAGGACGACGTAAGAATAAAATGAAAGTAATTTAAGTTTTTTATAAGAGTTCACGGTTTATACTAATTATTTTGTGAAGAAATAATTAGTATAGGGGGGCAAGGGTCAAGTATACTTTGTCGTGGCCAAATGTTTTTTGAGCGCAACGAACCTACTTTACCGAATAAATTTATTTATTCTTCTTGCCGATAAATTGTTTAAACTTGAGTCGAACGCTAGGTCGTACCGCAAGTTGCAATTTTATTTATTTATTGTTAAAATCCGCAATGATTTTTAATACCGAAATTTTAACGCAGAAAAAGTATAGGTAATTGGACTTTATCGTAAAATTTTAAAAATACGCAAGAAAGTTTGAGTATCTGAACTTAGACGCAATTTTATAAATTTTCAAAGTCGAAAAAAGTAAGGGTAACAGATCCGATTTTTAAGAAGAAAATTAAGATAAAAATTACATTTTCACGAAAAACTAATAAAGGGGTTTTACGCAAGTAAATTTGGAAAATTTAACTAGCGTAATGTCTCTGGAGGGTAAGGTTTTTCAATCTAATTTTTTACGATTTTCACCGAAAACTTAAAATGACTTTAACGTTAAATTTCCGCAAAAAATCTTCTTAGTTTTTCTTCTTAATCTTCTGACTGAAAGAGGAAAGTTTTTATTTGGTTTGTTGAGTATTGGAATTACTCAAGTTAGAATAGTTACGCGATCTTTATGACGGTGATCAAGTTCGCGTATACAATCACGAATATCGCCCGTCTCTCGAACTGTAGTGTACCGGGCTCTGGGAAATAAAACCTATCTTACCTAGACACTATTTATTTTTATCCAGAGGACTCCCGATACACCGTATTTAAACCGATTTTTTTTGCAGTAGGTTTGTTATTTTTAAAGTCTTCAGGCGCCCCAGCCTTTGGCAATTACCCGGGTAAAAGCTATTAGTTCGTCCAGGGGCCTCGGAGGTACTTTATTTTAAATGATTTAAAAAAACACTTTCAGTAAGGCAGCCCTCTAAAAGATCGTCGATGTTGTAACCTCTTCTTGGCTGTTTAGCCGTCCTAAAAGCGATAAAAGTTAACTACTTCTTAAGGCAACTGAATTCCGTTACTCCCCTTGAAAAATCTCTTTCCTTAGGTCTGATCTGCTACTCGTTTAATACTACTTCAGTTCTGCTACTACTGCCGATTCTGTATAAAATCTGACGGTTACTTTACTTTCCGGGAAGTCACGTCCTAAAATCAGGTGATGTACCGACAAAGTAACGTAATATTTAAGCGCAAATTTTAACGTTAAATTTTGTCGCCGAATATGCGTAATTCTTTTAAAAATGCTTTTATGATATTTAGGCAGATAAGAAAAAACAATTTACAATTGTTTTTCCGCTGTTCCGTTTTTTTTGAGCGTACATTTTCATATATATATAATATATATATATATATATATATATATATATATATATATATATATATATATAGATTCATCTGTTACTATTGGAGAATTCTTACCCTGACAACAAAATCAAAAAATTTCTTTATAATACTAAATACAATATTCCGGAAAACATCTTTGAAATACTTTCTCAACCGTCTCTGTTACATACTCAATCTTTCAGTCCAGTTAACACTCTTTCAAATGTAACAGTACAAATTCAGTTTTTCCACACACTACCGCATATAGAAAATCTTACCGACAAATTGATGAATATTTTAAAAATACAGATATTAAAATAGCTAGAAAACAATTACTTACTCTATCTAAAATTTATTCTAAAACCAAAATGCCGTTACAGCTAAAATGAGATGTCCTCTATAATTTATAAGGTTCCCTGTTCCAACTGTAAATTGGTTTATATAGGCCAGACTTCCAGAAGCCTCAAAGACAGACTCACTTCCCATCATAGTGATATTAATAGAGGTTTGCCCTGTTGTGCTCTCGCTGAACATGTTTTTCATCAAGATCACAATATTAACTGAGATGGTACTGGGATTCTGGAAAGAGTTCCTGCTTATCACAAAAGGCTCTTCCTTGAAATGGTGCACATTAACCAAGAAAGTAACACCATGGATAAAAAAAGTGACACCGAGGGTCTGAGTGCCATATACAGTTATATTTTAAAGTTGAAAAAAGAAAAGTATTTGAGCCTCCTGGACAGTCTATCTCCAGATGAATAGGTTTTATATGTATATTATGTAAAAAATATCAAACAAGTTATTTGCTTAACTGTATTTTCTATTTTTGCTAAGTCTCCTGCTTGACTACCCCACTGTTTACGGATCCGTATTTTCCCCCATTACTTACACCACCCACTACACTTCCTGGTTGACACATGACAGATGTCAGTATAATAGTCAAGTAAGATGCTTGGCTGTTTTTCGAACTTTCCTAGAATTTCAATGAATTTTTACAATTCCATCAAAATATGCTTCTAGATACAGTTAAAAAGTGCTAATGTTGTTTTTTTCCCCTGTTTTTCAAATGTGTACTTAATATTCAAACCACAAAGGTAAGTTACTTAATAATTATAAGTTAGGTTAATACTTTAATTTTTAATTAATAATTGTAGAGATGTCCTGATGAAGAGATAAATAAATTCTTGAAAGCTTGACAAAATCAAAAAAGGGTTTTTCTCCTTACCAAAGCCTACAAATTTAAACAGGCTGCATCCCCAATAACACAAATATATATATATATATATATATATATATATATAATATATATAATATATATATATATATATATATATGTATATATATATATATTATATATATATATATATATATATATATATATATATATATATATGCACTGGTGTATTTTCGGTTTTCAATCCGTCCGTCAATAGAAAAATCTTCACGACGTTTCGCCAATATCTCAGCTGGCATTTTCAAGTGATGCTTCCTCGACGGTTGCTCGGCTTGGAATTCCAATTATCACAAAGTGTCCAAAGTCAAAAATTTGGTTTCCATTTTTTTTCACTGCTTAAATCAAAATTATTCTGGGCCTCCTCTATATCAGAAAGATCTGGGGCATTGCAGGAGACTGGTCCCCAACCATTTCTTCCTTCTGCTCTGGAGGTCTTTCTCCACAAGTGTATTAATTAAATCTCCCACAGAAACACTCTCCCCAGCTCCCACTCTTACTCTTTTGCCTCGTTTCGGAGATCTTTTCCTTGCTGTCCTTAATTGTCTTAAATGAGAAAAAATTGTTTTACTCCATGTTACTTCATTTTCCTTTTCATTATTTTTTGTCTTTTTTAAATAACTTATTTTTGTAGCGTTTGGTCTGGAGTAAAGAGGATTATTCTGCATTTTGTGTTTTCCCCACTTCTTAAACTGACTCAGCAGTTGTGTTTAAATGTAGGTTATATTGGGATGAAGCAGAACAAATTTAATGTTGTTATTTTTGCGGGCCTCTACAATGCTGACTGTTAAATAGCTGCAGAAATTATCACCTACATAACTTCCAGTGCGTTAAATTATGACAGCGCTATGGACATGAACCAGTCCTCAAATGTTTCGGCATCCAATCGGCCGCTTAGGGTTCTTTTATACAGGGTATTTGGGAAGCCGCCGTCCGCTTAGCCTTCATATATGTGTTTGGCTTTGTATACAATATAGGGCGGAAATAATTTTCCATCTCCTGTCACCGCGAACATTACGCTCGTGTTATATATATATATATATATATATATATATATATATATATATATATATATATATATATATATATATATATATATACGGCTTTCACGGAGATTCATACACGGAGTTGCATATAGTTGTACGTTTGCTGAATGTGATTTCAGCACTACAACGGCATAATGTGGATATATCCACTGCTATTGCATCTCACACGGTATGGTGGTACAGGTAGGCCATCATCTCGATGGTGGTGGAATAGGACAGATTGTGTTCCTTAGTAATTTGTTCAAACTGTGCAACCTCTAACATGGAAAGGATATGGTTGTTACTGTTCTCTTTCTACTTCATATATATATATATATATATATATATATATATATATATATATATATATATATATATACATATATATA
This sequence comes from Diaprepes abbreviatus, assembly GCA_034092305.1. Classification (NCBI taxonomy): domain Eukaryota; kingdom Metazoa; phylum Arthropoda; class Insecta; order Coleoptera; family Curculionidae; genus Diaprepes; species Diaprepes abbreviatus. Next base: position 6,166,516 of record JASJET010000210.1, on the reverse strand, counting down.
TATATATATATATATATATATATATATATATATATATATATATATATATATATATATATATATATATATATATATATATATATATATATGCGGAATTTTTTACAGTTTTAGTCTCCATACAAACTGTTTTAAACTCTCGATCATTGTGTCCATAAAGTACTGAAGCAATGATTTAAGTATTTCAACCCAAACCATTTTCTGTTATTATACCCCTTAATTATTTTATTGAACCCGACCTAACAGAGATTAAACTAAGAAAGCTTTATCAAAACTTGTAGAATACATAACATACTTCTTAGTAAAAATAAAAATTGATACTTTATTGCTACTTAAACACGAACTTTTTCCTTTACTAATTTGACATCTAGGACGGAGAATCGCACCTGGGTGCAGACTAAGTTTAATATATTTCTAGAATTTATTTTTAATTTTCTTTTTTCTGCTAAAAGGTTTACTGTTTTAAGTGGGCGTTCCGTCTTTGGGATGCAAAAATTTTTATGTTATATTTTTATGGATAAAATTAATATTTCTTTATATTTTTTTTGCGACATTTATTAGTTTAAGTCAAATATGACAACGGTACAAGATAGCGAAAGCGGACCCCATTCAAACACTTGACTTATCCTCATGTTTTCAAATAGTAAGAAGACACCCAAGCAAGTGTCAAATAATTTTAATCCCGCTATGCCGGGATATTTAAAAACATTAAGCTAATTAATGCTTAAACTACATATAAAACAGTGTCGTAAAATCAAGAAAGACTCGAGATCCAGAAACACAATTTTCCATTCATCAGCAACTAGAATACATGCCATTTTAAATTATGGATATTGTGATATGTGATATAGTAGACTGAAATTAGATTCTTAACCAGCGCAAAAGTATAGTCGACTTACTTTCTGGTACAAATAAAATATATATACTTTTTATCGTATTAAAATAATTATAACACGAACTCAATGTCAAAATATATTTAAAGCCACCATTAAACTCCAGCGAGTGTTCTAACTCCAACTCATATCGTAAATAATTACTTCTCACGCGCGATTATATAAAAAGACAACCGTTATGTTATGGTAAAGATACCCTTTTTTAAAATGCAAATGTGTCGACCCTGTAATCCCAAGAGACGCATTTCGAACAAACTAAATGCCTTTTAATACACTTTTAAAATTCCTGTCTCCCTAATTTTATACAAAATCAGGGAAAGGTATGTTATTTTACTTGCCCTTGTAGTTAGTTCATTGTCAACAAGCAGTATTTTATGGCTCTTAAAATAGAGACCTAACGCCTGTTTCTTGGGCCTGTTTTGAGCTATTTAGGGATAAATTAATTGAGGTACTGACAAAAGAGAACCTTTGGATCCAGTGGTGTAGGTGGAAATAAAATATTTATTATAATTTTCGTATATATATATATATATATATATATATATATATATATATATATATATATATATATATATATAAAAGTTACTTTTTTGTATTTATTTTCTTGAACCGCTATTTAGATATTTTTTCATTTTTCTTGGGTTTTCGGTTCGATCAGTGGAATAAAAATTAATTTATTTCCTCATAGACGTTTTATTTTTATTACAAACATTTCGACCTTATTATTGGTCTTCATCAGTGTCCCATCTATAACAATAACAATTTCCAAAAATAAAAACATAAAAGTTTTTCACCCAAGAACATTATATTTTTAAAAATTACTTACAATAAAAACACTTTTTCAGCAGTTAATCCTCATCTTAATGTAGAAATACATGTAAAACTATTATATTTTAAATATTTTTATTGTAAGTAATTTTTAAAAATGTGACACTGATGAAGGCCAATAATAAGGTCAAAACATTTGTAATAAAAAAAAACATCTATGAGGAAATAAATTAATTTTTATTCCACTGACCGAACCGAAAACCCAAGAGCAGCATACACATTCCTAGTACAAGAGCCAGAATCTGGTCTATTTTCCCAAAAACAAAGTTCTTGGGGAGGGGGGGCGATTGCAAGAAAAAAGAAGTTGTCGACGGGGGGGCAACAGCATACACATTCCTAGTGTAAGAAGCACAATCGGATGTATTTTCCTGAACCCTAAGCTCTTGGAGGGATCCCCCCTTGGATCCATATATATACATATATATATAATAAAATAGAATAAAATATTGGCGAAGCGGACGTGAAAATTTGTCAATCTACATGATTCTCGTGTTAAAAAGTGCGGAGTACTCCAAAATATGGAATAACTCTGGGTCCGACAGATGGCGACAGCGCTGTTTCGTCCTAATATGGGACTCGTCAGGCCATCGCATTCGGTACAAATCATCATCTCGCCTTTGAATCCTATAAAGCTGAATTTAAAATCAAAAAACATCAAACAAGTCGACAAAGGCGACATCTCGATGGTCCACTTGATAATACAAGAACCACACAGATTAACAAAGTTTGTAAAAGAACCGTCATATGGTGGCGCGACGGTGAATTAAAACAGAAATGTGTAAAATCGAGTACACGAAACGCGCTGCCCAAAGGATAAGGGTCGCATTTTTCGGTACTGGCAAGCAAGCCTACCGCTCATTTTAGCAGCCAAAGTCACGTGTCGCACTAAACAATCCCACCATGAGAGCATCGTTTAGTGTGTTTCAAAGTCAAACAGGTAAATAAATAAGTATATAAGTTTTTGTCCGTGTAATTTAAAATAAAATAGAATAAAATATTGGCGAAGCGGACGTGAAAATTTGTCAGTCTACATGATTATCGTGTTAAAAAGTGCGGAGCACTCCAAAATATGGAATAACTCCGGGTCCGACAGATGGCGACAGCGCTGTTTGGTCCTAATATGGGACTCGTCAGGCCACCGCATTCGGTACAAACCACCATCTCGCCTTTGCATCCTATAAAGCTGAATTTAAAATCAAAAAACAGCAAACAAGACGACAAAGGCGACATCTCGATGGTCCACTTGATAATACAAGAACGACACAGATTAACAAAGTTTGTAAAAGAACCGCCATATGGTGGCGCGACGGTGAATTAAAACAGAAATATGTAAAATCGAGAATCATGTAGATTCACAAATTTTCACGTCCGCTTCGCTAATATTTTTTTCTATTTTATTTTAAATTACACGGACAAAAACTTATCTACTTATTTATTTACTTGTTTGGCTTTGAAACACGCTAAACGATGCTCTCATGGTGGGATCGTTTGGTGCTATACATCGCTTTGGCTGCTAAAATGAGCGGTAGGCTTGCTTGCCAGTACCGAAAAATGCGATCCCTATCCTTTGGGCAGCGCGTTTCGTGTACTCGATTTTACATATTTCTGTTTTAATTCGCCGTCGCGCCACCATATGATGGTTCTTTTACAAACTTTGTTAACCTGTGTGGTTCTTGTATTATCAAGTGGACCATCGAGATGTCGCCTTTGTCGTCTTGTTTGCTGTTTTTGATTTTAAATTCAGCTTTATAGGATGCAAAGGCGAGATGATGGTTTGTACTGAATGCGGTGGCCTGACGAGTCCCATATTAGGACGAAACAGGGCTGTCGCCATCTGTCGGACCTGGAGTTATTCCATATTTTGGAATGCTCCGCACTTTTTAACACGAGAATCATGTAGATTGACAAATTTTCACGTCCGCTTCGCCAATATTTTATTCTATTTTATTTTAAATTACACGGACAAAAACTTATCTACTTATTTATATATATATATATATATATATATATATATATATATATATACATATATATATATATATATATATATATATATATATACATATATATATATATATGTATATATACATATATATATATATATATATATATATATATATATATATATATATATATATATATATATATATATATATATATACATATATATATATATATATATATATATATATATATATATATATATATATATATATATATATATATATTTAAAGGTGTCCGTCAGATGTAGAACGCTGGATGACAGACTCTTGATGTCAAAATAAGTCAATTTAAGCCAAATTAGTTATATCCGTTATTGCTTCGTTGAAGCGGTAGAAGATGTCAAAGTTTTAAGAAAATATTGATTTGTCCTAAGTTTCATGAAAATGTGGTAACTGAATTTAATGATTTTTGGTGTGTGGTCGAACACTATAATATGAGGTTTTCTAGTTGTATAGCGAGCACCTATAAAGTATTAGGATAATAAAAATGACGTCACTTCTAATCATCACTTCTGATTTTTTTGTGTCATCAACGTTATGACAACCTAAATATTTTTAGCGGATAACCGCATGTATTTGGAAGCTTTTTTACCTCTCGAAATATTTTTACTGGATAGGCGATTTTGCCAAGAAAAAAATATTTGCAGTTACATGGATAATTTGCTCTAGTACTAAAGCAATTTTTAAAATAAAAGTTGAAAGTGTTTAATAAATGAAATTGTACTGTGTTTAGATGGTTGCTACAAAGAAAATCTAAATAAAATGATGTGCGGGAAAAAGATTCCCTTATGAAAAATGTGTTGAAGAAAATCACTCAACGATAAGTGCACTGAAGAAAATCACTCAACGATAATTGTGGTGAAGAAAATCCCTTCGTTAAAACTGGAAATAGTTACACCACAATAAGAGCGGCGTAAAATATCTCTTTTATATAGCCCCAAAAACCTATAGGCTTATTATGTTTTCCACTATAATCCAGGTGGGAATTTTCCCATTGCATAATATACCATAACTATGTTATAGTCTATAAATTATAATCTATACATGTACATGAAAAAATACTGTTTTAGTTACACTATTCAATTTTATAAATAACGAAAATTTTCAGGGCTTTGGTCAAGTTGAATATATAAGGCATTTTATTATTAAATATAAAAACCCAACTCATCAACAAAATGTCATAAATGTACCTCCTATGGACAGTGTTGTCTTACCTTACATACACGGAACCACCGATAAGATTGCCAGATTTACATGAAAAAAATATTTACCTTTTTTGTCGTTGTATTCATATTTAATCCATTGTAACGGGCCGTAGCTAGGCGGTATATTAAAAACAAGTTTATGTTATTTTTAAAATTTTTATGCTGGTGTTGTGTTATTACTTCAACTCGAGCTGACAGGTCAGATACTATTTATTTATCAATATTATAAGTCGCCTGTAGAAAGGTATTTTGAGCATTAATTAGAATTGCTGTAAGGCATTTGCAACGAATTAAATAATTATTATAAAAAAATCAACTTCTTGAATAAAAATTATCCTAGCATATATCATCATATTAGTATCAAAATAGTATATTAGAATGCAAGTAATTTCATCCTACGTTAATCACACAGATTGTTTTTTTTTTCATTCTCACAACAAGCGAAGGGATTTTCCTTGTAGCTCATTTTCTTCTTCTTCAAGTGCCACCGCCTTTGAGAAAGTTGACTATCATCACAGTTATTCTTATCTTTGATTTGCAGCTCTAAACAACTCAATGGAACTGCAGTTGTACCACTTTCTTAAGTTGTTTAACCATGAAATGCGTCGTATTCCTATGTTCCTTTTTCCACGAATCTCCCATAAATGACCTAAGTATTGTTACTTTCTTATTTTTATTGTGTTTAATATTTCTTTCTCTTTTCCAATTCTTTCAAGTACCGCCGTGTTTGATATTTTATCTATATATCGTATCTTCAAAATCCTCCTATATGCACACATTTTGAATGCCCCCAGTCAATTAGTGATGTCCTATTATAGTGTCCAACCTTCCATCCCATAAAGCAGCACCGAGAATACATGACACCTTAACAGCCTGATTTTGAGATACAAGCTAATGTCTTTACCACAGAATACCTCTCTCATCTTATTGTATATATTTCCGACTTGTCTGATTCGTATCCGAATTTCTTCTGTATATTCATTGGTTTCATTAACAACTGTTCCCTGATACTTGTATTTCTTTACCTTGGTCCATAAACTCTCGTAGTGTTGGTGTGATTTTGTTATAGTCATGAATTTATTTCTTTTTGCATTCAAATTGAGACCACATTCCTCACTACTCACTACTACCTGACTTACTGATTTCTGTAGGTCTCCTAATGACTCTGCAATGAGAATGGTGTCATCTGCGTATCTGATATTATTAATAACTCTTCCGTTTACTTTTATTTCGATTGTTTTTTCTACTAGTGCTTTCTGAATAATGTCGTCTGAGTACAAGTTAAATAGTAACGGTGAGAGCACGCACCTTTGTCTTACACCACGCTTTATGTCTACTTCTTCTGAATGTTCATTATCTAGATGAAGTTATTTTCATGGCACCTATTTAAAGATGATTTTCTTCGCCGCATAATTTTTGAGAGGATTTTTTACGTCGATACATTAAGAGGTGTGATTTTCTTCGCTGCTTTTTGTCTCGAAAGATTTTTTCGCCGCACTTATTCTGGAGGAATTGTATTCGCTGCAACTTAAATCGTAATGTTTTTCGTAGCCACACATATTTACCTCTAAGAACATAGTTGCCATCTTAGTATTGCTCCATTGCCTCTTCCAATCCATCAGTTGGTCGTGTAAGTGTTGCCGGAGAGCAACGGAAAAATGGGGTGGGGCACCATCATGCATATACCACAATTCTTGTCGAAGTAAAATAGGCAAATTTTCCAGAACAACTGGTAATGTGTTTTGCAAAAAATTTAGATGAATACTTAAATTCATCTTGTCTGAAATCACACCAGGATCAATAATAATTGCCCAAACATTTATTTTAAAGTTTTGCTGATGGTGTGCAACTTTAATGGCACATGGATTTTCATCCGTATAAACATATTTGTTGGTGACCCCAGATCTTGTAAAGCATGCCTCGTCAATAAACAAAATTTGGACCCGAATTCTTTTGTTTCGAATAAATTCACAAAATGTAAGGCACAGGGTGGGATCAATCGGTAAAAGTTCTTGAACCTTTTGGACGTGATATGGATGTAACAACTGTTCTTTTAATATATCATTTACAAAAGTTTTAGGGATATCCAACTCACCTTCTAAGTGGCGGGTACTAACACTTGGTTTTTCTTTAACTCTGTCCAAAATTTCTTCTTCTTTTACATTGTTCGAGTTGTTCGAATACGACTCCTACTTCAAATTATCATCATAGCTCTCCGTTTTCCGGAGATAACGCTCAATATTGAAAAATATTTGATGGTTTGGTATTCGGCGGTTACGAAATCTCTCCATAAAAACCCTAACGCTTCGACGCCCATTTTCTTCACAAAACCCATTCACCAGGGAAATATCAACCTTCCTGAACTGGGTGCAGTTTTCCATGTTTATTAGTAAAATGGGCTTAGAAATTTAGAACGTCTATCTTACTTTATTCAACTTCTTAAATTGTGACGGATATTTGTCTAAAATCAGATTATTAAATGTCATAGTAACCAAGTCACTCGAAAAATTAATAAAGACAAAATAATAGCAGGGTCTTGGAATTATAAACATTTACTAATTTCTAGAATTATTTAGGAACAATGTGAATGTATTTATTTTTATGTTAAAATTTTAATGTTAATAACTAAGATTTTTGGTTCTAATCAGAATCATCAGAAGAGAAAAAATACTGTACCCAAGAACTAAAGTGTTTTCTAAGTTTTGATAGAAGATCTGAAATCCAATAGTTGAACGTTCTATTAAAATGGTGGTACATGCTATAAAACGGCTACCCACTCCAGACATCGAATGCAACAAACGCTGTGCTAAAAGTCCTCTTGAGGTCTCTTTACTAAATAAAAGATAAATACGCTGACGTCTGCAAATTTCAAAGGAAAATCTAGAACAATACAGAATATAATATGTCTCCAAGGTATTGCATATCATACTACATTTTCCATAAAGACTGTAATTATTCTTTTTTTTAATAATGATATGGCCTTCTTTGCTAAATGAATCTTTTAGGGGAGATTATGCTGTTTTATGCAAATTTTATGATGCGCTTGAAATGAATCTTTATGCGCGATCATGATTGCACGTATATAAGTCAAAAGTATATGGAATTTCTGGAAGAATGGGAAACTGACATCCTGAAGTGGCCTGCTCAAAGCCCTTACCTAAACTCCATAGAAAATCAATCTATGGGAAGGTATTTAAGAATTTTGGAAATCCACTTGATGTGAGATTGTATTGCCGTTGCGAAACCGTTATTATCAATAAAGAATAGAACATTAAATATTAAAATTGGAGTAGAGTTAAACTTGTAAAACATGAATTAAACAAACTGCTATTATTTTGACAATGCGTAATTTTCAATTTCATAATTTTCCTGGGTTTAAAAAAAACGTTTTAACATTGAGTTATTGATGACAAGTAAACTTTAATTAGATGGTAATAAAAAAATATAAATTCGCTTCAAATAGATTTAATAAAATTATTAAGAGATGTGTCATATTTTTTAAGTACTGCAAGTAAACCTGCTCATAGAGAAACAAAATCCAGTCAGCTAAAGTTAAAAATTAGGATTTCCTTTTCAACAGTTAAAGGAAAGAATAAATACAAACAGTTTGTTTCCTGCAAATATAGCTTTACTTCCATACGCGGTTTCACCACATGACAATTGTTTCCAGCTAATGTTGCGCTTGGTTCACTACAGCTCCACTGACGAGACCCTTTGGTAATCGAAACGCGTGTGGAGAGAGAACCAGAGTTGTATTTGCAGGAAACAAATTGTTTGTAAATATTCCTTCCTTTAACTATTTGAAAGGAGAATTAATATAGGCAACAGTCAACTAAATTGTGTATTGCCAAAAGCTTCAAAATTTCAACTTGTTTTTAAGCTTGGCTTTCATTTCAAATATCAACTTCACTCCTTTAAAAATAAATTAAATAAGAATTATTATTATCATATTAATTATTTTGTATTATAGACAAACAGACAGTCCTATCTTTTAAAGTTTTACGATGCTGTTTCCGAACATCACTTCAAAAAATATTTACTAAATGATTGCGTACGTAGAACATAGCCCCAAATGTATAAATTTTACCAGTGTTGTGTGTTCGCCATTTCCAACGAGAAATAAATTACTTTAAAATGAAGAAATGAGAATTAATGACATTATTTGATTGATTTATTGAAAATATTTAGATGCTATTGTACACATTAAATTAATTGCTTAAGTTCAAAACTTCAAAAAAAATTTTAAAATAGGGTAAGCCTTAAATATATTTGGATTAAGAGTTTTGAATGGGTTAAACTAAAATTCCTCTAGATGGCTTACCAGATTATTAATTTATTACATTGATAGCAATGTAATTGATTCACAACTAGCTTTTATCTACGACTTCCTTCACGTGAAACTTGAAAAATAAATACTAGATGCAATTGTTATAAACAAAAGCACTTTTTATTACTCCTGATAACCTCCTCTTTATGTCTGTAAGGTTTCATGGAAATCGGTTCTGTCGTTGAGAAGATTACCTCGTACGGGCAGATAAAAAGAAAAAACAGCTTATATCACTTTTGATAACCTCCTCTTCATTTCTGTAAAGTTTCATCGAAATCGGTTCAGCCATTTCGAAGATTAGCCCGTGCAGACAGATAGACAGGCAGACAAAAGCAACCTATGTCACTCCTGGTAATCGCCTCTTTATGTCTGCAAAGTTTCATTGAAATAGGTTCAACCGTTTTGAAGATTAACCTATACCGACAGACAGACAGAAAAAGGCGGCATATGTCACTCCTGACAATCTCTTTTTCATGTCCCTAAAGTTTCAATGAAATCAGTCTAAAGATTAGCCCGTGCAGACAGACAGACAAACAGACAGAAAAAATCAGCCTATTCATTCCTGACAATCTCCTTTTGATGTTTGTAAAGTTTCATCGAAACTAATTCAGTCGTCTCAAAGATCAGCCCCACGGACAGACAGTTGTAGTCTATATTAACTCTGGCAACCTTCAGTTATGCCTGTAAAGTTTCATCGAAATTGGTTCAAGCGTTTCGACGATTGTCATGTGCAGACAAATAGACAGACAAGCGGAAAAAAAGTAGCTTAAAGCACCCCCGATAACCTTTTCTCATGAAATCGATTTAGCCCGGACAGGCTCAATTTTATTTATATGTATAGATGTATAGATTCACTTAAGCATATGAATGACCATGGAGAATTTGATTAATTACCCGTATTGCTGATCAATAGAAAAAAGTGGTAAACATAGGAAAACTGGAATCGAGGGAAACTGGCTCACTTAAAAACTAATTTTTGCTATTTTTTATATAAATCAATATGTTGGAAATCTTCCATGGTACCAAAACTCGATTTTCGAAAAAGTACTGGCTTTTTATTTCAAAGTCAGAGTAAGGAGATCTTTCTTAGAATACGAAATAAATAATACTTTTATTGATACAATAATTTAGTTCAATCCCAAAAGACTTAGTTTAGTTAATAATAACGGATGAAATTTTGAATATATTCTATGAGCAAAATTTTCTTCAAAATTCAAGCGCTAAAAGGATGTATGTTCACTCCTGAATTATTCATCAAGGTGTTGTCCATTTCGCACTATATTAAGATATTTTTAGCTTTTTTATCTCCTCTCCCACTTCAGGACAATCAATAAGAAGACTATTAATAATTCCACGCGAGTACCAGCCGAGATTTGCTGTGATTTCAAACAAAAACATCATCGGCTATTCGAGTCGGTACCTGGTATACGTTCAGCTGTTCTTCGAGTCACTGTACCTGATTATTATGAACACCCAGCGGTACTTCAGTACTCGCTAATGCTTTAGAAACCAGTTTATAGTACCCCTGTACCCCTCCGCACGCCTATGCAACCGGCGAGCACATGGCCTGCGATAATAAACGTCGGGAATGCTTGGGGTGTGATGTTGCCATGTTTCGGTAATTTCTTTGGATGCATTTAGACCAAAAGAGGTGATAGGATATTGAATTAATTTATATATATATATATATATATATATATATATATATATATATATATATATATATATATATATATATATATATATATATATATATCTGATTCAGTATTAATCTGAAAATATATCCGTTCATTTGTTTGGTTTTTTGTAAAAATTTGCAGATGTTTCGCCAATATTCCATTTGGCATCTTCTGTATTTCCTGGTTGTCGATCAGCTTTATACTGAATTACATGTTCCTATTCGTGAAACATCTATTATTGAATCGTATAGAGTCGTATTGTCATTCTCTCATCGAACCAAAAAATTTACTGTGTTGACTCCGCAGTTGAGTCCTTGTGGAACATTTTTTAAATTTTAAAACATTAAAAAGCAAACAACACTGTTTGCTTTTTAATGTTTCAGTAGTTTAATAGATGTAAACTCTACTGTACATATATTTTGTTGTCTATTAGAATAGAATTAGGTATATATAAATATTTAAAAACATTTTTAACTTTAGTATTAAATGTATTCTTGAAAAAGCCCTTACAAGATGAAACATATCTAGAGTTAACCTCTATTAAACTATTGAAACATTAAAAAGCAAACAGTGTTTTTTTTAGTAGTATATAAACCAAAAAATTACATGTATGACCAAAACTGTAAACTATGATATTACAAATATCAACATTGTAAGGTTCATTGACCATAGACTAACTGAAAAGTAAACCTCTAATTCCAGGATTTTCTCTGGATAAATCTGGCGACATGGCAGAGAAGTGAAACTTGAATGTATTAAAAACACGAATTGAGAGGTTAGTCGGAAACAAAACTCATGTTAGTAACTTCTCGGTTTATGGGAAATTTGACGTTTTGTTTTTCGAGACGCGATAGATTCGTCGGGAAAATGAAGTAGAAGCGCGTCGGGAAAGTACGGAAAAGTGTATACTTCGGTGTCGAATAAAAAAGTACAGTGTAACTTTGATATTGTTATCATTGAGTGAGGTTTTCTATGTTATTTATTGTGATTTACTAGCAGAAGTGTAATAAATACCTGAAAGTGTAAATATTTTAATTTTGTAGTGGTGTTAATGTGCTTTGGTGTCATAATTAAGTGAATTGAGTATCTTTTGTGGATTATTTACCGCCCTTTTGGATTACTTTTTAACTGTCGACGAAAAAGAAAAATATTTTGAGAAGGTAGAGATTTTTTTTAATGTAATTTTTCTCATTTTATATCATTATTATATATTTTTAGTTGTTTGTTTAGAAATAATAAAAATAAAATAAAATAGATGTTTACTGTTTAATTTAAACTAACAATACCTAAACAGGTTTTCACATGATAATTTTGAATTTTCTGAAAAGCCATCTTAAAGAAACTCGCCTGCAAACATTTTTTGCACCATACCTGGTTTTATAGTTGTGGTGTTTTAATAAAATAAATATTTTTTTTTTATTTTAATATATTTTCCTCCTGACGACGGAATAACTTGGGACGATAAAGAATTCGATTTGTTTTTTATTTCGCTCTCAAGGATTTCAAGTTCTCGGCAAAGTTGAGGTTGCAGATTATCATCTATCTCGAACAAGATCCTTTATGGTTTGTTTATGCAGAACCATATTTGTTGGTGACTTATTAGTTTTGTTTATATAAAGTATGCGAACACTCATCCAAATTCACCAAAAAGCTTTGTGTTTTCAAACTGATGTAGCTGTCAGGGCAATAAGATCTTCTAGTTCAATTTTTTTCTAATTTTATAATTTTGTTGTAATTGACGTTATAATGTCAAAAAAATTTATATCAGAAAATTAACAATAAAAACATAGGAATCAATAAAAGAGATAGTTTGTTGTCTCCCAAAAGGAAATAAATTTTTAAAATTTTTTGGTTCGGCAATAAAATAAATTTAGCCTGACTTATTGTGGCACTTCTCAATTTAAAGGTCTTTTCTCATTTATGGGTGCTCACGCCGGGTTTTACCAGTGACCATAAAAATGGAAGTATACCTCGTATATGCTGTAACCCATCAGCTGATTTCAGGGGTTTTTCACTAGAGTTTTAATTTCTAGTAATTTTTTGTTTTGTATGGCCTGGTCTCGCCATTAAGCTCGCTTTTTTAATTGTTGCGTGTATTTTTCTATTGTAAACGTTCTGTTTTAAAAATTTGTGCAATGGCAGCCAAAAAAAGGCGATTCATTTGGAGCAAGATAACTCTTATAGGGTTGTATGAAAACCATCCCATCCCATTGAAGTTGCAAGATATTCGTTACAAAATATATAAAAACAGAATTATTGTAGTAACGTAAATGCTATAAGCGATCTCTGAATATAGATGTGAGAAGTAAAGTTCATACGTTGAGATTTCAGTTTAAACACTGTGGTGTTTTAAGAACTTGATGTTTTTAAAGGATGATGAATGTAATTGGTAAGCTAATAGTTAAATAATTTCCGAGTACCATTACTATCGAAACAATTTAATATAGTATTGTTACATTAAGAGACTTAAAAAATATTTATATTACCATTTTATAATGATTTTAAACATAGATCATGTTAATGAATTTATGGAGTTACCTTTTTCCCTTTTTTTCATTTCGTTCGTTAAATTTACAGACAGGTAGTAAACAATATGGTATACGTGGAGTACGTTAATTGCTAAATCGGCTGGAAAATGCATTGTTACATGATAGTTTACGGTGTATAATAATAGATAATGACCTAAATTAAATTTTAGACCCTATAATTATTTCTACATTATCGTATTATATAACAATATTTTGTTACACAGCAGAATTAAAAAAGGGTTGCGATACAAGGCTTTCTAGTTACAAATGTGTTTAATGTTTTTACGTTTTCCGTTTTTTTATTTTACAATGTCATATTATTCGATTTTGCAAAGTATAACATAAAGTCTCATAGCATTAAATTACGGCTGCAAAAAGGCAAGTATTTTTACCTACAAAGTTGGTATGCGGTCAGTCGAACTGCATTTCTTAGAAGTGAAGCAATAAGCTGTGGAATCGCCAGTAAATTTTGCCTGATTATTTTTTTTTTGTATATCAGTATAATAACCTAAATAGAATTATTTATCAATTAACTTAAAAATGAATAACCTTTTTGGTCTTATTAATTATGCACACCTAAACAGTATTATACACCTTCAAGATAGATACCTATATTTAAATCATTTTTGACGAAATTATTATGTTTTGAGGACGGAAGAAGCAAACGAAAGTAAATTTTTGTATTAAATAATAATGAATAATGACCTAGTTCCATTAATAATGGATGGAACTATGTTATTTAAGTATATTACGACGTATGTTGTAAATAAACTAATCGAATATAAATAATTAATTTAAATAACCTGTAATGACCCTTAAATATTGATAGTCATTTTCATTAACAAATGTTCTTATAAAATATTAATGTGGAAAACGAGCCAAGTTCTTTGATACTCTAAATTGCTCCAGTCACCAGATAATGGCAATTTAAATGAATGTCAAGTTCTATCCCAAAAGAAGAAAATACTTTTAAGATTTTCGCGATTTTAACTCGCAAGAAATTAAATTTGATTTCAAAGAATATGAATATAAAATATTCGTTTGGTATTGCAACTTTGTAGTTTTTGGAAATTTTAAATGACACAATATTGAAACTTTATGGTAAAAGTTTCATTACCAGGCATATACTTTTGAATTATATTTGTTACGACTAAGTACTTATGAGTTTAAATCGCGAATTTTTAAGAGATATTTTCATTCTTTTGAAGCTGAACTTGACACCCATTTAAATATCAGTTCTTCTGTCACCGAGGCAAATTGAAATAATGACCCATTTTTCTTATTACTTTTATTTATTTTATACGACACATCTCTTGAAAATTTTGTATGGAGGCAATGAGAAAATTAGGTTTACAATTTTCAAATTGAAGAAGGGGTGTTATTTGCTCTTATATGTACTTCTTTCTCCAGTAATTTACAAGAAATGTGATTAGAAAGCATGAAGAAACGGCGTCATGTTACAAGCATGAATTAGAAGATAAAGTTAAAGAGAAGCAAGGTCTGAAAAATAGTATAAAGAAAATGAAAGAAAAAAGCAATAAATAAAAAAATTAAAACTGAAAAACGGATAACACGATAAAAGTCGTCATCGGAAAATAGTGAAGATACTTTTACTATGGAGATTGTTATTTATATTCAATTAAGGATTAGATAGCACGTGGTACCTGTTCAGGTATGAACGATGAAGATGATGAAGTAAGGTGTACTGCTGAATTTTGTCGGTCAGATTATTAATACGATTTTGATACCCCATTTTACCCTACTTGACTTTTTTTACTATTTTTATTTTGTAATCAAACTATATACCATGAAAGAATTATTAAAAACTGATTACTACTGATGATATTTTAATAAAGGAGGTTATGAAAGTATCCTGTCTTCCTCAACCTTCCCTATGAGTTGTAAAAGCTTATTAAGTATTTTTTTCTCTTTTTAAATAGAATTAAGCACCCATTTCCTTTGACATCAAAGCAAACTGGAAGAAGAAAATTTGCCTTCATTTTCTCAATAATGTTTTTCCTGGAATATTGCACTTTTTGCTTATATATATATATATTTTTTTTAAATCCTTGTTTTTTAAAGTTGGTTTTCTTCGCCTCGAAATTTTTCATCTGACAAATTTTAGTAAACTTGTTTGAATCTTTGTTAATAATCATCTGGTAGAGTTTATTTAATGAATACTACATCACAAGCCCACAGGTAACTACAAAATTAAGTTTTTCTAGTAGTAATTTCTTGCATAATAATTTTCAGATTTTTTCCGTTAGTTGAGATTAAGGTCTAAAAGGTTTGTAGGTCAACGAGAAGTACTCCATAAGTCTTTATGTAGATGTTTAAATATGCTATACTATTTTTGGTAGGCTGTTAAACGCGCAGAGATGAAAGCTAAGTTTTTACGAAGCTTTGTAGATGTTTCTTTTTGTAAAACTTTTACATCTGCTTAACGGGAAAAGTTATGCGGGTTAAAAATTCTCCATTAAATTGTTCATGCCAATAAACACATGACGCACCCCTTGCTATTTATTTCTTTAGAAACTGGACTGCCATGCTACCGTTTTGCATAGACGTGTTAGGTGTTTTAGCTTGTAACGGATAAGTTAATTATAAAACCACTAGAAATTTTAGTATCTGAATATTTTTTTCAATATTTTTCTTAATGCCTAAAATGGAAAAGAATATTGGTACAAGAAAATAAGTGAACTGTATTTTTGTACTAGTTAATACTCTACTTTCCGTCTAATATGTTAAAAAATGGACGGCGAAGATATGATAATGGCGAAACATTAAAATGGCCTACCTTATATTTGCTATTTAACGGGAAATTGTGGTTCCAATTCTGAAAGTGTGTTTCTTGATTTGACTGTACTATTATATATCTAGTTTAATAATAATTAGCTTAATTGTTTTGACAAGACCATTTAATTCTTATGTAATTGAACGCTCTGAATCCAAATGTCAGGTCCGCTAACCTCTATCACGTCAAGTTCAAGGTCTTGCCAACCCTACCGTTTGTTTTTCTACCCTTGTTTACCAGTGCACAAGAAAAAAGAACAGATACAAATCCATATACAGAACATATTTTGTTTACAGAAAGGTTGGTGGAAATTATGCAATTAATATTTTTAATTCTCCTTTTTCCCTCAAAAACAAAAAAAAAATGCGAGAGTGGTGATTGTAATGTAAGTCGGTGAGTTATTTAAAAAAAAAGAATAAAACCGATTTGTATTCATATTGATTTTCTTAAGTTTAATGAGGTATATTGGCAACGCTGCTGGCTTGAGACAGTTGCGCTGTCTTAATATTACCGTGCACACGGAAACAATACTGGCCTGGCTCGGCTACTGGCTTCGTGTGCAAGCAGCTTATGTGCTTATTGTACCAGACTTGAAAATAAGAAGTTACAAAAGATGGTCTTACTCACCATTTCAGGCTGAGCAAAAATCAAAGAGAACATTAATTTGGGTATAAAAATGTACCAAGCTAAAACAAGAATTCAAATTAAACTGTAGCTTGCAGAGAAAACAATAATATTAATAAATATTATTTAATATATATTCGTACTAATTAGCAATATTAAAGTTATAAGAGCAATATAATCTACGATTATTATTTGTTGAGCAGGAGATTATTAAATAGTACTGCAAAACCAGAAATAATTTCATTTTGTATTTTCTGCACTACTTTTCCAAAAATTTTAGTACTGAAAATGTGAATTCATCGAAATATCGCAAACCTGTTGCTCGTTTGATATCTCAAAAATAAAACTTGAAACTGCAATTCTATAGAGCCAATTCAAAAATGGCGTCCTGATTTTTTTCAATAAATAATTTTATTATTTTTTATGTGAACTAAAATTAAATTTTGTTAATAAAAAATAACAAAAAGTACACAATCCGGTTCGAGGGACCAAAAATGCACGAGAAAGGCAGTGGGCTCTATTTGTTGGATCTAATTTCCATCTAATATTTTGAAAATTGACTATGGAGGTATAACGATCCCGAAAAACGAAAAATAGCCTATTTCATGGTTGCTCTACTGCTGTAGAATGAAAAATTATAATTCTAGTTGTGGAAATGGAATTTTTGATTTTACTGTAGTGTTATAGTTTAGAAATAATTAGCTAAGAATATTTAGTTGAACAGGAGAATTAAAATTATTGGCACACGAGGAAATCGTTAGGTTCAGTTTCGCTACCTTATGCTGTCGTGGTTCGCTCTACTCTTATTGGCCGCTTGAGGTATAGATTGATATATATATATATATATATATATATATATATATATATATATATATATATATATATATATATATATATTTATATATATATATATATATATATATATATATATATATATATATATATATATATATATATATATATATATTTATATATATATATATATATATATATATTTATATATATATATATATATATATATATATATATATATATATATATATATATAATATAGGAATTAATTTTTCTTGAACCATTAAATATGTTTTTAGTTGGTTATTTTCTTGGGAATATAGTTTATTTTTATATTGAAACTACATATATAAAGTAGTCATACTTATTGTATATATATTTCAGAACGTTTCGATTCTTTCGAATCTTTTTCAACTGAAGGTTTCGGCGGATTCTACAAAAATGTACATTTTTAATATTATTATATACGAAATAACGGTCTAAAAACTTACCATTAAGAACAGAGATTTTTGTTTTAAATAAAAATTAATTATATCACAAACCAATTATAATCACACACTCTTTTGTATATTAACTTTTCATTAGTATCTTTAAAAGTCCAGCTAGAAGAATGGACCCTACATTTTTAACCCTATAACTGCCTTGACTTGACTCAATGTTAAACCCAGATGGTGTATGTTTTAGGTACTTTAAGGGGCGTAAAAAGTTTGGGTCTTTTAATTGAAGTGATATCTTTCTGAAAAAATATCGTAATTCAATTTAGAAAAATTGAAAGCGGAGAATTATTTTTATTTATTGTTTTATTTATTTTAGAAATTTCCTCATATTGGTTTATTTTAATATGTTGAAATAAATTTGATTTAGATTATTAATGTCTGTTTTACCGTTTACGGCAACAGGATTTTTTTTATTGCGATCATTTCGTAAAATTCTCGTTTTCCTTTGTTGGTTTCCGTTTTCGAGATTTTTATATTTTCATAATCAAAGGTGTGCTTGTGTTTCATTTCGTGTTTTTTTAGGGCTGTAATATTTTTTTTGTCATATTTATGTCCATTCAGACGATTTTGCAGATACTGACTAGTTTGACCGATATAATTCGATGGACAATCCTTGCAGGGTATTTGGTAGACAACATTTGATTTTTTTTTCCAAAAAACAAAAAGTATATATACAAGAAGTATGACTACTTTATATAAGTAGTATATCGCGAAATTACATATGGCGCCCAACAAGGATCAATTTAAATTCAGTTCAGTTGGCTGCAATATATAGGTCTATCTATGAAATATAATATAATATATATATATATATATATATATATATATATATATATATACGATAAGTATGACTACTTTATATATGTAGTTTCAATATAAAAATGAGCCATATTCCCAAGAAAATAACCAACGAAATATATATATATATATATATATATATATATATATATATATATATATATATATATATATATATATATATATTATATCGCGAAATAACATATGGCGCCCAACAAGGGTCCAATTAAATTCAGTTCAGTTGGCTGCAATATATAAGTCTACCTATGAAATATAAAATACATATACAATAAGTATGACTACTTTATATATGTAGTTTCACTATAAAAATGAACCATGTTCCCAAGAAAATAACCAACTAAATATATATATATATATATATATATATATATATATAACATATGGCGCCCCACAAGGGTCAAATTAAATTCAGTACAGTTGGCTGAAATATATAGGTCTATCTAAAAACGTTAATTCTACCCATAAAAATATAACATAACACTTTATATTTCAGACAGGCGGAACAATAATTTCGTTTTTTTTAAAAACGTATCGACTTCTCCTTTGAATCACTCGCTTGCTTGATGAATGAAAAAAAAGGTAGTGATACTAGATCATTAATTCCTAGGCCCTATGGGGCCCTTTACATCCCATCATGGCTGCAGGTCATTCGAGGCCGATCGCCTTTGCGAATTCGAGCAGCATTGTTAGTTGAACGTACCTAATTCCTTCCGGTAACAACATTTTATCTCCTAAATATCTCTGTCTGTCCGTTGAGTGCTGGGCACTCGGTAAGGACATGGTCAATAGTTTCATCCTCCTCCAAACACTATCTGCACGTCGGGTCGTCTTTGACATCGATCTTATGGAGTTGGCCCCTCAGTTGACAATGTTCTGTCAACAAACCCATCACAATTTGTAGCTCTTTCCTTCTTAAGGAGACCTTAGTAGGTCCCCTCGACATCGATAAAGGTACCTAAGGCAAATCCTCCACCCAACAGCGCATTTTCGACTCTTGTGGTGAGTCGATGTAGCGCCACATCTGTGGATTTTTCTGCCTGGCAGGCAAATTGCAAATGATGTAAGGGATACTGCACCATTATTCCTTCCATAATGTGTCGATCCACCAACCTTTCCAGTGTCTTTAATAAGAAACTAGTCAGACTGATTGGGCGGAAAGACTTAGGATTTGTATAATCTGTTCTTCGTACCTTGGGAATAAAGACTAATTTTGTTTCCTTCCACGCCATCGGTTTATATCCCAAGCTCAAACATGAGCAATTATATTAAAAATTTGAGAATTTACTATAATAAATATATATATATATATATATATATATATATATATATATATATATATATATATATATATATACATTACTAATCAATACTAATAATCCTCGTAAATATAGAGTGTTATGTATTTTTGAAAAGCTTGTAACAAATTAAATCACATTATTCAATATATATATTGTATCCTATTAAAAAAAAGACTTTTGAACCTTTAAAAAAAACTGACTACGCCAATATAATCTACACGAAAAACCCAAATCGTTCTATTTTTTAACTTTTTGATAAGTTGCAAGATAACCGAGATACGAGGGGTGTCCCAAAATGCATAACTTTTAAAATCGCCCTGTATCTCCAAAACTAATAGTTTTATGAAAATTTTGTTAGCAGCATAGTTCGTTTCTTAAAAAAGGAGCATGATTTCGCGAAAACCTTATCCTTCTATTTTTACTAATACCGGAGATAATGAATGGGGATAGGTAAATATCTGAATGTGTCTATTATTTACTTTTTTACCACTAAAAAACATATTATTCCATAAACGAAGTCAAGTCTAATCAAATTATGTAACATTAAATGACTTGGCTAGACAACAATGTCACAGCAACTACTTATATTTCACGGCGTAATCATTAAGTCATATTAAATTCTAGCAAAGAGTATACTCAAAAGTTCTGCACACTAAGTAATAAGGTGACTTAGTCTCACATAAAATCTCACTCATTTTTATTATTGAACAGTTACGAGAATTTGGCCTCGTTTGTTATAAATCCATTTTTGACGGAATTATTTATATAAAGAAGGTAAAAACGCTGAATAAACAACTTTTAACAAAAGGTGATATGGGTGTGGACAGTCAAATCAAGCCTAAAAGTCATTACGAAAAGAAAATAAAAATTGTAGAAATATTACAGGATTGTATTTTGAGAAGTGTGAATAATTGAGGTATTTATATTAAACAGTATTACCATTATTCATCGAGGTTAAAAGATCATAAAACCTATTTATTCGGGTAGATAAACGTAATGACTTATTGTTGCCATTTCAAAGAATTGCTATTTCAGTGACTGCATATTTTCTTTGTTGTCAGGTAAACATTCCTCGGCGTAAGAGCTTTAAAAATAATTACTTATTAAAGGTGTGTTCCTACGTTAAGTTATTAGAAATCATAATATAAATAAACCCATATAAAATGCTTAATACAATAATTACCTACCATAGCATTTAATATCTTTTAATTTCAAAGATTAAAAAATGATTATTATTTTAAACCTTCGTTCGTAGTGTTGTCATGAAAAATCTTATGGGTAATTAGAAGATTTCGCCTTGTATTTCCGTTTAATGTTTTATATATATATATATATATATATATATATATATATATATATATATATATATATATATATATATATATATATATGAAGTCAAATGCGATTAGAAAATGCAAACTTCCCTCCATTATATCCTTTTCGTGTTGGAGGTTGCACAGTTTGAATAAATTGCTATGGAACCACAATTCATCCTGTTTCACCACCATCGAGATGATGGCCTACCTATACTACCATACCGAGAAGAAAGTCAAAACTTACCCTCCCCGCCACAATGATACGGCAGAGGTACATGTTTCGTCTCTACTAGACTCATCAGGGTACCGACATGCACCTGACTGTGCAAAGGACAGATCGGAAGGAAGCATGCAAATACTGAACGCGGTTTCGTCGACCTCCCGCCGGATGGCGTATATACGTTTATGCAGCTTTCACGGATTCCTCTGTGTGAGATGCAATAGCAGTGGATATATCCACATTATGCCATTGTAGTGCTGAAATCACATTCAACAAACGTTCAACTGTATGCAACTCCGTGTATAAATGAAGTTAAATGCGATCAGTAAATGCAAACTTCCCTCCATCATATCCTTTCATATATATATATATATATATATATATATATATATATATATATATATATATATATATATATATATATAAGCTTTATTCATAATAGAAATCCTAAGAAACATAATATTTTTCTTGAGTTTTAAGGAAGTTAATTTTTATTTAATAATCAAAATGTAATGAAAGCACTCTCAATTCACATGACAACAAACACCGAAGAGCGTGGCGTCACTTGTTTGCAAACATCATCGCTGTTTGGTTAATATTATTTTATAGTGATTTATATGCAGTTTCTGCGAAAGTTGTTTACTACTCGCTTTGAAAATCATTCTAAGAAGTTTTCTCATGATGGAAAGTGGTTTTGTTTAAGGTAGATGGTTTGAATTTAGCGACAATTGATTGTTTTATGGTAGCCAATTTCTTTTGCTCTGCTGAATTTTGAAATGTGAAGTAATATACCAAGAATTGTTACTTCTGCAACCGATAATGAATACATAATAGTAATCATAGGTATTAACAAGCTCAAAAGATTTAACTGGATAATTGAAAAATACTATTTGATTTTGAGGTTATGTTTTGTTTTTTATTAAAGCAATTGTTTTCATTTGTGTGCTTCTACTTCTAAATTTTATGACATATGGCCACTTGTATTGATTTATCTGTTGTTATTGGTTTACTAACAACACTACGGGTTGAAGTATATTTGAAAAGAAAAGTTTGCTTTATAAGTATTACACAGTTTATTGCAAATGTAAGTTCTAACTTAAAACATCAAATACTACTACTAATTGGACACTGTCTTTTTATTTTTTTATAATCTACTGGTATAAGTATATGGTTTACCTGAGCTTGGACCTGATTGAACCTCAGCCTTGGAAATACTTTGTGTAGAGTATGCTTATTTTATTTCTCTTTCACATTCCGCCATTGTTTCCAGTATTTGCCTTTTGACTGCTAACGGTCGAGTTGTTACGTTTTCCGTTTGTCTTTTTCTGTGGTATTGACATCCAACCTGCTCTCATTCCGACCTGTGATACTGAGCCCATCAAATGATATTCTGTATAGTTCTTCATATCATTCGACAACTAAAATAAAACGAGTACTAAACATTGTTACCCAACTTTGATTACTTTATTTCTAACCTCAAAATTTCAATTTGAAAACTTCAAAATAATAACTTTTAATATAAAAAAATAAACAATTATTTTGAAAACTTACATTAAAATGACCTTCACAAAAATATATTTTAGATTGCCTAGAAACAAGTACCTGATCCCTGCGGGCTAGCTGCAGTCATATTTTTTTGTTATTTTCCGGACGTGCAACATGAATAAATAACTTTTCAGGTGTTTTAATTGTAGTACTTGTACACTAACGCACCGTATAATACTTAGAAAACTTAGAAATTATCTTTTATTACAAAAATTATGAAAAAATTTTATATTACCTTACCAGTTTACCAGTGTTTGAGAATATGTGACGTCACAGTGGTCATGTGACAAGTATTGGCTTGTTGAGGCGAAATTTGAAACGGAATTTAATACTTGATTTTTAAAGTATTACCTGAATTAAAAAAATAGCATTAAATATTTTGTGCTATATTAGTTACTTATGCATGATTTTAAACACTTTCCCAAAAATAGTCAACATCTCTATTCTCGTATTCATCAATTTTGTCTTAAACATCTCTAATTTACATTTTGTTAATTTGCTTCTCTAATCCTGTGACCTGCCCTTCGACTTACCCATGGCTAATTTTAGTACACATGAGAATTCTATTTATACCTGGTATTTTATAAAGTATAATATGAATCTATTTTGCCAGAAAATTGACCGAAAAGGTTCGAAATTTTGAGCCTTAAATAACGGTAAAAAAAGAGGAAATATCCACAGATTTACAGTTTATAGATCTCTGTTGTTATGATCTTTTCAACATTTTGTAACATTGCACATTCTCTAGATAAAATAATTCTAGGAGAAAAACCATTTAAAAAGATGATAAACTTTTCGGTAATGAAAAAGCCATTCTAAAAATTAATTTTTACTGATTCCTGCTCAGACCGTAAGTAATTTCTCTATATGCCTTCTTTAATTTGACCTTCAAAGAAACATTGCAAATGATTATTAAATGTGACACATCTTAAAATATCTTTATGACATAAAACTCGAATGCAATAAAACTGGAACAGGATGTTTTCCTGACACGTCTTGCAACTAAAAAGTTACATATATTTGAGAAACAGCAAGGCTCCATGACGTAAAATTTAACACTGGGGTTGTAACTACTGCAACTGGATTTTCTAGAATTCTTTTAATAGCCCGTTTCTCGCGGAGATAAATTTTATGAAACAAAAAGTAGGTATGTTGTTATTACAAAATCTGCTTTTCCCGATTTAGTAATTTTGTAAAGTAATGTTCTTCCGCCACTCGTTAATGTAAATAAAAAGATCCATCGGTTTTTTAAAATTAGTAACTAAAATAATGCATGAATTTGGACTTCTTGGTTATTAGTATCAAAAAACCTGTAAAAAATGAAGCGAAACCTTTTGGATGCAAAAAAATAAGCGCTTTTCCATGTGGTATCAAGTCCATAACACCATTATTATTAAAGGTCATAGACAATGATGTTTCTTGCGAAGTAGTAGATATCTGTTGGAAAGTTGTTTGACTAATTCCTATTTTCAAGAAAAGGAAAAATTCTACATCCAGGATGATGGACTACCGATGGGATCTTCACTCTCACTGGTGGTCGCAAATATTTTCATGGAATGGTTCGAGACGTTTGCAGTTGAATCCACAACTAAGAAAACTAAGTTATGGCTTAGATATGTAGACGATACTTTTATTATTTGGAGTGAAACGACGAAGAACTTCGAAACTTTCTTTTTCATCTTAACAATATCAGCCCAACTTTTAAACTCACCATGGAGAAAGAAGTAGAAAATAAATTACCATTCTTAGATGTCTTGGTTGAAAAAAATGACAGACAAATTCGAACTTCGGTTTACAGAAAAGCCACGCACACAGGACAATACCTTAATTATTCATCTAATCACTCCAACAACACCAAACAAGAAATCTCGTAGATAGAGCCTTAACTCTCTGCAACTCCAACGAGTACTTGATGAAAGAGATAGATTACATTAAAAATGATCTGACAGCCAACGAACACCCAGTATATGTAGTGGATAAATTTCTTGAACAACGCAGAAATAGGACAATATCGACAACGAATGAAGAATGAAAACCAGTATTGAACATCCCCTATGTTAAAGGCATTTCAGAAAAAGTTAGAAGGATAGGAAAACGATATAAAATCAACGTTGTTTTCAATTCCAATAATTCTCTGAGAAGTCGGCTCACTAGGGTCAAACCAACAACTCAAAGAGACATGAAGAACTGTGTTTATGTGGCAATTCCTACATTGGCGAAACAAAAAGACTTCTTGACGTAAGGATCAAGGAACACCAAAAATGCACATCTCGAGGAGAAACAAAAAAATCTGGTGCCGCCAACCATGCCTGGAGAAAACAGAAATTCAAAGAAGCCGCGGTTATACATCAGAACCCGAGTTGTTTTACTAAAGCATCTCTAGGTATAAGAGAAGTGTGGAAACCACTTCTTAGTAATTGTAAACTAAAACTAAATGCAGCATAAAAAAAATGGGATTTTGCCATAGCAGGCATGACTGCCCACATCTCAGTCACATTCTACTGCATTTACTTTTAGTATAAATAGTCATGTAGCTAAGGGATTTTCACTTAAAAACGGCTAGAGATAACTACTAGCCGAAACATCGTGATATTCAACAAAAAAAAATAAAGACAATGGAAGTCCAACAGATATTTACTACTTCGCACCATTATTATTAAGTTCAGTATTCATATTCATAAATCGCTGTCAGTCTCTTACATTACTTGACATGGCTGTTAAACAAAGCGAGAATTACATTAGATTCTAAGAAATATGAAATGATGTATTAGGTATTGGAGATAAACATTGTGAAGCTAATTCAACACACTTACTATTGTTATTTAGGTCTTTCAATGTAACTAGTAGCTGTTATATTCTTGTCCTGCCAAGTAACCCACGTAGCATGAAAGCTTCCACACGTCGCATGAAAGCTTTCTGTTACAAGTTTCATGTAATTATCCTAAATAACCTTCCAAGAACTTTCCAGGAAGCTTTATTTTTTAAAGGATCCCACATAATCTTTCGTGAAAGATTTCGAGAAACGTAAAAAAATGTTACATGGAAGATTAACATACAACTAACTGTGAAAGTTTCGCGAAACCTTCCTGCAAGTTTCTGGAAAATAACGTGCAGTCTCCCATGAAAGGATATTGTAATTTACCAAATAAGCAAAGTGGGTATCTTAGCGTAACTTTCTAGTAAGTTTTAAAGAAAAGAGTTGTTATTCCAAACTGATATTTTCAAGAAAGATTTCTGTAATGATCCAGCAACCTTCTTAGACCTTTACGGGTAATTTGCTGCAAACCTGAGAGGGAGATTTCACTAAGAATTTATTAAATCATCTTACAAGCCTCTTAGATATTTTCCTTGAAAGGCTAATCCAAACTTTATTAAAGCTAAGATATATTTTCATATTTTCCGAAAGTTTTGTGAAACTTTCTTGCAATTTTCTGAAGGATAACACGCAATCTTCTTAGAAAGGAATATATGATCTAACAAGTAAGCAAACTGAAAAGCTTAGTGTAACTCTCTAGCAAGATTTCAAAAAACGTTTCTGTTATTTTAAACTTCCAAGACTTCCATGAAGACTTTCTTAATCTTCTATTAAGAATTCATTATAGCAACGTGTAAGTTTGTTATATATTTTCCTTACTGTAAACCTTATACATTTAGGATATATTTCCATATTTTCAGAAAGTTTTGTGAAACCTTCCTGCAAGTTTCTGGAAGATAACATACAATCTTTAAAGAAAAAAATTGCAATCCATTAAATAAGCAAACTTTGCAGCTTACTGTAACTTTGCAATGCGATTTCAAGGAAAGTTTCCGTCATTCCAAGTCGATTCTTTCAAAAAAGCTTCCTGTAATCATTCTATAACTTTTTAGAATCTTGACGGTTACTCTGCTGCAAACTCGAATAGAAGCTTCCATTAAGAATTAGTGAAATTATCATGTAAGCCTCTTTATCTTTCGTGAAAGTGTTATTGAGTGATCCATCGAGATGTCGCCACTGTATTTTGTTTACTGTTTTTTAACTTTAGAATCTGTTTATAGTGCACAGTGGCCAAATGATGATTTGTACCGAACGTAACGGTATGTTGAGTTCTGTGCTAGGACAAAAGAGTGCTGTAAAAGCTTTCATAGAAGATTCCGGTAATTACCTAACGTCGGTGACAAATATTATGGGAAAGGTTCCGTTTAAGCTGAGGAAAGCCTAACGTAAGTCTCTTTGTAAGCTTACAGTTAGTTTTCATATATATATATATATATATATATATATATATATATATATATATATATATATATATATATATATATATATGAATGGTTTGGTTATTCCGGGTTTTAATCCGTTCGTTCAAAAAATCGTTTTCACGACGTTTCGCCAAAATCTCATTTGGCATTTTTAAGTGCGGTTCGTCTCGTTACTCGCTGAGAACTGATCAGTTCTTTGTGTTGTTGCTATGTGCAAAGTTACTTAATATTAGTTAACTTAAGATGCAGAGACAATTAGTAGGCTTGGCTCTTTTTTACAGGTGCATTTTTGAGGGATATCCTTTCATCGTTTTACTTAATAGGGTATTGCTAAATGATACAGGCGTTGCTATACACTAATCCTCTCATTAATGGAAGGGGGAAAAATATATCACATATTTAAATTTGCTCTAAATACTATTTGATGGGGGCGTGGGATTAGCTTAACAATTTAAGGCAATAGAACTGATAGGGACGACCACGATCAGCGCGAGTTCGATCCTCGTGCGCGGCAACTTATTTAAAAAAGTTGTTAGACCATTAGAGGTTAGTCTCAATAGTCAGTAGACACGAAACTGACAAAGACTGAAAACTCGGGGTCAGTTGAGTGTCGAGAACCGTGGTTCAGAACCTACGTTAAACAATAGGTTACGTCATTAAAAAATCTCATAAGTTGATATGTCATTAATTAATACTACTTACTCACTCACTATTTGATGGGTAAGTGTATTCGAATAGCGAAATTTTACATCTAATTAACTTAGAAACAAGAAAAAAGGAATATCAAGTCCAATGTTAAGTTTAATGTGCAAAAATTTCTTGATAATGGAAGTTGAAAGTTTTTACTTATCTTCAATGAAAAAATATGGGACCTCTAAACTGTGGTGAGATGATTCTAGTAAAGGGAACTATGGCGCCACTAGATATATAGTCTATTCAAGAAATAGAGAGACTAATAAATCATTTTTGACCCTTTTATTCTTCCCAAACCACTTGTTTTTTAGTCCGGTGTCTTCGGCAAAATCTGTAGAGACATATATTTTTTATATGAATGTGTTGAAATTTTATAATCAAAAATACCGGTTTATAATAATGGACTATTTGGGTTGGATAACAATAGATATTTGGAAGTGTGAAATGTTAAAAAGGATTTTAATCATCGTCATAGGCGTCGGAAGGAGATTTATTTTATCACTAAATATTTAGGGCAAAGAATATTATTTCGGCCATAAGCTCAAAATAGAACTAAGTTGTTATAATAATATTATTTTATTTCTAAGGATTTCTTAGTAATTCACATACATTACAAAATATAGCTAATTTTGCCATATTTAACACAAATCACAACTGTATTTTTATAATTTTTAGTTTTGGCATAGAAACCATTTTAGCACATTCAGACTAAAATATAGCTTTATTGTCTCAAAACATTTTAAGGTTATAATTTAAATACTTACAAAATACCCATTGTCAAAAATACAAGAAGTTAAACATATGAAAAAAATAAATTCGTCCATATAATATTAAAATTTTTTGGGGCTATCGGTCATTTTATTATTAATTAGAAACACCTTTAGAACATTTGACGTTTCAGTTTATTTCTTAAACCATCTGCAGAATTAAAATTAAACACTAAAACGGGATTCAAATGTAACTAATTTTTTTATTTCTTAAACCATCTGCGGAATTAAAATTAAACACTAAAACGGGATTCAAATGTAACTAATTTTTATATGTATAGTTAAAATTAGACTTACTTATTTTTCTTTCTATTCCACTGACATCTTAATTTAATTTTACTTTATTATATGGAAATCCGATAGCCCCAAAAAAATAAAACAAACGTGTTAATTCTACACGCTTAAGAAAAAGACACAAATAAAATAATAAAAAAATTACGGCTAATTGGACTTAAATATATATAAAATTAAAGAGTGGGACACACTGAAATAAAAATATGTAAAAAAAATATATAAACATTATTAAACAATAAAATACAACAAAAACAAAAATTTAAATAATAAATTGTGTTCGCTCAAATTAATTATAATTTGTTCCGCAATCTCACCGATCATGTGAGCGAATTTCCACATTTTGTTTTATTCTTTTATTATATATTCCATACATTTTTTCCAATTTTCTGCAGTAACTTTATCCAAAAAAATCTTTCAACTTTACCTTTTTCTTGAGCCCATATCGCGATTTTGCTTAATTGTTCAGAGATATTTCCTTCTCCAACGGACAATTTCCGGACGATCTATAAGAACAGATTTCCTATCTGGTCTTTCCCAGCAAAAGTTCTCTGATCAATTTCCAGAGCTTAGTTCTTTTAATTTCAAGTAAATTCAGATCTTGATTAAATTTAGTTAGAATTATGTTGGCGGTTGGGATCTGCTTCTCGTAATAAAATGTATGTACTCTTCTTATTGCAATTTTCATTTCTTCTTCCAACAGGGATTTTCGTCTTCCTGTAACCGAATGTGGCTTAGGAGCACTAGCAATTCCAATCATTTTGAAACACATCTCAACAGAGCTTTTAACATTATTTTCTGGATATTGATGTCGTATGGCATCATAAACATTCATTCAGTTTTTCGTTCGAGAAAAAGTGCCCTGGTTTAACGATTTTGGAATAAATATGGAGGTGGAAGCCATATCTTTTGGGTATCTCACTAATCTCAAATAATATATAAAACAAGCGTAAATAAGATAAATCACTAAGGACATACTGTAAGGTGTACTTTGCTCACTGACAGAAATTAAACTGCACTATGAAAAATTTTATTGTATGAAATTTATAAGAACTTATAATATTTGAATATAATTAAAGATTAGATTTATGGCAGTTTCGGTGATAGTTTTATTACTCTCTCTAGTTCTTGAATAAAGTATAGTAGTATCTGACATAAAAAAGGACGCAATGTTACTAGCAGAGTTTAGTTAAAAAGCTACTTTGCAGTGTTTCCAATTACACGTGAAGTCGGTGCATGTTCAATAAAAACCAAACACTTATCCTGATAAAAACAATACGTCACGTCGTAAATATTAAAAAACCAAGTGACTACCAAATATGTCGTTGGTGTTTCTAAATTTAAATATTTCCAATATACATTTTTAGTAAAACAATACTTTTAATGTATCACCTTTTATACTTTATAATCAGGCATAGAATTTCATAGCTAAGTATTCTATGTATATGTAGTTGGCGCCCGACTGGCAGTCACCTTAGGAGTTTCTTATAAAAATTTGCATTAGTGAAAAAACCACCAATGTACTAAAATCTATAATAAAAAATGTTAGCTTGTAATTTTGATACGAAAAATTTCACTTGCGCTACAGACGGGTGAGCAAAATCGGATATTTATTTCTTACGAACCCATTGATAAGCTAATGAATTAAATATTTGTACTAAACCTTTTAAAATTATTGAATTAAAACGAGTAACTTTATTGATAAATACCGAAATAGACAATCTAAGTTTTAATTAAATAATTTTTAAGCTCGGAGATAAAGCGACGTTTTAGGCAAGTTCAAACGAGTAGAAAACAACTGATTAATATGTTTCGGCGCCTTCAAGTGAATCACACCACGACGGAGCCATAAAAAAATATTATGTCAGTGTAGTTAAATAAACTCATTTTAATATACAAGGGTGTGTAGAAATTATATTATTCTTATTGTTTAGTTCTTTTTAAAATATCTGATGTCTTCCATCAAAAGGTATTTTTCATGTTGTAATAATGTTTAAGAAGATAACCTTTAATATTTCTCATCAACATAACATACGCTGCTATTGTATGATGGCGCAAACACAGCATTCAACTTGATAAACTTCAAAGAATGGTTTGTGTGGGAATATTAACTGTGATGGGGACTGTTCCAACTAGAGCTCTTGAAGTCCTGGTGAACCTACCTCCTCTTCACTTTTACATAGAGAACGAGGCCCTGAAGATTATTTATCGTCTCAGTTCCCTAGGGCATCCTGGAATTGGAACGGGCGGCAACTCAGGTGTTTGGGAAAGTGAGGTGGAGAGGTGTCCACCACTCCCCATGTAGAGAGATTACATGACGCCGCTTTTAAAGCCCAACCTCTATCTGGAGATATTTCTGTGAACCAGAAAGGATTGTGAGGGAGAGCAGAATCTTCGAGAAATGGATCTTGGTGGTATACACATGAGTCTCGACAAGATCAAAGAGCTGGAGCCGGAGTGTTTGGCAGGAGCACAGAAGTTAGAGATTACTATCTTCTCGGGCAATGTGCGACGATCTTCATAGCGAAAATTTATGCATTGTGTCCATCTCTGTGAGAGGGATATAAATAGGAATAGGATAGGGTAATAAATATATGCTCAAACAGTAAGGCTGCGACAATGACACTGAAGTCCAGTGTATAACTTCGCTACTGGTGTATGAGTGCAAGAACATACTGAATAATATGACAAGGAATGGTTTCAGAACCAGACTCGTGTGGGTCCCGGGTCACTCGGGCATACGTTGGAATGAAGAAGCAGGCCGTCTGACAAAGTTGGGTTCCGCAACTACCTGTCTCAATTGCCGTTGACAAAAGGCATTTAAAATCTTTGCTTGAAAGTAAATTTATTGAATTGTGAAGGGAAGCTTCTCTCCTTAGGAAGAAGAGAGATGCGAATTGTGGTGGGATTTTTGACAGGACATTGTCACCTGAGGAGCCATCTTCATAAAATCGGTGTCGAACACTATTCGACCTGCAGATAATGTTTGGAGGAGGATGAAACTGTTGACAATGTCCGCAGAGAGTGCCCAACACTCAATGGACTGAGACAGAGATATTTCGTAGATACAATTTTATTACCGGAAGCAGTTAAGCAAGTTCAATTAACGAGGCTGCTTGGATTCGCACCGGCGATCGACCTCGAACGACTTGGAGCTGTGAAGGGGAGTAAAGGACTCAATATTGGCTTAGGTATCGATGATGTGGTATCATAAACCTTTGTTTCATTCACTCTCATCAACATCATACCTGTAAAAAAAGAAAACAAGTCTTGTGATGGTGACTATAAAACATAGGGAGATCTTATATGGAGCTAATCATTTCATTCAAAAATCCCTGTAATCCTGAGTCAGGATCATGAATCAGTTGGAGAGCGATTGTCGAGTATGCTCGAACTCTGCTCTCTATACATGTAAAAATAGAACTTCTCCGGGCCATAGTGGTTGGTTGAGTGAAAATCAGAAGAAAATTTAAGTACTGTGAGAACAGCACCATAAAACCATCGTATCTAATATTTTTGATTAAATATTCTTTATAATTTTCATTTCACATATCTCTATAAACATCAAGAAACTTTAATAAAATTTCCTTTTCGTGCATCGTCGGACACTAACGACGATGTACGGGTAGTATGCTTAGAAATATTAGCTTTGTTCGCGGTAAGGATTTAGAACCGATTCTGAACTAATACGCATGCGCAGTTGAAATAGCAGCGTTCGCGGATAACAAAGTTCAGAATTTTTAGTTACAGTCCCATGTTCGCGGAGAAAATAATTCGGTTCGAAATCGATTCTGAACCAGTCCTACCGGTTCTAAGGATTGAAGAAGAACTGTAAGTTCGGAATTTTATGCAGCCGGCCGCAATGTGCAACTATTTGACAATTGTTTTTATTTTATTTTAGGTTTTTCTCTTGTTTATATGATTCGTTGCATATGATGTTCCAGTATATATTTTATTATATTATATTGGTTTAACTTTAATTAGTGTTAATCGACCTAGAATTTTAAATAGTAAGGTAAAAAAGTGTTAGTTTGAACCTAAAAAAAATATATTTTTAGTGAATACTCCCATTATGTCAATTCATTTATCATCCAGCGTAGGACTTAAAAGAAATTTTAGAGTTACTCAAAATTCCTAAAAGTGTTAATTATTTTGAGGAAATTTTGCCCCCCATTTTCAGTTAAGCTGAGAAATGGATAAGAACTGGCGTGTATTATGGTTTGCGATAAATGAAGTTGTATCGTATAGGGACGTATCAGACCGGTTTTTGGTTTTATTAAAAATGTTTTTTGAATCAAAAAGAAATGGACCTAAAACTATTGCGTTTTATTTTTTGTTTAGAAAACCCCCCATCTTTTTATTAAGCGTATGTTTAGAATTAGATGTACTTTGAGGCTCCCGAAATATGAACTTAACACAAAATAAAGAGTAAACAATAGATATCTGTTAAAATATATATTTGTTTATCAAAAATTCTATTCAGCAAAAAACAAGACGTTTTATTCCAAAAGGAACTGACAGACTTTATATTATATAAGAATAACAATTATCATTCAATATTTCTTTAAAATAATACAAATAATAAAACCTAATAAAAGGCAGTTTTAAGTTATTTAAAACAAAAAAAAAAACAACTAGTTTAATCAGCATTTAACACCGTATGCATAAAAGAGTGGACGATTCAAGGTTCCAAAATCGGTCACGGTAAAAACAAATCCTGAACCGGTTAATAACTGAGCATGCGCTGTACGGCAATCCTGAACTAATTCCGTACTAGTTCTGAATCGGTTCGGAAAGTGACCCGCGAACAAAGCTATTATAAATAGAGTAGTACGAGTATATATATTATATTATGACAAATTGTTGGAAATCTTCACTACTCTACATGAAAAATTACAGTTTCAAGGTACATGAACCTTAGATACCCAGTCGGAGCGTAGCTAGAGTGGCACGCCCCTAACCACGATACCAGTCATCGCTAGTAACTTGTTTTGTATTTATTTTAGTATTCAGAGCATTACCAGGCCTAGTTGACATGTTATCTACTATAAATATTATTTTGCGTTAGTCTGAAGGTTCTTTATTGAATTTATTTTGTTAATAAAATTGTGTTTTGCGTGGTTGGCTCACCGTAATTATCACTAATATATGTATGAAATTTCTAAGTTACGATCCGGGGCTCTGTGGTTTGGATTAAATCATAATTTAGATTGGTTTGCTGGTTTTGTTGGGGTACTTCAGTGTATATTCGTCATATTTATGAATATTATATTTTCAATTATTTAATCGTCCGTATTAACTAATTAGACAATCAGGGTTTGTCGTTGGAAAGAGAGTTCTGTGTTGCGCAAGCGTTATTGAAAAGAGATGATGAAAGGTCGTCTCCTCTCTCTTTCTATCTGCGTAGCTCCTCCACTTACATAATGCCCCATCTATAATACCTCTTTCGCGGCCCTTCGCTTAAGTATCCTAAATACAATGAGACTACTCTAAATCGTTTCCTAATTAGTGTCCTAACTAACCAAGGGAGGTTCTCATTATTATCTCATTATCTAATAGGCATTTCAGTTCAGCATCTTTCAATATTACTAGTAGTTGTTACATGTTTTTTCTGCGTAAGATATGTAAGGCATAGAAACTTAAGATATTTGTAAATTAAAGTATCAAATGCTATATATTTGATTCTACCTAATATCTTCATGAATTTTTATAGTTAAACAATACTGTAACTTGGCCCTGCTTTTATTACAGGTATCTACCCTGATTAATTAGTTAAAAACAGTAATATATTACATTTCTTGTGTTGTGTTTATCGCATTATTTTCATCTCAAATATCTAATTTCTATGATTGCGAGATATATATTTTTGATAATCGGCGAGGTTTAAAATACCGGAAAAGATAACAATATGAAATTTCAACATTAAGTCTACTTTAACGAGTTCTTTTGGTAAAGTAAATCCAGTAAAAAACATGGGATACTCAAAATTAAATGGGTTCTCCTGAAGATTGCTATGTTGTGTTTCCTTGACTTTGCAGGGTACCATAGTGTCTTGAAATTACATTTCATTAAATGATGATGGTAGACATTTTATTACTGTAGCAAAATACATCTTCATTTTGTTTTTATTACCTATATTTGAATTTAATACTAAATACTTTTTTTTTGTATTTAAAACAAGCACAAGGTAATATTTATTTTTAATTATCTTTCGTTTGCCTCTATACTAACTTTAATTAAACCAAAACAAAAGCTTGCACAAAGAGGACTATTATCGAGAACAGGATAGTCTTTTTTTCTGTACATTTATAAAAAACAGGCAGTTACTACCCGTCGGTACACAGTTGAAGCGATTTTTTTTTATGTTGGTTAAATTAACTAAATATTTTCAGTAAGCCCCCTGTAAATTTATCTACATTTATCTTTATAAACCATGAAAATTTCCCATGCTCTCAAATGAGGTCATTAAATGAAATTCATTCATTGCCTGTAATAATATTATTTATCAACTCAAATGTGTTTACCAGGTAATGCAAACGATATGAGTTTCGAAAATGTTGCCATATTTATTTAAATTTACAATTTATTACATGCATTTATTTATTCTAAAAATCAGTTATATATTTTATAATAAAAATATGTCTTTTCAATATTTACAGTGAGAATAATTGGTGTTTCGAAAATATTTCTCCTAGCAACAGGAATTGACTGCAAATGAAGCACTAAAATAATAAGGATTAATTAAATCTGGTTCTTAATTGACAAACGTAATATAAAAAAAAGTAAAGAAGCTTTAAAAAAATGTTCTTAAAAAAACTCTTCTTATGAGGGTTCCCTGGATCGCGAAATTATGTTGCCATAAAGAGGGGCTCGCGATAAACTCAGAGAGGCCCGAGCACAGATTTCTGAAAATAAATGGATGACAGGTGGTAATGGAGCTGTCAAACGAAAAATGTCCGGAGTATGCTCTGCGCCATTTTGGGTAAAGTGACATTTTGGCACGTCAAATTAACCGCCAAAAGTCAAAAAATAGTGTCGTTGTTATTATTGTGAAATAATCTTTGTTCTTCCTTGGATTAAATTTATTTTAAATAACTTATTAACCAAGTAATATACACCAAGCCATCAGTCAAATATTTAGGTGTAAATATAGACCACAAAATTATCTTCAATTGGCACTTTGGAACTGTTAAACAAAAAATGTATACAAAGAGCCAAATACCTTAGGAGTCTAATGTACAAAGAAAAAGACATATCAAGAAAAACAACTCATATATACAAAGCAATGTATTGACTTTAATAGGAATACACACCTCCTATATACAGTAATTGCAGGAAGCCAGGCACTCATAAAACTTGAAATGGTAGAAACCACTGCTCTATGTAGTATTACTAAAATCCATCGTCCTAGCTATCCACCAATCAATTATTGTTTGAATTCACTAAACTACTAGCCGATTATTGCAAGACTTCCTGTCCTGACAAGTAAGTTTGAAAGAAAACCTGAAACTTGACCGGTGATAGAGGAACTGTGTACGACCAGGGGCCGGAACCATAGGGTAGCTCGAAGACCCCCCCCTCATTAATGATACTATTCAACCTTTAATATACTTTTCTTATTATTTCGTGAAGATTTGTAGGGGCTTGAAGACCAAACGTGCTATAAATAAGCTTTTTATTCTGAAGGACCCCGTTTGTTGGCTTGTAGGGTTCATATTTATATGTCCTAATAAATTATAATCAATAATATTTATTTAGTTGTAGTATAGTATAGTGTTTAACACAGTCTAAGGAAGTAAA
Organism: Diaprepes abbreviatus; assembly: GCA_034092305.1. NCBI lineage: Eukaryota > Metazoa > Arthropoda > Insecta > Coleoptera > Curculionidae > Diaprepes > Diaprepes abbreviatus. Next base: position 6,129,364 of record JASJET010000210.1, on the reverse strand, counting down.
ATGTTGCATTTAACATTATTTGAAAATAAAATTGAATGTTACTTATTTAAATAAAAGTTTTAAATATCTTACAAATTGTTACTTCTCAAATTTTTTATAAGTTGTGTTGATGAAAACAATTATGTTACACTTAACTGTTTCAAAGTAAGATACTCGACCGTTTGGGGATATAAGGACACAAGTGTTTATGTTAAATCCATAATTAGAACTAGCTCTAGAAAAACAATTTTTAAACAGCACGCTCATACTATTGAGATATGAACAGAATTTGGTGTAATAATTTTGTATGTCTATAATCTCAAATTTACTTGAAATTTGCGAAACATTCAACTTTCTAAGGAAATTTTAATTAGAAAATATTGAAAATAACGGGGTACTACCTAATTAACATTTCAACTGTTTTTTTTTAATAAATCGTTTTGAAGAAACGGTTCGTCAACATATTGCTTTTTAAGGACTAGTTATTTTTAACAACCAAAAATATAATAAAAATTTTTAATTTATTTTTACGACCGACCAATAGTATGACAGACGTTCGTCCACACATAACAATCAATTGACACAAATTGGATAAGTTGGGTAACGTTATAACGTAATACTGTCATTTTATCTCTTTCTACCATTCGTTTCGTTCAACTACTTATGTCGATGAAATTTCGGAAAGGTATGCAAATTACTTCAAACCTTGTCAGTGGGAGGTAAACGATTACGTTTAGTCGTTATAATTTTTCAGTGGCGACAGCGTATTCACTGTTATTATAACTTCACCTTACCCAAAATGGCGCATAGCATGGTCCGGACATTTTCTGTTTATTTGACGATCAGTACATATACTTTATAAGTGCGTGAGCCCGAGATAATACCTTTTATAAAATAAAGGAAAATGGGGAGACTGGCCACAATTACACTGACGGGAAGGATCTTTCCAAAAAAGAAAACAGTGAAACACTTGGTGGACTCACCACTGAGGTGAAGTCATCATATTGAGGCTTAAGCCAAGAAGATTATATATGCTTTCTGAGCATGTAAATGAGCCATGAGGTCACATAGTGACTGACCAATACCTCTAAAAACACAAAGCTTCAGTACTTACGCTTGGCGTCAGCCTATTTAGGCCATTCATTTTTACCTCGTATTTATCGAAATTCAAAGACAGTACAGAATCACTTTTCTTTTTGTTAATTAATTAAGGATTTCCAGTTTAAACGGCGGCTACCAGTCGTGAATTGAACCCTTTGTCGCACCGTCATTCGGTTTTTTTATAGGGATCGGTCAAGAATTTATTACAAATGCCTTTTACTGTCTCAGGGTGAGGCAGTATAAGAGAACTATGATCCCGTAAATTTATATGCCCAAGAACGTGTACAAAAAAAAATTGAACAGAGAATCACGGTATTAGATGAGTATATATATCTTTTTTTTTGGTATAATAAACAAAGACAACTGTTCAGAAATGAATTTTTTTCGCAAAATTTTTCATCAAAACCTTTCAGATTTTTAAGAATGTCTGAGCAAAATTTAAAAATAGTTTTCATTCTATCAGAACTAGACTTATTAATAGAATTGCTTGAACTAGTTATACTGAGGATATTTTTTATTATTTAAAGAAAGTGACATCATTGAATCATCAATAATATCCATCAAAAATGAAATTTCATCCAAACTGCTGGCAGTAAATATAGTCTTTGTTTTTGATATGGAAACACGAAAGTATTGGTCATATAAAAAGTTTTCTAAGTTTACATTTTTGTTATTTACAGTTGCGTTTGTTATAGAAAATTTTGAAATTATGTAGCTTTTTTTATGACTGTCATATTCCTGCTTGCTTTCTTCTGTTTCGTTTAAAAAACACACTTTATAAAGTTATTTTAATTTTTCTCGATACATTTAGAATTCTGGACGTTTTCAGAAAAATATTTGGGACCATTTGGAAAATTAGACGGAATGAACTTTTTGAAACAATTTTACCTGTTTGTGAGACCTGCTTTGAAATTGTCCGAATTATTTTACCTTAAGAAAAGTGTAATTCGCAAACTTTTTAATTTTAATTAAGTTCGTAATCTTCTCGACGGACCGATTTCAGCCATTTTTTTTTCAAAATACTCTATTGGAAAGCCAAAATTATACACTCTCTAACCATTTTTATAGTATTTGCTACATCCCAGAACACAACACTTACTGGACATTATTATAAATTATCAATAAATACATAAAATCGCGTTTTTCATCCACAATTTTACACAAACTTAACATTTGTGATTCCAAATTTCAGGCAACATTAAACTAACCTTACAAAACCAGAAGTATCGACTCAACAAGTGAATTGCGTATTCAATTTCTAGGTTCTATTTTTCACAGCTTTTAATCTCTAATCACTTACTTTTTCTATTTACTTTCTTTATAGAAAGTAAATAGATAGCGAGAGTCGTCCGAGGGTACGATTGACTAACAAATGATTTTTCACAAGTCCATTAACTAAATATGCAGTGGACCAGCTGAGCATTGGTTGAGTTCAATGCGGCTGACTACATGTAGCGTATCTACTTAGTAAGGAATATTAGTTAATGTATTTTTATGGGTTAAAGAGTCGACCCAAATTATCTGATGTCACAACCTATTTGAAGTTACGCATTGTGGCTTTGTACAAAGAATAGCTTGTGTAGAAATAATGATGACTACCCCCACTGGAGGACGTCCTATTTAACCTAGGCTTTCCCCCTTATACATAGAGAACTTCTCTTGGACGATTTTGAATAAAAAAGTTCATGTTTATATAGGCTGCACAGCATTATTTTTAAGAAAAGTTTTTTTCTGATATGTCTTAGACCGCTTTATATTTTTGTCAAATTTTGGTAGTACTAATACATATAAAACTACCTTTTTGAGTTATCACAGACATCACTGGTGGAACCACATAATATATTTGGACTGTATATGTATTTTTATGCATAATGGGTCTTTACCAAAATGCACCAAAATACCAATGGTTGTTTCAGATATATCGAGGAGAAAACAATTTGAACACAAAATTTTCTTAATTTTTACCTCAGAGACAAAACGGACATATATGAGATGAACGTATTTTCCCAAGGTAATGTAGCCGGTTGCTGACAGTGATGCAGTAGTTGACATTTTAGAATTCAACTCCACAAAATAAGATTAATTGGTTTGTTAGGTCTCCTATTTCTTCTTTTTTAATAGCAGATGAGTTTTATGTCTTATTAACCCTTCATGGGTTTAATATGTTGTCTTTTGTTCTTTGGTGGGTCAGGTGGATTGAATAAATTAAACATTTTCTAGAGGAAAAAAGTAAGTTAGTTAGTTCCTTTTTATAATTAAACGGGGTTTATCCAGTAATTTTGTTAGTTTGATATATACTGTAGAAAAGAAGAGAGCTATCAATACCAATAAATGACGGATATTATGGACTGGATTACATAAGTCTCAACTACTGGTGTTTCAGATTCATTATGCACTCAATCAAAAGCATTATGTTGACCAGTGATAAGTGACGAGGAATAGCCTAATTTAATTTTAATTAAAGACGAAGAGAAAAAATAATTCTTGAGATATTTAGAATGGCTTCGAGCAGGCTTTGAAATTTTCTATTTATCATTATCCAATATATGATAAAAAAAAATTCAACGATCAAATCCCTTTAAATATAACAAACTGTCCGGGATGAAAATAGTATTACAGTTTTTGAAGAGAAATCCAGAAGTCGAAACAAAAACTACTAAAAATTTAACCATCAGCAGAGTTTTATTTACCAAAGAGAAGTTCCAACAAAGGTTTGAAGAAGTCAAAATTCGTATAAATAAATTAGAACTTGGAGGGATTTTAAATAACTTAAGCAGAAAATTTGGTATTTTTTTATAAAGCCGTAAGGCAATAAAGTCTTCGTCAAAATAGGAGAGCTATGAAAATAATGTCGTACAGTATTAGTAACTGCGAATGCTGCTGAAAACTTGTAATCATTAATGTTACTGTTTTCTTATGAATGAATTCCGTAGGAAATAAATAACATTGTTCCAGAATTCTGAGGTATCAAAAAAAAAGTAAAAGCAGAAGAATGACTGGGAGACGTTTTACAAATATATTACCAATATTGCTTTATCGTATCAGTGAGAATGAAGGAAATCTTAAATAACTTATGTATAAAGCAGATGACTACGATCTAGTTTCATTTCTGGGTACAAAGACACAAACACAAATATATGTGTGTCATTACAATGTCCCCAAATCAAGGAGAACTAGAATGTTCCAATGCAACATTAGACGTAGAAAACTTGATATTACAGGATAGTTGACAATATGTAGGTGTCAATTTCTGGTTCATTTAAAAAAAAATTAATGTCATCTATTGTTGAATTTTCAAGCTATTATTTTAACTTCTACCATTTTAATTATTTTAAATTCCATGGTTATTTTTATTAAGATTCAAACTAGACATTAACCAAGACACATATGTAAAATAGTTTTTAAGTATAATAATTTTATAAGTCATTTTATATTTTTTCTTCCTTTGTCATCTACTGGTTCCGTCGCCTTAAAGTCATTCAAGTAAGAGTGTCTTTGTATAGTTTTCTGGTATTTTCTATAATTTTTATACTTAGCGTCGAATTCAAAAAAAAACCGAAGTAAATAAGTAAATCCTATCAAGTTAATTACAATATAGAACTTTGTTACACAAATGCGTGAGAGACATTTAAACAATAGTGGCAAGTAGAATAACTTTTGTTAATCGGTGATATAAGATGAAAAGACCGATAGCTCAAAAAGAGATACGGAATACAGTTAATCAAAATACATATTTTTCAATTTTTAGCCACATTGCGCAAAACTTTCTTGAAAATAATATTACAGAATACCATGGAATATGTTGAAAACCCCAACAAAATATCTCGCTCCAACCAAAAGTTATACCTTAATAAACATTAAAAAATACATACACTTTATACACAAAACTCTGACTTTTTCCATAGCACCTGCACTTTCTAAGTATATAACCATAGTGGCTGGTTTTATAAAAATAAAAAATGAAGGACTTGCTGCGCAAACATCGTATCTAATATTTTTGTTTAAATAATTGTATATATTGCATATCTTTGTAAATGTCGAGAATATTAAAACTTCTTTTTTTTTGCTCGCCATTTCGTTTTATCAACCACCAAGTCAACATTATGTCAGCTTGCGTCGCTCATCGAACATCAACTACTTAGCCGCGTCTATTTAGACGAGTATACATTGGAAAACAAGCAGATCACGACTTCGTTCTCTGCGCGAATCGAACGCAAAGTTGGGAAAAATGGATAAAAGTCTGTATCACACACACAAATTTTAAAGGATCTGGATACCTGAATACCCTATCCATGAACCCTAAACCTATGGACCCCATACCTATAAAGCTCAAACCCATACACCGATAAATCCCCGTCTTACAAACCCCAATCCCGTCAATCCGGAAGCTGTGAACCCAAAACTCCATACCCATAAACCCACAAATTCCAAACTTTTGAACTCCATTCTTATGAACTCCGTAACCATAAAGCCGAAATCCATAAGTTTAGGTTTTATGGATTAGGGTATTTTCGCAGGTGTACCGTTAGAATACGTTGTCCTGAGTAATTAAAAAAAGTTAATCCATATCCTTTAACATTTGTGTCTGATGCAGACTTTTGTCTATTTTTCCCCATTGTATGACGGCAGATTAGTTCCGGCTTTCTCTTTAGTATAGTGACAATAACCGGCTTATTAATTAATCTAAAAATTTTAATTCTACCCTAAATTCTTTTTTTATTGGTTCATTAACCAAGTAAAGGAAATCGGCATAGTCCAGTCGTCATAATTAGGTCTCCTACGGTCCTAAATGATGTTACAATACACTAAATTCATTACCACAGTTGGGGTTCCTCAATATCGGATGGTCTAATAAGCCTTTTAGTACTAGAAAGTCTAGACTTGCTGCCTATCAAGTTTCTAGTTATTTTAAAAATATTAAAAAGAAACTTCGTCTAATTTGTTAATAAAAAATGTTACTAAAGTATTTTTATATGAAGGAGAATACGTTTTTTCGAGGTGACACGACTCCACTGAGAAAGAACGCGTGACGTTAAGACGCGCTTGGGGAAAATGAAAACTTTACTAGCCTCAAAGGAATACGCAACTTTTAAGTAAATATTTGATTTAAATTTTAGAACGCTATTTCCCAAACTTATAAAGGAAATATCAAGGTATTTTATGACTTGTTTTTTTTTCTTTAGAGACCAGTAAATTGGAATAATTATGTCTAACTCGTTGCCTGCTTCCTGTAAACCACATATTTCTGAATTTCTATATAGTTGTTAGTCTCGAACACGCAAAGAGCTCAATTAATTATAACTTCTGATAAAATGTTCTTAATAACAGCACATAATAATTTCAGCAAAAAACAGACGCTTTTATGTAAACTGTTTAGATTGAAGCAACGATTAAAATATATAAACCATTTTTGCGGAACAACCTTTCCAAATAAACAAGAAATCACTCGGAGTGCTAAAATATGTGAGATACTGGACAGTTGTATAAACACTGTTCGATTCTTTAATGGAGACGATAATGTAAACATACTTCGGCCATACAGAGATGAATAATATTTAGATTTCGTAAAATTTATAGAGGAATAAAATCTGCTGATGATGTAGGAACATCTTAAGAATTTATTTATTTTTTCCTTCAGATTAATATGCCTACAGGAAAAATATATTTTAGTAAAGAAGAATAATTCCTTACAACAAAAACGGGGTGAGCTTGGTATGTAATAACTCTTGCTTCAAGATTGCAAGTTCTTAACTGAGTTTTCTACAACAAAAATACCGATTTTGGTTATAAATATCGTTATTTTGCAAAGTACTCTTTTCCCAACTAAAGGACACCAAAGAGAAGGTAACTCATTGAAAAAATTCATTACATATTTTACTATAACTGTTAGACGTTAGCTGGAAGATATATAGAAAGTAACTTACAGTTAGGTATTCGGTAAGCCATGCATGCGAAAGAAGCTTCTTTATCCATGAACCGCCTTTACAACTGATTTAGTCGACCTGAAACAGTTCTCTGCACCGATGGTGCACCTTCGATGCACATTTGGTACCTTATTTAATGCGATTTTTTAAATGACAAATTGAGCTGTAGCTTGTTAGAAGTGAGCGTGCATTTTCGCATGACAGACATTGTGTTTTTTTAGTAAATCTGATTCATTGAATGGGGGAAGTACAGGGTCCGGAAGTGGTTTTTGTTACACTATAGTAATAAGAAATATTATTTTAAAAAATTCTAAATATTCGGAAGGTAATACTCATTTAATGCAGTTTTTGACAGTATAATTATTTTTGTTCCATCAATTTCTCTAATCTCTTGCCTGATATTATTCCTTAGGTAATCAAGAGTAAGGGACTCGATTAAATACAGTTTCGACTTTAAGTATCTTCATAAAAAACAAGAAAGGAGAACACGCCGGCCAGACAAAGTCTCCATTTCGGGATATTAATCTTTCTGAAAACATATTCTTTAAAAACGTCGTAACTATTCATGCAGTATGACTCCTTGCTCCATCCTGTTGGAACCATACTTCGTTGTGGTTGACACCTAGATGTCGTAATTAGGCAGAAAGGAATGTTTCTACCATTGGCAAATGGCGCTCTGAAATAACTGTTACTATTCGATTATTCTCCTTGAAGAAATATGGCTCAATAATTCCAAGGGATGTCACACCGCACTGAACAGTAACCTTTTCGGCATGTAAAGGTTGTTCATGTAACTGCATAGGTTGTTCTGCACAATAATATCTGAAGTTCCGCTTATTAATATAACCCAATAAGTGGAAGTGGACTTCGTCCGACATGGTTAAATTCTTGATTATATCTGCTCTTTAGTTCAACAATCTTACAAAGTCTCTAAAAAATGTAAGTCTGTGCATCTTATAGAGAAATTTGATGAACTGTTTGAATTTTATATGGATGAAACTTCAGATTATCATGTAAAATATGGCTCAGTGTTCGATCTGATAGGTGTAAAATATCTGCTGAACGTGTTGGACTGGCTGCCAGTGCTTGCTTTACATTTTTGATATTTTCAGGCGCAGTACGTAAAGAACCAACAGAACGGTCACAAACAGTTCCATGACTGTTCCACTTAGTAAATTATCGCAAAATGATATTCCACGATGGAATGCAACCCCGTCTTGGGATGTTAAGCTGAGCCCGAAATCGTCGATGAACCTTAATCACAGACTTTGTTTCAGTGTAAGCCGTCACAGCGAACATACGTTGATTCACTGGCCGGTTTTCCATCACTACTAAATGTATAGCATAACAAACACGATACAGGCAGGCAGAGTTCCCCCACCCATATCTGTGTCATACAGTGGCGTGCTGAAATGTGATACATTCCATTGTTGGACCCTGTATATTAAATATATGAGAATTCAAAATGAATTCATGAAGAAAAAATAAACTTATGTAGGATTATGGCTGATTCCGGGAATATCTTTATTAAAAATGAAAGTTTGAACCATCAAAAGTCTAGTAAAAGATGTAACTGAAGTTTGCGTCGATGCAGCCACACGCCCATCGACATACGAACCAGTAGATAGGGATTACATGAAATATTTTTTTAATTCATTAAATTTTCCCTATTTTATTTCGAAACATCAAAGGTATTAAAACGATAATACTTCCAGAAAAATTTGTCTCATTTCTATCAAACTAAAAACCGCCATATTGACCCGTGAACGCGATAATGTCAGACATGATAGAAGCAGATGTCGGGATTAATTAATAAATATTTCGAAAATAAGAAAAAAGTACCTCTTTTTTATTTCGAAATATCAAAGATATAAGTAAAATGTAATACCAAAAAAAATTGCACACATTTTGAAGGCATGGAGCACCCCCATATTGGCCCCCGAAAGCGATTTTGTGGAAGTTTATATAAGTCGGTTCAGGAACTAAATTAATAAATATTTCTAAAATAAGGAAAAACTACCTTTTTTTTATTTCGGAATATAGAAGATATTAGTAAAATATAACATCAAAGAAAATTGCACACATTTTGAAGGTATGGAGCACCCCCATATTGGCCCCCGAAAGCGATTTTGTCGAAGTTTATATAAGCCGGTTCAGGAACTAAATTAATAAATATTTCGAAAATAAGGAAAAAGTACCTCTTTTTTATTTCGGAATATAGAAGATATTAGTAAAATGTAACATCAAAGAAAATTGCACACATTTGGAAGGCATGGAGCACCCCCATATTGACTCGTGAACGCGATAATGTCAGACATGATAGAAGCAGATGTCGGGATTAATTAATAAATATTTCGAAAATAAGAAAAAAGTACCTCTTTTTTATTTCGAAATATCAAAGATATAAGTAAAATGTAATACCAAAAAAAATTGCACACATTTTGAAGGCATGGAGCACCCCAATATTGGCCCCCGAAAGCGATTTTGTCGAAGTTTATATAAGCCGGTTCAGGAACTAAATTAATAAATATTTCTAAAATAAGGAAAAACTACCTTTTTTTTATTTCGGAATATAGAAGATATTAGTAAAATGTAACATCAAAGAAAATTGCACACATTTTGAAGGCATGGAGCACAGCCATATAGGCCCCCGAAAGCGATATTTTCCAAATTTATCATTCTACCTATTTCAGGGTGCCATATTCACTGTAAATGAGGGCTAGGAATGTGTTTTTTTTTTAAGTTGAAATAAATACGTAATGGTATAACAATTATTTAAAACGATTGCCATAAATAACTTAGTCAAGGGATCCGCAACTTATCTATGTTTGCTTCCTCCAAAAATCTAAATCCGCCATTGCACTAATTCAGACATCTAAAATAGATTTGAAATGGTTTTAAATTATAAATATTAATTACGTGATCAAAACAAAAAAGAATTAAATATAAATTTGTTTTTTCACTTCAAATGTAATTGTTGGAAAAATAAATTAAATTCATAACTTGAGGAACAATATTTATATCTGAAAGTTTAAGATTAAAAGCGTTATTTGTCCACAACGTAATGCTGCTCTCATTATTTCAAAGACAAAATACCCCCAGTTTCGAAAGGGTACTTAGTATAAAATTTCAATTTTAAATAGACACTATTTCGATAAAGGTTTAATTTTTTATAAGATATGCCACACGAAATATGTTTCGAATTTTCCATATGCTTCCCAAAATAAATAATATATAGGATGTTTCATTTTAAGACATCATCATTAAGTCTATATCTTGTAAGTTTGGTAATTTGATAATTTAGCTAATATATTTGAGCATGTTCTCCAAAATTTACAACCTGACTTTTAATACAATGTCTATATGACTTTATGGAGGCACTGTCAGGTGAATATTGTAAGTAAATTGAGAAAAAATGAAGTACATCCGTAACATGGATGTTAATAAAGAGAAAAAAAAGTCATATAAACATAGTAATATCTTTTAGAATAAATTTTATATTTTGTCAATTTCACAAACGATTTGTCACAAAAGTAAAAAACAGCAAAGTAACTAAGTTGACTTTATGAGGGGTTTTAAATTAAAATTGGCGTTAGTAACGGAGTGGGTATCCAAGTGTTTGAATATATATATATATATATATATATATATATATATATATATATATATATATATATATATTCTCAGTAACAATAAATATACCTAAAATATTTTTATAGTTGGTCTAAATAAAATACATGTTAGCAGGTAGACGAACCTTTTGACATTGTAAAGGATATTTATAATTTCTATACAATTTGTCATTATTGCAATTTTTAGAAAAATGACCACAAATTAGGTTCGTTTTACATTTTCCTTTAGTCTGATGCCAAAATGAATATAATAATTTCCAAAAACCGGTATGTTTTGTTGCTGAACGCAGAGTATCGTTTATGACATAAACCTTTTCTTAGCGGAGCCTAAAAGGTATCGTTTATGGTACCTATATTACTCAAGGAAACGATTTAGTACCTGGACTGGATATTAAAGAATTTCTGTGACCCGTCCTTCTAGAAAATAATATTTGAAGGAAATTGTAGGAAAATATGCTCTACTTAGAAAACATAACTTACATTGAAATAAAGCCACCCTTTTATCAAACGGGAAAATAAAACACATACTATTACCATATTAAGGAAATCTATATTAATAAATTGCGTTCGCGGGTCAATTCGGCGGTGTAACTTTTTGAACATTTTTATTTTTAGATTTCCTTTATATTTCTAATTACAAAATGAGCAATATTGTATAAATTTCCATATTATTGGGTTCGCGCATGGCGATATTATGTACGTTATAAATAAACTAAATGTTTTTAGTGAGTTTATTTTTTATAATCAATCTTCAAAAAAAAATGCAATCGTATTTTAACAATAATTATCGATAAATGTAGATAATGAAACTTTCTAGGAGATTATGTTTTCCCGTTGGCGGCTCGATATGACGGCGCTCCATGCTTTCAAAATGTGTGCCATTTTCTTTGACGTTACATTTTACTAATATCTTCTATATTCCGAAATAAAAAAGAGGTAGTTTTTCCTTATTTGAGAAATATTTATTAATTTAGTTCCTGAACCGGCTTATATAAACTTCGACAAAATCGCTTTCGGGGGCCAATATGGGGGTGCTCCATGCCTTCAAAATGTGTGCAATTTTTTTTGGTATTACATTTTACTTATATCTTTGATATTTCGAAATAAAAAACAGGTACTTTTTTCTGATTTTCGAAATATTTATTAATTAATCCCGACATCTGCTTCTGTCAAGTCTGACATTATCGCGTTCACGGGTCCATATGGGGGTGCTCCATGCCTTCAAAATGTGTGTAATTTTCTTTGATGTTACATTTTACTAATATCTTCTATATTCCGAAATAAAAAAGAGGTACTTTTTCCTTATTTTCGAAATATTTATTAATTTATTTCCTGAACCGGCTTATATAAACTTCGACAAAATCGCTTTCGGGGGCCAATATGGGGGTGCTCCATGCCTTCAAAATGTGTGCAATTTTCTTTGATGTTACATTTTACTAATATCTTCTATATTTCGAAATAAAAAAAAGGTAGTTTTTCCTTATTTTCGAAATATTTATTAATTTAGTTCCTGAACCGGCTTATATAAACTTCCACAAAATCGCTTTCGGGGGCCAATATGGGGGTGCTCCATGCCTTCAAAATGTGTGCAATTTTTTTTGGTATTACATTTTACTTATATCTTTGATATTTCGAAATAAAAAACAGGTACTTTTTTTCTTATTTTCGAAATATTTATTAATTAATCCCGACATCTGCTTCTGTCAAGTCTGACATTATCGCGTTCACGGGTCAATATGGGGGTGCTCCATGCCTTCAAAATGTGTGCAATTTTCTTTGATGTTACATTTTACTAATATCTTCTATATTCCGAAATAAAAAAGAGGTACTTTTTCCTTATTTTCGAAATATTTATTAATTAATCCCGACATCTGCTTCTATCATGTCTGACATTATCGCGTTCACGGGTCAATATGGGGGTGCTCCATGCCTTCAAAATGTGTGCAATTTTCTTTGATGTTACATTTTACTAATATCTTCTATATTCCGAAATAAAAAAGAGGTACTTTTTCCTTATTTTAGAAATATTTATTAATTTAGTTCCTGAACCGGCTTATATAAACTTCGACAAAATCGCTTTCGGGGGCCAATATTGGGGTGCTCCATGCCTTCAAAATGTGTGCAATTTTCTTTGATGTTACATTTTACTAATATCTTCTATATTCCGAAATAAAAAAGAGGTACTTTTTCCTTATTTTCGAAATATTTATTAATTTAGTTCCTGAACGGGCTCATATAAACTTCGACAAAATCGCTTTCGGGGGCCAATATGGGGGTGCTCCATGCCTTCAAAATGTGTGCAATTTTTTTTGGTATTACATTTTACTTATATCTTTGATATTTCGAAATAAAAAAGAGGTACTTTTTTCTTATTTTCGAAATATTTATTAATTAATCCCGACATCTGCTTCTATCATGTCTGACATTATCGCGTTCACGGGTCAATATGGGGGTGCTCCATGCCTTCCAAATGTGTGCAATTTTCTTTGATGTTACATTTTACTAATATCTTCTATATTCAGAAATAAAAAAGAGGTACTTTTTCCTTATTTTCGAAATATTTATTAATTTAGTTCCTGAACCGGCTTATATAAACTTCGACAAAATCGCTTTCGGGGGCCAATATGGGGGTGCTCCATGCCTTCAAAATGTGTGCAATTTTTTTTGGTATTACATTTTACTTACATCTTTGATATTTCGAAATAAAAAAGAGGTACTTTTTTCTTATTTTCGAAATATTTATTAATTAATCCCGACATCTGCTTCTATCATGTCTGACATTATCGCGTTCACGGGTCAATATGGGGGTGCTCCATGCCTTCAAAATGTGTGCAATTTTCTTTGATGTTACATTTTACTAATATCTTCTATATTCCGAAATAAAAAAAGGTAGTTTTTCCTTATTTTAGAAATATTTATTAATTTAGTTTCTGAACCGGCTTATATAAACTTCGACAAAATCGCTTTCAGGGGCCAATATGGGGGTGCTCCATGCCTTCAAAATGTGTGCAATTTTTTTTGGTATTACATTTTACTTATATCTTTGATATTTCGAAATAAAAAAGAGGTACTTTTTTCTTATTTTCGAAATATTTATTAATTAATCCCGACATCTGCTTCTATCATGTCTGACATTATCGCATTCACGGGTCAATATGGCGGTTTTTAGTTTGATAGAAATGAGATAAATTTTTCTGGAAGTATTATCTTTTTAATACCTTTGATGTTTCGAAATAAAATAGGGAAAATTTAATGAATTAAAAAAATATTTGATGTAATCCCTATCTACTGGTTCGTATGTCGATGGGCGTGTGGCTGCATCGACGCAAACTTCAGTTACATAGTAAAAGACAATTTAACCGTGAAAGAAATAAACTGAAATTTTAGGTTCAAACTACGCGCTTATGTAGAATCGCATGTGTCTTCTTTAAATTAGTACCACTGTAAGTGACAGTCATATGAAATTTCATGAATTGAAACACACTAATAACCAAATTACGTTGGTTTTGATAGAGCATTGTGCTTCATGGCGATTTTTATCATGTAGGTATCAATTCACATTAGCAAACATTGAAAATGTGCAACAAGGTATATTCGAATGATTGTGGATTGAGTACTTGAGTTTTTAAGTGGTATAAAGCGTTAATTCAGAACTAGGAAGTGAGTTGGAAATCTCATAAACTCAATATCAGGTGATCTTGGTTGAAGATTGAACATGAAACGCATCGCTTCTTGCGTGGTGCCGAAAACATTCAATTTTGGAAATCGGTCGCATCTGAGATGATTTCCAAAGTAGCCAGGAACCTAAACTTCTTAAAATTCATCTTGACTGGCGATGAGATATGAGAATACAAGTTTGACGTGGAAATATCGTAACAATCATCGGAATGGAGGCCGAAAAGCATGTTTAAGCAAGTCAAGAATTAAAGTCATATTCACTGTTTTCTTCCATTTTCAAGGTGTCATTCACCAATAATTGATATTGGAGGATCAAAGAGTTAATGAGGAATTATTTAGCTGTTGGTCTACCTGAGCCTGAGGCTATGTGCAAAAAAATGGTTACGCACACTCTTGTAGTATGATAATTCATGCACCCGTTGTTCGTGAGTTTTTAGTCAAAAACTCAACCAATATCATTCTGAAAGTATAATATTCACTTGCTTAAGTACCATGCCATTTTTTTCCCAAAACTTAGGCTGTTACTGTGGAGTCAATCGCTGTCAGACCACTACAGATTAGACACAAAGTGAAATTAGTTGCGTCAATTTTACACTATATAACAAAACCCTTAGAGTGGGAAGTTTGAAAAGTGACAATACTGTTATGTATCCTCTCGAATAGGAAACATTTTAAAGGAAACAAAACAAGTATTCATGGAGAAAGAACGTTTTATGTGATTTTTTCTAAAATTTCCGTTTATTTCCAAATAGAAGGCACACTTCAAAATTATGGGGTTGTAATGAACACGTTTTTAATTTCCCTGAAAATTTTTGATGAAGATAATGCTTGGAGATATCAAAGATGGAGTAATGGTGCAATGTCCCAAACATCCTTTATCATTACAACCGTGCTGTCGAATGGTCGATCCGCCTTAGGTACCTTTATCGATATCGAGGGGGTATTTGATAACACATCTCATGACTCGATATGTAATGCTTTACAACGACAAGGCTCTAAACCGACAGTGGATCAGAGCAATATTAACTTAGAGACTAATATATGCTTAACTTACCAATATAACTCTTAAAACATTGACAAGTATGGGATCTCCACAGAGAGGAGTTTTATCGCCTTTGTTGTGGAACCATGTGGTGGACAGCCTCCTGAGTGAATTAAATGGGGCTTGTTTGTATTTACAGGTCTACGCCAACGACCTGATTATTTTGCATCCAGGACGCGATATTCGGGACATGAGAAGTAATAATGCTGACACACTGGATCGCGGAGCCACAGGGAAGGGCTCGGAATAAATCCGGACAAGGCCGAAGATGAAAATGAGAAACTTCTCACAATTACATTAACGGGAAGAACTCTTCAATATAAGAGAACAGTTAAATACCTGGAATTAATTCTGGACCTACAAGTGAGCTAATATGATTATAGTGAGGCTCGAACCAATTAGGCGATATATGCTATCTGGGTTTGCCTAGTGCATCTCGGAATTGGAAAGGGCGGCTACTCATGAGAACAGATCACATGTTATCGCTTTTGAAACCCAACCACTCTTTTGAAATACTTTTGCCAAGTAGAGAGAAGCAAAGTTTTCCGAGAAATGGATCCCAGTAGTTCACAGATGGACCTCAACAAAATGAAAGAGCTGAATCCAGAATGTTTAGCAGCAAAACGGGAGTCAAAGAGTTCTACTCTGTCGGACAACGTGCGATAATCTTTCAAACAGAAATTTATGCTATTCTGCAATATGACCATCTCTGACATAAACAGGAATAGGATAATAAACATATGTTCCGTGACACACAGTAGACTTGTGATAATGGCATTGAAGACTAGTGACGTAAATTTGCGGCTGGTGTCTGAGTGTACGGAAGCACTGAACGGTTGCATAATCAGATTCATGTAGGTTCCGGGTGATTCGGGTATACAGGGGAATGAGTAAGTAGACCATCGAACAAAGATGGAATCCGCAATTGAGCCATATGGACCTTAACTAATTCTACCTGTCTCAAATACCGTTGGTAAAAGGTAATTAAAATTGTTGCTGTAAGTAAATTTATTGAATTGTGGAGAGGAGCTACTGGAATGAAGTATACCAAAGAACATATTACTAGACCTAGCGCATAACTTACTAGGGAGCTTCTCTCCTTCGGAAGGAAAGAGCTGCGAATTGTGGTGGGACTGTTGACAGGACATTATCACCTGAGGGGCCATCTTCATAAGATTGGAGTCGCAGATCACACGATGTGCAAATTGTATCTGGAAGAGAGTGGCCAGTCATGGCATTTTCACCATAAATATCTATCATCACGCCCGGTGGTTTCATTCTCCTCGTTAGGAAGAGCACCTGACTTTTTTCAGCGTTGATTGCTATCGCCCAGGAAATGAACCAGTCATTGACTAAGTTTATTTCCTCTTGATCAATCTCAGATGCCACTATGGCAGTGTCATCTGTGAATAGGCCCATTTTCGTATTCCTAATCTTGGGACTATCGTGAGTGAATATGTTATAGGGGTGCGGTGAGAGTACGATCCCCTGTGGTATTCCTGCCTTTGGTTTTCTGGGTTATGGAGACTATATAAATTCATTTTAACTTCTTTTTTACAATTAATTCACGGCGGAAAGTAGAGGAAAGGTATAGTGGTCAACAAGAAGAACCCGCTCTTTTAATTCTTTACGAATGAAAAAAGAAGTCTTATTTAAATTAGCCAGACTAATTCCCATTTTTGGTACCGTATAAGGTGATACTAATTTATCAACGTCTCTTTTAAGGAACTCGAGATCCTTGAGGATAAATAATTGATAGTTAGAAATAAAACGCTGCTTTATTTCTTTCTGTTCCGCATCTTTCAATTATAAGTTATTTACTTGTTTTAAGTTAAAATTTTCATGCTCATAAATTTTATAAGCTATTTTTATCTGCATAATATTTACTTTTGTACGTGAGCGTATTTCCTTTTTTCAAATTTTCGTATTTCTCTGAAAAGTTAATAATTGAACGTATGTGTACGTATTCGAAAATAAATATGTATGTTACCATACCAAGTTTGACTGTATATACATATAAAAGGAAAAAAAACGTGTTCATGTTTGTTCATATAATATAAGTACTGTATACCCATTCAACATACCATATGCAATCTACACACATAAAGTAAATATAAGACCAATCGTTTCTTTTTTTCAGTTTGAAACGTAACAACTAAATCCGTTATTTCCAAACCTCCTAAAGTACACCCAAACGTTGATCTTCCCACACCTGGTTATTTTAATACGCCTATATCCTTTCTAATCGTAGTATAAGTTCAATAAAACTAGTATAAAAGCATAATAGGAATAATTCGAAGAATTAGCAGACTTTTATATAGGTTATCTTTAGATATTGCTATCACATAATTTAAAAATTTTATTATATTGATTGTCTGATTCGATAGTTCTAAGTAAGAAGAAATTAATAAAAAAGTTATCTATAAAATCGAACTCTTACGTTGGGCGCCACCTCAATATAAACTTAGATTAACTAAGTTGCTATTAAAAAAACACAAAAGGAATTTTAAGCATCATTATTAAGGATTTGTAGTTCGGTGGTTTTGATGAGCTTTTATTTTCTATATACATAAAAATACAAACTGACTGGTATACTGATTAACGCACAGACGAAACTGCTGGGTCTAGAAGCATAAAATTTCACATAGACGTTTCTTAAATGACGTCCCCTAAGGGGGTAAAATAGGAAATGAAAATTTGTATGAAAGCTATTCATTTTGATAGTTAGAAATGTAAAAATCAGGATTATGATTAGAAAAAAATGTTTTCCATATCATTCTTTATAAAAAATTAATCTTTTAAGGGTATAAAATAGGTGATGAAAGTTTGTATGGAAGTTCTTCATTTTGGTAGTTAGAAATGTAGAAATTAGTATATAGGCTCATGGTTAGAAAAAATGTTTACAGTGTCATTTTTTTTAATTCATCTTTTACGGGGGTAAAATAGGGGATGAAAGTTTGTAAGAAAGTGCTTCATTTTGGTAGTTAGAAAGGTAAAAGATAGTATATATGGTCACAAAAAAATATTAACTGTATTTTTTCTTTAAAAATTAATCTTTTAAGGGGGCAAAATAGGGAATAAAAGTGTGTATGAACGTTCTTCATTTTTGAAGTTAAAAATCTAAAAATTAAAATATAGACTTATAGTTAGAAAAAAATATTTATTCTATCATTGTGTTTTAAAAATTCACCATTAAGGAGGTAAAATAGGAGATGGAAGTTATTATGAAAATTAATACATAGGCTTATGATTGGAAAGAAAAGTTTACTGTGTTACCCTTAAGGGGTAAAATAGAGAATGGAAATTTTCACGAAATTACTATTTTGGGGATAGGATTTCCAAAAACACTCAAACACCAATGTGGATTTCCATCTAAAAGCCCAAATATAAAATGCATGTTATTTACCTTTACAAAATGGGGTGACTATAAGTAGCATACAAACTTTTATTCCCTATTTTATCCGACAAAAAAACTAATACTCACCATAACTTAATGCCCTATTTTCATCAAATAATCTTTTAATCTCCAAAAATACAAGCATAAGAAAATCACATTAACTTTCTCTCGTATGTATCCATTATTGCTTGGAAGGTGACTTCGAGGTGTCCATTGTATTTACACTCACTTCTCAAAAACATTTGATAGGGTTCCTCACAACGTTTTGTTAAGTAAGCTTAAAACCTTGGGAGTATCCAATTTGTTGTTTAAATGGGTTGAAAGCTAACTTGATGGTCGAACTCAGACGATATGAGTTAATTATTTTGTCTCAAAAGGAAATTCCAGTTCCTTCGGGGATGCCTCAAGGATCTCACATTGTTTTAGGATGATTTGGCCAGGGTTTTAGCGAAGTTTGACAGGAATAGGATGCAGTTAAATACGATCAAATGTAAATTCATGAAATATTTTCGTCAACGTCGAAAAGAGATTTTTGACTACCAAATCAGCTGTAATATTGTATCAACCACTATCTTCATAAAGGATTTCAGAGTTACCTTGGATTCAGAGCTATCATTTACTGAAAGCATGCCGCAAATATTACCAACCATTCACTTAAGATATTAGACTTGTTGAAAAGAAACTAAAGAGATTTTTCCTATATGCATTACTTGATATTTTTCTGTTGCTCACTGGTAAGGTATTCTCTTGAAATCGCCTTATCTGTATGGAACCCATATAGAGAATGAAAGGTGTCCAAAGTTTAGGACATATAATTAACAGCTAATTTCGATCACCACTAAAAGGATGTTTCGTGCTTGGTAACCGGCAGTGAACACGTCAGTGGGTGCGCTGACCACTTTCCCAGATACCCTTGTCGTGCTTATTATAATTTGGAACTTCTATTTGAAGTCATTTTGCATCGAAATTAACCAGTAGGATGTTTTTACTACAATATGTCCCCCCAAAGGCACTTGCTTATGTGACTTCACTTTGTACTAATCCCAAGTTATAGAAGCACGGGCCTGATTCAGAAATTTACAACGGACATCCTGGGAGGTCCTTTCCAAGGTCACTTATGACTTTATACCAAAGCCACGACTTCATGGCCTTCCATCGTTTTGTTCCTGCTCGGGCGCCATGTTGTAATAATGCCCCTGATGTTATGGGCATATAATTAACAACTAATTTCGACTCCTAATTTCGACCATTAAAAATTAGGATGTTTCGTCCTGGGTAACCGGCGGTAGACTGTCAGTAGGTCCGCTAGCACCTTTTGCAGCTACCCTTGTGCTTATTATACTTTGGGATTTATATTTGAAACATTTTGCATCGAAATTAACCGGTAGGATGTTTCTACTACAATAAAGTTTATATTGATAATGAATTTCATTATTATTTAATGTATAATTTGAGCAACCCGTCAAAACTTTTTATCAAAAGAGTCCATCATGACCTACGCTTTTTCATAAAGTGATCAATTTCCTTGTTGACTGTCCTACTTTGTTTGCCGGTGTGGGCTTGCGAGCCCTGTCAGAACAACTTGTAATCGCCAAACTTTTGACATTCCAAATATTTGCACCCATTACTGAGTGAAGACTTTCATCTCAAGCCCTTCTTCTCTGACTGACTTTTATCCCGAACCTAATATTTTCTGTACTTATAGGGCACTTTTTCACAGCCTAAATATATGAAGATTTAAATATTAGTTAACTATCTTGTTCTCTGTAAAATACCTTATTGCAACGTATTTTATCATGTTTAGTTATAGTTGTTTGTATGCATAGTTTCTTTCTATCTATATTTTAATTTAGTTTTATTAGGATTTGTAATTATTATATTTATAATTTTGTAAATTGACTTCGTCAAAAAAGAAATAAATAAATGTTGATGTAGGCTGCTTAGGATATGAGATTTCCGGTATTTTTTTTAGCGCATATACATATTTTAAGGAAGAACCATTGTCCCCATGGCCTTTCCTTGGATCCACCCTTGAATAAACTTGGTTCCATATGGATCTCACTAATTTTTGTAGTCAAACAGTGGCGCCGTTTTTTATACTTATGTATATTCTAGATGCGAAATAGTTTATTTTGATTACCATTTTTGTGGGGGGACATACTTTACAGTGCCGTCGAATTTCATATTTTGTTTCCCGTTTTATAAAAATGTTTTCTTTTTCTTATAGCATTAGTTGAGCGCAGAAAACGAGAATATACTAAATTAAAAGAAAAAAAACATCTACTATTTTCTTTTTCCAAAATAAACTACTAAACAAGCTTAATAATGAAGTTTTTCTATTTTAGTGCAAATATTCTCTTTTTTCTCAAAATAAACCCAGAAAAATTAAATCAACATAAAGATTTACGGAATTAAAAGAAAAACACACCAACAAAAACGTCTGCTATCTTGTCTTTTCAGAATAAACTACTAGACAAGCATAATAATGACCAGGAAAAAAGCTTTTACAAAAATAAACACACTCTTTTCCTGATTCTCGTGGAAAACGATATAAAAACTTTGCGATGGGGAGAGTTAAAACGTTTTATTAATGGAATAAAACAAAGTTTGAGTGGTTTTTCCATTACGCTTTAAGTTTGTTTGTTTATGGCCGTTGAAAACTAACTTAGTTAGTTATAAAAATAAAATACATATAAGTAAGTATATACTGAACTGTTGCAGCGGATAGAAAAGCACTGAAACGAAAAATAAATGACGTGTTTTTCTTTATTTTTATTGTGTTCAGGAATTTTAAAAATTAGAATTTCAGTAGTAAATCCATTTTTCTGCCATGTTTAAGTGTTTGTCTATATGTATGTATTCTCCTGTCACGTAGAAAAACTGTTTGTATATATTCTTTCCTTTATCTGCTTGAAAGAATAATACGTTTGGCTTTTAAGCCAGTTAAATTTGGAAAAAGTGACCCGGCTTAATGATCAAGAAGCCAATCTCTGACTTAGGGGTACCGTTAGCGTGGTGTTTTAGTGAGTGCGTGTGTGTCTGAGATAAGTGAGTTGGTCGTGTGTTCAGCTCAATCCAAGTATTTAGCGATCTTTCATGTGTAATAGTGCTGAAAGTAACACAATTTAAATCTCTGTGAATTATCGTGTTCCTGGCATAGTATGGGGCTCCGCAGATCATGCGTAAAACCTGGTTTTGGAACTGTCAGTGGTGATCCAAGTTGGAGCACCAAATGACAGGATTGAACGTATGAATAACTTGTAGATGATAAGTTTGTTCTTCAAATTTAACTTGCTATTTCGATGCAAGAGCGAATAGAGAGCCAACCATGACATTTTGGACTTGGATAAAATAAAATTTGTATTTAGTAGTCAATTCAGTCTTTTATCAAAAATTAGCCCCAAGTACTTGGCGCTATCCCGCCAGGGAATGCGCACGTTCGAGATGGACAACCGATTGTCCGGATTGTTAAAGCGTTTTCTTGAAAAAATGACTGCTTGAGTCTTATTTGGATTAATTTTGATTTTCCAATCAGTCATCCATCTCTCAAGTTTGTTGATATGCCGCTGCAATCTCGACACAACATAACGTAATGATCCGGAAAAGGTCGCAAACGCAGTATCGTCAGCGAACAGAAACAGCTTACTAAAATTATCTGAGAGGTGAACCCTGTGGCACGCCCGCTCTAACATGCTTTATTTCTGACATTGCGTCATCTGACGATACTACAAAAGTTCTCCCTTCTAGAAAACTTGAGACTAGTTTCACAAGGTAACTAGGAATTCCTAACCTTATCATTTTGACAATCAGTACGTTGTGCCACACCTTGTCAAAGGCCTTGCTTATATCAAAAAAGATTGCACCCGTATGGAATCTCCGGTTGACCCCCGGGTTATCAACGACGCCAGTCTGGTGGTCTGCTGGATGCTGCTATGGCAGGTCCTGAAGCCAAACTGTTTTGGAGGCAGAATATCCCTCTCTGTTAAGATAACGTCAGTTATGCGGTTCAGAATTAATATATATATATATATATATATATATATATATATATATATATATATATATATATATATATATATATATATATATATATATATAATTATTAGTTTAACGTTTAACGTATTTGGAAAAATGTGAGGGAGCTCTATTAAATAATCTCCAAATATCCCCGCTCAGATACTGATGAAAAGTTTTTCATGGTGCCTTCATTCAAAAATCGCATTCGGACTTTCGTTTGCCCGTATGTGATTGTTATGAAAATTTATAATCCCGTCGCTAGATCTTGTGAATCCAAAGTCACTCAAATGCACACGGGAACGAGGAAGCAGATCGTCTGGAGAAAATGGGATCCGCGATTGAATAATTCTGACACCAATCAGTTCGACCTGTTCCAATTACCTTTGAAAATAGGGAACTTAAACTAATATTGGAAAGCAAATTTAATCAAAGAAGCTTCTGGAACGAGCTGTGATAAGGAACATATAACTGAACATTACGCGTGACTTAACAGGGAGCTTCTCCTTCTAGGAAGGAAAAAACTGCGTGGTGAGACTACTGACAAGACACTGTCATCAGCGAAACCATCTTCATAAGATTTGTATCATGATGACAAGATGTGCTATGGTGTCTGGAGGAAGATGACACTGATTTTCATAGGGAGCTACAAGCCCTTGAAGATGGTATCATAAAAATGTTTTTTATTTTATCTCTTAGGATCTATTTTCGCTATTTTTTATATATTTCTTTGATCATTTTTACATAAAAAAGGTCCTCTAGGTATAAGTTCGTATAGTCGACCGTGTTCGAGATAAATGGATTTTAATGCTCAGAATTTTTTTTTTAAATAATACTTTTAGTAATAATAATACCTACAAATCAGTAATAACATATTAAAAAGCTCCGTCTCTAAATTTTCTTTTATTATTACAAATATTTTAGTAGGTGTTGAAAATGATTTCCCTTTATTTCAATATATCCTCTTACTTGTTTTCTTACAGATTTTCTATGATTTCTAAAAAAATATCTGGTTTATTTCTTAATATGTCACAATCAGCAAACACTACTCTAGGTCTTCAACATTGTGGACTGGTACTTCATATATTAAGGCGTTTAAGTAACCCCATAAAAAAAACGAGGTGGTCACCTTGTCTTAACCATTGATTTGGATAATCTTCATTTAAATGTGTCCTCAGATTGAGACTAAAATGTGGTGGAGCCCCGTCTTGCATGAAGTACCTATATGTCATTAGAGCATAAGGCACGTTATTAGACAGGTCTTGTAACAAATTCTGTAGAACCTTCCAAGTATTACTCTCCGTTTAATCTGTTTGGAAACATGGTGGGGCCTCTATTAAATAATCCCCAAATTTTCCCGTCCTGATATTGATGAAATGTTTTTCTTGGTGCCTTCATTCAAAAATCGCATATAGACTTTCGATTGCCCGTATGTGATTGTTATGATAATTTAGAAAATCCAGCCTCATCAGTGAGTATCTCTTACAACTGCGCATGAATATATCTTACAACAAAGAAGCTTGTGATTCCAGATACACACAGGAACGAGGAAGCAGATCTTCTGGAGAATATGGGATCCGCGATTGAAGAATTCTGACCTCAATTAGTTCTACCTGTTCCAATTACCGTTGATAACAGGAAACTCAAACTATTGTTGGAAAGTAAATTTAATCAAAGAAGCTTCTGGAACGAGGTGTGGCAAGGAATATATAACTGGACATAACGCGCGACTTACAAAGGAGCTTCTCCCTCTAGAGAGGAAAGAACTACGAATCGTTGTAAAACTACTGACCAGACGTCATCTGCGAAACCATTTTCTTAAGATTGGTATCATGGCTGACCATGTGCTATGATGTCTGGAGGAAGATGAAACTGTGGTCCTTAGAGAGTACCTAGTACTCAATAGACTGAGACAGAGGTATTTCGGAGATACAATATTATCACCTAAAGCCTTCAAGTAAGTTTAGTTGACGAGGCTGCTTAGATTTGCCAAGACTATCGGCGTCCGAATGACTTGCAACCATAGTGGAATGTAAAGCATCCAATGAGATCTAGAAATCGATGAAGTATCATCAGTTTTTATTAATTATTTAAGAACTCAAAGAACAAATTAACACCAAATTCGTGAAGTGCAGCTGCCCTTACTCCAAAACGTATTCCGAAATATCATCAAAAGGGTACCATATACGTACCAAGAGAGTCGCGGTGGCTATCTGATCAGCATTTTTGTTCATATTTAAGATAAATAATTTCTCTCTATATATTATAAAATAATGTGTTTTTAAATTTATTCAAAATTCAGGTTTTTATTAAGATACCATGAATTAGGATTTTTAATTAAAACAGTTTTAAACGGTTCCAAAAAACGACCCATAAAATAAATCTTTCCTCAGAACTTGATTACTGAAAGACCTACCTTCCTGAATATCATTGGTATATGCACGCCTCTTCAGATACCAAATTTTCAATCGTCTGTCGACACATATCATCAGTCTTTTAAAACCATTTGGCGTCTGAGTTTTCTAATTAATTACTGATCGTTATTTTTAATAACCCATCATTTGTAAAGCGCCATAATAAATTTTCTTTGGTAGTATAATCTAAGTTATTAAGAAACACTCCATAAAATAATCAAAAGGCTTTTTTTGGCATTTTATTCTAATTCTCTGAAATCTGTCTGATAAAATAATAAACGGAATTAGCTTATCTTTATTTGATTGCTATTTTTGATAATGCATCGTTTGCAGAGAGGTTTAATAAATGTTCTGTTGTAGTTTAGCTTAAACAACATCCTGAAAAAAAAATAAGACAAATAAAATTTCAAAAGTACTCATTTCGAATAATTTTTTAAATTTTGCATGGATTTTGATAATATTAGTAGCTTTTTCATCATTATCTCAAATTGAGTTTACATAAAGTTTCGATGGATTTGATATTATACCGGGTAGAAACATATGGAAAGTTGTAGTTCATCTTAAATTTCTGAACACCATGTGGAAGAACTGAATGACATAATTATATATCGGTTTATTGAATTATTTAATCTGATCTTTTTGTAACATGTATATTTTTTTATTCATACCGATATCTTTATGATCAAGGAAATAAATTTTTCAAGAAAACTGTGCAGTTTATGTACCACAGTAAGAAGAATTAAAAACATTATATATCAATCAAGCAGCATTAGTATTTTATTGTATTAGGATTAGGAAAAACCAGCGAGATGATGATTTTAATATCCCGACTTTTTTAAGTGAACAGCGGAGCATCATCTACTGTTATTAGCAGTTGACTTGAAAATATATTTGGCGAAATATTCTCCTGACGAACCTTTTACCGTAAATACATGAATAGGAATTGATTTCAGTAAGATCAGTTATTTCTTCCCCTCTATTAGCAACTCATCGTCCTCAACGATTAAATTTTGCCCTTTAACATCGCCCCTGGACTGATGAAGAGTGAAGATTCGTGTTATTCACATACGAATAGTGTTTCTGTTTGCGGTGATTGAATGAGCTAGAGGGTGTCTACAGAAGTGGAAAGAATGATTTTCTCATTGTTGCATATCTCCAAGAACACCATTTTGAGGTGACAGTATCATAATATGGGCTGGAATTTCAATATAAACCCGCTTGTACAGACTTCGTTTTAATTGCCAACCTCCACGTAGCCTTCCTCTAAGCCCACTGATCATGTATGGGACAAGTTAGCGCGGCTTATTCACAGCCGGCAACCAAAAACTATTCCAAATTTTCGAATGGTTTTTCTCGACCAGTGAGGTGACATTCCGACAAGGGCAATTGACAACTGTTATCTGTAATGTTTCCAATTTTTGTTATTATTATTGTACGTAAATTGTGTAGTTTTCTCTGACCATTTTGGTTCTTTTTAGTATAAAAATATTGGTATTATCGCAGATAAGTTAGTCATCCCGCAAAGAGGAAAATTTGATGAGAATGTAGAACATATTCTACATGACTGTTCTGCTCGTTCACTAAAAAGAAGATCCATGTTAGGCGAATATCTGGCACACTTTGGACAGCATAAGGACAATGCCGCTTAGCAATGTCGCCTCTTCCTTTTGTTGTGTAGGCTGGGCGACGGGCTGAACCAGACAGACCCCTCTAGGAGGATGTACAACGGATCTATTGAGGTCCAAGTGTTGCGGAGATTAGCCCACCGTCCCTACATGCCAGATCCAGAGGATATTGGTGTGAATCAAAAAGAAATGATAGGAAAAAATAATATTAAAAAACTGAAGACACTGGCACAATATTGTGTCATTTTATTCTTCAACAGGGTGTTCGAAAATTTAATACAAAATACAATTTTTGCATCTACTCTGTACATTAGAATTACTTTCAAACTCATTATCAGATTATTAATTTTAATTATTATTAAGATAAATGCCCCTACAACTTGGCAAAAATTAATAAAAAGGTTGCAAATCTTTAAAAGTTATTTAATTGTATCTCCGTTTTTTTTTATCCAGAAAAGAAATATAATCGACCATTTTATCGGTTTTCATCCAATTTTAGCTAAATCTTTCTGAAAGAATAATAAACAATACCAGCCTGAGTTTATTAAATAGTTATTTTTTATTGCACGTCTTCTATAAAACGCTCAAGAGCAGCTTAAATTAATAAAAAAAAACTCACAAAATAATCAAACTTATTGATAACGATTTCTCTTGGGATCTTTCCTCAGTTTTGTTGAAGTTTATCTGATAAAGTAATAAAAGGAATCAGTTGATTTCTCTTCGATAATTATTTCTGTAGACGCCTCGTTTATAAAGCACCGTAATAAATTATCTATGGTAGTTCAGCACAAACTATCATAGAAAACTTACAAAATCATTCCAATGAATAATAACGATTTTTCTCTCGGCTTTTCCTCAATTCTCTCAAGTTTCTCTGATAAAATAATACATGGTATCAGGTTATTTTTATTTGATCGTTATTTTAGCCGAGGAAATAGAATATCCGTAAGTAAATAAAAAAAATATTTACCCGACGTGCATCGTTCGATGTAAGTATTTGTGGGATTTTTACTATCGACCTATTCTTTTTACACGCCTCTATGTAATAAAGAGAGCCTTAGACGTATTTTTTTGTGTTTGTGTTATGCGGTGTGACGTTATTATCAGCCTATTGTCGATAGGTTATACTTTTTCATAGTTGTTTGTAATGGTTTTGCTTAGGAATGATTGAAGTATTCATAATTTAAGTCACGATGAATTCTGGTCTTAACACTTTGTTTTAAAAACTTCCAATCTTTTCCAGCTTAGATCTGTAGAAAGATTTGCAAATTGGGGCATCGAGGGAGGTTATATATCGGAGAAATTATTTGTATAAAAGCAACTTAACTCTGAACTTAATCTTACTATTTCTGATAATGAGTATATATAAGGCACAAAGTGCTTTTATAGCGTTTTGGATTGGCTAGATATTATAGAATGGCTAGCCCAAATAAGTCTTCTGTCGAAAATCAGTCCTAGATATTTAACGTCCCTTATCCATTCAGTTTGGACATTGGAGTTGGATATCCAGTTTTCAAGAATTGGAAATATTGATTGTGTGAACATTGTACCTAAGTCTAATCAGGCTTCAACTTTATCTTCCAGTCAGATATCTATCTCTCAAATTTGTTGATGTGCCTTTGCAGTCTAAAAATGACTATTCTAGATTTACCAGGAGATGAAGGTATCACCGATATATAGACTAAATAGAACGGGGGATAATGGAGATCCTTGAAATACTCCAGCTCTTGCCGCCTTAAATTGCGACACTTGCTCGTCTGCTGACACTGCAAAACTTCTGTTGGATAAAAAATCTAAGATCAGTCTTACTAGATAATTGGGAACACCTGATCTGATTAGCATTATCGAAGGCTTTGGAGATATCAAATATTACTCATGTGCTGAACCTTGGGTTAAACTCTTTGAATATATCTACAGCCAAACTGTTTGTCTAGTTAACACAAATATGATTGGCATAGAATCCAAATTGCTTCGGTGGTAAGATATCTCTCTCAGTTATAAAGACTTAAAAGCAAATTAATTAGCCTGCATGAGTCCAAAAGTGTTGCAATTTCGTCCTTTCTACATATTACTATTACCTTGCCTAACCTGAACATTGATTGCATTGGTTATCTAGGTTATAGCTGACAGAGTTTTATCTGAAGCTCTTTTAATGGCTGCATTTGACATGCCATCAAAACCTGTTGTCTTTCTGACATTCAACACCTTAGCCAAGTCAATGAATGAATATCTTAGCAAGTACCATCATGGTACAGTAAATATGGACTATTTAATTAATGTTAATCCCTTTTGTATCATCATCGCTGGGATTAAGTTTAAATTAATCAAAGAATTTGTTAGCGAATCCTTCATTCTTGTTCTGAAGAAAGGGAAATGTTTATTTGGACCTTCTTGTCAGGTTCCTTGTCATTTTACAAAAGCTCTCATCTTCTATTTCTAAGAATTCTACCTTGTTCTCTCATATGTAATCATACAAAAGGAGCAGCTCATTTCTGATCTCGTTGACAGACCTATTAGCCTGCCTTTTAATGTCAGGATCACCAGTTCTATAGACCCTGTGCTTGAGAAAATTTTTGACGCCTATCTTTTCTTTTAAATCCTGAGAGATATCACTATACCTGAAGAATCTGGACGATTTCGTGACAGAAGCCTTAGCGAGCGCGTCACTAATTTGGTATGTTATGTCTTTCGTAGCCGATTCCTGGTATTACTTCCGGGTAATGAGCTCCTTCCAGAAGAGTTTTAAATTTGGCCCAATTTGTGAAACTTTTATTAGCGCTTTTTTGCCTTTGGATCATCATACTCGATGATCACAGGCAGATGGTCTGACACCAATTTATGTAGAACTAACGGGGGTATAAAGATTGATTTTTCTGTCAATTCTTGATAGATGATCTTCTTATATTTCGATGCGGCAAATACTTGGCAACCTCCTGTTATATGTTGGATTGCCTTTGATGTTCGACATTCATATCGGCATTGACCATTCGGGATTTAGGAGTCTCTGATTATGTATTTTCAGGTAGTGTCTCATTGGAATGACCTAATCTTCGTCAGCTTGTAGGAAGTTTTCGGCTTTAGGAACCAATTTCTCTGACGTCAAGCAGTAGTTCGACCGAGTTGACCTCAGGCCTGAAACATTTCTTGTTCCGGTTGATAATGAGAAATCAGGTCTGCTAACCTGTGAAGTTAATCTAATTATATAACTATTTTTATTTATTTTAAAAATTATACCCGTTTGATAATTTTGGTAATTATTATTTAGTTTTATACCATACAATGCTATAATTAATAATTTTTTCATAATTATATGTATGTTTATTGGTAGAATCTTTTCTAGTACTATTTAATTCAAATTCAACTGTTTCTAAACTTCACCAATTGGAAAGATGGTTTAAAACAATCAGGTTAAAAAATAAAAAAAAATATTGCTTTAGACCTAAAAACCAGAATCTCATAAAAATCAACGATATTTATTAAAAATTGTAAAAGGTTTTTAAGGTTTTAGCAAAAATCAATTGATAAACATTACAGTTAAGAAGGGAAAATTGCAAGTTAAGCTACCTAATTACTAAAGCAGGTAAATTTTCCTATTCTTCTTTTTCTGCCTTTTATGTAGGCATGCTGTCTGTACTTTTTCATCACTGTTGCCTCTTACTAGTCAATATTAAGATTGTGTGTGATTTGGCTCGTGCTACTCTGACGATTCTTTCTTTATGCATATGGTTCCTGTGCTCATAGCATTCATGTTTTGAGGATTCATTCATTCATGTGTTTTATAGTACATGTCTTCTTCTATTGACATAAAGCAAGGTTTTTCCAGAAATTCTTTGTATTTTTATTTCGCTCGTCTCCAGTAATTTTTTGGTATGTGTTTATCTCAGTATTGATCTTATTACTGTCTTATAATTCTTCGACTTGCTTTCTGCTTTTATGCGTATGTTCTTCCATATAGTATTATTCCAGCATTCAGTTTTTCTTACTACTTTTGCTGTCATACAATTCTCCTAATATCCTTATGACTGTAGATTGTAGATTACGACTGGACCGTTAAGACTTTCTTTGTCTCTCTACAGCATTTCGACTATAAGATCTTTTGTACATTACCCAGATCTAATATAAGTCCGGGAAACTTAGACTTCTCATGAAGTCTGTTGTTCTTCGGGGAGGTAGGTGGTTTACTTTAGGCTTTAAGGTGACGGCTTCTAGGAATTTAACTCTTTTGCAGAACAGAAACGGCAAACACCACTTTCAGCTTTTTCCATTTTTTTGAGATAGTATCGCAGAGGGTTTTATTAATTTTTTCGCTTGTCTGAGATCAGGCGTCTTATTTATCATTAATTTTAATTGTTTTTGTTCCCAGCTCCGAAGTTCCTCCTGTCGGTGACTTGGTGGTGGTCCACATAAAGGGTCTGGATCAAGAAAGGTAGTTTTTGCCCCTTGTTTTGCGAGGCTGTCCACTTTCTCGCTTCCCATGATTCCCTTGTGCCCTGGCGCCCACATCAGAGTTACCCTGTTGTTCCTTACCAACTGCTTAAGGGCTTGCCTGCAATCCCAAGTCAGCTTAGACTTGTACGTGTTTGACCTGAGAGCTTTTTGTGTTGCTTGGATATCTCACAATATGTATATTTTGGCCTTCTTAGTGTCTCTATTGAGACACTCGTCGGCGCAGATTTGGATTGCATGCGTTTCTGTTTGGAAGATGGTGGAGGTGTCTCCTTGGGATTTAGCAAGCCCAAAACCTATTTTTACTCCAATTCCTTCTTTCATCTTGGATCCGTCAGTAAACCATAGCGTTAAAACCTTCTCCTGCCGAGGTAATCCCTCTTCAATCTTTCAGTTTGGAATAGCTTGCGGGCATTCGTTACCACTGCCCTCCTCACAGTTATATGCAGTAGAGGGAGGTTCAGCATTACCTCTATTACTGCGATGGAGTATGATTGCATGACCCCTGTAACACCTACACAGACTAATCTCTACATTTTTGCAGTTTTGTTAGAGCTGCTACTTGCTATATCTTGGGTCACCATACTAAGGAGGCATCTGTGAGACCATAAGTGTGAAGATCGTTTCTCGTCAAGCTTGCTGCTATTATTTTTTCTAGAATCTTTTTAATATGGATATTCCAGATTAGCCAGAAAAGAGTCACTCACTACTCTTTTCTATTAACTTATAATTTTACTAAAAGTAAAAATTTTTTAGTGTTCGTTAATTAAATCTCAGAAGATTCTAGGTTCGGTATAATTAAAAAGACTTTGATATAGTTAATATGCAAATATATACTATTTAAACAAAATTAGAGACAAGAAAGAACGTCAATGTGCTGCTTTAAAGAGTTCGTTGAAACTAACTTATCTCTCCAGATAACATAATATCTATACTTAGTTTATCTTAAAATAAATAAACCCGAGATGGAGTCAGGGACGTAACACTAACATGTTCTTAAGTTATTTATTTTTCTTGGAACTGTTCAAAGTCGATATGTTTGTCGTTGGTAAGCAAAGAGAGAAAATGTTTGTCTTTTCTAAATTAAATACAAGATCGGGATAAAAAAATTGAGATTATAATTGTGGCGAATACATACGACTCTGCAAATATAAATCAAGAGATGTTGATTATTTCGGTTATTGCAATGTTGACGTTCAAATGTTTGTCATGCTAAAATTTATTGTTATTTTAGTATCTGCCAACCGAAACTCGATATTGCTAATCTGTAGACACCAATATGACAAATTCAATGTGGTTGACTTAAGGAAAACTATATTTTGTGTGTTTTTATATGTAAATTATTTTAGTTAAAATTAAAGTGACTTTAAAAAATTACGCCAAAAAGAAAATTAACGAGTTATATGGTACTTTTTTGAAGTCAACATCACAGTAGTTGATGACGTTGTTTTAAAATTAATTTTAGGTGAATTAATTTATTTTTTCGTATCATTATTATATTGATTATATATAGCTTTAGATTTGGGTTCCATTTTTTTGCTTTGGACCGCAGTGTTTCTTTGTGATATACAAGTATTGCCTTTAAATTTTAAATTTAGCCCTACTACTCCTACTTAGGGTAGGATAAATAAAATATAAATAAAAAGTTGTTTCAATGATTTTTGACATGGGTCAGCCAGTAAAATATATCAGTACTGTTTTGCATTAAGAATTGTTTCAACCAGAGTTGGAATCGATGCAACTTTAGCAGTTTACCATGCATTTGTGCATTCCAGACTCACATACTGTTTAATATATTGGGGTAATTCGTGTGATGTTAACAGAGTTTGATTCTGTAAAAAAGATATTTATGGAGTAGTTTTGCAATGAAACAACAGGATAGCGTAGAGATATCTTTATTCGTAACAATATTTTGACAATTATAGGCATGTATATTTTGAATTCGGTAATGTTTATTATTGATAAAAGGTATTTTTTTTGACGGTATAGTTATTAAACATAACTATATCACTAGAAATATAACAAACGTGCTTCCTGATAAATATAGCTTTAGTTAATTGCAGAAAAATGTCGAGTTTTCAATCACAAAAATTTTTAATTCTATATCTAACAACGTGCATTTGCTACCGAGAAATAAATCAAAGTATGTCCTAAAAATTTTTGTGTTTTTACACATTGGATGAGTTTTAGGAGTGTGATAAAAGCAGCATCGAAACAGAATTTTTGTTGTTAGCTGTATCTTTAGATTTTAAATGTACATAAGTTTTCTGTGATTTTAATTTTTTTCCCTTTTATAATATTGCCTTTTAATTTAAGTTTTAATATAAATAGAATTAATCTAGAAAAATATTTAAACCTGTATAATGAATGTTGTTTTTTTTTTTCCTTTCCATTTTTTCTCTTTTTCTTTAGAGCTGTGAATGAACTTTATTGTGATGTTAATTATGGTAATAATATTCTTTCCAGACATTGTTCTATGCCCTTATGGGTTTTTCTTGTAAGTGATATATACTTACTAGAATAAATAAATGCTTATCTATCTATCAATCTATCTATTAATGTTAAACAATTGCAAGAAACAGATTTAAAAGAAAGTAATGTGGAAGGACACTGGAGTGTAAAGTTCGCTGTTCAATTGGCTTTTTTTGATATTCATGTTTGATGTTTCAGGTAGAATAGTTACCGTAGAAATATATTTATAGAACTGACTTGCTAGTACTCTCCACTAGCTACAACATAATGAAAATCTCATCAAAATATCTTATTCATATCAAAAGATATTCGCACTAAGTTGACTCATAAATAATTTTTTGTCAGTTTTAATATTGAAGATTTGGGCAGGTTTATTTGAGAATGTTAGAAGACATCGTTGGTTGTTTATTGTGAACTTTTATCCATGTTTTGCAGTTACCAGAGGAACTCGGAGGTCTGGTTTAAGAGAAAAAAAAAGTACATCTTTTTTTTGACGAAAGGGATTTAGATGTCGGTTTAAACATGTCACCTAAATTATCACTAGTATTTATGCTCACAATCTAAATATTTCGGGCATACTTTATCATTTAGCAACTAGTTAACGGTAACTAATATTATTCTATAAAAGTTATACAGTTTTAAACTGTGCGTGGTTGTATTTTTGTCTTTTGCTATTTGAATTTGCTATTAACTTTTTTCCAGTTAAATCTCGATTTTCTTAACTACTAATCGAGTGTAGTTTCTTTCTTTCATCCTTTTGTAATGGCATTTTTCTTGAAATTGTAGTTACGCAGATTTTGCTTGTTTATTTTTTTTTTAGTTTAGAATTCTGTCACTATCAAATTTGCAGTTATTTCTGTAGGGGTTGCTTTTTTCCATTATCTCATTTTGGGCTGTTTCTGACTTATTATTTGAATCGATTGGGTGATAATCGTCACATCCTAATTAATTTTCTCTATGTTGATTAGTGACATTATCTTTTACATGTTTAGTGTTTTTGCTTTATTTTTACCGGAATAAACGCAAAGATAGAGATTTTAGCAGTTCTACACGTTTCAATGAATGACTTTTTTTAACTCCAAATAACAAGTTAGGGTAAGATCCATTAATTGCAATTTAATAAAACAATCTTTTATAGATTTTTGATTTATTAAAGTTTAAGCTTAAGATTAATTCTTACCAAGTGAGTTTAATGTCAAATTTGAATATGGCCATAGTATTGTTTTAATATCTAAATTGATAACATTAGTCTATTATTAAGTTGTATATTGGGTTTTAAAGCCGTTTGTTGTTATTTATTTATTTATTTTTTTTTGAATATTGATTAACTTTTCTTGATTTTTCTTATTATTTGATAGTTAAGAGGGAATTCTGAGAGTAGTTTTGGTATTTATTATCACATGTATTATATTTTGGTATGCGTTTGCTCTCTGGATGTATCACGATAGCTCCAATTTATCGAAGACCTCATTTATCTTAAATATTTTAAAGTATATCTGAAAGATATTCAATCTCTTGGTCCCATTCTGGGTTTAAAATTGGTGAAAATAAAAATATATAGTTTCGTGATATGTCTCGATTACTTCCATTTTGACTTCAATGGGAATTTTTTTGTTCCCTTGCATGAGTTTCAATTCTTTTACCAACAGCAATTGGAAGACCGTGAGTTTCATCGTTACTAAATTATCTACATTTTTTTCGCGTATATCTGAGTGACCCAGGACCATAAAAGTTTGATTGTTCAGTCATTCTTTGTGAAACTTTAACATATATCTTTGCATTCAGACACCATTTGTGAAACTGCTATACTGGACCCATATTGTAGCTATAATACTTGTGTATATCTTAATAGCGTAGGTCCTCACAGAGATGACTATATTGCAGAATAACATAAATTTTCGTTTGAAATAGGAGATATTTGAAATTGCATTTAAATATCCCTCTCCTTCCTTTACAAGTTGTGCTTGAACAAACATTAAAAAATATAAAAGGTGTCCGGTGAGTACCTCCTAATTTCTCTGGAGCATATAGAGGAGATCAGAATAACCCTATTTTGTCATAGAAAAAAATTCTTAAAGTGCCCCTTAAGGGAGATACAGAGCCCTAAAGCCCTAAAGGGGAACCCAGCTATTTACCTTATCGGCTCTAAGTATAATTTAATGAAATTTTAATATTTTATAGAGGCTCTAAAGACTCATTAAATCATACCACAAAAGATGTTTTAGATCATCAGATAAGTCAGGACTGGATTTGCAGCCACACTCGTTGTGCCTAATTTTTGACAGTCATTTTACAGAGCTGAAAACTGACTTTTTAAATACTTTGATGATTCATCTTCAAAAGGTACTCTTAATTTATTCCGATAAAACTGGCTGTTTTTGAGATAAATCAGTTTTTATGCGAAAAACTCAAAAGTTACTAATGCTAAATACAGCCAGGTAAAAATGAAATACGCAAGCTGTGCTGAGGTGCTTAAATTTATGGGGAAGCGCTGTCTCACTCTTTGAATGCAAAAAGATGTTATGTCAAAAGATATCCAGCTCAGACATTGTCAAGTCCAGAAACCTTTCAAAGAGTTGATTAGATTTATTTCATATATATGGACTGACATCATCGGGAACAACCTTACGAGTTCATTTGTGTTGGAAGGAAGACTCAATGGTTAGATTTATTTACAATTTGTGCAGCATGCATAATGGTGCTCCACCTCATTTAACCGTATAGTAAGTCAACACTTAACAAACGTTTTTGGCCCTCGATGGACAGGTCGAGGTCTTATGTCCACCAAGATCTCCAGACCTAAATCATTTAGACTTTTATTTCTGGGACATCTAAAAGAACTAGTTTATTCAACACCAGTAAATACTAGAGAAGAACTACTAGCGTTAAAGTCCTTTAATGTCGGAATATTATTTGTAGTGCCGCGGAAAAATATTCGAAAAATAAGAAAATGTAAGAAGAGAAATTAGGAGTTACTTAGCGGACACCCTGTATATACGTGTTGATCTTTTTTTTGATAAGTGTTAAAAGGTTCGTAGAATTCATTGGTGTTTCTGCATCGTTCAATGACACATTATTTTTGTATAAGGAACCTCAGGCAAAATTTTAAACCTTAAAAAGACCAAAGAATGTTTTCTTCAGGTCAATTTTTATAATAAGAAAATTATCATGCTCTCTCTCTCTCTCTCTCTCTATATATATATATATATATATATATATATATATATATATATATATATTGGATATTTTAATTAAATGTATAAAAATAATTTATTTATTATTGTTATTATTTATAGTGATATAGTGATAATTAAAAGAGATAAGTCAAGTTATGAGATAGTGCTTGAACTTAATGCATATAATCCTTATTCTAAGAGATCAAAGAGTATTATTATCTACAAATGACTTATTTCAAGGCGTTTTGTGTATTTTTTAGTAAATAAATGTAATAAAATGATAAATTCCAGCCAATCTTTTATTGTTAATTATAAGACAGAATCATAGTATATTCTATAGTTAATAGAACCAGTAATCCTTTTCCACAAGACGAGGACTTCCCTTTAAAAGCAAAAAAAAAAGTTAATTTTTCGATAAATAATTGGTATGAAAAAAAAATGACCGATTTTGAGAATTTTATGGCCTTTCTGCCATAACAAAATAACAAAAATGATCGTATAAAAGCTCAAATTGTCGATTTTTAAAATCTCTATTACGTTTATTTGAAACTTTTTTCCAAAATGTGTTCTTTCGTTTACAGATTCAAAAAATCTGTTCTAGCCAACATTGACCCCCCTCTTGGCTTCTACTGTTATATTTATGTAGAGTTTCTTATAACCATTGCCCCCAACACCCCTCGATAGGTTTCATCTATTTCTAAATTTACGTCACTATATTTACCTATGGCTTGACCTATAATTGTTTACATTTAATCAGCAATTCCGGCGCTATATATATATATATATATATATATATATATATATATATATATATATATATATATATATATATATATAATCATTTTACAAGCAAACACGATTGTAGATTGTAAGTGGGTCGCTAAGATTTTTCTTGCACCTCTACTGCATCTCGATCTATTAAATCTTTTCTACCTTATCCTAATCTAATATAAGTCCAGAATATTTAGACGTTAAATGTTTTATTCCTCCAGGTGTCAAGGTGAAGCCTTCCAGAAATGGAAGTGCAGAACAGTTCAATGCATTCGCATAGCAGGTGCTCCGCTCTTTTGGCTACTTGATCGCAGAAACGACAAGTCTCGTCCTCATCCCTGCCCACCTTTATAAGAGGGCAGTGTCCTGGGAGGGGATACGTTATTAATTAAACATCCCTTTTTGCGAGATCGAGAAGCGTTCTTGCTTTATTGGGCAATGGGTTAATGAATTTTTTCATTTATCTAAGGCTAGGAGTATTATTCCACCTTAATTTTATCTGATTTGTTCTTAGTTTCGGAGCACATCT
This sequence comes from Diaprepes abbreviatus, assembly GCA_034092305.1. Taxonomy (NCBI): domain Eukaryota; kingdom Metazoa; phylum Arthropoda; class Insecta; order Coleoptera; family Curculionidae; genus Diaprepes; species Diaprepes abbreviatus. The sequence goes on along the minus strand of JASJET010000210.1, from coordinate 6,091,164 downwards.
TTTATGCCACTTTTTGGTAATCTACCGAAGTGCTCCGGGGCAAGAAAAAGAGTCTTTGCCTCTTCTTTTGCGAGATTGTTCGCTTTTTCATTTCCTTTAACTCCTTTGTGCCCTGGCACCGACATTAAGGTTTGCCCACAGTCCCCAGTCAATTTAGACTCATAAGTGTTTGACCTGAAAGCTTTTAGCGCTGCTTGACTTAGCTCGAATCCTGGGTTTAATACCCTCACTCCAATATCCTCTTTTATTTTGGATCCATCAGTAAACCATAACACTAAATCTTCCTCTGGTTGAGGTAATCCCTCTCCGCTTGGTAGCAGTCAGTTACTACTTTATAAGTTCATGTTAAAATCAAACATGCAGTCTATAGATTTTGATATGCATTTTGGAATTGTATTCAGAATCTTCATATGCCCAAAAAAGTTTCCAGCTTTAAGGTTTTCTGATTGAAATAACTTAAAAACATTTGTTGCTGCTGCAGCTGTGTACAATGAAGGAAGGTCCAACATTGCCTCTATTCCCGCTGTGAGTCATGATGGCAAAGCCCCCGTGACTCCCACATCGCAATCCGTTTATTTTTTGAAGCTGTTGCTAACAATGTCTTTGGTCATTATACGAAGAAGTCATAATCGTTTCATATAACCATAAGATCATTTTCCGTCTCAAACCCAAGGTTATTAAAATATTCCCCGAGATGTCCAGATTGCCGTTATTGTTTTTTGGAGAATCTTATCAATTCTAGAGCAGTTTTTGGTCTATTATTATCCTGAGATTTTTGACCTCAGTATCGTCCCACTTAAAGTTGGAACCTTTGTATTTAGTTTTCATCTTCTCGTAAATAGTACAAGGGCCGTTTTGCGAAATGGTAGAATTTCTTCCAATTTTATAAAATAGCAGGGAACTGTTGCTTAGGTCAACTTTTCACCCGTTCAACGGCTCACTGTAGGGAAAAATGGACAAAGGTCTCCATCATACACAAATTTTAAAGAATCTTTTTTTTTTAATTGCTCAAGACATCACATTCTAACGGTACTCCTGCGACAATACTCTAATCCATGAACTCTCAACCTATGGACCCTGTACTCATAAACCCTCAAACTACAAACCTATGAACCTCATACATATAAAGCCTAAACCCACAAACACCTATCCCACAAGCCTCAATTTCGTTAAACCCAAGCTAATTCAGACCATTCGGTTTATGATTCGTGGATTAGGGTATTGTCACAGGTGTACCGTTAGAATACGTTGTCCTGAGTAATTTTAAAAAATTTTTTTCAGATACTTTAAAAGTTGCGTCTGACTTTTGTCCATTTTTCTCCACTGTACGACGAGCCTCATTGACTTCAAACCTCCATAAATTCAGTAATTTGCAGCGTTCTGAGAAAAATAAGATACTTACAGAAATTCGAATCAGACTTAATAATAAGGGTGCTGCAGATGATGTCTAACAAATTTTTACATTTTTTTTTTTACAATATGCTTTAATTGTTATTTTCTTTTAGATTAAATAAACTTTAATTAATTAAATGAAACGCGTCGCTGTTTACAAAATGACATATGACACTAGAGGCGAATAAATATTCAATTTTATTAAAAAGTTTATTTTTATTTTATGCTTTTATGCCTTTATGATTGGATAATATAGAATCTATATTTATCATTTTTTTTTGTATTCCCAATATGTATTTATATGCTAATACAAAATGCATTCCCTAAGGCTTTGTCGACTGTCGATTTTTTAACGATGGCTCCTAAAATAGTTAAACAATAACGAAATTATTTATATTGTGTTTTTCCATTTTTTCACGTGTTATTATTTTACAAATAGAATATTTGCATTTTTAAATAAAGTTAACAATCACCTAATAGCAAACACAGCTGCAAGGAGTTAAATTCTTGTGTGGATCGCTAAGATTTTGTTTACCCCTCTTCAGAACTTTGAGCCATAAGATTTTTTGTACATAGCTTAGGATATGTCGTTGGTGTGCTCGAAAACAATGAAGCTGGAATATGCGGCGAGGAAAATCGCGCCAAAAAATTTGCGGTGAAAAAAATACATTTATAAAACCACGGCGAGGCGAAAACTAGAATGCCAAACAGCATAACGGCGAAAAAATGACATCTTTAAAAAATGCAGTGAAAAAAATTAAATCATTAATAAATACGGCGAAAAAAATTACAACTCTAAAATGTGCGACGAAGAAAATTACTTGTTTAAAATGGGCGGCAACAAATTATTTTCAATGTGTTTTAAGAATTATAACAGTTTTCGACGCTCTTTTAAAGTGTCGTTTTTTCGCCGTATTTTCTAAATTGTAATAGTTTTCGTCGTACTTTTGGATTTTTAATTTTTTCGTCGCATTTTTGGAATCGTAATAATTTTTAGCGCACTTTTAGAAGCATAATTATTTTCTTCCAAATTATAAAAATGTAATTTTTTACACCGAGAATTTAATTAACTTATAGTTTATGACGTACATTTTGAGACGTAGTGTTTTTCACCGCATAGTGTTTAGCTATTATTGCTTTTATATACCCGTCGATTTAGGCTTTTTATTGAATCTATTATTTTTCAGAGGGAAGACTAAGGGCTTTGATTCTTCGGGCATTAAACTGACTTCTTCCAGAAATTTAAGTTTCTGGCAGACCAGTGTCATATATCTGTATAACAAGTATTTCCCTGTTTCGACAGGAGCACTATCGAAGAAGCAAATCTCGCCATCAGTTTTGCCAATTTTTTGAGATGGTGTCTTAGAGAGTAGTGTCCGGTAAATAAACTTATTATTACTGGAATATCCACTTTTTGAAAATCAAGAAGCATTCTTGTATTCTTTAGAGATGGATTTATAAATTTCTCCGATTATCTGGGACTAGGTGTATTATTCCGCCTTAATTTTATCTAATTTTGTTCCCAGCTTAAGAATTCGCATTTTATGCGACTTTCTGGTTATCCACAGAAAAGTGCTGGGTCAAAAAAAAGAATTTTTTGCCCCTTCTTGTTATGTGCTGGCATCCTCATCAGGGTTATCCCGTTCTTACTTGCTAATTACTCTAGGTCTTTCCCACAGTCCCATTTGTGCTTGGAAGATAGTTAGTGTTTGCCTCCTTCCTTCAGAAACTCATAGAGGCTCACCTAGCCTAGCCTTTCGAGGTTAAGGATTCAAAGCAAACACAAACTATTTCTGAAGTACAATTATACATTTATGCATATTAATATTATTGAATGGATGTTAAAGCTCATCATTTGCTCGTTAACTTCTCCTCCGAGTCAGAATGCAAAAGACAATTTGTCATATAATTAGCTAAACTTTAGCATAGGAGTTCTCACGCTCATCGTGCACAGTGAGACGCAATTCCGCCAGAGTATTAGTCAGGGAGTGTATTTATATGTGAATTACCAATCGAAGGAATTACAAGCTTGAATATAAATCAATTTAAATATAACAGAATGAAAATTGTATTGTGATATGCGATAGCTTAAATTAAACCAGATAAAATAATATTTAGTATTTGATAAATTATAAAGTAAATTGAAAAACTTAAGATCCGGGCGCCGTTTTATCTCTTGGTCTAGCTACGCCCACACACTATCAGGAAAAACAGAAAAGCAGGGAACAAGAAATAGGAACAAAACTAGGAACAAGAACAATCACCCTGAAATGAAATAAAATCCTTAGAACCCTTTACATGCCATGTACAAAGTACGATCGATACTCTATTTGTAATAGTTAATTTGGATTCAGTCACTATAAAATAAGAAGTTAGAACCCACAAAATTAGGTAAGTTACTACAACAATCTTAATAAAGCTTAAATTATTAGCATTGAGAAAATAAAAGAACAAGAATATAAATAACTAAATGAGCTTGATATTTTATGAATATTTTACAATAGATCCCCGTTAGTTTATAAAAAAATACAAGAAAACGATATATTCTGTCGAATGAAATACATTGAGCAACAATTAATTGACTTTCCCTTTCTTAATTTAAGTTTAGACATACAGAAACAATCGAGCATAAGTGTGGTCAACTGAAATGGTAATAATACCGAAAATGTACCCGGCAATAAAATACGAAACTTTAAGGTACCACAGTTCCCTCGAAAAAGTTACCTAACTATCCAAGGGTCATTGTAAAACTACAATCAAATTTCTTCCCATAAAGCTCTTGTCAGGAGATAAATATATTCACAGAATATTTAGACACACTGACTACCTGAGTACCTGGTACATAATATGCCACTCATTTTCAACAATTTACACATATCAGTAAATGCCGCAAAAAAAATTGAACTGATGAAAAAAATATATCTGAACATATTTTATTCATTCTAAAATTTGCCACATTTTCTTGCCTTTTCATGACATACGCAGATTAAAAATACTGAAATACTTACCTCTCGATGAAGGGTTTTCGTTATTCCACAGTGCTTCTTGACAAAATGGCCGAAGAAACGGGTTGACTGGTCTCAAATAGAGAGTTAATAAACTTTAGTTTTAACTGCAGTAGGCTCAAATCTATCGATACCATGCTTCAAACAACACTACAAACTACTAGGGAGTATTACAGGACCAAACCATTCACTTATTTTCTTTTACAGCTGTAGTAAAATCTCTAAAAAGTCTTAACGGCTCACACGCCGTGGCTTTTTCAGCAGAAGCATGATTTTTGCAAACACCAACTTAAAAAAAATGCATAAAATTGATTGGATGTCGCACATGCCTGCTAGAATATCGGTTGAAGAAGAATGATATCGACATAGAAGGGTATGCAACCAATTATGCACGAATCTCTGAAACCGGTTATCATTAAATCAACAACTGTCCAATTTATGCAGTCTTTGACAAGAATGGCAAATATCCCCCTATCTTATACTCCATGCATCGTATCATCCTACTGAAATTCCCCAGAAAAGCAATATTTCACTAGTGACGTCATAATTATGCTACTTCAGATGGCGTGGCAATAAAACAACAGTTAAACCAATGAATGACAATCTGAGTCTCTCAGATTTGATGTTACAAAATATCAGAAATAGAATGGGAAGTAATTCGTCTTTTCTTTAAAGAAAGCATAAATATTGACTAAAGTGGTCCAATAATATATAAAAGAGAAAGATACAGTGTTGAGATTAAAATTTTCACCTTCTTTAACAGCTGTTTGTTTACATTTTATATTCTTGTTAAATTCTATAAGACGGTTAAACTCGAAGGACACGGCCTTGAATTATAGGAATATACAATACAGAAATCCAACAACTCCAGGAAAAATTCTCTAAGAGCGGTTCCCATGAAAGACAATACCACTTATGAAGTATACCAGGTTCTCATAACCGTGTAACTTTTGTAAAATATCATTAGTTGTCTGGAACTAGTGGCTAAATGATAAGGTAAGCACCAAATATTCAAAGTATATATAATTTAGGTTGCATGCTTACAACTAAATCTACATGTAACTGAGGTACTTTCTAGGGATCTAGAAAGTACTAGAGCCTGGGTCTGATTCTTACACTTCAACCCACTCTTTTCTAGTCGAAGTAGTTCCTCTCCGTTTGCTGGGTAGTAGTTAATTACTACATAACATATGTGAAAATCATAACATACAGTCTGTCGGTTTCGAAATGGATATTGTTGGAATTGTATCCAAAATCTTCATGTGCCCAACAAAGTTTCCACAATTGAGGTTTTCTATTTGGAACACCTTAAGGATATCTTGTCGCCTGATCACAGCCATATATAATGGAGTGCTGTTCGGCATTGCCACTGTGGGATATGACTGCGTAGCTCTCATGATTATTAGGCTTATTATTTTTTTAAACCTTCTCCTTTTCTAATGTTAAATGTCATAAAAAAATGGTTAACAAATTTAGAATTTAGCTCATTTGAACTCTGCTGTTTTTCTTATTACGTTATTTTTAACAAACCATGTAAAAAATAGGAACACAATGTAAATAATTGTTTTCGTTGAACTATTTTGGAACACTCTGTTAAAAATCGACACTCGACAAAGCCTCGGGGAATTCATTTTGAATTAGCATATAAATACATATTGAGAGCATAAAAAATGATAAACATAGATACTATATTATCCAATAATAACGGTATGAAAGCATGAAACAAAAACGTACTTTTTAATAAAACTGAATATCTATTCGCATATAAATGAGATATGTTATTTTGGAAGCAGCGACATGTATAATTTAATTATGTTGAAGTTTGTGTAATTTAAAAGCGGTACCAAGTAATAATTGAAATCTCATCGAAAACAAACCTGTAAAAAACAGGACCAAGTCTCGTGGAGAGCCAAGTCAATAGTCTAATTCTTTCACTTACAAATGTCTGTAAGTATTGTGACGCATTTTCGTAGGAGGGGTCGTGCTTTACGAATCTACATTGCTTATGGCAGCGGAACATCGGTCAGTGGATATTTCTCGTGCAAACAGTTATCGGTCAAATGCTCAGCGTAGGGGTATCGGTTTGACGGTATCTACTTATAATCGGGATATCCCTGCTCTCTGAACTGATCAACGGTTTGACTATCCGAAGGTCAAAACATCCACTCGGTGGTCGGGTCTCGGGCACCTCCCTCGGGATTCATGTGGTCGAGGGCCCACTTATGCACCGGGCAGCTTGTTACAGTGGAGAAATGGCAAGCCAGGGGTCAATTGCGCGTATTAGTGTTGGTGCCGGCTGCCAATTATTATCTGTAATGTTAAAAATGGGACTAGGTAATGAAACAAACAGTTATAAAACACCTGTATCCTGTATTCCATTCTTTTATAAAATGGTATGGCCTAAAACTAACTTATAATCTAAGATAGACAATAATATTAACAAATAAACGGTCTGGAGGGCAAGAGTATGTTTTGAGAGCTGTTCACGGTAGTCCGTACTGATCGGTAGCGCTATAGACGGTAACCCGGCGGTATCATTCACGACGCTATTCACGTTACCTCGTACTACACGGTTGCGACGCGATTCATGACGATCGTGTTTCGTATCTAAAATTCGCGGACGCTGTTCACGGCGTTTCGTATTAAAATTCAACCGAAGGCGGTATACGCGGTATATAACAATAACCCGGCATCGATCGGCGATTAGCGGGGTCTCTACACGGTGGCGATCTCTAGACGCGGCGGCGGCGATAGGCGTCAGGGCGACAGTTGTTGAGCGCCCTTATCAACGGACATCGGAGGGCACCTGGTGGTAAAACACATTCCTGGTCAATACGGAAACAAAACTAAACTTACGGCATTCAGTGCGTGTGTGTATAGGTGACGGTAGGAAGGAACGAAAGGAACTGACGCTGCCCGTTCTTGTAAGGGTCTTCGACAGCGTCAGCAGGATGGAACGACATTGCCTGTACTTATAAGGGTCCTCGACAATGTCGACTAACAGCGGTAGGAAATTAGGAAAGGAACCGACACTGCCCGTTCTTATAAGGGTCCTCGGCAGTGACGGTAGGATGACACAACATTACCCGTTCCTACAAGGGTCCTCGGCAATGCTGGCTATTAGCGGGGTAGGACGTAAGAAAGGTAGTGTATGGCGAAACACCATATACACACAAGCCTAGCCTCACCTACATTGCTAGACCAGGAAGGCGCGGTCCGGCAGGCGACTCAGTCCAGTCCGTTTGAACTGTTGACCCGAGTGGACAACGTGCAGTTCTCAGCGAAATAATGGTCTGCTCGAGCTTAAGTAGTCGGCCCCAGCTCCCACTATGCTGACGTGTGATGGCGTGCGGTGATCGCGCATACAATACTGCCGTATGCGCCGCGCGATTACTGTAGTCGGACTCTCTGAAAATCTCGGAAAATTATATTTCCCGGCACAGCGCAGTAAATCTAATTATAAACCGATAATATTGAAACTTTAAGCATTTTTCGGATGTAAAATAAATAAATTAAATCACGGCAAACATACTCATGCCCAAAAATTAGTAACTTCGTTACAGTATTCATATGTTCAGATACGTAACATTAAACATCCACATTTACTAAGAAGATTTAAAATTTATTGTTAGATCCGATTTACCTGTTCTTATAACAGTTTTATAATTAAATTAGATATTTTAGTACAGAAACGCTTATACAGGGCGTTCTGTAAATACTTCCTAACTTCTCTGGAACATACAGAGGAGATCAAAATAACCCTACTTTGTCATAAAAGAAAAATTTCTAAAGTGTCTCTCAACGGAAACAGAGAGCCCAGCGATTTACCTTATCGTCTCTAAGGTTTGAACCAACTTGTATAATTTAATGAAGTTTTAATATTTTATAGAGCCGAAAGACTCATTAAATCATACTACAGTAGATGTTTTAGATCATCAGAGAAGTCTGGAACAGACTTGCAGCCACACTCGCTTGGCCTAATTTTTGACAGGTGTCATTTTACAGAGCCGAAAACTGATTTTTTAAATACGCTAATCATTCCTGCTCAAAAAAGGTAGCTATTAATTTATTTCGATAAAACTGGCGGTTTTCGAGATAAATCGGTTTTTATGCGAAACACTTAAACGTTACTAAGGGTAAACACAAACAGGTAACAAAACACGCAGGGTGTGCTGATGTGCTTTAACTTATGGGAAAGCGGTGGCTAACTCTTCGAAGACAAGAAAATGTTATCCTGAAAGATTTCCAGCTCGGACATTATCAAGTCCAGAAACCTTTCAAAGAGTTAATCGGGGTTCAATTAATTTACAATGTTATTAAAATGCAAAAATAGTGAAAACGTTTAAATGCTGTTTTGGCAAATATTCAATATGAGTTCCACATACTTCAATATATTTTATTATTCTTCGAATATCTTCCCGCTGCACTGCAAATGATAGTCTGGCGTTATTACGGATCTCGTTAGAATGCTGTTCTATTCTCGCTAGTAGTTCTTCTCGGGTATTTATTGGGGTTAAATAAACCAGTTCTTTTAGCTGTCCCCAGAAGTAAAAGTCTAAAGGATTTAGGTCTGGAGACCTTGGCGGCCTACCTCGACCTATCCATTGAGGGCCAAAAATGTTAATGAAGTGTTAATGTACTATACGGTTAAAATAAGGTGGAGCACCGTCATGCATGCGAAGTAGTAGAAATCTGTTGGACTTCCATTATCTTTATTTTTTGTTGAACATCAGGATGTTTCGGCTAGGAGTTATCTCTAGCTGTTTTCGAGTTTCACTTGTACTTAAAACAATTATTAATTAATGTTAAATGGTAAGAAATATTGACAATTCTGTAGGGTTCGATTGCTTTATTTTCGCCACGCCTCGCCGTTATGGCCAACCAATAACAAAACTTAAATGCCGTATAGCATTTTTACTATAGAAAAATGTTGAATTGCCAATATTTTAAAAACTACAAATTTTTGGAATAGAAAACCTTATTCAAAGTTACCCTTATTTTTAATGCTTAATATGGTAAAATTATAAAAATAGGTGCTTTCTATTTGAAAAAATTGACTTTTGACGACTTTATAAATATAATTTTTATCTTTTTTTTTACCACTCTGTACTAATAATTTTCAAAATATCATAAAAAGGCTATTAGATTCGATCTTCGTCTACAAGAAAACTAATCCAAATTAAATAATAAAGACTTTTTTATAGGAAAAATTTATAGTTAAGTTTTGGTCCGCAAATGTCATTTTTTGACATAAAAATTTAAATATGTCTAAAACGGTGAGATATAAGTATAGTACATTATATGTGAAATATATCTAGAATTACACGTAGAAATCGAAAATGCAATAATATATATGGTCTTCTTCTTCTTCTTCATCCAGCCCTTGACGTCCACTGCTGAACATAGGCCTCCCTCATTCTTGTCCATTGTGCTCTAGCTTGAGCGATTTGCATCCAATTTTCTGCAATCCTCTTGAGATCGTCAGTCCAACGCGTAGGGGGTCTTCCTCTACTTCTTTTGTCTAATGTCGGCCTCCACTCGAGTAATCTCTTCGTCCACTTTTCATTACTGATTCGGGCGACATGTCCAGCCCAGTTCTATTTGAGTGTGACAATTCGGGAAATTACGTGGGTAAACTCCTGTCTTTCGTTTTAGGTCTCCATTTCTAACTCGGTTACGCAGCGATATACCTAGCATTGACCTTTCCATCTTTCTCTGAGCTATTTGCAGCGTTTTAGAAGTTGCTGTTGTCATTGTCAAACTTTCAGCAGCGTAGGTCATAACCGGCAACGCACATTGGTCAAATGCTTTACGTTTTAAAGAAATTGGTATATCGCTTTTAAAGATGTCTTTAAGTTTTCCATAGGCTGCCCATGCGAGATTTACTCTTCTCCGTAGCTTGCATGTTTGATTATCTCTTGTGATCTTTATTTCGTGTCCAAGGTATATGTATTTTTTCATAAGCTCCACTGCGTTGTCTCCAATATTGATATTTCCACTAGGTACCAGATTGGTCATAAATTTTGTTTTTGATATGTTTATTTTAAGACCCACAATGGCGCATACTTGCTGAAGTTCATGTAACATACATATCTCCTTGAGATTATCGAAAAACAAAACTATGTCGTCCGCGAATCTCAAATTTGTTAATCTTTGGCAGTCTACATTAAGGCCTCTTTTTACCAGTTAAGTTTTTTACAGGCGTATTCTAGTACTGCAGTAAACAGTTTAGGCGATAAGGTATCACCCTGTCGGACTCCTCTGCCAATTGAGATATGATCCGTGTTTCTGTGTAGTTTCACCGACATAGCTGCATTCCTGTATATATCGTAAATTAACTTTGTAATGCTTCCATTATTTTGTCAAGCTCTACCGTATCAAAAGCCTTATGGAAATCACAAAAGCCAGAACGAGTGGTCGATTGTATTCGATATTTTTTTCTATTACCGTTTTGATGCTCTGTAGGTGATCGTTTGTGCCAAACCCAGTACGAAATCCCGCTTGATCTATTTGTTGGTAGAAATCAAGTTTTTTGTCAAGTCGATTCGTTACTATTCTTGTTAGGAGTTTATATAGGTGACTAAGAAGGCTTATTGGTCTGTCGTTTTCCAAATCATAGGGATCCCCTTTTTTATAAATCAAAATTACCTCAGCATTGTGCCACTTGTCGGGTATTGCACTGTCCAAAAGGCACATATTAAAAAGGTCTTTTATTTTTTTTTTAAGTAGATAAACACCTCCGATTTTGATTTCATCAGTAAATACACCATCTTCGCCTGGAGATTTGTTATTCTTAGTTTTTCTTAGGACTAGTTTTATTTCGTCTATTGTGATTTCAGGCATTTGTTCTGATACTTGGTTGACAATGCAATATTTCTGGTACTTGATCTTTGCTATTCTTTTTATTTTGGCTTCTGTATAGTAATTTGTAAAAATCTTCGACTACTTTATGGATTTCCTCTCTGTCTGTTGAAAACTGACCATTCTTTCATTTTTATTATTTGTCTTGTTCCCGTTCTTAGTTTTCTTCTCAATACTTTCATACTTTTATTGTTCTCAATGGTATGTTCGATCTGTCCTTGATTGTATTTTCGAGTGTTTTGTCTAACAGCTTTGGATATTTCTTTATTTATTTTTTGTAGTTCGTCAGCTTTAGTGTCCGTTTCGCTTCTCATTCCTCTTTTTTTCTGCAGTAGTTGTCTGGTATTTTGACTGAGCTTCTCTTCTTTTTGGGTTTTAGGACAAAATTTGTTCTGACTTTCTAGTAAGGCAGTTGTTAATTTATTATTTAGGTCGTTAGCGTCAGTTTCTGCTTCAGGGCTACTAATTAGGTCAGCAATACACTGCTGAAAACCATCTACATCTGATGGTTTCATCCATGGTCTCCCTTTGTTCTTCTTCTTGATCATCCTATATCTCTCCTTTTTTAAACGTATTTCTATTTTACCTCGTACCATCCTATGATCGCTATTGGTAGCAAATCTGTTTAATACCGTAATGTCTTTAACTATGTGGTTCTTGTCGGTGATAATGAAATCTATTTCGTTCCTTGTTCTTCCATCGGGACTTTGCCATGTCCATCTTCTATGTGGTTTCTTTTGGAAAAAACGGTTCATTTGGTATAGTTCATGTTGCAGCAGGAATCTTAACAGTATTTCACCTCGTTCGTTTCTGCCGCCCGAGCCAAAGTTTCCCAATGGCGTTTCTGTATATATGGGGTATTCCATTTAAAATCAGCAAGTTGACATCTACTTCTGGTATAACCGGATGTCCCCCATGCACGTTAGTACACTGTCAAATTTTCAGATGTTTTCTAATTATAGTTTTTTCACAATCGATCGATAAAATTCTCAGAGAATCCCCGTGTATATCCGAGATCATTCGTGTCAGTTTTGAAATTCATGGTTTCGGGCATTTTTTTATAGATTATTGCTTTTATGGACCGTTTTTTGTAATTACTTTCTTTGATTATTATTTCGACATTATTAAAATCAGAGATGTAGATTTACAGTTGCATGATTTGCTAGTGTTGTATTGTTCTTTTGTGTTATGGTTGGGTCCTTTTTTTTAAATATTGTTTGGTTTGATCAATATAGAACTGATTACAATCTAGGTAATTACTTTTGTAAATAACGTTTCTTTGTTGTTCCTTCGCAATATCTGGTTTTAATTTAGTTCAAAGGTTTTTTAAATTATTACATGGTTTTTTGGCAATCAGAATATATATATATATATATATATATATATATATATATATATATATATATATATATATATATATATATCCGGTTTCATAGCGTTCCACGCCTTCCGGTTCCCAGTCTCCATTGTTTTCGGTCTTCCCAGTCCCCTGGAAGTAAGTTTCTTTCGGACATGGCTAGGTTAATGCCCTTAGTCCAGGTAACTTTTGGTCTTCCTCTTTTTATTTTTTCATTTGGTGTCCATTTTAGGATTTTCTTTGCTAGACGTTCGTCTGTCATTCTCTCCATATGCCCATATGATACCAGCTGACGTTGTTCGATTTCATCGAGAATAGTTTCCTTTACGCCCATAATCTCTCTAATTCTCTCATTGGTTATCCGTTCGATCCTTGACTTTCCGGCAGATCTTCGCCAAAAGTCCATTTCAAGAGCCAGCAGTTTACGTTCTAAAGTTTTATTTATCTGCCATGTTTCAAATCCATACAATACAACGCTTTTAAATATTGTATTGTATAAAAGATGTTTTCTTTCCTCGAAGATATTTATTGACCATAATAGTGAGTTTGGGCATCCGATAGCTTTGTTCCCTTTAGTTATTCGCTTCAATATTTCTTCTTCAGTTCGTCCACTTTGACTGATCTTTGTTCCAAGGTAGGTATAATCAGAACAAGATTTTACTATGATATTGTCATTCACTTCCAAATCTGTTTCTTTTCCACCGATACACATATATTAAGTTTTACTGCAGTTGACCGTTAATCCCCACTCTGCGTATTCTTTAAATAGTTTACTCGTCATAAGTTCGAAGTCTTCTTTATCTTGGGTCACTACCACTTGGTCATCTGCAGAATGAGGCCTATATAAATGGGTGTCATTATTTAATTCTATTCCCATTCTACTGCATGATCTTCTCCAATTCTTTAAAGCTTCATTGAGGTAGATTTTAAAGAGAGTTGGTGATAAACAACATCCCTGGCGAAGGCCTTTGTTCACATGAAAGGTTTCTGATAAGTTATTGCCGATCTTAATTCTGGAGAATGCTTGGTCGTATAGCTGTTTGATGGCTTGGATCGCTGTATTGTTAATTGGAGACTTCTTCATCACGTGCCATAATTTTTGGATTAGCACCTTATTATATGCTTTTGTGAGGTCAACAAAAAGCAGATGAACCCCTCTATTTCTTGCCACCTTCTTTTCATTAAGTTGGGTTAAACTAAATATATGATCTACGCACGATCGGCCAGCTCTAAAACCTGCTTGTTCTTCAATTTCTTGGGGGCCATATTCTGTTTCTACGATGTTTCTAAGCAGTTTTCCTCTACTCATTGTGCTGGTTACAGTTATACATCTATAGTTTGAGCATTCGTCGCGTCTTCCTTTTTTGTGGATTGGTGATATCCACCCTTCTTTCAATATAGTTGGGATAGGATCATCATTATTTAGGAGTCTATTAAATAGTTCTTGAATAAAGGACGTTAGTTTTTCAGTACCGTTCTTTAACAGTTCAGCAGGCATTTCTTCCATTCTAGCTGTTCTCCAATTTTTTAATGAATCCACAGCCCTACATACCATCGCCTTTGTTACCTCTATATAGTGGCCTTGTACGTTGTACCGTCTTGGGGAGTTAACGAGGTACTCTTGTCGGTCTTCGGTAAGCTGTGTTTGATAATGGGTTATCCACTTTTTGATTGGGATTGGTTGTAAGTTAATCTTGTTTGTGGTGTCTGATCTTAGTGTCTTTATTATGTGGTTTTAATTTTTTTTTATTGGATGTATAATTTCAGAAATGATAATTTTTTTTTAACCAACACAGTCAATGAACGTATTGTAAGCTAATATGAAATATGTAGGTTAAGTCTAGTTTGACAGATTTTGATGACAATGAAAATTTAAAGCATTTGAAACTTGTTAGGTATTGTCCCTTACTGTTATTCTTTCCTTAAACTATCTTTTCTCTTTCGATTGTTATAAAAGGCGCTGATGTGGCGGCAAAACTAGTTCTGAAGTATGTTTTATTAATGAGAAAAAATATTTTAGTATTGGGTCAATAAACCAGACGATCTAATAAAAAAAAACAATGTAGTTTGGTTTTGTTTTTGATCCCCATAAGGCATTAAATTACCCAAACCAGAAATTCCGCTTTCGACCATACATTGGATTTACTTTTGTGCGTGCTTGTTTAGTCTCACTCGATTTCTTATTCTCGGTCAATCACTTTGATAACCTTTGGTCTTTCTTTATTATGGTAGTTTGCAGTCATTTTACTTTCGGTAGGATTATCTAATAAATTATATTTACAAGCTGTTCCACTTTTGATCTTCATTGTTTATTTTAATATAAATCGGTTAATTGCAAAAACAACATTGATACATATATGAAACTATACTTACAACAATAAGTTTTATTAGAAATATCAATATCTGGACAAACTAATACTATTAAAAGCATATCTGTAAAAACAGAGTCGTTTTGCAATTGTTTGGCCGATAATTATTCGGAATACTGGAAACATCGAATTTTTCGCAGATTTATTCATACTCTCTAATTTTGGGTCGTAGAATGCGTTTTTTTTTGGCGGTCGTTAATAGTTTTCCCATGAGATTTTTTTTTCACTTGATCTCCACTTTCAAATTTTGCTACTTCTAGTAAAATATTCAAGCACGACAAAGTACTTAAACATTTTTTAAACAAAATTAACATCACAAAATCAGCTTCTTCTTCTTCTTTCTAACACAGTAACCATGCTAGTAGGCTATTGCCTGTCATTGCCATCACGCCTTCCCCGGAAAACGAGGTCCAGCATTCTCGCCATCGTTTTGGTGGTCTTCCGCGTGATATTTTTCCTATCGGGTTGTTCATTTTTGCGCTTTTAACGAGTCTGCCGTCCTCCATTCTCCCTATATGTTTGTTCCAGAATCTCCGCCTTTGTCTAACCCATCTTCCTATGTCCTGTATCCCGCATTGTTCTCTGATATCTTCATTCCATATTCTGTCGTGTAGAGTTTTGCCTTGTATAATTCTTAATGTTTTCATAAAATCAGCGGAAAATGATATTTTTCAATAAAAACTAAGGAAAACTGTAAGCTTTCAATCAACTGCTCTTATTTTTATATTTGTCTTCCATTTTGAAGCCTCAAAATAACAATATACGTTACGAAATACGATGTTGTAATGTTGACTTGGTTTTTAAATTTTACTGATAAAGTAAACCTACCCAAGTGTAACTCACCTAATTGAATGAAACTTGGCATACGAGTAGGACAAATATTAGACACGTATTTTTTGTATCGGCCGTAACTCACTTTTAAGGGTAAAAACTACCTCTGGACGAAGTAATAAATGGTGATAAGCAACTAAAGGAACAGCTACAGACTGCCCCAGGGACGATTTGTTTGGTAAAGATCAAGGTAATACCTTCAGGATTGTTCCAAGAAGAACTTAATTTTTTTAAATAGAGACCTTCTTTTTTAACACCCGCAATCAAATGAGGGGTAAATTTTATGTCCGAAATTTGACCTTCACAATGACCATCATAATTATTTCTAGGTCATTTTTTTCTCTTTCGTGACCAAAAAAACCATATATGATTTAAAGGGTCGGATATATCACTTTTAGTTTTGCAAAATTAATTTGTTTAAATAATTTTTTTAAACAATTTATTGTAAAATTAACTTGTTTTGCAAAGTCCACGCCAAAATCTGATTCTACGGGAAAAATAAGCTCGATGTAGTTGATGTAAGTATTAACATACAACTTATTACAAATTATTAAATAATTAAATTTGCTATTTTAATAAATCCAAGAGCTTTGAGTTCAGGAAAATAGACCCGATTTTGCCTCTTATACTTAGTTTCTTCAAGAACTAGAGAGAGTAATAATTTTTTTTTCTTCGTAAAGTACCTGTGTTCCTTAGTCCGGCGACTTTGGCAAAATCCGTTAGACACTTATATTTTTCATAGGAGTGTATTTTTATTATTTTTAGTTTTGGCATATAAACCGTTTTAGGTACATTTAGACTAAAACGTAGCCTTATTCTCTCAAAAAATTCTAAGTTATAATAAATTAAACATACATAAAAAATAAATTCGTCCATATAATATTAAAATTTTTTGGGGCTATCGGTCATTTGATTATTAATTAAAAACATTTGTAGGACATTTGACGTTTCAGTTTATTTATTTCTTAAACCATCTGCAGAATTACAATTAAACACTAACAAGAGATTCAAATGTAATTAATTTTTATATGATATAGTTAAAATTAGACCTACTTATTTTTATTTCTATTGCACTGATATCCTAATTTAATTTACTTTATTATATGGAAATCCGATAGCCCCAAAAAAATAAAATAAACGTGTTAATTCTACACGCTTAAGAAAAAGACACAAATACAATAATAAAATAATTTAAAAATTGCGGCTAATTGGAATTATTAATTTACAAAATTAAAGAGTGGGACACACTAAAATAAAAATATATAAAAAAATATAAACAACATTAAACAATAAAAAACAACAAAAACAAAAATTTAAATAATAAATTGTGTTTACACTGGTAAACATTACGTATCTAATTCGTAATTAAAGTCAGTAAAGCTATCTTCGTTCAAATTAATTATAATTGGTCTCTCTATCTCACCGATCATGAGATCGAGTTTCCACATTTTGCTTTATTCTTTTATTATATGGATTTTTCCCAATTTTCCGCAGCAACTTTATTCAAAAAAAGCTGTCAAAAATCAGTTAAATTACTAATTTTGTAAGTTGTGTTATTTCTAGCAACTCTACCTTTTACTTGAGAGAGATATTTCCTTCTCCAATGGACAGTTTCCGAACGATTATAAGAACAGATTTCCTGTCTGGTTTTTCCCAGGAAAAATTAAGTTCCCTGAACAATTTCCAGAGCTCAGTTCTTTTAATTTCAGGTAAATCCAGATCTTCATTGATTTTAGTTAGTCGACGGTTGTTACCTGCTTCTCATAATAAAATGTATGTACAACTCCTTTTATTGCAGTTTTCATCTCTTCTTCCAACGAGCTTTTTCGTCTGCCGGTGATCGAATGTGGCTTGGGAGTATTACCAATTCCAGTCGTTTTTTTCTCCTTCAGTATTCTGTACATAGATTTTCCAATTCCTTTCATATTGGAACACATCTCAATAGAGCTTTTAACATTATTATCTAGATATAGATATCTTAAGGTATCATAAACATTCGTCGTAATAAGTTTTTCGTTGAGGAAAAAATGCCTTGGTTTAACGATTTTGGAATAATATAGAGGATAAATTTTTAGGTATCTCACTAATTTCAAATAATATATACAGGTAACAGTTTTATTATGCTCTCTAGTTCTTGAATAGAGTATAGGAATGTGTATGCTTGCGATCGCCCCCCCCCCCCTCTCAAGAGCTTTGAGTCCAGGAAAATAGAACCGATTCTGCCTTTTATATTATTATGTGTATACTGCTGGCACCACTCCCCTCCATTGACAACTTGTTTTTCTTGCGATAGTCGCCCCCCAAAAGCTTTGAGTTACGGAAAATAGACCCGATTCTGCCTCTTATACTAGGAATGTGTATAGTGCTTCCATCCCCCCCCCTCTCCAGGAGCTTCAAATTCAGAAAAATAGACCAGACTATACCTTTTACACTAGAAATGGGAATATTTCCGGTGTCTCCCCCCCTTCCCCCCGTCGACAACTTGCTTTCGCTTGCCATACTGTACTTTTGTGATATCACCGCCCCCCCCCCCCCAAAGAGAGAGTCTGGATCCGCCCCTGACGTCTACCACACCTAATTACATAACAAATACTTTGAAAATCGAAATTCTATAGTTTCAAGGTCTGTACAATTACAAGATTTTTGGTTCAGCGAATGAGTACCTTATATTTGTTTTACTATACTTCAATGAGTTTTAGTGACTGGACTTAGAATTTAACGTGGGTTCTGAACCACGGTCCTCAACACTCAACCAACCTCGAGTTTTCACTTTTTGTTAGTTTTCGTGTCTACCGACATTGAAACCCAAGCCACTAATAATCTAACAATTTTTTTAAATGAGTTGCAACGCACAAAGTTCGAACTCGCTCTGGTCGTAGTCGTGTCCTATCAATCCTAGCACCTTAAGCGGTTAGAGTAACCCCACGCCTATATATAAAGGGTGATTACTCCCGTGAAAAAAATTATTTTAAGAAAATCCGATACATCAATTAATTTTTTAAATTCATGTACAACTAACAAGTTTTGATTAAATTAGGTGCATTTTTACATTAATTAAATGAAAATGGCAAAAAGAAAATCAGTTGCTGCCATATTCTTGTCCTGCGTATATACCAAATTTCTTAGGCCCAGTTTCATAATCGATTGTAATATAAGTGGTTCAGTAACCAACACTTTCAAGTTTTCAAGACTAGGTGCTTCACAATTAAAAATTGAATATTCGTTACAAAATCATTGGTTCAATTTTATTTGTCCCAGTTCGTACTTGAACTTTATGAAAATATATTTAATGTCGTTATTAAAACAACAAATAAAGAAGCTAACCTCTATTTTTTTGCTGGTATTAAAAAAAATTAATTCAATGATATTCTGTTATTTACATCATAAAGTGGTTTTTGCAATGGAAGTTTTCCTACCTATAAACCCAGAAGTTGCTTCAGGTTAGCTTATAAAACATTGATTTTTGAAATTAAATTTAAACCGAATTGTAAACTATTTGTTATTTCAGATCAAAAAATTAAATGTTCAAAAATAAATAGGAGTTCTACACTCTCGGACAACATGCGACGATCTTTATATCGAGAATTTATGCTATTCTGTTGTGTGACAAACTTTGTGAGAGGAACGTAAGTAGAAATAGGATAATAAACATATGCTGAGAGAGTAGGGCTGTGATGGTGACAGTGAAGACCAATATCGTAACTTCACGACTGCTGTCTGAGTGCAAGGATGTACTGAACAATCTGATAAGGACCGGCTGCACAATCAGTCTCGTGTAGGTCCTGGGTCACTCTGGTATACACGGGAATAAAGAAGCAGACCGTCTGGCAAAGATAGGGTCTGCAATTGAACCCTAACCAATTCTACCTACCCCAAGAGAATCAAAATGATAATTGGAGAGTAAATTTATTGAACCATGGACAGAGGAGCTCTTGGATTGAGATGTGTCAAGGAACATATAAGCGAACCTAGTGCACAGCTTATTAGGGAATTTCTCTTCTTAGGAAGGAAAGAGCTGCGAATTGTGATGGGACTTTTAACAGGACATTGTCACCTAAGGAGTTATCTTCACAAGATTGGTGTTGCAGATGACCTGACATGCAGATGATGTCTGGAAGGAGGTGAAACTGTTGAGCATGTCCTTAGAGAGACTCAACAGATTAAGACAGGCAAGTCGAATTAACGAGGCTGCTTGAATTCGCAAAGGCGATCGGCCTCGAATGACTGGCAGCTATGGTGAAATGTAAAGGCCTAAGCATCGATGAGCAAATATTGCCACCTTTCTTTTATTCATTCATATTTAATTGGTTTATGAACCTGTATAAAATTAACTTTGTTAATAAGTCTTCCTAACAAAGTTAAGCATATTCAAACTTTTCCGTCAGCTTAATTCAGCGACGACTTGCATTCCACAAAACGAATCTGACTGTTTAAATTTTTGTTTTAGAGTTGATACGGAAGCTAAATAAAATATATAAAATAAACCACAGATAAAGAAAAAGACCAAACACAGTATGAAGTCATGTTTTTTTGGATAAGATCGTCCTGTATTAAACCTAACTCATGGTTAATTTCCTGGTACAATTTAAACCATCAACTAAGAAACTGTTTTTTATATAATCCACGATTTTATTCTAACCTGCAAATAACCACACATTGTGAAACCGGGCCTTAATATTATTAGATTTGGTGATATAAATAGTACTATATAATTATTTCTCCATTAATTTGTCAAGAAAGCGATATATATATATATATATATATATATATATATATATATATATATATATATATATATATATATATATATATATATATATATATATATATTCTGTTTATCTTGAACCACTCAATATATGTATCAATATGTTTGTATTCTCAGGGTTAGGTTCTTACGTGTTTTGATATTTCGCCTTTTGTTTAAGGCATTTTTAAAAAGTTTTGTTTTATGTTATTTTCTTTAATTTAATAATAATAATAATACCATTTTTCTTGGTCAAACAACCTAAAATTTAAAATACATGAATTATGCTTAAAATCTTACACATTAACAGAAAAAGTTAAAAGATAATTAAAAAAAATTTTTAACTTATTTTACAATTAAAAACTTTTTATAATTTTAGAAATATTCAAATTTTCACAAAAAATATGTAGATACGGATCTTGATGTTGCTATTTCTATTTCGATAATGAAAGATACACCAGACGGATTGTGGTATTGGAAAAACATTTCCTTTTTTTTACATTCTTTTTTAAATTATTACTTATGGAATCTTTGGTTTTTTTATAACTAATGACATATAAATGTTCTAAGAGGATATTCCTATGTATTGACTTTTAAGAGGGTGTATTAATTTTCAATAAGATTTGTGTAAATGTGGCTTAAATTACTTATATGAGCTCTATCGTTAACTGCGTTTTTTTCTTTTTTATGTCCATCATCTCCTTTACACTCCATTTGTTATAATTATGGTCACGTGCAACTATTGTTGTATTGTTGTAGTTGAAGGAATGGTCTGTTTCTCGTACATGTTTATTGAATGCAGTCGTAGCATTCTTATTTGTGTCCATTTAGTCTATTTTTAAATAACTGTGTGGTCATTCCTATATATTTTTTGGACAATTGGTGCGAGAAATTGAATATACATTAGAGTTATTCATTTTAGGGGGTTTACTTTTCAGTTTTGTAAAAAAAGAGTTTAACTTATGGCAGGCAATGATATTATGTTGGTCGGATTATATTTAATTTTTTCTGAAAGCCCGTTGGTATACGGCAAGGCAATCAATTTCGATGTATCATTATTGTTGGGTGGATTTTTAGAATTATAAAATTTTATTCGCTTTTTTGTTATTTTATCAAGGTCCCTGTGTTTAAAGCTGCTTCTTTCACCAGTCTCGTCCATCATTGCTGTTAGTTATGAAATATTTAGAAGACAGAATTTTCAAAGATCTTAAATTCAAAATATAATATTCTTAAAAAGATATGTGGATAACTGTTTCCTCTAATAAAGCGAATGAATTCCTCCAAGCGTTTAACACTTTCACAACATATTGCAATTGACATCAGAATTACAGAAAGACGGTAAGATAAACTTTTTAGATTTGACTCTTATCCGAACAGAAAATAAAATCTTAACTGAGTGGTATATAAAACCCACGTGATCAGGGAGATACTTGAATTTCCACTCAAATCAATGTCTCCAATATTTTATATTTAATTCGTTGCATCAATTTTCCAAAAAATATATAGAAATGACCACACACTTATTTAAAAATAGATTAAATGAGCACAAATTTACGAAGAATGCTACGACTGCATTAAATAAATATTTGTGCAAAACAGGCCATTCCTTCAATTTTAATATTACAACAATACTTGACCATAATTATAACAAATTGAGTCTAAAGGAGATCATGGACATAAAAATAGAAAAAAAACGCAGTTACCGACAGAACTGTTATGAGTAACTTAAGCCACATTTACTCAAATCTTATTAAAAATTAATATACCCTCTTAAAAGACAATAGATGGAAATATCCTCTTAGAACATTTATATATTATCAGTTATAAAAAACTAGACTCCATATATAATGATTTGAAAAATAATGTAATAAAAAGAGAATTATATTTCCAATATCACAATGTCTACAGTGTATCTTTCAGTATCGAAATAGAAGCTCAAAGTGCGTACATACATATTTTTTGAGAAAATTAGAAAATTTTTAAAATTATATAAAGTTTTTAAATTTTTTTTTAATTGTCTCTTATCATTTTAAATTTTAGGTTGTTTGACCAAGGAAAATGTTGTTATTAATATTAAATCAAAGAAAATAATATTTAAAAAAAAACTTCTTGAAAATGCCTTAAACAAAAGGCGAAAAGTCAAAACACGCTGTTTTTTTAACATCCACTTATGAACCTAACCCTAAAAATACAAGAAACATATTGATACACATAATAGGTATATATATATATATATATATATATATATATATATATATATATATATATATTTCGTACCTTAATTTTAGATGTCAGACACACATTTAAATCAGTATAAATTAATCCAAAAAAAATACGAATAAATATCAGATACTCAATAATTTATTATGAATATTGACGTGCTTTCATTCGAGCGAGACTCACCGTGCACGCGTATCCAGACACTTATCTTCTCATTAATTAGTTATGGTGGAGGGATACACCATATTTTTATTTTTCCTTTTTTTATTCAGTTGATACTATTTCCACGCCAATTTAAAATTTCTAGGGCTGTGGAAATGATCTATGAATGAGTATCAGAATTCTGCATTTAATTAATTTAGAAACTGAAAAACATGGAGATTAAATTCAGTTGTCCAAGTTCTCGGCATAATGAAAATTTAAAACTTCTATACCTCTTCAGAGCAAAGATATGGAGTGCTCTAAAGTATGCTGAAATGGTTGCAGTTAAGAAAATTTTTAAAAGGATTTTATTTAGAAAACTCTAAAGATAACAAGCAGTTTACAAATACTTCGGAATTTAAAGTCCAGCTGTTCTGCGAGAACTATTTTCAATTTTAATTTAAAACCGAATCTCATTCTTTAGATGTTATTTGATCTCGTTTCCGTAATCCTCTGAAAAGCAAACCAACGACTTTGAAATGTAAAAGTGCATTAAAGTGACTCCCTTAACCCCTAGGTGGCATTCCTTTCTAAAGAGACACCATTGCTGTGTCCCGAGCGGTGACCCTACATCTCCGCTTTGACCTCTTTTGAATTATGCAAACGAGATTGTTGTTGAGAAAGGTCTCGAATGGTCTTGAATGTCGTGTAGCAGGTCGTCTTTGAAATGAGGCAGTGGCGGGTTGCGAAATGACTTTTCTATAGATAGATATTCGAAATCAATTATTCCTAAACTTTGCTAATTGAAATTGATATTTATAATTGAAATCACATTTAAGTAAAATCGCCCTAATGACAATCGTACAAATAAGATTTAAAAAAACAAGGAATCTCAAAACTAAATGTTTCCATTTTCAAAATAGACATATTATGTAGGAGTACCTTAGCAAAAATGAAAATTAATCAAAATAACTTTACAATTAAGGATATAAATACAGTGCCTCGTTTGAAAAAAATGTACATGAGTTTTGAATTTTGTTAAGTTGGTATGTCTGAAAAACTCACCCTGTACAAAATATTAATTATTTTATGGGTTTAGACAATTTCTTTAACCTGTGACGATGCTTTCGGTCGAGACGTGTGTTGATATCTTTCTATTAAGATAGCGGAGCATTGATAGGAGGCTACCCATCTCGCAGACAGCCACCGGGTAAACATTCAGCTGTCAAGCTACCCCTATCGGAAGGATATCTCATAATTACACCAAATACCTACGGTTGAGATATCCTTATAAACGCTACTAACTATTTTCTGAACTATTTGATGGTTTGAGTGTCCGGTCAAGATATCCACTGGTTATTAGTCTCAGGCGCCACCTTCTGGATTAACATGGTAGAGGGCCTACTTGTACCGGGTAGCTTATTACAGGAGAGAAACGACTGCCGGCTGCTAATTATATTTCCTGATATGTGCAAAGAGGAACTAGGTATTAAAACAAACACTTTTAAAACATCTTATATCCTGTATTTCATTCTTTACAATATGATCTAAAACTAGCTTAACAACCTAAGATATAAAACAATAAACAAAACCAAATAGACTGATATGGTGATATTTATGACGCTGTTCACGGCACCTCGTACTAATCAATCAGCGGCGATATCAGGCGCGGATTCAAGGGGGGCGGTGGGGGCGATCCCCCCCAAGAGCTTAAATTTCAGGAAAATACACCCGATTGTGCCTCTGACACTAGGAATGTGTATGCTGTTAGCTTCCACCTCTCCGTCGACAACTTGTTTTTTTTTACGATCGCTCCACCTAAGAGCTTTATGTTTAGAAAAATAGATCCGATTCTGGCTCTTATACTAGGAATGTGTATGCTGTTGGCTTCCACCCTCCCGTCGACAACTTGTTTTTTCTTGCGATCGCCCTCTCTAAGACCTCTGAGTGTAGGAAAATAAACCCGATTCTGGCTCTTATACTAGGAATGTGTATACTGCTGGTTTCCAGCCTTCCGTCGACAACTTGTTTTGTTCTTGCGATCACCCCCCTAAGAGCTTGGGAATTGGAATGTTGCTGGCGGCTCTCCTCCCCGTCGACAACTTGCTTTCGCTTGCCACACTGTACTTTTGTGATATCATCGCCCCCCTCAAAGAGAGAGGCTGGATCCGCCCCTGGGCGGTATGGTATATATAAGTTGTAAATCTGGATGTATCATTCACGATGCTGTTCACGACGAATAGTACGAAAAATTCACGACGATATTCACGTTCCTCGTATTACTCGATTGGCGGCTGTACGTTACATCTTAGTGGTAAACTGACGTTGATCGGCGGTAGGCAAAGTCCTTAGAAACGGCGGTGATAACATTAGGGCGGTTACACTCGCCTTGTAGGGCGGCGACAATTGTTATGCACCCTCACTGACGACTAGAACTGGACTCGTGGAACTAAACGAAACTGACAGCATTTAATAGGTGTGTTTATAGGTGGCGATAAGATATAAGGAAAGGAGAGCCACTGTCCATTCTTATCGGGTCATCAACAGTGGCATTAGGATGGAACAACACTGCCCGAATGGAATGACATTGCCCATTACAATCGGGCTCACGGCAGTGTCGACCAGTAATGGTAGGATATAAAGAAAGTTCTCGACAGTGTCGGTAGGATAGGTCCATGCCCATGGGTCCTCGACAGTGTTGGCAATTAGTGGTAGGATGTAAGGAAAACAGCAAGATGGTGAAACACCATATACACACAAGCATTGTCTCATCTACAATGCTGGACTAAGAAGGCGCGGTCCGGCAGATATACCAGGCAATCCGTTTCGGCTATTCATTCAGGTGGAGACGTGTCGTTATCTCTGAATTGATGACCTGCAAAGCCTTAAATACTTTTATAGGGAACCCAAATATGTAAAAATGTATAAGGTATTCCATTGCTCTCCTACTTTTTCATATCATCGTGTAACCAAAAATAATTTTTTAGTATGGACATATTAATCTTACTTTAATAGTAATGGATCTATTAGACTTTGCCACACTATTGCACCACCAACAATGAAAATCAAATGTTAGTTTTGGACAATGAAATTATCTAATATAAGCTAATTTATGAGCGATTATTTAGGCGTGTCTTTTGATATATGAAAACAATGGGAAGAAGTGTATTAAGTTATTGTAATTATTGTATACAGGGTCCTAACAATTTCATTGGGAAAGTATCGCTATTTCTTAAACGGTAAAGTTTATTTTACATTTATATTAGAGGAACTATTTTAGTTTTCAACCGATTCAAAGAACCTACAGCGGACACTCTGCTCTAATAGGGTTAGAAACAAAACATCATCACAGATGGCAACCAAATATCAGGAACTCATTGGTTCCGGTCAGTACACTTAAATATAGAAAAATCGAATCCTTTATGTAACTTATATCAGACAAAATATGAAGTATAATACAAGTACCGCCATCTCTGAGTATTTCACGTAATCAAGGGTGAATATAATATACAAACTTGAAGTTGGGTGTATAAATACATTTGTATTGGAAAGTATTCACTGTTAGTATAAAGTTGGTTTTATTAGAAAATAGTTGCGTAAATCCCCTCAATATGTCATTTTACAAACTGTAAAAGTTCATTCTTTTCTGAAATATTTTGGTCACACTGAAAATCGTCTATTTGATTTTTATTTATTTTTTCAGATAATAATTGGAACAAAAATTTAAAATTTTATACAGACAGGTAATTGACAAAGAAAGGGAAATTGACATTGTAAATATTATCAAATAAATTTTAGTTACATAAGCTAGATAGATTTATTTAGATACCCTATAACATGAGCCATACCCAATTCGGCGTTGGAGACGGATAAAGGTTTTTATGTTTAAAACTTATCTCTCACAAGATGTATATGGCCTGTACCAACCCCTAATCCACAACACTAGGTAATTGTGTTCTATGTAGTGGTTTCCCGTTGCCTTCTATGTAATGTTGTGTAGTCTATGTGTTGAGTAAGTAAGAGATTACGTTACCCAACTCGAACAGAGGCATTATTTAATTATCCCAATAGGCATCCTCGGTGGGCATCTTGAGATTAGACAACTTTTGTTTCTTTAGCGGACGTCATATTTAATTTTTATACTGTAAAGCTATAGTATATATATATATATATATATATATATATATATATATATATATATATATATATATCCTTGGAAATTGAATCCTTGATTTGACGTTACCAGGAAGAAAAATTTAAAATTTATTGGATTGTTACAAGACCATCTTGTACCAAACAAATATTTAGTCTGCTGTAGTAAATCCGCTATCTTGAACTTTAATAAATTCGTAACCTAGGCTTCCAGAACCCCCAATATCGATATTGAAAGAAAGAACTTAAGACTTGAGAGATCTGTAATATATTTCCGAACAAAAAACAGATAAAATCAGAAAAACGTAAAAATTTTTAGTCCCCCAATTTTCAAAATATTGCATAAACAAATGAAATTTTCCCAGTTTATAAAATGTCATATTGAAAAGGTCCAAACAATGCAACTTTTTCCTGATTTAACTAAGTTTTTTCTTTTTCAGTTTAACGAATAGCAATACTGTCTCTATGAAATAGTTGGGTCCATATTTACACGCAGAAAATAAAATCTTCAATCGAAATTATTTATTTACAAAAAGAACAAAATTAATTTTAAATGTAACATTATCTTACTTGGAGATTAAAAACTTCTTAACCCTGTAACCATATTCTTGGAAACCAATATTTTTATTTTATTCTTATATCACTTAAAAATAATTATATCAGCATATTGATAGTGTTTGTTTGAAGGTCATAGACCATTATGTTTCTTGCAAAGTAGTAGATATCTGTTGGACTTCCATTGTCTTTATTTTCGTTGAATATCACGATGTTCTTGAACAACGCAGAAATAGGACAATATCGACAACGAATGAAGAACGAAAATCAGTATTGAACATCCCCTATGTTAAAGGCATTTGAGAAAAAGTTAGAAGGATAGAAAAACGATATAAAATCAACGTTGTTTTCAACTCAAATAACTCTCTGAGAAGTCGGCTCACTAGGGTCAAACCAACAACTCAGAGACATGTAGAACTGTGTATTTGAGATACCATGTGAATATGGCAATTCCTACATTGGCGAAACAAAAAGACCTCTTGACGTAAGGATCAAAGAACACCAAAAATGCACATCTTGAGGAGAAACAGAAAAATTTGGTGCCGCCAACCATGCCTGGACTCATGGACACCACATAAAATGATCTGAAGCTAAAATACTACACCGGGAACAACACTGGAGAAAACTGAAATTCAAAGAAGCCGCGGTTATACATCAGAACCCGAGTTGTTTTAGTAAACCATCTTTAGATATAAGAGAAGTGTGGAAACCACTTCTTAGTAATTGTAAACTAAAACTAAATGCAGCATAAAAAAAAATATGATTTTGCCATAGCAGGCATGACTGCACCCATCTCAGTCATACTCTACTGCATTTACTTTTAGTATAAGTAGTCATGTAGCTAAGGGATTTATTTAGTTTCACTTGAAAACGGCTAGAGATAACTACTGACCGAAATGTCGTGATATTTAACAAAAATAAAGAAAATGAAAGTCCAACATATATCTACTACTTCGCAAGCATTATTGATAGTTATCGATCTGCCTATAACTAAAATTGTTCGATAGATTCGTTACTTTCACTTACCGATCGCCCACCATGTATTATTTTTTAAATGAATATGTTAATCCTCTCTAGCGCCAATTGTACTTCCATCTACAAATTTTTAATTCAAATTCAAATTTGTTTTTCAATTTTATGTATGAACAGGAGCCCATTATATTAAAAAACAAATTTCATTCCAGTCAGGATGAATAACTAGTTTGTATTGTTTATGGAGTATAATATAAATGTAGCAATAAATATTTTTATAATAATTTTAAAATAAAATAAAAGAATGAAACATTTAAGTAAATTTGTTCACGAAATCATTACACACAATTTAAAATTTATTTAGTCAAACTGGTTTACGAAAAATTAAGTTAACAATATAATCAAGGGCATTCAGTTAATTTCCGATTCAATCAGAAATCAAAAGGATATAATATATAGTATCTTCTATTTAATTGAATATAACTAAGCCCTACACAACCTGGGTGACAGCTTCCATCTCCACAAAAAGGTAAAAGAAATAGCTGGACTCTATAGGAAAAAACCGATAAGCTATTTTAAAAACGATCTTGATGAAATCATATTAGAACCCGAGAGAATATTAGAAACTTGGAAAACCTATGCAACCAGCCTCTTTAGCGACGACAGGCCCCAGGATCCACCAAATATAGATAACAACTCACTGTCTGGACCGAGTATATTGGAAAGTGAGATTGTTCACGCTATGAAACTATCGAAAAACAATAAAGCCCCTGGGCCAGATAATATGTACTCCGAGACTTTCAATTTGATAAGTGAAGATAACTTAAAAATACTGGTAAGGCTTTTCAACCAGATCTACGATACTGGAATATTTCCTAAGGACTGGCTCCGCTCTACATTTATCACACTGCCAAAATCAGCTAATGCACGAGCATGTAAGGACCACCGTCTTATTAGCCTAATGAGCCACTTTTTAAAGCTCTTTCTGAGAATCTTGCACACTAGACTATACAGAAGATGCGAAGAGGCTAGTGGACTTAGTCAATTTGGTTTTAAAAATGGATTTGGAACCAGGGAGGCCGTTTTCAGCCTTTGTATGTTGGTGCAAAACTGCCTTGATCAACAGAAAAACGTTTTCATATGCTTCATAGACTATGAAAAAGCTTTTGATAATGTGAAACATGAGCTTTTAATAACATGCCTTCAAGATCTAGACCTGGATGATAAAGACATTAGACTTATTGCCAATCTATACTGGAATCAGACAGGGGAAATGCGAATTAACAATTTAACAACAGAAGAATTCGAGATAAGGAAGGGTGTTAGACAGGGTTGTATTTTGTCACCAATGTTGTTTAATATGTATGTGGAAAGAGCATTCGTTGAGGCGGTCTCGAATAGCTCTATAGGAATTAAAGTTAACGGCATTCCCATCAATAACATACGCTATGCAGACGATACTGCAATCATAGCAGATAATGCAAATGATATGCAAACGCTATTGGATGCTGTTAACGAGGCAAGCAAGCAAATCGGGCTAAAAATTAATATCAGCAAGACAAAATTTATGGTTGTGGCTAAAGATAACATACCTAACATCAACCTGAACATCGAGGGACAGACCATTGATCAAGTAACCAAATTTAAATACTTAGGTTGCCTCGTAAACGATGAGTGGGACCCGGAGCTCGAAATTAGGAGTAAAATAGAACAAGCCAGAACCACCTTTCTGAAACTTAAAAGGTTCTTGACCAACAAAGACCTGAGATTTGAACTAAGATATAGGATGGTCAAATGTTATGTTTGGTCCGTTCTTCTGTACGGTGTAGAAACATGGACTCTCAAATCAACAACCATAAATAAAATTGAAGCGTTCGAAATGTGGACGCTAAGGCGAATGCTTAGAATTCCCTGGACCGCCCACATAAGAAATGAGGAGGTGCTTCAAATCGCCAACCTAGAAGATCGCGAACTGTTTGAAAACATTAAAACGAGAAAAGTCTCCTACCTCGGCCACATTTTGCGTGGAGAACGCTATTATTTCCAGCGTCTTGTGCTGGAAGGGAAGATCGAAGGAGGAAAGAGAGGATTGGGTAGAAAAAAACTGTCCTGGCTCCGGAACATCCGCCAATGGACGGGAATGCACGATTTCCAGACACTCCAGAGTGCTGCTATTAATAGAATTATATGATGGGAAGAAGTCGGAGGACGCCTACGCAGGAATCTGCACGGCAATTTGAGAAGAAGAAGCCCTGTGGAAAGAGTTGCACGTAGGTATTGTTTATACTTATTGGAATGTGGTGTTTCCTTTTGTATGTAAAATTAATGTGAAGAGATTTTCTTTCATTCAATTTAATTTTCCAACGATTTATCCAGTACACTGCCTTGTGGTATATCTCCTTTGATTTCTTTTAGTTCAGAGTAGGGTTCTTGCTCTTTTATTTGGAGTGTTCTGTCTGTGATATATGCTAGTAATTCTGTATATTGTATGAGTTTGTATGGGTAGCAGATTGGTTGATTTATATCTAAGGCCATTGCGCCTCATTTTATCAAAAGCCTGCGTTACATCTAGAATAATAGTAGAACAGACTTTTTTTCCTTCTTATAATTTTTCAATAATGTCCGTTTTTTGATTACTTGATCAGTCCTTGAATGATTTTTTCGAAAGCCGAATTGATGTAACGGAATTATATTTTTTCCCTCTATAATAGCTTTAGGTCTTTTGAGAAACAGTTTCTCAAAAAATTTCGAGATCATAGGAAGTAAAAGAGTTTGGTCTGTTAGACGATACTTCATTCAATGGTTTTCTTGCTTTAGGTATTATTATTACCTCAGCCACTTTTCATATCTTGGGCATATATACCTTAATCTGAAGCAACAACTAACTAGGTATATTAGTTTAACTATGGCTTTTCTTTGAAGTTGTTTTAATACTTTTCAGGTAATCGATCAAAGTCAGGTGCTTCTTTTGGATTAATTTATCCCTGTGACTACTTTTTTGGAGTAGTGAGTCTTATTTCACTTTCTTGAATCAGATTTTTCCATTTAAGAGCGTTTTCTTTTTCAGTTGCTTGAAATGTCCTGTCACGGTGTTCTGCAAATCTATTGGCTTTCTGTAAATTACGTATTGCTGAATTATGCAAGTTAGGCCTTTTTAATTTTTCAATGGCTTTCCAAAATTAATAATCAGTTTTAAACCTTTCGTTTGAGTTGGTAAGTGGCATTGTTCAATGAAGTTAAGGCCACTGGAGCTCTAGATTGGTACCTAATCCTTCTGAGCTTCTTTTTTTTCAGAACTGAGTTCTCTAATTTATTTAGGGTAATTGTTTCCCTTGGTTTTTGGACAATTAGGTGTTATTCCATATCGCTTGTTGAATATCTTTCATAAGTTTTTCTTCTTCACTATCTATTTGATCTCGGTTTCGCATTATAACTGATAGATTGATAGTTTCTTCTACTTGCTATTGAAAGCTATACCAATCAGTTTATTTATTTATTAGTCTAGAGGGTACTTTTTGCTGGCAGTGAGAAGGATAGGAGAATGATTCGAGTTCATATGACAGGTTTCCTCAACATGCATGTAATTTTCAGAAATATTTCATATTATGAAGAAGCTATTTATGTTTGGTATTTCGTTTCAATCTCTGCGTTTTTCAGTGGATAAGGTATCACACTTTAGGTGTCTGGTTGCTACTGAAAGCTCTTTTCCTTTCGCGAGTATGTTTGGCATTGAAGTCATCTCTACTGATGAATCTATGTCCAAGATTACTCAGCAAGTTTATGTACTGCTCTATTTTAAGGGTATAGCTAGACGGACAGTATACTGCTGAGAAAATGAGCTTACAGGTTTTAGTCCTTGCTTTAACAGCGATCAATTGGATCCCTTTTGTTTTATGCTCCAAATCTTGATGATGCATATTATGACAGTACTGCCTCTTTGGCTGTATTTTCAGGATGTATAGCGTGATATGTTTTATATCATTTAAGTTTAATAAGGGATTCTCAAGCAAAATAGGTTTCAGAGATAAAGCATATAACAATTTTTTCTATGTCTAGGCTGTCTACAGTAGTATTGGTATTCCATTATTCTAAGATTATTTAACATTATTTAACTCTTTCTGCACTGTATTCTAATCTACTGGCTCGCTCATCCATTTTTGTTAATTTCTCCGGCACTTGTTACGGAGTTTATTCGAAGAATGGACTTTGTTTACTCTCATTAGAGTAAACTTCATGCATACCAGCAGTTACCGCCTTGTATGTGTCATTGTTTTCGTTTGGTTTTTCCAGTAGTTCTTGTTGATTTGTTTACTAGGGTGGTTTAGAAAAAAACTGTTATTTTTAATTTTTTGCATCTCTTTTGCAATAGGGCATCCTCTATAGTAGCAGGATAACCTTCTACACAATGGATACATTTTGGTCGAAAGTTGGAAAAATAAATGATAACGTGACAATAGTTAAACAAAATTGTGCTGGTATAATAAGGAATGAGATCGTGACCTCGAATTTTATCTTCAGATTAAAATCAGGGCCATTTGAAAGTCAATCTAATTTCACCTTGAATAGCTTAAATATTTTTTCCTTCTCCAGAAAATTGTCAGTTGCAATTGATTAGTTTGGTATATTCATTAATATTTGAACTTGATCTCGAGGTTTTTAAACTACATAACGGGGAGGACTCCCAGGAATGTGGGTATATCCTGCTGTTCTCCAACAATTCACAAGACCAATAGCACTGGTTAATCCTTCGCTTTTATTACTATCTCCAATTGATTTTTGAATAATGTGTTTAATTGGTTTATGTTCTATTGCTATTACTGATAAAGCTAATTTGCAATTAATATTCCTAGAAAGGAGATTTGTCTCTCACTTACGTGCATAGAAATCGGTCCACAGTTTTGACTTCAAATGTATTTTTTTGAGAAACTATAGGCTAAATCAAGACAAAACTTTTAAAGTTTGAAAGATGATTTAATGTGCTGTGACAAGAATATAAGTTTATTAAGAATGCTTATTGTTTATGAAGTGTAGCAACGGAAAACAAAAGAAACGTATATTATGTGGCAATTATCATGAGTATATACAAACTTTGACAGATTTAAATTATTTTCTCTGGAATAGTTTGCGAACGTTATGAGGAGACTGGGCCCTTTCATCGTCACCCCGGAACAGGCAAAAAGCGATGTATAGTGGAACCTGATGACCCCTTTATTGTGTCCAAGTCATTAAGGAATCGTTGACTGAACGCAGTTCAAGTGCAACAAGAACTCCGTGAAGTCCGAGGAATGAATATTAGTCAATGGACTGTAAGACCAAGACTGTAGGAAAGAAACCTGATCCCTAAATGTCATGTAACTGAAGTTTGCGTCGATGCAGCCACACGCCCATCGACATACGAACCAGTAGATAGGGATTACATGAAATATTTTTTTAATTCATTAAATTTTCCCTATTTTATTTCGAAACATCAAAGGTATTAAAAAGATAATACTTCCAGAAAAATTTGTCTCATTTCTATCAAACTAAAAACCGCCATATTGACCCGTGAACGCGATAATGTCAGACATGATAGAAGCAGATGTCGGGATTAATTAATAAATATTTCGAAAATAAGGAAAAAGTACCTCTTTTTTATTTCTGAATATAGAAGATATTAGTAAAATGTAACATCAAAGAAAATTGCACACATTTTGAAGGCATGGAGCACCCCAATATTGGCCCCCGAAAGCGATTTTGTCGAAGTTTATATAAGCCGGTTCAGGAAATAAATTAATAAATATTTCTAAAATAAGGAAAAACTACCTTTTTTTTATTTCGGAATATAGAAGATATTAGTAAAATGTAACATCAAAGAAAATTGCACACATTTTGAAGGCATGGAGCACCCCCATATTGGCCCCCGAAAGCGATTTTGTCGAAGTTTATATAAGCCGGTTCAGGAACTAAATTAA
Organism: Diaprepes abbreviatus; assembly: GCA_034092305.1. NCBI lineage: Eukaryota > Metazoa > Arthropoda > Insecta > Coleoptera > Curculionidae > Diaprepes > Diaprepes abbreviatus. The sequence goes on along the minus strand of JASJET010000210.1, from coordinate 6,056,614 downwards.
TAAATATTTCTAAAATAAGGAAAAACTACCTTTTTTTTATTTCGGAATATAGAAGATATTAGTAAAATGTAACATCAAAGAAAATTGCACACATTTTGAAGGCATGGAGCACCTCCATATTGGCCCCCGAAAGCGATTTTGTCGAAGTTTATATACGCCGGTTCAGGAACTAAATTAATAAATATTTCTAAAATAAGGAAAAACTACCTTTTTTTTATTTCGGAATATAGAAGATATTAGTAAAATGTAACATCAAAGAAAATTGCACACATTTTGAAGGCATGGAGCACCCCCATATTGGCCCCCGAAAGCGATTTTGTCGAAGTTTATATAAGCCGGTTCAGGAAGTAAATTAATAAATATTTCTAAAATAAGGAAAAACTACCTTTTTTTTATTTCGAAATATAGAAGATATTAGTAAAATGTAACATCAAAGAAAATTGCACACATTTTGAAGGCATGGAGCACCCCCATATTGGCCCCCGAAAGCGATAATGTCAGACATGATAGAAGCAGATGTCGGGATTAATTAATAAATATTTCGAAAATAAGGAAAAAGTACCTCTTTTTTATTTCTGAATATAGAAGATATTAGTAAAATGTAACATCAAAGAAAATTGCACACATTTTGAAGGCATGGAGCACCCCAATATTGGCCCCCGAAAGCGATTTTGTCGAAGTTTATATAAGCCGGTTCAGGAAATAAATTAATAAATATTTCTAAAATAAGGAAAAACTACCTTTTTTTATTTCGGAATATAGAAGATATTAGTAAAATGTAACATCAAAGAAAATTGCACACATTTTGAAGGCATGGAGCACCCCCATATTGGCCCCCGAAAGCGATTTTGTCGAAGTTTATATACGCCGGTTCAGGAACTAAATTAATAAATATTTCTAAAATAAGGAAAAACTACCTTCTTTTTATTTCGGAATATAGAAGATATTAGTAAAATGTAACATCAAAGAAAATTGCACACATTTTGAAGGCATGGAGCACCCCCATATTGGCCCCCGAAAGCGATTTTGTCGAAGTTTATATACGCCGGTTCAGGAACTAAATTAATAAATATTTCTAAAATAAGGAAAAACTACCTTTTTTTTATTTCGGAATATAGAAGATATTAGTAAAATGTAACATCAAAGAAAATTGCACACATTTTGAAGGCATGGAGCACCCCCATATTGGCCCCCGAAAGCGATTTTGTCGAAGTTTATATACGCCGGTTCAGGAACTAAATTAATAAATATTTCTAAAATAAGGAAAAACTACCTTTTTTTTATTTCGGAATATAGAAGATATTAGTAAAATGTAACATCAAAGAAAATTGCACACATTTTGAAGGCATGGAGCACCCCCATATTGGCCCCCGAAAGCGATTTTGTCGAAGTTTATATAAGCCGGTTCAGGAAGTAAATTAATAAATATTTCTAAAATAAGGAAAAACTACCTTTTTTTATTTCGAAATATAGAAGATATTAGTAAAATGTAACATCAAAGAAAATTGCACACATTTTGAAGGCATGGAGCACCCCCATATTGGCCCCCGAAAGCGATAATGTCAGACATGATAGAAGCAGATGTCGGGATTAATTAATAAATATTTCGAAAATAAGGAAAAAGTACCTCTTTTTTATTTCTGAATATAGAAGATATTAGTAAAATGTAACATCAAAGAAAATTGCACACATTTTGAAGGCATGGAGCACCCCAATATTGGCCCCCGAAAGCGATTTTGTCGAAGTTTATATAAGCCGGTTCAGGAAATAAATTAATAAATATTTCTAAAATAAGGAAAAACTACCTTTTTTTTATTTCGGAATATAGAAGATATTAGTAAAATGTAACATCAAAGAAAATTGCACACATTTTGAAGGCATGGAGCACCCCCATATTGGCCCCCGAAAGCGATTTTGTCGAAGTTTATATAAGCCGGTTCAGGAACTAAATTAATAAATATTTCTAAAATAAGGAAAAACTACCTTTTTTTTATTTCGGAATATAGAAGATATTAGTAAAATGTAACATCAAAGAAAATTGCACACATTTTGAAGGCATGGAGCACCCCCATATTGGCCCCCGAAAGCGATTTTGTCGAAGTTTATATAAGCCGGTTCAGGAAGTAAATTAATAAATATTTCTAAAATAAGGAAAAACTACCTTTTTTTTATTTCGAAATATAGAAGATATTAGTAAAATGTAACATCAAAGAAAATTGCACACATTTTGAAGGCATGGAGCACCCCCATATTGGCCCCCGAAAGCGATAATGTCAGACATGATAGAAGCAGATGTCGGGATTAATTAATAAATATTTCGAAAATAAGGAAAAAGTACCTCTTTTTTATTTCTGAATATAGAAGATATTAGTAAAATGTAACATCAAAGAAAATTGCACACATTTTGAAGGCATGGAGCACCCCAATATTGGCCCCCGAAAGCGATTTTGTCGAAGTTTATATAAGCCGGTTCAGGAAATAAATTAATAAATATTTCTAAAATAAGGAAAAACTACCTTTTTTTATTTCGGAATATAGAAGGTATTAGTAAAATGTAACATCAAAGAAAATTGCACACATTTTGAAGGCATGGAGCACCCCCATATTGGCCCCCGAAAGCGATTTTGTCGAAGTTTATATACGCCGGTTCAGGAACTAAATTAATAAATATTTCTAAAATAAGGAAAAACTACCTTCTTTTTATTTCGGAATATAGAAGATATTAGTAAAATGTAACATCAAAGAAAATTGCACACATTTTGAAGGCATGGAGCACCCCCATATTGGCCCCCGAAAGCGATTTTGTCGAAGTTTATATACGCCGGTTCAGGAACTAAATTAATAAATATTTCTAAAATAAGGAAAAACTACCTTTTTTTTATTTCGGAATATAGAAGATATTATTAAAATGTAACCTCAAAGAAAATGACACACATTTTGAAAGCATGGAGCGCCGTCATATCGAGCCGCCAACGGGAAAACATAAACTCCGAGAAAGTTTCATTATCTACATTTATCGATAATTATTGTTAAAATACGATTGCATTTTTTTTTGATGATAGATTATAAAAAATAAACTCATTAAAAACATTTAGTTTATTTATAACGTACATAATATCGCCATGTTGCCCGCGAACCCAATAATATGGAAATTTATACAATATTGCTCATTTTGTAATTAGAAATATAAAGGAAATCTAAAAATAAAAATGTTCAAAAAGTTACACCGCCGAATTGACCCGCGAACGCAATTTATTAATATAGATTTCCTTAATATGGTAATAGTATGTGTTTTATTTTCCCGTTTGATAAAAGGGTGGCTTTATTTCAATGTAAGTTATGTTTTCTAAGTAGAGCATATTTTCTTACAATTTCCTTCAAATATTATTTTCTAGAAGGACGGGTCACAGAAATTCTTTAATATCCAGTCCAGGTACTAAATCGTTTCCTTAAGTAATATAGGTACCATAAACGATACCTTTTATGCTCCGCTAAGAAAAGGTTTATGTCATAAACGGTACTCTGCGTTCAGCAACAAAAACAAACCGGTTTTTGGAAATTATTATATTCATTTTGGCATCAGACTAAAGGAAAATGTAAAACGAACCTAATTTGTGGTCATTTTTCTAAAAATTGCAATAATGACAAATTCTATAGAAATTATAAATATCCTTTACAATGTCAAAGGTTCGTCTACCTGCTAACATGTATTTTATTTAGACCAACTATAAAAATATTTTAGGTATATTTATTGTTACTGAGAATATATATATATATATATATATATATATATATATTTATAAACCGACAGCACTTGACAAATGATAGTATTGTATTCGAAAAATTATAAAAAAAAATCAGATATACCTAGGGAGTAAAATTTTAAAAAGAAATAAGGTGTTTTTGCAATAATTCGTAAATGATAACAAAGATTTTTTTAAAAAATGGTAAGTGAAACTCTCTCTAACGCCCTCAAATTTTGACATAAAATACTTTTCTCTAACTTTTTTAAATTCATAAATCAAGAGTGTTTATAGTTATTTGACTTCGAAGAAAAGGTTGTTTAACCTTTTCTTTTTATTCATTATCAATGTAAAAAATGATGAAATCCAAAATTGGATAAAAACTTTATTGCGTTTTGATTATTTTCAGTTTATTGTGTAAATTAAATGTATTTCTCCTGTGTTACTAATTATCATTTTTAGATGGATAATTACAAATTACTATAGAAGCTACTCGAGGTGAAATAACTAGAAAACTGTTGATTTTAGTATATCTAAAGATTTTCCCTTTTTCGGGAAACAATAAAAAAATGGATTAAAAACGTATCACATAATTGTCATTCAACCGGCGTATATAAACTTCGACAAAATCGCTTTCGGGGGCCAATATTGGGGTGCTCCATGCCTTCAAAATGTGTGCAATTTTCTTTGATGTTACATTTTACTAATATCTTCTATATTCAGAAATAAAAAAGAGGTACTTTTTCCTTATTTTCGAAATATTTATTAATTAATCCCGACATCTGCTTCAATCATGTCTGACATTATCGCTTTCGGGGGCCAATATTGGGGTGCTCCATGCCTTCAAAATGTGTGCAATTTTCTTTGATGTTACATTTTACTAATATCTTCTATATTCAGAAATAAAAAAGAGGTACTTTTTCCTTATTTTCGAAATATTTATTAATTAATCCCGACATCTGCTTCTATCATGTCTGACATTATCGCTTTCGGGGGCCAATATGGGGGTGCTCCATGCCTTCAAAATGTATGCAATTTTCTTTGATGTTACATTTTACTAATATCTTCTATATTCCGAAATAAAAAAAAGGTAGTTTTTCCTTATTTTAGAAATATTTATTAATTTACTTCCTGAACCGGCTTATATAAACTTCGACAAAATCGCTTTCGGGGGCCAATATGGGGGTGCTCCATGCCTTCAAAATGTGTGCAATTTTCTTTGATGTTACATTTTACTAATATCTTCTATATTCCGAAATAAAAAAAAGGTAGTTTTTCCTTATTTTAGAAATATTTATTAATTTAGTTCCTGAACCGGCGTATATAAACTTCGACAAAATCGCTTTCGGGGGCCAATATGGGGGTGCTCCATGCCTTCAAAATGTGTGCAATTTCCTTTGATGTTACATTTTACTAATATCTTCTATATTCCGAAATAAAAAAAGGTAGTTTTTCCTTATTTTAGAAATATTTATTAATTTATTTCCTGAACCGGCTTATATAAACTTCGACAAAATCGCTTTCGGGGGCCAATATTGGGGTGCTCCATGCCTTCAAAATGTGTGCAATTTTCTTTGATGTTACATTTTACTAATATCTTCTATATTCAGAAATAAAAAAGAGGTACTTTTTCCTTATTTTCGAAATATTTATTAATTAATCCCGACATCTGCTTCTATCATGTCTGACATTATCGCTTTCGGGGGCCAATATTGGGGTGCTCCATGCCTTCAAAATGTGTGCAATTTTCTTTGATGTTACATTTTACTAATATCTTCTATATTCAGAAATAAAAAAGAGGTGCTTTTTCCTTATTTTCGAAATATTTATTAATTAATCCCGACATCTGCTTCTATCATGTCTGACATTATCGCTTTCGGGGGCCAATATGGGGGTGCTCCATGCCTTCAAAATGTGTGCAATTTTCTTTGATGTTACATTTTACTAATATCTTCTATATTCCGAAATAAAAAAAAGGTAGTTTTTCCTTATTTTAGAAATATTTATTAATTTACTTCCTGAACCGGCTTATATAAACTTCGACAAAATCGCTTTCGGGGGCCAATATGGGGGTGCTCCATGCCTTCAAAATGTGTGCAATTTTCTTTGATGTTACATTTTACTAATATCTTCTATATTCCGAAATAAAAAAAAGGTAGTTTTTCCTTATTTTAGAAATATTTATTAATTTACTTCCTGAACCGGCTTATATAAACTTCGACAAAATCGCTTTCGGGGGCCAATATGGGGGTGCTCCATGCCTTCAAAATGTGTGCAATTTTCTTTGATGTTACATTTTACTAATATCTTCTATATTCAGAAATAAAAAAGAGGTACTTTTTCCTTATTTTCGAAATATTTATTAATTAATCCCGACATCTGCTTCAATCATGTCTGACATTATCGCTTTCGGGGGCCAATATTGGGGTGCTCCATGCCTTCAAAATGTGTGCAATTTTCTTTGATGTTACATTTTACTAATATCTTCTATATTCAGAAATAAAAAAGAGGTACTTTTTCCTTATTTTCGAAATATTTATTAATTAATCCCGACATCTGCTTCAATCATGTCTGACATTATCGCTTTCGGGGGCCAATATTGGGGTGCTCCATGCCTTCAAAATGTGTGCAATTTTCTTTGATGTTACATTTTACTAATATCTTCTATATTCAGAAATAAAAAAGAGGTACTTTTTCCTTATTTTCGAAATATTTATTAATTAATCCCGACATCTGCTTCTATCATGTCTGACATTATCGCTTTCGGGGGCCAATATGGGGGTGCTCCATGCCTTCAAAATGTGTGCAATTTTCTTTGATGTTACATTTTACTAATATCTTCTATATTCAGAAATAAAAAAGAGGTACTTTTTCCTTATTTTCGAAATATTTATTAATTAATCCCGACATCTGCTTCAATCATGTCTGACATTATCGCTTTCGGGGGCCAATATTGGGGTGCTCCATGCCTTCAAAATGTGTGCAATTTTCTTTGATGTTACATTTTACTAATATCTTCTATATTCAGAAATAAAAAAGAGGTACTTTTTCCTTATTTTCGAAATATTTATTAATTAATCCCGACATCTGCTTCTATCATGTCTGACATTATCGCTTTCGGGGGCCAATATGGGGGTGCTCCATGCCTTCAAAATGTATGCAATTTTCTTTGATGTTACATTTTACTAATATCTTCTATATTCCGAAATAAAAAAAAGGTAGTTTTTCCTTATTTTAGAAATATTTATTAATTTACTTCCTGAACCGGCTTATATAAACTTCGACAAAATCGCTTTCGGGGGCCAATATGGGGGTGCTCCATGCCTTCAAAATGTGTGCAATTTTCTTTGATGTTACATTTTACTAATATCTTCTATATTCCGAAATAAAAAAAAGGTAGTTTTTCCTTATTTTAGAAATATTTATTAATTTACTTCCTGAACCGGCTTATATAAACTTCGACAAAATCGCTTTCGGGGGCCAATATGGGGGTGCTCCATGCCTTCAAAATGTGTGCAATTTTCTTTGATGTTACATTTTACTAATATCTTCTATATTCCGAAATAAAAAAAAGGTAGTTTTTCCTTATTTTAGAAATATTTATTAATTTACTTCCTGAACCGGCTTATATAAACTTCGACAAAATCGCTTTCGGGGGCCAATATGGGGGTGCTCCATGCCTTCAAAATGTGTGCAATTTTCTTTGATGTTACATTTTACTAATATCTTCTAATTCCGAAATAAAAAAAAGGTAGTTTTTCCTTATTTTAGAAATCTTTATTAATTTATTTCCTGAACCGGCTTATATAAACTTCGACAAAATCGCTTTCGGGGGCCAATATTGGGGTGCACCATGCCTTCAAAATGTGTGCAATTTTCTTTGATGTTACATTTTACTAATATCTTCTATATTCAGAAATAAAAAAGAGGTACTTTTTCCTTATTTTCGAAATATTTATTAATTAATCCCGACATCTGCTTCTATCATGTCTGACATTATCGCTTTCGGGGGCCAATATGGGGGTGCTCCATGCCTTCAAAATGTGTGCAATTTTCTTTGATGTTACATTTTACTAATATCTTCTATATTTCGAAATAAAAAAAAGGTAGTTTTTCCTTATTTTAGAAATATTTATTAATTTACTTCCTGAACCGGCTTATATAAACTTCGACAAAATCGCTTTCGGGGGCCAATATGGGGGTGCTCCATGCCTTCAAAATGTGTGCAATTTTCTTTGATGTTACATTTTACTAATATCTTCTATATTCCGAAATAAAAAAAAGGTAGTTTTTCCTTATTTTAGAAATATTTATTAATTTAGTTCCTGAACCGGCGTATATAAACTTCGACAAAATCGCTTTCGGGGGCCAATATGGGGGTGCTCCATGCCTTCAAAATGTGTGCAATTTTCTTTGATGTTACATTTTACTAATATCTTCTATATTCCGAAATAAAAAAAAGGTAGTTTTTCCTTATTTTAGAAATATTTATTAAATTAGTTCCTGAACCGGCTTATATAAACTTCGACAAAATCGCTTTCGGGGGCCAATATGGGGGTGCTCCATGCCTTCAAAATGTGTGCAATTTTCTTTGATGTTACATTTTACTAATATCTTCTATATTCCGAAATAAAAAAAAGGTAGTTTTTCCTTATTTTAGAAATATTTATTAATTTAGTTCCTGAACCGGCGTATATAAACTTCGACAAAATCGCTTTCGGGGGCCAATATGGGGGTGCTCCATGCCTTCAAAATGTGTGCAATTTTCTTTGATGTTACATTTTACTAATATCTTCTATATTCCGAAATAAAAAAAAGGTAGTTTTTCCTTATTTTAGAAATATTTATTAATTTAGTTCCTGAACCGGCGTATATAAACTTCGACAAAATCGCTTTCGGGGGCCAATATGGGGGTGCTCCATGCCTTCAAAATGTGTGCAATTTTCTTTGATGTTACATTTTACTAATATCTTCTATATTCCGAAATAAAAAAAAGGTAGTTTTTCCTTATTTTAGAAATATTTATTAATTTATTTCCTGAACCGGCTTATATAAACTTCGACAAAATCGCTTTCGGGGGCCAATATTGGGGTGCTCCATGCCTTCAAAATGTGTGCAATTTTCTTTGATGTTACATTTTACTAATATCTTCTATATTCAGAAATAAAAAAGAGGTACTTTTTCCTTATTTTCGAAATATTTATTAATTAATCCCGACATCTGCTTCTATCATGTCTGACATTATCGCTTTCGGGGGCCAATATGGGGGTGCTCCATGCCTTCAAAATGTGTGCAATTTTCTTTGATGTTACATTTTACTAATATCTTCTATATTCCGAAATAAAAAAAAGGTAGTTTTTCCTTATTTTAGAAATATTTATTAATTTACTTCCTGAACCGGCTTATATAAACTTCGACAAAATCGCTTTCGGGGGCCAATATGGGGGTGCTCCATGCCTTCAAAATGTGTGCAATTTTCTTTGATGTTACATTTTACTAATATCTTCTATATTCCGAAATAAAAAAAAGGTAGTTTTTCCTTATTTTAGAAATATTTATTAATTTAGTTCCTGAACCGGCGTATATAAACTTCGACAAAATCGCTTTCGGGGGCCAATATGGGGGTGCTCCATGCCTTCAAAATGTGTGCAATTTTCTTTGATGTTACATTTTACTAATATCTTCTATATTCCGAAATAAAAAAAAGGTAGTTTTTCCTTATTTTAGAAATATTTATTAATTTAGTTCCTGAACCGGCGTATATAAACTTCGACAAAATCGCTTTCGGGGGCCAATATGGGGGTGCTCCATGCCTTCAAAATGTGTGCAATTTTCTTTGATGTTACATTTTACTAATATCTTCTATATTCCGAAATAAAAAAAAGGTAGTTTTTCCTTATTTTAGAAATATTTATTAATTTAGTTCCTGAACCGGCGTATATAAACTTCCACAAAATCGCTTTCGGGGGCCAATATGGGGGTGCTCCATGCCTTCAAAATGTGTGCAATTTTCTTTGATGTTACATTTTACTAATATCTTCTATATTCCGAAATAAAAAAAAGGTAGTTTTTCCTTATTTTAGAAATATTTATTAATTTAGTTCCTGAACCGGCTTATATAAACTTCGACAAAATCGCTTTCGGGGGCCAATATGGGGGTGCTCCATGCCTTCAAAATGTGTGCAATTTTCTTTGATGTTACATTTTACTAATATCTTCTATATTCCGAAATAAAAAAAAGGTAGTTTTTCCTTATTTTAGAAATATTTATTAATTTATTTCCTGAACCGGCTTATATAAACTTCGACAAAATCGCTTTCGGGGGCCAATATTGGGGTGCTCCATGCCTTCAAAATGTGTGCAATTTTCTTTGATGTTACATTTTACTAATATCTTCTATATTCAGAAATAAAAAAGAGGTACTTTTTCCTTATTTTCGAAATATTTATTAATTAATCCCGACATCTGCTTCTATCATGTCTGACATTATCGCGTTCACGGGTCAATATGGCGGTTTTTAGTTTGATAGAAATGAGACAAATTTTTCTGGAAGTATTATCTTTTTAATACCTTTGATGTTTCGAAATAAAATAGGGAAAATTTAATGAATTAAAAAAATATTTCATGTAATCCCTATCTACTGGTTCGTATGTCGATGGGCGTGTGGCTGCATCGACGCAAACTTCAGTTACATTAAATGTCCCGCAACTGATCCAAAATTTACTGCAGCTCACCATTAAGCACGTCTGCATTTCGCACGGGATCATGTGAATTGGACATTGGAACAGTGGGGGTATGTTCTGTTTTTCGATGAGACCAGGATATGTCTCTATGGAAGCAATCGAAGAAAAAAGTTTACCGGAGACCAAGAGAATGATTTGCACAGTGCTGTGTTGAAGAAGATATTGGCTAAGGCGGTGGTTTGTTCATGATCTGGGGCTCAAAGTCCCGACCTAAACCCGATTGAACATTTATGAGATGAGTTGAGACGAAGAATTTGAGCTAGGATTCGAGCCCCAACGTCGATCCCAGAGCTCATAATTACAGTAGAAGGAGAGTGGCTTCATGTTCCACAAGAAACCATATCAAACTTGATAAGATCCATGCCTAATCGTATGCAAGCTGTAATTAGAGCAAGAGGAGATCATACCAATACTTCTTCTTCTTGTGCCCTATCCTTAGTGGACGTTGGCGATCATTCTGGCCCATATTATTTTGTTGACAGCGGCTCCAAAATAACTCAGTAGATGTCTTTCCGGTCCATTGTCGCAAATTATGTAGCCATGAAATTCGTCGCCTTCCGGGGCATCTCTTGCCATCTATCTTGCCTTTCTTTGGCATTATATGTCGAAAATATGCCACCTTCTTTTCTTTAATGGTCCTCATGATTTCTCTCTCCTTTCGCATGCGCTGCAGAACTGTTTCTTTGTTTACGTGATGTGTCCAAGATATTCTCATCATACGTCGGTAACACTACATTTCAAAGGCCTCAAGTCGTTTACATGCAGCCTCCGTTAATGTCCAAGATTCTACACCGTGTAGCAGTATAGAGAATATGTAGCATTTTAGTAAACGAGTTCTTAGTTGTAGATTAAGTTTCATATTACATAATAGTGTTTTCATGCGATTGAAATAGGCTCTGGCTTTCTCAATTAAGGTATTTTTATTTCTTTTATTTGCTCCCACTTATCATGTAGTTGTGCGACCAGATTTTGGATGGATGACACTGTTGCAATGAGAGAACCTTTGACGCGAAATTGTATATTTTGAGGTATGTTTTTGCATATTATTTGCTTTGTTTTGCTTATATTCAATCGCATTTTGTATTTTGCACATATTTCATCTACCCTTTCTATCAGTCTTTGAAGTCCTTCAGCTGTGTCTGCAAGAAAGACAGTATCATCTGTATATCTCAGATTATTGATAAAAACTCCATTTAGAGAAATATCGTCTTTTACCTCTTCAAAAGCTTCCCGAAATAGTTTCTCTGAATATACAGGGTGTCCAAGATAAGGATCCTAAGCATGGGGATCTCGGAAACAGTTGGAGATACGAGGTCGGTTAAATTAGAGAAAAGTTGCGCAATTTAGTGCTGAATTAAACGCAGTTAAAAAAATTTAAAAATTTCAAACACTTCCGGAGATTTCCGGAAAAAAACGAAATTTGGCAAAATCGTTTTTAATTTTTGCAGGCTTTATTTAAAGAGATATCAGAAAATAAAAGGTAGATTCTCATTGCCACTTTTTATTTTTTATAATATGGTCTAAACAAAATTTAAATCCGACGTTTCGTTTCTGAGATACCATCATGAACTTTCATTTTTTATATGGAACAAAAAAAAGTATCCCATGTATTTGATAGCATTTTTTATTACAAATTCAACGATGTATCACCCTTGCATATCGAATACGTAGTTCAAGTACTTTCCATAAGAGCTCCATGAGAGCGAGAGAGAAAGGTATATCAGTTTTATAAAAGCCAATGAACTACACACTTGATATGCAAGTGTGATACACCGTTGAATTTGTAATAAAAAATACTATCAAATACATGGGATACTTTTTTTTTGTTCCATATAAAAAATGAAAGTTCATGATGGTATCTCAGAAACGAAACGTCGGATTTAAATTTCGTTTAGACCAAATTATAAAAAATAAAAAGTGGCAAGAAGAATCTACCTTTTATTTTTTGATATCTCTTTAAATAAAGCCTACAAAAATTAAAAACGATTTTGCCAAAATTCGGTTTTTTCCGGAAATCTCCGGAAGTATTTTGAATTTTTAAAATTTTTAAATTGCATTTAATTTAGCACTAAATTGCGCAACTTTTCTCTAATTTAACCGACCTCGTATCTCCAACTGTTTCCGAGATCCCCATGGTTAGGATCCTTATCTTGGACACCCTGTATATTAAAGAGGAGTGGGGAAAACACACAACCCTGCCGAACACCCCGACGAATTTGGAATTTTTGTGATTCCTTTTCCTCCATCTCAACAAATGATTCTTGTTCCCAATAAAGGTTGGAAATAACTCATAAATCTTTATCATCCAATTCATGCTCTGGTAGTATTTCTATTAGTATTTAATAATTTTTACTCGGTTCAAAGCTTTTTCAAAATCAATAAAGCAGGTAAATACATTGCAATTTACATCACAACTTCTCTGAACTAAAAAATATTTAAAATAAATAGCGCCTCTTTTGTGTCTAAGCCGTTCCTAAAGCCAAATTGCGTATCGCTGTTGTCCTGTTCAGGTTTTGGGTATATTTGTCCATATATTGTTTTAAGAAATATTTTTAGAACATGATTCATAAGACTGATAGATCTATAATTCTTACATTTTTTGGCTATGGGTTTTTTCGGGATATGAATAAAGGACGAAACTAGCCAGTCATCAGAAATATTTCTTGTGTCATAAACATGACTAAAAAGGTCTGTTAGGATATCTAAATGGTCTTCTTGGATTAGTTTAAGCAAATTATCACAAACTCCATCCGGTCCTATGGCCTTTTTGTTTTTGAGATTTCTTCATATCCATTATTAATGATTTAATATTGATATTGTTATCAATTGTTAAATAATGATTGCCAAGGTATATTTTCTTGTAGTAATTAAATGATAATTTGTTTCATTCATTTCATTTTATAATTTTTAGCCTAAGACTAAAGGAACTTCAATAAATTAGTACCTTTGTAAAAGTATAGTTTCTAAGAAAATCACAGGTAAAGTCATGAATGTGAGGGGGGCAGATTTCTATGCACGTATGTGTCTTAAGGAAAAACTTATTTTTTAACCTAATTTATCCAAACCAGATTTATCAGAATACACCCTTAAATCAATTGAAATTCACCTTTTTCTTCCACCCTTAGACACTTCCATCTATTTCATTCCTTTATCTTTGGCATTGTGCAGTTGTTTCTTTAGCACTTCAAAAAATTAATCTGTATTTTATTCGCGAGAAACTAAGCCTTTATAAAAAGAATATAACTTGAAAATAATAAGTGGCAGTCATAATTAAATAAGTTAGTTCAACAGGTCTTGTAAAATAACTATGTAGACTCGTTATAAAATAATTCTATTGATAAAATAAATTTATCTTTAAAATCCCCTTTTACTCTCCGAGATCCTGTTTCCTTTGAGTATTAGAGCATCCATCTGTATAGAATTTTAACAAAGCTAGTGAAGATTTGTTTAAATAACTGTAAAATGGCTTATAGCTGAAAATATATTCAGTAAATAGAGAACATTTTTATACAGTGAGGACCTAAAGTCTGGAATTCATTATTCAAAAAATACAGAATTTTTTGAAAAATTGTTCGGGCACGTTGACAGTGTTTTTTTGACTCAAAAGAAGCGCTGCTATAATTAAATTTGATTTTTTAAATAATGATTCCCACTTTGCTATATATGTATATGCGTAGAGTTGCGGTCTGTACACTGCGACCTGTTGCCCTCTATTGATGCCAAGTCGTAAGAGTTTCCTTATCGGCTAGAGCAACTGCTTCAGTCCTATTTCCCTTAGGAATATTAGGATGTTGGACGGCTTCCAGGTGGGTAGCTCCCCTTCTTCGATTTAGTAGGTTCCCAAGAACCCCATCCTAGGATTTTGTAGAGCGCTGCACTCTGAAAGGATACAAATAGAAGTTTCATCCTCCTCCTCACAGAATCTGCACTCTTCTCCTTCTACTAGTCCGAGTTTATTGAGCTGTCCTTTCAGCTGGCAATACCTCGTCAGGACCCCTGTAAGAATTCTGAGTTGGTTTTTACTTAAGCTTATGCATTCTTTGCATCTCTTCTGGTCGTAATTCCCCAAAATATCTTCGCTTGTCTTAATCCTTGCAGCTCCGTCCAATAATTAGATCTCCTGCTTTCTTCTATCTTCCAGCATTACGCTGTTATTGATTCCACAGAAACACTCTGGCCCAGAAATGGTAGCTCAGCCCGTTTCCTCGCAAGCCTGTCTGCGAGTAGTCAGTAATATTTGGTTATATATTAATAATAAAAAAGTTAAAGAAAATCTTTTCAAAAACGTATCTGTAAAAGTGGGGTCAAGTCTCGTCACTCATTAACATAAAAATTAGTGAGATATCATGTGGAGCCCAGTTTATAACATTACAGCATCCTTAGTATTAAGACTGGTACTTGCATATACAAATCTCTTAAATTAAATAACATTGAGGGTCTTCGCAGTCAGGCAGAAAAAGAATGTAACATATGCTACTTACACTTAACGATATAACAGTTAAATCACTTACTGAGTTCTCATATTGCAGATTTGGTTTAACATACTAGTTTAATTCTTTTTTTAATATAGCTAGTTGCTGTCAAATACTTGTCCTATGTAACGTCGAAAGACTTATGATGTAGAAACCTACAAATATTTCTAAATATAATTTAGAATGGTTCTTCAAGTTTAGATTACGTGTTTTTAACAACCAAACAAGCAAGAGTTATATATCGAATTCCCCTGGGTCACTACATCTTTTTTCGCTTTGTATTATTAAAGTTATTCAAAAATCATCACGTAATACTATATTTTAATATGTCACGTTTACAAAATTTAATTAAGTAGTTTTGAGGAAATAAGATTTGAAAATTTCACTTCTTACAAAGCTTTTAATGTTCAAGTTTATTTTGTCTCTAACAATAAATTTTTCTCTATCAGATAAAAAATAGAGATTAAATTGTTTAACTTCACCAACTCAAGATTGTGGGATAAAGGTTCAATTTAATAAAAGGACTTTTTTTCTTTATTTTGGAACGTTCAGTTAGATTGCAGTAATAACAATACTAATCTTTGCAGTAAAAAAGAAAGAGAAACGAGTACATCCATCTTTCCCTGTCAACCCTCTAAATGCAGTAATGGTAAACGAAGCACAAAACGAATAGGTCGGATTACTCCGAGCTGCGTTCATGAATTTAATGTTTTTTATAGTTTCATATGTAAACATAGAAATACACAGTACTTTTGGGGTAATACTTTGATGTTAAGTTTTTATAAAACTAAGAGAGCAAACAGACCATTTGTTGCTTTTCAAAATATTATTCTTTAGAATTTCAAACCAATTCTCGAAATATTTTTTCTACTCTGAAGTTGATATCTTAAAAACATGGTTTTTGAAGACTTCACCAGCTTACATCGGATGATCCAAATCGCTGTAAATGCATTTTTGGTTTGATATTCGGGAATACAATGAAGTAATTAAATGGCAGATTAGTTAGTACAGGCAATAAGACATTAATTTGGTGTTCTTCTTCTTCAAATAATTAGAAGCATGCTGGAATATTTTTGGTTTGTTTTTCCAGACTTTGTGATGATTTCTGACAAACAAATTTTCATATAAGAATCAGCGTTAACTCTTCTTAAATTCTCTAAAGTAATGGTTGCGATGGCCTGTACAACTGAAGAAATAACGAACCATTTTTGTGGGACTGGATTCATCTTGAAACACCCAAATAATGCATAGAAATAAGTTCAAGTTTTGTTATGTGTTACGATGTTATATACTATCGAATTTTTGAGCATTATCTTACAACTAGGTGTCCCAAAAGTCTTTTTCAATTTGTTTACCCACTATGAGGATGAAACCGACAGAAGGGGCATGGAAGTTATGCCGATCGCTTGCCCTCGCCTGAAGAATACAATCACTATAGAGCTTCTCACAGGAGTGTGCGTACTGCGCGTTTTACAATAACAATAATTATGCCATCTTCATCGATTGCATCACATAAATGAAGCTCCGAGTACTCAGTTCAATAAAACATGGGTACAGAACTTTGAAGAGACTGGTTCGACAATGAGGAAATCTCGGACGGGGCGACCAAGGTCATTAAAAAAGCGACGAAAATGTGGAAAGCGTACTCTAGCCAGTAGGAGTGATTCCCGTTCTCTCTGCTTGGAAACTGACTTATATCTTCCTAACAGATCCCTACATCACATAATGCATAAAGACTTGTGTCTCCACCCCTGCAAGAAGCAGTTGATTCAAGAATTAAAGCCAAATGATGCTATTGAGAGGCCTAATTTCGCTAACCAAGTTGATCGATTTTCGTCCTTCAACAATATTTTATTCTCGGTCGTATTTTCCCTTAATCGCCACGGTAACAAGCAAAACTGCCGCTACTGTAGTTCAACGAATCTAAATCAGAAACATCAGAGGCTACTTTATTTACCATCACTGCTTGGACTGCACGGTAGGCGCGGACTTT
Source organism: Diaprepes abbreviatus (assembly GCA_034092305.1). Taxonomy (NCBI): domain Eukaryota; kingdom Metazoa; phylum Arthropoda; class Insecta; order Coleoptera; family Curculionidae; genus Diaprepes; species Diaprepes abbreviatus. Next base: position 6,039,663 of record JASJET010000210.1, on the reverse strand, counting down.
TTCGAAGATCAAAGAGATCGTACAGTAACTCCTAATTCTGAGCGATAAGTGGAGATGATTAACAACTTTTTTACACCAGCTTTGCAAGATTTTGTTGATTTTAATTGAAATACATGGTTCCAGCAGGACGGAGCAACGTCTGACAGGTCTTACATATCTATATCGGTTGCTAGTGATCTTTTTTCTGGAAAATTGGTATAGAGATGAGGTAACACAAACTAGCCTGTATTTGACACCAATGGATTTTGCTTGTTGGGCTACCCTAAATCAAAAGTATAGGGTAAACTCCTACATCTCTGGATCAGTTGAAATATAACATCCGAGAAGAAATGGCAACGATCACTGGGAATACCTGCCCAGCAGCTCTCATAAATATTGTCTTCTGTTCAGAAGTGTGCCAGCGAAATAAAACACATTTAGAGGATATCATCTATAAGAAACAAATTCTCAGGGACTGCACTTTATTACAATTTTTTTTAAAAATTAATACATTCTTTTGATATTGATTTTTTATTTTGGAAAAGACTTTTGATCTTCGGTTTAGTTAAACAGCTAAATGTCCATGCAAAATCGAATATATTGTAGTTTTCGATATGTCCAAGGATACTTCTCCCTCAAGGTAAGTCACATGCTGATCTTGTTCAATCATATTACACACGGCATCGATGTTTTTTGGAATAACAACTAATTTTGATGGACCTTCATGAAATTCATCTCTGTGGTACACACATGACTACGAGGAAATTCTGCACACCTATTGTAAACAGCTTTTTTTGATGGTACTTAATTACCAAAGGGTATATGAAGCGATTCTATGCATTGTCGTTGAGTTAGGTCTTTACTTAAATCGTAAAAGCCCATATAGCATAAAACCTTAGAAAAGAACATGTAATCTAACAAGTAAGCTAACTGAGAAGCTTAGTATAACTCTCCAGCAAGATTTCAACAGAAGTTTCTGTTCGTGTTCGTGCAGTAATCTTCTTAGAATCTTAATGTGTAATTTGCTAAAAACTCGAATGTGAGCATCTATTAAGAATAGCTGAAAGCAACGTGTAAGTCTGTTATATATTTTCCTGAGTGTAAACGTTATGGAAGCTAACATCTAAGATGTATTTCCATATTTTCAGAAAGTTTTGTGAAACCATCTTGCAATCATTAAAGAAAAAAGTAGCAATCTATCAAATAAATAAACTTTGAAGTTTAGTGTAACTTTGCAGTAAGGTTCCAAGGAAAGTTTTCGTCAGTCCAAGTCGATTCTTTCGAGAAAGCTCTCTGTAATCATTCTATAACCTTCTTAGAATGTTGACGGATACTTTGCTGTAAACTCAAATAGAAGCCACTAAGAATTCATGAAATTCTCGTGTAAGCCTCTTATATAGTATATCTTCCTCAAAAGTGATTTTGAGTGATTCATCATCATCATATCGCCACTGTGTCTTGTTTACTGCTTTTGATTTTAGAAAAGCCTAACGTAAGTCTCTTTGTAAGCTTACAGTTAGTTTTCCTTGGTATATGAATGAATAATCATAGATCATCAATGCCTAGGCCTCCATTGGGTAATTTACTTCCCACCATAGTAGGTTATTCGAGGCCGATCCCCTTTGCGAATCCAAGAAGCCTCGTTAGTTGAACTTGCCTAACTGCTTTCGGTAACAAAATTGGATCTCTGAAATATCTTTGTCTCAGTCACTGAGTGCTGGGCACTCTCTGAAGACCTGGTCAGCAGTTTCATCCTCCTCCAAACACCATCTGCACGTCAGGTCGTCTTCGACACCGATTGTATGAAGGTTGCCCCTGAGATGACAATGTCCTGTCAACAATCCCACCACAATTCGCAGCTCTTTCCTTCCCAAGGACAGAAGCTCCTTAGTACGCCGTGCATTAGGCCCAGTTATATGTTCCTTAGCACACCTCACTCCAGGAGCTCCCCTCCATGGTTCAGTAAATTTACTTTCCAGCAACGATTTTAATTTCCTTTTGCCAATAGCAATTGGGACAGGTAATATTGGTTGGGGTCCATACGGTTCAGTCGCCGAACCCAACTTTGCCAGTACATTACTCGGGATAGAGGACTGGGTAGTAATAAAGTCAATAATGAACACAAAAATTGAAGATATATATATATATATATATATATATATATATATATATATATATATATATATATATATATATATATATATCTTCTAAATTTATTTAGAAATTATAAAATGTCTACTTTGACAATAAAACATGAAAACACAAATGAAATTAAAGAAGACTGTTATCTCACCGAAATTATATACTCGAAGTCTTACGGATGTCATTAACAAACTTTATTTGAAAGGGAATTGAATAAACAAACACCCAACGTGAGCGTTTGTAGAACCGAAGATTTGCCGATGATATCGGAATGTTTACAAGAGAGAAAAAGATGCTCGAACTACTATAGAAAAATTAGAATTCACTATGAAAAGCATTAACAATGAGATGAAATCTATGGCGAATATACCAACAGAAGAAATAAGATCACAATTTGTGGACCAACAATTGAGGTTATGAGAGGTGGAATGGCCTAACCCCAAAAAAAAAACAAATTTAGAGATAGTAAGGGAATAAAGAATGTGTTTAGCATTAGTAACTTGAGTTTTTCGCATAAAAACGGATTTATCTCGCAAATCGCTAGTTTTATGTTAATAAATTATGACTACCTTTTTTGAAAAGGACAGACCAAGGTATTAAAAAAATCGATTTTCAGCTCTGTAAAATGACACCTGTCAAAAATTACTCTCAACTAGTGTGGCTGAAAGTCCGTTCCTGACTTCTCTGATGATCTAAAACATCTACTCTAGTATGGTTTAATGAGTCTTTCTGGTTTCTACAAAATATCAAAATTTTATTAAATTATACAAGTCAGTTCAAAACTTAATGCCGATGGGTATCCCTTTAGGGCTCTGTATTTCCGTGAAGGGACTCTTTAATATTTTTTTTATAAAACAAAATAGAGTTAGGGTTATCATCGAAAATAAAAAGAAACTAGAAATCATGAACATAGCTCTTGTCGCATCGCGGACTGCATTTTCAGCTAAATAGCGTACAAAGTCGCGATTCGGAGTGGAACAAGCAGAGATAGGATTACATGCTCCGCTCGGATTAGCGTTTAGGAGCAACCGGGTTAAATTGGGCAAAAAGACACTCCAAGCTTAACGTGTTTAGAGTGTATAGGAAAATCCGTTTTGACGCCACAGTTACTGTCTAACGAATATGAAGTCGCTAGGAAATTTCTTTGGAAAGACTTTTGGGAAAAGTTGGTAGGTGCATTTTAATATAAAATTGTTTCATAAACCTTAAGGAGTTAATATCTAATAACAAGTTAAAAAAGAGTTATTAAGAGCATTTTATTTTCTTTTAAATACAAGATATTTTTATAAATCTGTAATTTATTTTATAGTATATCTTTTCAAAGATGTTCAAAACCATTTTATTTAAAAAAATCCGGCAGGGGTGAGTGATTATAGTTGATGTTTTCCCACACCAAGTTTTTAAAATTGCAATTTGCGGTGACCACGATAGGATTCTTATTATAAATAACAACAATCCATGTCCGCACAGCCGAGAATTTTCTATTTTATTTTAAAATAATACGGATGATAAATTATCTTTCTTACAATATATTCTGCAACGATAGACTAATTAGGCCACTGAGGGGCACAATGATCTTACTAAAAAAGCACATAATTGCTTACTCTATTCTCAATATTGATAATGTTCTGGAAGGGACATTCATCAGGGTTAAAATGAAATACTGATCACTGATCCTAGTATCTATATATTCAAGCGCCTTAGTGATCATAACCAGACAAAATCTTGAGAATGTCTTAAATTCCGATGAACTAATCTTAGTAGGACGCGACTTCAGTGTGAAGCATCGCATCTGGGATTGCAGAATCATCAATCCTAAGGATTTAATTATTGAAAATGCAGATGAACGGACTCATCTGGGTTTTATGGCTTACCGGAAAAATTAGATATCTTTGTGATAAGGAATACTGAAAGATTATTCAGACCTTTGGTTTTCCACGAGCTCAACTCAAATCATCTACCTGTACCTAAGAACCAAGTAAGAAGATTCAAGCTTAGAAACTTTTATTAATTGCTCCTTGATGAGGTCGATTATCTGGAGATTGTTCAGGGTATTGGGCCTCTCGAGGATGCTGTTAAACATGTAACCTTTCAAATTACGGATGTTCGTGCAAAAACCTCTACCACAAAGGTATTTAAATTCTTTAAATATGGAAAACTTCCAGCAGATTTGTGAAGAAGGATCAGAGAAAAGAATAGCCTCAACAACAGAGTATATAGAACTGGTGAACTTGCAATTAGGAGATTAGTAAACAGGACATCTGAGCAGACAAGGAGAGTGCTCCTAGATCTGTACAATCTATGCTGGAAGACTAAATTAGAGACTCTGCAAATCCAGCACGGCAGCCTGTTCAGAATGACACGCAGCCTGACTAAAGGCTCAAAAAGGTAATTGTCTAATATCACCAGTGGCAATATCACTCTGATAGATTCGCAAGACAAAGCCTATAGATATTCAAGTCCGTTTCTTTTATCGACTTAGGCATACGAATTGTTGGCCTTGAGGAAATCAATGGGATCATCTCGAGACTTATTGTCAAAAAAGCGCCGGGCCTGGATGGTTTTCCGAACGCAGCGCTGAGGCGTGCACTGGACAAGACCATCGAAGCTATCATTAGCATGGCCAACTCAATTATTCAACCAGGTCATTTTCCTTCAGATTGGAAGAGGGCTAAGACAGTCCTTATTAAAAAGCAAGACGAAAGGGTCACAGGTATAAACAGTTATAGGCCTATTAGCTTTCTCTCCAGTCTTGGGAAAATCATAGAATGCATTATTTTAAACAGATAAACTGATTTTATAACATAGATGAATATCTTGACTCTTGAGCAGTTCAACTTCAGGATCAATCACAGCACCGTTCGGTAGACCACCAGACTGGCATCGATGATTATACAGGGGTTTAATAGAAAATTCCACACCGGCGCAATCGTATTTGATGTCAGCAAGGCTTTCGATAAAATATGGCATAATGAGCTTGTTATCAAACTGATAAGACTAGGAGTACTGAGTTACCTCGTGAGACTACTCTCAAGTTTACTTGAGGTACCATTGGATGATGCTGTCTTAGATATTAAATCTATAAGAGCTGGGGTGCCGCAGCGTTCCCCCCTGTCCCCACTCTTTTCAGCCTCTATACAGCTGATATTCCCACAGATAATTACAGAAATTTTTTTTTGTTTGCTGATGACACTGCATTCGCGACATCTTCAGGATCTTTTCGCCTTACAATTTTGACGCTACAGCGTCATATTAACAAGATAGAAAGATGGATGGCTGATTGGAAAATCAAGCCCAATCCGGATACAACTCAAACCATAATGTCTAGTAGATCTAGATTTCCGATTCCGAATAATCAGCTCACCATCTCCAATCCTCTCATTCCCTGGCGGGATCAAGCGAATTACTTGGGACTGGTCTTCGACCGGAGCCTAGAAAAGACCAACAATATCCTCAAAAACCAGAACATCTTAAATGGCTTTTCATTCGTTACTGCACCGCAACAGTGAACTGAACATTAAAAATAAAGTAACAATTTACAAGCTCTTTTTAAGATCCATTCTGTCCTTTGGTGCTCCAACATGGATCACTACAGGTAGAACCAGGTTCAGACGAATAAAGAGCTTCCAAAACAAAGTTCTCAAAATGATCTGCGGAGCCTCATACTACGTAAGAAATACTATCATCCACAGGGATCTTACATGCGATACTTTTTTTTAATTTCATTGGGGGCTCTAAAACCAAATATATAGACAGAGCAGCAACATCCACCAACACTATGATAACTCAATCCCACAACCTGACCGCCACACCACGGCAACGCCATCGATACACAGAGACTGGCTACATGACCATTAGCTCGGGTCATTTTCCTATCTTAAAAATCTGGCTTAAAAACCCCATGTAATTTTTCTCACCATCATAACCTGTTCAAAGTCCATCAAGTCTATAAGGCTGTTCTGACTCAAAATTTCAAAGAAGTTTATATATATATATATATATATATATATATATATATATATATATATATATATATATATATATATATATGTAGATTGTAATTACTCGCTAATTCACTAACAAGGTTCAACTTCAAAACTAATCTAATAAAGGGTTTAAATTGACAAGTAAAACAATTGGTCCATAAAATGTAAAATCCAGTAATAAAAAAATTGGTTTCTTTTATTGCCAGACCGGTAAAGATTGAAAATAGTGTTAATTTTCTAATAAAAATTGTTTCTCTTAGCTGCTCTAAATCTTTCTAGGTTCGTCATATTGGATCCCTCATCTTGAATTTTGCAAATCTAACTTCATATTCGTGATTTTCTTCTTCTTCAAGTGCCAGGTCCCCCTGACGTTAGCAATTACATTGGCAAGTCTTTCACGGTCCTGCGTCAGCTGGAACAGTTCCCCCGCGCTACGTATACCTGTCCATTCACGAATATTCCTCAACCAGGAAGCCTGTCTCCTTCCTACCCCTTTACGTCCTTCTACTTTACCCATCATGATTAGCTGAAGAATTCTATATCGCTTCCCTCTGAACGTATGTCCAAGATATGAGATTTTTCTACACTTCACAGTGTTTAATAGTAGACAAGTTGTGTCGGCCTAGCTGTCCAAGGTATTCTCAGCATTCACCGGTGTAACCACATTTCGAGAGCCTCCAACCGATTAATCGTGGCAGCCTTAATTGTCCAGATCTCTGCCCCATATAGTAACACTGGCCAGACGTATGATCTTATCATTTTCTGTCGTAGTTTTAGGTTGAGGTTATCATTGCAGAAAAGTGGTTTCATTTTTTGAAAAGTCGCTCTAGCACTCTCTATTCTACACCTTATCTCTTTATCTGGGTTTAGATTTTCGGTGATACAACATCCAAGATATTTAAAATGAGTCACCCTGTCTATACTTTTCCTTTTATTTGTATGGAAGGGTTAAGATGAGGTTGTCTACTAAAGATCATAAATTTTGTTTTTTTGATATTTATATTGAGCCCCATTTCTTGACCCTCAGTGTTAACACAGTTTAATAGATGTTGCAGGTCTTGTAGTTTGTCGCTTAGGATAACAGTGTCGTCAGTATATCGTATTGTATTTATATATTCTCCATTGATTTGTACTCCCATTCGTTGTCCTTGAGTAGCCCGTTTAAAGATTTTATCTGAATATATATTAAAAAGCAGTGGAGTTAGTATGCAGCCCTGTCTGACGCCTCGCAGAATTTTACTTTCTTCTGTGAGTTTTCCATTTAGCCTTACTGTTGCTTTCTGCCGCCAATATAGATTTTTAATAATTCTTACGTCTCTGCTGTCTACCCCTACGTTATTTAAAATGTCTATGAGTTTTCTGTGCTGTACTCTGTCGAAGGCCTTCTTGTATCGACAAAACATACGAATACATCCTTGTGTTGGTCCCGGCATTTTTGCAGAAGTATATTTAGAGCGAATAAAGCCTCTCTAGTACCTAGGGTGTTTCTAAATCCGAATTGGGTTTCATCCAAATCTGCTTCGCATTTAGATCTTATCCTGCTGTGGATGATTCTGAGATAGACCTTCAAAGTGTGGCTCATTAGACTTATTAGTCTGTACTCACTGCATCGCTTTGCTCGCTGTTTTTTATGGGATTGAGACGAATAAAGACCTCAGCCAATCTTCCGGTATATCTCCAGTCGCGTAAACGGTATTAAACAGTTTGACCAAGATTCCTATATTTTCCTCATGGATCATTTGTAACAGCTCGGTTGGGACATTATAGGGCCCGATCTTATGGCAGATATAAATTCACTGTTTAGAATTTCCGGTCCCATGTCTATATTAGCGTCTATATTAGCGAGATCATCGGAGTTGTGTTCATTCGGTCTGTCATTATCAAATAATTCTTTCACATATTTAACCCAGGTTTCAAAAATTTCTTTTTCGTCCAAGATAATTTTACCATCAGGGTCCACAAGGGTATTAGTGGTATTCTTATTATATAGATCTGCTAGTTCTCTGACCTTTTTGTACATGTTGAATGTGTCATGTTTCCTTTCTAGATCTTCCATTTCGATACACTTGTCTCTCATCCAGTTCTCTTTGGCTATCCGACTTTTCTGTTTAATTTCTCTTTGTCTTCTTTTATATTCCACTCGATTTGTTTTCGACTATCTCCTTTGTTCCATGAGGTTCAATATTTCTGCTGTCATCCATTTCTGTTTTTTTCGGTTTGTTCTTCCGTACAGTATTTTCAGTTATTAGTTTGTTGGTTAGTTCCTCAAACGATTTCCAAATTTCTTTTATGTTGTTGTCAGTTCTTGGGTTCTTTATGTAGTTGTTCAGATCCTTTGTAAGCAGTTCTTTATCGGTTTCCGCTATCTCAAATTTACTGTATTGACTATTACTTTTTATTATTTTAGGTTTGATTTTAATCTAAATCTTTTGTTTGTTAATATATAATCAATCTGGTTCCTTACAATGTGTGCGAGATTATTTCCTGGCCCTCTCCACGTATGTAGTCTTCGTTTGTGTAATTTGAACTATGTGTTTGTTATTACCATGTTGTATTTTTGGCAAAATTCGAAGAGTCTGTCACCCCGCTCGTTTCTTTCACCTAAACCATATTCTCCTATCAGGTCCGCTCTGCTACCCTTACCTATCTTTGCATTAAAATCGCCCATGATGGGCGATATTCGTGATCAGTGACTTAAAAACCTCTCCTATACTAAATTTAGCAAGAATCCGTTAATTTTCGAAAATTTCCTCCGCCATATTTTTATTCGTCATTTTGAATTTTGGGAATCTTACTTCAAATTCTTGATCAACGACCAAAAAAAAAACCGTCATATCAAATTTGGCAAGACTCAGGAAATTTTTTGAGAATCACGATTTTTAGCTAGCTTTTTGAGGTTAGAAAAATATGAGACAAGCTATCTTAGTTCTGGTGATGAATTTGGATGTAATGGATCCATCTACTGATAGATGTACATTTGGATATAAATCAGAAAAGTTTCTGATTTTTTCTTTAGGCATATCCTTTAATTTTCTTTATTTTTTTTTTTTTGAGGTTAGGAAAAAATTCTGACACTGGATTCGTGATCAGGAGGCCAAAAATACTACTGACAACATATATCACATGCAGAAGTATATACAACTTTTTTTTTGCCTGTGTAGTCAACTGCCAATTCACTAACATGGTTTAACTTTAAAACTGTTTAAGTTGACAATAAAGAGTTTTTAAATGATTTTACAATGTTATCGGGCAGGTAATAAGCTTCATTCAGTAATCAGCTAAATGTGCGAAACTTCGTCAATTTTAAGGGACAGGTGACTAAAACAATAAAAGATCTATACAGTTATTTATCATTGAAAGAACTGATCGGAGCTAACAAAACTGCCTCTAAATAAATCTCAAAGTAGCTTATAGAAAAAAACCATAATAAATTAGCAAATCAAAAAAAGGGACACGAGAAAAACTGGAACAAGCATCAAAACATAACAAAGATATCAAAATAAATTGACATCGTCTCTTCAGGAAGAGTTGTGTCGCAAATTGCTTCGGATTAGGAAAAGCTGTTACGTCATTTAACAGGAAAATCGGGCTCTCCATCATGTTTGACAGCTGAAACAAGAGAAGATCGACGAAAAAGGGAATTTAGGAGATACTAGTTTGGTATTTGTTTAAAAATAACGTTTTCGCGTTGTTAGTTTCACGTTTATTTTTTAGAATAGAGTAGCTCTTTGTATGTGTTGGATTTTTAAAAAGTGAAAATAATTTGATGAATAGTGGTTGTAGCAAGGAAAAAGTAAATAATATAAAAAATTGGGTTCAATAAGGAAAAATTGGAAATATAAAAAATAAAATTCATCTTTCAGTTTCATAAAGTTAAAAATATTTGCTACTAACTTGTGAAACAAGTGATATGTAATCATAAATAAAAAGGAAACAAGTAGAATGTCACTTTTTAAGAGTCTGTAGCCACTGGGAATCTTCATAATTTCTTCAGGTCAGTCCGTCTATATGTCATAACTTTGTAGCTTCATCGTTTTTTGTTCTTTTATCATGAGATACTGCTGATATAAGCTCTCATTTAAACTACATACAAGCATGAAGCGAAATTGCCAAAATAAGTAAGGGTGCCTCCATATATTTGCTAATTTCATCGAGTGGGCTATCACTGAATACGTTTTTAAAAACGCAATTAAATATGTCATATAACATTTTGTATTTAGTCGCTTCATGTGTAAAATATACGCCTCCAAAGTTGCTTATAATCTGATCTCTGTTTTAATGTTCCTACAGTAGATTTTCAAAATCTGCAAAAAATTGTCATAACAGCACGTAGTAAATACCTTCAACAAAAGTTGGTTTGGTTACGTTACGTTCACTAATTTGTGAGATTTTTTTTTGTTTATACATTTTCTAGTGTCTGCCCGTTAAAACTACTACAAAAAATCGAATCATTAGTCTTAATATAATGACAGTATAATTTACATCCATAATTACTAAATTCAGTCCATTGTTGTCCGCCAGTTTACTCAGATGTATACACACACATCACATATTACCCGTGCCTAGTAATTATTTTGCACACCATATTAGTACATGAGTTCCAGTGGCACAATTCTCTTCACTCTTGGTACAGGAGCTTATAGTCTGGCAGCCAGGGGGATTTCCGTGGCCCTTTTAGATCAAGTAAGAGTTTTCAATATATTTTTTCCCGCTGAATTTGAATATGAAACTTGTTTTTTCTTCATTTAGTCAGATAATTTGTTATTAATAATTTAATTATTTAAAATGTCGTTTTTTTTTTTCAATTAAATTTTGAATTTACCGAATTTGTGCTAATTTTTTTCCAAGGGTCTCTTTCAACTACCTTTCGCAATTTTAATTATTTTAAGATTCTAACGAGACGTCACTGCACCTCGCCATTATTCCGCATTTTTGTACCTATCTCCGAGAATATGGACCTATTTACCGGGTTTATTGGCTTAATTTTATCCTTCTGGAAATGTAGAAGTTCGTTTCCGTCGGGATTAATTTATTTTAAGAATTTCTGCATTATCAACTATTTGTGTAAAATCGAAGTTTTAACACAATTCAGGAGTTGTTGGTGAAGTCGCGCCAAACCTCCCGACTAGAATGAAAACTCTAGCCGCCTCATCTTTCTTCTCGCTCACAGGGATAGAAATTCAGGGCTGTTTTCCGCAAGTCAAGTTCGGAATTATTTTACTCTCCACTGTCACGTTCGGGATTTATTTGTCAAGATCCGTATTCATAGCTTTATAACCAACAGAAGTTGACTATTAGTCGCAATGTCAATATCAGGTTATCTCCACTTTGTCACATTCTGGTAATTATTTTTAAGTCACGAGGCGTCGGTTCAGTAACTCATACGCGCCGCTGATCTCGTCTTTTTATCGGCAGTGTCAATTTCAGGAATTAATATAAGTGCACGATCTTTTTTTTTATGAAGGATTAAAGACAACCTACTTTAAGAACCACGAGCTGCCTAACAAATAGAACAGTCAACGTGGCCCGGAGAGCTAAACTCAATCGGAAAAGGAGAAGTTGACTCTAAAAGTGCAACCCGTAATGTCCTTAATTACGCCGCAGCTTTTCCGCTTTTATAGCGGTGGTGACCTCGCGCTCTGAAATCGGAAAAGCACCGGTCAAAGTGCCGCTACCGCGGCATTCATTCTCCGGGTTTCCCCGCAATCGAAGAATTGTAGTTTTAGCAGAGTATTGAGATTATTTTATTTAGGGAGTTTTGGGGCAATATTAAATCTGAAATTTAATATTTTGTCGTAAAATAAGCGTGTATTCACAACAATAGGTATCAATATAAAACTAATGCATATAATGTTTACTGATAATTGTGTTGAATACAAATAACTTCGTTCAAGATTCATCAAAAAATATTTGTTAGAACCGACGTTATTGCCAAAATACTGTTAAAAAAAAGGAAAATTGCGAGATGTTCGAGCCTTCTAATTACGGAAATAAATCCACAAAATATTCATTTAAAAGGTGAAGTTATCAGCTTCAATATGAGCGACGTTGTTATCGTTATGTTATTTGTTTAGAAGAATTTAATGCTAAAATATAATTAGAATATCATTGTTCATGATTGATAACAGTATTTTCTGATTTAATACAACTTGTTAAACATGCTTAACCCATTTCAACCATTTTTATGCTAAGATATGTCAATTTATGGGTACATTTTGCCGCGCACACGAATTGGTTGGACACGGGAAGTTGTAACTTTCGATGGCTGCTTTAAAATACATCTTTATTCTGACTCATGGAATTATTTAATCAACATTTGCTATTTTACTAATTAAAATTAACTGTTTTATTATCAATGCAAACGCCAGATAAAATAAGCTCGTCGCGCTGTTACTACGTGGAAAAACACCATTATGGCCCGACGCGACGCTTGTAGAGCTTATTTTAATTATTAGAAGCCATATTATAAGTAAAAAGGTTTGAACATCTTGCAATTTTCCATTTTTTTAATAGTTATTTTACTATAACTTGGTTTCTAAATAATATTTTTGATAAACCTTGAACGAGGTTGTTAGAATTGGATACAGTTATTGCTATGCATTGTTTTTATATCGATACATTTCACTGATTACACTAGTCAACAAATACAAAAAAAAAATTGAGACTGATGTTATAATGGCTTTCCGTGGGAGTTTAGATCAACCTGATTGCGAATTCAACAACGGAAATTTTCCACCACGTATAGATTTTGAGTTATAAAATGTATCAGTTATTTTTATTTAATACTAAGATTTTTATATAATATTTAAACATAAGTTCAAAACAATAAAAAAAACAAGACATTTTAAAGATAACAGGATTTATTTACAAAAATTCACATGAAAATATATTTATAATAAGTTTCTTGCACATAATTTTTTTGCAAACATTAACTATAGTTTTATTCCTGATCGCTTTGTCTCATAAAAGAACAGACAACAATCCCTCATCACTGCTGGATCCCATCTGCCTTGGTAGCACTGCTCCATTGTTAATATGTCTGAATGGAACCTTTCTCCTTGTTCGTTACTAATCGCACCCAAATTATCTGGGAAAAAATTTAAATGGGAATGCAAGAAGTGTATTTTAAGAGACATGTGATAGCCCATTTTGCAATAGCTTTCAATTAGTTCTTCTACAAGTTTTTCGTAGTTTTCTACTTTTTTGTTTCCTAAACACTCCGAAAAAATTGTTTTCAAAGAACTCAACGTAGCTAATTCAACATCGTTTAATTTTTGATCAGACTGTTGATACTTTAGTATTTTTTTAATTTTTGATCCAACAAATGTTCCTTTCTTAAGCTTAGCTTCACTTAGTTTAGGAAAAAATTATCTAAGGTATTTAAACGCATCTCTTTTTTATCTAATGCTTTAACGACATTTTTAATTAATTCCAGTTTAATGTGTAATATAAGTAACAGTACTTTTCTGGAATTAACAAAAGGTATATCTTTTACGTTAGCTTGACCTGGAATATATTGATTTCTCGGAAGCCATTCTTTGACTTAGTAATTTCTATGTGTTGCTCTGTCCCCAAGAAAAAGAAAACAGCTATACTTCGTGAATCCACCCTGAAGTCGTAGTAATATTCCTATGACTTTTAGATCACCGCATATTGGCCACTTATACGTACCATAGCGTATTGCATTTAGAATAAGTGACATACTTTCGTATGTTTTCTTCATGTCAACTAAATGTGCAAAAGGAATAGGTCTTTTGTTGCCATTATGCATTTAAGCTTATTTTAGAAGAATCTATAAGACGTGAGCGACTCCCAGTTTGGATTTGGACAGGGATTAGGTACAATGGAGGCGATAGTCGCAACACAGGTACTGGTACAAAATTGCTATGACCAAAGAAAAGATGTGTGCCTATGTTTCAGAGATTATGAGAAGGCTTTCGACCGTGTTCAACATCAAAAGTTAATATAACTCCTCGAGAGACTCGACATCGATCAAAAGGACTCCGCTACTATTTAATCTATATTCGGAGACAATTTTCCGAGAGGCCTTAGAAGATGTAAAAAAGGGCATTAGAGTGAATGGTGTATGGATCAACAACATTCGTTATGCCGATGACACGGTCCTGATAGCCGAAAATATAGATGATCCACGACAAATAGTAAATATGGTTGGACAACACAGTGCATCTATGGGTCTGAACGTCAATACTAGGAAAACAAAGTTTATGATCATCTCCAGAAACTTGGATGCATTTACAAGCTCCGGAATAACATTTGATGCAGCGCCCATTGAAAGAGTGGACAAGTTCAAATACCCGGGAACATGGCTTTGTGAGGATTGGACATCGGACAGAGAAATAAAAAGCCGTGTTGAGCAAGCCCGACAGGTTTTCCTGAAGCTTAAAAATGTGCTTACCTGCTCAGAATTCGATATTGATTGGAGAGTGAGGTTTATGAAATGCTACGTATGGTCAGTGCTTCTTTATGACGAGGAGGGTTGGACCCTAAAAACGAGTAATATCAATAAACTGGAAGCCTTCGAGATGTGGCTGTATCGCAGAATTCTTAAAATCTCATGGACGGAGAAGAAGACAAATGAGGAAGTTCTGGGGCGTGTAGGAAGAGAGCGTGAACTATTGGAAGTAGTCAAGAAAAGAAAAACAGCCTATCTGGGACATATCATGCGAAACGAAAAATATGGGTTCTTACAGTTGATGATTGAGGGCAAAATTGAGGGCAGAAGGGGAATGGGAAGGAAGAAAATGTCTTGGCTTCGGAACATAAAACAATGGACAGGGTTACATGATGTAAAAACACTGATCCACACCGCCCGAGATAGAGAAGCAATGGAGCATGTGATGGCAAACATCCATTAATGGATATGCATCCGAAGAAAAAGATTAAAAAACGCCATTCGTCCGGGTTATATGCAAATCCTAATTCCATAACACTATTTGGATTTTGTTTCTATTTGTTGACCGTGTAGTTATTAATTAGTTTTTACTTTTTTGGGTTTCGGTCATATTATTACTTTATAAAAGAATTAACACATGTTTTTTCTGACGTTTCGGTTTATTTTATTGATTAAACCATCTTCAGAGAATTACTGTAAATATGAAAAGGAATATGTAAATTTATGTTATATAAACTGAAAATTTTACTTTCTTACCTAATGTTAACAGGTGGTTCACTTGAAAAACTTACATTTAACTATTTTACTACTTTAATACAATATAATTAAACACTTCTTATTTAATATAAATATAAATATAAAAAACTATTATTTTTTGATGCATTTTTTTTTTCCACATCTGGTTTGTTGTGCTTTTGACGGAGTACTACCAAAGGGTTTGAAAGTTTCTGGACCATCTGCAATTTTATTGCCCTATTAGATTCGTATATACATTACTCAGGTCATTTGTGTCCGTTCTGAAATTCATTGTACCGGGTGTTCTTTTAATGTGGATCATTTCTTTAATTGTTCTTTTTTTGTAATTAATTTCTTTGTCTAAAATCTCCACGTTGTTAAAATCGATGTTGTGCATGTTATCAATTGCATGTTTGGCTAAGGCGGTTTTATTATCGTTATTGTGATGTCTTATGCTGTATTTGTGATTTTGTATTCTATTTTTTAAATACTGTTTGGTTTGACCGACATATGTTTGGTTGCAATCTAAGCAATTGATCTTGTAAATGACATTTGTTTGTTCGTCTTTAGGGATATCAGGTTTTAGTTTTGTGTAAAGGTTTTTGAAATTATTCGAAGGTTTTTCAGCTATTTGGATATCATATGGTTTTAGCACTTTTTAATGGGATTAGTAATTTCTGGTATATACGGCAATGATATGTATTTTTGGGTTGAAGGAACATTGCTTTTTGTTGGCTGATTGTTGTTATAGATTTTATCTACTCGGCTTTTTATTATGGGTTCAATAAATTTCTTTGGGTAATTGTTTTTCGCTAAAGTGTCTTTAACTTTTTTTAAATTTAGACCGCAAAATTTAAAAAAAGTTAAAGACACTTTAGCGAAAAACAATTACCCAAAGAAATTTATTGAACCCATAATAAAAAGCCAAGTAGATAAAATCTATAACAACAATCAGCCAACAAAAAGCAATGTTCCTTCAACCCAAAAATACATATCATTGCCGTATATACCAGAAATTACTAATCCCATTACTAAAACCATATGATATCCAAATAGCTGAAAAACCTTCGAATAATTTCAAAAACCTTTACACAAAACTAAAACCTGATATCCCTAAAGACGAACAAACAAATGTCATTTACAAGATCAATTGCTTAGATTGCAACCAAACATATGTCGGTCAAACCAAACAGTATTTAAAAAATAGAATACAAAATCACAAATACAGCATAAGACATCACAATAACGATAATAAAACCGCCTTAGCCAAACATGCAATTGATAACATGCACAACATCGATTTTAACAACGTGGAGATTTTAGACAAAGAAATTAATTACCAAAAAAGAACAATTAAAGAAATGATCCACATTAAAGAACACCCGGTACAATGAATTTCAGAACGGACACAAATGACCTGAGTAATGTATATACGAATCTAATAAGGCAATAAAATTGCAGATGGTCCAGAAACTTTCAAACCCTTTGGTAGTACTCCGTCAAAAGCACAACAAACCAGATGTGGAAAAAAAAATGCATCAAAAAATAATAGTTTTTTATATTTATATTTATATTAAATAAGAAGTGTTTAATTATATTGTATTAAAGTAGCAAAATAGTTAAATGTAAGTTTTTCAAGTGAACCACCTGTTAACATTAGGTAAGAAATTAAAATTTTCAGTTTATATAACATAAATTTACATATTCCTTTTCATATTTACAGTAATTCTCTGAAGATGGTTTAATCAATAAAATAAACCGAAACGTCAGAAAAAACATGTGTTAATTCTTTTATAAAGTAATAATATGACCGAAACCCAAAAAAGTAAAAACTAACTATTTGGATTAACACAAACACACAATTTATCCTGCAGAGTAAAAAACGAGGATAGCTCCTGGTTACGGTTCCTAAATATTATTACTTTGGTTCCAGTGGCTAGTAAATTCCATTTTCCGGTTTTATTGCTGAGGGAATATACGGATATTCAATATTATGTTTGCTCTTTCTTGAAATATCAGACACTTTTGTCATGCAAAAGTAAAAGTCCTTAAAACGATTTGTTGGTTCTTACTAAATCATTGGAATTGCAAAAGCCATAGAAGGGCGTTTGTCATTTAACGATTTACTTATATTTGCTGCTCAGGTTTGGCAACATATGTGAGGAGACCAGTTCCGATCTTGATCGCCAAGAAGACATTTAGAATTCTGTCGCAGTTTAGAGATGTGATACTACGTTTACAGGCGTCAACTAACTTTATTCAACACAGAAATAACACTAATATAAGGTTATCACTATTGGCTTGTTCATGCACATCGCTTCTCTATCTAATACTAACCACTACTAATGCTAAACTAATACTGATGAAAAGACTGCCTACCAGCTGCCGACCGGACCCGTGCTTCTGATATTTTCTAGAAACATTGGATATCGGAAGTTCGAAAACCCACGGAGTACTTCTCGTATACAGGGGCCATCTATAAGTAGATTCGGCTACGGGGCAGCGTGAAATTTGGAATTATATGGGTTTAAATGGATACTTCCGTTATTTTAAGCCCTAGGGGTTGAGACTTCGTGGTTGACTCGTCATCTCTAGACACCCCCACGTGGTGTTGCCAAATTATGTACAATTTCCCTAACTTATGGAAAACGTAAACTTGACAACTTCGCGCTCCGTGATACTAGAAATTACTTTTTAAAATAATGTGATTAAAATACTCTTTCATTTTTGCTGAAAAAAATCATAACTCGAAAATCTTACGTATTAGGAAGTTTTGACCATCATTTTCGCATTTAGGAATCAAAAGTTATCCAAAAACTGTCTTTTACATTGCAGTTGAAAATTGGCTGTAAAGTAGTGTGATATTTCGGAAAACCAGAGAATATGCTGAAAATCTCATCAAAACATCTCACTCCAACCAAAAGTTATACCTAAATAAACATTAAAAAATACATACATACAAGTTCCTTATTCGGATTCGGTAGCAAAAAATACATTCAAAACGCTTACTTGATCTTGGGGAACTAAAAGGGCCTCGAAAACTCCCCTCTGGGCTGCCAAACTATTATTTTATTCTTGTGCTTTTAATATATTCCTTTACTGTTGGTACCTGTATATCTCTATGAAAAATCACTGTGATGATTATGCTAAGGAGCCAGGCGCGGATCCACGGGGGGCGATCGCCCCCCCCCCAACCCCCCCAAATAGCTGTGAGTTCAGGAAAGTAGACCCGATTTTGCTTCTTATACTATAGTTTATTCAAAAACTAGAGAGAGTAATAAATCATTTTTACCTTTTTTTTTCTTCACAAACTACCAGTGTTCTTTGGTCCGATGTCTTTGGCAAAATCTGTTAGACACATATATTTTTTATAGGAATGGGTTAGAAATTTTATAATCAAATATACCGGTCTATAATAATGGACTATTTGGGTTGGATAACAATAAATATTTGGATGTGTGAAGTGTTAAAAAGGATTTTAATCCTTATCATAGTCGTTGGAAGGAGGTTTATTTTATCACGTATTACGTATCTAATTCGTAATCAAAGTCAGTAAAGCTATCTTCGCTCAAATTAATTATAATTGGCTCCTCTATGTCACCAATCATGAGATCGAGTTTCCACATTTTGTTTTGTTCTTTTATTATATAGACTTTTCCCAATTTTCTGAACTAACTTTACTCGAAAAAATCTTTCAAAAGTTCAGTTAAATTACTAATTTTGTAAGTTGTGTTATTTCTAGCAACTCTTTCTTTTACTCGAGAGATATATTTACTTCTCCAACGGACATTTTTTGGACGATCTATAAAAACAGATTTCCTATCTGGTTTTTCCCAGCAAAAATTAAGTTCTCTGAGCAATTTCCAGAGCTCAGTTCTTTTAATTGCAGGTCAATTCCGATCTTTATTGATTTTAGTTAGAATTTTGTCGACGGTTGGGGTCTTCTCATAATAAACTCCTTTTATTGCAGTTTACATCTCTTCTTCCAACGAGGTTTTTCGTCTGCCTGTGATCGAATGTAGCTTGGGAATACTAACAATTCCAGTCGCATTTTTCTCCTTCAGTATTCGGTACATAATAGATTTTCCAACTCCTGTCATGTTGGAATACATCTCAACAGAGCTTTTAATATTATCATCTAGATATTGATATCTTAAGGCATCATAAATATTCATTGTAATAAGTTTTTCGTTGAGTAAAAAATTCTCTGGTTTAACAATTTTGGAATAAATATAGATGTGGAAGCCATATCTTTTGGGTATCTCACTAATCTCAAATAATATATAAATACAAGCACAAACAAGATAAACCGCTAAGAACCACTGTAAAGTGTACTTTGCTCACTGACAGAAATTAAATTGAACTATCAGCAATTTATTGTTGCAGTGAATTTATAAAAGCTTATCATATTTAAATATAATTACATATAATTAGATTTACGGCAGTCCTCAGTTACCCGCGGCACTGGAGCAGGTACGTTGGAGGTTTCGGCAGCTGTTTTATTACTTTTTGTAGTTCTTGAATAGAGTATAGGAATGTGTATGCTTGCGATCGCCCCTCCCCTTCCCAAGAGCTTTGAGTTCAGGAAAATAGAAGCGATTCTACATTTTATATAACGAATGTGTATGCTGCTGGCACTCCCCCCCCCCCTCCCGTTGACAACTTGTTTTTCAGGCGATAGCCCTCCTCCAAGAGCTTTGAATTCAGCAAAATAGACCCGATTCTGCCTGTTATACTAAGAACGTGTATGCTGTTCGCATCCTCCCTCCCCCCTGGCGGCAACTTGTTTTTTCTTGTGATCGCCCCCCCCCCTCTCCAAGAGCTTCAGATTCAGAAAAATAGTTCCGACCCTGCCTTTTACACTCGAAATGGGAATGTCGCTGGTGTCTACACCCCCCCCCCCCCCGTCGACAACTTGCTTTCGCTTGCCATATTATACTTTTGTGATATCACCGCGCCGCCCCCCCTAAAGAGAGAGGCTGGATCCGCCTCTGTAGGGAGCATTTTGTTTTGAAATGTTTGAATGATTTGAAATCACTGGCGCAACCTAAAATTATTTTCCGATGTTTCAATATGCTTTCAAAAAAGAAAATTAATATAGAAAAAGTAAAATAAAGAAAAACAACCGAAACGGAACCCTGAAGCAATGCGTGTCCGAGACACACTTAGCCTTTTTTTAAACATTTCTAAAACTTTTTCGTGAAATAAAGAAAACGTCTTCCAAAATATTGCTTGAGATACAAACACTGAATGCGTTAAAAATATTCGAAGTATATCGTCTTTTATTTGTTATTCCGTAATAAATTCTGGAATAATCAAATGAAAAAAACATTTTTTTATACCTATAATAACTAAAATTTACCATATAAAGCAATTTTCCAAAGAAAACGTTCGATTTATGTGCCGGGATATTTGAATTAAGTAAACAAAGAGAATTATTACGGTATTCTGTATATTTATTGTTATGTTTTCGGAAAAGAATTAAAAAAAATATATATAAATCTGGAGGCACAGTAGCGCTGCCCCCCAGTCCCAGCAGAAACTATGTGAATTTTTGGGTAATTGAGATTAATAGAATTTCATAATTCAGAGCAAACAGAACTGTTCAAATTTCTTGTTTTTATTTTCTCTAGTTTTTAAGTTAATTAGATGCACCATTTTGCTTTTTTGACACTCACTCACTTTCCCCTGGATCGTCAAAAATTAAAGATACTTCCGAATTTGCAATTTGACATGAAGAAAAATTATAAAAACCTAAAATTACCTTCCCCTTCAATCAGTTAATAAGAGGACAAATTCGTAGATCAGAATGTAGTTTTGATACATTGGGTTCACTGAAAAAGTTTTGTAATACACAGAAAATACATTGTAGTACGGATTATAATCAAACCTTGTATGTAGAATTTAATTGTTATCATTGTAGTGTATTTGAATCTGACTGTGAGAAATAAATAACAGTGCGAAATTGACATGTCGTGATTATCGTGTATTTATCATATTTAATAAAGTGTGACTAAACTGCTATCTTCTTCTTTTTGGTATGACAACTCTAGGTGAGTCTTAGCCGCATTCACTATCCCCCTCCACCCCTATGGTCTTGTGCTTCCATTTCCCACTGCTTGACTCCAATCCTATACAAATCAGCGTCGACAGCATCCTTCCATCTTTTCCTGAGACGGTCTATTGACCTTCTACCATCTGGTCTCTCAAAGAATACTGTTTTCAATAATATGTGGTCTTCTGATCTTACCACATGGCCTACCCATCTTATTCTATTGGCTTTTATACAACGGACTATGTTTTCACTGCCATACAGTGTCGCCAATTCAGCATTGTGGCGTCTTCTCCAATTTCCTGTTATTTCATCTCTTTGGGGACCAAATATCATTCTAAGAACCTTTCGTTCAAATATGAGTAATTTATTTATTTCCCGTTGATTGAGGGTCCAAGTTTCACTGCCATAAGTAATTACCGGGCGAATAATTGACCTATACGGAGTTAGTTTGGATTGTCTTTTTAACAGTTTAGATCTCAATAATGTTGTGAGGGAGCGCTATTTGCTGCCGCTATTCTTGCTGAGACGTGTTTTTCAACTCGATTGTCGTGTGTGATTACCGCTCCTAGGTACTTAAATTCCTTAACCACTTCGAAGTTGTGTTCATTCAGTGATATATTCTGCCCGATTCGAGGTCTTGGATTCTTGGTTACTACCATGTATTTAGTTTTTTCTTCATTTACTCGGAGACCCATATTACCTGCTTCTTCCTCGAGTTGTGAAAATACCTCTCGCACGTCTCTTGTTGAATGAGCCACTGTATCGATATCATCAGCAAAGGCCAGCACCGGTTTTGAACCTTGGTTCGCAAAACCTTCTGTCAGCCCCTACGCAACCCTGCTCATTGCATGTGCAAAATTCAAAAGCAACGGTGACAGAGGGTCACCTTATCTGAGTCCTGATGTCACACTAAATGGCGCTGATGTTCTATTTCCTACCCTTACCTGTGCATATGAGTTTGTCACGCATATTTGTGTTAGATCGACTAATTTTCTTGGTACGCCCATTTCTAGCATTGCTAGCCATAGTCTGCTTCTTTTCACAGAGTCATATGCTTGCTGGAAATCCACAAAGATTTGGTGGACATTTCGGTTAAATTCCCAGTTTTTTTCCAATATTTGTCTGATTGTAAATATCTGGTCTATTGTTGATCTTCCAGCATGAAAACCGCATTGGTAGTCCCCGATAATATCCTCTGCATAAGGTGTCAGTCTGTTTAGTAGAGTAAACTGCAATGGATTGTAGAAAATGTCCAGTGTTTTTGAGCCAGTAGGTCCAAGCTATAGCACTGTATTTTGATTGCATAAACAGTATGAACGTGAGCAGTTTAAACTAGATAACGATCCTCGTACAGGTGGACTATCTGAAACCATAACTTTATATTGGACTAATCTGCTCCTTCATTTGCAGTTGTAAAAACGTAGGCTACTGACTGAATGCTGAACATTCTGGACTAAAATTTAACATCTCTGGATTTTGTTGAAAATGTGTATTGGGGAGTTTATGAGAGTGTAAGTAACGAAGTTAAACTTGTTTTTAAAGAAATCAGTATAACATATTCGCTATGATGGTTGCTTCAATTTGTTGAAAGTTTTATGTTATTCACATTTTTTCACAATTGGTAATAGGTGGTTTTTGAAATCGTAGGTTACTAATCTGGAATTAATTAATTTTTGACAACTTAATATGGCAGATACAATATGGGAGTCTAAAAATTTTAGATTTTTCCAATTTTGACCAGACTGATATTGAGATATGCAGGATAATATATTTTACATATCTCAAGTGCTTTCGATATCAATGGTGGGAGTTTTGGAAGCCTAGGCTACAAATCTAAAATTAATCTCTTAAAATTCAAAATAGTGTACTTACCACATATTTGTTTGGTACAATTTCTTTCAAAACTGGTAATTGGAAAATTCTCAGAATCAAATAATTTTTTGTGGCATAGTTTCATATGATGTACAATGTTAGATATAATGAATTTAAATTATAATATAATTCAAAACTAAAAGTCGAAAAATAAAATTTTTCTTCTAAAAATTGAACCGATGTCTAAAGAAGTGTTAAAAAACGAAAAATAAAATATAAGTTTTCATAAGAAATCGAAATTTTTGAAGGCTGCTCTAAATTATTATTAAATGAAACAAATAACTACGAACACGAGAAGAAGAAAGTCATCACAAATAAAGTATTTTTCAATATTTTTATGTGAATCACATTTTGTCAGGTATTAGTTTGGCGTGAATTCAAAAATTTCAATGTCATATAAAAATGTATATTGTTATTTTTCGCTTTTTGGCGTTTTTTAGAAGTCGGTTCAATTTTCTTACAAAAATTTTGTAGTCTAAGAGTCACGAGGCTTGGTCTCTTTTTGACAGGTCTGTTTTTAATAGGATTAAATTAGAAGTTTAACTACATTTCTTAAAGAACTTTTTAAATTTTTGAAAGTGTGAATTTGAGTTAGGTTCAAACTTCTCTTTGCGATTTTACGGCACTTATTGAAAAGCACTGTATCAATTTTAGTAGTACCAATTTTTTCTATTCGAGCAATACTGGCCGCGAAATAACGAACAAAATTTAAACTTATAATAAAAGCGCTTTTTTGGTATTTGCCTTCTTTATTATTTCGTAATTTTTCGTAACGAAATGTCTTTCTTAAATAAAATATTATCTACTTCCGAAAATTAATATTGATCGTGACGTAATTGAATTGACATCTAATATAAATCTTATATTTTTTATGAAGATTGATGATAATCATATTTTATATCAATTGCTTGATTATTTGGTAAAACAATCCGTCAATTACTGTCACTTACGGTTATGAAATAATTTTTATATTTAGTTCTTTGATACAGGGCTACTGATTATACAGGCCCACAAAAAATAAAACGGGGTCTATGGCTACAAATGATTTCAATCTATACAGGTTACTGTATGAAAAGTGTACGGAATTATTAAAACAAAAAAAAAATATTCATCAAAATGTATTTTGTCACGTTGAAAATAAGTCCTATCAAGTGCAATATAGCTATGTCAGTGCTTTACCCAATCCTCAACTCTGGCTGTACGATTATTTTGTGCGATGGTGCTTTATCTACAAATCTGATCATTTTTGGTTGATATTTCTGTACAAACGCCCTATGCCGCTTAAATAGTACTCCTTATTCACTATTTGTTCATGTGGATAAAATTTGTCAGCATGACTTTGATTTTCGACAATTTTTTGGGTTTTGCCCCGTTTTCGAAGCTGCAAATTGACTTCTTTGCATGTCATATGCGTGAACCTATGCCTTGTCGCCAGCATCGCATTTCATAAAGGTGAAGTTCTGTATCGTTTCAGAAATTCATGCCTTCGGCGACCTGGTCTCTATGCTGTTTTTGAAAACAATTCAACTTTTTCGAAACAAGGGGTGCGACGATGCCGTAAATTTCAATTATAATATTACGAACGGATTTCGAAGATACGGTGGTGTAGTTAGATCTAATGGCGCCGGTTGGCAAGAGTTACTTTGGAGCCTTAAGTCTTGAGAAAAATCGCAATATGAACAAGTACCTAATTTTTTTTATTTAGGTAAAAAAAAATTATACCAACTTGTTTTAAATTCATTTTGTGAGTACTTTTATTGTAAAAATTCAAAATTATTATGTTTTATTTCCATTTTAATTTCTGTAATATTTATGGTCCTATAATAATAAAAATTAAAGCCGAGTTAGGTATTTCATATTTTTTAATTATAGTTTACAAAAATCAGGCCTTTTTTTTAACAAAATGTCTTAATCTCTAAACTTAGGTTCTCTTTCTCTCTCCTTAATTTTACATTGCCTTGAATATTTTATGTTACAGGAAATATTCGTTTTCTCTCGTATGTCACACGACATGTCCGAAATGGGTAATTTATTGGAATGGCAATGCTAGGGCAATGGTTTCGTTTTGTTTGGTTAGTATATTAATATATGGTTATAAAATTCGAAATAACCAGAAAAAATGAGTCCAAGTGAATCGCGAACACATAACAATCCAATATCCAACAAATTACCCATTTTGGACATGGCCTAGCGCGTACTAATATGTACTAAAAACTGACATTTCCAATAATGTAATACTTATTAGAAATGATTTTTGCGGTTCTTAATGCTTGCAAAAGCGTCAGTTACTTTAGTTGATAAATTTTTCGCATTTATTTTTTTATGCTTTGAATAGCCAGACTACTTAAACGTTCCTGACAATTTTTTAAAAAATTCTTAATTAGGTTCGGTTTGGTGAATGATTGCTCAGCAGAAGCGGAAGTTACAGGAAGAGTTAAACATAATAATAATGTGGTACACACATTGGGAAAATTTGATGAGCTGGTATGATTTTTACAAAACATCACAACAAATCAACCAACTCATCCATTGGTGGTAATTCTTTTAAATTTTCGCGAAAAGCTGAGGAAAAATTGAGAATTTCGGTGGAAAAATTATCGGATAAGTCATAGTCGTATTTATTTCGCAAAATTTCAGCCTGCTTGTGTAACTCAGTATTAGCAGCGGTGGTCATAAATGAGGGATCAAGGAATTTAAATCAGTCTATAAAATTTTGAAAATCGGAAAGTCGATTTTTAGCGGACAAGACGCAATGTCCAAAATATTATTAAATGTAATTTTTTAAAATTTTTCTTCTGCTGTAAATTTTGTATTGGAGACAAGTTCGCCGAAAATTTTTTTTAATAAAAAAAGCTTAAATACCATAATTTGCTACTAAATCTGAAGCTACATACCGAATTTGATCGTATTTGTGACGCAGTGTACAAAGTTCTTTGTAAGCATTTTTAAATAAATTGAAAACCTGCACAATATTAGACTTTTTACTTTGAAGAGCTTTAGAAACTGTGTTTATAGAATGAAGGATTTTGGGAAACAATTCAATAAGAAATAAAAATTCAAAATTTTCTTTCCGATTGCTTCGGATTTTTCTTCGTTGTTTTTACTTTTTAACGAAATTTTTCCGTTGTATAAGTCTCAGAGTATTCAAAAGGAAGCATATAAGAACAGATGCTGTCAACACACAGAGTGACAGATGACGCTCAAATTCCGTGTCGCAACTCGACACAGTAGTATCATCTTACCAAAAGAAATTGTGGCGATATCTTCTACGCGCGTCTTTCAAATGATAAATTGCGGGTATTTTTTATACAGAATATATTTTGCTTGAATTCCAGAAGTCGAATCGGAATTGCTTTATTACGACTTTGGCCTTTTTAAATGTAAAATGTTAGCGGATTTTAGAGCTTTTAAGGTGGCTTTTAACATTTAATAATAGGAAATGGATGAGAGACTGAGAGAAAATGAGAAATTAATAGGGAGGAAATATAATGAAATACTGAAAAACAATTACTTACAGTTAAAGGCCAAATTTCAAGGAAAAAATGAGAAATATACACAAAATGAAGTTATAAAAATGAAAGAAGCTTGTAGGCGAAATAAAGATTGCCCAAAAATAAGAGTAGGGTGGAATGTTGCTCCAAATGTAAAGAATGAATTATTATTTTGAAAATACTCATTTATTCAACATATTTTTAAGTGTAGGTAATTACATAGTAATACGTATTTAGTATAACGCATAGGATAAATTTACTTTATGAAGTACATTTGCTCCTTCAATTACAAGGAGTTTGGTCATCTTTTCTTATAATGAACCTTTTCTATACTAAAATGAAACAACATTGGAATTGTCACTAATATACTATAATAAACACTATTAAATTCACTACACATCGTGAAGTGGATGTATCGTAGATTCCCATAGATTTTTGAATGAAACAAAATGCAATTAAAAGGTTTAGCGCGCCCACATTTCAGACAAAGACAAAACACAGACGTGGCAAAGACTTAAAACAAATATGTTCAGTGACTTGCATGCCTTTTAAATTAGGTCACGCATACCAGTAAGACACGATATGATCAGACAGGTGCATTTCCTTTTTGTGTCACGTCTGTGTTTTGCCTAAGGCGGAGATTTTCGATCTTGTGTTTATATAACATTAGACTTTACAAAAAGTGTTTTGTCCAGTAATAATATCCTTTAGAATATCATGTTTAAATTTCCAAAATCTTGTAATTCTCATTTGAAGTGGAGGGTGATATGTGACAAAATTATCCACTTAAAGGTGTGTATAAATATGGCGAGCTGAGAGCATTCTTTGATGTTTACTGGTTCGATTGAATCCTTGTCCTTTCGGTGGATGATGTCAAAGGAGATTTTTAAAACGTGTGGTCGGTGTAAAACAAAAAACAAACAAAAGGTAAAAATAAATAAAAACGTATTAATATTTGTTCACAGAGATATTTATCTGTATTTGTAAAGTGTAATAATTTGAAATAGGTGTGAAAAATGTGTTTTGTATCACGGATCCTCAAATTTCTTATCGAGTGAGTAGCTTAGTAGATTCTTACAAAGAATTTCGGTAAATAATATGACCAGATTTAAAGTTTTTTAAATCGGACTTATTGGCAACGAAGAACAAAGGGCAGCCTTGTTTCGGTTGAAGTGGAGCACACCATGCAAATTTCTCATTAACATTTTAGTTAATACAAAGTGAGCGAAAAAGATAGACCTGCCCTGCCACGTCTGGCCACGAAGAATAAACAGCTGCTTTGTTAGTTTTATGCAGTGGAATTTTCCTGTTAAAAAGTTTATTAAATAAAAACAAAAAACCCTGCGATAATAGCGCACTACCTTGAATAAAAGCAATTCAAGATTGAAAATGCTAACAGATTTGTAGTTCCAACATATTAGCGGACAATACAGAAATTTCATCAAATCTCTCCATTTGATTTTGATCATTTGTTAAATAAAATTGAGCCAGTCATTTCCAAAAAGAAAAGTATATTTTCAGCAGACCGTTTTCTTTTAACAGACACCCGAAATTTTCTTCCCACTGGTATTTTATTTGTCCACTATTGAGTTATTGCTTCGTGAGTTGTGTCCTCCTGTTAGTGTCACGCTTCTGCTCTAGGGTTTCAATTTCAATACATTGGTTTTGTAGCCAAAGCTCATTTGCTTCCTTGATCTCTTTGTTAATGGTTTTGCTTATTTCTTTGTACGTTCTTCCATTTTTGTTATTGTGTTTTATTCGTTCTTCCATAAGCTGTAATATTTCTTCTATCATTCATATCTGTTTCTTTACACTCTTTCCTGTTTTTATTGTGCTATCTACTATTGAATTACAGATATTTTTGATTTTGTTACACATATCATTAACACTTACGTTTTCCGGATTAATATCCTTGACTATACTATTCATTTTGGTGTGTAGTTCTTCTTTTACTTCATCTTTTGTAGTGTTATCTTTTAGCCTCTGGATGTCCGGTTGTTTCGGGGGTTTTCCTTTACGAAATTATTTCATATGAAGCTTAATCCGGCTTAGCAAGCTATTATGGTCTGAAGGAACATCAGCACCCGGATATATTTTTGCGGATTTCACGATAATTTGGAACCTTTTATTTGTGATGATATAGTTAATCTGGAGATTTCCAGGTATAGAGTCTTCGAGATGGTAGTTCGAAAAAGGTGTTCATTATCGTCCATTTCTTGACAGAATTTAACAAGGCGATTTCCTCTATCATTTTTTATTCCCAGCCAAAGTGTCCTTTAGAATTTTCAACAGCTCCTCTGTCCACTTTACCATCTTCAGTTGTTCATAGAAGATTTTGAATTCTTATTCTGAGCTTTCCGAGGTTGGAGCATATGAATGAACAATATTCATATTCGATGATTTTTCATTAATTTTTAGTACTGAAACGCTATCTGATATGCCTATAAAACTGAGTATACTGCTGTTAACTTTCTTATTCACTATTATAGCCACTCCGTTGTTGTACCTCCACAGTAGTAAAACGTGTGGTTGTCTATTTCACAGACACCTGTGTTGAGCCATCTAACTTCGCTGCATCCGAGTATGTCGATATTGAAGTCATTGTGTTTTTTTACTGAAAACGTGAACGCAACGAGAATGAAAAGAATTGAAAAGTGCCTATCTGCTGAAGCCTGGCTTGGACGTGATCATGACTCATGGATACTACGCCGTAGTGGTCTTTGTCCAGACTGGAAGAAGAAAAAGACATTGCCATCATGGAATGGCTTGCTTTTTCACCTGATGCAAATCTTATTGCAAATATATGGGAATAATTGAAAGTTCAACTTTATCAAAAACGTATTCCTTGGCTATGTAAGTGATCTAACATTGAGGTGATCGCGTCTTAGACCGAAAACTAGGGTCTCCAATAACATAAGAGTTTTTTAATTTAACTTTTTAGGTAGTTATATTTTGTCAACACGTTTTCACGGATCTAATTTTATGGTAGATCCTAGGTGTGTATATGTTTTACTCGCCGAATATTACATTAATTTACCTATAAAAACGCAATGTTGCATTTTCTTAGACAATCGAATTCAACTTTTAATTTTATTTTACAAACACAGACACAAAATAATCAAGTAACAATTTAAACTAATAATTTCAGTAACAGGAAAATCGGGAAATCGTTTTAAAGATCAAAAGTAGCAATAAATCGTTATTAAAGGAAAATTTAATAACCGAAGCGGCGATTTTAATGTCAAAATATTAGCCATTATTGGAAGCATATTTAACATCGTTACTCGAATTGTTCTGGGAGAATTAATTTATTATTTCGAAGCACCGATAATGAAAATTGTGAATTTGTGAGATTTTATTAAGCAAAATCGAAGCTTTTCGAGCTTAAAATGATTAAATTGAATTTATTTTTTGGGTGGTAAGAGAGTTAATAAAATTTAATAAAAATAATAGGTATGAAAGCCAACCAAGGCCGGGTCGGGCTCGTATTATTTTATGCAAATTAACCGTACTAGTTTTCGATGAAAATATTAACAATTTTGCCGAATTCTTGAATGATTATTAAAATCTATGGTTGATAAAACCTATATATGCTATGAAGGCTGTAAGGTCCTGTTTCTAATACTAAAATTTTAAACTAGATTATTTAATTTTAAGGAAACTTACCAAATATGTCTCTGGGACGGAAAATTTTGAACACAAAGATCTTTATCAATACCCATGTCGTACATCATTGGGCACAGGCTTCTCCTAAAATTGTCCATGTCTTCTCATTCTGTGCTATTTGTATTGTCACGGTTAAGATTTTATCTTAAATTTACTATGGTTAATTTGGTTAATTTTACCTTATTTTTGCTAATATTCACATTTTGGACAGCACTATATCATTGTCATTAAGCATTTCTCATTTCTCCTTCGTATAACGGCCTAATATTCGTTGCATTTTTGGTTCTTACTGCTTTTAGAGCATACCTCGATAGCGTTCTAGTGAATTGTGATTTGAGTATTTTCTGGCCAGTTTGGCGTTTGGGTTATTTGTCGAGGTACAACCTGGAAACAGGAATTTCGTCGATCTCTTAGCATTATTACCAGGAATCAGTCTTGTTTTTGGATTGCTGCTTGAGTATTTTGTGTAAATAACTGGAGTCATACTGGGAATTCTATTTGTGAGTCCTTATCACATGATTATTCCTACTCAAACTCAATAGTTAGAGCAAGCGACTACTCTAAATGATTGCTTAATTTTGCTGATTACGTGAATATTTCTTTTCCTATTAATTTGTAGTTCACCTTAATGTTTTTAAAATTTTTGATGTTATTTCTTGACAATTTAGCAGTAATTAATTTTTTGTTGTTTGCTTTAACATAAAGATAATTTGGCTTTAGGCATTGCTGTTATTTTTTTTATTTTATTTAAATTATGGTCCACCCTAGGGGTCGAAAAACACCCTAGATCCACCTTTGGGGTAGCAAAATACCCATATCCACCCTCTGGGTCGAAGAACAGTCCAGATCCACCCTCTGGACACAAGAAAGCCTAGAACCACCCTTAGGGACATCAGCAAGTGTATCCTGTGGAACATCTTTTTCAATAAATAAAGAGTAGAATTAGTATTACACCTTCCTTGATTTTTCATTTGACCCACAACTTCTTGTTTTTTTTTTATTTTTGAATACTTTGTGCAGCGATTTGAGAGCTGAGTTGAACGCTAGGCCCAAGCAACAACGTGGGGGGGGGGTTTCTGAGTTACGGCCAAAATTCAGTGGCGCCTTTTAAAAATACCCACCCCTACTCTACGGCTTTGGGCCTAGATTGGCATTTTGCTTGCTGGTGTCGCCTCTATCCTTCAAC
Source organism: Diaprepes abbreviatus (assembly GCA_034092305.1). Lineage (NCBI taxonomy): Eukaryota > Metazoa > Arthropoda > Insecta > Coleoptera > Curculionidae > Diaprepes > Diaprepes abbreviatus. The sequence goes on along the minus strand of JASJET010000210.1, from coordinate 6,008,138 downwards.
TCTGCTCTGCTAGCTCGAGTTAATCCTCACTAGCGCCTTCACATCAAATATCAGTGTAGCAGCATCCATTTTGTTGTGACTCACTTAAAGTCGTTTGTCGATCCTGTGGACGGTCGTCCTTGATTGCGTTCATCAGATTTTGGTCTCTACTCAGTTAGTCTTTACATCCACCTTCTGTCACTGATTCTGGCTATGTAATCTGCCCAGTTTCACTTCATTCTTCTGTTACCTTCGTTCGTTTTGGTAGCTTATCGTTCTAAATTTTATCTTATTTCCCTAGGAGTAGTGATTGAAGAGACTGAAGATTGTCATTTGTTCCGAAATCTGATCTAAAACCAGCCTGCTCTTTTTTCTTGTCTGGTTGTTATTATTCTAAGAAATAATTTGTTCAGGTATGTGATTTAGTAAACTTATTAGGTATGGCATATTTAGTAGATCTGCTCTATTTCCTGTTTATGTAGCAAACTCATTGTCGCCTTGTTTCATTTGATCGCTACTGCTACGTAATTTGAAAACTATTGTTGTAATCATGCCCCTGGTGTTAAGAACATATAATTACAAACTTATTTGCGGCCACCTTCAAATGTTAGGATGTTTCGTTCCGGCATCGGTGGGATCCACCGATGCCTTTTTCAAACACCACTATCTACAACTTGGAACTCCTATTTAAGTCAAATCTTGCCGGGGAACAGCGGTGGGATGTTCTTTCCGCAACATACCCGCATCAAGGCACTTGGTTGTCCGACTTTGACCGAAATCCAAGCTATAGAAGCACGGACTTGATCATAGAAATTGTGGAACGGAGATCCTAGGTGATCTTTCCAAGGTAGGGTACCGGCTTTAGCACAAAGCCACGAATTGACATCCTTACGTCGCATCGTCCCTGCTCGGATGACATGTTGTAATAATGCTCTTGGTCTTAAAGACATATAATTACAAATTTATTTGCGACCACATTCAAATCTTAGGATGTTTCGTCCCGGTATCGGTGGTGGACTCGTCAGTGGGATCCACCGATGCATTTCCCAGACACCCTTATCGTACTTTGTACAACTTGGAACTCCTATTTAAAATTGTCGGAAAACAACCATGGGATGTTCTTTCTGCAACACTATATTGAAATATGTAAAAAATCGTGCCCGTAATATTAAAGAAGTGACAAAATTTAGAAATATGAAAAAACTTTCAAAATTCGTGCCTAACGAAAAAATTGTATCTAGATCATATTTTAAGAATAATACATCATATGAGCAGAGTATAAAGAGATATTGAGATCTATTTCTCTTGTTTTGTATAAAAAATATATACCATCTTTGACACTATACTTACTTCTATATATGAATCTGCATACTACGACGCCTAAGTAACAGATAGCAGCAAAATAGCAAAACATAGCAAGACAAAGTTTCTTTTCTCAAACAATCTCATTTCTAAAATGGCATTGGTTTTCCTGAAAAGAAAACTTAAGAAGGTAGAAGAAGCCCCTCCGAAAAACTTGAAGAACGATCAGGAAAATCCACGATTATAACTAAATTTTAAGTTTAACGTACCTATTCTAATTCGGGATTATTAAGCGTGTTGTAAATATCCGTGTGATAGAATAAAGGTACGTTCAAATTATCAGAAGCTTGAATGATGCGAATCTTAACCAATAATAATTAAAAAAATAAACAAATTAGGAAATGAAAATATAAAATATTTCTTTTGATTATACATTACACCCAAATAAATGTGGTATGGCAATAATAGGTAAACGCTGCCCTATTGCAACTTTTATTTCTTATACAAGGTGGGACAAAGCAATTTGCTTATTTGAATTTGGCTCTCTGAAGCGATAGTTGCTCCAAGGTGGGTGGGGGTAGATACATTTGACGGAGTGGGGCATAACGTTGTGGCTCCGCTTCTTTACCTAGATTCATGTAGTGGACGAAGGCATATTTTTCACACAGTCGGTTCGATTGGTTCATGGGTAAACAACTTCAGTCAAACTGGTCCTGTGAAGCAAGAAAACCTGACCTTCTGCGAACAGCAAGGTCACCTTACTCTATATCCTAATCTTTTAGTGTAATAATAAACATGAATATGAATGTGCTATGGGTGAGAAACAGTGCGGATGTATTGAGTCTGTGGCAGTGACAGACGAGGTTAAATACTTGGAAGTGTTCATTAACAGGAATCGCAGATATGATACTCACTAGGAAACTTCAAAAGACTATATACAAGTTCTACCAACTGAGACAATTCCTGTCTTTGAAACTATTATGAATGACTTACCAGGCTTTAATTGACTCAGCCCTAACATATAGTTTAAATGTTTGGGGCTGTGCACATGGTAGCATCCTTTACCTTTTAACTGTTACTCAAAAGTATATAATAAAAATATTCTTATATCAAGGAGGTTTCCATCGGACTTAATATTTGAACAAGCTGACCTAACTATCAGCAAAATGTTCTACAATTAATGAAGAAGTGTAATAAATATAAAAGTCCGATTTTGCACAATGTTCATACCAGGTCTGTTCACAGAGGAGGCCTTACCTTGCCTGTGGCATTATATACTGCTTCGCAGAGGCATATTATGAATATCGGTCCAAAGTTATTTAATTTGTTACCTTTAGAAATAAAATCTATTGTAAATATATATTCTTTTTGTGTGAGAATATCTGAGTGGATAAAGGCAAACCAATATCAGATTGTTTATCTTCTTCTTCATGTGCCATCTCCGTTTCGAAGTTTGGCTATCATCATAGCTATTCGGATCTTAGACACAGCTGCGCGAAACAGTTGATTGGAGTTACATCCAAACCACTCTCTTAAGTTTCGTAGCCATGACATTCTTCTTCTCCCGATACTCCGTTTTCCCACAATTTTTCCTTGAATTATATTTTGCAGGAGTTGGTATTTATTTCCACGCATGATGTGGCCAAAATACTGCAACTTTCGACTTTTGATGGATAGTAATAATTCTTTTTCTCTCTTCATCCTTCTAAGTACTTCTTCGTTTGTTATTTTATCGGTCCAGGGTATTTTCAATATTCTTCTGTAGATCCACAGTTCGAACGCTTCTATTTTATTGCAGCAGTATTTATTCATGGTCCATGTCTCCACACCATACAGAAGGATAGAGTGAATATAACACTCTACCAAACGTATTTTTAGTTCCAGGCTTAAGTCTCGGCTGGTTAATATATTTTTCATTTTCATAAAGGCGCTTCTCGCTTTTTCAATTCTTATTGTGATTTCTTTCGTGTAGTCATTTTTTTCGTTCACAGATGTTCCCAGATAGTTATATTTCTCAACTCTCTCAATTTGTTTGTTGTTTACTTGGAGATTGACATTATTGATGTTTTTCTTTGATACTATCATAAATTTAGTTTTCTCTATGTTGAGTGTTAGACCATATTCTTCGCTTATTACTACTAATTTCCTGAGTATTCTCTGTAAGTCGTTGAGATTTTCTGCAAGGATGATGGTATCATCTGCATATCTGATGTTATTGACTGGAATTCCATTCACCTTTATACCAGCCGTTTCGTTTTCAAACGTCTTTTTAATTATATGTTCTGAGTATAGATTAAATAAAGTTGGTGATAAGATACAGCCTTTCCTGACACCTCTTTTTATGTTTACTTCCTCTGTTAATCTTCCTTCGGTTTGTATTGCCGCTTTTTGGTTATAATACAGATTGCTGATTATTCTTATGTCTCTGGAATCAATGTTTTTATCCTTAAGAATAGTCGATAAAACATATATAGACCTCCTGGTTTACATCTAGACATCGTTGTGTCAGTATGTTGTATGCAAACAGAGCCTCTCTGGTTCCCAGGCCCCGTCTGAATCCAAATTGGGTGTTTCCGATGTCCTCTTCAAGTTTGGCGTACAATCTGTGATGTATGATTTTCAGGAAAAGCTTAAGAATATGGCTCATTAGACTTATTGTGCGATATTCATTGCAGTGTTTGGCGTTTGGTTTCTTTGGGATGGCTATAAAGATGGATGTGAGCCATTCCTGAGGTATTATGCCGGTTCTATAGATGCTATTGAAGAAGTCTACTAGGATATTTAAATATTTCTCATCTATGAGTTTTATAACGTCTATTGGGAGGTTATCAGGTCCGGGCGCTTTTCCATTTTTCATATTTTTCAAAGCATATTGAATTTCTGTCTTTGTTATATCCGGTCCTGTTTCATCTTTTTGGATTTCTATTTTGATTTCTTTTCGGTTGTCGTCGAATAGTTTTTCTATATAGTTCCTCCATAATTCAATCTTTCCCTCAGCATCACTTACAATTGAGTTATTCTCGTCCAACAGGTAAGGAGTTTCTTTCGTTTTTATTTTTCCCGTTAGCTCTTTCACTTTTCTATACAGATTGAATGTGTCGTGTTTTTCTTGTAGTTCTTCTATCTCTATGCACTTCTCTGTAAACCAATTTTCTTTAGCACTTCGAATTTTCTGTCTGATTTTGGTTTGGATTTCTTTGTATTTACCGGTGTCATTTTTATATTGTCTTCGAGTGTCCATGAGTTTCAGGATTTCTTCTGTCATCCAGTTCTTCGTTTCACATTTTACTTTCTTCAGATGTTTTAATGATGGTGTCATTGCAGCTTCTTTAATGGATGTCCATGTTTTATTTATACTTTCGGCGTTGTCCTCACATGGGTTCTTTATTCTATCCAGGTTTTCATTCATTTCTGTTCTCAGTCTTTCCCTTTTCTCACCGTTGTTCAGATTCTTGACATCCATTTTCTCGGGGTTCTGTTTAGGTTTTAATTTTTTCTTCAGCCTTACTTTCATCTTAGCAACAATGGGGTTATGGCTCGATGCTACGTCTGCACCGGGATATGCCTTTATTGATTTGATACTATTTTTATATCTAGTGTTAATCATCAGGTAATCTATCTGATTTTTCACGATTTTGTCTTTGGTGTTTTGTGGTGATGTCCAGGTGTAAAGTCTTCGTTTTGGGAGTTTAAAGAACGTATTTGAAATTACCATGTTATTTTCTTGGCAAAATTGAATCAGGCGGTCTCCTCTGTCGTTGCGAGTACCGAGTCCATAGCTTCCTATACAGTCCCTTACCTTGCCTTGGCCGACCTTGGCATTCAGATCTCCCATTACAACTGTAACATCTCTGGGCTTTGTTTGTTTCAACATGATTTTAATTTCCTCATAGAAACGTTCCACCTCCTCGTCATCTTTGTCTGCTGTAGGTGCGTAGACCTGGATTATGTTGAGCTTTCCGTGTGTTGTTTTTAACTGTAATAGTATTACTCGCTCGGAATACGGTATGAAGTTAATGCAAGAATTAGCTATTTTCTTTCTAAGGATTATAGCCACACCATGTCTGTGTTGCCGGTCATCTTTTCCAGAGAAATAAATTTTGTGATGGTTTCCCAACTGTTGTTCTCCTGTACCTGGCCATCTTGTTTCACTTACTCCCAAGATGTCAACGTCCAATCTGTTCATCTCCTGAACGATATTATGGGTCTTTCCTGCTTCGTACATGCTGGTTACGTTCCATGTTGCTATTTTTATGTTCATTTCTGAAGTTCTTAGAGCACCACTTAATCTTGATGTGGTGTTTTCCATTTCACAGGGATTTCGCTTGATGACGACCTGAGAGGCCCTATGATCTATTTGTGGTATGCCTCCCCTGCCGGATCTTGTCTTCCGAAGTCCATGATCAGTAATTGAATCATTTGTCAAAGTTTGAGCCATGATAATTGAACTAGGGAACTATAATGGGGTGGTTTCCCGTTGCCTTCCCCATCGCTGTATAAACGCCGTTTTTGTGGATACCACTGCGCCGTTTGTTGTCCGTACTACAGCCAATTAGAATATCTTTTATTCCTTGCCTGGAGTCAGTTTTGAGTTAACCAGCTGCCGTTACTCAGTGCTAGTTTTGGTCCGCCCCGGGTATTTCATTTCCCCGGTACCACCCATATCTGGGAGGCTTCCCCCTATCCGCCGCCTGGGGAGGCGCCCGATGGAGGACTAGCAACCCCACACGGGGTTGTTTATACAGTGCCATTATTAAATTAGGATTGGAAGTGGAGATAATTTTGGGTATTGTTTTTTGTGTTAATATTTTTAAATATGATTTGATATGTATATATGTGGGGTTTCTCTTTAACTAGGTGTAAGTCTAATTTCTTTAATTAATTTTAAATTAAATTTAATTTAATTTCTTTATTTTGCGATAATTTATTGTAAAATTTTATTTGATGTCTAGACAAGCTGCTTGTAGCTTACGGATTCAACAAATACATGAATGTAGAAAAAAAAACATTGACATTGCAAGACTACTGAGTTGTTTGCTGATTCTGTGAGGCAAATCCTTCTTAAAGAACTAAAATTTTGTCCCTACAAGTTGGCTGTGGTGCAGAAATTTAATCTACGCAATTTTGTTGCCAGAGAAAATACATGTTTTCTTCAGTAATGAAGCTCACTTCCATCTGTAAATTAGTAGAATATGCGCTATTGGAGCCCTGACAACCCGAACTTCATCAATGTCTCTTACATTCTCAACGTATAACTATTGGTTTGCACTATTGCGAGTTGGAATAAGTGATGTATGGTTTTTTGAAGAAAAGAAAAGGCAGTTTCGGTGACTTCTGACCATTATATTTACATAATTCAGTATTTTTTCCTGTCAACACTCAACGAGATGGATATGGGAGATGGATGGTTTCATCAGGACGGTGACTTCCCAGGATGCCTCATTTTCTTGAGGGACGATCTGCACTGACCAGCAGAGTCGCCTGATTTCACCACCTTCGACTATTTTTTATGGTTATCTAAAATCACTTGTTTACAATGATCGTGCTAGGACCCTGACTCATCTGAAGAACAACATTCATCAAGCCATCATACCTGTCGATATGCTGGAAAGAGTTCAACCGAACTTCTGAATTCGATTAACGCAGTGTGTTGAGAATAATGGACGCTATCTGTATGATATAACCTTTAAAACATAAAATAGAAATATTGTACTTGATGCTGTTAAAAAAATTAATATATATATATATATATATATATATATATATATATATATATATATATATATATATATATATATATTTATCTACAAAACGTCATCACAAAATAAGGAAGAATGGGTTAAAATAGTGCAAGCTCTTTATAGTATTTATTTTAAAAATATAGTTTCTCCGAAGGCCATTATTGTTTACATCTTTGTCTGACATGACAACAACATAATCTTTAAATATATGCCAAACATGCAGTTCCGTAAATTTCCAACACGCTGCGGTAAAATTCGTCCTCGGTTTATGGTAAATCCACATCTGGTGCATTGTCATTTATTGTCTTTCTGTCGTTATGGGGTTACCGATCGGGATAAAGTATGTCATCAAAATGGGATTTTATTAGAAAAGTGTATTGGAAAAAGTAAAGTTTGCGGGACAAATTAACAAGGGAACTTAAATAATGATAATTCGAGAGATATAAGTAAGATATATGAAAACAAAATTCCTTGTGGACATGTACTAATCTCCGTTAATTTGTAAATAAGTTTTAGTATGTATATTAAGATCATTTTTATAAATATATTTTTCCTGCTTCGACGTCCCCTGACATAGATGGATTTTAGAATGGTTAATTGGTTTCCAATAATCGATTAATTATATAAATAAATAATTTTAATAAAATCTATATTCACTTCAAAAAACTGTACTAGAATAAAAAATATCTTAGAAATTGTTTTATTTTCTAAGCACAATATACTTGCAATTAGATATATAAATACATTTACATTGGAGAAACCATTTTGATTTTCAATCAATTTAAGAAATTTAATAGAGTACAGTTAGAGACAAAACACTCTCAGATTGCCAAGAAATACCAGAAAAGGACAGAAGCCTCTTCTATGGCAATACACTGGTTTCAAACTCGTTTGTTGTCATTTCCGGGTAGGGAAGCGCCCATAAACATAAAAAAGGCGAATCCCTTGTGTAGTTTATATCAAACAAACTTGAAGTCTACTACAAGGAGCGCCATCTCACCGCATTCCACGGAGCCTGAATATTTAATCTCGTAGAGACTTATAAACCAACAATGCTTACAGTTAGGTGTATAACTACCTTTACACTAGAGAAACTGTTTTAATTCTCAACCAAGAAAAAAAATATTATACAAGTACAGACTGAATTCTTTAAGCAACTTATATCAAACAAAATATGAAGTCTAATACAAGTAACGCCATCTCCCAGCATTCTACGCAGTCTGAATATTCAATTCCATATATATATATATATATATATATATATATATATATATATATATATATATATATATATATACATATATATATATATTTATATTAATTATTCAAAAATTACCCCTTCAACTACTACTTCGCCGTCTACAGAAAAGTGCTTAATAAATAAATAAATCTATAATTATTACCATATAAAACATTTCCTAATCTATTTTTTATTTTTTAGTCGAAATTTTTGAACTCTAATAATTTGATTAAAAAAAATTGTGTTTTAATTAATCAATTTAATAAAGGCTAAAAAAAACTTCCTAAAGTTCACCTTAATGAGGAGACGTGGAAGATTAGAAATTGTATGTAAACAAATGAACTTAAACATACATATTATTTCTAGATTTAAATAATATAAACAAATCTAAAAATTAATGAACAACAGTGAAATGACCGAAAAGGACTCACATATCTTACCTATATTTCACTGTAAAAATTCAATTGTTACTTTCGGTGACTTATGCCCAATATGGGCATTTTTATCATTTGATGTTTGTGAATTTAGTTTTTTCCCGTCGTATTTACAGATCAAAATTTTTTATTAGGCATTTAGTAAATCATTCTTAAATAGTCCAAAAACCACATTAATTACATATCGATGAATGTTTAGACACGCATATTGTAAAATAATGTATGTTGGTAATCTATTTGGCTCTTTTCCATATGATATAATTTATGTTTCGACACATACTGTAATGGTTGTGTGTATTTTATTCAAGCGTTGCTTAGGCTTTGAAAATTAAATATTGATTGTTCAAAATGGTACAAAAAATTCTGCAATAGTAGGAAAGCTTTATCTAATCATGTATTATTTTATGTAATATATTCTGTTTTTGTTACAGATTCTTTCGTGATGAGCTGAAAATAAAATGCTTCGATGCGTATTCCTAGTCGCATCAATTCTTTGTCTTTTTCTCACACATACGAATTATGCGACGGAAGATGGGTTGTCTAGTAGCGACGTCACGTTCCGTTTTACCGAGCAATTGTACAACGTCAGCATTCCGGAGAATAGCGTGGCCAAAACTTATGCCACGCAAATTCCGGGGGCATCACGTATGGGAGTCCAAGTGGCTCCAAATACATTTACGGATATCAGGTAGGTTTAATTTTTATATTGTCTATGTATAATAAATAATATTTTAAATTACCTTTTAATTCTGCTTATATCTGTTATAGTCAAAGGTCGATAAGTAGCGTCTTCGCCGAGTATCTTGATTATCTTAGGTTTAGGCAAACCTGGAAATAGGTTTAAATTTCGGCTTTTGACTGACTTATTTTTATTCAAATCTAGGAGTACCTAAACTTTTTAGTCAAACGTCGAAAGTAAAATAATTCATTTCCGGCTTTGCCTAGTGTATCTTAGAAGCGACTAAGGCAAATCCCAAATGTCAATTTGTACTGTACTTGTTACCAGTTATTTTTTTCTATTTTCTTAGATTTAGACAAAAAATTTCCTAGATTTCTCTAAGCAAGTTCACTGGAAATTTCAATTTACGACATCTGTTTCAAGACATTTCTCCTCTCTTCTTTACCCCCACCATATTATACGTGTTCGGCGCACTATTTTAAATTAACGAATTGACGCCCTAAATGTGACGTCGCCGCAATGCAATTGGGCGCTTTTACGCCCGTAAGTTATCAAGACTGCGAAAGTAAAGGGTAAGAGAATGTAATAATAAGGATCTTCCGTCTTTGTTCAGTCTGTAGGAATACATAAGTATGTCACTGTTTTAAAAGAAATAAGGAAAGGGAATGTCGAAAAATATGCTCATAGAATCGGGGCACATTTGCCTGATTTTGATTAGGACAACCAAAGGGTATCTCCCCTTCGATTGTGGTAAAGTAGAGAGATTTCCACCCTAACATTGTCCTAAATTGTAGATTCCATTGTTTATTTTACGTCTTATGAGGAAAGGGATAGCGAATTATAGTTTAATAATTTTCGATTTATTTTTTAGTTTATTTATCTACAAAGAATAAGTCTAAACCTATTTTAAATAAAACAAACATACCACTTTCTCTAAATTTATGATAGATTTTGGTTCTTTCGGTTCAAAATTCCTTTCAATTTCTTAAGAATTTCTGAGCTAATACAGAAATTAAAACAATTGCTTGACTTGAACAAACTTTTAATATTAAGATCCGACACAGTGTGTTTGGCATCGTCGCCTTTTTTTACCAGGACTGCATGATACATAAAGCACTCTGGGATTTCCCGGTAATTCACCGTTCAAAAGCCGGGAGCATGAAAAATCACCGAAATTTCTTGATATAAATACAACTGCGTTCAAGATTTGTAAGCAGTTTTGTATGTCAATGCGTAAAAAGAAACATTATTTACTAGTTATTATATAATAATTTGGAAATATGTATTAATGTTCGTTGATAATTGTATATTATTCAAAAATTCCCCAAAATGGGCATTAAATTGAATATAATTCCCTTTTTACTTTTATGTCGCAAAATTCCCTATATTTAGGGAAATTTTCCTAGGTCTGGTAACTCTGCTTGTTACATGTTTAACCTTTCGAAGTTAACGTGCGGTTTCTTGCACCGCATGACCCGATATCTACCGATATTTCTCGAACATATTCGGGATGGGACCTTCGGCTTCGAGTATCTTTTTGTATAGATATACTTCATTTAGTACTCTAATAGCAGTTGTCTGGTGTACTTCTTTTCTGCATACGGTTAATTTGCGGTCTGTGAATCCGCATGTTCTCGCAATTCAAATTTACCAAACTATTTTTGTCCCTCAGAATTTACAACCGTACATGAAAAGTTAGAAGCCTTTAGGAAAAGTGTAGGTTTAGGTTATATATGCGCAATAAATCAAATAAACATAGTATCAAAATATATGCTCCAGTTCTCAAACTTTTTTTGGCGGCGGAGCCCCTTTGGAAAGCAAAATATTTGACGGAACCATAAAATAATCAAAAATTGGTTTATGTGTATTCTTTATTGATAATCATGTAGCATAATAATCAAATATCTAATGGGAGTTATGAAACTGTTTTTTATTTTTCAATTGTTTGATATCAGGCTTGATAGAAGAGAGCTGAAGTCTATATCAGGTTCGGCAGTCAGTCTATTGCGGTACTTTGTTGTTGTAGCTGCATGAGTTGAGAATCCTGTTTCACACAAGTAAGTTGTTGGGAACGGGAGAAGAACATTCAGGGCCGTTGTGGCAAGAAATGGATATTTGTCACGGATCCTGCACCAAAAATCATTTAGAGGCATTGTTTTGAACAGTGACTCCATACAGGTATCATTTATAAAAATGATTCATAAATCTCGTTAGACATACTTTCAGGCTTTTGCAAGTTGGGTACAAAAGATTTTGAATTCATGAATTCATATTAATTTTTGTATTCTGATCTTCAGGAAAATATGTCTCAAAAGATGCGAGCACAGCATTGAGATATTGGATCAATTCTTCAAACATATCATCTTGAAAAATTTCTGAGTCGTTAACGAACTCATTGAGATGAAGAGCTTTCTATTTCTCTCTTACCAACACATATAATCCAAAAATCTATTTTTTTTTAAAGCGGTTCTTTTGTTACTATCGTTGAACACATATCTGCTATAAAAGATAGCCTGAACAATCAAGTTCCATCAAACAGTACCTAATTCTAACTACGATAGAGCCAAAGGAGATGCTCGAAATGTTTTGGGTAAAATACAACATACAACAGTTGATGATTTATACATAATAGGAACAAAACACGGAATAATAAACATACTTTTTGCCGGGAAAGATACAAGAATGCAAAGAGAAATTCGTTAATTTCAAAGATGTCCAGTAGTTTCTAAGAGAGTTCGGTGCAAAAGATTCTAAGTTAAGGGGCTAAGGTTTCATAGTAAGCCAATGTAATAAAAATGCTCCTCAAAATTGTGTAAATGTAAAAGATCAAACGTATTTTTTCACCTGGCTCTAATGATAGTCGAATGAAGCAGTCGTTTCTCTTGTAATGAAATACCTTTGCCCGACTGTTTCATTCACACAAAAACAGCAAATTAGTGTAGCCTAGCTGCAATCCAAGTAAAAGTGCAATCATCTTTAAGTCGCCACAGATCTGTCATTGGTGCTCATCGTATTTTATAGTTGTCAACAAGTACTTGATATTGTCGCATGATTCTTTTATGTGAACAGCATATCCAACAGGAATAAACGGTAAAATATTTTCCATATGCGAGAGTACTGCTTTTAAATTAAATGTTAAGCGGCCTATAAACAATCTCCATTTCTCTGGCTTGTAGTTTATATTAAAAGCCGCCAATAAACCACTAATGTAATTGCAGAAAACCAAGGTCTTTTCCATATTAAAAAATGTCGCTAAGCCTTTATGGCGTTTACGAAAAGACATACCGAAACATATTCTTCTAATAATTTCGACTGCTGCAATTTTGATCTTAATAATTCTGCTTTGCTTTTTCGAAGTTCTAAGTATCTCGTAAAATCGTTTAATTCTGATTGGGTTATTTTCTGCGGTTGGCGGTATAACGTGTTGGGTGTGAAATCAAGATCTCTTGATATTGATGGCATAACTTCTTCTTGAAAAATCGTTTTATCGTTATTATCTGATTCGTAAATGAATGTTTCTGGGGATTCTGGATAGGAAGTTCGTCTCAATGATGCACAGGTCTCATTGCAGATGGTATATTTGAATAGTTGATAACCGACTTTTTCTTCTTGGATATACCTGTGCCTTGCCCAACACGACGTATGATGCAGAAATAGCAATCATTAACATGATTTGAGGGTTCTCTCCAGATCATTGGGGCAGCAAACCTCATAGATCGTTTTTTACTATTTAACCAGTTTCTCAGACTTGAAGCACATTCATTACAGCAGATATATGACGCCCACTGTTTGTCTTGATCCTCAATATTGCAACCGAAATAAAGCTCACATGCATTTTTTATCAATGGGGTAATAGACCACTTCTGAGACGCAAAAGTCACCTTACCACAAACATAACAGAAGTGATCTGGATTATTTACACACTCTCCAGCCATCTTACTATCTTAACTATTCGATTCATCTCACTAACTTCGACTAACTAACCCCTCTGCTTGGTAGCTGCATATATACCCAAATACTTCTTCTACATTATTAGAAAATATTCGAGAATTTTCTGTGCAATTCTGTTTGTATACAGGAACTGCTTAGTACAAAGCAGATCGAAAAGTCGATTTTTATGGGTTTAAATGACCCTTATTTTAAGCCCTGGGGGGTTGGGACTCTGTATATGGAGGTCATCCCTAGAGATGACTCATGCGATGTGGCCAAGTTGGGAAAACGTATATTGGCAATGTCGCACATCTCTATTATTATAACAATACAAAAGTACCATGTGCATTCTTGCGGTTATATTGTTAATATATAGGGAGACGTGACACGTATCTCTAAAACCTGAATTAATAATAAAAAGATAAGTTTAGTTTCGGTTTAGCACACCAAAAATGGTAAGATTTAGTCAATTTTATTTTAGATACATTTTGGCTGTCTAGTACTATTTACCTATTAATCAATCCATTCTTATAATATAGAAACAATAAACATTAACATTAAAAAAATATGGTTTTATTACATCCAAGTCTAACAAACTAACACATTCCTGTACCTCATTTAGGTCTGACCGATCAAACTTCGATTTCATAAAATTGAGTTTGACTGTTCAAGTTGGTCTAACCTAGGATTAGACCTAAATTCGTTATTCAAAAGTCGAAACACACTATTGGTTTGGACTTTTATTAAGACTTCTTGCCAGACCTGAGGTTTAGCTAGCCATACCTAGAAGCGCCGGAGTTTCGGTCTTTGACTGTAACATATCCATAAAATGCATCCACATGAATCATAACTATAACTCTTTTGTTGCAGATATAAAATCATAGAGGGAGACAAAGATCGTTTTTTTAAAGCAGAGCAGCGATTGGTAGGCGATTTTTGTTTTCTTTTTATCCGAATTAAAACGGGGAATAATGATGTGTTAAATAGAGAGAGAAAAGACAAGTATATATTGCAAGTGAGAGCGACTGCAAGTATTAAGGAAGGAAAACAAAAGGTAAAGAAAATTGTCTGTTTTGAGTGTTAAAATTTCCTTTTGCAAAGACTCAGTCTGAGCACCAGGGTTACCTTATTTAAGAATAAATCTTGTGGAAGAAAAACAACATTGCCTTATAATTTATTTATTTCTTAGGTCCAATATACCTCAGATACCATCGTAGTAGTTACAGTCTTAGATACAAATGACTTGAGTCCTCTTTTCTACCCAATGGAGTACAACGCGACCGTCTCTGAGGACACTCCTGTTCACCAGAGCATCGTTAAAGTGATCGCTGAGGATGCTGATTTAGGTCGAAACGGGGAGATTTACTATTCTTTTGCCGAAGAGACGGATAAATTCGCTATACATCCTGTGACGGGAGTAATAACTCTAACACGACCTTTAATGTAAGTGGTAATTAAAATTTTATTAGTGCGATTAGTTAACATTTAGTCTAAATGCAGCGATTTAATACTTTTTTTCTTATATTCTAATAAATATCTACGTCATACTTTCCGTTTTAGATATAACGAAGGAACGTATCATGAACTCACAGTCTTCGCCCAGGATCGTGGCGGACACTCAGGTTCAGGTCCGGGCTTTAGTAGAGCAAAGGTTCGAATTCGTGTAAAAAAAGTTAACCTTTTCGCGCCTGAGATCCGCATCCGAAGACATCCCAGTATAGTAGAAAACAGCAACGCTGATATATATGCGATAGTTAATGTAAGCGACAGAGATGAAGGTATACACGGAGAAATTGATAAACTGGAGATAGTAGACGGCGATCCCGATGGACATTTTAGAATACGACCAACCAGACAGCAAGGGGAGTATAATATTGAAGTATTAAAATTATTAGATAGGGAGAAGACTCCTCAAGGTTATCAGTTACAACTAAGAGCAGTGGATAAAGGTACGTTAGCTGAGTGGTAATACTATGTTTATTGTACCTCTTATTGATATAATTCAATTAAACTTGAGGAATATATGCAAAAATACCAAATAAAAATCCGATAAAGCTGTTTCAACAATTCCATTGCAATGATGATATTTTACTCTTCTTCTTTTTCAGGTGTGCCACCACGAGAAAGCTATAAGTCGGTACCGGTACAATTAGCGGATTTAAATGACAACGCTCCTGTATTTAACAAAGAAATATATGATGTTAAAGTGCCGGAGAGTGCTCCTGTAAATACTCCCTTAATAAGACTGAAAGTGACTGATGCCGATGAAGGTCGAAATGCACAGGTAACGATTTATATTATATTGCTGTAAATGATGCAAGCTCGACACTAAACATCTTGTACGATTTAATTTTTATTATTCTGGGTTTTTTTTACCGGACTATGCCAGAATTAAAAGTTTTAAATTTAATATGGGTTTCTTGGGATATGCAGTGCAGTTCTTTATGTTTATGCATAGCGCAAACACATTCTTCAACTTGACAAAGTTCAGAGAATGGCTTGTGTGGGAATATTGAGTGCGATGAGGACTGCTCCCACCAGGGCTCTGGAAGTCCTGGTGAACCTGCTTCCTCTTCACTTACACATAGAGAACGAGGCCCTGAAGACTGTTTTTATGAGTTGCCTGGGACATCTTGGAGTTGGAACATGCGGCGATTCAGGTGTCTGGGAAAGCGTTGTGGAGAGGTGTCCATCACTCTCCATGCGGACGCTTTTAAAACCCAACCTCTCCCTGGAAATACTTATGTCAAGTAGAGAGGATTGGGAGGGAGAACAAAATCTTCCGAAAAATGGATCCTGGTGGTATACTGATGGATCTCGACAAGATGAAAGAGCTGGAGCCGGAGTATTCGGCAGGACCACAGGAGTCAGAGAGTACTACGCTCTCGTACAATATGCGACAATTTTCACAGCGGAAATTTATGCTATTCTGCAGTCTACCCATCTCTGTAAGAGGGACATAGACAGGAATAGAGTAATAAATATATGCTCAGACAGTAAGGCTGCGATATTGGCACTGAAGTCGAGTGTCGTGACTTCGCGACTAGTGTCTGAGTGCAAGGATGTACTAAATGGTATGATAAGGAAAGGCTGCGCAGTCAGACTCGTATGGGTCCTGGGTTACTCGGGCGTATACGGGAATGAGAAAGCAGACCGTCTGGCAAAGTTGGGTTTGGCAACGGAACCGTATGGACCGCAGCCAATACTACCTGTCCCAATTGCTATTGGCAAAAGGGAATTAAAATCGTTGCTGGAAAGTTGCTGGAAAGCAATCGTGGAGGAGAGCTCCTGGAAAGAGTTGTGCTAAAGAACATATAACTGGGCCTAGCGTACGGCGTACCAAGGAGCTTCTCTCCTTTGGAAGGAAAGAGCTGCGAATTGTGGTGGGATTGTTGACAGGACATTGTCACCTCAGGGGCCATCTTCATAGAATCGGTGTCGAGGACAACCCGACGTGAAGATGGTGTTTGGAGGAGGATGTTGACTATGTTCTCAAAGGGTGCCCAGCACTCAACAGACTGAGACAGAGATATTTCGGAGATATAGTTTTGTTACCGGAAGCAGTTAGGCAAGTTCAACTAACGAGGCTGCTTGGATTCGCAAAGGCGATCGGCCTCGAATAACATGCAGATATGATGGGATGTAAAGGGCCCAATGGAGGCCTAGGCATCGATGATCTAGTATCACCACCCCTTTTTCATTCATTCATTCATTTATCTTTATGCATGTGTAGTTGCAGGTTCTGCGTTTTTTATTAAGCTAATTCTTCGAGAAATGCAAAAGGATTAAGCATATGTCTCTCATTGGAATCATGAATCAAACGTAATATTTAATCATTGTTTGTGGTGTCAATTGGTTTTTAGTGTAGTAAAAGTTTAATTTGTTACATTTAAAGCTTGTCTTAAGTGAAGGACAATTTCTTTTTTTAGGTTTTTCTAGAAATTGTTGGTGGCAATGAAGGTGGTGAGTTTCATATTAATCCTGAAACTGGAATGCTTTATACTGCGGTACTTCTCGATGCAGAAAATAAACAATTCTATAGTTTGACAGTTTCTGCTATAGACCAAGGAAACGTAGGAACTAGAAAACAATCTTCAGCAAAAGTAAAAATTTATGTTGAAGATACCAACGATAATGACCCAATTTTTGACAAATCAGAAGTTACCGTTTGGATTGATGAAAACCTACCTGCTGGTACATCAGTCACTACAGTCCACGCCAAGGATAAAGATAGAGGAGAAAACGCTTATATATCCTATCTTATTGCTAATCTAAACAAAGTACCTTTCGAAGTTGATCATTTTTCAGGAATTATAAAGACCACCCAGCTTCTGGACTACGAAAGTATGAGGAGAGAATATGTACTTAGAGTAAGAGCATCAGATTGGGGATTACCTTATAGGAGACAGACCGAAATGCAGTTGACAGTTAAGGTAACTTTAATACATGTCATACTTATATTTGTTTTAAGCTGGTCAACTCCTGATGATGTAACGAAATGTATATACTTATTTTTTGACCGTTAGAAAATGTTTTAAAATAAAACACTTCCGGATTAGTTTATCATGTACATCTAATCTTATTTCATTATTTCTAGGTTCGTGATATCAATGACAATCGTCCCCAGTTCGAAAAAATTGATTGCAGCGGTAATATTTCCCGTCATATACCAATCGGCAGTGAAATCATCACTTTATCTGCTATAGATTTTGATTCAGGCAACATCATCAGTTATCGTATTGTTTCGGGTAACGAAGACAACTGTTTCAACATGGATTCTACCGCTGGAACTATTACTGTGTCATGTGATCTAAATGATGTGCGTGTCAACGAGAGAGAATTAAATGTGACTGCAACTGATAATACTCATTTTGCCGATATTGCCCGAGTGAGGTTGAAGTTGGTTAAGACTAAGAAAAATGTGATTAGTAGCGGGAGGTTATTGACTGATGATACTGGTGTGTTTGAATGTAAAGATACCGGAGTAAGTAGTAAAATAATTTTTCCTTATATTATTACTTGATTCAAACAAATTTTATTAATCCAATGATTATTTAAAGGTTGCAAGGCGTCTTACGGAAGTACTCGCCGAAGCTGAAAATAATAATAGTCCAACCGATATAGAAGATTTTCCCATGATGCCTACTAGATATGGACAAAACGTTCATGCCCCAGAATTTGTAGATTTTCCAATTGAAATAAAAGTAAATGAAAGCGTTGTCTTAGGCACGTCACTGGTTAAACTTAAAGCCAGAGATCGAGATTTGGGATATAATGGAGAGCTTATATATGGATTGTCAGGTAAGACTGATTACTTTCAATGTCAACAACTGCTATGAAACATGCGTATTCGACACGAAATTCGCCTTTTTTTTTAATCTGTGCTCGATCTTATACCGCATTTGTTCAATTTTCTTATTACATTACTTCAATAAAACATTATAATTTATTTCAGGTGGAGATACTCATTCCCAATTTTGTGTGGACATGGAAACGGGTGACCTCAAAGTTATTGGATATCTAGATAGAGAAAAAGAGTACGAATACTTTCTGAATGTAACAGTATATGACCTTGGAAAACCTCAAAAGAGTTCTTCCAGGGTACTGCCTATAACAGTTTTAGATGTCAACGATAATGCTCCAAAATTCGAAAAAAGCCTGGCAAGTTTTAGAGTTACAGAAAACGCGCTAAATGGAACAGCTATTTTTAGAGCTAATGCTACTGATTTGGATGAAGGAGATAATGCTAAAGTGAGCTATTCTTTAGCTACCGATACTAAAGATTTTGTTGTGGATAAAGTAACAGGTGTTTTGACAGGTAAGAAGAATTTTGGTTATATTTTACTAAATACAAATGAAGCATTTTTTATTTGTCTGAGAAAAGCATTTTCAAAATTTTTTATTCACGAAAGAAGATTTGGGATGGTTGTTAGTTATTTTTCTGTTGGTATTTATATTGGATAAACATTATTGTTCTTTTTCAGTGGCCAATGCATTAGATCGCGAACGTCAAGACTTATATGAACTCCGGATACGAGCAACTGATAATGGCGGCAAAGGACCAGACAACCCACCACTGTTTTCCGAAGCCATAGTAAGAATTTCAATAGATGATATCAATGACAATGCCCCCAAATTTAGCTTACCGAATTATAATGTTAAGATCAGAGAAGACGTACCAAAGGGTAAGTTTTTGTGTAGTTTCCTTCATTTGAGTATGGACCGGGAAAAAAAACTCTTAATGATTGGTTTTCATTTCTTTATTGTGTCAATTTTATTGCTTACAGGTACTGTTGTAGCAATAGTTACTGCCTCTGATCCAGATCTAGGTCCCGATGGAGAAGTCCAGTACTCCCTCGAGGACAGCGACAGCGATGGCACCTTTAAGATAGACAGGCTTTCAGGAACCATTCGAACGACTAAATCATTGGATTTCGAAGAACGACAAGTCCATAGCCTAATGGTGTTCGCGTACGATCGTGGAAACCCGAGCTTATCGTCCGAAGCTACCGTTACGATAAACGTGGTCGACGTTAACGAGAACGTCCACGCTCCGTTGTTTAGTGACGCGGTGTTAACGGGAAAAGTGTACGAAAATAGGCCGGTCGGTACGGTAGTTATGAATATTAGTGCGGTTGATTTAGACCCTCCCGGTGGTGATTCTATGGTGGAGTATTCTATAAAAGGTGGAGATGGGATTGGGATGTTCAGCATTGATAATGAAGGTAAGAATATTTTTCAAAATCCTTCATCTACGATATTATACAAGAAATATACGTACTGTATCCAGATCGTGCGAGACGCATTCGTTTTTATTGCCTACTGTTATGTAACAATGTTCTTGGTGAAGAGTCATAAGCGGACATAAAATAAAGAAAAATTAGATTAGAAGTTATATAGACATGTTAAAAAATTTTGGAGGGACATAATTGCATATATACTGTTACGATTTTGTCTCTTAAAATCACTTCTTGGATTCGCAGAATAAAACACAACTATCTTATTCCTACTTCTTAATATTTTCACCATTCAAATACCATTATACCACTTTGTTAAATCTTTTATCCTATCCCTTTTTATATACCTATAGAATTTCTTGTCTAAATCTAAAACATAAAAGTTGAAATCTATCTAGAAATATGACGTATCGATAGAATATTACTTTTGGCACATTATAATAAAGATGTATACGAGGGCGTATCAATAAGTTTCTCCTAGTCGTTCATAACACTGTCCCTCCCCTAATTTAAGATCACCCATATCAGCTTCAATATCTCCGTGGTATGGCTACAACCTGTGCAGATTTACTACTTTTATTTTGGTTTTGGAACTTCGTTGAATTCTATAAACAACGTCATTGATTCTTTTCAGAACTGCATATGGTCCTTCCTATTATCACATCAACTTAGAAGATTTGCCCTTCTTTATTTATGGGTTCCATAAACAAAGTCTTCCGTAAACGATTTTCTCCATGCTACCCTTTATTATGGTTGTTTGTTCGGCAATGACCCTAATTGATTCGGTGTTATGGTCCTTTGACAGAATAAATTCTTCAGTGCCAAATGTTAAGATGTTAAGCTTGTCGAAAGGAAATCCGTGTTGACGAATCAGGTCCATTCTCAGTATAAACTCATCTTCTATGTCAGCAACTAATACCAGCCTTCCAAATTGAATCTCAACTTGCATTTCTACAATCATATTAGATGCTTCTATAGTTACAGTTTTCGACATTACTTTTCTGGACAATGGTGGGATTCTAAATTTATCAACAAGGTTTGAACTCATCAGAGATACGGCAGCATCGGTATCAACAGTTATGGTTCCCATCTCGTATCTCCAGTTAGTCCATATTAGATGCTTCTATAGTTACAGTTCTCGACATTACTTTTCTGGACAATGGTGGGATTCTAAATTTATCAACAAGGTTTGAACTCATCAGAGATACGGCAGCATCGGTATCAACAGTTATGGTTCCCATCTTGTATCTCCAGTTAGTCCACATCTGTAGCACTTTATGGGCCTTCTTAATTACACCCGATAATCTCTCCTCATGTATCCAGTTCGTCCACATCTGTAGCCCTTTATCTGGTCTCTTAATTGCACCTAACAATTCCTTCTCATGTGTCCAATTCGTCCACGTATGTGGCAGTCGATCTGGTTTCTACTATAACGTAAATTATCACTTATTCTATGTTTGATTTTAGAATTGGACTGTCGTAGCTTTTCTTGGTTCTCTTCTATTTAATCTCTGGATGGAGAACTAGACCTTTATTGCACCTGACAGTACCAACTCACGTGTCCAGTTCGTCCACATGTGTAACACTCGATCTGGTTTCTGCTATAACCTAGAATATTACCTTTTGTATTCCGTTCTTTCCGGTTTCTTCTATACCGTAAAGTGTCATCTTTCATGTCTAGTTTAAGAATTTCAAATAACCGATGTTGATTTCCAAATATTTTTTCAAGCACAGCACTAAAGATTTCATAGTATTTTTGTTGAGTTATGGGAATAGTTTGTAATAACACCAGTGCTGGTCTACGAAGGCAATTATTAACGCCGTAGCCATCCCTTCGTAATTCCACTTATTTGCGCTAGCGGTAGTTTCAAATTATCGCTTATACATTATTCAAGATATTTGGCTGTCGTAAGTTGGGAGTTTGATGTTCAATCTGGTGGTTAATACTTTATCAGAATGACCATGCTTCTTTACTTTATTGATTTCCATTTCAAGGCTAAGGGAAATAGGATTGGAGAACCTGCTCTAAGCGATAAGGTAACTCTTATGACTTGGCAACAGTAGGGGGGCCCAATAGATCTACCAGGTCGCAGTATACAGACCCTCAACTCTACGCACATACATATATCTCAAGGCTCTTCATTTTAGATTCTATTCCGTCTACGACTTCGTTCATTTCTTGTCGCCCTTCTCCTATATCTTGTCGCACTTCTCTTACGTCTTGTCGCACTTCTCCAATCTCTTCCTTAAACTTATGCGTCTCTCTCAGTAGAATTTGATCGAAATTTTGCTGTTTTTGTACATGCCTGTTGCATCCATTTGCAAAGTTTATTTTTATCTTTAATGCAACATTTTTCTTCTTGTTTGTATTGAAGGCAACGCTTTTCTTCTTGTTGTTTTTCTTTTTGACCACATTCATATTCTTCTTGTTTTTCTTTAAAGCGACGTTCTTCTTCTTTTTGTTTTTCTTTCAGACGATTCTCTTGTTCCTGTTTTTGTTTTTGGCGATGCGCTTCTTCTTCCTGTTTGTCTTTAAGGCCACGTTGTTTCATACGTTTCATAAAATCAGCCAATGTTTTATTAATCTGCTTCATTTCGACTGTTCACTCTTTAGTATTTAACATAGAAACTTCTAGAATATTCTTGAAGACTCGCTTTTAAACGTGTTTCTTGATACAAAATTCGATGGTGAACTTTGTTTTTCGCTATCTCTTCAAGTTTCTAAATAGAATGTTCCAGAACTTTGTCGAAAATTCAATTCTAAGATCCTTTGTTAATGACAAGTTTGATGGTCCAGTCCGTTTTTCCCTATTTCTTTTAGTTTTCAAATAGAATGTTCTAGAACTTTGTCGAAAATTCGGTTATAGGCTTCTTTTGTGATGAGAAATCAGATGGCTAAGTCCGTTTTTCGCTATCTCTTTTAGTTTTCAAATAGAATGTTTTAGAACTTCGTCGACAATTGAATTCTAAGCTTGTTTTTTTATGACAAATCCGATGGTGAAGTCTGTTTTCCGATATCTTTTTGAGTTTAAAAAACAGAACGTGCTAGAACTTTATAGAAAATTAATCTTATTTTCTTACTTGATAACAAATCCCACAGTGAAATCAGTTTTTTTCTAGCTCTTCTAATTCCCAATACAATTTTCCGGAAACCCGTTGATAATCCTCACTTCCGACACCAATTGTTAGTAGTTTGTCTCTTCCTGGGTCTCCAGAATAAAAGACAACTCATTACTACTTCTTAATCTCTTCACTGTTCAAATATCACTATATAACGCTGTTAAATTTCTTATCCTTTTTTCCTAGACAAATCTAGAAATTACTAACACTAAAGTTGAGACCTATCTAGAAATAGGGCTCAGCGATTTCGGCATATTAAAATAAAGATGACTCATCGCATAGGAATATTTGTATACGATGGCGTATCAATAGGTTTCTCCTAGTCGTTCGTAATAATATCATACTTTTTTTTATTCATATACTCGTGATTCGCAGAAAATTTTGTTTTCGTGCATACACAACTATTTGGCGCTTTAATAACCTCACTAAATTTGAGTAATAAGCCGAGTTAACCACTATATTCTATTTTGAGGTGGAAAATTCTTTCGCATTTTCTTAAGAACCACTTTTCATCCTTGTATAACAATAAGTCTCTTTTTTATTGAAGGTTAAACAGATTGGTAACCTCAAGGAATTTTTATATTCCAATATTAGAATTTTACAATTTTATTAACTCATAAAAAGATTTAATGCTAAAAGTTTTTTGAGCATTCGCAGCTGTTAAAGCCCATTAAATATTTATTTAAAAACTTTTTGCTAACATATTGAAAATCTTGAGAAAGGTGAATAAATTTAACTTCCCGAGATTAAGGTTATAAATTTTGGTTTGGCACTGCTGTTAGTAAAAAATGTAGTGGTGGAGAAAATACTTTTATAATTTTTTTAACCAAAACGAAATAAAATATGTTTTCGTAAATACTTGATTCATGTCATATCACAAAGTTCCGAATCTTAAAGGCCCGGTCTTGGGAAAAATTAAATTTTCATCCGGTCGATCGGTCGTGTCAATTTGAATAACTAACAGCAAACACGACAGGAACATTATCTATCTTACCTTTCTTAATATAAATCCAATCAGATAACCTGTCCGTTAAGATCTCGAATCTTTCTTTTTTGACATTTTTTATTGCTCTTTGATTTTATTCTGCCATCAAATTTATACATAATTTATTTATTGATGGACCCTCGGAAATAAAGATATCGTTATTTTTATTTATTGATAAAAAATGAAAAAAAAAAAAAGAAAAACTAAATTGACTTCTAAAATTGCAGTGAAAGTAAATTATCAACTGTTTCTTATTGGTATTAATTTAATAATTGTAGATTTACTCATCACTTTTTTTTATCTCCGCGCAGCAGTGGTAAAAGGGATTATTTTAAATTAATTCCAGGTAGAATGGTTTTATTTCTATATCTATTTATCTTATTGCAGAGGGTTCTTGCGTAGTTTACCAGTATTTACTATTAATTTTAAATTTTTAATAAGTAAATCTTTTCTTTTTTTTTTCATCTTCTTTTTCTTCTTAAACGTATTGTATCCATCGTCGGGCTAAAGCCCCACTTAACTGCTGCCGTTGTTTTCTAGCTTTTGTTTCATCATTTGAATGATTGATTGATTGATTATATGACATAGCAAGCTAGGATTGAAAAGCCCTTACACTGCAGTCTACAGACTTATTGTATTGCCTGCAATATCCATTCTAGGCGAACAGGTTGGTTGTCTTGATCACGTTTAACAGCCTGCTCACTAGTTTGCCCTCTGGGTATAACCCTTCCGGATAAATTGATCCCTGAAGGTGTCTCCAGTAGGCCAAAGCCTCGCTTTCGAAGATGATGTGTGAGGCCGTCTCGTCCTCTTCATTACCTGGTCTACATATTGACTCTTCTTTGACGTGAGATGTGCATTGTGTGTAGGTGTTTTTTCAAGCTGCGGAGGCCAGTTATAAGTGCTGTCACCAGCGTGCTTAGACGAAGAATATCATGGCTTAGTTTACCAGATGGTTCTGCTCAGCAATACCTAGCTATGTCTGTGACCCGCAAGGTGGTTCCAATGAGTCTGGTGTTGTTGATTTATCCACCAGGACAGCCACCCACGAATAGCAGCCTTGGTAATTCCAAATGCTGATTATGATCCAATAAAGTGAGTGACAGAACCTTATTTTGCAAGTTGGTCCGCTTTTTAATTGCCCGAGTCCCCCTTGTGCCCTGGCGCCCACGCAAGGGTAACCCTATTGTGTTTTTCTAGAGCGATAAAGTTTTGAAGATAGCCCCACACCTGTTTTGATGTTATTTGGTAGCACGCTAGAGCCCCTATAACCTCTTCTCAAACTTTCTCGAAGACAGACATCAATAACATGAATTTTTGCCTGAAGTACTATGGTACGCTTCCCTAGTGCTACACTCATATTGAGTCTGGGTGTATCCCCGTGTATTCCGGCGCCTGTACCATGGTCAGTTGTGAACCCCTCCGTGTTCCAGACGAGGTTTCCTGGCTGAGTAACTGTTCAGTCAGACTGCTCCTTCCAGTAAAGTTGAATGGTGTAGGGTCTGTCAAAGTTGTATGTTCTTGGCATGATATCACTGTTCATTTGTAGCCATGAGTTGGTTACCTGTCCGAGGGCAGATCCACTCCACCAGGTGTTATTTCTTTCCAGCCTATAATCCTCCATTCTGTTCTTGGATTTGATTATTATGTCAAGGGGAGGGAGTATAATAGGGTTTTTGTGGCTGCTGTTGGGGTGCGTCTAATGGCACCCGTGATGCACGCCAGTCTTTGGAGTTTGGAGAGCTGCAGAGTGGCCCGTTTTTGTGTAATTTTTGTCCACCATACAACCGAGCCAAGGCTATCATGGGTCCTACCCCGCATTATACAGCCAGTACACAATGTGTGGCTTTAATCCTCATGTCTTCACCAGTGCCATTTTGCTGCCTTGATGGACATTTTTTCTTTAGGTATAATTTTCTACAGGTGTGAGTTCCAGCTAGGCTTTGCATCTAGGATACATTTAGATATTTAACTTCATGGCTCATTTGCAGTTGTGTATTGAAGAAAATTGGTGATTTTAATTGACCTAATTTTCTTCTTATAGTGAAGGGTATGAGTATAGTTTTCCCGGGTTTACCCTAAGGTGCTTCTTGGTACACAACTCCCCCATTATAGTTAGAGACCCTTGCCTGAGTTCTGGTAATATATTGCCATGTTTCCCCACAGTGAGTATGACTATATCGTCAGCATACCCCTCGGTCGTTGAGTTTTAACAGGAGCTCATCGATCATCAAATCCCACAGAAGTGGGGATAGTACCCCTCCTTGCGGGCATCCCTTGGCTATCGATACCTCCACGGTTTCCTCCGACAGTTGAGATTGTGCTCGTCTGCCTTGAATCATGTGCTGTAGCCACCTGCGTAGAGTGTCCTCAATGCCGTTTCTTCTGGCAGACGTTGTCATGGAGGCGGAAGAGATGTGATCAAATTTCCTTCAATATCAAGGAACTGCCGGTGCTATTTTCTTGCTACTATTGCAGATTCTGTTCTCCTTATCAGGTGATGAAGAGCTGACTCATATGATTTTCCTGTGCTTAGCTTTAACAGAAAGGATGATAGATTAATTGGCCTGAATTACTTCGCTTTAGAGTAGTTTCTTCCATGTTTTGATATGGAGATAATTCTGGACCTTTTCCAGGCCAAGAGCAGATAACATATGGCTAATGAGTCCTTTGTCCTGCTTTATAGGCACTGTAATGACCCCATCAGGTCCCGATGCCTTATAGCTTTGAAACGATTCTATAGTTATAGTGTGGGTTATTACTTGGTTTGCTGTTTTCCAGTCTCTTTTTCTTGTCCTTTTCGTCAGGGTTGGGAGATTGCATTCATCATTTTTCCTCATCTAGTCATATCCAATTATTATTTTTATATCATCTGAACACCTAATTTGTGGTCTTCCCCTGCTTCTTTATGTAATCGTGATCTTCAATGTAGAATTTTTCGTGTCCATTGATCCTTTATCGTTCCAATAGATCCAGACCAGTTCCAATTTATAATACAATCCATTCTTTTACATTTGTTATCATGGATCTTCGTCTCATTTGTGCATTTGCTGCATGCGAAGATTCAGTTTGCTGTTTAGAATACTTCAGTCTATAGCTCGTTGTATCTATAGATCATACCTTTATACTTACTTGTCTGAAACTTTTGCTTTAAGTGTGTTAGGCACAACGAATGTAAATATTTCTTGATGTCTTCAAAAGGACGATCAGAACATAGACGTTACGCTTTCTTGCAGATCTGCTATAAAGTTATTATTCGGTAATAGACATGATGACTGTAACAAAGAATCACTAAAATTATGACTTTAAGTCATTATATAGGATAGATAGATTCTAAAAAACACATTTATTTTTAGATTACAAGTGAGATTATATTTATTTTAGTAAAATTAAAAACACAAAATATAGAAATCGGCCATATTAGATCGACCACCAATTAGAAGCGCGTGACGTCACGCTTTCGTAAACATCAATCAGTCATCATTGTTTATTGCCTTTATCGTTCGATCTTGTCTTTATTTGCATCGTTAATCAGATATTTTGTGGATAACATTATCAAATATGTGAGTTTCGTACTATTAAAAGTACAACAACGTCATGGAATAAGGATTTATAAAGGCCAATAGCTCAAATTTGACAAGAATCGACTCTTTGATGCTGGGAGCGAGGTTAACTAATGCACTGTTTTAACTTCAGTTTGGACAGCTTTACTTCTGAATTCGTATAATATATATATATATATATATATATATATATATATATATATATATATATATATATATATATCTGATTTATCAGCTGATATTGGAAAGGTGGTAGGTGCTTCTAGATCTTCAGTTGTGTGCAAAGTTAAAAAATAAAAATAAGTACTTGTGAACAAACTTATTTACACATTATTATGTACTATGATTTTTTCAACAGACTATAATAATAAAATTATAATAATAATAATAGTAGGTACCACAAAGATTGTTTGGAATCATAACTACCTATAATGTTATGACTAAACCGGCAAACGGAGAAGATATAAAAAAAAAGAATTCAATAAAACAGGTTACCGATATCAAAAAGCAATGAGTACGTACCTGAACTTTCTGATAAAGTGCCTGCGAGTTTTAAATGTTCTGTAGGTGTTTTTGTTTGTGCTACATCTTTCTCACATTCTTCAATTAGACACCTTCTTTGTTTTTTGGGAACATAGGGACCCCCAACGGTGTCAGAAGTTCGTTTGCTTCTGCCCAGTTAGCATTCAAATCTTGTGGGTATACACTGACTTCATGTGCACTTATAAAACAGAATCCATTACTTGGTAATGTATATAATTTTCCATATCATTTGGTAGCTGTAAAAATAAAAAGCTTTTAGTTCGGAACTTTAAATATAATACAGTAATAAAGAAATGAAACCTAACCTCAAACGGGAGCGGCAGTGTTATTGACAAGTATACATATATTTTGTTTGAGAGCTTCGCTACTTATTTATATAAAATAAATACTTACATCAAAATGATCTTCGCAGAAATGCATTACTGAATTAACAGATATAGAAGCTGGGTCTCGCCTGTCAAGATTTAGCCACGTATTTCCAATATTTTTCTTCATTGGCACGTTAATAAATAACTTATTCGGAGTTTTTATCGATGTATTATTACATCGAGGAATTGCACACCACCGATACACATTAGAATTCATGATTATCGCAAAAAAAAATAATGAAAAATATGACTCGAAACAAGCAATAAGATGCAAGTTGTCAAGTGTTTACAAAAGGGTGACGTCACAGACGGACGCTATTACTATTCTAGCGTTTCGGTGCGAAATTTAAATTGTGTTTTAAAAAGGTCAATTTTTCCTTCAAAACATTAATTTTTTGCGGAAATCAGATTTATTTTGTATAAAGTAGGTACGTGAAAATACCGTGGAGTATTTTTCCAAAATCAGTCATCATGTCTATTCTTGCCCAGGTATACGTAATCATTAACCTTCTCTATAAGTGTATTTGCTAATATTATGTTTTGGTTTTGTTCTGTTTCTTTAGTTAGATATCGAGTTTTATTGATATTTGTTTTCAAACTTCTTTCAATTTTTCATTCAATTCCTTTAACATTCTTTGAATTTGTGAGTTTCTGGCTAACAAGGTCACATCAACTGAAAATTTTAACCATCATAATCGAGCGATTTAAACATGTTTTCCAAAGCCAAGGTGAATAGGAATTTGAATCTCCTTGTTTTGCTTCACGTTGAGTTTTAATTTTTTAAGATTTTTACTGGTAAAGTTGCATTTCTGTATCTAAATTTACTTATAAGTAAATCTACAATTATTAAATGAATCATAATATAAGATACTACTATTTTTAAGTTTTTAGTATGATTTTTTTAAGTCTCTTCGGAGATATGGGCTCCCAAAGAGCTGCAATGGAATCAAAATTTTTACACATTTTTATTGAACTACCAGATATATTTCAATTTTTTAAAATTATGATGAATACCAGGTAAGACCCTTCAATTTACTATCCAAGAAACTGTTGTGAATTATTCACAGCTGCAGGGACCGACTAGCTGTGACACTTACAATAAATAAAAAATGTATCGAGATTGAAGAAAAATTAATAAAATATACTAACGACTTGAATTTCGGAATTCGGAAACAAAAGAAGTCGCACGGTAACATATCACTCCAATACGGCGCTTGTTCTCAGCGAGAAATTCTTGAGGGACTGCACTTAGTAATCGATGAAAATAATGAGTATGACTTTGAGTTTTAACCTGCTCTTTTTGATTTTAAGACTTCTATCAGCCTCCGTTTCGACGATTGCTGTTACATTTCTATGTAAATCCTCGAATACCTACATTTTGTCACCGGTAATCGTACATTTCAAGAAATTTAAGCTGCTGATTGTATCGTGATTCATTTCAGAAGCAACGGACATGGGGTTATTGTAGTTGGTGAGTTGTTAACGCTTGTCTAAAATATAAAAATAAACTAGTAAAAGTGAATTCAGATAGACAGGAAACTAAGAAGAAGTTTTGTTATCGAATAAGACATATGTCAAGGTTTAAGTGGATTGATAACTCAAAAAACAGAAATACTCTAACATCTCTTTTATTATTTATTTGAGAATTGAAATAAAACGTAATCACTCCTAAAAATTGTTTCTGTATATCCGGAAAACTTCATCTTTTAATCTACTTTATGTTTATTCCCTCAAACCGCATGTTAAAACCCAAAAATGTATGAAATTTCATCCAACTGATTTTACCCAAACCCTTTTAACCAACACTAACCGAAACTTGACGAATATTGTTTCCACTCAGTCCGTTTTGTCCCTTCTGAATCGCCAAAATCGAGCACTAAGAAAACAATATCTGGCTCCCTTATTTTCGGCCATATCAGATAACCTGTCATGTCGAATTTCACTCATCGATCTTGGCTGTGCTCTCTTTTTATAGGTTGCGTATAAAGCTCTTTGGTTGTATCACACTGTTTGTTACAAAAATTGTGGTTTTCTTCATTCATGCCTTGTCCTAACATTTACGATTTCTCTCTGTATTAGTTTGCGAACTTAATTAATGAAATGAAAAAGTGAACTGGTTCTAAATAGGGGTAAATGTTTTCATATTTATTCACATCAGTTACGCTACTTTAGGTTTTTTAATTATTATTAGAATGTCATTTAAATGCAAAAACTAAACGAATGTCTAAGATGAATAATATTATATTAGAGCAAAGTAATAGTTTGGGAATGGACTTGGCAGACTTTAGTTAAGTAATTTGATGAGGCATGATAGGCTGGAACAAGAACCAAATTAAAACTGTATATAATAATGAACAGGAAATGGAGAGAATGATCTTATAATTCCATGTAAGAATTATGTTCATATAACCAAGCTAACGATGCTGACACGAGACATGCCAAAAAATACTGAAGCTTGAAATTCTACTGTCAACAAGGGGTTTAAGAACTAAACTGTAGAATTTAGAGATTATCTGAATATTCATTCTATTGATGGAAATTTGGTTGAATAAAAGCTATGAGAGTAGTATTTTTATTGACTGTCATGAGGATTCGCCGGGCCGCACTATCGTTGAAGGCCATGCATATATGAATTTGTTACATTCTTCTTCTTACGATGCCAGGTGGGGTCCCCTAACGTTGGCAATTACATTGGTGAGTTGTTCGCTGTTTTCAGCTAATTTAAATAGTTGTTCGGCACTGCTTATTCCAGTCTAATTGCGGATGTTCTTTAGCCATCCGCTACCTTCAAATTCCTCTACGGCCCTCGATTTTAACTTTCATTATAAGCTTAAGGATTTTATATCAGTCTCCTCTAAGAACATGCACTAGGTATGATATCTTTCTTATTTTAAAGGTTTTAAATAATCCACGCACTTGCTCTATTTAACACTGCTTCATTAGTCTGCATAGCTATCCAAGGTGTTCGGAGCATTTTTCTGTGCAACGACATCTTGAAAAGGGAGGAAACGGTCTACATCAAAAAATATATGAAATCATTTTGAAAATATGGGAATAACAGAAAATACCTGAGGAATGGAATGGAAGTGTCATAGTACCTACACATAAGAAAGGAAACAAGGAACAATTTCGAAATTATAGAGGTATATCTCTTATCAACACAACATCCTGGCAATTACTCTACTAAACAGACTGACGCCTTATGCGGAAGATATTATCGGCGACTACCAATGCGATTTTCGTGCTGGAAGGTCAACAATAGACCAGATATTTACGATCAGACAAATATTGGAAAAAAACTGGGAATTTATCCGAGATGTCCACCAAATCTTTGTGGATTTCCAGCAAGCATATGACTCCATGAAAAGAAGCATTCTATGGGTAGCAATGCTAGAAATAGGCGTACCAAGAAAATTAGTCGATCTAACACAAATGTGCGTGATAAACTCATATGCACAGGTAAGGGTAGAAAATAGAACATCAGCGCCATTCAGTGTCACATCAGGACTCAGACAAGGTGACCCTCTGTCACCGTTGCTTTTCAATTTTGCCTTGGAACATGCAATGAGCAGGGTTGCGTCGGGGCTGACAGAGAGTTTTGCGAACCAAGGTTCAAAACTGGTGCTAGCCTTTGCTGATCATTTCGATACAGTGGCTCATTCAACAAGAGACGTGCGAGAGGTATTTTCACAACTCGAGGAAGAAGCAGGTAATATGGGTCTCCGAGTAAATGAAGAAAAAACTAAATACATGGTAGTAACCAAGAATCTAAGACCTCGAATCGGGCAGAATATATCACTGAATGAACACAACTTCGAAGTGGTTAAGGAATTCAAGTACCTAGGAGCGGTAATCACAGACGACAATTGAGTTGAAAAAGACGTCTCAAAGAGAATAGCGGTAGCAAATAGGGCGTTATACCCCCTCACAACATTATTGAGATCTAAACTGTTAAAAAAACAATCCAAACTAACTCTGTACGGGTCAACCCGGTAGTTACTTATGGCAGCGAAACTTGGACCCTCAATCAACAGAAAATAAATAGATTACTCATATTTGAACGAAAGGTTCTTAGAATGATATTTGGTCCCCAAAGAGATCAAATAACAGGAAATTGAAGACGCCACAATGCTGAATTGGCGACACTGTATGGCAGTGAAAATATATTCCGTTGTATAAAAGTCAATAGAATAAGATGGGCAGGCCATGTGGTAAGATCAGGAGACCACATATTATTGAAAACAGTATTCCTTGAGAGACCAGATGGTCTAAGATCAATAGGCCGTCCCAGGAAAAGATGGAAGGATGCCGTCGAAGCTGATTTGTATAGGATTGGAGTCCAGCAGTGGGAAATGGAAGCACAAGACCGTAGGGGATGGAGGGCGATAGTGGATGCGGCTAAGACTCATCCAGAGTTGTAAGACCAGGAAAGAAGAAGAAGAAGAACCACATCTCGAACGCTTCTAGGCGGTTGATCGTATCAGCCTTCAGAGTCCAGTTTTCAGCTCTATATACCCACATAGATCAAATATAATATTTAATCATTCTTTGAGGCAATTTTAGGTTTAAACTGTCGTTACAGAAGATTGATTTCATTTTCAAAAAAGCTGTGCGAACTGTTTCAATTCTGCACTTAATCTCTTTATTTGGGTCTAATTGTTCTGTGATGCTGTATCCCAGATATTTGAATTGGGTAACTCTCTCAAGGTTCTATTGATCTATCTGTAGGAAAGCATCGGCGTACGGTTGGCGGCTGAGCATCATAAATTTTGTCTTAGTGACATTCATTTTTAGACCCATTTCCTATCCTATACGGATACTATCGCACAAGATGGCCTTGTCGTCGGTATATCGAATGATATTAATCAGTTCACTATTGATCTTCACTCCAAGGTCTTTCAATCTCCAATCTTTCCAAGCTTGTTTGAAAATTATGTCCGAGTAGAAGATGAAGAATTTCCACTTCGTTGTCAACCTTTTTTTCTCCAGTAAGGGCATATACTTGTAATACGTTGATATTAAATGGAGATGAGTATAGCTATCAGAGTATTATCCTGTCGTTTATTCGGACAAAGTTAAGGACGCTTGTGTGGCGTAGGTCGTCGTTATCGCTCCCGGAGTAGCACAATATACCGTTTTTGTGTCTGCATGTTCCAAACGTTTAGTCTCTTGAACAAGATTTTTAAAGTTTCCGGTAGCATAAAAGCTTCTAAAATTCCATGTGCCTATCTGTATAATGGTTTTTGCTATTTTGAGCTGGGGGATTCTTAGCACCCCTTGCTCACTAAAGGGCTGGCCGGGACTAGGGGCCGTGACTTTTGTTCTTCTCGGCATAGCAATATCCTAAAAAATGTTAATAGTGTGGTTTCCCGTTTACTTCACTATTTTGAGTTGAGCCGCCTCTAAGATGAGGACAGAAGCTGTTTGTAGCCACCCACTCTGGATCAGACGCTGCATACCTGTTGGTTCGCGGGAGGTATTTGATTTCCCTCTTACCACTCACATCGGAGAGGTATTTCCTTATCTATCACCTGGGGACCCACTCTCTCTGGATTACAGATTCCCCCGAGTTTTATATACAGGTAAACAAAGTATCCAGTATTTCAGATTATCATTTTTCTAATTGTTCTAATATTTTTGTGAACTCTACTATGGATCTTGTCTTTCCAAACTTTATGCAAGCTTATTGTTTGGACATTCAACGGTAATAGGAAACTTCTTAGCCTCTGTTAACTGGATCCAGTGTTTTATAAAGTAATGTAAATATGGCGACTGAAAGGCTTCAATACATTATTTCTAACTCTCTTAGTATCTTTATATCAAGAATGTTGGAAAGAACATCCTCTGTTCCAAAAATGGTACAGTTCCATGTTGAAAAACGTTATCTACAAGAAAAAAGGGGCTAATAAAAAATAAGTAAAACATTATGTATATAACATTCAATATAATAAGTGTCATACCCAACACATACATAAGATTGATAGCTCCATTTCACTGAATGCGACATATTTTTATTAATTCGTAAGAAAGAACTGTTGGTATAGTAAATACCTTGAGATTATGGGAGTGGAAAAAATTCAAGCAAACTAATTTCACGGCCCTGAATCAGATTCCTAAATCATTTGGAAGGTGATTGTCGAGCATTCCAATATTTACCATGAAACTCGCGCTTTCCAAGCAAGTAAAAATAGATCTCATCCTGGCTCTAAAGGTTGTATGAAAATAAAGTTAAAGAAAGTGCCGGGCGAATAGCTCCGTCTAACTATCGTATTTATTTTTGTTTAAAAAATAATCTTTATGATATTTATTCCTTAAGTATGACATGTCTTTATAAATATTTAGATCATTATAAAACTTCCTCTTCTTTGCTTGGCATTTTTGAGCGTGACTAGCCTCCAAGAGAATGATACCTCACTGGCGTCACTCGCATAGAGAATTAAAATCGAAATAAACCACCCCTAAATTCCATTTCTTTTTACCTAGGAGTATAAGTATTGTTTCAAGCGTGACGTCACACCCTTCGCAATGACAAACCGTCTGGGAGCGAGTGGAAGATATAAGGGGGCGCGGCGATTGCCCCTCCAAGCTTTGAATTCTGGAAAATAGACCAGACTCTGCCTTTTATACTAGGAATATGAATGCTGTTGGCATCTACTCCTCCCCCCCCCCCCGCCTACAACTCTACTTTAAATTAAAAAGAAGACTCGACCCTACCTCTTACCTAGGTATGTGAATGTTGTTGGCATCTTCTCCGCCCCTCACCTTCCACAACTGGCTTTCGCTTGCGATCGCCCCACCAAGAACTTTAAATTCAGAACTGCTGGCGTCTCCACCCTTCATCAACAACTTGCTTTCACTTGCCAGACTGTGTCTTATGATATCATTCCATTATCCAAAGAGAGAGGCTGAATCCGCTGCTGTTGGGAGCGCATCATGGATAAAGCTTGCACTATGGTATAATCGCAGAGCGAACCGATATGGTAATTTTCTCTGCAATGATGCCGCAGACAATAACATACAAATACTACATCCAAGTGTCTTTATGCACTGTTCGGTCAACAATAGTCGCCATTGTTTTCAATAAGGATAATGTCGACATACCAGAACCCATTGTTAAAGATCAGCTCTGATCTGATCATCTACCTCTACTGTTAAATTGGAAGCTCCATGTTTGCAAGGAAAGTGATAAGACAACCTGGCTTTATAAATATACAGACTGATGCCGTTTTAGGAAATCCTAAAAGAGAGCACGGTAGTAAATAAATAATGTAAACACAGTGGAGGAATTGGAAACTAAAGTAAGCATAATCACAGAAAACATCCAGTAGTTCATTTCATTTTTCTTCAGTATGTTTTTTGCCCTTGTGGTGACGCAAAGGGTTCTTGATTCTAAAACAAGGACCATAGCAGTGAAAGTTCATGATGCGCTTGTTCATCAGATGCCTGTGAATACTGTTCAAAATAGTCTCCTTATGTGCCAGTATGACAGAAATCAGTCAATTAGCAATCTGCATACTTCTTAGTGAAAGAAAAATGGAAACAGTAAGGTATAAAGTCCTGGTAGAAAGCCGCTAGAAGCTGAAGCCAGAAGTATTATAAGAATAAAGCTACATTATTTGTATTTTAATAAATAAAAGCAATTAGGGAAGACAAAAATGTACCAGAAATGGAGAAGAAAATATTGTATTAAATAGTGCGTGCGATGAACTTTTCTTAACAGAAATTGAACAGAAAATCAGTTTTAATAGATGAGAAGAAATAATTTGTTGGAGAAAACAATATCTAAAAGATATCAAAAAGTACTGGAGGGAACAACGAAACATTTATTACTTGGACCAATCCTGAGTTAACGAATGATATTTAGTGAGTAAATATTAACCGGAAAAAATATTCTAAGTTCGCGCCAGGCCTTTCTAGCAGATTTGCATCCTAACTTAAATATCCCACATAACATTACATTATGGTTTCCTGCAAGGTTATCGTAAATTTAGACGTAATCTCTCCGTTAATATTTGTCACGGACATTAGGTAATTACTGGAAGATTCCACGAAAGCTTTTAAAAAATAGGTTGAAACATTATAGAAAGCTTTCATATAAGGTTATATATACCAACTAGAAACTTTCACAAACTGACATGGGTCTTGAAGTAAGCTTACAAAATATCTTACGTTATGCTTTCCTGAAAGGTTATAGTAAGCTTAGAGGTAATCTTTCCGTTAGTATTTGTTGCGGACATTTGGTAATTACAGCAGGATTCCAAGAAAGCTTTTTGTAAAGTTTCAAAACTTTCTCGAAAGCTTGCTGAAAGCTTTCATGCTATGTGGATATGTCTCAGGAAAATATTAACTCATATTGGAGCTATGAAGAATCTTTAAAAAGAGGTTTACTTCAATTCCAATTTTAATCAACCAAATATACTTTCTTGAAATGATTAAGACACTTCTTGAAAATTGAATTATTGTTATGGACAACGCTATCTATGATTCTAGATTAGCTGCTGGCGAAAAGAAAATATAAATTAAATGAATAAAAAAGGATTACCCTGCAAAAATAATGCCTTAAAAGTGGAGTTCTTGAGAAAAGCCAGAGAAAATAGATCAAAATTTAAACAAAATCATTAATAACATGGCTATGGAACATGGAATAATTGTAATTCGATGTCATTTTATCATAGCGAAATAAATCCAGTAGAATTAAGGCTCAAGTGAGTAATTTTATTGAAAGACATAATACAACCTTTCAAATAAAATATTTGTGAGAATTTAATTCTAAGAACTGCGTTCGATAACGTAGCTGCAAAAAAACTGGAGTAATAGAATCATTTGTAATAACTGTAACAACATCTGATTCAGATGAAAGTGAGGATGTTTTTGATTGGAGCCTAACTTCTTCTTTTATCTTGATTTTAAAAGTCTATTTATTTTCTTCTAAAAATACTTTAAAACTTTTATATGTAGAGCAAGCGCCCCCCTCACCGACGACGCTGGCTGCAAATTTGTCCTAAAACGATTATTCAGAATAACCATTGTTCGAAATTTTATGACCTTATTGTGTTCTTCAGGTACGGAGTGTATCGACCTAATATTTGTAAAAATGTCTGGTTAATGTTTGTTCTACTTATATACAAAATAAGAGGCTCACGCTACATTTAAATCATTTAGGAATGAATAATAACGTTCTGTGCCCCTGAGAAAAAGAAAATAAACTATAACCAGAAAACTATTAAGATTTTAATATTTTTTAAAATAATTGTTTTCGGACACGCTGTATATGTGGCGATTAATATCCATGTTTGAAACTTACGTAAACTGTCCTGCGATAAAAAGAAAATTTATTTCCCAAATTGATTCAATCCCCACTTTATTTTTTTAATTTTCTCGGCTTCTTTCTTTCACTTGCCTTAATAGTGAATAACTCCTTCGCTTTATAAAAATCCGATCCGACCGATAAAAGTGTTTTTCCGTTTATTGGACACTTATTACTTTCTTCTGGAGAAAATAGCTTTCCTAAGGTCTTTATTTTTATATTTATTATTGGAAATTGTAGGGGAGATTTGTTTTTTAATAATTGCCCTATTAATGTTACTGGAATACAATATAAAACAATCGTATAAGATTTTCAACGAACATACATTTTTCGATTCTGGATCTTATACAGACATATGTATATTGATGTGTGGAAGCCATAAACTCTGCGATTGAGTTTTTATGTTTCACTTTTTTAGATTAGGTTATGGGGATCATATATTACTATTCTGCTACTCATCCTGAATATTTTCTATGAAATTAACGATACTATTGCTGGAATTTGCCAATTTAAGTTCTACTAGCTTTAATTTTGTAAAGGCAGTTTGGAATACTATGGTAATTCACGAAATATTATTATAATTTTCTTCGGTGATATGAATCATAATTATTCCTGCTGCAGTCGAAAAGAGAGTTTGAAAAATTCGTACTTTTTCCAACCTCGATAAAAATCAATCCAGACAAACCCTCAGAACTTTCCTAATTTGCCACCCACCGTGACACACATGTCAAAGTGGAAGCAACAAAACATCCCCTCGCTTTATTATACACGGTGAAAAACCCCCTGGGGTGTACTTTCTTGTTACGTAGGCATACTGTAGGCAACAATAAGAAAGGGAAAAGCGTAATTTATTTTTGTTTAGCAAATATAAAGTTGGGGATGTCGCAGTGAGAGAATTTGGAATACTTTGATTGTTTGAAGTTATATACAGAACGTTAACGATAATTATATATAGCAATAACGTAATCTCCTTTCTACAAATTGGAGAAATATCTACTTGTAATACCAGTTAATTTAATCTGGTTAATATTAACGATATGGTAACATTAGGTGAGGAATATTCGAAAAGATTTTAGGTTAAAGCAGAGTCAGCACAGATAAGAATAATCCTGTCCAAAATTTACGAACCATATAAATATTTAGTGTCAAACGAGTACTCGTACTTGAACTAACCTTGGTAATAGCTAAGTGAGCATCATCAGTGGCCTTATAAAAAATTTAACCTTTTTTTTTGCAAATATCTGGGTTTGGTCCAACACAATATCTTTTTTTTTTAAGTTATACTCATAAATTCTTTGAATAAAAGCATATTCTTTGTTGATTAGTTGCATTTTTAGTTTTACTTGAAACCCCCGTAGTTCTACTGACTTGCCAATTTCTTTCTCAGCTCGATTATCTTATCTTCCTGAATTTTGACTACATTCTTACACTACGAAATAACAGTTTTATGTTAAATTTGCTTATCACTGTTTGACTCCTATTTATGTTGTTTTGCTTGACATTCACTAGACTGTGGGTGGTTCTATTTATTTCTATTGTTGTACTTACTCTTACTTTTACAGATAAATCTCGGTGTTCTTGCCTACTATCTGAGGGTAATTCTTGCTTTCATCCTTTCGTATGGCAATGTGTTCGAAATTCCTTTGATCTGTTCAACAGATTTTCTTTTGTTTCTGATATTGTTTTCTTTTTGGGTTAGACTTTCTGTCACTGTTGAAATTGACAAGTTGATTTTGAAAGTGTTGCTTTTTGCATTAATCCATTTTGAACTCTGTTGATCTTATTAGTGTAATCATCATAACTTAATTAATTTTCCCCATGTGCTAGTTCAATTTTCATCCCTGGCAATGTATATTTTTTTTTCGTATTTATTGGCATTATAAATTTCAAATCAATATTCCACCCATCTGTGTCGTAACATACTTTGCCGTCGTCAGTTTGGGATGACATCTAGTTTGCGGTGTCCGTAGACTTTCAGGAAATCGATCATTTTTGAGAGAGAGAAGTTTGGCAGGAAACTTATTCATTACTTGATCTGTCTCGGTAAATCTATTTCATTAATTTAAAAATAATCAATGGGTTACTTACTTAATTTTGAACAGTAAATGTTAATGATTAAAGAACTGGCTTATTTTTAAAATTTATTCTGCCGACTGCTGTTATCCAAGGACTTGAATTTGGGCTATTTTTGAGCTGTCATCTCCTTTAAATTTTGGACACGCTTGAAGAAGAAGTGTTGTGCGCATGCATAGATGTTTGATATAACGCAAAGACCATTTGATTTGACCTTACTCTTCCTTTTTTGAAACAATCAAAGGAGGTCCATGCTTGGGGATTTTGGGGTGAAAATAGCTAAAATTGTTCCAGTAATTGAGTTTAATGGTTTACCTACCTTATCTTTTACCTGTTTGCTGTTTACTTATTTATTTTTACTATAATAAGCTTGAAGACGGGTATTTTAGCAGTTCTGCACTTTTCAATGAAGGAATTGTTTAACCCACATAAGAACTTGGGGGTACTTCTTCTGTAATTTTTTTCTTCTTATTTTTATCTTTGTTTACCTTTTTGGGTTTCCCTCCTTTCGGTAGATTTTCACTAACCACCAATTTAGAAACTATGAGCATGAATGTTTCACTAGTACCTATACACTATTTTACGGTTTAGCAGTATTGCAGTGATACCACACACCTGGCAATCTTACCATCGGAATAACCGGCAAACAAGTATTATTTTTGTTTTTTGTTCTTTTTTTAGAATTTTAGCAATTTAAACAATTTTGTAAATTAAAGTTTATTATTATTAGGATAATGCATATAAACAACCAATTAAATACGGCAGATAGATTTCTTTATTTCTTACTGAAATTTTGATTTTTTAATCGGCGGTCCATAAATGTCGTTGGACTGGCGATATTTTTCAGTTTGATATCCAAGTCGGCAGTTGGCAGGTTTTTAACATCCTGCCGACATACCTTGGAATTTATATTTCATAAAGTATTTAGTTCCTGCGAATGTTGCTTTCGGTTCGATACAGCTCCACCGTCGAGACCATGAGGGGGTTGAAACGCATATGGAGAGAGGACCAGAGTGATATTTGCAGGAAATAAAAGGTTTATATATTCTTTTCTTTTCTATGCCTGAAAGAATAATACATATAAAGAGCCATTTAAATACGGCAGATAGATTTCTTTATTACTTACTAAAATTTCGATTTTTTAAAAAGTTAAATATTGTTGATTCTAGCACTCGATTAAGGATACACATTTAACGTAGGAAAACGAAATATTCACAAAGGTTTTTGGTTTTTTGAAAAGTATGAATTATATCACGTTTACAAATAACTATTGCCCTAAATGTTTGAAGAGGTGACTGTAAATAAACATCAAGTGACGAAAATAAAATGTGCTTCTTTTTGGATTCAATTTCCGATTTCAGTCGACGCCCATTGTTGTCATATCTTTAGTTAATATCTCAATTTCGTGACTGGACACATCAAAATATTGTAGGGACGAAAAAATTAAGTTTTATTTTATTTTTTAACCTAAAAATTTGTTGTATATTTAATTTCGTCTCTGTAAGCTAAACTTTATTAATAAAAAAAAAGCACCATGAAAGTGTATTATCCTAGAATGAACAAAGGGAGAACGAGAAAAAAGAAAAATTACAAGGCTATTTCTAGAAACATTTAGGTAAGAAACTCTGTAAAACGTAAAGTTGCTTTTGATGAAGTTTCCAGTTCCTTGTCAAAACGTCGACAAAATGAAGGTTGTTTAGAGGTAATGCCCTTTTCTTTTTCTGAAATGTTATTCTTGTTAAATGAATTTTCGCAGGGTGAAGGAAAAAAGAATAAGTTAGGGCAGAGTACCTGTGACTTTAAGGCCATGATCTTAAATATTTTCTAAAATGGGTATTTTGGAAAGTTTTTTGCATGTGACAAAAGATATTCTTATATATGAGTGATTCTCTCTGACTCGGACGTAGTCTAATCTGGAGGTCCAATTTTCGATGACTTTTTCCAACATTTGTGGCCGTATATCGGCAATAACGCGGCAAATGTTGTCCTCCAAGTAATCAATCGTTTCGGGCTTATCGGCGTAGACTAGCGACTTCACATATCCCCACAGAAAATAGTCTAGCAGCGTTAAGTCGCACGATCTTGGAGGCCAATTCACGGGTCCGAAACGTGAAACTATGCGGTTACCAAACGTTTCCTTCAATAAATCAATTGTGGCACGAGCTGTGTGACATGTTGCGCCGTTTTGTTGAAACCACAGCTTCTGCACATCATGATTGTTCAATTGATGAACGAAAAAGTCAGTAATCATGGCTCTATAGCGGACACCATTGACTGTAACGTTCTCGTTTTTAAAGAAGTACGGACCAATGACTCCACCAGCCCATAAACACACACCAAACAGTCAGTTTTTCTGGATGTAACAGTGTCTCAACATACACTTGAGGATTGTCATCACTCCAAATACGGCAGTTTTGTTTATTGACGTATCCATTCAAACAAAAGTGAGCTTCATCACTAAACAAAATTCGCTTATGAAAATCGGGATCAACGGCAATCTTGTTTTGGGCCCATTCACCGAATCTACGCCTTGCTAGGTGATCCTGTGGCTTCAATTCTTGCACAAGTTGGATTTTGTAAGCACGCAAACCAAGATCTTTCCACAAAATCTTCCATAAAGTGAATGGACACATATCCAATGCACGATGGCGGATAGATTGATTCGGGTCTACCTCTACGCTACGCTCTACAGCAGCAATGACTTCTTCTGTACGCACTGTACGACGTCTCTGTGGATGCGTATTATCTTTTAGAGTAAACGTGGTGCGAAAACGTTCCATAGTTAATCGAATTAATTGCTCTGATGGACGATTATGTTGATCGTAAAATGGACGTAGTGCGCGATACGTATTTCAAACAGAACCATGATTTTCAAAATAAATTTGCACAATTTGGAAGCATTGTTCAGGCGTCAGTCTATTCATGTTGAAATGCCAAACCAAACTAAACACAAATCAGTTGACAGCTGACAAAATGGCCGCCAGTTAAAAAAGTGTTGCCAACTTAAAGTTCTATACCTCTATAAAAAATACCCTTTATAAAAATAATAGCATTTTTTCTCTTACACAGGACAATGATTGAAAGATTTTTTCAATAATTTCAACTAATTTCTCTCTTATTTAGTGTGCTGATTCCGAATATAATAATAAAAAAGTCGTATTACAAATCAATTTTTCACATTTTAATATTATATAAAAATAAATTTTATTATTCAAAACGTATAAAAAATATTTTTATTCATTTAGGTATTATTAAGTTGGTATTATATTTTAGTGTTATAAGGTTGGCAATAAAATAAAATGTTATTAGGTTGGTAGCTCTGATAAATTACACAACTGTTTGTTTTCTTCCAGTTAATATAAACTCGCATTGCATTGTGTTACCTATGTGCTTTTTATTCACATTTTAATATCGCTAATCGTGGTGTAAAAACTCTCCTAACTCTCTTTATTATATATGTAGTGACTTTATGATTAAAAAATATCAAAGAAACATTACTGACTTTGTAAAGAAAGTATATTTTGCATATTTTGGTGTAGAAATCGGTAATCAAGACAAATGTTGATTTCCTCACAGAGTATGTTATGTTTGTGTCAAGGATCTTAGGAAATGGTATAAGAAAGAGAACAAAGGTTTT
Organism: Diaprepes abbreviatus; assembly: GCA_034092305.1. NCBI lineage: Eukaryota > Metazoa > Arthropoda > Insecta > Coleoptera > Curculionidae > Diaprepes > Diaprepes abbreviatus. Next base: position 5,964,500 of record JASJET010000210.1, on the reverse strand, counting down.
TAACTTGCAATATCCATAATATAGAGAGAGCTAAACCATTCATTCAAATGATTGTTATTTTTGCAGCCTAGATGTTTCTTGAATTAACTTTAAAAATAAGAAAGTAATTATCTATCCTAACCTTACTTCAGCTGATCGGCCGGTAGGACATGGACCGGGACTTCTTGTTCATGTACCATCTGAATCTATTGATGACTTTTTACAATCCGATCCCGAATTTAATGAAAGTGAACCAATTGATGATGAGTTCCAATGCTTTCCAGAAAATTTAAAACCACAATTGTTTACACAAGCTGAGTTAAATGATTTAGTGAGGGATTTGGGTGACTAAGGAGAAAGCAGAATTGCTTGGTTTCAGACTAGCAAAACATTTATTGAAATCTGGTATATCTATTTACCATTATAGAACAAGAAATGAACAATTTGTTCAATTTTTTAGGCAGGGAAAGGATTTGATTTACTGCCGTAATATTGACAGTTTAATGAATGAATTTGGAATTGAATACAAGAAGGAAGATTAGAGACTTTTTATAGACTCATCAAAAACTAGTTTAAAAGGTTTATTATTATATAATGGAAATACTTATGCTTCATTGCCTGTTGCTCATTCAGTCCCTATGAAGGAAACTTACGAAAAATTTAATATAATTTTACAGAAAATTTACTATAGAGCTCATGATTGGATGCTGGGTAGAGATTTAAAAGTTGTCTCCATGCTTTTTGGCCAACAAAAAGGATTTACAAAGTTTCCATATTTTATATGTGAGTGGGATAGCAGAGCAAAGGATCTACATTGGTCCAAACAACGATGGCCCGTAAGCAAACTTTGATACCCAGCGAGAAGAATATTTTCATATTACCCTGTATAATTTTTTAATATAGACATATTAATCTTCTACAACTTTTATAAAATTACTTTTGTCTTACTTCTGTAAGGACGGATTAATTAGACTTTGTCACACTACTGACTGGGCTACCCTGTATATACATGCAATTGAAGTTGGTTAAATAGTGTTAAACAGGCAATACAAATTACATGGATTTGTTAAAGGAAAATCACAAACGTCTTATAAAATATCTATGAACCTGAACTTTTAATCGATTAATATCATAGAAAAAGGATATTCGCCAGTGGTCAATTTTATTAGCGAGGTTAGCAAATCAATAATTTAAAAAATAATTGTTAATAATTTTTTTTTCTTAAATTGTTTATTTCGGTGACAGTTGATAGTGAAAAAAGTATGGTAGAGATTTACTCCCCGAAACCAACCCTTAGCGGAAACAATAGGGGCGAGAATAGAATTATATTTGTTATTTCCGACAATGTGAGTTTGAATGAGAGTTTTATTTTCTTGAATTATTTATTTCGATGACAGTTGATTGTGAAAAAAGTATGGCCGCGATTTACTCACCGAAACCTACCCTTAGCGACAAAAATAGGGTTGAGAATAGAATTACATTTTTTATTTTCGACCCTGTAGGTTTCAATGAGAATTTTATTTTCTTAAATTATTTAGTTCGAGGACAGTTCATTGTAAAAAAATTATGGCCGCGATTTACTCTCCGGAACCTACCCTTAGCGACAAAAATAGGGTTGAGAATACAATTATATTTTTCATTTCCGACCCTGTAAGTTTCAATGAGAATTTTATTGTTTTAAATTATTTAGTTCGAGGACAGTTCATTGTAAAAAAATTGGGGCCGCGATTTACTCTCCGGAACCTACCCTTAGGGACAAAAATAGGGTCGAGAATAGAATTATATTTATTTTCGACCCTGTAGGTTTCAATGAGAATTTTATTTTCTTAAATTATTTAGTTCGAGGACAGTTCATTGTAAAAAAATTATGGTCGCGATTTACTCTCCGGAACCTACCCTTAGGGACAAAAATAGGGTCGATATTTATTTTTGACCCTGTAGGTTTCAATGAGAATTTTATTTTCTTAAATTATGTAGTTTGAGGATAGTTCATTGTAAAAAAATTATGGCCGCGATTTACTCTCCGGAACCCACCCTTAGCGACAAAAATAGGGTTGAGAATAGAATTATATTTCTTATTTCCGACCCTGTAGGTTTCAATGAGAATTTTATTTTCTTAAATTATTTAGTTTCAGGACAGTTCATTGTAAAAAAATTGTGGCCGCGATTTACTCTCCGGAACCCACCCTTAGCGACAAAAATAGGGTTGAGAATAGAATTATATTTCTTATTTCCGACCCTGTAGGTTTCAGTAAAAATTTTATTTTCTTAAATTATTTAGTTCGAGGACAGTTCATTGTCAAAAAATTATGGCCGCGATTTACTCTCCGGAACCTACCCTTAGCGACAAAAATAGGGTTGAGAATAGAATTATATTTTTTATTTCCGACCCTGTAGGTTTCAATGAGAATTTTATTTTCTTAAATTATTTAGTTTGAGGACAGTTCATTGTAAAAAAAGTATGGCCGCGATTTACTCTACGGAACCTACCCTTTCGCTAAGGTAAAAAAAATAATTCTATTCTCACCCCTATTGTTTCCGCTAAGGGTTGGTTTCGGGGAGTAAATCTCTGGCATACTTTTTTCACTATCAACTGTCACCGAAATAAACAATTTAAAAAAAATTATCAACAATTATTTTTTAAATTTTTGATTTGCTAACCTCGCTAATAAAATTGACCACTGGCGAATATCCTTTTTCGATGATATTAATCGATTAAAAGTTCAGGTTCATAATAATCTACCTATCTGATGATATGCTACATAAACAGATCATTTTGAAGTCACGCTAGGAAAATAATGACCTCATCAAACATTGAACTATTAAAATTAATTGCTGGATACTAATAAGTATCCCGTTTGCCGTAATTATCATGATAATGATGAATTTTATCGATATGCTAGAATTGTACATTCATTGTTGTTTGTTTACAGAAGTCCTTCAGTTGTGATGAAAATAAATGTTCTGCCGTGGTATATGATATGTATCAAAACATGCTAATTACGGTTGTTTGTGGGTGTTGCATAACTATGTTATTTTTGTTTTCTTAGAATCCGGAAACTATTAAGCTATTTTAAAAGTTCTTGCAGCATTAACACTTACCAGTAAATGTTAAAAATGTCAAGACGTAAATAAAAGAATGAGATTGAGTGTTTTTTTTATTAACATGTGAATTTGGAATAAGGTAATTGGCATAATTTAGTTAGTTGTAGAAGTGAAAAAAACTTCAAGGGGACTTTTTAGCATACATCAAAATAAGAAAAATTGTATCTTGAAACATAGTCTCGAATGCTTTTTAATTAAACTACGACCCTTTAAAATAAAACTAAGGTAATAAATAACGCAACACTAACTTAAAGAATTTTGAGGCGCTTCTATTAAAACTAACAAAAATTATTTAAAACTGTTAATAGGAAGTTGATTAACGATGTGTCACGGTTGGTTTTGGTGGGAATGAGGATGTTTTATGTAGTAACTTTTTTGCAATTTTAATTTAAAAATCGAAAAGTATGGTCAGTTACAGGCCAAAAAGGTATTTTTGTTAATCGATAGATTCCACCTTTTTCAAGATATTTTTAATTTTTATTTTTACATCATTATAAATTAAAAATGTGTGCTCCTTAAGAATTGTGCCTAGGTTTCGCTTTTGTACAAACGTAATTTTAATGCAATAATGGCAAAATTAAATAATTTACTATCCCTCGGGATATTTTGGAGACCAGAATTATCCCTTAGGTATCATCTATGAACTTTGTATCAATACAAATTCTAAATAAGTTTTAATTAATTTTAAGTACTATCTTTTTAGAAATTTGTTTTACTATTGTCTGACACCCTGTATGTAATATATTATTAACCTTCATTAAAATGGGTACAGCCGTCATCAAGTTAACAACAGCAATTTGTTTTTAGGTCGTTTGTTAGTTAAAAAACATTTATTGTCGTAATATACCATTTGCTCTAACAAAGTTGGTTGGTTATTTGTGTTAGAATAGTCGCATTTAACAAAAATTTTCGTAGGTAGAACTAAAGCAGGATCTATATTATACGATGAAATTTGTTTTAATCTGTAATAAATTTTTTCATAATTTTTATAGTTTTAACTGACTTTAAAAATATATCTACCATAGCGAGCCAATTTTTACTGTTTTCTGCAAATTCCTCTGTTTTCCAAATAGTCAGTTTTTAAAATTTTATCAACTTAAACGTATTTTTGACAGCTGACACCCTTAGTGGTGGCCAAACGCACAACTCGCCAAGCCAGAACTAATATGAAAAATGTCGTAACAACAGACACTATTGACGTTTGTCATAATATCTCCGGCAAGGTTCGACACAGAGCTACACAATTTAATAGGGATAACGGTAGAGCCGAAAATATTAAAATAAAAAAGTTTCAGTTACAACTCATAATTTTCTAATTAAAATACTACAAAATCAATCCTTTTAGTTGACTCGGCAAATTTTATGGCAAGAGTGGATTCAATGCGCAGAACGTACATTTTACATCTTTCTTTTCTTTCGTCACATCGTTTCCTACTTGCCATAAACTTTGGCGATAGTTACTTTTAATGGGAGGGCCTCGCATAATGCTTCGATAGCAAATTTTCAATATTAGGCTTCAAATTAGTCAGGTTTAGTCTTAAATTTCATTGACCAATGATTTCCAATAGAGTTTTTTCTTTGTAAGAGAATTAGCAATCACCCTGAAACCCATTTACACGAGGTTTAAAGATAGAAAAGCTATCAAAAACATTATTGCGATCATAATACAGGATAAGTAGCAGTCGTGACTCTCTGAAGCTAAAATTGCTTAGATTCATTGGTAAACATCACATTAAGGTCTTAGTACCTATTCCGATCAGTTCTTCTTGTAATATAACATCCGAGTCATCAATTTCACCATATGAGTTGTTAAAATCCAATGTGGTATTTCCATGGCCAAAAAAATCCTGAAATCTGGTTTTAAAGTCTGGGTACAGGGCACTTAAATGTTGGACATATTTTCGCCGTCCAATGTTTGGCTTCATAAGGTTAATTCTGACAAGGAAAGCTGCAATGACAATCTTTGTTTTAATTGAATTAAGATCATGCAATTGTAAGTTCAGCTCGTTAAATTTGGTAAGCAATTTTTTCAAATAGAAAATATATGGTTTCCATATGATTAAGTTTTCTTTTAAAATTAAATTTTTAGCATCCAAAAACTGTCTCAAAATCTGAAAAAAAAAACCTTGTCACACATAAGCCTTTCGACAGCCAACGTACTTCAGCATGAAGGAGTATTTGATGATAGTTCTCATCGTTGTCTTCATGTAAGTGCGAAAATAACCTAGAATTCAACGCGTTTTACTGAATTTTGTTAACTGCGTTCATTAAAAATTGAAGAGATTTATGCAAACTGTAACTCTGGGGGCTCCATCTGTTATTTCTGATTTTATATTTGATAAAGGAATCGTTTTTTTTTTTCATGAAATAATCTCTCAAAACATTGAATATTTATTGGCCTTTAGTGTCTCTTACCAAAGTTCTCGCAAAGAGCACTTGCTAATGAATTTCGTGATTCATAATAAAACGAACATATGCCAATAACAGTGCCTTATTAGTGGGTGAAGTTGACTGGTCCAGTTTTATAGTGAACTTGTTCGTTTGCAGATAATTACACAAGAAGGTTTCAACATCATGACTTATTTCACTTATCAATATGTCTTTGTACTGTATTATTTTTTAAGTATGTCATATGCAGGTTTATGTAGCTTCTTCCATAGCTGTTGCCCGATAGTATCATGCTTTCCTGATTTTGCTATCAATAAAGAGATATTGTAAGCCATCATCGTTTCTTTTTGATGTTGAAATGAACATACTGTCCACCTTAGGTCTCCTCTAAGGTTTTTTTTTTCAGATGACCCTCCAACTTGAATGGTTTCATAGTCTCATTGCTTCAAACTCTTTTGCAGACAAGACACATAGACAGGTGTTTGTTAGACAATAATAGAATACAACCGAACTTCAATCAACGCTATACTGCTAGATTTCCTTTTAGATTCAGCTATGTTTGTAAACGAAAATTAAGCTATTTAAATATAATGAAATTAGCAATTCGCAATTGATTCACCACGTAAAACCTTTTTTTTAACCTTTATGGTGATCGTCAATCTTTTATAACAGGTGGCTCGAAAAGTTTCAAGACTGGCCCATAGATGGCGACTCTAATAATATATGCACACAGTTTTTAGTTGGTATCACCCTTTAAATGATACATATCAAAATTTCATGACATTTCGACCATTAGTCATCCAGAGAACATTTAAGTCTTTTTAATTAAACTTTTTTCTTAATATTAATGTTTATCACTTTTAGACATAAACTGCGTTTTCAAAAATAGCTATTTTATGAAGTTACCTTATACAGGGTCAAAAATACATAAACTTTGCATCACATGTGACCAAATTTTAATAGTCCTATTTTGAATTTGTAGAAAAACACACACTGTGTATGGTGCTATTTTAAATAAAATATGTCTGAAATGAAGCATTGTCAAAACTAAGAAGTTTTATGTAGGTTGCGTTAAGACTTATTTTGCAACAGTGGTGCAGTATACAAAAAAATGGGCAAAAAATATAAATTATCATATACAGCTGAAATTTTGCATATGGGCTAAAAATGGTATTTAGAAACAGGTTTTCTAGTAACTTCTTTCGATATTTTGAGATAAAACCCCATTTTTGATTTTTTTTTTGAAAAAAATTAAAATTTGACAAATAATGCTAATCATGTGACTACTATTTTTTTAATTAATTTTCATCGCGATCGAAGCAGAAATTGTTGCAAAAGTCAAATTTCGAATAAAGCTAGTAATAAAAAAAATTCCATATAATGCAGACTTTACTGGTCACACTGTATATTTATATATTTTGGTTTATTCTGCGAGATTTTTTATTATCCTATTTAAATTTTAATATCAATTTTTAATAAAGAAATATATTTCTGCTACAACCCGGTCTCCGAAATTAATCGGGTATACGCAATAAATTTCCTTTGAAAATTAAAAGTCTCGACAATTTATGGCGGTTTTCCGTGTTCGAACAGATTCGCTGGAAGATAACAACCAGAACATTATGATATCAAAGTGCATCCGGCAGAATTGTGAAAGTTTTACATTGTTTCGGGCAAAATTAGATCCTGCAAAATTTAATAAAGTTATAACATAATACGTTATAATACGTTCCTCGTTTAAGAATAAATCGTCTATACTATCCACTATTCGTATTTGGTCTGCTTGCCTTCTGCCCTTCCTTTCACAATCAGTTGGTTGGGTTCTACGAGGACAGTCCCGGAATTAATTGGCCTGACAAAGAAAACACAAAATATTTGGCAAAAACTGTATTTATTTCTCAATACAGTTTCCTTTCAGCTCAATACACTTTTCCCAGTGATGTTCAATAGCTTCGATACCTTGTTTATAGTAAGAAATCTCAAGCTCCTCAAAATAGCCATCACCTCTTCATCGTTGGCAAATCTTTGATCGCTGAGCCGTTTCTTCAAGTTTGGAAAGAGAAAATAGTCCCAGGGTGCTAAATCTGGCAAATATGGTGCATGAGGAAGGAACTCGTATTTTAAGTCATTGATTTTGGCCACTGCAATAACGGATGTGTGAACAGGCTCATTATCGTGATGGAACAAAACTTTCTTTTTCACCAAATGCGGCCTGTTTTCCATAATTTCATCATTCAAACACTGCAATAAGTTCGCAACATACCCACCGTTGATAGTTTTCCTTTTTCAAGATAATCGATAAAAATTATACCATGCGCATCCTAAAAAACTGAAGCCATGACCTTGTCTACAGATGGAACCGTCTTTACCTTCTTTGGAACCAATTCTTCCCTTTCAGTCCATTGTTCTGATTGATCCTTCGTGTCAGGTGTGTAGTGATGGACCCATGTTTCATACATACTTATGAGTCGACGTAAAAACTCGGCTTTTTTGCGGCGAAACATCGCCAAACTGTCGATTGAAACAACCTCACAACGCTTTTTGTTCGATTGTGAGCAAACACGCATCTATCTCATGTCCAAATGTTCAGTCAATATGAGATGTACAGTACTTTTTAAAATGCCTACCATTTCTGTTAACTCGCGCACTTTTAGTCGACGGTCATCCAATACCATTTTGTGGAATTTTTTCATCATTTCTGGAATAGTCACTTCATTTGGTCGACTTCGCAGCTGGTATGGCCTCGTTTAAACACTACCCCCAATCCTTTATTATTAAAAACGAAGGTGCAGACTCTCCCAAAGTAGAGTCGAGCTCGGCTTTGATATTGAAATTCCTTTCAAATGATAGTATTGAATCACATAAAGATGACCAATTTTTTCCATGTTTACAAATTCACTGAGAGCGTTCACTATTGATGGCTGTCAGACAAGTAATAAACAACGCATCATCTTCAAACTTAAAACTTGATCTTTCTAAAGTTGGTACTATATTTTAACAACTACCACCATCTATGTGTCAGGCCGGTTAATTCTGGGACTGCTCTCGTATATTTTTTAGGACATGTCTGAGCATTAATAATACAGATTTGTACTTTGATACGAATCAGTACTTCTTCATTTGAGTTTCTGTTTCTTCAACTTTCTACATTATTTTATAGCACCACATTTCAAATGCGTCTAGGCGATATAAAGTCTCCACCAAATATACTTATCTAGAGCAACCCTTCATACATTCAGAAAAAGCTTCGTGTTACATATATCGTTGTTGATTGCCGATTATGTCCCCAAAATAATCTGTTACTATTAGGCTGCAAGATCTGAAACCCTTATTAAACGTTAAGAATGATCACAACGCTTTATCGCTTTTTAAGATAATTCACAAAGCCAAATTCGTGCGGTAGTGCTTCCAAAAATGCTTATAATGCATTCTGACGAATTTAAAAAGGCTACAAATTGAAAATTCGTATGAAGTTTGTTAGGATATACAACCAGAATGCATTCGGTTACTGAGAAAATCCCACATTGCGTTGTTGACATTTATTAATAAAGTCGTGATGCGATATGCGGAACACAGACTATGAGGCACAGATCGTTGTCAACACTTTAATATTATTTATGACTCTTTTTTACGAAGTGTGAACACTTCATTTAACTTGTAGTAATTTTATAGTGTGAATATTTGTACGCTAATCACGACTACTAACAAGAAGTTTTTTTATGATTAATTGTGTGAATTTATGAAAACAAGCATTGCTAGGAATGTTTTTTTATCCATAACGAAGGGTAGGAAATGTTATTATAAGAAGTAAAATAGACTCAATTACTTCGAAAATGCTAACTTAAAGTTCCTCTAAAAACCTAACAATGCTATTATTATTTTTAGTGTTCGATTATAACAATCATAATGTTAATGGGAGTTCTTTTCTTACCTTAGCGGATTTTGCCTGCCCCATCTTTTTGCACTGAAGGCAAGTAGAGGCTTCAAGCGTTGTCAAAAGAATTTGACATACTCAATTTAACCTCCAAATTTCATGTTCCTATTTTTTTATGCACATTCATTCATCCATTCACTCGCTGCTAAACGATTATCAAAAATCAAAGGTACTTCCTGCAGCCCTGGAAATTTAAAATTTGGTACGGAGATATTGATTAGTACACCAAGAAAGGAAAAGTTAAGAAATGTGATGTATCCTTTTTCTTTAATCAATTAATGTAGAGACGCATCGCCCGTCTGAGATTCCTTAAGCTCGTGAATATTCGTAAAAATTATTAATTATTTGATATTATTTCGTCATGTTTTCAAGTACTATTTTGTTATTATTATTATAGACTAGTGTAAGTAAAAATTCATTTAAAACGGTCAAAATCTCCTAACCATTTGGTTAAAAAAAATGGGATCTCGTATGGAACTAAGTCTAACTCTTTTATTTAAAATCTAGTTCTTTCATCATAAGTTAAATATTATTAGTTGACTTGGTTATTAGACAGAATGAGAATATGAGATCTAATATGTACATTAAATGATTAAGACACATCCATTTCTAAGAAATAATAGTTTATTAAGTATTGGCGATAAATATTGTGATCGGAGTTCAATATACTATTATTACATCTTTCTATCTACTTCACTGTCTGAATAATGTGGGGATTTAGTGGTTAATTGAGGTCTGTGGAATTTTATAGTTGATTTTTATATATTTTGAGTTCCTGAATCCAAACCAATTTGGCAATTTTTAGAATAATCTGCAATAATTACAGAACAAGTGGGGATCAGGTGAGCTCGACAAGAGCATCGCTATTCACCTGAGCGATGGTCTTTAACAATATAAATAATATTTTTTGTAGTTTTAATGCACGTGCACCACCTGTTTTATGACGACTTTATTCCTTTAGAAAAAAATGATTTCTAATGGAATTCAAAGTAAGCATCAAAATCAGTGAGGTAATTCTTCAAATTTCTGAATAAAATAAAGTCAGGTAGAGCCAAATATATACTGTACAGCACACAGTCCAACTCAAAAAAAAACAAACAAACAAAATACTTGCGGATGATAGGTTGAAATTCGGCTGCTGTGTAAACTTTTAAACGATAAAATTTCTTCTAACATCAGACCTAAAAGCGAGACTATACTTTTCCAAAAGTTTTTGATACGCTGAATTCGAATTTGACTTATAAGCTCTAGTTTTTGAGATACTCTAGCATAAAAATGCCAAAAACACATGACAGGGCACATGAAAGTATTACTCATTGCCTCCAAAACTCATTTTGAATCGTCTCAAGATCTTTTTTCCTTTCTGAGATATCGCTTGTGGAAATTTATGTTTTTTCCAAGCATTTACACCATATAATTAAGTCAAAAAAACTCGCGAAATACAGAAAAAATATTAATTTTGTGAAAAATATGTGACAGAGAAAGTCGTCTAGAATGATGCAGGGAAATTGGAGGTTTTGTGGTCGCCGATCTGAGGTCAGAATTTGACAAATTCGATATCTAAAATAACGGTTCAAAATGGCGGATGTGAAAATCGAAAAACCATAAAAAAACCTTGTTACTTAAACCCCGAGTAACAGGATTTAGCCAGAATGATCATTTTTTTACAGTTTCTGCTAGTTTCATTTTCGCCCTAATAAATCCGACATCTTGATTATGAAATTATTCGATTCTGACCTCAGATTTATGATCAGCGTTTCTAAAATTCCCTGATTTCCCTGGATTACTACTGACAAGTTTTCCTGTTACATGTTTTTCGAATTTGTTTTTTGTCTTGCCCAGGGTCGGACTGGGCAGAGAATAACCAGGTAACTCTTCACAATCCTGGGATACTATCGGATAATAATGAAATATACATATTATTAACAGCATCGAACGCCATAATTTAGTTAATCGCTCGGTAAATATTATTTTTCAAAAATATAAAAATGCTCCATAATAATTTTTCGAGCTCATGAAGCTCGTAAATGAACAAAAAAGTCGTATTCTTGAGCTCGAAAATAGCGATGGCCTCAGGGTCAAATATTTTTCAAATTTTTCTATTTCATTTCTCTTTAAGTATGTATGAACCATTTTTTATGTAAGTCGCCAGCCAGGGGGTAGGTAGAGATGGGGCCCGCGCAGGCTAGGGTCTGACTGGCAAACGCCATCTCGATTATATGGCCAGTCCGACACTGGTCTTACTCATATGGTAAAAATGGTCAGCAAAACCACAAATTACTACATGCGATATCTCGGAAAGTAAAAAAGATTTTAAGACGACTCAAAATAAGTTTCGAAAGCAATGAGTGTTACTTTCAGATGTCCGTCGTGTCATGTCGAAAAGTTTTACGCTACTCTGAAACGTATCCTCTAATATAACATAGAAGAGGGTTTTTTCCACTTTTCGGTTAGGATATCGCGGAAATCAGACTGATGGGTCACATCGCATTAAGCGCGTCAAAAACCTTCGGAAAAATATAGCCTCATTTCTGATTCTAAAATGTTGTCGCCATGTGTATTTAAACAGATACACATTCATGAGGCACATATCAAAACGTTTTTGATTGCTAGCTGGACGTAATTTTGTAATGTAAGTGCTGTTATTGTAGAGCCTTTTGGCAGGTAGTAAACAAAAATAACTCTAATAACGTCACGGTTCAATTTGCACCCATGCCCCACGTTGGGCGCCAATTTGCTACACTGGTATTGGATATAAAAGCGAGCAGAGCAGAGTTGAAGGCTAGAGGCGGCCCCAGTAAGCAAAATGCCAGACTAGCCCCTATACTGTAGAGTAGGGATGGGTATTTTCTAAAAGGCGCCACTGAATTTTGGCCGGGTAAACTCAGAAACCCCCCCACGTTGTTGCTTGGGCCTAACCTTCAACTCAGCTTTCAAATCGCTGCACTAGTTTAAAAAAAAAAACAAGAAATTGCGGGTCAAATGAAAACTCAAGAAAGGTTTAATACTAATTCTACCCTTTATTTACTGAAAAAGTTGTCCTGAAGGGTGCACTTGTGTCTCTAATGGTGGTTCTAGGCTTTTTTGTGCCCAGAAGGTAGATCTGGACTGTTCTTCGATCCAGAGAGTGGATATGGGTATTCTATTACCCCGAGGGTGGATCTATGTTACTTATATCCCTAAGGGTGACCCCGATCTTCTGGGGTCAGACTGATTCCTTCGTTGACCCATGTGGACTGCCAGAAATCCTTGTCTCCAGGTTTATCCTGGTAAAAAAAACCATAACCGCCAACCTGGCATAAGTTACGGTACACCAAAACTAAACAAAATTACCGAGATACTCTTTGACTTTCCATCTCAGAATCCTAAAAATTTGGCAACTAAAAATTGAGATGGAAGATTGCAGCTGCTTCGGCCGAATCAAACCAGGAAAAAGTCAAAACTCGAACTAAGAGGGTGCATAGTAAAATTTTAGATTTGTGTCTAAAACAAATCAAGATAGAATTTAATTTGAAAAAATAAACTTTAAATATAAACGGATCAATATAAAAATTTTAGTAAATATTAACTGACAAATCAAATACTAATTACTGCAAAAAACGGGGCTAAAAAATAACGAAACATAATTAGTGCGCAATTAAACCTTATAGAAATACCGGCTGAAATTCCGCACTTCCAAATCAGGGAGCCCCAGACGATCTGAACCTTTTACAAAGGAACACATTTATACTTGATTTACCCATGCATACATCAAAAGTCACACTTCTTAAATAGGGCGATAATTGCAAGCAACTTTAAGGGTTTATACAGGGTGTCTGTAAAAGGTTTTTACAAAATGTTAGAGCAAATTTGTGAGGCTGAAAGTTGATAGTTTGCAAAATACCGGGTGTCAATTTATAATTTTTTAAAACTTCTTTGTAAATATTAATCTTACTAATTGTTCTATTTGCACTAAATTTGGTATTTTGAGGTTTTTTGGAATGATAAACCAAGATCTGATTACAGTTTTGATGTACATTGTAGAGGGCGCCACCAGCAGCACTTCGTCTAGATCTAAAGCTTAATAACTTTTTTGTTCATCGGTATATTAAGTTTCTAATTAAAGTTTCTTATTCTTTGATATAATTTATCTAAAAAGTTATACATAGTAAGTATCGGTTCGAGCAGCCGTTTCTGAGATAATCAAATTTAATTATTTTATTGCATACTGAGACTCGTGTTTGTTTGAAGGCCATAGACAATGATGTTTCTTGCGAAGTAGTAGATATCTGTTGGACTTCCATTGTCTATTTTTTTTTTTGAATATCACGACGTTTCGGCTAATAGTTATCTCTAGCCGTTTTCAAGTGAAACTAAATAAATCCCTTAGCTACATGACTATTTATACTAAAAGTAAATGCAGTGGAGTGTGAGTGAGATGAGTGCAGTCATGCCTGCTATAGCAAAATCATATTTTCTTTATGCTGCATTTAGTTTTAGTTTACAATTACTAAGAAGTGGTTTCCACACTTCTTTTATATCTAAAGATGGTTTACTAAAACAACTCGGGTTCTGATGTATAACCGCGGCTTCTTTGAATTTCCGTTTTCTCCAATGTTGTTCCCGGTGTAGTATTTTAGCTTCAAACCATTTTTTGTGGTGTCCATGAGTCCAGACATGGTTGGCGGCACCAGATTTTTCTGTTTCTCCTCGAGATGTGCATTTTTGGTGTTCTTCTTACGTCAAGAGGTTTCTTTGTTTCGCCAATGTAGGAATTGCCACATTCACATGGTATGAGTTATTTGAATTGAAAACAACGTTGATTTTATATCGTTTTCCTATCCTTCTAATTTTTTCTGAAATGCCTTTAACATAAGGAATGTTCAAAACTGGTTTTCGTTCTTCATTCGTTGTCGATATTGTCCTATTTCTGCGTTGTTCAAGAAATTTATCCACTAGATATACTGGATATCCGTTGGCTGTCAGATCATTTTTAATATAATCTATCTCTTTCATCAAGTTCTCGTTGGAGTTGCAGAGAGTTAAGGCTCTGTCTACGAGAATTCCTATAATTCCTTGTTTGGTGTTATTGGAGTGATTAGATGAATAATTAAGGTATTGTCCTGTGTGCGTGACTTTTCTGTAAACCGAAGTTCGAATTTGTCTGCCATTTCTTTCAACCAAGACATCTAAGAATGGTAATTTATTTTCTACTTCTTTCTCCATGGTGAGTTTAATAGTTGGGCTGATATTGTTGAGATGAAAAAGGAAGTTTCGAAGTTCTTCGTCGTTTCCACTCCAAATAATAAAAGTATCGTCTATGTATCGGAGCCATAACTTTGGTTTCTTAGATGTGGATTCAATTGCAAACGTCTCGAACCATTCCATGAAAATATTTGCGACCACCGGTGAGAGTGAAGATCCCATCGGTAGTCCATCATCCTGGATGTAGAATTTTTCCTTTTCTTGAAAATAGGAATTAGTCAAACAACTTTCCAACAAGTCCATAATGGCGTGCGGTGGTAAAGATGTTCTTTCTGCTAAGGTCTGGTCTTCTTCAAGTTTCTTTCTTATGATTTTTAGTGAGTCCTTAACCGGAACGTTGGTGTATAGGCTTTCCACGTCGTAGCTAATAAAATGGTGTTCTGATTGTACTTCTATTTCACGTATAATTTCTACGAAATGTTGCGAGTTCTTAACCCAGGACGATGTATTTCCTTGTAATGGTCTCAGGATTGGAAGAAGAAATTTGGCAAGTTCAGGAGTCGGAGAGTTCCGGGAACTCATGATAGGTCGTAAGGGCATGTCTTGCTTATGTATTTTCGGGAGTCCATAAAGATGTGGAGTTTTGCTATGGTGTGGCGTCAACTGAGTCCGGATCCTATCAGGAATATACCGTTCATGTTTCTTAAGAACGCGATAGATTCTTCCTTCAATTGCAGATGTGGGATCTTTAGAAAGAGAGGTATAATTTCCTTTGCTTAAAACTTCGTCAATTTTTTGATTGTGTGGTACACACTTCATTATGACTGTAGCATTTCCTTTATCTGCTGGTAGAATTTTAATACTGGAGTCCTTCTGTAGGTTGGCTAGGGCAGTTTTCTCGGTTTTGCTGATGTTTGGTTCGGTTTTTCTAGATTTTTGTAGAGTTTCTCCTATTTTCCACCTGAACTCATCTGCAAAAGGGTCTTCGATATTCGCTGAGTCTGCGGCGCTAATTATATCGAGAATGGGAACCTCTTTTGGAGCAACCGTGAAGTTCAAACCTTTGGCAAGTAGTGAGTTTTCCGCTGAGGTAAATTCCTTGGCAGATATATTAACAATTGTCCTCTGGCTCTGAGAAAGCTGTTGTCGTTCTTGTCTGCTCTGATATTTGGAAAATTTCTTGTGGTGTATGATTTCTTGTTTTGTTCTTACTTTGTCACAAGTGGCGTCAATTTTTCGTCGTGATATTCAACAAAAAATAAAGACAATGGAAGTCCAACAGATATCTACTACTTCGCATACTGAGACTCGTTACACTTTATCCCGGATTAGTACTTGTACAAAAAATTTGGAGCTTGTTTAAGGACCAACAGGCCAACAGTAACAAAAAATTACATAACAACAGGTTAACAATGATAATTATCGTTATTAGTTACAAAAGTTTATTGTCAACGATTGAATCTGACAAACCTTTATCGTTTATTTTATTAAAATTACGTTCGGCCAGACAGATGGACATGATAATATTATAATAATTCCCACCCTAAAAAATAGTAACATTAAAAATATTAACAACGGTAATAAAACAATTTAACAAATATATATATATATATATATATATATATATATATATATATATATATATATATATATATGTATATATATATATATATATATATATATATATATATATATATATATATATATATATATGTGAACTTATTTCAATCGAAACATTGGAACCAGAATTATTTCCATCAGTTGACTCCAATACCAACAACATAAGTTTTAAAAAAATTATATATGTTTTATATGACTGAAAGTTATGTTTTTAGAATCTCTAAATTGCTTTTAAACGACTTCTCATTTAACCTTTAGTCCTCATTTTTGACCCAACTTATTATCTTCATTTAGCGGAACACATGGTCAATTTATACATTATGCATAAGTGAAGAATATCTTTTACGTAGTTTAAATTATATGCGTTTTAAATTTATATTTTTAGAAACTGTAAAGAAAGATTGATAGTAACTTTTCTGCAGCGCGTTCCCTTAGGGGGAGATCAAGACACTTTAACTGCTATTTTAGAGCCACTTTATAGGGCAGTCGACTAACCCTCGAAATGAGGTGATTTTGACATTTACTGTTTGTAGATATCAGCTGGAGCGGGAGGATGTTCAGAATGATGGTGATAATTCATGGTTTCATTTTCTGGGAAAAAATTTTTAGTAAACAATAAAGTTGTGAAAAAACAGTTTTTTTGAGTTGTAGAAAAAACTAATGCTTTTTAGAAAAAAAATTTCGGAACAAGAGTTGTGCGCCTTAAAAATATCTACAAAATAAAAAATCAGATTATTTGTTCATTAATTATTGCAAAAAAATATGATACAGTGGTTGTTTTTTCAATTGTTAATAAACAATAGAAAAACATATTGCATATACTTCATACTGCAGCGAAAGAAGCCCCTTGTGGCTTAACATAAGCATTCAAAATTTCAAGTAAAAATATTCAATACTTTTTCGCACAGTGAATTTGTTTATAACTTTTGAGATATTATTTACTTATTTATTCTCAGCGATTGGGAAAACCTACGGCGTTCTGCGGGTGCGCAAATTAAATGTCAAAGCTTATATTAATAATATCAAAAAAGGGCGAAATGAAGCATTGATTTAAAATTGTAGAAATAAATTAACAAAATTAGCGTTAATTCTTTCGTTTTAAATAAATAGAATACCTCCACGCAGCTACGCTCCGCACAGTTAACTGCAATCTAAGCTTCGTTCAATACGCACGCATTCGTTCCTGATAGATTTTTTTTAGACTTGTGTTTGGTGTCAGGGTCAGCGCCCCTTTACCCGATTGGTAAAGTAATGCCAGAAATGAAATCGGAGCATCTAAAAACATATAAAATGATAACCGTTACGTTTTTTTAATATTACTCCCCTCCCTACCTTAAGTCAGCCTCCCCTTCACCCGATTAGTAAAATAATGCCAGAAATTAACTTAACGCCCTCAAAAATCCCCGGATACTGATTTTGACATGTCTAGAGTCAAAAACAACGACGTTATTAATTTTGTTCGGTTTTTGAGATCAAATGCTCGTTAGTGCGCCAGTAATTGGACGTGATATTTTTGCGCGAATTTTTTAAAAACTCAAAGTCTCTAGGATCAGTAGAAGCTGAGATATATTTTTTCTTTTTTTAATCTCCGTGGCGTTGCTTATTAAACACTAAGAAATTATTTTAGCAAGGATTGACTAGGCATTTCTGAAACTATCGTATGCGTAGGTTTTTGACTCGATTATTTGAAAATTGTTGATGTGACAATAGTTTAAAGTTACCCCTTTTCCGAGATTCAGTGTGGATGTAGTGATGGGGAAGGAAATCCAAAACAGAACTCTGACACTTCAAATTCATTTCGCCACAAAAATTTGGATTATCTCGGCGAATATTGACCATACACCTTTCATTTTTTTTTTTTTTTGAGGACATCTCAAAATATGGAATATATATTTTCATGACAAAATTATTTTTAAGCTTAGCAATAAATTTTTGTATTTACATATATTTTATGCATAATAAGTAATTATTCGATTAATGATATTTCGAACACACTTAGTGCATTTGAAATAGCGAAAATTCATTGACATTGATATAACAACATTCTGCAATCTATTTATGCAACCGATGACTTAATTCTGAAGAGGTATTGAAACATATAAGTTACAAATGTAAAAAGATTGTAAAACAAAGGTTTGCACCTGCCGGAAAAATGGCTTACATTGTTCATTATTTGTTCCACTTGTAATGGTGAAGCGTTTTCAAATGTCGAATATATTGATGTAGATATCGATATGTCTGAAAATTTGATCTCCAACGATGACGTTGTAAGTGATAATCCAGTCATGGTCACCAAGAATTTACAATCCAATGTGATTGAAGATTACTGCAATATTACTTCAAACGACGAACGACGAAAGTGATATCGAAGAAGATGATAATAATGATTATGATAATAAAAATGACCGAACGGTTCTAAGATATCAAACAGTTGCTCATAATAGGCCAGCCATTATACTAACAGATAAAATTTCTAGGCGAACTACACTAATTGACATTGATATACTTAATAACAACAACTTAAGACTGCAATAAAATGAAAAGATCGTCAAATATAGAGATTTGGAGGTGCAAATCCGCAAACAGTGGGTGATGAACAGCGTCCACACGATTCCCATAATACTATTAACAAATGGAGTGATACCACGGAACCTCCTGCAGAACATCAAGGGATTTGGCCTTAGTGAGCATCTGTATAAACCAATTCAGAAAGCAGATCTTCTTGCAACCGCGCGGACCGTCCGAAAATTTGTAGGAAGTACAGAAGACTACGTCACCTAAGACCCGATAACATGGAAAGGGTCCCCAGAGAGCTTCATACTTTTGGTGTCTTTGTATACTTGATATGAGTCAATAATCTCTGGTGGGAGGGCGAAGCCGTTTGACTTGTAAATCTGATGATGATGATAATAATAATGATGATAATAGTGAAATTCGAAAATGAATATATCTCGATTTTCAAGAAATGGAGAATCGAATAAATATTGTATATAGAATTACTCAAAAAATAATAATGCTACAAAAATTGTTGAATATAAGTTCATCTCAATAAAATATACAAAATGTATTAGTGTGTTTTTTTTTGTAAAATCAAATTTTTGACACAGTTTGTTTTATGCCATATTCGATAAGTCATAGTGGTATATTAAAAATTTATCATATCATTTAAAATTTTCAATATTTAAATCAATGGTATATTATTGACTAATGTCAATGAATTTTTACAATTTCTAATGCACTAAAAAATATCCTTATTCAATTAATTATTATGCATAAAATATATAAAATTGCAATAATTTGTTTATTGCTAAGCTTAAAAATATTTTTTTCAGGAAAATATATATACTGTGCTTCATGTTTCATGGAGATACGACAAATAAAAAAAAGATGAAGCTTCAAAAAGGAATATTTCCCGCAAGAATCAAAATTTTTCTGACAAAATGAATTTGAAGCGTCAGAGTCTCGTTTTCGCCCGCGTTCTGCTGGCATCCTTCCCCACCACACCCACACTGACTCTCGGAAAAGCAACAATTTTCAAATAATTGAGTCGAAAACTTCCGCATACGATAGTTTAAGTAATGCCGTGTGAATCCCTGACAAAAATAATTCCTTGATGTTAAAAAGCAATGACATAGTGATTAAAAAAAGTTCTATATCGGCTTCTATTGGTCGTACAGACTTTTTATTTCTTTCTAAATTCGCGCAAAAATATCAGCTATCATGTTGGGTTATCGGTGTTTTGATATCGTTATTAGTCGAAGAGGTATTCTACTGGTTTATAATGAAAAACGAGCGCTAATTTTGTTAATCTATTTCAACAATTTAAAATCAATACTTTTCGTTTTTTTTTGATACTACTTATATAAGCCTTGGAATTTGATTTGCGCACCCGCAGGTTATCGTAGAACCTCCCCATTGCTGAGAATAAATAATTAAATACAACCCCAAAAGTTATAAACAAATTCACTGTGCAAAAAATATTTTTATTTGAAATTTGCATCCTTATTTTATGCCACAAAAGGCTTCTCTTGTTGCAGTATGAATTATATGCAATATTTTTTTCTATTGTTTATTAACAATTGAAAAAACAGTCATTGTAGCATGTTTTTTGCAACAACTAATGAACAAATAATTCGATTTTAATGTTCTTTTTTTTTATTTTGTAGTTATTTTGATGGCGTACTTTTGTTTCGGACTTTTTTTTTTAAAAGCAATGGCTTTTTCTACAATCGAAAAAAAAAACTGTTTTTTTTCCTCGTTTTTATTGTTTAATAAAAGTTTTTGCGTTAAAATACATGGAAGTTGAAAAAACCATGAATTACCACCATCATTCTGTACATACTCCTGCCGGCTGATGACTAGAAATACTAATTTTATTTCCAAATATAATTCGACTGGCCTATTAACAAGTAGAAGATGACACGTGTCTAATAAATGTACTAAAAATTTAA
Organism: Diaprepes abbreviatus; assembly: GCA_034092305.1. Classification (NCBI taxonomy): domain Eukaryota; kingdom Metazoa; phylum Arthropoda; class Insecta; order Coleoptera; family Curculionidae; genus Diaprepes; species Diaprepes abbreviatus. Next base: position 5,943,839 of record JASJET010000210.1, on the reverse strand, counting down.
CGCTTCAAAAATAGGCATTGGTAATAAAAGTTTTTGCCTCATTTGAAAATAAGATCGGCCAAGAAAAAATCGCCGATATCGTACAAGAATAAATCACAGTTTTAATTTTTGAGAAGAATGACAAATAAAAGAGTTAATTGATTACAATATGATAAAATATTACCCTAAAACTTTTTTACTTTTATTACCTTTATCATTGACAAGAGGTGTCAATATTTTGTAGTTTCCCAGTGACAATATTTAATATTCAAAACATGTTATCTATAAATTATATATCAGTAAAATATTTTTCAAACATTTCGGGATCAGACTAACCAACTGTTGGAGGTTGTAAAGAGGGTAAATACAGACCTGCCATGATAGTTAGAGACAGTTGGTAAACCTTTCAAAATGTCAAAATTAGGTTTTTAATTTTAGAAGGTCAGATATTGATTTTAGATAAAATAGTTGTGAGTAGTTAAAAAACCTATAATCTGAGCTCGGCTCGATTTATTTTGTTAAATAGTTAAATTCTTAACAGATATATAATTGTCACATGAACGATAGGACTATATTTTAAAGTTACACATTCATCAGTTATGTTGGGATCCTGAAGTCTTTGAAGATGGTACGAAAACTGGAAGCTCATTCTGCATATGTGCAGAAAATTGGTAAAAATAGTAGTTTAAAAACTTTACTATCGCTGAAACACTAAATACATCTGAAAATTCGACATGATCAACTGAACGTGAAAAACAATTTCAATTAGGTGGGTTCCAATATTATTGACTCCGAACCAAACTCCGCTTTGAGAAAGTTTGGATGAAGTAGGATCCAGAAATAAAATTAGAGTCCATTCAATGAATTTATAAGAGTTCGTGGCTTCTATTAAAGTCTCGCGATTTTTTGAGACGAAGCATATGCTATTCACGTAAATGCGTATTAAAGGTCATTATAATTACAGCAGTTACCAAAACTTATTAACAAAAATATGTACGGCTGTTGATCAGAAACGTCCTTTATTCTTAAGGACAATGCACGAGTTCACAACTACCTACAATTGAAATCCTCTGCGAGTGTAACTTCTTTGAGCTATATGTAGCACCTACCTTATGATCAAGGCTTAGCTCAGTTTGACCTGTTTTTACTCAGAAATTTTAAAAATCACCTCAGAGGACTTACTTTTTGGGACCCTAATCAGTTGAAAGAGGATATCAATGTCTATCTTGAAGGCCAACCTGAATTATTTTTTTTATACCTTTAGCCACTGTACTTTGTTACTCCCCCCAGTTTTGTTAGTTTTAAGAACAAAATAACAGTATTTGTTTCGAAGAATTGACATCCTTGCTACAGCATACTCGCTTAAGTTGAAAAAAAAAACAGACATTTTTACCTATCAAAATCTTTCTTTTAAGAAGAAATGCTCTTGGTGTGAAAAAATATTTTTATCCGTTTAGGAGTGGTTTGCAAATGATTCTTGTAGAAGGAAGCAATCAATTTGGTGAAGCAAAATATTGATTTTCTTACACTCCAGCACTTCGCGAACGACTAGTGAGTTCTGAGTCACTAGGCAACCATCATTGGTTAATGTTCCATCACTAATAGTGAAATTTGATGGTCACAAGTATACTAAAAAATGCTTTAAATTATATAAATAGTATACGCTTTCAATCCTGTGTGACTTATTTATGAGCTCCTCGCCATATACTCCTTTCTACTACAGTTGATTGTATTGATCGCCTCATACTTAAAAAATAGAACACTTCTAGTAAAAATTGAAGTAGAAACATCAGGACCCAAGAGCTTATTTGCTGGACTCCTTCATGGTACGTTTCTGTTACCCTTTATATATAATACTTATATCGCAGATATATCTAATTATGCACACACAAAATTATTTATGGTGGTAACTGTAAATTCTTATTATGCCAAAGTAGCACGAAGACATAAAATTATAATTTACTCAAACTCTCCCGGTTCTTCAATTTGTGGAAAACCAAAACTAATGGTGACAAAGGCCAGTTTATGATTATTACTAAAAAAATTACCAGTCACAAAGTATACATACCGCTCAAAATAAATAACTCAAACATTTCTGTCAAAAACAATGTCAAATACCAAAGAATAACCATGGTACGTTTCTGTTACCCTTTTTATATAATACTTATACCTCAGATGTACCTAATTATGCACACACAAAATTATTTATGGTGGTAACTACAAATTCTTATTATGCGAAAGTAGCACGAAGACATAAAATTATAATTTACTCAAACTCACCCGATTCTTTAATTTGTGGAAAACCAAAACTAATGGTGACAAATGTCAGCTTATGATTATTACTAAAAAAAAAATACCAATCACAAAGTATTCATACCGCTCAAAATAAATAACTTAAACATTTCTGTCAAAAACAATGTCAAATACCAAAGAATAACCATGGTACGTTTCTGTTACCCTTTTTATATAATACTTATACCGCAGATGTACCTAATTATGCACATACAAAATTATTTATCGTGGTAACTGCAAATTGTTATTATGCGAAAGTAGCACGAAGACAAAATTATAAATTACTCAAATTCACACCCTTCTTCAATTTGTGGAAAACCAAAACTAATGGTGACAAATGCCAGTTTATGGTTATGACTTAAAAATTTACCATTCACAAACTATGCATACCGTTCATAATAAATAACCTAAACATTTCTATAAAAACAATGTTAAATACCAAAGAATAACCACGGTACGTTTCTGTTACCCCTTTTTTATAATACTTATACCGCAGCTATACCTAATTATGCACATACAAAATTATTTATCGTAGTAACTGCAAATTAGTATTATGCGAAATTAGCACAAAGACATAAAATTATAAATTACTCAAACTCACACCCTTCTTCAATTTGTGTATAATCAAAACAGGGTGACAAATGTGAGTTTATGGTTATTACTAAAAAATTTACCGATCTAAAAGTATGCATACCGCTCAAAATAAGTAACTTAAACTTTTCTGTGAAAAACAATGTCAAATACCAAAGAATAACCATAGATTCGAGCTTGCTCTTTCTATACCCTATACATACTGAAAAAATCTTGCATAGCGATGCAACGGCTTTAGGCTTTATTAAATCCCAAATCAGTTTTGTCCCCACAAAATTACCGTATTATATACAAACAAACAATTACACCTGTAATGGCTTATGGAGCGCCTGTATGGTGCTCCATGAGCGATACTCATTGTCAGCTCATGTGATATGAAACAAATTCTTTAGATGCATTGCGTTAGCCAATAGATATTCAAAATAATAGATATGGATAATATGACGCAGATGTAATACTTTCCAGAATATATCCATGAACTGAATATCAAATTTTGGGGGTATAAAATAAATAACTCACTCTTAAGCCAAAATCTTACAGCCGTAAGATTTAACCCTCGTCACTTGATAAAGCACGGACCGTTGTATACTAAATTGCCAATATTCTATCAGCAACTAAAAAAAGAGTAAATCTTTACACATCTTAAAATAACTTAAATAAAGAGAAAATCTAGTACAGATTTCTGACGTTAAAAGGGTTTTCGTGCTATTTTACCATAACCTATAATAATTATATTTAAATAACTATTATACCTACTAAGTAAATTTAAGTATGACTGGAAATACTCACCTTGCAACTATGTATGTTGAGCATTGCGCCGTTTCCACAAGGGCGGTATACTGTTCTGCGGTCCCTTTTGTCTGTCGGTGCAATGTTAAAAATCAGTTGGCAAGAACAGCTACCCTAATTTTAAATACACTGCTCAACGAAATTTCTCTTTTAAAAATTTATTCGTATTCGAATAAATATACAGGGTGTCTCACAACGTACTGTCACGACCGATTTCTTGAAAATAAACTTTGTAAAATTTTTTAAGTCGATTGGGGCAATTCGGCTAAAGTATTTTTAAGATACTGGCACTTTAGATAATACCAGAACTTGACACCTTCTTGTTTTAAATAGAAGATCATATATGTTATTTCATTTTTAGAGTACGCAAATTTATAGATAGACATATTTCATATGTAATGATCTGTTTAATTGTTTTTGACATATTTTTTATTTTATGTCAAAAATGGCGTTTACAAGTCTAAACATAACTCTCAGTTGGGTTCCTAGAAGTGAATTGTATTGTAATTTTGTTAATACATAAATACAGAGTGATCAAAAACTAACGATAAATATTAATTTGAGAGAATCGTTAAAAGTCAATTTTTTTAATATAAACCCCTGTTTTTATTTAGCATTAATAATAAGGGTTTTTAATTTAAGGTTGCCTATTTCAAAAATTTGCAGCTTTTGAAATATGGGCAATTTAAAATTTGTTTATTGCAAAAATGGAAAACGGCTTACCTACACAGAGAACAACTTATTTTGATAAGTGTTCAAAACTTCAACCCTGATTTTCTAAAGATTTTTCACATTTCCGAGTTGGTTCGTCATGGGTGGCCGCTCTAATTGAATCTGGATATAAAATTTCGAACGCGTCCCTTACCCTTGATATACAGTCTCCATCGTTGTCACTGGGTCTTGGCTGACTCAACGATTTGTCTCCATTGAACGCTGTCCGTCTTAGCTTCTCTGCATTTGTGATGTTCAGAGTTCTAAGATCTGATGCTACGTTGTCTCTCCAACGTAGTCGTGGTCTTTCTAATGGTCTTCTACAGATTGGGGCCTGCTCTCATACTAATTTAACTACTCTTCCATCTTTCTGCCTTCTGACATGGCCGGTCCATCTCATTCTTTCTGCTTTAATTATTTTTACAATGTCGGGTTGGTCATATAGTTCTTCTAGCTCCCCGTTTGTTCTACTACGGTAATAATGTGTTGTATCATCCCTTATGGGTCCGTATTTACTCCATAGGATTTTTCTTTCTGCGATTCTTAGTCTGTTTTCGTTCTGTCTTGTGATGGTCCTAGTCTTAGAGTTATAATCATAAAGTACTATGGAATGATATATTCTTATTTTTGTCGTCAGAGATACATTTTTAGATTTTATTGTTTTCTGTAATGCAAAACAGCATCAATTGACACTTTGTATTCTCATGTTAATTTACTTAGTCATGTTATTGTCTGATGTAATAGTAGCACCCAGATATTTAAATTCATGGACTTTTTCAAAGTTGTGTTGGTCCTTGGTCACATTTTGTCCTATTTCATCTCTCTGCTCCCTTCTTGATGTGGCCATGTACTTGGTTTTATTTTAACTTATTTTTTAAGCCTATATTTTTTGAAGCAGATTCTATTTTTAGAAATTATTGTGTTTCCAACGATATCTATGTCATCCGCAAAGGCCAATATGAGGCGGGGCCCCCGATCTCTGAATAGAAGAGTCTCCGATTTTGTCTCCCTTATTACCTTCTCTAAGACTATATTGAAAAGGAGTGGAGAGATAGTGTCTCGCTGTTTGAGGCTATTATTTATTGTGAAAAAGGTTGAAAGCTTCCCTCTGATTCGTACGATACTTGTGGTAAAAAATTTACATGTGTTCCGTCAGAGGTAAATTGCTTAAATATTGATTGTCTTAGTCTCCCAGAATTTCTAAATATCTTTGTATTATTAATGAATTACCATTTAAGTTTTCTTCATAAAATGTAGTTTCACTATTCCATCATTTCTTACAGCACAAAATATGTTAAATTTTCAGCTTTCTGGAAAATTCCGCAGTCTTACTGCAAAGTGCCATTTTTTTTTAAATTTTACTTTATTATTCTAAATTATGTTGTCCAAAAATCGAGGGTCGTCTTGTATAATCGTTAATATAAATTCTCAAAATTGCATTTTTTTCGGCAAATCAGTATCTCAGGTGTTAAAAAAGGGTGGAAATTGTGTTTCAACAGAATTCTATGTATTGAGCTCTTCTAGATTCCTGTTTGTAGAGCTACTTGTCTTAATGATGTCATAGGATATGCCGTAAAATATACCAGAATTGCAATTTTGCCTTAACTGTGCCAATATGTTTGAAATTTTCCAATATTCGTTTAACACCGTTCTGTGACGGTTTCTGTTTCCCTGGATATCTATCAGCAAATGCCTAGCATGTTCTTGATAAAACTTTGTTACATTCCCCATAGATAATAAACAAATTCAAATAATCTTCGACAATATAATTTAAATGCCCCAGCATGACTTTTATTAATACTTGTCAAATGACAAGAAATAGTGACCGTTCTGTAGTGTTCTATTGTTTTCTTTCGTCGCGTTTCTCCGTCAAGCCCAAGTAATAACAAAACTAAAAAGCCTTATAGCGTTTTTACAATACTGAAACGTTAAATTGTCAATACTTCAAAAACTACAAATTTTTCGAATAGACAACCTTATACAAAGTCACCCTAATTTTTAATGATAAATAATACTACTATAAAAATAGGGAAAATACATTAAAAAAATGACTTTTAAAAATTTATTCCAGTTAATATTTGATTTTAGTTTTTGATCACCTTGTATTTATTTATTATCAAAACGGCGACACAGTATACTAAAGTACATCCCCTTCTAGAAGGAAACCAAGCCCAATTAAATAATAAAGGCTTTAATATAGCAAAAATTCATAGTTATATTTAGGCCTGTAAACGTCATTGTTGACATAAAATCTAAACTACATTAAAAACAATTTGACTTAGGTACAAGATATTATACATGAAATGTGTCTATAATGGTGCGTAGAATCTAAAGATGAAATAACATTTAGGATATTCCATTTAAAATAAGCCAGATGGCATGAACTTCCGGAACACTGTCAAATTTTAAAAATTCTCCAAATTCTATTTTCCGAAAAATCGATAGTCGTAGTTCATCGTGGGACACACTGAATGGAATTTAAAATCTAAATTAATATTCTGGGATAAAAACCTGCCAATTCGCGCTACTTCTATTCATACCTGGATATATCAAAGTTTTTTTCCTCCTTTCAAGTCTACGAACTGTAAGCAATAAAATGCAATCCAAGATTTCTTATCGTAACTCTGGCTACAAGTGGAGTTAACAAAAAATGTCTTCGCATACCCTCCGACCTAAGATGGGCTCAGCTTTCTTAGCTATCTTGTACTAGCTGGACTGTTGCAGCCAGGTGTCAATAGAAAATTTACGTTATATATATGTCAATTATATTAACATTGTTTCTAGAAGAAATAATGAAATTTTAAATTAATTAATTCACAGCGAGAGAATGTATCAAAATTGTTGTCTGTGTGACCTGGATAAGTTCTAAGAGATAGTTTAAGGAAACTTACGTGCGCTACTGTTTCATATTCTAATGTTACTTTAATCAACTTCATGATGCTTTACAATAAATACGGGAAATCATGCACAGCCCGGAGTGTTATGAAATCAAAGACAGGCTTAAACTCGGCAAATTTATGTTTGACTTTCAATACCGTGCATATAAAACATCGTCTATAAAGTAGGTTAGTTTATTTGGTCGGTTGGGTATTGAAAGTTTTCTGTGAAACAAAGTTATAAACAAGGCTATGTCTGACCTAAATTATTTGTTTCGTTTGGCTCAAGACTAAATAAGCAACCGAGATTATTTATTAAAGGTGGTGAATGAAAATTGATTAATTAGAGGTGGTGAAATTTAAAAAGAATTTTTTTTAGGGCTAGGTTTCCATAATATTTAGATAAAAGACCATACGATCAATACAAATTTTAAATCATTTTGAAGAAAAATAGCTGGGAATTTTGTATGTGTTTATACTCTTGAAAAAATTGCTGAATATTTACACATTTTCATTATCTCTTCCTGAAAAATTAAATTTTGATAAATTATATATCATTTAAACACTTTGTATCAATAAGAACAAATCTTAAGTGAACAATTTTAAGTTTTAAGCTATTACCTACAGCAGCAGTTCCCAATCTTTCTCTTCTTGCTAACCCTTTCAAATAACCGGAATAAATTGACGAATCCACTGTGTAGTCATTGGAACATTAAATGAAACAGTAAAATTGGGTTATTAAAATTTATTGTCCATATTGAATAACAGTTCATAACTGAAGTGAACATACAAATAATAATTAATACAAAATGAATACGACAATACAGAACTTGAAAAAATATCCTCAATGGGATATTTTTGCCTGTTTGGTGGAACAAAGATTCAAAATTTGATTCGATGTCTGAAAGCTTAACTCTTAGATCAGGTCCTGCATTTAACCTTTTTCTGTACTTATCTTTCAAGGATGCACGTTCAACATTGCACAAAAGGTTATTGCCCTTTAAAAGTGTGGTCCACCAAAACAGGATACTCATTTCTTACACAGAGCCAAAAATCAATTAAAGAGTGATCTTTAAAATCAGTTTTTATGGAATTGTCTGAGAATAAGTCAGTGAGGTTTTCTTTTTCCAGTAAAGTTAAAGAAGTATTTGAAGTTATATCTCCTTGAAAAGGAATACGTATCCAGTTGTTTGATCCAGATATAATACGAGGGCGGTCTAATAAGTACTTAGCCTCATCACCCGGTGGCGCCACTATCGTGTAGTACATTCTCGTAGACGATTACTGTCAAAATTTCAGCCGAATCCGACTCGCAGTTTTGTTTTGACCGCATGTGGAAACGCTTGAATGCGGTGTACGGTGACTCTTCTCCTTCGATGGCGGCCATCAAAAATTGGTTTAACGAGTTTCAATGTGGTTGCACGTCGGCTTTTGATGAGCCACGCCCAGGTGCTCCGAAAACGGAGACCACGGATGATAACGTGACAAAAATCCACGATCTCGTATTGACAGACCGCCGATTGAAGGTGCGCGAGATAGCTGAGACAGTAGGCATCTCAAAAAACTGCGTAGGTTATATCCTGCATGAAATTTTGGGCATGAGAAAGCTGTCGGCGCGATGGGTGTCGCGTTTGCTCACTCCGGACGACAAGCGCAACCATGAGACTAATTCAGAGTAGTGTTTGACGCTGTTTAAGCGCAATCCGAAGAAGTTTCTGCGTCGTTTCGTGACTGTAAACAAAACATGGATCCACTGGTATACACCAGAGACCAAGGAACAGTCGAAACAGTGGACTTCACCCAGCGAAAGTGCTCCGAAGAAGGCGAAGCCTGTCCTATCGGCCGGAAAGGTGATAGCCACCGTTTTCTGGGATTCACACGGTGTGATCTACATCAACTACCTGGAGAATGGCAAAACGATCACAGGGCTCTACTATGCCCTTTAAAAGTCAGAATGACTTTCTTCGATTTGGAAGAAATTTAAGCCAACAAATTAAGAAAGTCAGTATCATTTAAGTAAATACTCTTTAAGTGACATACTAAATCTTGGAGATGTAAAATATCCTGATGAATAGTATCTACCAATGTGACTCGATTTTCTTGAAGAAAGTCTGTAAAAGTAAAAAAAATATTCCAATTTTCATGAGAGTGAGATAACTTTATCTTCGAAAAATTAAATAAAATATACAGAATTCGTTAATGTTTTTCTCCTTGAGACCGTAAAAAGGAAATACAGATAGTTTATTTCCAGCAAATTTTACTCTGTGTCTGTCTTCATACTACCTAATGGTCTTGTCAGTGGAACTGAATGAACCGAGAACAAAATTTACGAAAAACAACTGCCTATTCAAAATCCCCGTATGTCAGCAGGGTATTCTATTTGCTAAACGACATCTATATATATACACCGGATTTGTAGTACGTGGACTAAAAAATTATTATACCAAGGTTTCACTGTTAAATTATTTAAGACATATGTTGATGGAAAAATAAATAGTCGAATTTGGGATACGAACGTCTTTCTATTTAATGGAAACTAAGAAACTGTCAAATGAAATAAGAAATAAATATCAGTTTACAATTTTTGTTCCTCTAAAAGATTTATAAAATTTTATTTTAAAACTTTTCAATAATAAACTGAAAATTCCTTCCAAAAAATTGTCTGTAGAAAAATTTTAGTTCTTAAGAAATATTTCCTCACGGTTCAACGAATGACGATACTTTTTACATTGTTGAGCCAACAAATCAAATTACATTCTATAATATTCCCAATTTTTCGTAACGGATAAACGTACTTAACAGGATTTCATATATGACAAAAATATCTGAGGCAGACGTTCATAGGGTGAATTATCGTCTAGAGGAAGAGCAGCCCCCGGAGAGCAAGTGTCGTGGTTTTCTTAAATTTTACTCTATTTTCCAGCATTTAGGAAAAGGGGCCGAAATTAGGAGAAATCTGAATCCATAATTTAGTTTTTTTTTTGGAAAATTTTTGATTTTCGCGATGAATTATTGAAAAGTGCGAACCAAAAAGTGGTATATAAATCAATAAATATGCTCTTTGGCTATATTTGAATATTTCAGAATCTGTTCCCTAAGAAATGATACACCCTGGCCTTTTTGAATTCTATGATTTTTTTTTATTAGAATCCGTTTATATAGATTCATATTTTATTTCTAAATTGTTTAGGTAAAAGTAATAAGGAGTGCAGTTTTTTGTTTACTACTAAATTAGAACCTGACATTGAAGAATAAAAAGTTAAGATCTTGTAACTGACTGGGTGATGTGAATAAAGTTGCAACAAAACCTTATGCTCAGCGTTTTTTAAAGAATTATGTAACGTATGTAGCTAACAAATAACAGACTAAGGTAACATTATAGTAATAGATTTTGCTCATTTTTACACGTACATCACCCTTGTGCTCGATTTAGTATTGTCTAATAACCATATCATTCGAACGTAGGAAGTGTGACTTTTCAGAGACCAATTTATTTAAAAGAAAATTAGCCATGTCAAAGCCTAAGACATTTAGTCCAATTTTGGGTTTATTTAAGATATAGGATGCTTCATTTAAAATAAGAAAGTTGGTAATGGTCTCAGTCGCTGAATGAGAATTTGCTTAATATAATTTTACTTTGACACTAATTTCTTCTTATTTAAGCCACCCTGTATATTTGTCTTGTATAAATGTTTAAAAAATTGTAAAATAACTATATTTGATGAAAGACCGAACAAAAGACGTATTTAAATTTTTGCTAACGTTATTTAATTTATCTGAAATAAAATATGTGGTGGTTCATTAAAAAAAAGAATTTTGTTTTGTCTTGGATTTTTTAAAATAGGTTAGAAATACGTCACAAAGATAACAAAATATAAATTGATATGATATTTTAATTTTTTTCCAAAAATTATAGAATTTAATACTGATAGGACTACTGTAGATATACATTAACCTTAAATTAAATAATTTTATTATTTTTTGTAAATTGTGAAGAGCAGTATAGAGTAAAAGAGGTTATTGAATGGGTGAAATCAAAGATTATTATAGCTTACGCTAACAACAGAAAAAAGAAGAAATTATTAATTTATCATCACATCCATATATGTGTATATCAGAATCTTTCCTATTTTACATACCAATGTTGCATATAACATATTCCTCCTGAGAGTGTTTTAAAGTTGTAGTGAAAATCAAGTTGTTAATAAGCGCTGCTACTTATATATATTTGACATACATTTTGATATAACTTTATTTTTTGCTGACCACATATTATTTCGAAAATTTGTTTTAGTTTATATTGACTTGGAATTGGATTGGAATATAGCCTCCATAGCTTCTGAAATTGGGAATAAGACCATAATAAACAGACAATTGTTTTTAAATATACATCCTCTTTATAACAATAAACGTAAAAATATCCCAAATAATCTTATTTTACGTTAAAATATTTTGAATTGTTAGTGTCTGAATTAATAAAAAACTTTTATTTATAGTTAGTGTTTTATTAAAATTTTTCTGTGGTTTTTGTATAAGAAACTTCATGTAGTGATAGTGACATTAAGGTAAATCGCGAGAGTGTTTTGTTAACGATAAGAGGAAAATTAATATAAATTGAAATCAAAGGATTTGCATAAAATCTCTCTCTCTCTCTCTTTGTCAACCTCTGTCCATGTAGGTCTCTCTCAATAGTTTCCATCTTTCTTTATTCTTCGCCAATCTCATCCACTGTTTGCCCGCCACTGTCCTTATGTCGTCTACCCATCTTTTTTGAGGTCTTCCCGTACTTCTTGTTGTCTCCCTCGGTCTCTATTCCAGGATTCTTCGTGTCTATCTGTTGTCCTCATATCGGGCTATGTGACCAGCCCATCGCCACTTCATCTTTGCAACCTCCTTCACGATGTATTTGACTTTCCTTCTGCGTCTTATCTCGGTGTTTCTAATTCTGTCTCTCAATGATATTCCAAGCATGTTTCTTTCCATCGCTCTTTGGACTGTTTCTAATTTTTTAGCGGAGTTTTTGGTGAGGGACATGGTCTCTAATCCATACGTACACACCGGTAATATGCATGTGTCGTATACTTTTCTTTTTAGATTTATGGGAATTGAATTATTTTTCAGGATGTATGCAAGTTTACCGAATGCGGCCTATGTCAGCTGTGTTCTTCTTTTTATTTCAGCATCCTGGTTTGATTTCCCTAGTCTGATGTCATGACCCAAGTATACATAGTGTTGGACGTTTTCTATCCTCTGGTTCCGTATTGTTATGTTTGCCTGTTCGTGGCTCATTATTTTTGTATTGTTTTAGTTCATTTTAAGGCCTACAGATGCGTATACGTCATTTAGCTGTTGTAGCATTTCGTTCAATTCTTGGAGATTACTAGCTATTAAGATTATGTCATCAGCAAATCTGAGATGGTTCAATGTCGATGTTTATACCTTTCATGTCCCATTTAAGTTCCTTAAAAAATGTCCTCCAAGACTAGGGTGAACAGTTTTGGTGAGATAGTGTCCCTTGTCTCACTCCTCTTTGTAGTTTTATGGGGTTCGTTTTCGTCTTGTCGTCTATTTTTATTTGAATGGTTGCATTTTCGTATATGTTCTTTATGATGTTTATGTATCTTGAATCGATTCTTGCGTTTTCTAAGGATTGTAATACTGCCCATATTTCGACGGAATCGAATGCCTTCTGGAAAGCTACAAAAGCCATATGGAGCGGTACGTTATATTCGGTGCACTTCTCAATTAGTATTCTTATGGTGTGTAGGTGATCTGTGGTGCTAAAGTGTTTTCTGAATCCAGCTTGTTCGAGAGGTTAGTAAAAATCGAGTTTGTTTGTTATGCGATTGGTTATAATTTTAGTTAATAACTTGTAGGTGTGTGATAGTAGGGATATTGGTCGGTAGTTTTCAATATTTGTATTGTCCCCCTTTTTGAATATTAAGATTACTTCGGAGTTATAAAATAATTTATTAAAACTTTCTGCTAATTAAAATAAAGTCTATTTTCGTTTGTGATGGAATTCATATTTATTTTCTTAAGGGACTTTAGTCAGAAATGGCCAATGAATTAATTTATTCAACAAACATTTTTTTCTATTTTTTTTTCATAAAGTTGGTAAAATTACCTTAAATTCAAAAATGTTTTCGGCCCAAGTGAAACTCTACTCTATTAGACAAAACGTATAATAAAATCCTTTTGTACAACCTTTAGATTTCAATTTGTATCAAAATGCAATTATTATCCAACGTTTCACCTGCGATTGCACGGTGCATCTTCAGGGATCTTTACTTCACGAGATTAGAACACTCAATGAATTTCAAGCAACAACCACCCGGTATTTATACCCGACTGGTGCTCAGCGAACTGTGATCCAGCGGTACAATCGATTTCCACGTGTGATGTAGACTATAACCCGCATCTCTGTTAATATTATTTGGCTATTTTCAAATTTCGATTTATTCTCTAATTTTACATTTAAAGAAATCAGCACCTTAGTTTCTTTTACATTAAATGTGTGACCTGAGCAATGCAGCTGTTCAGCTACTACAGATTGTACAATTTGTTTCTCTTTAACATATTTTTCATGGTTCCTTAAGCCTAGTGGATATAAACCGTTCTGTTTCATTTCAAACATTGTCCATATTTCTTACATGTGTTGAAAATTATCCGAATGTTTGTTTTTCGGAAAAATCTGGCAAGATACCTTGCTCTTGTGATAAAGTGTATGTGGGTGAAACGGGACGGTCTATATCTACTAGGCTTAGGGAACATGAAAGATGTATTATAAAGAAACGAAGTGTACAATTTGCAGTAGCTGAATACCAGCATTGCTCAAGTCACACCTTTAATGTAAAAGAAACTAAGGAGCTAGTATCAGTGTCTGGTTTCTTTAAATGTAAAATTAGAAAATCAATCGACATTTGTAAATTTCTCGATAATATTAACAGAGATACAGGTTACAGTCTACATCACACGCGTTTGTATCGCTGGATCACGGTTCCCTGATCATCAGTCGTGATAAATACCGGGCTGTTCCTCCTTGATGAACATTCAGTTTTCTAATCTCGTGGAGTAAAAAGCATTGAAAATGCCTCGTATAATCGTATGTGAGACGTCACACTAACGAGCATTTGGCCTCAAAAACCGGACAAAATTAATAACGTCGTTGTTTTTGACTCTAGACGTGTCAAAATCAGTATACTGGGATTTTTGAGGGCGCTAAGTTGATTTACTAATCGGGTGAAGTGGCGCTGACTTAGGGTGGGGAGGGGGAAGGGAGTAATATTAAAAAAACGTGATGGGTATCGTTTTATATGCTGACTTAGGGTAATTATACGTTTTCCCATAAAAAATCTATCTCAAGATAAAAACAAAGTATCTTTACTGTGTGATCAAGTAGGTCCTGAAGCACAACTTCAACACTCGTCTCCGTAACTCGGATTGACTCTGGTTTTGGATTGCAGAGTTTCTTTGCTTCTCTAATTAGAGTATAACAAGGAAATATACCCTTATTGGAATCGTGTAACAACTCCCACTGCCTCCATGTAAAGTCGCTTTCAACAAAGATTTGCAAAGCTTGTTCAGGTGTGTAATTTTTTACTTTCGGTTTCTGAGCAGTATTTATTACCTTCCTGTAAAGTTTGGCTCTTGTTGGTGTTGAAGTTGCATCTATTATAAGTTAAGAGGCCGCGGCATTTCCAGACATTCGTTGACGTACGCTGGCTGCATAGGTAGGCTCCTTAACAGGTACCTGTTCGCGGAGTTCTTTAGTATTTTGTCATTTACTACGATCATGTAATTCTTGGAAATGCTTCCTTGAGCGTCCCGTAGAATTCGTGGCCCAGTTATGTACTGGTATTGATGTATTAAGCCATTTTTCGTTGTTTTTTTTTCAAAAATCTTTCAATATAGTTAAATGATATCTATCTTTTCGTCAAATCACTATTAAAATGTTTTAAATCGTGACTTAAGGTATGGTACTCGTTTTGGAGACATTTCATCATTTCGGAAAGCTTATGTTCCATAAATGATACCTTATCTTCAAGTGTGTTGGATGTGCTTTATTTAAAAAACTTGTATATCGTTTTACGATATACCTCAATAACATTTGATGTAAAATTTGTACCTATAGGAAAAAAATATGTATGTAAGTAAAAAATAACCAACATTATTGCAAAAAAAAAAACCGCGGAACTCAAAGCGGTTTTTTGAAGAGGTGGAAATATGTGGAAAATGTTTTGACTGTTATGATATGGCTAATGTCTATTATGTTTATTTTAAAAAAAGAATTATAGCCCGACCTAGCTCTGAACAGTTTCAAAAACACTAATTAGTTAAAAAGAAAAACAAAAAAATTGAAAATTTTCTTGCATATTGTTTTAGGTCCATAAGAATACTAAACAGTCATTACATTTTTAAATAATATATATTAAAATTAAATACATACCTTGTTCTTCAGATTCCATCACAAATTTTTTTTTTTAATATTCACTTTACAAAATACCAAACACCAAACACAAGTCTAAAAAAAATCTATCAAGAACGAATGCATGCGTATTGAACGAAGCTTAGATTGCAGTTAACTGTGCGGAACGTAGCTGCGTGGTGGGGCCACTTTATCATATTTTTATGATAGTACGGTTACTCAAGTATACAAAAAAAATAATTTCGATGATTACTTGTATAGTTTGCATTTCTCCTTTTTGTTCTGTTTTTGAGGCCAAATGCTCATTAGTGCGTCGGATAATAAATCCAAACTGAACTCAAGAATCAAGATTTTTAACTTGACCAAAGCATGAAAGCTTTCGTTCTTTGTTAACAGTTGTTATTTTACTTCTTACTTTTAAATGCGATTTTTTGAAGTTGGCTTAACTTTTTCTACAATATATCTTAATCTTTTATTTTCAATTAGTCTTTAGAATTGGTAAATCTAATAATAATACTAGACCAATACATGAAAGACTTTTAGAAGGAAGTAAAAAGGAGAAATTACGCGTGTTTTGACAAGAGACACAGAAATATCATAAAGCTCGCCAATAAATATATGTTTTTAGTTCCTAACCTTGCAATAAACTTATAGTGTACTATCTAACTATGTTACGGGAATCCGGACATTATGTTGAAAATCACGTCAAAATGTCTTATTCCTATCAAGAGTTATGCGTGAAAGAGTTTGCTCATCAATAACTTATTTTTAGTTATTTCTTTGTATAAATATTATCCAACTGAAAATTTTTTATTTTTCTGAAGTCGGTTTAGAGAATGGTGTTGCAGTATTATTTTCCTCTCGAAAATCCTAGCGTTGAATATTCCACTTTAACAAAACTGTGTTTTAAAGTTAGGATTTTTCTAGTTGTGTTCAGTAAAATTACCAGATTTAATCGTCTTACATTTGTGCTAGTCAATTTAAATCCTTTGTTGTTGTTAAAATGTAGTAATTTCGCCGATTTAAAATCGGATTGGCCTTTAAAGATTTTTACGTTACAAACTTAAATTAGATTCCAGATTCCGGTTTATCGTTCTAATTAACTAAAAAAAATAAAATTAGGAAATTTAAATTCAGCTCTATAAACGCTTTTAGAGTTTAACGGGATCGAAAAAGGAATCTATTAAAACCGACAATTTAAAAAGGATTTTGCTGAATTCCTAAAAATACGTTTAGGTGAAGTAAAAACTTTGTATTAAATTTTTAGCGCGTTTAATTGTAGACAAAACTACAACTGCCCCTTAAGCTAATCTTATCGAAAACATTAATGTGAAAAGAGGGCTAAATTCTTTGCTATTCCAATCTGCTTCAGAGGCTCAAAATTCATGTGTCCCTTATAACAGTACTTTACAGCCAATTTGCGATTGTAATGTAAAAGGCAGTCTTTGATAAATTTTTGGTCTCTAAATACAAAAATGATAGTAAAAACTTCCTAACACGTAAGATTTGTGAGTTATGATTTTTTCGGCAAAAATGAATGAATATTTTAATCACATTATTTTAAAAAGTAATTTGTAATATACCGGAGTGCGACGTTACCAAATATATGTTTCTCATAAATTAGGGAAATTGTGTATAACTGACAATACCATATGAGGGTGTTTAGGGATGACACTACAAAGTCCTAACACCCTAGGGCTTAAAAAAACGAAAGTACCTATTTAAACCCATATAATCCCAAATTTCACTCTGCCCCGTTGCCGAATCTACTTATAGATGGCCCCTATATACGAGAAGTACGCCGTCGCTTTTCGACCTTCCGATACCCGATATTTCTAGAAAATACCAGAAGTACGGGACGGCTATCAAAGCAGCTGGCTGGTAGTCGTATCATCAGTATTGGTTTAGCAGGAGTAGGGGTCAGTATTTGATAGAGAAGCGAAACGCATGAAAAAGTTAGTTGACACCTGTAAACGTAGTAGCGAACCGACGTAAACGACAATACAAAAATATTTAAAGTACAAAAACGTGACTGTGTTAATCCCGCGAATAGTTTTTGCTACGTATGGGGCCAATTTACCCCTAAGTCGCAGAAAAAGACAATTAGCAAAATGACTAGAGTAGCTTTTCATGAGTATATAGATGTCTTGTTAGCGATCAAAATCGGGACTGGGCTCCTCACATATGTTTCCAAACCTGTGAAGCAAATCTAAATAAACGGTAAACACTCTTCTCTGTCTTTTGCAGTTTCAATGATTTGGCGAGAACCAACCAATAATTTTAACGATTGCTACTTTTGCATGACAAAAATGTCCAGTTTTTCAAAAAAGAGCAGACATAATATTGAATATCCGGATATTCCATCCAGCAATAAAACCGGTTCCTCATGGAGAAGGTTTACCAGTTCCAGCGCTCCCGGCAAAATGGGGTTAAGATTTAGAAATATATGATGATAATGCAGAACCCTATAATGTATCAGAAAAGATGATTCTTATTTTTTCGAAAGTAAAGAAAAAGCACCCCATTTAATCTAATCCTAAATTAAATGATCTAGTTCGGGACCTCCACTTGTCCAAAGAGCATGCTGAAGTATTAGGGTCTAGATTACAACAATTGAATTTCCTAGCCACTGAAGCCAAAATCACAATATTTAGGAACCGTAGCCAAGAGCTATCCTCGTTTTTTACTATGCAGGATAAAATGTGTGTTTGTGTTAATCCAAATAGTGTTATGGAAAAATTAGAATTTGCACATAACGAGGACGAATGGCGCTTATTTATAGATCCTTCTAAAATAAGTTTAAAAGCATGTATGCTCCATAATGACAACAAAAGACCCTCTATTCCTCTTGCACATGCAGTTGACATGAAGGAAACATACGCACGCATCTCACTTATTCTAAATGCAATAAGCTATTATACGTATAAGTGGCAAATATGTAGTGACTTAAAAGTCATCATATGACTATTACTAGGACATCAGGGTGGATTTACGAAGTATTGCTGTCTTTTTTGTCTTTGGGACAGCAAAGCAACACAGAGCCATTGCCAACTAAGTAAAAGAATGGCTTCCGAGAGAACAATATATTCCAGGTCAAGCTAACGTAAGAAATATGCCTCTTGTTGATCCCAAAAAATACTGTTACCTCCATTACACATTAAACTGAGAATTTCGTTAAAGCATTAGATAAAGATTAAATACCTTAAACAAACTTCTCCTAAACTAAGCGATGTTAAGCTTAATAAGGAAGGAATATTTGTAAGATCACAAATTTGAAAAATACTAAAGCCGGGTTTTCTTAGCAACGCACATTTTGCGTGGCGTAGAACGTAATTCGGCTGACGCAAAGCAACAACCAATGCGCTGCCAAAAAGTATTTTCCTAGGATTGTCAGTTGTTTGACGACCGTCGTAATGAATTTATCTAAAAGTAAAAGAAAAGCTTTGGCTTTATTAATATTACAAGACGAAATTTTGAAAGAAGAAGAAATTGCTAGTCAATTATTACAAAATAGAAGCAGCGAAGGAGCATTTAAATTACTTATCCATAGACATCTGCTTGACGACGAAGTAAAATTTAAAGCGTATGTTACATTTTGTTCTTTTCATTCCAAATTGTGTCATTTTTGGCAACATTTTTAAATTCTTGAAGTTTCATGTTCCAAAGAATAGGGTAACCACTCACTATTTCTACCAATTGTTCGTCCTCGATAGCACTAAAACGGATCTGTTTTCAGCAAAATATCGGAGCACTTCTTTCATTATACGCAGCGTACAACTGAATAGACTGCTCTCGGAGCAGTCGTCTTGTTGCGTCGCCCGTATTAAGTTGACGCAAGTCGTTTTTACGCAGTGTAGGAAAACGCCTGCATTTGATTTTCATTAGAGAAGTTTTCGGCGTTTTACGCCGACCGTATTAAGTTCTACGCCGCGTAAAATGTGCGTTGATACGAAAAAACTTGTAGAAGAACTACTTCAAAGCTATTGTAAAATGGGCTGTCGCATATCTTTTAAAATACACTTCTTGCACTCCCATGTAAATTTTTTCCCACAAAATTCGGGTGCGGTTAGTGACGAGCAAGGAGAACGGTTCCACCAAGATATATTAACAATGGAGCAACGCTACGAAAGCAGATGGGATCCAGCAATGATGGGAGATTATTGTCTGGTTTTTTATGAGAGAAAGCAATTAGGAATAGAAACGGAAGTCAACATTTGCAAAAAAATATGTACAAAAGACTTACTATAAATATATTTTCATGTGTATTTTGTAATTAAATACTGTTATCCTTAAAACATATTATTTTTATGTTTGGAATTTATGTATAAATATTATATAAAAATATTTGTAGTAAATAAAAATAACCCATTTATTCTGTAACTCAAAATCTACACATGGTGGAAAATTTTCGTTGTTGAACTCGCCATAAGGATGCTTTAAACTCCCACGAATAATCATTATAACATCAATCGCAATTCCTTTTTGTATTTGTTGACTAGCGCTATTATAGCAGGATTCTAAATTACAAATGGGTGCATTTTAGCAATTAGTACCGTAAAGCTCTTCGATCTTTTTTATCTGACCCTACTCTAATAACGGCTCCAGATATCGAGAGATTAGTTTGCTGGAAAATAAGTTCATGATTTCATCAAGTGTTAAAGTTTTAAGAACTTTTATTCTTTGTAAAAAATGCATGCAGCAGATGTTTTGTAGTGTCCTGATCAGCTCTATGCATTGTTGTGTAAACTGCATCTCACCGTCAATTACCGCCACAATTTAAGTTCAAATATCAGAATCAAATATCATATAGTACGACAACGGGTGTCTGCGAAGGTGTCAGTCGAAACCCACTGAGGAGTCCTAGGGCTGGCACCGGGACGAAACACCCCAAATCTTTAGATTATTCGTAATTCTCGCTAGGTACAGGGACCTTGGCGAAATACGAAAGCATCTACTGACAATAGATTTATGAGTCTTTTCTTTGAAGTCTAGGTATGTTGCTCCATCTTATCTTTATCTGATTTTGTTCTACAACTCTTCCTTTATATAGCTGTTTGATGTTACCCAGGAATATTTCTGGACTGAAGAAGGGAGTTTTTACTTCTCGTTTTGCGAGGCTGTCTGCTTCCTCATTTCCTTCAATTCCCAGGAGACTTGGTTATCACGTAGTTCACAGTTCCAAGGCAGCTTCAACTCAAGGACTTGAAACTGCAATATGAAAAATCTTAGTTCGAAAAAAATCATTAAAATAAGACTAATTTAATGATAAATTAGGTTTCTCCAATACGGTGATGCTCTTAAAATGAATGAAATGTATTTTTATGTATCAAATTTAATAAATAATACAAAAATTAATAACAATTTATAATATTCTATAATCAAAAAGTTACCTAATTTATTAAACGATCGTCAATATTGGGGAAAGTTTTTTCTGTGGAAAGCGTAAAAGAAAAATTATACCAAATTTTTATTAATATCAGTCATTTAAGCCATTCAATGCCGACCTTTATAAATTTATTTTTCTTTTAAATTGTTTTATTGAGGAAAGTAGGGCTATCAAGGAACTCTTTGTGTCTGTTTATATGTTTTTCAAGAAATTTTAATGTGAAAAGGGACTTTATCTCTTTTTGGATTTTTAAAGGTCTATTCATATATTACGGAGCCATTTCAAGGACGTGTTTCATCACACTGTTAAAAATAACCTTAAATTTAATGAAAATTTAATGTCCCTTCTACATTAAATTTAATGATTTTGTACTTAAAACAGTGAGTAGTCTACATTTATTTTAAATCTAAAGTAGTTCATTCAAATATCAGTTCGCTGTACATTTAATTTGATTAAATGGTATCTTAAATTTCAATCAAGTAACTGAAAAAATATTTCAACTTTCTGTACATTAAAATTAATGTGTACATGTCTGGCGATACTGACGGACCAATTAGTTCGAAACTGGTCTATAGATGACGGTACGCTACCTATGAGAAAAATTTCCACCTTTTCCTGATAGCAGAATTTTTTGACCTCATATTAATGTTGATGCATTAAATATGCGATAACATATCTTAAATTCAATAAACACTGGCTGTATATTTAAGATACATAATCACCTTAAAAGTAATGATCAAAACTTTAAGTTTAAAATATGGTTACATTAGATTAGAAAATGAATTAATTAAATTTAATGCATTTCCTTTGTACAGTGTAGACACACTGGAAAAATATTTTTACATAGATTTTGAACGTATTCGTCCGCACTTATAATAAGTGTTTCTGGTGATACCGATCTTCAATAGCAGCACCAGTAATGCGACATGCGCACGAATATCGTTGTTACCGATATTTTTTCCAAATCCCGGACAAAAAGATATTAGTTTTCAATTAAATAATTAAATTTTACTAAAATTGGTACCCAAACATAACGTTTTGTATAAGTAAAATATTTGGAATACGGGTTCAGAATGTCATGAATTAATTCATATAGAAAAGGATTAAGTCACTTTTTGTGGAAATTGCCTTTTTGAAGTAAACTTCTTTTCTGTATCAAACAATTAGACAAAAAGGACGTTAATGACATTTAGCACTGTATAAATATTTTCTACCAATTTAGTTCGTTTTACGTAAAAAAGGTGTAAGTCGATGACTTACAACTTTTTTCCATAAAGCTGTCGTTTAGAACGCGATATACTTACCTCTCTTGGTAAATCTTTCAAAGCGCAGTCAGCGTTAATTTGGCAGCTGATTTGTTCACATGTTCGTTGTAAAACATTTAGATAAACGTTTGTTATAAAATACTTAAACAAAAATGAGTGATAATATCAGATAAAAGAAAGCCAAACCAGAAAATAGTAGAGAAATAAGATCAAGAAAGCTGGAATATCAGGTGCAAAGTATGTTCATTACAAAGGCTGTATTGGTGCAGATAAAAGAATAGGAGAATCACACTGGAAATATCTTGGTACTGTAAGGTTGGTTTTTTATTTGCAAAAAGAACTGAAGTTTGAATAAAGTCATAGAACAGGAACGCTATAATACGTTTATTTTTACGATTTAAAATCTAAAGTTGCACAAGGTATTTTCATTCAAGAATTGATCGAGATTACAGATATTTTTATAAATATTATCAACAAATCCCAAGTTTTTCGCCCTGTCAGCTTTACCAGTTTATTATTAAAGAAAGTGGAAATGTTGGTGGATCGACAAATTAAGGAAAAAATAAGGGTGCAGTATCCCTTACATCTTTTACGATTTTCCTGTCGGGCAGGAAAATCCACCGACGCGGTGCTACACAGACTAGTCACAAAAGTCGAAAATGCGCTGTTGGGTGGACGATCTGCCTTAGGTACCTTTATCGATATCGAGGAGACATTCGACAACACGTCTCACGATTCGATATGTAATGCTCTACAACGATGGGGCTCTGAACCGACAGTAGTCGCATGTTAACTCAGAGAATAATATACGCTGAGCTTAACAATGTAACTGGTAAAGCACTGTCAAGTAGGGGTTGTCCACAGGGAGAAGTTCTATCGTCTTTGCTGTGAAGCCTTGTGGTGGATAGCCTGCTCAGTGAACTGAATGATGCCGGTTTGTATACCTATGCTGATGACCTGGTCATTTTGTGCCCTGATCACGATATACGGGACCACGAAGGACCAGTGATGCGAGCCCTCTGGATCGCAGAACGATGATGTCACAGGAAAGGACTCGGAATAAACTCAGAAAAGGCCGAGATGGTACTCTTTATAAAAAAGAGGAAAGTGGGGAGATTTCTCACAATTACTTTGGCAGGTAGGACTCTTCAATACAAGGGGGCAGTTAAATCCCTGGGAGTAATTCTAGACGCACGACTGAGCTGGAACCAAGAAGGCTATATGTGCTCTCTGGGCTTGTAAACAAGCCGCTGGGTGCACATGGGGCTGACACCTAAAGAGCAATTTTGGATATACACTATGGTGATCCCCCGCTGTTGTATAGAGACGTACTACAGCAAAGAGCAAACACAGCCTTCAACTTGACAAAGTTCAAAGAATGGCTTGTGTGGAAATATTGAGTGCGATGAGGGCTACTCCCACTAGGGCTCTTGAAGTCCTGGTGAACCTGCCTTCTCTTCACTTATACATAGAGAACGAGGCCCTGAAGACTGTTTATTGTCTCAGTTACCTAGAGCATCTTGGAAATGAAATGGACGGCTACTCAGGTATTTGGGAAAGCACGGTGGAGGGGTATTCATCACTCCCCATGCAGACAAATTACACAGTTAGACTCGTGTGGATCCCGGGTCATACGCGGGAATGAGTAAGCAGACCGTGTGCTAAAGTTGGGTTTGGTAACTGAAACATATGGACCCCAACCAATTCTACCTGTCCCAATTGCCATTGGCAAATGGGAAGTAAAATCGTTGCTGGAAAGCAAATTTATTGAATCGTAGAGGGAAGGTCCTGGAATGAGGTATGCGAAGGAATATATAACTGGACTTGGCGCACGACCTACTAAGGATCTTTTATCCCTGGAAGGAAAGAGCTGTAAATTGTGGTGGGATTGTTGACAGGACATTATCACCTAAAGGGCCCTCTTCATAAGATCTGTGTCGAAGACGACCCGACATGTAGATGATGTTTGGAGGAGGACTAAACTGTTGACCATATCCTCAGAGAGTACCCAGCAGTCAACGGACTGAGACAGATATTTCGGAGATGCAATTTTGTTAACGGTCCAATAGAGGCCTAGGCATCGATGATCTAGTATCACTACCCTCTGTTTCATTCATTTATTCTTATAAATATTACGTTTTAAAAACGGGTAATTCTAGGTGTTAAGTTTGTTTAAAAGAATTTTTGCCATTTTGTCAGTTATTGAAAACACAATTTTCAGAATCAAGAGATTTTCTGTACTGAGAAAAATCTAAGAGACATGAGGAGTCGAATTTCCAGAAGAAGCGTAGTTATGTATAAGGGGACACCTCAAATTTCTTTCTAAAAAAAAATAGTCATTATTCTGGTCGAAAAATGTATTATTTAGATAGTAATCTAAATATAGAAAAAATGTATCAACTTTTTAAAATTCAATACCCTATATATGTATAATGTCATACGCATCCTACTGTAATTTTTTTGTGAATAATTTTAAACTTTCATTTGGAAGACCACAAGTTGATGTTTGCGGAGTTTGCATGTACTCATAATGCTACCTTAAATGAAACCACAAAAAGTGTAGCTATAGCTGAGTACATGATTTATCAAAGAAAATCTAAAAAGTTTTATTCTAAACTCCGGCATTTTTTTCGAAAAAATATTCTTAATACACTAATACTTCTAAAATTTTAAATTACTTTTTTTGTCACACTTATCTAGAAGCAAGTTAAAATAACTCTTTACGTTAATAAAATTAATAAAATCCTTTCATTATTCATAAGTTCTTTAACTTCTCCTGTTCTTATTCGTCCCAGGCTAACGTAACCATTGTCAATTCCTCGATGGTAAATAAAGTCTTTACAGTTACTAACAATCAAAATGGTACAATGGGTAATCAAATGTTACTGAAAATACGGACGTGAAATTTTACGAAATATGTGAATAAGAGACCGCAGCGAGCGTTATTGTCTAAATTAATCTCTGATTTTAGTATACCGATTTAATCGACTTTTTATAGAATCGCATATTTTAAAGCTCAAAATGTCATCCCTGTAGCTCTTTTCTTTCAAAAGATATTGGTTCAAAAATCTATTGAATTAGTTTACAGTGCACCATCGAGTTAATGTTTCTACACTCACGCTTGTTTATGTGCACTGAAATCTGTGCTATAATTGCAGAGCGTAGGATACTGGTATTGCAGTTATGGATCAAGTTTATAGTGGAAATTGTATATTTTATTTTGGAAAATCTTTTTCCACACAGAAAAGTAGTGTCAAAACCACCAACAAACTTGCAACTGATCAAATTGTGTAAGTGGAAGACTTTTATAAAAATTCCAGCAATTTAGTTTTTGGGGAGGAGGAAAGTATCAATTCATAAGGAAGTATAAAGCTTGCAGAAGTCACTCCAAAAATGATTTGGTACTTTAAGAACATGTTTTCGCATGCGAAGTAAAAAATATTTGTTAGACTTCCATTGTTTTTATTTTTTGTTGAATATCACGACGTTTTGGTTAGTAATTATCTCTATCCATTTTCAAGTGAAACTAAATAAATTCCTAAACTATACTACTATTCATACTAAAAATAAATACAGTGGAGTATGATTGAGATGGGTGCAGTCATGCGTGCTACGTCAAAGTTCCATTTATGCTGCATTTAGTTTTAATTTACAATTACTAAGAAGTGGTTTCCACACTTCTATTGTATCTAAAGATGGTTTATTAAAGCAACTCGGGTTCTGATCTATACCTGCGGATTTTTTGAATTTTCGTTTTCTCCAGTATTATTCTCTGTGTAAAATTTTAGCTTCAGATCATTTTATGTAATATCCATGAGTCGAGGCATGGTTGGCGGCACCAGATTTTTCTGTTTCTCCTCCAGATGTGTAATTTTGGTATCCTTTGATCCTTAAATCAAGGGGTCTCTTTGTTTCGCCAATGTAGGAGTTCCCATACTCACATGGTATCTGATACAGACAGTTCTTCATGTCCCTTTGAGTTGTCGATTTGACCTTAGTAAGCCGACTTCTCAGAAAGTTACTTGAATCGAAACCAACATTGATTTTATATTGTTTTGCTATCCTGCTAACTTTTTCCGAAATGCCGCTAACATGGGGATGTTCAATATTGGTTTTCGTTCTTCGTTCGTTATCGATATTGTCCTATTCCTGCGTTGTTCCAGAATTTTATCTACCAGATTTGTTGATTATCCGTTAGCTGTCAGATTATTTTTAATGTGATCTATTTCTTTCATCAACTTCTCGTTGGAGTTGCAGAAAGTTAATGCTCTATCTACCAGATTTCTTTTAATTCCTTGTTTGGTGTTGTTGGAGTGATGAATGAATACTTTAAGTATTGTCCTGTATGTGTGGCTTTTCTACAAACTGAAACAATTTGTCTGCCATTTCTTTCTAGCAAAATATCTAATAAGGGTAATTTATTTTGTACCTCTTTTTCTATGGTGAGTTTATTGGTTGGGCTGATATTGTTGAGATGAGAAAGGAAGTTCTGAAGATCTTCATCGTTTCCATTCCAAATTATAAAGGTATGGTCTACGTATCTAAGCCATAACTTTGGTTTATTAATTGCGGATACAATTGCAAAATTCTCGAACCATTGCATGAAAATATTTGCGACTACCGGTGAGCGTGAGGATCCCATCGGTAGTTCATCATCCTGGATGTAGAATTTTTCCTTTTCTTGAAAATGTGAATTAGTCAAACAATTTTCCAACAAGTCCATAATGGCGTTCGGTGATAAAGATGTTCTTTCTGCTAAGGTCTGGTCTTCTTCAAGTTTTTTTATGGTTTTTAGTGACTTCTTAACTGGAACGTTGGTGTATAGGCTTTCCACATCAAAGCTAGTAAAATAATTACAGCAAGAGATAACTACTAGCCGAAACGTCGCGATATTCAACAAAAAATTAAGACAATAGAAGTCCAACAAATATCTACTACTTCACAGGAAACATCATTGTCTACAAACAAAACATGTTTTAGCATGTTCTGGCTTCACTGGGTATAAGAGTTTGATTTTGATGCATGATAACGCCCTCAGCACATTTTCTCTATTATACAGCACTACCTTACTGAACTGGCCTATAAAAAATTCGGATTGTAACCCATCTCAAACAATTCTGTGGGACTTACATACAGCAGCTCAAGAAAAATGGCATCAATTTCTCCAAGATTATTTAAGAAATTAGATTTGTCGATTGAAAAGACGTAGTTCTGTATTTAGACCTAGAAGAGGTAACATGCGATATTAAATCCAACTTTAAAAAAGGATTTTGTTTCATTCAAGAACGCAAGACTATATATAGCAAAGTGTTGCATTTAATTATTAAATTTGTTTATTTAATACGAACATTTATTCATCAACGTCCAGTTTCTGTTTTATATTAAATGCTGCAAAAATTTATTATATAATATGCTTTCTAAACAAAAAATTAAAAAAGAAATACGATAAATTACTTTCAAAGTCAAAATATGCAATAGTTTCGCTAATGAGTGTATATATAAAATTTCAGTTTTTCTGACCATTTGGACATGAAAAAGAAAATATGTTCGCAGTCCCCAAATTTTAGAAATTGATATGAGAATCCAAATTCATCCGAGTTCAAATAATTTATGAAATATTACTTAAAATTTTTTATGAAACATATGGTAAAGAATCGCAAATGATAAATTATTTCTCCAAATGTAAAAGATCATTTAAGGATTTTTCCATATCTTCCACAGATCCCTATCTAAAAGGAACAAGGGTGGTTTTTAGCGGTTTTTAAGATCCTGGAATTGCCACAAGTTGGGAAATTTATTAGTAGATAAGGCGGGAAAGTTTGTAGCGAATCGGTTTTTTAAGCGTAATTACAGAGGGAAAGCTAATAGCAAGTTTTCTTGTCAGTACAGTGGCGGCTTGATATATAAAATACAATTTCACCAAAAACGTCACTCCCTAAAACAAAATATTAATTCCTTCCATCGCTCTTGGATTTAGATAACTAGTATAGTAGTTTTTGAAGCATAGTCTATGATAGACTCTGCGAACTCAGTTGAAGTTGTTGAATTTCTTTTCATATAATACAGAGTGTTGAAATGGAACATTTTAAATTTTGTCTGATTGGTCTCCTAAGATATTCATTGCAAATAAAATGTATTTCAATTTTCTTAATTTTTATAGGTATTCATTCCATATACTTCACTATAAATTATTAGCACTAATTTTTCAAACCATAATACTTTCAACTATTCACTTCTCAGAAAAAACACTTACCACTTTTTTGAAAGCAAAGAATTAAGGAACTAAGTTAGTTAAATTGTCCATGTTAATCTTGTGAATCTATGGGTATTAAAGGAAAAATCACGAATTTGATGTGCTGAAAGAAGATCATATTTTCCGTTCAAATTGTCTCGCGGCAAATAGCGCCCACGTTGTCTCGGTACTTACATTTACTAATAAGCGACTTTTAAACTGTATTTGATATTTGGTTATTGATTTTAAATGAATGCTATTTCTTAATCCTTACTATGGGAGTATATATTAAAAATGTGTTAGTTTATTTCTTGTTTATTCGTTGAATAATAAATAATTATTATTTGTCAAATACGCTTTTAGACCTATGTGTTTAAATTTTAATTCTTATCATGGTTTTCCGACCAATAATTTATTATCTTTTCTCATTTCTTTTTCGCGAGAATTGTTGTGTTTTAGAACTTGTTTCTTTAAAATCATGGGCAGAATCATTGTAACTTGTAAACAACGGGATTAAGTCTCGCGACTGACTTGGCCATCAGTTTTTAGCTTCCAGGCTTATAACTAAGCCTGACATTTTAATTTACGAACCCCTGTAAGTCTCTACATCTTAAGGTAAATATCAATATATTTAGTTATGCAGCAACGTAACTATGAAATCTTATTAAGTTCTGAGAAAACATATTGTATAAAGTAATGGAGATCAATATTCTAGACTTAGTTCATCATATCTTTATTACGTCTTTCAATATAAAAATTAGCAGTCTCATTCCTATCCTATGTAACTACGAAATCACTTAATGTTATTTAATTTAAGATGTACAGACCTGCGAAGATTTGTAAATCACTCTTTTTAATAATAAGGATGCTATACAGAATATCAGGAAAAATGTGGAAAAGCTCCCGTATATGAAAGGAACACGGGAAAGGAATATTGCAAGTTCATATAAACTTTTTTCGTACAGGCCACCTCTTCTTCGGATATATGGTCTCCCAAGTAGCTGCAATGGAAACAAATTTTTTACACATAATTATTGATCCATCAGGAATATTTCAACTTTTTTTTAATATGATGTATACTAGATATGACCCTTCAAACTACTATCCAAGAAAATGTTGTAAATTACTCACTCACATCTGCAGGGACGCATCTGACGTATTGCCTTATATCTTGCAATGCTTTGAAAACCAGGAGGTTATTCATGACAAATATCCTAATTGTACTCTTCCAGATCGGAAAGCATTTCAACGAGTTGACCAACATCTAAGGTAGAGTGGTAGGCGATTCCATTTAATAAGGTAATATTATTAAATTTCTTCCTAATTTTAGGAAATTTTGGGAAAAGAAATACTGAGGCTGGACGGGGAAGAACAGTATGTAGGCCACAATTAGAAAAAAATATTTTAAATGTTGTACGCGACACTCCTTCAATTAGCACTCTAAAATTATCAGCCCAGTTTAATACGTCGAAAACAATACGACATGAAGTTCTTCAAGAACATTTCAAAAAAGTCCATGAACTGAATCATGAAGATTTTCCTCGTAGAATGCAGTTTACAAACTGGCTATTGGATAAGCAACGAAATAATGGAAACTCCATTAGCACTATTCTCTTCACGGGTGAAGCAAGGTTTACCTAAAAAAGATATCATAAATTTACATATCCCATATGTATGGGCTGATGAAAAACCTCATGCAACTATTGTTTGTTTGGCATCTGGCAGTTCCAGTCAATTAATATCTACGCAGGAATTACTGACAATTTTTTGATTGGACCATTCTTATTGTCGGCACTACTGAATGGAGAACTTTATTTGGAATTCCTCCGGATCACTTTTCACGATTTAATAGAGCACTTGTCACTTGAAATCTGCCGAAACATGTACTACATGCACGATGGGGCACCACCTCATTTCAGTGTTTCTGTGTGGGTGCACCTGAATAACGTCTATTCAAACCATTGGATAGGTAGAGGAGGACCTATTGCCTGGCCTCCACCATCTCTCGACCTAAAGCTGTTGGATTTCTACCTGTGGGGATACCTCAAAACCTTGATGTATTCCACTTCGATCGATAGCAGAGAGGAACTTCTACGGAGAATCACGTTTCATTATGATGAAAGAAAGAACAACGCTGAGTTAATGTGGCGGGTACAGCAGTTCTCAATTCGTCGTACTCGCGAGTGTATCAGACCTCATGGAGCTCATGTTGAACCTTCTTACGAAGTTTTTAATTAAGCAGTTAATTTAACTTTTTATTGAAACTGTGGATACAGGGTGAAATTACTCTTTTCCATATTCAATCCGATGGAATGTAAAGGACTAACAATGTAAATAAATTGACGTTTTTTTTTGAAAACGGTTAGGATTAGCGACATAAATGAAGAGTACTTAATTTTTAGTTAATAGTTAAAGGTATGTAAAAAAGGTTATCGAAAGTTCTTATCACACAGGGCGTAAAGAATGGGGTCATTAGTGTCACAGCTAGTCCGTCCTTGCAGCTGTGAATAATGCACAACATTTTCTTGGATAATAATCTGAAGGGTCTTACCTGATCATATTAAAAGAGAAATGAAATATATCTGGTGGTTTAATAATTATGTGTAAAAAAACTTGTTTACCTTGCAGCTCTTTGAGACCTCACATCTCCAAAGAAGAGGCCTATACGAAAAAAATTTCTATGAACTTGTAGATTCCTTTCACGTGTTTTTTTTTTCATATCCGGGAGATTTCCCACATTTTCCCGGACACCCCGTACACTTGACTATTTTTTTATCTTTCAAAAGTCGTGAGACTTAGCAAAGTTTACATTTAACTAACTTAGGAAAAAGAGGAGATAGAAATAAGTAATTTTGAGGTTGTGTCCAGCTTACCAAGATTCTTATAGTTGCTATTTTACTTATTTCTGCGGTATAGATCTAGGGTACTCAAAAGTACGCGAAGATGATTTCTACTTGGAGTGACAGTTCCGTGCGTGAAAAGTTGTTTTAATTAGTTTGGTGCTCCGAGAGATATTCATTTTTGTTGTTTGAGGGACCGCCACTGATTCTTGTTGAAGATAAAGTGCCTTCGCTGAGGTAAAATACTGGTGCACCGCCGCGCTGCCGGGAACTAATTTCAAAAGAAAATTTAAATACTCTGGATTTTGCCTACTTAATTTTATTAAATGTCCCTTATTATTGACTTTGTTCGCGAAGCTTTGTAACTTTGCGGAAAGCCTTTTAATTTAAATTAACGCATCTGCCTTTTATAGATTCCTTAGAAAGGTTTTTATCACTCGGCATTAAATCTTCGTCTTTAAGTGCCTCAGATATATAGACCCTGCAGTTTATTACTAAATTTTAACGATATGCTTTTCTCTATTATCCTTTTAAAATATGTCGAATTACAGCATGCTTTGTACATGAACATATATGTATTTTTAGTGCTGGAGGGCGAAATAAAGATATTATCTGTGATTGTGCTTAAAATATTCTCTTTATAATCCGGAAATAATAATGCCATATTTGGTAAAAGAATAATAGTCTGCTTTATTAAACAAGTTCAAGATTCTTTCAAGTCGTTACCTGATTGCGAATTATTACTTTTATTTGCCTGGCAGCAGGAATAATGTTTGTTGCTGGAAGAAAGTGATGTGTACTATACCCTTAATTTAGGTTTTATGATAATTTATGCTTTATTCGAAACGCAGAAATTTTACTTGAATGGAAATCGAATTAGGAACCAACGAAAACCTGGAAAGTATAAATTTTTATTGCCCATTTTCCTAAAATATACAAAATTTAACAATTTCCTAAAATGTTCAAATTAGGTATTTACCCACTTCTGTTTTCATCCAGACCCACTACAGTAAATGTTCAACATAATTAAACTTATAAATTTATTCCTAATTATGACAAAAAAGGGACCCTAGGGGAGCTACTACGAGTGCACTTTCAGGCTCAAATCATTATGAGGGTGTATTGAAAGAACGAAGATTTCCTTAGTACATCATGACTACAAGTTGGTTAAAATAATAGTGACATATGAAAGGGTGAAATGATCGATGGAAACCTTTGCCACCTTCAAGTCACCTGGTATGGATGGTATATTTCCAGCTGCATTACATAATTCCTCCGATATACTAAGCTACCTAGCAAAATTATTCCGCGTAGGAAGGACAGACTACACAAACCGAAGTCTTTCCGTTCTGTTAGCCTGACCAGTTTCTTATTAAAGACAGTTGGTTGTGAATCGATGTGTCAAGGAAAGCATAATAGTGCAGTATCCTTACATCTTTTACAATTTGCTTGTCAGGCAGGAAAATCCACGGATACTTGCTGTCGATCCATCTTAAATACTTTTATCGATATTGAAGGGTCGTTTGACAACAGATCTCACGATTCAATATGTAATGCTCTATAACAATGAGGCTCTGACTCGACATTATTCACA
Source organism: Diaprepes abbreviatus (assembly GCA_034092305.1). Lineage (NCBI taxonomy): Eukaryota > Metazoa > Arthropoda > Insecta > Coleoptera > Curculionidae > Diaprepes > Diaprepes abbreviatus. The sequence continues at coordinate 5,910,856 of JASJET010000210.1, read as the reverse complement.
TGGATTAGAGCAATGTTAACGCATAAACTAATATATGTTGAGCTTAAAGTTACTGTTAAACCACTGTCAAGTACGGGCTGTCCACAAGGAGGAGTTCTATTGCCTTTGTTGTAGAGCCTTGTGGTGGATAGCCTGCTGAGTGAACTAAATGACGCTGGTTTGTATATATAGGCCTATGCCGATGACTTAGTCATTATGTGCCTTGGTCATGATATCCGGGGCCACTGGGAAGGGCTCTGAATAAACCCGAAGTGGTACTCATTTCAAAAAAGAGAAAAATTGGGAGAACATTGTAAATTCTTGCCCAATTACGTTGTCGGAAAATACCCTTCAATAACTGGGAGTAATTCTGAATTCACAACTGAGCTGGAATGATCATATTGAGGCTCGAACCACGAAGGCCATATGTGCTTTCTGGGTTTGTAAACGAGCCTTTTGGTGTACATGGCGGCTGACATCAAGAGTGCGATTTTGGATATACACTGTGGTGATTCATCCCATGATAACGTCCACCGCTATTGTATGGTGATTTAGTACATCAAAGCGCAAACATCGTCTTCAACTTGACAAAGTTTAAGGAATGGTTTGTGTGGGAATATACAGTGCGATGAGGACTGCTCCACCAAGGCTCTGGAAGTCCCGGTGAACCTGCCTCCTCTCCACTTACACATAGAGAACGAGGCCTTGAATACTTTATCGTCTTAATTGCCTAGGGTATCTCGGAACTTGAACGGGCGGCTAATCAGGTATCTGGGAAGGCGTGGTGCAGAGGTGTTCATCACTGCTCATACAGACAGATTACATGGCGCTGTTTTTAAAACCCAACCACTCTCTGGAGATATTTCTGCTAATAGAGAGGATTGGGAGGAAGAGCAAAATCTTCCGAGAAATAGATTCTTGTGGTATACAGATGGATCTCGACACGATGCAAGAGCTGGAGCCGGTGTGTTCGGCAGGAGCACAGGAGTCTACTCTCTTTTGGGCATCGTGCTACTATCTTTACAGCGAAACTTTATTCTATTCTGCAGTGTGGCCATCTCTATGAGAAGAACATTAACAGAAATAGGATATTAAACATATGATTAGACAATAAGGCTGCGATAATGGCACTGAAATCCAGTGTCGTACCTTTGCGACTGATGTCTGAGTACAAGGATGTACTGAACAGTCTGACAAGGCTGCACAATCAGACTCATGTAGGTCCCGGGATACTCGGGCATACGCTGGAATGAGAAAGTGTACCGTCTGACAAAGATGGGGTCCGCAACTGAACCATATGGATCCCGACCAATTCTTCCTGTCCCAATTGCGGTTGATAAAATGGAATTAAAATTGTTGCTGGAAAGCAAATTTATTGAATTGTGGAGAGGAGCTCCTGGAATGAGGCTTACTATAGAGTTTCTCTGTCTCTCTAGGAAGGAAAAAGCTGTAAACTGTGGTGGGATTGCTGACAGGACATTATCACCTGAAGGGTCATCTTCATAAAATAGGTATCGTAGATAACCTGACGTGCAAATGTGTCTCAAGCAGGATGAAACTGTTGACCATGTCTTTAAAGAATGCCCAGCACTCAACGGATTGAGACAGATACATTTCGGAGATACAGTTTTGCTACCGGAAGCAGTTACGCATGGTGAATTAACTAGAGTGCTTAAATGCGAAAAGGTGATCGGCCTCGAATGACCTGCAGCTATGAGATCCAATGAGGCCTAGGCATCGATGACCAAGTATCACCGACCACCTTTTGTTTATTCTTTCATTATTACTCTACGTGCCCTGCAAGCTGTTGAAATCGTTCGCTACGTATGACAGACTAATAGTAATAATATAGGAATCGTAGGCATTAGTTTTATTTTTAAGAAACCAAGTATATCTGGAGTTACAAATAATTTGCATCGTAAAAATGCGCGAAAAATACATTGTTAGGGGTAAAACCGGCTGTAACTTACTAAATACCGATTTTTAAGCTTGGTAACCTATAAAAATTGAATCAGCCCCTCAAAATACATTGAAAAACACCCCGTTATCTTGCGAATCTCAAAGTGAATATATAGTATATATAGTATCACTTTTAGCGAATGCTCTAAATCGGCGATTTGTCAAACTGTATTACACGTATCATATGTAGAGTTTTTTTAAGGTATTGCGTATATAGTCACAATACAACCAATATTTTATTATATATTTTCTTTTCTCTCAATTTTAAAAAATCATTTTGGTACGCCTGAACAACCTAAACATGTTCTCTCGTTTACTATCGAAACTTTGTTCTGAAGTGAACAGTTTCCCAATTCAATTGCATCCGCAAGAGTGAGATAGCCGAGCAAGTTGTTTGAGGTATATTTCGAGGTGTAGTAGTTCCTCATAGAGAACTACGTGATCGATTGACAGAAAAGCTATGGATCACAACGCTAGTCTACTTATCAAATATTTTCAATCACCTTTTTAACCTACACTTAAATATGTAAGGTAAAACAACAAATCGATTTTTATTAGATGACAAAATACAAGCGCTTATTAAGCAACGTCTAATGATCCGTAATGGTGTTAGGAATGAAAACAGACTCTTTTCCTAATTGGGAAAATTTCGTGACAGCACGGAATTAAATTGAAATACGATTTGATTAATAATATAAAACGCCATTACCAAATGCTCGCTAAAACTTTTCCGGAATATTTAAAAGGCTATTATTATAAATTCTTTTAGATAAGAAACCCCATCATTTTGAATATTTTCCTACAAACAACAGAAAATAATCTTTAATAGAACTATCTTGTGGTGGAAACTCTACCGAATTAAAGTTAGGTGAATTTTGGTTACCGACCTAAAATGCACTGTTGTTTTTAATTCCATATACACTACGCAAAATGTATTTAAAAATCCAACTATAGAAAAACCTTTGCGATACGTCGGGACCCTACGGAGACTGGCGAACCTGTACGACTTGGTGCTTTGTTAAATATTGCTGCACAAGGTTCGATGAATGCGCTGGTGCATGGTCGTGGTGAAGCAGCCAATCACCGCTTGTCCAAAGCTGTTGCCATTTTCTTCTGACTGTGTCACGGAATCTTTTCAATACTTCAACGTAGTATTCTTCAGTGATCGTGTCACCTCTTGGAGCATATTCGTGGAGCACAACACCTTCATAATCAAAGAAAACAGTCAACACTGTCTTCACTTTGCTCCGACTTTGACGTGCTTTTTTTTGGTCTTGGCGATTCAGAATGCTTCCACTGTGAAGACTGTCGCTTTGTTTTTCTAAATGCCTTATTCATCATATTAATTGTTTCCGAGCAAGTTTTTCCAAGATTAAAGCAAAACTTGATGCAAATTCGTTGATCTAATTTTTCCGTAATTTTTTATAATAACAAAATGCGACGAACAAAAAAAAGACACTGTAAACAAATGCACACCGTTCACGAACCAACACGTCCAGTCGGTAATTGCGCACACCAACGAGTTCGTGAAGACTTACTGGTGACGTCCATGCCCCACAGAGGTCGCTTGGAAGTTTTGACGCGAAGATATGAACGTAGGCTCGATACTTTTGGGACAAATTTCGTATGTGCTTCTGTACAACTGAATCAAATTTTCTTTCGCTTATTTCAAGCTGAATATATAGACTTAAAAAATATTATAAGTTTATTTGCAAAAGAAATCAGATATTTCAAAATGCAGCTGAAATTTTTCTGCAACATGGCTCATCTCTATTTCTTCTTCTTCTTCTTCTTCTTCTTCTGCTTGTTTTTTCAGACTTTCCTCTCCAATATTCTTATCTCATCTTCAAAACGTGTTTCGAATGTTCTTATAGTAGCAAAATTTTGAATCTAATTTAAAAAGTTATGGTATTTGATAAGTTATGTGGTAATAGATGCGTGGCTGAAAAATTAAAGCAGTTTGTAAAAATTCTGTTATGATATTTTAATAAGTTTATGTATTTTCGGTCATGCATGAAATATAAGTGTAAAAAGAATACATATATTTTTTTTTTTGTTCTAATCCATCTTTCATTCGTAATAGCCTATCCGATTAAAATAACAACGAACGTCCTTATTTACCCTACAAACGAGTGCTTATAAGAAAACCCAAAATAATAATTATTAACATATATCAGAAGGGATCTATTTACCCCATAAACAAAACAATAAAGCTTACCAGAGCCTCTTAAAATATCTGTTTGTATCAATACATTACGTAACAACCTCTAAAATAAGCGTGTAGTCACTACGCGTTAAGGGTCTGACCTTTTTATGGTCCCTTTCTAGAGATAAAGTGATGTTTTAATGAGTTGGCAAGATGTTATGGGGAGTGTTTAAAAAGATGTAATAAAACTAAACAAGTAGCAATAAAATATACTAAAAAGGATATTGGTTGTTAGGTTTTTTCAAAATAATGATTTTTTTTACCACCTACGGGTAGCAGCTTTTTGAGAATTAAAAATTATTTTGAAAAAATTAAACGGAAATAAAATTTGTAATAAAAAGAAATAACGGTTGCCTTATATTGAAATTAATTTAATAATAGCAGGTACAAATCACTAATTGTTGAGGTTATTTATAAAGAAATAAATGAATCAATATTTTATGCGTATTATTCTTTCATGGTTTTCATGTCTTGTGATTTGTGTCCGTGGGTGGTTTAAAGACATTTTCAACCTACATTATCGTACAAAATTAGAAAAACAATGTACTTTTGTTTCTTTGAATTAAAAAAATATATAAACTTGATGATCCACATCTAATTTTAAGGAAATATTATTGTATTTATAGTGGAGGATTTTACTTGTTAGAAATCCATTATAATCTCGTACATTACCACAGACAACATTTTTCTCGAAAATACCTCTACCTGGTAAATCTTTAAGAGCCCTTATTTATACCTGTTAACAAAAGACATTTAATAAAGGTGGCTGGTGCGTTTCTAATTGAACATTCAAAAGTGTACCAGAATTTTTTAAATTTGTTAATTTCTAGACTTTCTAATAGAGTTTTTAAATGATCAATTAGAAAGAAACCAGTCACCTTTATTAAACCTCTTTTGATAACAAATATAAATAACACTAGTCAACAAATACAGAAAAAAATTGCGACTGATGTTAAGTTAACTTAAAGACTGATAATGTTTGAAGCTTTACTTGATTGAGATTAAAATTTTCAAAATTCGAAATATTTAATAGCATAATAAACAAGATTCTAAAGCCGATTTTAAATTTTTAATTGTAATAATTATTCTTCTTAATTATGAATATCTTCTTAATACCTTTTTTTTTTCTTTTTAGGTATGTACGATTCGTGTCTCTTCCGAAATATATATTTATGGTTAAAAAAATCCAGGTAAGTCAGTAAATCTATTAACAGTAACACATACATTTTAACGCCTGTTATCAACTAATGTTTTAAAAAAAATATATTAAAAATGTATTATAAATATCAGATATAATATTTAAAACAAAGGTCAGGTATGGTATAACTATGGAAATGTCTATAAAAAAATACTTTATATATTTTTTTGATCGTATACACTACTATCTGTTTCTATAGTTTTCGCCTTTCAGTTTAAAAGTGAATAATAAACAACGGTGGGACAAAATTACACTGGGAAATTATATTTTAAATGCACATTATCCGGGGGTTATCTCCAAAAATTTTGTTGGTATATCGTGAGTTTTATTAAAGGTAATTACATTAATTCAGCAAAAATGTCATTATGATCGCTTGATTAATTAATTTTGACAAGTCTATATTTTACCTGATTTTTGCAATATTTACACTAAATTTAAAGAGTATATAATACAAAGTGTATTATTTCTAAAGATGTAGATGATTTTAACCTAAATGAATTTTTTTCGCTAGTTATAAAGAAGAACATTTCTCTGTAATTTCTGCAATAATAATAATGATAAGACCAGGTTATTCCGATGAAGAACTATCGGAAGTTCATCATTAGAGATCCCTCAATAGAAAATGACCAATGCAGATATGGCTGTCGAACATCGGAGACAATTCAGCACATAACTAGAGGATGCCAAGCATTTTCCGCAACCGAGTATAAGAAAAGACACGACTCCACCGCTAAGATACTCCACCAAGAGTTAGTAGAAAAGTTAAACCTATTACAGGTAGGAAAAGTGCCTTATTTCAAGTACAATCCGGAGCCTATTCTTGAGAAAAACCAGTTCAAGTTATATTGGGACCGAACGGTTCTGATGGATCAAACAGTAGCTCATAATAGACTAGACATTATACTAATAGATAAAATTTCTAGGCGAACTACACTAATCGACATTGCTGTATCTAACAGCAACAACCTAAGGCCAAAATACAACGAGAAAATCGCCAAATACAGAGATCTGGAGGTGCAAATCCGAAGACAATGGGCAATGAACAGCGTCCAAACGATTCCCATAATACTGTCAACAACTGGAGTGATACCAAAGAACCTCCTGCAGAAAATCACGGGAATGGGCCTTAGTGAGCATCTGTATAAGTCGATGAGAAAGCAATTCTCCTAGCAACCGCGCGAACCGTCCGAAAGTTCGTAGGAAATACAGCAGACAACGTCACCTAGGACCCGATAACATGGAAAGGGTTCCCACAGAGCTTCATACTTTTAGTGTCTTTGTATGCCTGGTATGAGTGAATAATCCCTGGAGGAAGTGCGAAGCCGTTTGGCTTGTAAATCATAATAATAATACTGAATACATGGATGATCTTAAACTGATGGCTGCTATCAAAAACCAGCTGGAACAAATGCTCAAAATTGTGGAGGAGTGCCCCTGGGATATCGAAATGCAGTTTGGATTTGACAAGTACCGTATTTTGAACATCGTTAAAGGAAAGATACAACCAGGAGCATTTGAGATGTAGAACGGTGAAGCTATAGCTGCAATGGAAGCAGAATAAACATACAAAGATCTAGGTGTGAAACAGGCCAAAAGAATTGACCATCGGACTGTCGAGGCCAAATTGACAACTCAATTGTTTAAGGCGCTCAACACATATGCATGATCTTTTGAAATTGTGAAATGGAGCAGGACGGACATCAAAGACCTGCAAAGAAAAATAAGAACACTTCTACCAAAACCACATAAACATCATTCTCGTAGTACTACTGAACGTACAATGCTTCCAAGACATCAAGAAGGAAGAGGATTGGTGGATATTGGTAAGCAACTAGTCCAACAAATAATAAACTTACGTTGATATTTCCACGGGTTAGCGGACTCTTCCACACTACATCGAGCAATATACGAGGTAGGCGATTTAACGCCACTACAGCTGATAGAATAGGATATTGTTTCTTATTGCTAAACAGACGAAGAGAAGTTGCAAGCCTGGCGATGGAAGCCACTTCATGGAAGGTATCTAATTGTGGTCAATCAGGATAATGTCAACACAACTTATCGTCGAACTACTGGTTGATTTTAGGACACATATCATGGGAAACGGAGGGCTTTTTGTTAGTTATCTAAGATCAGGTTATTTCGTCGAGAAACTATTGGAAGTTTATCATCAGAAATTCCTCAATAGAAAATGACCAATGTATATATCACTGTCAAACATCAGAAACAATCCAGCGCATAACTGGAGAATATCAAGCGTTTGCTGCAACCGAGTATAAGGAAAGACATGACTCAGGTGATAAGATCCACCTAGAGTTAGCAGATAACTTAAATCAATTGCAAGTAGGAAAAGTGCCTTACGACAAATACATTTCGGAGCCTATTCTTGAGAGCAACGAGTTCAAGCTATATTGGGACCGAACGGTTCAGACATTGCTTATAATAAACAAGACATTATATTATAACAGGTCAAATTTTTAGGCAAAGTACCCTAATTGATATTACTGTACCTCACAACAATCTAAGGCGAAAATACAAAGAGAAGATCGCCAAATACAGAGATTTGGAGGTGCAAATTTGAAGGCAGTGGGCAATGAACAGCGGCCAAACGATTCCCATAATTTGATCAATAACAGGAGTGATACCAAAGGACCTTCTGCGGAACATCAAGGGACTGGGCCTTAATGAGCATCTGTATTACCCGGTTCAGAAAGCAATTCTCCTTGCAACCGCGCTGACCTTCCAAAAGTTTGTGGGAAATACAGAAGATCTCAGAGCTTCATATTTTTGGTATCTTTGTATACTTGGTATGAGTCAATATTCCCTGGAGGGAGTGCGAAGCTGTTTGGCTTGAAATCGTAAAAATACTAAAATTATTTCAGTAAGATAAATATATTTGAATAATACGTTAGTGCGGCATATTGGTGAAAATTAAAAAAACCCGGTTGAAACTCAAAATAATAAATTCCAGTTAATTACCATGAAAATGGCTGGTTAATTTAAATACAAGGATCGCATTGTTAATGATTTTTGTGTGCATCATCGACAATAATTTTAGGTGGAGAAATTAAAGTTTGTATTGTTTTGTTGTATTAATACTACTAGGTTGACAAATATTTACTTACTTGTAGGAAAAATAATATCAGGAGACACATTTTTTATATTAGAAGCTTAGTTAGATCCTTTCGTAATTTACCCTTGAGGAAGCTGCTATCGACAAGGGTTTTAAACGTTTATCATAAGTCTTATTCAACGGCGGCCTCGAATTGCGGACTAACTACCTGATTTTTATAATTGAGTACTCGAATTGCTTACCAAACCAAAAAGACCCCTTTTTTAAAATCCATGAATTGCGGACTAAGCTTCATTTTGATACCATTAAGGTAAGGGTAATACATTTTTTATTTTAAATAAGAAAATTATAAGATTTTAAGAAATTAATTTTAAATCGGTTTATTAAACAACTAAACGGGAAGTTTAGGTTAGTTTTGGTTTCGCTCGTCTTTGGTCCGCAACTCATAGGTTATATATATTTTTCCAATAATTGTATTACATTACACTTAAATATACCTTCAAACGGATTAGGCAAAAAATAATTATTAGTATCAGGTAGGTAGGTTTTCGGGCAGGTAGATTTCAGATGGCCCTTTCGTTTTTCGTTCGCATTTCATGGGTTATTAAAAACAAATTGCAAAACCCGAAAATTGTTTATTGTTTTTGGTCCGCAATATATATATATATATATATATATATATATATATATATATATATATATATATATATTAATTAAAAACTGTTAAAAAATCAGCTAGTTAGCAATAAAAAAACATATATATATATATATATATATATATATATATATATATATATATATATATATATAAACAGGAATTAGACAGGACGATTCACTCAGCCCCTTCATATTTAATCTAATAATGGATAAAATAATAGAAAATCTTCCCAGAACAGCTGGATACAAAATGGGAAACATATTCTTCCATACCGTCTGCTGTGCAGACGATGCTGTTCTTATTGCAGACTCTGAAGATAACCTCCAAAGACTGCTGCACTCTTTTAACACTGAAGCGAAAGAATTAAATATGCTCATTAACACAGAGAAGACCAAATGCTTAGTAACATCCAAAGAACCAATACAGTGCAAGTTGGAAATCGACTCCAAAATTTTCGAACAGGTAAATCACTTCAAATATCTGGCAGCAGAAATAATGAGCCATGGAAACCTTTTTAACGAAGTAAGAGACTAAGATATATAAAACGGCTCTAAGACCCATCATAACATACACGTCAGAAATAAGACCAGATATAGGCAGAACTCTACAAATGATGAAACAGTCGAAATGAAAACATTAAGAAGTATACAAGGCAAAACTCTACACGACAGAATTCGGAATGAAGACATCATACAACAATGCGGGATACAGGACATAGGAAGATGGGTTAGACAAAGGCGAAGATTCTGGAACAAACATATAGGGAGAATAGAAGACGGTAGACTCATTAAAAGCGCAAAAATGAATAACCCAGTAGGAAAAAGATCACAGGAAAAACCACGAAAACGATGGCGAGAATGCTGGATTTCATCTTCTGGGGAAGACGTGATGGTAATGAACAGGCAATAGCCTACTAGCATGGCTAACTGTGTTAGAAAGAAGAAGAATAATTCATGTACGCCCTTATTCAACTAACCGGTGTTGATTTTGCTTAATATAGTGATAATTTGACCATATAAATCCTATAAAAATCAATATCATTTCTATGCCAGTGAAGATTTTTTATCGTCTTTTTTAAACATTCTCTCCGAATTCACTAATATACCTTAAGGCTATTTTAAGTTGACAGCAGAGTGTTGAAAGCGACAAGCGGATTAATACCTTAAGCAAATTTTAAACCTTAAAAATATAAGCATAAATTTTTTTTTATTACTGAACCGGCAAAAATAGAGAATTTTATTTTCAGAACATAAATATTTCTCTTACGTATTTTGAGGATTGGTTCCGATCCTTAATATCGCTATAAAAGCATTTATTTGTTGGCATATGTAATTTAGTTTATTACAATGTCATAAGCAAAATAAAATTATTGGTGACTAAAAGATCTATTTTTCACAGCAACTAGATCCTGTTTAAGTCTTAAACCTTCTTAATCAATCTAGTCGTTTGAAAAACTGTCAAAATAAAGCGCGGTACAACAACTTAAAAACAAACTTTACAAAAATTCTAAACTAATACTAATGTTACATTTTATATCTTCATTTCAGTAATTTTAAATTAAACTTTTGTCATTTCATCTTCATTAGTAGTAAAAAGCAAACTTTTGTTGTACCATAACCATATATACTATTGTGTCCATTTTCTCTAAACAATCCATTAATATTAGAGCAAAGTTAAGGGTTCCACTTCACGGCGCAGTAGATTTGAATTTATTTTGCGGTAAGGCTACGGAACAATCAATTTTAGATTTAATGTTATGAATTTAGGTTAGGGATTGTAACAGAACAATTAAAATAACTTTTTGGAGATCTTAATTGGATCTAAGTAGTAAATACTATAAATTTTAAATTTAGGGGTAGCGGAAATGGAGGCAAAGTATTTATAGTGGCATAAAGCCAACTGGCTCTATTTATTTTCTCTAGGTCGGTGATTTTGTTTCTTTACTTCTAATAAAATATTGAAATTAATTACCTATATTCTAACAATAAATTGTAATCTCACTTCATCTACATACGAATAGGTGGCATGATGTGTGCACCTGCCTGTTAATCCTGTATATATATATATATATATATATATATATATATATATATATATATATGTATATATATATATATATATATATATATATATATATATATATATATATATATATATATATATATATATATATTAATCCGTCATCTCCTGTGGAATGACATAGAAAAATTATCCTGTTGGAGAACGGAATCAGACACCCAATTTAGAGCAAAAAACAACAGAAGAAATTTGAAGCACTACAACAACGCAATACTGCCCACACACAGCAAACACTGGACTACAACAAAGTTGTCCATAATATCTCAACTATCAATTAACAGAATCCGAGAAACCAGTTCTTTCTAAATGTTTAAATTTCGCCGTAACGCCAAAAACAGTCCTCTTAGAAGAGATAATTTCAAATATAGAAACGTCTCTAGAGAACATCCTTGAAGGAAATGCCAAATCAGTCAGAAAAGACGTAAATTTTGAAATCAAGCCGGCCTTCCAACTCAAACTTAATGGGAGCTGAACATCAAGCTCTCTCATCCTTAAAAAAAGAATAAGGAAATAACAATAATACCAGCAGATAAGGCGAATGCCACGGTTGTAATGAACACCAACGAATATATGCAAAAAATATCAGAAATTCTCAAAGACGCCTCTTACAAATAAACAAATAGAGATCCAACAACATACCTTAAAAAAACTACGAAAGCCAAGATCCAAGCCTCAAAACTAGACCCAGAAAATGAAAAATCTATAATACCAAGGGAAAAATCAAGCAGAGGTCCAAAAATATACAAAACAAGTACACCACTCAGACCAATAGTAAGCGCCGTGGGATCTCCAACACAAAAACTGGAAAAATATTTAGCAAGTATCATACAACCAAAAGTCGAACTGGCCGATTCCTTCGTGAAAAACTCCGAACATCTGACTAAAATGATCAAAAATATTCACCTCCAAGGAAATGATATCTTAGCAAGCCTCGACATAAAATCGCTATGTCCAAGCATACCACTCGATTAGACTTTGGACAAAATCGCCATGAATGGAGATTTTGCAATCTACACAATTGAACTTGCAGAACACTACCCAAAGACCACATATTTCATGTTCATTAACTAAATATACAAACAAACAGATGACGCGGCTATGGGTTCCTCACTTTCACCAGTTATAGCCAACCTTTTTATGATATATTTCGAACAAGAGACACTGCAAAAAGCACCTTTATACCCGAAATTTTGGAAACGCTATGTGGATGATATTTTTATAATATGGCCACACGGAAAAGAACACCTGGACGATTTCCTTATATGCCTGAGCAATATCCACCATAGAATCCAATTCACGCTAGAAATTGGGCAAGAAAAGAAACTTTCTTTTTTGGACCTGTTATTAACTAGGAAACCCAACCACACCCTAGGTTTTAGCGTATATTGAAAACCCACTTATACTGATCGATATCTCAATGCAGAGTCACATCATCATCCCTTTCAAAAGCAGACAGTAGTCAATACACTAGTATCAAGATCTCTCCGCCTAACAGAACTCGATACAAAACAAGACGAAATAAGACAAATTTCAATAGCTCTAGAACGGAATGGTTTCTCACAATCAGATGTAAAGAAAGCCATAAAAAGACAAGAAAAGACCACAACAAAAACCAAAGACCAAAATCAAACAAGGAACAAAGCCATAATCCCATACATAAAAGAAATAACAGACAGAATGGGAAGAATCTTAAGAAAACACAACATACAGCCATACTTAAACCACAAAAAACAATAGCCAACATCCTGGGAAATCCCAAAGATAAGACCAATCCTGAAAATCATCGCGTTTACAGCATTCCAAGTGTAGATTGCCATCAAGCATATATGGCACAAACAAACAGGCGCATATCAGCAAGAATTCAAGTACATAAAAATAGCCTTCAAAACAAACAGACAACCTCATCTCTATTTCAACATCACCAAACAACTGGACATAGCATCGAATTCGAAAACGTAAAAGAAATATCACCAGTACAGAACTAAAAGGTAGGCGTCCTAGAAATCGAAAAAGCGGGACAACTGAATAAACAAGATGACACTATACATATTCCAACTACATGGAAAACATTAATAAAAAATCAAGAAACAAAACAACAAAAATCAACCAATACACGAGAGACCAGCATACAAGAACAAAATATATGGTACTTGGCAGACGGGAAGAGCCTGCGAAACCGCTCGTCCAATCAGAAAGCGAGCCAGCTAAACAAAACTGGAAATTCATCAAAGGCCACCATCAGTTCTCAGCAACAAATAAAAATACAAAAAAAAAAACAAATTCTCCTATGATAAATAAAAAAACATTTGGTGCAATAGTATGGAAAGAATATTGTTTTCACAAAAAATAGTAAGTCTGTACAAATTAAAGAAGCAAAGTTCAATATTTTATTGAAAACCCCTGTGCCTTAAAAATTTCCGTACATCTTTTTGGCATTGAATCGACAAGATTTTGACATACATCAGCTGGAATATTCCGTCATTCATCTTGTTAAACTTCCCATAGATGATTTTGATTATGAATTATTCTTTTCCTCCAAGTGTTACCAAAGGTGCTCAATCAGATTTAGGTCCGACGATTGAGAAGGCCACTCCAGTAAATCAACGCTTTTCTCTAAAAACCGATTTTTTACTAAACAAGGTGAGTGTTTGGGTCATTATCTTGTTAATATCTCCATAAAAGCGCTATTTTTTTCGGAATAGGACAACATAGTTCTCTGTAATCTGTGGCGGTACCTAAATCGATCCGTTTTCCTAGTTATTTTCACTATCGGGCTTGTCCTAGATCTGGAAAAGTATCCTCAGACCATAATATTGCCACCCCTATGATTCAAAGTAGGTTTTTGATACTTAATATCAATTTTTTTTCCTACAGGCCTTCGAACGAACGACCTTGCGTCTGGACCAAATACTTTAAATTTACTTTCGTCACTCCAAAACACCATACCCCAGTTTTCAGTTGTCCGATTTAAATGCCTCTGAGCAACTCTTCCAAACAATCTGTTTGTCTGTTTCGAAATATTCGAATTTCTGCACTAATTTGGACGGATAACGGATCAGTTATCGAAATTTATTTAATGCATCTTTCAACATAAGGGATAGTTTTCCTAGGACGACCTGACTTAGGCAGATTATTAACATTCCCCAGTAACCGAAACTTCTTTATAATTTTTGAAATAACGCCCTCACTTAAATCTAAATTTTTTGCTATAATGCATTGCTTTACACCTTGTCTTTTTAACTCAATAACTTTAAGTTGCAACTCTTTTGACAAATACTTATTTTTGCTTATACTTAATACTAATCCAATGATTTTAATTTTTAAAAATACACAGAAGAAATAATGTTTCTATACACATGTCCAAGACATAAACAAAAAAAGCAGATAAGAGAGGAATGTGTATATCCTAAAATGTGAACATGTGATAATATTCAATACCTTAATAAATATATAAAATAAACGGCACAAATTATTGTTAAATACGAGGCGACCTTAAAAAATGCGCAAAATAAAAATATTTCCATACTTTTGTCCGATTGTACCTACATACATACATATCTTTGTCTGTATGTATGAAGATGGGGATGTATGTACTGCAACTTGAAAGATCTATTGTGCCCATGTTCTGTTGCTAAGTCATTGAGGATGATCTGTCGACTAAAGCAGGTCCTCCCATCCTGTTTCTTTTAGGTAACTCAAAATGTGAGACTGCTTTAAATTGGGTAGATCTCTTGCTTCTATTCTATTCACTTCCAGATATCGCATCCTAGGGATGTGCAAGGTGACGCATTTCGAAAGAATGTGGCTAGAGTTTTCGTTCCCTCTCTTATAAAATCTATATTCTTACGTCTCTTCTGGTATAAGTTTTTTAAACAATTTCTTCAGGTAACAGTGCCACGTTAGGATCACTGTCCTTATAATCATAGTTTCCTAGAAGTATCTTCGCTTTGTAGATTTGTTCAATAATTCGATTTCCGGTTCTGTTCCCTTTTGTTTAGTTATTCCAGTATTACCCTGTTACTAATTTTGAGAGGTTCAGGACTAAGAAATGGGGTTTCAGTCACCTTTTTAGCTAGGTTAACTACTATTTAATGGTCGTACACTTTATTATTTAGGTCTCAGCACCCATAAAAAGGCAAGCCTGTTATTCTTAACTAATTTGTTTAGTTCATTTAGGCATTCCTAGACCATCTTGGAATTGATTATTTGAGAACTCAGCTTTTGATGGCTGCTTGTTTGATTGTCCGACATGATGAATGAATGAATGAAAAAGGGATGGTGATACTAGATCATCGATGCCTAGGTCTCCATTGAGCCCTTTACATCCCACCATATCTGCAGGTTATTCGAGGCCGATCGCCTTTGCGAATCCAAGCAGCCTCGTTATTTGAACTTGCCTAACTGCTTCCGGTAACAAAACTATATCTTCGAAATATCTCTGTCTCAGTCGGTTGAGTGCTGGGCACCCTCTGAGAACATGGTCAACAGTTCCATCCTCCTCCAAACACCATCTGCATGTCGGGTCGCCCTCGACACCGATTATATAAAGATGGCCCCGGAGGTGACAATGTCCTGTCAACAATCCCACCACAATTCGCAGCTCTTTCCTTCCCAAGGAGAGAAGCTCCTTAGTACGCCGTGCGCTAGACCCCATTATATGTTCCTTAGCACACCTCATTCCAGGAGCTCCCCTCCATGACTCAATAAATTTGCTTTCCAGCAACGATTTCAATTCTCTTTCGCCAATAGCAATTGGAACAGGTAATATTGGTTGGGGTCCATACGGTTCGATCGCCGAACCCAACTTTGCCAGACGGTCTGCTTTCTCATTCCCGCGTATGCCCGAGTGACCCGGGACCCATACGAGTCTGATTGTGCAGCCTTTCCTTATCATACCATTTAGTACATTCTTGCACTCAGTCCGACATGATGATGATGATGATTTCTTGGCTGCGAGAGTTTTTTTCTTATTGAACCGAACACATTTCTTAATAAAGTAAATTTCTGCTTGGAAAATACTTGATGATATGTGTAAGCTTCCCGAGTGTTTAGTTCCTAGTCCGCATACTTCTATTACAGTTCATTTTCCTGCTTTAGAACCGTCTGTATATAATTTATTGGAGTTTCTGTTGAATTTCTCAATGGTATCAGTTCCATTCAGTTTTACGACTCAACCTTGTATTAAAGTCGTCCACAAAGTTGAACTTCTTTTTAATTTTATTTTGTGGCGTGCCCCAGGCTTGTTGGTTTTTAGAGGGGGGATAGGGCTTTCATTTAATGACTCTGTCTCTCATCATTCTGCATATTGTTTTCCAAGTTTATAAGGTGGTCAGATTTCTACCCTTAAATCACGGAGCTTCTTGATTTCAAGCTTTTATAACTTATAGAGTTTTCGACTTTTTGGAAAAATCTTTCACGGATATGTTCTGGAAAGATCAAATATAAAATAGTAAAGCACTTTCTATCAAGATAATAATATTTTCCAAGTAGCAACATACTCTTATGTTAAATGAGATATCAAAAACTTTTTAACGACCTACAGTATCAAATTTTAAGAGTATCTTTTTACTCTAATTTAAACTTCGATAATCTCATCTTCATTAATAGAGCGCCAAACTTCTGTTTGTCCAAATTTCCCAAAACAATCCATTTATATTGAAGTTTAGTTTACACTTTCGACAAGCTGTCTTAGGATTCGTGGCGAGGCTTGAGGACAAACTATTGCGAAAATTGAGTTGTGCTTGAACTTTTATAGGACAAGGAGTAATTAACAAATAATTTTAAAGTTTTGTACATCCATTTTCATTTAGAAAATTCGGTTATTTATAACTGAGAGTTAAATTCAAGTCAAATGTTCTATTTATAGTGGTCTCCAAGAAAAAACGGTTTAGGAAAGTTACGGTGATAATAAATTTTTTAGAGCAGTAAGGTCATTTTGATATTATTAATTATTCAAAATTGCATAAAATGGTATTTACTTTCTTGTTTTTGTTTACACGACTAGCCCCAAATAAGTTTATATGGACCTATAAAAATGGTACATTAATATTAGTTAACTTACAATAAAACGAATTAATCAATTATAATGGACAAAATTGGAAAACACAAAATCACGAATGGAATAAATCAAGTTTTATTTAAGATAAAAGTTGACTGCCATGGTGATAAATGTGTGACCAACACAAATGTACATAATTTTAAAAAATATTATTTGTCATAATGAAAATTGGGAAACATATTTCAACTTGCATAGTTTAAATCTGAGAGCATGACGAACTGTCTCTATCGGAAAATAGATAATTTTTAAAATTTTGCATTTTACTTAAGCGACGGGGGCAATTCGGCTAAAATATTTTTAAGATGATGGCACTTCTGGTTGTACAGAAAATGGATGCGCTTATTTTAAATAGAATATCGTATATGTTATTGAATTTTCAGATTTTACGCAAAATTATGCATACGAACTTTTTGCTAAATATTTCAACAAAGTGTACACTGATATAACGGTGAAGTGTCCGATGGCTGTCTCAGCTGATATAAATGTCTCCAACTTCGCCATATCGGTTTCTGACATTTACGCCGAGTTGAATGGTCTTAACTCCTATAAGAGTCTGGACCCTGATGGCGTTCATCCAATGCTACTAAAAAACTGCTCGTTCGTTCTGGCTTGCCCGCTTCATATCATTTTTAATGAATCTTTTCGGCGGGGTATTATTCCTCAATTTTGGGAAACTAGTTTTGTGGTTCTTATTCACAATGGTGGCCGCAGGACTGATATTCTGAACTATAGACCTTTCAGCATAATTAATACTATTCCTAAAATCTTCGAAAAGCTGGTTAATGCCTTTGTCACCTCTATTTTAAAGTTTTCCATCATTGAGGGGCAGTTTGCTGGCAGGAACCCTGAGATGAATCTGGTTTTATATGTGGGCGGTTTATCTGAGGCCATAAAGAACAGATCCGAGATGTACTCGATGTCTACTGACTTCTCGAAGGCCTTTGATAGGGTGCTTCATGGGATTCTGCTGGAAAAATTTCGGGGGCTGGGCAACTCTGGTCCACTGTTTGGCTAGATTGAGACTTATCTGAGTGATCATCGTCAAGTATTGCGGATGAAAGATTTGGTATCTTCTGAGACATCAATATCTTCAAGGGTCCCTCAGAAATCCCAAACGGTCCATTATTGTTCAACTTATTCATTAAGGATGTATCAATCTGCTTTAAGTCAAGCAAGTTCTTACTCTTTGCTAATGACATGAAGGTGTATAAGGTCATCGCTAGTTACAGTGACTGCTTAGTGCTTCAGGGGGACCTTGATAGATTTGTTTCCTGATGCGGATTGAATGGGATGAGTTTGAATATTCCTAAGTGTAAACTCACTCAAGTTTTCTAAATCGCATTATTCACTGGACTTTCACTATCACTTGGATGGTAGGCTGCTGACCTCCGTTGATTCTGTGCGGGACCTGGAAGTCTTTTTTGATTCCATCCTTTCATTTATTCCTCACATCACTGACATTGTTAGTAAGTCCCTCAGGATGTTAGTTTTTATTTAACGTCATGCTAAGGAACTTTCCACTATGAGGTCTCTCAAAATATTCTATTGCTCACTAGTTCGAACACACCTTGAGTATGCTTGTTGTATTTGGAGCTCCCACTATAAATCACATGTGTACCGGCTCAAATAGGTACAGAGAAGGTTTCTCAGATATATTAACTTGGAATTCACCGGCGGTGCTGATCTTGATTATGATGCTTTGTGCTCCGAGTTGAATTTGCTTCCCCTTGTTAATAGAAGAAAGGGTAGAGACTTACAATTTCTCTTTAAAATTATAAACATTATCACCGATGGCCCGCGCCTGTTGTCGAATGTTGGTCTAAGGTTTCCTCCCAGGAGTACTCGTGCTTCCCATATATTTCACCGGCCTCTTTACAGAACAAATTATGCAAGTCATTCTTTTATACCAAGGGTGGCTGGATATGCTAATGGCCTGGGCGACTTGAATTTCTTTGATACATCCTTGAATCATGTTAAACGAAGACTGTTGGAATTGATTGTCGATTGCTGTCTTGTGTTTTTCCTGTCGCAGAGTGACAGGTGCACACTTTTTTTCTTTTGTAAAAACTTTTTGTTATACTATTATTGATTTCACATTGTTATGTTTCACTCTAGCTCTGCAATTAATTATTGTAAAATGAACAGTGTTTTCTGTCCATAAATAAATAAATAAATAAATAAATTTCATGTATAAATGTCCTATACCTAAGTTTAACTGTTTTTGATATATTTTAAGGTCAAACATGATATTATCGGGCCAACATATTACTGTCAATTTATCCTATATTATTAATTATTATATTATTATTTAATTGGGGTTGATTTCTTTCTAGAAGAAGATGTACTTTAGTGGACTCTCTCTCTCTCTCTCTCTCTCTCTCTCTCTCTCTCTCTCTCTAGCATTACAACCCGGGGTGTGTCTTTCCTGACTTCACAATCTGCCTCCACTTGCTGCGATCCATCATCAGTTCCTCCGCGCGTTCGACCTTTAGGGTTTGTAAGTCTACTGCAACGTTATCTCTCCACCTCATCCTTGATCTTCTTAGCGGCCGCTTTCCTGCTGGGTTCTCTTCCCATACCAACTTGATGATACGTTGATCTTGTCTCATAACATGGCCGGCCCATCCTAA
Source organism: Diaprepes abbreviatus (assembly GCA_034092305.1). NCBI lineage: Eukaryota > Metazoa > Arthropoda > Insecta > Coleoptera > Curculionidae > Diaprepes > Diaprepes abbreviatus. The sequence continues at coordinate 5,891,016 of JASJET010000210.1, read as the reverse complement.
TCTTTCTGTTTTTATTATTTTCACTATATCTGGCTGGTTGTATAGTTCCTCCAATTCCTTGTTTGTTCTCGTTCTATATTGCTATGTGGTGTTGTCCCTGACCGGTCCATATATCCCTCTAAGCATTCTTCTTTCTGCGATTTTCAATCTATTCTCATTTTGTTTTGTCAACGTACATGCTTCACATGCATATGTCATTACCGGTCTTATAACTACTTGATATATTCTTATTTTCGTGCGGCGGGATATATTTTTCGATTTCATTATCTTTTGCAGCCCATACCAGCAGCGGTTGCCTCCTTGCATTCTGTTGTTAATCTCTCGTGTAATGTTGTTGTCAGAGGTGATCGTAGCTCCCAAATATTTAAACTGATGGACCCTTTCAAAATTGTAGTGGTTCTTAGTCACGCTCTGTCCTATTCTGTCTCGCCGTTCCGTTCTTGTTGTAGCCATATATTTTGTTTTTTCTTCGTCGATTCGTAGGCCAACTTTCTTTACGGCATTTTCCAGTTTGAAGAACTCTTCCTTGACACTGATAGTTGTATTACCTACAAAATCGATATCATCAGCGCACGCCAATATGATGCGCGGATCTTGATTTCTAAAGAGGAGCTTTAGTGGACTGTGTTGATATTTTGATAATAAATAAATACAAAGTGGTTAAAAACCAGCAGTAAATATTATTTTTATAATATTATCTTATTTAGAATTAAAAATAAGGGTGACTTTGCATAAGGTTGTCTATTCAAAAAATATACAATTTTTGAAATACTGGCACTTTAACATTTTTGTTTTGTAAAAATGTTAAACGGCTTACCTATACAGGGAAACAGCTTTTTGAAATAAATGTTCAAAATTTCCACCCTAACATTCCAAACACCTCCGCGTTAGTTCGTCATGGGTGGCTAATTGAATCTAGAGATAAACTTTCGAACGCGTCTCTTACCTGTGCCATACAGTCCTCTATCGTTGTCGCTGGATTACAATAAATGATGTTTTTATCGTTCTGCATATAAAACAATCTAAAACAATCAAATCAGGAAAACCAGGAGGCCACAGAAAACGTCCATTGTTAGCAATCCACTTGTCATAAAATGTTGCTTGTAAGAAGTTAGTAACGGGGACGGTTCTGTGTGATGGGACGCCATCGTGTTGGATAAAAATTTGCATGTGTTCCCCCAGAGTTAAATCGCTTAAATATCGATTATCTAACTCTTCTAGAATATTTAAATATATTTCTGTTACAACAGTTAATACATAGTGTAAAATAGGGACATAATTTGCTTTGTATTATTAATGAATTACCATTTAAGTTTTCTTCATAAAAATGTATTGTTAATATCCCATCATTTCTTATAGTCCAAAATACGTTAAATTGCCTAGTTTCTTGAAAATTCCGCTGTCTTACTCCATGAAGATTTGAATAACTCCAAAAATGGGAAAAGTTTCTGTTAAAAAGGCCATTTTTCGTAAATTTTGCTTCCCAGTCCAAATTGCGTTGTCCAAAAATTGAGGGCCGTCTTGTATCATCGTTAATATAAATTAGAAAAATTTCACTCTTTTCGGAAAATCAGTATATCTTAGGTGTTGAACCAAAGATATTAAATTAGGGTGAAAGTTGTCTTTCAAGAGAACTCTATTTATTGAACTCTTCGAAATTCCTGTTTGTAGACTCACTTATCCTGACAGTGTCATAGAACATGCCGCAAAATATCCCAAAATTACGATTACAACATTTTCATGATTGAAAATAGGTTTTCTTTTATATATTTTAAGCTTAACGGTGCCAAAATTTTTGAAATTTCCCAATATTCGTTTAACACTGTTCCGTGATTTTTTCTGCTTATCTGGATATCTATCTATCTATCAGCAAATGTCTGGTATATTCTTGATAAAGCTCTGTTACATTCCTCTTAGGTAATAAACATATTTAAATAATCTTCGTGTGTATAATTTAATCACCCCACCATTATTTTTATTAATAATTGTTACATCGCAAGAAACAGTGACATTTCTGTAGTGCTCTTTGTTTTCTTTCGTCTTAAAGCCGTATAGCGTTTTTATTATACAAAAATGTTAGATTGCCAATATTTCAAAAACTACGTATATTTCCAATAGAACGTCTTATCCAAAGTCACCTTTATTGTTATTCTCAATAAGACAACATTATAAAAAGAGGCGGTTTATGTTTTAAAAAACTGACTTTTAATGATTTTTTTGAGTTAATATTTAATGTTGGTTTTTGATCACTCTGTATAGTTTTATCAAAATATCAACACAATACAACGTAAAAAGAGACTTAACCTCATAACGCCAGAAGGAGACTTAACATCATATATACGATTAATTTTTCCGGAGGCAACATGCCAGAGCCTTGAATCTAGGTACCGTGAACTAATTAATAATTATAAATTAATTTTCCCTTTTTGTAGGTCTGATCATGTTCACGGAGGACTCTGTATGTACTCAAGAACTTATATGGAGTGCAAAATAGTGAATGTTAATGATTTTTGTAGTGAGATCAATGCTAAGTTCTGTGCTATTGAGGTCCCTCATCTGAAATTGGTTATTTTGACAGTGTACAGCTCAGGTCTGGGAAACAGTAACGTATTTTTGGATGCTTTCGAGGCGGCGTTAAACAAATTATCACACTCGTATAATAATATCAATATGGGCGATTTTAATATTGACTTTAGAACAAAGTCCACCATTTTGTCAAAGCTAACTTGTATTATTAATTCTTATGGCATTTTTACCATAATATGTAACTATACTAGGGTGACCAGTGATTCCTCAACTTGTATTGACAACATTTTGACTAATATTGCTGACGAGCTCTGCAGTTCTGGAGTGCTGGATCTATGTATTTTCGACCACTGTGGTCAGTTCATTGAGCTGAATATGGGGATGGGGATCGGTGCTCCCGAACTGGTTAGAGTGAGGCCTATACCAATAAAGGGAATTGATTCTATTTTGGGTGACCTGAGTGTGATTGACTGGGACATTTTCTTGGCATCTGGTTCCGGTTTGTTAGCAGCTGATCTGCAAGCATCTTCCTATGACAGATGTCTTCACCGATAGACCTCCTGTTCGGTGGTTTAATGAGACATTAAGGAAAATGAGGGATGGGGAAGCTTTTGAGCGATGGGAGCACGGAGTTCCGGGATTTGTATAAATTTGAATAAAAAGTACAGACAGAAGGGTGCTTCTACAAAGGAGGATGCATTTGCGCATTTTCTGGAAAATTCCCAAAACAAACCAAGGAATGTTTGGAGAGTTATTAACTATGAGAGAAATCGATCTTCACATAATACTTCTAGTTCATTGCTCAGCGCTGGGAGCTTTGGTGAGTTCTTTAGTAAAATAGTATCCGACACTATAAAGGATTTACAGATTGACACATAAATAAAAAATACTATGGTTTCGTAGATCCCAAATTCAGTGCATTCTTTTGCCCTTTTGCCCATTACGGAGTGTGATGTTTGGAGTGCTATACATACTCTCAAAAGGTCGAACTCTTTTGACATATATGATATAAGTAGCGCTATACTGAAGAAGATTAGTGTCTATTTGGTCAAACCTTTGAGCCATTTATTTAATCTGGCTCAGGGTAATTTTCCAGATTGTCTAAAAATAGTAAGGATTGTTCCTTTGTATAAAAAAAAGAATGTCGATTCCATGGAAAATTATAGACCTATATCTTTGATTCCGTAATTAGGGAAAGTATTTGAGGTAATTCTGAAAAACAGCTTGAGTCGTTATTTTGAACATCGCAATTTTTTAGATCCTTCACAGTTTGGTTTTCGCCGGAATTTTTCGACTATTCAGGTTGTAAAAGGCATTTCCCTCGATTTGCTTTCATCTTTCCTGTCAAATAGAAGGCAGACAGTCGCATATGGTGGAGAGCTTTCTGAGCTATGGCGGTACGATGTGGAGTGCCGCAGATTTCGGTATTAGGACCTCTTCTTTTCATTATATATGTCAATGATTTCTTTAGGCATTTGTCACTGGGTCTGTTACGCTGACGACACGCGCTAATTTGTAAAAGTAGAGACCCAGAATGTTTAATGAAGAAAATGTCTGTTATGGGAGAGCGTGCGAGATGTTGGTTTGCTAATAATTCCCTTAAATTGAATGAAGAAAAAACACGGAATTTGTTTTTCATAAATGGACGTGGAGTGGTTGATGGTTCTTCGGTGCCATTGTTGGGTATCAGTTTGGACGATGGTTTGAACTGGAATTCTCACATTACATTATTGAGGAATAAGTTGACATCCTCTATTTTTGGTCTCAGGCAACTTCGTGGGTTTCTTCACTGTGTCACCCTTCTCTCTGTCTATTATTCCTTGTTGCATTCTCATATTTCGTACGGTGTTCACCTTTGGGGTTGCTGTACTGGCGAGATTCAGATCTTTAGAATGCACAAGAAGGCTATTCGACTTGTCTCTGGTATCGGCTATAGGGACCACTGTAGGCCACACTTTATAAAATTGCGGGTACTAACGTTGCCTAGTTTTTTTATCTTATACCAACTACTGGAGATTCATGAAAACCGTGGAAAATTCCACCAAAATTCCCACTTTCACTCTTACAGCACTAGATCAGCTAATTTCATTAGGCCTCTGAGGTATAGATTGGAGAGATCTAAGAAAAATATACTGAATGTGTCATTGTACAACACGTTGCCTGAAACATTTAAATATTTAGACTTTATGAGATTTATAATTAAATTAAAGGAATTTTTGTTAGAGCATGCATTTTATTCGGTGGATGAGTACATGGAGACTTCTTCTAGAGCATATTGTTAGGACTATGTATGATGTAATTTACAGATAATTTTAACTTTATTATTATTTTTTTTCTTTTGGACATATTACAATCTATCTATACACTAAAGTAGATCTATCTATACACTAAAGTAGATTTCCTTTTAGAAGCAAGCCAACCCCAATTAAATAATAAAGGCTTTTATATAGAAGAAATTGATTGTTATGTTTAGGCCTGCAAACGCCATTTTTGACATCAAATTTAAAATATGTCAAAAACAGTTAGAGTTAGGTATTTACATTATACACACAATATGCTTATAATTTTGTGTAGAATCTAAAAATGAAATAACATATAGGGTGTTCCATTTAAAATAATGAAGAAGGCATCAACTACCGGTATAAATATTTTAGCGGAGTTGCCCCTATCGACTTTAGTAAATTGTCAAATTTAAAAAATTTTCCTTGGTCTATTTCCGAGAAATCGATCGCGGTAACTCGTCATGGGGCATACTGTATATATTTGCACTGTAAATGATTAGAAGTACATTGACAAGGAGTGATATTAATAGTCTATTACTGATTTATCGAAATATTAGTAGTTTTTTAAAGGGCAAATTCTAAAATTCTTAATTCATGAGCAAAAGCTGCGTAAACCTAAGTTCAAAGTTCTTAGACATATTTGCAAGTTACAACGTTGACGCTTTATTGAAACTATAAAATAAATCTTCCCTGTACGATGAGAAAATAACATTTTACATCAAAAACATATTTTCTTTGTGAAAACATTCTTGAGACTGTCACACATAATATAGAGCTGTTAGTCTTACTAAAAATTGCGTTCTCCACTAAAACAATTTATCGAGCCCCGGAGTGACATTTATAATCTCCAAATATACAGTTGTGCTCTCAACTTTCGGTTACATAAATTGTATGCTTTTATTTAGAGTGTATCTTGTAAACGTTGCCTTAATATGATAATTTGGTTCTACATGCGAGTTGGGTATTATTTATTGGTGTGAAAAGTGACACATTGCATAAGAGTTTTTAAACGGTAAAATTAGTTTATTTAGTTTTAAAAATACTGGTACAAAATTGTTGAATTATTTCATATAATTACTGGTTGATTTTTAAAGTCTTTTTAAGTCTTGTTGGAGAAAGCAGTAGATAATTATATGAGAACAGAAATTATTGAACAGGCGCCACTACATCCTCATCAACATGCGTATCAAGCGGGTAGGTCTACAGAAACCGCAAATATACAATTGACAGATGAGATTCAAGATGCACTGAATTGAAAAGAAACTGTAATATGTGCCTTTCTTGATATAGAAGGGGCTTTTGACAACAGTCCACATGAAGCAGTCAAAAGACCACCAGAGGAAGCCCTTAGGGGGGAATAGCCTCTCCACTTATGTGGAGCTTAATTGTAGACCAACTGCTCAATGATCTAATTGATCTCGGCATATCTTGTGAGGGCTATGCCGACGACGTGGTCGTGATCGGAAGAGGAAAATTCGAGAATACCCTCTATGACATAGTTCACAGAAGGCTTGAATATACTAGAGAATGGTGCCAGATGATGGGACTAAACATCAACCCTTCCAAAACCACCCTAATAGCCTTCATAAGAAAAAGAAACCTCAATCTGAAAACCATCAAAATGCATGGAAATATTATTGAGTGGAAGTCAGAGGTTAAATATCTGGGACTGACCCTAGATAACAAACTCCTCCGAAATAAGCATGAAAAGGAACTAATCAACAAGGCTACGAAATCCTTGATGGTATGTAGAAACTTTGCGGAAAAAAGATGAAGTACAAACCCAAAAATCCTGGAGCAGATGTGCATTGCAATAGTGAGACCAATCATCACATGGGGCAGTGATCTGGAGTAAAAGAACCAGTCTGGCTAACACAAGAGCTAATTTCTCGAAAATTCAAAGACTGACCATGGAAGGAGGTAATCCTAAACTTCACCCTTCTACATATATTTCGAGAGAACAAAGAGGACGATTTATAGGATGATGAGAGATGAGGTCATAAAACGAAGACCCATTCTCTTATCCATAAATCAATAAATCTCAAGATGAAATGAAAAAGAAGTTCAGCTTTGTGATAAACTTCAGCACAAAGTTGAGTCGGGACAGAAACACTGTTGAAAAACTCAGCAAGAAATCCATTATATGGTATCCAGATGGCTCCACAACAACGGAAGGAACTGGAGTAGGAATGTATGGACCCGGTGCCAGACACTACGAAAGCTTGGGTAAGTCACCAAGCATTTTTCAGGCAGAAATATATGCCATTAGGATAAGTATTCAATTTAACCAGGAGAAAAACTATCACGGCCAAGAGAGTATCATCTTGTCGGAGCCATCAGTGCGCTGAACTCTCAAGTTATCAGTTCCAAGATGGCCCGGTAATGCCTAGAGGAACTAAATGATTTGAGTAAGAATAATAAAGTTACCCTCATTTGGGTACATTGGCACTTGAAGGGACACCTCAAGAAACTCAGACTGGTAGAAAGAGAAGAGTGCAGATTCTGTGAGGAGGAGGACGAAACCTCTATTCATATCTTTTCATAGTGCAGCGCTCTAGAAAACCCTAGGATGCGGTTCTTGGGAGCACACGTAATTAGAAAAGGAAACTACCCACCTTGAAGCCGTCCAACATTCTAATAATTCTTACGACTGGGCAGCAGAAGGGAGGCACAATAAATATACATACATAACAGTGAACAGACCCCCAACTTTATACACATACATACAAGTCCTATTGTCCATTTCGATCGTATTTGTACCATTGCTAGACCATGATCTTTGGATTATTTAAACAGCTGCTAAAATCTACAGTATGAGCAAAAAGTTTGGAACTCTAAAAATTTTTTGTAACTTTCTTGCATTTTATAACTCTTCATAAAATTCACAAGATTGTCCATCAAGTATAGAGATTAAAAATTTAATTTTAACCATTTTCAAAACATCAGCTCTTAGACCTTTTAATTATCGATTCGTTAAATAATATGATAATACAATTATGATAGGTATTTTAGGAAAGCCTCCATTAGTATAGCTATTATTTATTATTCTAAAATATATATGGTCGAATTTACAACGCTTTTTTGGAAAAACTGTTTAAAGCAAAAAAAAAGGATTTTTTTTAAAGAGAGATATAGAATAGAACTTATAATTATATAGGGAGATAGAGCAAGAGCTGCATTAGCGGTCTGCAAGCTTTATATCACGCTGCATTAAGATCGGTAGCCAATAGTAGGATGTATGGTTAAAAAATTTTTTTAAAAATAATCGACATAAAATGAACAAAAATATTAATTTAGTAGCGTATCAAAAAAATATTACCTACAAAAAATTATGTGTTTCATGGTAACAACTTCGGAGATTGCATATTTAGAGTTCTGTGATGTTGAAAGTTTCATTGTTTTCCATTGCGACAGCATTGCTTAAATGGATGAGGAAATCGACAAATCTGTGGGTCTACTGGTCTATGGAGAATTGTTAGTGGAGGCAAGAGACTATCCCTTAAAATTACCAAAAAGTTAATTGATTCTCTGTTTTAATTGCATTATATTCCGAAGAACAGCATTGTAACTTTCAAGTTTTAACAAGATGATGCCCCACCCGCTTCATTAATGGCAGACTGCTTAAATATGATTTTGCCTTCAAGGGTAAAAGAGAAGAAATGGAATGGACTGCTCGCTCCTCAGATTTCACGCTACTTGATTTTTTTGTGGGGATATCGTAAAGAAAGGTGATTTCGATTAAACTTCTGGGTTTAAAAACTTTTTTTTCGTATAAATCGTCAAATATTAGAAATAATAATAATATACAAAAATAACTTTCGCTTTTCTCTCAATACAGTTAAATTGTGATCTGCTATCAATTTGAATATTCTTTTAAATTTTTAACTTTTTAAAAAATTATATGAGATTTTAAGCAGTGCTTACCTCCGTTCGAACCATTTAGATTTAACCATAGCTTATAGTTGCGTCTAGATAGACATTATGCAATAGATTTTTGTACCTCGAGTCTATTCTGCTATTTCCCAAAGCTTCTTCAACAGCCCATAGTTCTACGCTGTCGAAAGCTTTCTCGTAGTCAACAAAGGCCATGTACAGATGCAGATTATACTCGTTGGTTTTTTCTATTAATATTTTTAGTGTATGCAGGTGGGGGCATGTTCCATATCTCCTTCTGAATCCTGCTTGTTCAACAGGTTGATATGTGTCGAATTTGTTCGTCAATCTACTAGTTATGATTTTCATGAAGGTTGTGTATAACTGGGAGAGAAGGGATATAGGCCTATAATTGTCCAGAGTCGCCGAATCGCCTTTTTTATATATCAAAATTGTGTTAGCGTTGTTCCATCCACTGGGTATCCTACCTTCGACAAGACATGTGTTGAATAAGATCTTTAAATATTCCTTAACTTTTCTTCCCCCTTCCTTAAGAAGTTCTATTAAGACTTTGTCATCTTCCGCTGCTTTATTTCTTTTCATATCTTGTATGGCTTTATCTATTTCATCCTCTGTAATATCTGGCAGTTCTTCAGAATTCACATTTGTTATTGTCTTTTTTAAATTCTTTATGCTATTAGCCAAGGGAGGGTTTCTTGGGCTATATAGATCTTCATAGTATTGTTCAGTTATCATTATTATCTCCTTTCTATCTCTTACTTCATCGCCCCGATTATTTAGCAGAATTATCTTTTTCTTTCCTAGTTTATACTTCATTCCCTTTAGACTTCGGTTCTTTTCTATTATTTGTTCTATGCGTTCTTCTTGGTATTTTCTTAAGTCGGCTTTTATTTGTTTTCTTATGGTCTTGTTTAATTTTGCGAACTCCACTGTGTTTCTTTTATTTTCACTCAAAAGTTGACGTCCTTTCCTTAACAGGTCTTGGGACTTTCTGCTAATTTTACACTGTTTTTGTTGTTGATTCGCGGCGACCTTAGAGCCTGTTTCTAATAATTCATTGGTTATGACTAAATTCAATTCATCTAATTCAAGCACTTCCAGATGTAATTCATTGGCTTCTTTCAGTTGATTTTTATACTGTTCGTTGTTAATTTTCAGGAGTTTGGTGTCTATTTTCTTATTTATGAGTCTGTAGTTTCTTCGATCTGGTTTAGTTGGTATCTTTAATTTTACTCTGAGTAGTCTATGATCGCTACCAATAGATACGGCGTTTATAGCTGTGACGTCTTGGATTATTTTCTTTTCCTTTGTTAGTACATAATCTATTTAATTTTTCGTGGTACCATTTGGTGATACCCATGTCCAATTCCTCTGTGGTTTTTTCTGAAAGAAGGTATTCATTGTGAAAAGTTTAGTTGCTTCTAAATAGTTCATTAACCCCTCTCTCGTTTCGATTTCCATATCCAAGTCGCCTATTCTGTTTTCTGTGTCTTCTAATTTTTTGCTCAGTTTTGCATTAAAATCACCGATGACCAACGTACATGTACTTTTGTTATCGTTCATAGCTTTCGTTACTGTTTCGAAAAAAGCCTCCGTTTCTTCATCGTCGTGTGTTGATGTTGGAGCATAGACCTGTATAATCTTTAAGCTAACAGGTTAATAATCAAAACTGCAACGCTTTCTGAAATCCCTATGAACTGTTTGATCTTATCTATGTGTCTCTTAGAGATAAGAAATCCTACTCCATCCAAGCTTTCGTTTTCTCTTCCTTTATAGTACAGGACGTTTCCGGATTCTAGTCTAAAACAGGCTTCACCTCTTCTCTTCACTTCAAAAAGGCCAACAATATCCCATTTCATATTCTGTAATTCTTCCTCTAGTTCGAGCAGTTTTTCATCGCTATTTAGCGATCTTACGTTGTATGTTCCGATATCCATTTGCATTGCTTTTCGTCGTCGTTGGCAGTCTTTCCTAACCCAGTGATTCTTAGCACCCTCTGCTCCTCTGTCGATCCTGCCGTAGGAGGTGATTTCGGAGCCGCTGGGGACTGAGGGTCTTTTTGGAAATATCCGAAATTAAAATTTAAACGTCCCTATTCTAAAAAAATATATTAGGCTGAGTTCATGATATACAAAATATTTATTTATTTTTTTTGAGAAATTTGTAAATGGAAAGAACTTTGTGAGATTTTCTTTCAAAACAAATTAAAATTATCATTTGACCAGCTTTATTGACTATATGTTCTCATTATTTTAGCATTGAAAAAAAGATTTTTTTTAAATTCCTTGTATTGTAGGTTAATGTAACTTCAAATCTGATTTCCAGATTGTTTAACTCAACAAAAGATTTTTTTTTGGTGTGATGCTAAAGGAATTCAGGAGTAAAAGCTATTTTGTATACTCGACTCAATTACCTCAACATTCGCTTCAAGAATAATTTATAACCGCTTTAAAGTGGCATCTTGACGATAATGCTATCCCCGTATTGAAATTCCATTAGGGCGAAATAGGCTAAATAAAAAAAATATATGTTTATATCAAGAGACATAAATTTCACCTTAAACACATCTTTTAAAGTGTCACACATAATATATTGTTGTTAGTCCTACTAAAAATGGCGCTCGCCACTAAAGGAATTTATAGAGCCCCAGAGTGGCATTTATAACCTCTAAATAAACAGTGTTCTCAACTTTTCGAGTATATACCACATATACTTTTATTTAGTGTGCAACGTGAACACGCCCGTTATGTGATAAGTATGTAAGTTGGTTTAGAATATTATTAAGCTTGTTTATGATGCATAGCATTCGTAGAGGGATGTTTTATTTTATTTCAACAAAATTTCACACACAATTTTAAATAGTATTTCATATGAAGGTATATCTATGATATGACATATTTATTTTTCTTTAATAATGTTTAATTAAAACTAGTTTAAAAAACTAACGATCAATTTGAATCTGACGTAATGTAACAAAGAGTAACTGAAACTAAAATATTTTCCACTGAAACACTTAGTGTTCTGGCATTTAACAAGTCCAAATAATTTTATTCGTTTGAGCCGTCTATTTAGTAATATTTCGCACATCTGGAACGCTTCGGTGTTGACGTGATTTTAAAGTCTCTTTTGATGGGAGTTGGCAAATTTAGCGGTTATGTCTATTACCACATTGATTTTTGGATCAAGATGAAGGTCACTATTATGGACGTACCAAGGCGCCTTCACTACAACTTTAACACTTTGTTTTGGAAACATTGAATCATCTGGATGTTAGATTCGTTGGCGCAATTCCACAACTGGGTACCATAACTCCATACAGGACGTAGTACTTGCTTATATATTAGAGCTTGTTGTGAATTGATGGCTCAGATTTACGGCCGAGCAACCAATACGTTTTTCTGAACTTGATGTTGTTCATTACGTCTGCTCTTTCCACCGAAACTTATCATCTAGTCATATGAAAATATTTTTCTATGTTATCATATCGTAATGGCGTGCCATTAATGTAGACGGATTGTTATGCAATCTTCCTATTTGTGAAGTCAATGTCCATCGATTTTGATTCGTTAAGTTTAATGCGCCATTTCTTTGTTCAGACAACGATTTTGTTGAGAGTAGATTGCAGTTCTCTGGTGGAACTTTCTATGGACTTTCCCGCTGTCAGGATTTCCTTATCGTCAGCGAAAGTGGTTGTTGTGCTGTACAATATCGCTGGAAGATCACTAATGTAAATCAGATATGGTTGGGCCAAAAACACTCCCATATGGTTCCCCTAGGCCTAATCTGCTTCAGTTTCGAATACGATTTTTCATGTTTTACGAATATTACGAAAGTGCCGGTTAAGCAGGTAAGAGTTCAGAAGTGGGTAGTAATTAACAGGTAGGAGTAATCTTAATTTATAGAGAAGTTCTTCATGCCATACTCGGTCAAAAGCCTCCGCGACGTCAAGAAAGGCGACAGAGCAGATATATTTGTTTTCTAATGTTTTTCAATAAGATCAGTAATACGATGCACTTGGTCATTAGTCGAGTGATTATTTCTGAAGCCAGACTGAGAGATGGTATCAGGTTTCTTTGGTCAAGGATACGTTTAAGGAGCTTCAAAATCAACTTGGACATGATTGGCAGTAATGAAATTGGTCAACATAATTCCACTTCGCTCAAGTTCTTGCCAGGTTTTGGTATCATAAAGACTTCAATGGTTTTCCATACATCTGGTACGTATTTTAGCCATTAGATTGTAGTTAGTTTAACCTGGGTTTTTCTTTGAAGTTTCTCTAGGATTTCATCTGTTAGTTAATCATATCCAGACTCCTTTTTCGGATTACTATTGTCATTAATTTCCTTAACGACTTCCCTGGGGGTGACAGGGAGGATGTTATATAATAAATATTTTGGCTGAGACTTGACAGGATATTAGGACCATTATTAAGAAGAAATCTTGCTTCAAGGTATTCTGCAAATATATTTGCTTTTTCTGAGTTATTACGAGCCTATTTTTCATTATGTTTTTTATGAGAAGTTCTTGAGTGAGTATTCAGTACTACTATATACTGTAACTTCAAAGAGAAACTTGTTGATTGGTGACTGTATAATATTTTTAATTTCTTGTGTCAATTGTTATGTAACTTAATTAAATAGAGTTTTATCATGTGGGCTTCTAGTTTGATGTTATTTCCTTCTAAGTTACGTTTTCTAGCTATTAGGTCCCTAATTTATTTTGAGCCACTCTCGATACGTTCTAGATAGGCTCTGATCCAGCAAAATATTCTTACAGGAGAAACAATGACCCTATTTTTCGATATCGTAAACTTTTTTTCATTTAAAGAAAATGCATCGAACCAAGAGCGAGCCAAGATCGTATCGAGAGCAATACTATAGCGAATCAAGCCTTAATTTTCTTTTAATAACAGGTTTGCTGTTCCATGCAGCTTCTTGAATTGCAGTGGTAAAATTTTTCTCCCGGTTGGTTAGTAGTTTTAAAAGGTACCAATAAGTTGATGTAATTTTCCAGTAAGTGATTGAAATAATCTCATTCCATGTGCTTATAGATCAACGCTAGATTTTGATATTTGATAATTATTTTGTCACTGATAGTTAAATGAACACATATAAAACAGCATTTTGTTAAATTGACAAATACAAGAGTTTTAAAAATGTTCTTAAAATTGGTAATGTGTACTTAAGTTAAGAATAATTTGATACGATTTTGACATGAATTATGAAGTTGTAACTGGCTACTGACAAGAAAACGGAGAGGGATTACCTCGACTAGAAAAGGATTGAATGGCATGGTTTATGACGGATCCAAACAGAAATGTATGCAATCCAAAACTGCGCTGATGAGTATCAATGGAAATAGTAAGGAGGCCAAAATATACATATTTTCACATTACCAATCAGCGCTAAAAGCTCTCAGACCAAACATTTGCTAGTCTAACCTGGGACTGCAAGCAAGCCCTAAAACAATCAGCAGAGAACAACAGAGTAACCCTGATATGGGAAAAAGGGAATTAAGAGAAACATGGAAGCGAACAGCCTCGAAAAAGAAGAGGCAATAATTTGTTTTCTTGATCCGGAACCTTTCTGTGGATTACCCAAGAGTCTCATAAAAGTTGGAAATAAAATTAGATAAAATTAAAATGAAATAAGATCCCTCTCTTCAGACAAGTAAAAAATTTAAATATCCATCAGCAAATAACGCAATAATGCTTCTGGATCTCCCGAAAAGAAATTTTCAAGTAATAACTGATATCTTCAGAGGACACTGTCCTCTGAGATACCATCTCAAAAAAAAAGTTATTCAACAGAAGGAAGGCGACACAGAATATATTAGACATTTTGAACTGGAGAGTAGAAATGAACAAGATGAAACTCTAATTAATTGTCTCTAGAAGGAGAACCTTTATGGTGTGATTACATTTTTCAACAAAAAAAATGTAAATGAATCTAGTAGAGCCCAGATAACAAAAAAAAAACTAAAATGTTTAAAATTAGATATTTTTGAAGGATAAAACGATATGCAAACCTGTGTCGGTTTTAATTAAATTTTATATTGGAAGCGACCATAGATTAGTTGGAAAATAAATCAAAATTAATTTTATAACTTTGAGAAACAAACTTTTTAAGAAACAATGGTACACAACCGAAGAAATGCTAAAGATAAAACAGAAGGAATATGGACGCGAACTTAAGTAAAGTCTAAAGACCGGCACAGTAGAAGAAATGGATATAGATAAACCTGCAGATAAAATCATCGAGAAAATATTTTCACGTTCAAATGTTTACAAAATCTCGAGGATAAGAGCTACAACAATAGAGCTATAGAAAGAAGAAGAAATAAAACAAAAAAATATAAAGAAACTTTAAAGAACTAAACGGTCTAGTAAAAAAAGAAATTAGAGAAAATAAAGTAGATACAATACAAAAATTATTGAAGAAACAATAAGAACAACTGCTACATAAAAGTCCTGCTTTTCCAACTATCTAAGAGGAAAGCAAAAGATCACGTAAATAAGACTTGAAAGGAACGTAATACTTGAAAACAAGAAATAACAAGGCTGTTGAAACATCAACTTATACTCATTTAAAATACAAATACCAAAGAAAAGAGACATATACTGAATCTAAAATCCAAAGAAATACTAGAGATTACTGAAGAGGCAATAGAAACGGTCTTAAAACAAATGGAGAAAAATTGGTGGGAAAAGACCAAATTACTACAGAAATGTTAAAGTTAGGAAATGGTGTAACTCGGAGGTTATACTACTCTTCAAACAAGACGATAATACACATTTTAAAAATTAGTAACCACTGGTCACTAATCGTAAAATTAGATTTTTATGAATCTGTTAAACATGCGGGCTTTATAAAGATATTTAGTACGGTCGACCAATCGTACACTATGGATACATTGATAGAAAAAGGACAGAAGAATAACTTCTCGACGTATTTAGCCTTTATTGACTTTTAAAAAGCTTTTGATTCTGTTGAAATTTTTTCACTTTTGAAGTATTTGGTGAACTTAAGGTACATAGAAATTATTGAATACATTTATAAAGATGCAACTATACATATCCGCCAGGGAGAAATCACTTCTAAGCTGTTTTTGAAGGCTCCCAAAGATGTTTTAATGTAATTGGAATGAAAAAAAGGCATCAACTCTCACGAGACCAGCTGATAACACATATTATATGCGTCAAACGAAGCTTTCATAAAGGTATGAAAATGAATTACAGCAAAACCAAACTAATGCCAATGAAGACACCAATATACACACACCCACATCCACACACACACTAAATATATATTTATCAAAAAATCAGATTGTCACGAGCAGGGTTCGAAAAACAACTAGGCCACATACTTAAAAACAATTTAATCCTCAGCAACTTGAAAACTGGAGTTTATAATACCTGCGTTCTACCAATCTGCACTTACTGATTAGAAACAATAAGCCTCACAAAAGCATTTTCCCAAAAGCTCAGAATATCACGGAGAGGGCTGTGGAATGTACAATGCATAGTACTTAGTTACTAGGTAGGATATGAAATAAAGAAATCAGGAAGAAAACTAAAATTATAGATATAATGGAAGAAGCCAAGAGGGCGAAGTGGAGATAGGCAGGACATGTTGCCAGAGTACCTACAGATAATTGGGCATATAGAATAATAGGATGGAGACCTAGGCAGTCAAAAGGAAATGTAGGACTACCAAAAAAGTAATGAACGTACGATATCAGACGGGTAACGTGTAAATGATGGATGGATGTATTATGGGATAGGAAAACGTAGAAAAAACTGAAAAAGACCTATGTAGAGGAGTGGACAATGATGGGTTGGGGAAAGAAAATACACACGTCGTTTATTTTCCTCCTACTCTAAAGATTATTTATGTATATTAGGACACAAACCTCTTATCTACTTGAGTAAAAATTTAATAATTTAGTAAATGGCTTTATAACTCTGATCGAATTAAAATAAAATGAAAATGTGAGAATAATAACCAATTAATTAATAGATGTAATGAACAGTTACCAAGAAAAATGTTATATATTTATACATTTTAGCTAACTTAGTGTTGTAGTAATCCAACTCGATTTTACAGAAATGTTAGAAGCGGCTTTATAACGCAAGGAAAGATATATAAACAGTTAGAGCAATATACTCACTTTTTGCTCGATCACTGTATTAGAGTTGGAGTCACGATTCTCCGAATTTTATTCCTTTCCCACCCCTCATAAGCAAATTTATCCGAAAGCGTAAGAAATGAGTAATTCACCAAAATTTTTCCTTACTCTGTACTCTTATTTATTCAGATATTGCATAATTAATATTTATTAAAGGAAACATTATCTTGCAAATCAGCAAAACGAAGCAAAACCGGAGCCGAAACATAAACAAGACTTTTGAAAAGTTTTTCATTTTTCCGGTAGGGTGGAGACACTTGAAACTTTACTTTCTGATTATATCTCTGCGAGATAATACGCGAAAAATTTCCCAAATTTAATTTAAACTTTACTAGGAAAAAAAGTTGCTGCGTGGTTTTGTGATTGTTCCGCAAATTAAACGAAAATAAATGGGTTTAACGCTCGTTTTTAACGAAATTTTTGTGGTTGTTTTAATTTATGAGATAGGGTTAGGATTTTGAATGACATAATTAAATTATAATTTGCGTGTAAAGTTTTTCTAGGTAAATTAATTGAATTAAAGAAGCAATTCCTTTTTGTTTTTATATTAAAATTAAGAACACAAAAGAGAACTAGATTATATAGCATCCGCAAAATCTTCTAACAAAAATAAAATGATATTTTTTTATATCTAGTTGCCAGATATGATACTAAATAAAATCGACAAGCAGTGTCGTTTTATCCCAGAAATCTATAAAAAACACTTGGAATTTTCTTCTCAATATGAGCTTTATGTTTCATATTACTCCGATAGAATATTGTTTGTCAATTCTTAAAATTGTTTTTCGGTAACTTTTCGAGCACTAAAAAAGTATTTCTGACAATATAAAAGAAATGTTTAGAGTCTCGACATTGTATCTTTGTTTATAATATCGAGCATATCTAGGTTAATTCTTTGATCTATATTTCAGTAGCTCTTTTAGAGTATATTTAATACCAATGTGTATAAAGTTAACAAGATATCTTGCTTGAATCGCAAAATCATCCGGATAATAACACAGGTTTACAAAAAAAAGTAGATGCCTATTTGATCAGACCATTTTATTCTTATGTAATATGACGCCCTGAATCCAAATCTGAGGTCCGTACGTTTTTGAGGTCGCTTAAGCGGAATTCGTCGTTTGTTTAATCCCCCAAGTTCGGCCAGAGGTCATTTCAGGGTCATTTCAAAGTCAAATTGAGAAAAATCTACTAAATTGATCTGTAAAAGAAGATCAAATTGAAAAGATCTACTAAATGAATCTGTAACAAGGATAACACACGCGCTACTATGTAGGTATGTATGTGCGTGCGTAGAGTTGGGGGTCTATACAGCGACCTGGTAGATCTATTGTGCCCCCTCTGCTGCCTGGTCGTAAGAGTTACCTTATCGGATGGAACAGTTCCTCCAGTTCTATTTCCCTCAGAAATCTCAGGATGTTGGACGGCTTCAAGGTGGATAGCTCCCCTTTTTCAATTTAGTGTGCTCCCAAGGTTTTCTAAAGCGCTGTACTCTGCAAGGATATGAATAGAGGTTTCGTCCTCCTCCTCACAAATGATTTTTATTGACAATTTTATCTTTTCGTTAGTAATCATCTTTGTGGCAGTCTGCCAATTTTCGTTGGCGGCTTTAGTATCAGTGTTTTGCCAAGTTTACAACTTTCTGGCCATTTCTCTGTTGTTGCTGATCCGAGAAAGTGAACACGAAATAGCTCGGTCATCATTCCTTTCCCGGAGTAATTATGCTGTCCAGGGTTTGTTACTAGAAAATTTATTGACGATTGAGTATGATTCGAGTGCATTTTCCGGAGTCTGGCGCATTCTCGAATATTCCCAATTTCCTCGCAATGATTCCTCCATAATACTCTCTTATCTTCGCGCAATTCTCTCTTATACTCAGTCAGGTGTAGTCTGTATTAATCCCAGTGACCCGACATTTTTGCCTTATTCCAGTCTTTCCTAACTTGTCCACTTTTCAGCGCTAGCTCTCGCTGATACGAGTTAACATACATAGCTCTAATTATGGTGTGAACTGAGATACTATCCGAAACTGCATAGATTATCTTGAACCCAAAAAGTAGTAAATCGAATCCTTGATTTTGTTAACTAAAATAAAACTTTTACCCCGTTTGTGATAAAAGAAGAAAAATAACTTAACGAAGGGTAAAAGAAAGTTAGAAAAAGAAACGATTTTCCACAAACCTCCGACAGAAAAAAAAAACCTTTTAGGATTACCCTTAGATTGCATTTGAACGATTATTTAGGCACACGTTCCAAATCAAACTATTCGTAAAAGACACAAAGAATATTTTACCCAACGGCTGAAATGTTTCATGGACCGGAAAAATACGGTCTGTCCCGAAACATATAGAAATATCGTGGACTAAATAATAGAGAAGCTGCGCTCGAAAAAAAGGTTTTACGTGCCCTTTATCAGATATTTTTATTAATATTGAGAACAGGGAAATACATAAGGCGCGCTAGGTCCGATGCTTTCGTGAAAATGTCGATTAATATTAGTTTTTAATAATTAAGGTTACATAAGTTGAAAATTGTTTTGCTATATAGACAGATAGGGAATCTTTTTGTCTGTCTACTGAATGAATCAACAACGTAGCATCGTATTTGAAAAAATTTATTTATTATAGAGCTCAAAATTTGTCTCTTTTTCACTTCTCTATCTAAAATGCTATTTCCGATAATTCATTATCGAGCTCCATAACATTTAAAGCCACAATCCGAATTCCGAGTTTTACTATTTTATTTTTGAAACGATGTCCACTTTTAGGCTGTTTGTTTGTTCAAGCGCAATAAAGAGAATTTTTTCATGCGAATTATGAACTTTGAACACGACGTGTTTTTAAAAATAATTTTATTTTCAAAAATTCAATGAGAGCAACTTTAAATGTATTGGATACACTTAAAGTTTAACAGCGAACAGAGAATGAATTACATAATAAAATAACTTATATTTATAAGCTTCTTTGAAGGTCTTCCTTGTCTTTCCCGATTCACATAACTCTGCTGCACTGAAGAGTTCAGGCTCCTATGGTAGTTTCGATGGATGCGCACTTTCTGGACAGCACTGAAGAGTTGGGATTCACGTGGTGGTTGTCGACGGATGCGAACTTTTTTCACCACTGCATTATCAAGAATTTTTGATCACCACTGTGTTATCCTACCGACTGCGCCAATTATGAACTTTGAACACCGACTTGTGTTTTTAAAAATTATTTTATTTTCAAAAATTCATTGAGAGCAACTTTAAATGTTTTGGATGGAATTGAGGTTCTACAGAGAACAGATAGTTAATTACAATATGAAATAACTTATATTTGTAAGTTTCTTTGAAGGTTTTCCTTGTTAGCGGTTTCAGTGGGAAGCGCCTAGTCAGCTTGCTCCCAGGTATACTTGTGTTGAAGTGTGTGCATGTAACTTGCGCTATATATAAAATGGATCCACCACTACACTCCGAAGTCAAATCGGCAGTCAGCTAAGAGGACAGCGAAGTATGAAAGCGATCAAAAACGGAACAGTCTGCTGGCAAGTTTATGGCTTCTGTATTTCTTGGTGTGCATGGTATAAAATACATCAAGTATCTTGAAAAGAGAAAAACCATTAATTGCGAATATTATATGGAGTTATTCGTGCGTTTAAAGGAAGAAATCGCAAAACAAAGACACAAATGAAGAAGAAAAAGTGCTCTTTCACCAAAATAATGCACCGTATAACAAGTCGAACGAAACTGTGGCAAAACTCCATGAATTGCACCTGGAATTCTTTCCGCATCTACCGTATTGTCCAGACTTGGTCCCCATAAACTGTTACCTATTCGCAAACCGTTTACCGTTTTATTGAGATTGCTTTAAAATTAAAAAGCCTTGATTTAAAATTGCGAAAACGATAAGATACCTTTTAATAAGTCTTTATCTTCTTCTTCTTCAAGTGCCTTCTCCATTGCGGAGGTTGGCAATCATAATAGCTATTTTAATTTTTGAGGCAGTTGCTCTAAATAGTTGTTTTGAACTGCATCCAAACCATTCCCTTAGGTTTTTATCCATGAAATTCGTCGTCGTCCTACGCCTCTTCTGCCACTTATTTTGCCTTGGATTATGAGCCGTAAGATGCTGTACTTTTGTCCCCGCATAATATGTCCAAAATATTGCAGTTTTCTCTGTTTTACTGTTATCTCGACTTCCTTTTCTTTCCCTATTCTTCTCAACACCAAGGCGTTCGTAACTCGATCCACCCACGAAATCCTCTGAATTCTTCAATAGGTCCACATTTCAAAAGAGTTAAGTCTTCTCATTGCCTATCGATTCAGTGTCCATGCTTCCATTCCATAATATAGAACACTGTATACGTAACATTTAGTCAGTCGTATTTTCAGGGCTAACGTTAGATCTTTGCTGCAGATAACCTTTTTCATTCTAATAAAGTTAGCACGTGCTTTCTCGATTCTGGTTTTTATTTCGATGGTATAGTCATTATTTTCTGTTATTAGGGTTTCCAAGTTAGTGTACTTCTTAACTCTTTCTATATGCTGGCCTCTTATCATTAGGGTTTTTCATTATTATTGGTGTTGTTCTTACTAATTATCATGAACTTGGTCTTTTTCGTGTTAAGAGAGAGTCCATATTCTCCACTAACTCTTAATAGGTCTTTCAAACTATCAGCTATTATTACGGTGTCATCTGCATACCTAATATTGTTGATAAAAACTCCGTTTACTTCTATCTGCTGTTTCAGATTCAAGACTTTCTAATATGACCTTTTCAGAATAAGCGTTAAATAGTAAAGGTGACAGTATACACCCTTGTCTGACTCCCCTTTCAGTGTTTATGCTCTGGTATAAATCTGTAAATTTTTTTTTGCAAATTCTAAAACATCAATGTACTGAAACACAACTTTCTTTAAATATAGATGATTATAAATGGCACTAAAAACCAAAAGCAATCTCGGTGAGCCGAAGTATGTAAGAAATTTTTTGACCCAGATAAAAAATTATTTTTTTGCGATTGTAGCATTTCACTGAAATTGCTTTAAAATTAAGAAAGCCTTGATTTAAAATTGCGAAAACGTTGCGATAAAATCAAGGCAAATTGTTTAGGGTTTCGTATAAACCGTAAAAGCTTAAAAATTAAACCATGTCCCTGTATATCGGGCCAATTTCGAGAGATTTTCAGTGAAACCTATAAAAGTTTTTTACAACTCTTCTGGGCGGATTCCAAAACATAAACCCGGAGTCAATTTTACGACACTCTGGCTGATTGAATGGCGAAGACCTTTTCAACCGTGTGAAAGCACTACGGATTTTTTGTGCTCTTTAGTAGAGGTTTTTAGCAGAGATAATCCCTGGAATATAGACTGATAAAGCTATAAAAACTGGACTTTATCTCAATTAGAAAAAACATAGCCTAATTCGTCCTAGTTCCGGTGATTTTATCTCTTTCATTGGAAAATAGAAGAGAGAAAATTCTACTATTCGATGATGACGGTATGGATTGTATTTTCAAGCACTTAATATTCCCGATTAAACAGATTTTTAAAACTTTTACATAGACGTTTTCCTATGGCTTTATTTCAATTAGAGAAACACTACACACAACTAAACTGTGGCCGTTTTTATTTTTTATCATTTTAAGATTTTTCTAGTTATAATTTTTATTTGAAAAATATAGAGTGTTCTGAATTACGAAGGTGTCTTTTATACAAGGTGTTTGCAATTGATAGGGAATATATTGGAATCTCTGAAACTGTATGAGATAGAAAGACGGTTAAATAAAAAACGTTTTAGAAAATTGTATTAATAAATTAATTCTTTTCGCAGATTTATTCCAACTATTTTGGTTATTTAGATATTTGGAAAACGTGAAGCGTTGTGTTTTTTAAAGTCTGCTATATTTTCTTACTTTTTGAAAATTTTTTAAATCAGCAAACTATTTTTCAATTGAAATTAAAATCTGGACAAAGATTTTTTCTTGAGCGTGACATCACACCCTGCGCAATCTCAAACCATCTGTGCGCATAACGTGAGTAAACAGTAATTCATTTCATTTTTCTTCAATATTCTGTTTGCTTTTGTAAATATGTCATCAAATTCTAGTCCCGTACTTTGCAAGAATATTCTTAATTCAAAAGCAAGGACCATAGTACTGAACCTACATGATGCATTTTTTAATCAGATGCTCCTAAATATTGTTAAAAATATACTCTCCTCATGTGCCACCATGACTGAGACCAGCCAATTAACAATCTACAGACTCCTAAGTGAAAGAAAAAATAAAAACTGTCCGAAATTGTCCAAGATCAGTCCTGGAAGAAAGTTCATGAAATAACCAGAAGTATAATAAGAAAAAAAATTACATTTTTTTTTATTCTATTGACACAATTTTAGCGGCTACAAGGGAACACAAAAATGTGTCAGAAATGAAAAGAAAAAAATTATGGAAAATACTGCACAAGTTGAACTTTCCTTGACTGAAGCAGAACGTAAAACCAATTTTAATAGATAGAGAATGAATAATATGATGAAGAATACAGTATCTAAGAGATATCAGGAAGTATAGGAGGGAACAACGACACACTTGGACAAAACGTGAAATAATGAAGGGCATTCAATTAGTAAATATTGGTGTTTCTAGGAGGCTGATATCATAGCTTAAAAATTTCTTCCGATAAAGGCTGCAGATGAATACTAACTTGTATTCAGAGCAACGAAGGCTGCAGATGTTTGAAAAAATACATTTTCGAGATAATTCAATCAATTCCGTCATTGTTTAGGACAACATCAGTTATCATTCTAGACTAACAGAATGATTTCTTTCATCCTGTTGGAGAAAAGATGATATAAATTGGTTGATTAAAAAAGGATTACTTTGTGAAAATGATGCCTCAAAAGCGGAGTGTTCGAAATTAGCCAAAGAAAATATATCAAAATTTAGCGGGTATATTTTCATTTCGGTTGATACCTTACCATTGCAAATTTAATCCTGTAGAGTTAATATGAGTTCAAGTAAAAGGATTTATTGCAAGATTTTGCAATTTGCTAATATTGTAGCCCTACTCTCTGACAATACATTAATGACCTAATTTTTGTATATTTCTCTCTCAAAGATGGCCAGATAACAGCATAGCATAAATTTCTGCCTGAAAGATCAATATATGTTGTCCTGAAGAGTAAAACTTCCTGACTTTCATGTTCCTACCGAACGCTCCAGCTTCAGCTCTTTGATCCTGCAAACCATTAACGTATTAAGAAATGCCTCCTTTTTGGTTTTTGGGTAGTATGTTCTTTATCTATATGCCTATCCATCTGTGCTTTCCGGTTTTCATTCAGCCGTCGAAAGCGCTAGAGTTGAATGATGTTGTTCCCGAAATCGCAGTAGTATGCAATATCTTCATAATGCAGAAACAATAACAACTTCAGGCGAAGCATTTCCAAGTATAAATCTATCTTGCTAGACCGTAATATAATACGTGATTGATCCTGTATGAACGCAATTGATGTTCGTCTCCGCCAGGTCGATTTTACCGCTGAAGAGAGTGGACTTAGAATGTGAAGAATCCGTATCTAAATTTTTCTACCTTATGGAACCGCAACGCAAGGGGGTGCGGTGAGAGTCCTACCAAAACCACCCGACCAGATAGGAAATCTGGCCGCCTCACCTTTCTTCTCGCTCACGGAGGCGGAGGGGATTGATGATAATTTATTATGTTTACTTCCATTTTATTTCGGACATTGAAGTGAAGTTTGCTTCCAAAAATAAAAATGTATCGGCTATGCATGAATGCATGTTAAGAAATGAGCTTGGCTGCTCCAAGGTTGAAATCAAAAGTAGTTCAAGTACGGGTTAACTAAGTATTGCGGTAAATAATAGTTAGGTCAAGGATGACTTGCAAGTGAGTTTGTTTATAGGTTTTTTTTTGTATGTAATTTTCCAGAGGAAAACGAAGTGAAATTTATGATGGTATGTTTGCTTTAAAAATTTATGATAAAAAATTTCCGCAAGAATGATTTGTTGTACAACTTTCCGCATGAAACTAAATAGCTATTTTGAAATTTTAAGAAATGTAAAATATAATGAATGCTACTGAAATGTAACGTGATACGTAAAGATTTGTGAAATGACATGTGTTGTTACACAATGAAATATCGCATTAATTACTATTTCTTGATTTTACGCACGGCACATTGTTCTATAACTAATTTTACAGAATTCTTCTTGTAATCTATTCCCTAACGTCGTAAACAGTCCGATTATTGAAAACCGTACTAGTAACTGTGGACTTTTTTGTAAGTGAAGGGTGAAATATAATATAATAAAATAATATTTTAGGAATTTAATTGATGAACATGATTGAAAATGGGTTTAAAAATTATATGAAAATTCCGGGAACGAAGTATTATATAGGAATATATATCATAGGAGTGTGAAAGAATTTTATGTTTGATTGAGTATGTGTAAACTCATGTTAATTCGAATAAAAATCGGACTTTATATCAGTGAGTAGCTATCGCAGCATCATTTCAGGTATACGATCTCTAATAACACTTGACTTTCGAACTGTAGTGTCTGAGGGCCCCGTAGTTACGAAACTTCCCAAGAAATTCGTAAGCAGATATTCCTTAATGTTCTAACAGTTTGTTTTATATTAGGGAAATCCTCCGATACCGTATTTAAACCGGATTTATATCTTGCCTTTCGGTATCGTAGTGCAAGTGATAGCCTACTCAGAGAACGCCACGTAGATCCCGCGTACGAAAATTCATGCCTAGCTGATTTTTAAGGTTTATTTCAAATGCTGCAGACATCTGGACGTTCTACAAAGACTACGCTGCCTTCAAAAAGATCATCGTGGTCGATGTATTGAGGTTCTGGAATTGGAATGTTTTACGGCCGTACCATGCTTATCCGTTGCTCCCAAATGAAAAAATGGAAGTGAACTGGAAGAGGTAGATGTTAATATCGTTGTTATTTTTATAGGGACTTTCAGGGCAACGCCTTCGGAATCCATGAATGAGAATCCGGGATTTGGTTTCATTAGCTCTAATTCATTATAAAATGTGTGATATTAGAGGAAATCCTGTTTTGATTATTGTGAAATTATATTTTTCACATAAAGTGTAATCTCTGGTAATTAAATCATTACTTATTTTTTAGAGTGTTGTAAACCGATAATTGCAATACCATCAAGATTTATTTCTTAAAGAGTTTGCTCCTCTCAATAATCTCTGCTTAACAAAAGTATCTCAAGGGAGTGGTTATATTCTACAAGTGGCGCCTTGTGGTGTGCTTCTATGGGAAGTGATGGATATATCTCTATCTCCCTTTCCCAGCTACACGGGTAGCCGCCAGTTCTAGATCCAAGATATTCTAGGCAATTAGGACGATAAACAACCCTCAAGCCCCTTTCGTATATATAACTAAAGAGGAGGTAGGTTCATTAAAATTTCCAGTATTTCAGTAGGGGCAATCCTCATCGCTCGCATTGTTCCCATTCTTTGAACTTTATCATTGAAGACGGTGCCGTCATATAGTTGTGTACTGAAATTATTTGGCTTTCTATAAAAGTTAAGGATCGGCTAGAAAATAGAGAAAATTCGACTTGTATAGAAACATTACAGTTATGTATAATATTTGCAAAACACCACTATTCTCCATATTTAAATAGCTTCAAAATCCAGATGCTTGTTTTGCAATAAAATCAATTTATTTTGCTTATTATATTCCGATCTGCTTTAATAATAAGCAAATTGCATAAAATTATTGTAACAATGCCATTCCACAATTACGTTATTTCATTTTATCCAATCAAATGAAGCAAATGAAAAGGCTAGACTAACATTTCTATAAATGCTTATAACAATAGCTGTTTATTGAAAATTCAAATATAGATTTAATAATATCGTTTGTTGAGCTACATTTAATCTAAAGTTGAAGAAGTTACACTACATAAGATTTACTGAAATTTAATTGAGTTTGAGGACAAACTAAGCACTAAATTAACTTAGGTTTTGATATTTTTTAATAAACTATAAGACTAAAAATTAAACTGACAACCTTCTGACTGACATACTCTATCATTAAAAGTAAAATGTATTTTGAACGTTTCAGCTATTTAAAAAAAAAAATAAATTTAGTATTTGAAATTTAGCTATAACATTTGATCGTGTGAAAATTTTCACTATAGCTGACCTTTAAGAATATTTTCATCTACATAAAATATATTGGTATATGATATAGTTTGTGGCTCAGTAGCGCAGTGATACAACAGACTACCAAAGTTGCCGGTTCGAGCTCCGCTGCGGTCCAACAGCAGTCCCCTTTTTCACTAGTAATAATAGACTTCAACGAGTACTTGGGGTTCTAATATGCGGTTGAAGTGTAGTATGTCCCAGTTACTTTCCTTGTAAACCTGTCGACTCTAGTAGCTGCACTTGCTCTACCCTAAGGGGACTTTATATTTGCAAAACGTGAATTGTATATATTTTTAAATTCTGTTCAAGAAATCCAAATAATACAAAAAAAGAAAATCAAAATTTTGCATCAAGTAAAAAATTAATAGGTATTACTGCGGGCGCCCAAAATACTGCGGAATTCAAAAGATAGCTTTTTTACAATGAACCAAGTTTTTTTGTGAATAGTTTGATTTGTTCTATAAGAATAACACATAATCTTATATAAAATCATATTTTCATCATATAAATTGTTGGGTAAGTAGTACTACTCTGTCAAAAGCAAAACAAACCAGATGTGAAAAAAAAATGCATTCAAAAAATAATAGTTTTCTATATTTATATTTATATTAAATAAGAAGTGTTTAATTATATTGTATTAAAGTAATAAAATAGTTAAATGAAAGTTTTTCAAGTGAACCACCTGTTAACATTAGTAATTCTCTGAAGGTGGTTTAATCAATAAAATAAACCGAAACGTCAGAAAAAAACATGTGTTAATTTTTTTATAACGTAATAATATGATCGAAACCCAAAAAAGTAAAAACTAATTAGTTACAGTCTATATGCTCCTATCTCCACTTCTACTGTGATTATTACATTAAGGGTTTCCGTTGCTGTTGTCGAAATGCTTCTCATAGCTCTCCACAGGAAGACCAATCTCTGTAGTTAAAAAGTTCCAAAGTCTTTGACTGATTTTTGTCCATCATACAACCGAACCAAAGGTTATATTAGGTGTTATCACTGCTATATACATACAGTATACAATATGTACTTAGCACACTTCTGGTTGCTATTACAGCCAATGTACTCTTGATTACAATTTTTAATCATAAAAAGATTGCGTATCTTTTATCTTGAAATATAGTATGGTTAAAATTAAGTTACATTTTTCCTATTAAATTTATTAGGAAAAACACGAGGTATACTAGAAAAATTACCTACCTAACCATGATCTCAACAACTGACTGTACATTGCCTAGTAAGATTTAATATTGAAAACCTTTTTCTACCTATGTATGAAATTTGATTTGAACTTAATGCATTTTATCAAGTGTTTCACAATCAAAAATTAGTTTTGTAAAATTGAAAAATTGCAGTCGTAGAATATTTAACAACAGAACATAATTATCCTAAAATATTCATAAATCAATGATCTATGTAGACACGAAGCTTCATCATATTTTAAAGTAAAATATTGATCAGAACAGTTTCGATGAGGTCGTGAATCAATTGAAGATAATCCAAGAAGAGATAGCAACTAATCCTCATGGTTGCAGGGCAGTGCTTTTCTTAGATCGTCCTTTGAAAATATCTACTATTACTAAAGAAATCAATATATCTATAGTAAAGGTTTCAACAATTTTACATAATAAACCAGACATGAATCAAATTTCAGCAATGTGTTGACTCCCAAACAAAAACTGTTTATATAGCAAATATCTTAAAATCACCGTGAATACTTGAATGTAGACCCTGACTTTTACTCTAAGATAATGAGAGGCGATGAGACTTCCATACGGCACTGAGATAAATTAGAGTCCACGTAATGAATTTCCAGAGAAAACGGCACATAATCTTTAGCCGAGAAGCTGACAACTTCTGTTTTGTGACGGCAGAAGATATTTTTATTTAATACATGCCAAAGGGTCCTGTAATGACAACTGTGACCTGTTGTAATGCATCAATCAAAAACGTCCTGGTTTGTGTCAAAAATATATTTTTTCTTTATGCTCAAGTGCAACAAGCAGCCAAAGTTTAACCCATCCTCCACAAGTGTATCTTATTTCTGCTAAATCACTCGTCATTTAGCCCAAATTTGGCACCGTCTGACCTTTTTTTATTTCGAATTTTTGAAAAGTGTGTCGAAAAATGTCATTTTGCAGACGAAAATTGACTGAAACAAAAATAAATTTTTTCGGGTGGAAAAAGTATTTGCAGGAGAGGTGGCGCAAGTGTGATAAAGTGAAGCTGAAATTATCAAAAAAATGGTTAGTCTTTTATTTCATAGTTAGGGAGAAAACTTTTCTAGTGCCTCGGTTATCTCTGTATGGAGAATTTTTTCTACAAAATTTTTTTTTCATACTTTTACTAAAATTAATTTGATAGAATTGTAAGAAATGATAAAGTTTTCTACCCACTGAAAGTCATATGTCAATGTCAAGAATTAATTTATTAATAAATCCTACGAGATACTTAGATTAATTAAGTATTCGTTTGAAAAGCTAAAATCATCACAGGCCTGTGTTTTAATTAATTCTTTAGAGATCGAATACAGGACTAGTACATAAAGACTAAGTAAAATCTTTATTATTGTCTGAACTCAGAAACCTACGTTTTCATCGATTACTTAAATAATTTTGACATATTCTATTTCTTATTCCCAGAAACGAGAAAAAATTAAAGTTTTCTAAAAAATTGGATGAAATCAACATTATTCTAATAAGAAAACCTTTTTATAACATTTTATTGCAAGAACTTCACAACTATTGCTGAGAGCAAAATAGTACCGTTGCAATTTTTGCCTCATCCAACCAGGCTGGGCTCTGTAATGAAGTATGCTTAGAATAGTGAATTTTGTAAATCTTACGTTATTTTTACGGTAAATATTGATTTCAAGTCAAGCTTTTTATAAGTCTGCTACATGAATGTTTAATGTCCTGCAAATTTTCAGAAGCTTTAAAGAGATAAACAAATATTCGAGATAGATTAGTCAAAGCAACAAAGATTTACCATAAGGGCAAGTGATATGGCATATTATAAATTAATTGTTGCAACCTAATCAAAAACTAGTGATTAATAGAAAGTCTTAATTTAAAAGCGAATAAAATAGTCAAATTTTCGGTTACCAAGAGGAGGGAAGAGAGTAATTCAGCTTCTTTACTAAATAATAAAGTTTCTGAAATGCTAAAGAAATGAGAACAGAAGCTTAATTGGAATTTATCAGAGTATCAGAGGTACTCTGGATATGTCATAGTCATACTTTACCGTAGCTATATCTATAGTAACTATGGTACAATGGTGAGGTTACCAAAAATGCACGAAACAACTATGTAATAAAAATCCGCGCAACGGTAGTTGTAAAAATGAAGTTGGATTTTTTTTTTCCACTTATGAAAAAAAGAGAGGCGTCATTAACTGTAAGTGTTTCCAAAGTAATCCCAACAGAAAATGGGAAACTAATAGACCTGGCGAATTGTCTTGATACTCTTCAGTGCAATATTAAAGTCAGGATGGTCGTGAGCATGAGCATTTATTTGGTGCAATGATGAACTCAATATAGGACGATTTTATGCGATAAGCTGAATATAGCTGAGCTTCCAGTACGGTAGATTTAAAATATCAAGTTGTTTATTCACCAGCAGTGCCCGACTACTTTTTATAGCATGTAATGTTAAGATATAATTAAGTAATAGTAAATTTGGGGGCATGGTTATGCTTCAGTAATTCGAGTTAATACTACACAACGTTTACTGTGGACTTCCGTTTTGGTCATTAAACTATCAACACGTAGCCCGAGCGGTTTTACAAAAAGCTAGAAGAAAACAGAGGTCTTTACTGAATATAGGGTGTAAGGGGAACGCTTGTTGCGGGGTAACTCCTAAAATGCTCTGGAGAAAGTTTGTACGTGGCTACGTTCTCTTCGAAGAGCACACAAATTGTTCCTTTGTCTAGTGAAAGTAAATGGACATACCTGTAGCGGTCGGTTAACTCTGTATCTGGCAGTTCAGAATAGAATCGGCCTGACATATGCAAATATCCGTGACACACATGAAAAGTGACTTTTTATTATATTAGGTCACATACGTGACTAATATTCTCGATTGGATGATGAAGTATCCAGGCCCTTTTGGATGAGGCATCCAATTTTTTTCTTAGAAAATGGTCTCCTAAATCCAGTTTAGAGGGTATAAGCGCGGGACAGGAGAAAGAGAAGCTGGCTAAATTGCCTAAGTCACAGCGCTCATATAAACTCATAGTTAACAAACTTTTACTGTAACAATCTCCGTGTACTTTTCAGCACAGTGAATATGAATAGAAAATTCTTCTATTTTTTTCTTTAAATTAAATATAAAGTTTCAGTTTTAAAATTCAGTCATTCATTTATACACCCACTTATCCATCATCGAAAATCAAAGGTACTTGATGCGGTCCTAGAAATTTGGTGTGGAGACAGTGTTTAATGCTTAAAGAAATGGAAGTTTTAAAAAATGTTGTGTATTCTTCCTCTTGATCCAATTAATGGGAAGAATAAGTGTGTAGATACGAGTAGAAATAAGATAGCAAAGTAAATTTTGTTGAAGGTTGAAGCTTGATTGATGATCTATATGAGAAAAATGTTCTTAAAGTGGCATTGGAGAGTGTAACCTTGAAATTTTAAATGAGAATTTACAAAAAACATTTTGAGACATAGAACAATCCATAAAACTGTTATTCATCTATTTTATGCAGATATTCTTGTAAGTTCCAACATGCAGATATTTTTGTAAGTTCCAACATGCTCGATGCAATACCAATATCATGCTAAAGAAAATATGATAGCTCAAACTTTTAATCGATACAGCAACAAAAAAGAGTTGTAAATAGTCGCATTTTAGAAGAAAAATAAAAAATAAAAATATAGTTATATAGTCCTGTGAAAGTTATTTCAATGATTTATCAGCCTTTCTCTTTTGGGGGGCGGGGGGGGGGGGGTGCGTTGATATTACAGAAGTACAGTATGGCCAGCGGAAGCAAGTTGTCGCCGGAGAGGTGGAAGCCAGCAGCATTCATATTTCTAGTATAAGAGCCAGAATTGGATCTATTTTCCTAAACTCAAAAGTCTTGGGAGAGGGCGATCGCAAGAAAAAACAAGTTGTCGACGGGTAGGTGGAAGCCAGCAGCATGCATATTCCGAGTATAAGAGCTAGAATCGGGTCTATTTTCCTAAACTCAAAGATCTTGGAGAGGGGAGATTGCAAGAAAAAATAAGTTGTCGACGGGGAGGTGGATGCCAACACCATTTTTGGGATGAGAGATCGTAGGGAAAAACAAGTTATCGACGGAAGGAGGTGGAAACCAGCAGCATGCACATTCCTAATATAAGAGCCATAATTTGGTCTATTTTCCTAAACTCAAAAGTTTTGGGGGTGGGGGGGGGGGCGATCGCAAGAAAAAACAAGTTGTCGACCGGGGTGGACGCCAACACCATACACATTTCTAGTATAACTTAATTCTAAGCTCTTGGGAAGGACAATTGCCCCCTCCCCCTTAGATCCGCGCCTACATACGAGTCTATATTTATCAGATTAAAAATGCACGAAGAGGAATATATATTGTTTAAATATCATTTCGACTAATATTACAAAATGAGATCTGAAGGTTATAACGAAATTAAATTTTCCATTTCGTATTAGTCGAGCAAATAACACCGAAAAGACAAATGATAGCGAAAAAATAATCATACAAAATCATAGTCATTTTAAGGTCAATTCAAGTTCAACTTGAGGCGCTGAAATAGATTTTTTCCTCTCCGAACAATCGCTTGTTGGAATTGGTAAGTTTATATTTGTCTATATTTGCGTTTCATTTTTAATCCGAAATTTCTAAACGATATAATTTGCAAGGGGGGGGGGACAGCAGGATTTACCCACATTTCCTGGGAAGAATGATGTAGCGCTTAAGTCTCATTAAGCTTTAAAAAATATTATCGTGTAAACCATTGGAATAAATATTGTAAATTTAGTTCAACATATCATTATTACATCTTTCAACTGTCAAATTTTTGCCCTCCAAATCTATCAAATCATTTAGTAATATTTAACTTAAAATATAGAGATTACCAAATAATCACGAGACCTAATCCAATTTTTACAGGTATGCTTCTGTGGGAATTATTACTTATATAATTATTTACACTGCAAAAAGTCACTAATAACAATAGGAAAATATTAGAGACACCGTTTTATATTAGGATATCCGTAGGGCAAGCTGTCTATGCGATTTATCAAAGTAAAGCCGACAAAAATCTGTTAACAAGGTATGTGGGCGAAAAATTAACTATTGTTTCTATTTTTATTATTATCGGTACAATAAAGCTCTATAACGGTAGAGCTGTTATAGGAAACTGTTTTAATTGTTAATTGTTAACACCATTATTATGAGTTTAAAAAATAACTTCTTTTCCTTGACTTAAAAAGATATATTAACGAAAATGCATAAGCAATATAACTAAGATATTTGACATACTCTTTTGATATAAATCGAAATAGTGAAATAATAATAAGAGAATGATATCTAAAGAAAAATAACATGTCTTGAAACATAGAGGTCTGCCACAGGAAGGACAGAAGCGGAAGAAGGTAGACCAATGATGCACCATTTGCTACAAATAGTAAAAACACAAGTAAGAGTAGCTGCAAATTAAAAATTGGGCTTAGGACTGAAAAAGTCAAACTGACCCTAAAATTGATTATTGAAGAAAAAAAGGGAGGAATAATAACAAAAAGGCAAAACTTTAAATATTTTCCAAAATATCTCGAATACAACTTAAACAAGACTGTTAATACCTGAAACACTTGTTCTATTGTATTTGTTCAATAAATTACTTGAAGTAGATTAATAATTTCTCCATTTCCCAGTATCAAATCTGGGTAATACATATGTAATTTCAGTAAATAAATAAATATCTTTTCCATTGAAAAGAAATACAGTATTAATATTTACTGTGGCATATTAGAACTTTTTCGGTTGTTCTACTCAAAATCTCAAAACATACTTAATTGAAAGGGCTTGATATATACCGCAATCTGACATATTTCTTACGCTTGGCTGGTAGGGGTGTACACGGTTAAGGTAAACCAAAAGAGATCTAATCAAGATATAGTAAATATGCGGAATGAAACAAATAACGTTGATATGCTTTTTTTATTAAATTTATCATGCTTATTTCAAATATCAGAGGTGGATTTAGGGACAAAGTAAATCGGGCTTGCTCTGAAACAGAATCGTCTCGATACTGATACAGTTGAATAAAAAAGACATTTGATTTTCAATTTTTAATAAAATGAGATCATCTAGTCACTTTTCATCCAAAGTTAAAGGATACACAGCAATTTATAAATCATCTATCATTGCTTTCCAAGAAAAACCCTTTTATTAAAATTATCTGGCACCAATGGAAACAATTTTTTAGCTACTGTTTCTATTTTTATCGAAGTTTTTAACTTTTCATATTATCGAAGCAGCTTTCAATTTCCTTGAAAGAGGAAGTTTCTCTTATTTTCTTGTTGAATCAAAATATCTCACTTTTATCCAAAGCTAAAAACAAGAAAGTTCACTTATCAATAACATTCTTTCATTTAGAAAAAGTTGCTTTACTTTCTCAAACCGTTAAAGAGAAAGTAGTTGGTTTATCCGCTGTGAATTTCACTCTAGTT
The DNA here is from genome assembly GCA_034092305.1 of Diaprepes abbreviatus. Taxonomy (NCBI): domain Eukaryota; kingdom Metazoa; phylum Arthropoda; class Insecta; order Coleoptera; family Curculionidae; genus Diaprepes; species Diaprepes abbreviatus. The sequence goes on along the minus strand of JASJET010000210.1, from coordinate 5,856,271 downwards.
ATCTTCTCATAAGCCTTTTGATCACCTCATAATAACATCAGCAGTTGAGCTATATCAAACCGTTCGTCAAGGTGTCGGTAGAATATATATATATATATATATATATATATATATATATATATATATATATATATATATATATATATATATATAATATAGGAATTAATTTTTCTTGAACCATTAAATATATTTTTAGTTCGTTATACTCTTGAGAATATGGTTCATTTTTATATTGAAACTACATATATAAAGTAGTCATACTTATTGTATATATATTTTTATTTTTCAGGACATTTCGATCCTTTCGAATCTTTTTCAACTGATGCGGGATGCTACAAAAATGTACATTTTTAATATTATTATATATGGACAAATAGGTTAAAAACTTACCATTAAGAACAGAGATTTTTGTTTAAACCAAAAATTAATTACATCACAAACCAATTGTAATCACTCACTCTTTTGTATATTCACTTTTTAAAAGTATTTTTAAAAGTCTAGTTAGAAGAATGGCACTACATTTTTAACCCTATAACTGCCTTGACTTGACTGAATGTGGAACCCAGATTGTGTATGTTTTAGGTACTTTAAGTTGGGAAAAAATTTGGGTCTTTTAATTGAAGTGATATCTTTCTGAAAAAATATCGTGATTCAATTTAGAAGAATTGAAAGCCGAGAATTATTCTTATTTATTGTTTTATTTATTTTAGAAATTCCCTTATATTGGTTTATTTTAATATATTGAAATAAATTTAATTTAGATTATTGATGTCTCTTTTATTGTTTACGGCATTCGGTTTTTTTTTTTATTGCAATCATTTCGTAAAATTCTCGCTTTCCTTTATTAGTTTCAGTTTTCAAGATTTTTGTATTTTCATAATCAAAGGTGTGCTTGTGTTTCATTTCGTGTTTTTTTAAGGATGTAATATTTTTTTGTCATATTTATGTCCATTTAGACGATTTTGTAGATACTGACTAGTTTGGCCGATATAATTTGATGGACAATCCTTGCAGGGCATTTGGTTGACAACATTTGATTTTCTGTTTTTTGGAATGTCACTTTTTAATTTGCTGAAATTGCTTTTAAGTAAATTATGGCCCTTATGACTAGTGATTATATTATGTTTTCTAAACAAAGTTTGAACGTTTTCGGCAGTTTTGGTATGTATTGTTTTTTGGTTTTATTGTGTTATAAATTTTCTGTTTTAGTGTTTCCATGTTTGTATTTTTCTAGCCTTTTTTTAAAAATTTTAGTAATTAGTTTATTTGGGTAAGAGTTTGTCATAAGGACCTCTTTTGCTTTTTTGATGCAGTTGTTTCTATAATCGGGACTACTAAGGATGATGGCTCTATCGGCTATTCCATCATCCGATAAAACAGACATCAATAATCTAAATCAAATTTATTTCAACATATTAATATAAACCAATATAAGGGAATTTCTAAAATAAGTAAAACAATAAATAAGAATAATTCTCCGCTTTCAATTCTTCTAAATTGAATCACGATATTTTTTCAGAAAGATATCACTTCAATTAAAAGACACAAACTTTTTACGCCACTTAAAGTACCTAAAACATACACCATCTGGGTTCCACATTCAGTCAAGTCAAGGCAATTGTAGGGTTAAAAATGTAGTGCCATTTTAACTGGACTTTTAAAAATACTTTTAAAAAGTGAATATACAAAAGAGTGAGTGATTACAATTGGTTTGTGATGTAATTAATTTTTGGTTTAAAACAAAAATCTCTGTTCTTAATGGTAAGTTTTTAACCTATTTGTCCATATATAATAATATTAAAAATGTACATTTTTGTAGCATCCGCATCAGCTGAAAAAGATATATATATATATATATATATATATATATATATATATATATATATATATATATATATATATATATATATATATATATATATATTTGGGTTAATATTATACTGGGATATTAGCTTTCGTAAGCTAACAGTATAAAGACGACAACGTGTGTCATTGTGTCATTTTGAAGTAAGAGTAGTGCTAAAAAAACCAGATGTGATTTTTTTATAAGGTAATAAAGACTGTTTTGGCTATTGAGGGTTTAAGGGGTCTTAGTCTGAAAGTGCAATGCGTTTTTGATTTTAATATTATGTTTGTTGATTATTATTTTATAATATTGTTATATATTCTGCTAGGTAGCTTGGTATCAGCCTTAGAATTTATTGCATGTTTATCTTTTTGTATTACTATCATTTCTAGAATTTCTCATTTGTTGTGTGTGTATTTGGTTTTTAAAATTTTGACATTCTCAAAATCGAAAGCATGATAATTTTCCATGCTATGTGTTGTTAACGCTGCTTTATTTTTTTTTTTGCCCTTTTATTCTGTTTTTTAAATGTTGGCTTGCTTGATCTCTGTATTCGGCATCTTTGCATGGAGTACGGTAAACGACATGTGTTTTTTTTTTTATCTTCTAGTATTTCAGATTTTAATTTGCTATGGCAATTTTTTCCCAGTAATAAAATTTTAAATTGATATGTACACGGTGTGCAGTATTGGTCGTGAATTTTTGTTAAAAGTTATATACCTTGAAAGAAAATTCTAAATAATTCGAAAGTTATGTTAAAAAATGTTCTATTGTTTTTAGCTAAATACTGAAGAAGGTAAAATAAATTTCCGAAACGTTTATCACATAACAAATGTTAAATATAGATAGTACAATACCACTAGTACGTTTTGATGTCATTTTTAGTAGACCATAAATCCAAGAAAAACAAACAAATAAACAATATACATATTATTAAGTCCAAGAAAAAATAAGATAATATACTTCACATATATATCGGCCTGGGTAAAAATATGCCTAACTATAACGACAAAGTCAAAGAGTGTAGTCAAATCGCCCAAACCCAAATGAGTCTGCTTATAAAAACAACTGAAAAACTTTGTGGACAAAAAAACAGAAGAATATTCCTCTTAAGATACAAGAATAAAGAAATTACCCCGACTTTTCTAAAATTTAAAACCAAACGGATTCAGTTTCATTGTAATAACCTGGAACAACGATTTGCGAATTGCATTTAAAAAAGCTTCATTTCTAGTACTTTAAATCTTCTAATCACCGACACCATTAAAAATATAAAAAAAATTTGAAAATGAAAAATTCAAATTATTAAATTCCTTGCAAAACCTAATGCCACCAAACTTACCAGGAAATTATATCAATTAGCAAAATGAAAAAAAAACTAATTGATTTTCCAAAAAATTAAACAAAACAATATCAAAAAAATTAACAACTTAATTAAAAAAAGTTCCAGTCTTAATAAAACAAACAACAATAATTTATGATGGATCGATAACTTAACAGACGTACATATCCCAGACGACGTAGCAGCAATTCTTAGTTTAGGATGGAACTTTGCAACGCCAATTGAAAACAAAATAGACTTATCAATCCCAGAAATTGAAAGTGATATAGACGCATGACTTACAAACTTCAGAAATGAAACCAACGACCAAATTAGATCTGCTTGTTGCAACATTGTCACAAACTACAAAAACAACTCCCGTAACAATACAAACAACAAATCTTACAAAACAGTAGTAAAAAAAAGCAAATCTCTTTTAGAAAGAAATAAAAATTTAAAAATTCTAATATCTAATAAATCCAATAAAATTGCTGTCATATATTCTGCTGAGTATGATCAAAAGATAACTTCCATACTGCAAGATAACACCACCTATGAAGAACTGAAAAATTGACAACTGATATTTATCAAAAAAAAACAACGAAATAATTACTCATTGGGAAAATGCAATGTATATATATATATATATATATATATATATATATATATATATATATATATATATATATCATCTAATAGCACAAAATTTAAAAATTCAAAATGCCCGCCCACCACATATGTATGGACTCTCAAAGTTGCAAAAAAAGGTGTTCCCCTCTGATCCATCGTATCATGTGTTCAATCCTCCCCAGAAAATCTCTCAAAATTTCTCAGAAATATTTTATAAAACATCGCTAACAAAAATAACTACTATGTAAAAGATTTGATGAATTTTAAGAACAAAATAAAAAACGTAGCTATCCGAGATGGTCATGAACTTATATTCTTAGAAGTTGTTTCCTTCTATACAAACAAATCAATTTAGCAAAAAAAAATAATAACAAAAAAAGAAATCAAATGAAATCATTTTTTACCTACACACCCCTAAATGGATTTTTGGATTTACTTGAACTAACCTTAAACAAAGGTAGTGATCAACTTTGTAAAAAAAAATAACAAAAAATGGAACCAAATTAAATCATTTACCGACATACCCTTAAATGAATTCTTGCATGCACTTGAACTAACCTAAAACTCCACATATTTCAGCTACCATTTCCAGTGTTATAGCACCACTTGTATTTGTGTATCTTAAGGAAACTGTAACTAAAGACCTTGAGTTCGAATTGCCCTTTTTCTGCAGGTACGTTGATGACTATATCACTATAATCTAAACTCCAGTTCACAATAGAAAAAAGAAACAAAATAAAATCAATTTTCTTAACCTAGCCTTACATCACATTAACAACACCTTAAAAACATAATGATTCAGTAAAACAACGTGGTCTTCCAGATATCTACATTTTAAATCCCATCACCCTCAATCTCACAAAAAAACGTTGTTACAGGCCTTGCAGATTGCAGCATTAAATTATCGGATCCCGAATACCGAAAACAGACCATTCAAAAAGGAAGAGAATCCTTAAAAATGAACAGCTATACCGAAAACCTAATAAATAATATATTTACAAAAATAATTCATAAATTTTATAACGAAAACTCACCACATACTAAAACAAAGCAGTAAAATGAAAAATACATATCACTTGCATATATCGCGATACTCTCCGAAAAACTCCAAAATGTTTTTAAGAAATATATCGTAATTGTTAACCATAGGGGTCACAACCTCCTAAAAAATTACGATAGCAAACTAAAATATAAAGTACCACACGATAAAAAAACATATATCGATTATAGTATTCCATTGCAATGGTGAATACACAGATCAAACTAGTCAATATTTAAAAAAACAATAAACAAGCATCTGTACGACATAAAAATAAAACGGCGTTAACAAAATATAATATGAAAAATCACCATTCCTTCGATTTTGAGAGAGTTAAAATTCTAAAAACTGTAAAATATAGAAAGTACACTACCACTATTGCGTTTTTATCTAATTATTAATTTTTATGTACTAATTAAATATCTATAATTTATGAAACTGAATTAATAATAATGAAATTTAATATTCATCGAATTATTTTTAATGCATTTTAATGCATTTTGCACATAATACTTATTATGCATAGTTTGATGGATTTAATTCCCCTCGTAGTTGATCTTTTTGCTTTTTAGCGTCCATTCTATTAACAATGACGGACTAAAGTCATTTTCTGCTCATTATTTCGCTATTAACTGTGTTTTTAGTTCCTGAGACTATGAATAATGTATTGTCCTTCCGGCAGGTTAGGTTCTTTAGTAATGCCAGCGGGGCACGGTATTATCTTTGTGTTTTAAGTCTTTTATGGAAAATTGTTTCTTTTAAGACGAAAACATAAAAATACACTATAGAGGATGTTCGGAAAGGCATCAGGATACTTGGGAAGGTGATTATATAGTAAAATAAAGGTAGTAAGTTATTTAACAAAATGTCAAAAACTCAATACCTCTGGAGTTACAGCCCATCAGAGTTTAATTTTTTTAAAATTTTTAACATGTTGCTGCTAGTTTTTAACTAATCAAGTAGATATATGGCACATGGATTACAGTTCATGGCTTCTATCATTCTGTTTCTCTACTGTTCCAACAGAGGTCACTGTACCTAAAATACAATTTTTCTTTGCTTGTAAGATTTGAAATAAAAAACATAAAGTGCATGCAGTAGATAATAGTAAGGAATGTTGAGAGTAGCTGTAGTTGAGAAAACTCACACAACACGCTTATCGTTGTAAATTTTACAAGTATTTGCATAGCTATTAAAAATTCATATCACAAATTTTCAGGATAATGTGTATGAGGTTGATAATCCATACAGGCAGCGTTATAAATGTATGTGAGGTTTGAAAAAATTATTTTGTTTTTTAGTTCGTTTTAAAAACGTGATGTATCAAAAAACATATTTAAATAAATATTTTCTGCTTTTTAGTCTCAGAACAGACAGGCAAAAAAGTGACTTGTTGTTTTCATCCAGTTTTGAGCTATGGGTGAAGCTTTAAGTCACTAGCTCATCGGAAAGTTAGTTTAAAATCGATTGCAAAAATTTATATCGAACGCACAAACAAACACATAGACAATAAAAGCGTTAATATTGCATTGTCATCTAGTTCTGAGCTATGGTTAAAGTTTCAGGTCTCTAACTCATCATGAAACAGCCAGACAAGAAAGCGAGTCACTATAAAGAATTATAATACATTTTCAAAATGACGTCCTTTCCTTTCTATACTGAACTTCCAGACATTTTTCGCATCTACGAGTTAGTTCGTCATGAGTGGCCACTCTAATTGAATCTGGAGATTAAATTTCGAACGCGACCCTTATCCTTTCTAAACAGCCCTCCATCATTTTCACTAGATTACAATAAACGATATTTTTTATCGTTCCCCAGATAAAATAATCTAAGAGAGTCTTGTCATAAAATCTTGGTGGGGGCGATCCCCCCCCCCCCAAAAAAAAAAGAGCTTTGAGTTCAGGAAAATAGACACGATTTTGTCTCTTATACTAGAGTTTATTCAAAAACTAGAGAGAGTAATAAATCATTTTTTACCCTTTTTTTCTTCGCAAACTATCTGTGTAGTTTAGTCCAGTGTCTTTGGCAAAATCTGTTAGACCCTTATATTTTTCATAGGAATGGGTTAGAAACTTTATAATCAAAAATACCAGTCTATAATAATGGATGATTTGGGTTGGATAACAATAGATATTTGGAAGTGTGAAGTGTTAAAAAGGATTTTAATTCTTGTCATAGGCGTCAGAAGGAGGTTTATTTTATAACCAAGTGTATATGACATAGAATATTATTTCGGTAATAAACTTAAAATAAAAAGTTTTTATAATATTACTTTATTTCCTATGATTTCTTAATAATTCACATACATTACAAATATAGATAATTTTGACATATTTAACACGAATCACAACTGTATTTTTATTTTTAATTTTGGTATAGAAAGCGTTTGAGACACATTCAGACTAAAACGTAGCCTTATTGTCTCAAAAAATTATAAGTTACAATTTAAATACTTACCAAATACCCATTGTCAAAAATATAAGAAGTTAAACATATATAAAAAAATAAATTCGTCCATATAATATCCAAGTTTTTTTGGGTTACCGGTCATTTTATTATTAATTAAAAACGTCTTTAGGATATTTGATGTTTCAGTTTATTTATTTCTCAAACCATTCTATAGAATTACAATTAAGAACTAAAAAGGGATTCAAATGTAATTAATTTTTATATGTTACAGTTACAATTACACCTACTTATTTTTAATTGTATTGTACTGACATCTTAATTTAATTTACTTTATTATATCGAAATCCGATAGCCCCAAAAAGATAAAATAAACGTGTTAATTCTACACGCTTAAGAAAAAGACACAAATACAATAATAAAATAATAGAAAAATTACGGCTAATTGGAATTAAATATATATAAAATTAAAGAGTGGGACACCCTAAAATAAAAATGTATAAAAAATTAAAAAATATGAAAAACAACATTAAACAATACAAAAACAAAAAAAAAACGAGTTTCTACATTTTGTTTTATTATTTTATTATATAATTTTTTCCCAATTTTCAAAAGTTCAGCTAAATTACTAATTCTGTAAGTTGTGTTATTTCTAGCAACTCTACCATTTACTTGAGAGAGATATTTCCTTCTCCAACGGACAATTTCCGGACGATCTATAGGAACAGATTTCCTATTTGGTTTTTTCCAGCAAAAATTAAGTTCCCTGAACAATTTCTAGAGCTCAGTTCTTTTAATTTCAGGTAAATTCCGATCTTCATTGATATTGGTTAGAATTTGTCGACGGTTGAGATCTGCTTCTCATAATAAAATGTATGTTCTACTCCTTTTATTGCAGTTTTTATTTCTTCTTCCAACAGGTGTTTCGTCTGTCTGTGATCGAATGTGGCTTGGGAGTACTAACAATTCCAGTCGTTTTTTTCTTCTGCAGTATTCGGTACATAGTAAATTTTCCAACTCCTGTCATGTTGGAACACACCTCAACAGAGCTTTTAACATTATCTAGATATTGATATCTTAAAGCATCATAAACATTCGTCGTAATAAGTTTTTTGTTGAGGAAAAATTGCCTTGGTTTAACGATTTTGGAATAAATATAGATGTGGAAGCCATATCTTTTGGGTATCTCACTAATCTCAAATAATATATAAAAATAAGCACAAACAAGATAAATCGCTAAGGAGACACTGTAAGATGTACTTTGCTCACTGACAAAAATTAAATTGAAATATCAGAAATTTTATTGTTGCAGTAAATTTATAAATATTTAAATACAATTAGATTTAAAGCACTCCTCAGTTACCTACGGCACTGGAGTAGGTACGTTGGAGGTTTCGGTAACAGTTTTGTTACTATATCTAGTTCTTGACTAGAGTATAGGAATGTGTATGCTTGTGATCGCCCCCTCCCTCCAAAGAGCTTTGAGTTCAGGAAAATAGAACCGATTCTGCCTTTTATATTAGGAATGTGTATGCTGCTGGCATTCCCTCCATTGACAACTTGTTTTTCTTGTGATAGCTGCCCCCCAAAAGCTTTGAGTTCAGGACAATAGCCCCGATTCTGCCACTTATACTAGGAATGTGTGTGCTGCTGGCATCCCTTCCCCTCTCCAAGAGCTTCAAATTCAGAAAAATAGACCCGACCCGGCCTTTTACACTATAAATGGGAATGTTTACGGTGTCCCCCCCCCCGTCGACAAGTTGCTTTCGCTTGCCATATTGTACTTTCATGATATCACCGCCCTCCCTCCCCCCAGAGAAGTTGGATACGTCCCTGTATGTAACCCTATTTTGGTTTATTTTAATAGAATTATTGAAACATAGAAGGTTAATTATTTACTTTTAATCTAAATTTATTACGTGGACTCTAATTAAAATTGACCAGAAATGATCGTTTCATAAGTGTCTCGTTCTATCTCGAATTTACTTGTCAGATTACTAGGCCTAGTTCTACTAATACATTTGCAACAGGATGACCTACAATAATTGTTTTTGTGGTGCAAGAATTGATAAAAAGTATGAATCAAACTTCGAACAATTTCTATTTTCCAGATTTACACATCAGAACTCATATATTTCCACAAATGGAAGTATTATTAATACTGACCAAACCTACACGAAATAAAGGTAGGTCGTTCGTACATAATAAAATATAACTAGAAAACTTTGCTTTTAAGAGCTAATTTTCTGGATTTTTGCGTCCCAAGTTTTATTTTTTGAATTATACCACTTCCTACGTATAACTCCCAAATTTATTTCACTTCTCTACATACGGTATTTTATTTGCCTAAATCCTCGAACGCAAACCTCTTTCTTTATTTGATTTGGTAAAAGCATGTACTCCTGAAAAAGGGCAAACTTCCCCATTCGTACGAGTGTTCTTTTTATGTACCTTGGGCAAAAAAACTAATTTAAGAGTTATTTATTCAAATTGGAACCTTTTTCTCAATGTAATCTGTTCTTTTTTGTCGTTAAACAACTTCAATTATAAAGTTAGACAGTAGTAATAGGGTAAAAATGTTTCGTAATAATCTCATTTAAAATTTTTATTGTTAAATAAACGTCTAGAATTTGACGAACTTTTAAAATTGTTATTAATAATCATTAGTTATCAATAAAATTGTTACTACCTTGACAGAAAAAGAACGGATGCATTATCGAAAATTTGAGCAGAAAGTGCTTGCTGCAATTTGGCAGTAAGCTAAGTTCTTATTTGTATTTCTAGGAGCATCGTTACATTACAATTAAAATAATCATCTAATTTTAACTGGAAAATAGCTCAGTGTTGAAGCGACAGCCTCGACGACAGGGTTAAACTATGTATGAAGATAATATTGTGAATTTTTTACTTTTAATTGCTTTGCATATCAAATTAATAAGAAGAGCAGATGCATTTTTTTTTCATATTCTTTAAAATTTGCATTTTAACCATATTATGTCACGAAACCTTTGGCCCTGCTTTCATATACGGGTGTCCGGGAAAATGTGGGAAATCTCCCGGATCTGCATTGAATATTACAGGTTCATATAAACTTTTTTCATATAGGCATCCGTTTCGAAGATATGGGCTCCCAATGGAATCAAGTTTTTTACACAGAACTATTAAACTATCAGGTATATTTCAATTTTTTTAATATGATGTATACCAGGTAAGACCCTTCAAACTACTGTTCAAGAAAGTGTTGTGAATTACAGCTGCAGGAACGGACTAGCTGTGACTTTCATGACCCCATTTCTTTTTACGTATAATAAGAACTTTGGACCACGTTTATTACATACCTTTAACTATTGACTATAAATTAAGTACTCTTCATTTATGTCGTTGATCCTAACCGTTTTTGAAAAAACGTTATTTTATTTACATAATGTATTTGGCGTATTTCGATAAAAGATAAAGCTTTGTTCCTATCAACTGTTCAACTTTCACCATAAATAAAATATAATAAAAAATTTCGATCCAAATTTAAAGTTTACCCCTTTAGTTAAAAACTTCCAATTCTGTGAATTGCAGTTCGACCTAGGTTCGCAAAAAATACGCGTTTTATTTTATCGGCTTTAAAAACAGGGTACTGTTGTTGCTAGCGTTGCTAACTACGAAAAAAACAAATATCCAGCATTTTAGAACTTGTCAACTTTGTTTACTTAGACATTAATTTACTGATTTTTGAATTTCATAGTAAAATTAGTTGTGGAATAATTCGAATTATGGAAGACATGTTTATTGAGTGTGCAGATATTCATCTGATGTATGATCTTGCAATGCTTTGGAAGCCAGGAGGTTATATCATGACAGATATCCTAATCGTACTCTTCCAGATCAGAAAACATTTCACCGAGTTAACCAACGTCTAAAAGATAATAGTAGGCGATTCTATGTAATAAGGTTATATTATTAAATTTATTCATAATTTTAGGAAATTTTGGGAAAAGAAGTTTGAGCCTGGTCGGGAAAGAACAGTACGTACGCCGCAATTAGAGGAAAATATTTTAAATGCTGTAGATGACACTCTTTCAACGAGCACTCGAAAATCATAAGCGCAGTTTAATACGTCGAAAATAATAGTACATGAAGTTCTTCACGAACAGCTGTTACATCCATATCATTTGGAAAAAATGCATGAACTGATTCCTGAAGATTTTCCCCGTAGAATGCAGTTTGCAAACTGGCTACTGAATCAGCAACGAAATACTGTAAACTTCATTAGCACTATTCTCTTCACGGATAAAGTAGGGCTTACCAAAAATGGTATCATAAATTTACACAACTCACATGTATGGGCTGATTAAAAGCCTCATGCAACTATTGTTTCGCATCATCAACATCAGTTCCAAGCAATTAATGTCAGGACAGGAATCATTGGCAATTTTTTTATTCGATCATTCATTTTGCCGGCACAGTGGATGGAAAACTATATTTGGGGTCCTCCAGAAGGCTTTTTACGATTTACTAGAGCCACTTGAAACCCGCCGAAACATATACTACATGAACGATGGGAGACCACCTCATTTCAGCGTTGCGGTGCGGGAGCACCTAAATAACGTCTATCCAAATAGTTGGATAGGTAGAGGAGGACCTATTGCCTGGGCTCCTTGATCTCCCTACCTAACGCTGTTGGATTTTTACCTGTGGAGATACCTCAAAACCTTGGTGTATTCCACTCTGATCAATAGTAGAGAGGAACTTCTACGGAGAATCATGTTCATTGTGATCAACTAAGGAACAATGCTGAGTTAATGTACAGCAGTCCCTCAATTCGTCGGGCTATGTTGAATCCTCTTATGAAGTTTTTTACTAAGCAGTTAGTTTAATTTTTATTGAAATTATGAGAACAGGGGAAAATTCCTCTTTTTCATATTCAACCCGACAGAAGTTAGGGGATTAACAGTGTAAATAAAATGACGTTTTTTCGAAAATGGGTAGGATTAGGGACATGAATAAAGAGTACTTAATTTTTAGTCAATAGTAAAAGATATGTAAAAAATCCAAAATTCTTATCATACAGGGCGTAAAAAAAATGGGTAGCGATTGTCACAGCTAGTCTGTCCCTGGAGCTGGGAGTAATTCACAACACTTTTTTGGAAAGTAATTTAAAGAATCTTACTTGGTATACATCTTATTAAGAAAATTGGAATATCCCTGGTGGTTCAATAACCATGGGTAAAAAAGCTCTTTGGGAGCCCATATCTCTGAAGAGAAGAATCTATACGAAAAAAGTTTATATAAGCTTGGAGTATTCCTTTCACGTGTTTTTTATATCCGTAAAATTTCACACATTTTCCTGGACACCCTGGACGTCAGATGACGTCGTACTAAAAACCAATAAATTCTTTAACGGGATAGTCAATTTCAACTGTGACATTGTTGTGATGAATAAAACATGATTAAATAATAAAACAGGCAATGAAGAGTATTCTCCAATGATTTTCTTGTTTATAAAACAGGTAAACGTCCTCCTGTCACTAATAAACGAAGAGAAGGAGTTCTGATTACCCTAAAAACTGAATTATATTTTCTCTATAATTTGTAATATACCAGAAAATCCATTTGAAGGGTTGTGGGCCGAAGTTACTTTCAATACAAACCATTATGTATTTGTTTGAAGGTTGTAGACAATGTTGAAGATTGACTAAAATGTGGTTGTCGGACTTGCATTGTCTTTATTTTTATTTATTTTTACGACGTTTCGATTAGGTTGTATCTCTAATCGTTATCAAGTTTAAAATAAAAATAAAGACAATGCATGACCGACCACATTTTAGTCAAATCATTATATAGTTTGCGCATTTCATATTCTTCCGTTATTATCAGTGAAAGTGTTTGAGCATCATATGAGAAACATTGCTTCAATATCTCACAGTTTTCCTAAATCTAACAGAGTATTAACAGCAAGGACTATAATTTGTTCTATTTTGAAAAATCTTTCATTTCCAGAAGCATCAGTTATTGAGCATGTTGCAATCTTAGTGAATACTGACAGTGAAATTTTTGCATAAACCTTCAATTTTCCTAAGGCTCACCATGATTCTCCTGCTGAATATTTTAAGAATATTAATTAGATTGTTTCCAATTCATTTTGATTTAGCTGTCAAAATATTTTATTATAAAGGGTGTTTTTTATAGAGGTATAGAACTTTTAAATGGAATAAAACAAAGATGAATTTTTTAAATTGACATGAAATTTACTTTATTCGAAAGATAACCTTCTGGCATTATAATTTAAATATAACTTCTGGCATATGCCGCCACGGCTGGCTCGGACGTAGTCTAATCTGGAGGTCCAATTTTCGATGACTTTTTCCAACATTTGTGGCCGTATATCGGCAATAACGCGACGAATGTTGTCCTCCAAGTGATCAATCGTTTCGGGCTTATCGGCGTAGACTAGCGACTTCACATATCCCCACAGAAAATAGTCTAGCGGCGTTAAGTCGCACGATCTTGGAGGCCAATTCACGGGTCCGAAACGTGAAACTATGCGTTACCAAACGTTTTCTTCAATAAATCAATTGTGGCACGAGCTGTGTGACATGTTGCGCCGTCTTGTTGAAACCACAGCTCCTGCACATCACGGTTGTTCAATTGATGAACGAAAAAGTCAGTAATCATGGCTCTATAGCGGTCACCATTGACTAATGTTCTGACCAGCATCGTTTTTAAAGAAGTACGGATCAATGATTCCACCAGCCCATAAAGCACACCAAACAGTCAGTTTTTCTGGATGTAACGGTGTCTCAACATACACTTGAGGATTATCATCACTCCAAATATGGCAGTTTTGTTTATTGACGTATCCATTCAAACAAAAGTGAGCTTTATCGCTAAACAAAATTCGCTTATGAAAATCGGGATCAACGGCAATCTTGTTTTGAGCCTATTCACCGAATCTACGCCTTTCTAGGTAATCGTGTGGCTTCAATTCTTGCACGAGTTGGATTTTGTAAGCACGCAAACCAAGATCTTTCCGCAAAATCTTCCATAAAGTGAATGGACACATATCCAATTCCTGTGCACGATGGCGGATAGACTGATTCGGGTCTTCCTCTACGCTACGCTCTACAGCAGCAATGACTTCTTCTGTACGCACTGTACGATGTTTCTGTGGATGCGTATTATCATTTAGAGTAAACGTGGTGCGAAAACGTTCCATAGTTAATCGAATTAATTGTTCTGATGGACGATTATGCTGACCGCAAAATGGACGTAGTGCGCGATACGTATTTCGAACAGAACCATGATTTTCAAAATAAATTTGCACAATTTGGAAGCGTTGTTCAGGCGTCAGTCTATTCGTGTTGAAATGTCAAACCAAACTAAACATAAATCACTTGACAGTTGACAAAATGGCCGCCAGTTAAAAAAGTGTTGCCAACTTAAAGTTCTATACCTCTATAAAAAAATACCCTTTATAATGTTCACTGCTATAGATATATATGTTCTAAAGAATAATAAAATCACTCTAAAGTTACCTTTCAAAAGAAAATCATTAGTCTAATCTCTAAAAAAAATATACTGCATTTACTCAATTTAGAAAGTGTAGATTATTACCTGATGAGACAATTTACAAACAACTGAGAAGGGAAGCTGGAAAGTCCATTAATGACTGATAATATATTCTTTGGTACTACGCAGCTGAATATTTTAAAACATACAAAGTCAGTATTTTCTTATGTTAACTAAAAAAATATTGCTGTGAGATACCCAAAAGTTATGAATTATAATATAATAGTATATCCTGTATACCTAAGGAAACAGCCAATCTATTTTACACATTCTTTCATTCAGTTTACTTTTGACATGATGTAGTACAGTATAGTAACATTCATCTGCTTTCTACAAAAAAAAAACGTTTATTTTCATAGTTTTCATTAAGTGTCATCATGTTTTTAAGAGACTTATTGATTTAAATGGAAATATGGGTACAGGCGCAGATATACCCCATGTATTTTTTCCAATTGTTGCAATGCCTCTTTCTTACATATATAATATGTCACTTTACTGCTGGTATGTACTCAACCATTTAGAGATTAGATAACATCACCACTTTGTTTAAGGATTTTAGTTTTTAAAGAAGTATCTAATTATCGACCGATATCTGGATTAAGCTTTCCAGGAAAAATCAAAATTTTCGGAGCATATTATCCGTCAGTTGCTTCACCACAAGCGAAGGAGAATTAAAATGAATATGAATTAAATATTGAATGCTTCTCTACAGGTGGTTATTTTTTCGGTGTTGATCGCTCCTTCTTTTAGGGCAGTGCCTAGGCTAGCATGCCGAAGATTAAGGAGGGGGTTATATAAATTCAAAGCGCCACCTGTATTAGGCCCGTCGATAAGAAGAAGCAATGATGTTATCGAAAACAGAAAACAACCAGATCCAAAAATAACACCCCGATTTCACAGTTAAATCTATATTTAACAATAAAAAAAAAGGATTCTGTTTTACAATCTATGTGAATTTCAATTTAAACTAAAGAAATATGTGATTATTTGCTAAATAATAACTACAAAAAAAAACAAGGAAAGGAAGAATGAATACTATTAAATTATTACGTCATCCGCGCCAAACGCAAAGTCAGTTAGATCTAGGTCAGGCCTTAATTTTCACTATCCACTGAACTGAATAACCTTACTTTTTATGTACAGTTGTATTTTGCACTAATAAATTATCTAGTATGCCGATTTAAGCACTAAATTAAAAGTATTGGACTTCTAAAGGGTGAAGTAACGTTTTAAATTACCTATTGTATATGTATTCCTTCGGTTTACAAGATATTTTAACTTAAATTAAATATAAAGTGTACTAAGATCGCACGCAGAAAGTCCTATTACTTTCCAATCACGGGGGAAAAATGAAAACATACGATAAATTAGGTAATACCACAGTTTATTATATATAGTTCTAATACCTGAAGTGTGGTTTTATTACTGAGTCTAAGTACTTTCAGCAAGCAGGATAATCTGTTACTTTTTTGGGAGCAATGGAGTGTTTTATGCCAGGCTCCGGCATGGAATTCCAATTGTTAAATAGAAAAGGAAGATCCCGGTTTAATAAAATCTGATGGTGGTATGTATCGTTTGTCTTTACGGGTGTAACAAGTATCAAAAGTCATAAATACGGTGTGTTGACCTCTTAGAGGTGATAACTTTCACTACACTTTACTTAAGGGTAAACGAATACAGTTTTAACTTTCTTTATCCCCCAAAATCTGTCAAATGTTGCCCCAAAACACTAAATATGGTTTTAACTGTTTACTGGGATAAACGTAGTGCTGTATAATTAGAAAAATCAGCCAAAATATTGCTTTGTGAGCTTATGCCAGTTTTCCCAACCAAGGCTTGGCCCAGAATCTCTCTACTGGCGCTTTTAGAAATCTCAAGAGCGCCAAAAAAAAAAAAAAGATTAACTAACTACACCCTTGATGAAAGTGGCAAAACTGGAGTATTTCTAGGCACACTTGATTCTTTTTTTACAAAACCGGTTTTTGATGTAACAGTGACAAAAACGTTTAGCTTTTATTTTATATGTATTTGTTAAAGAGACTACTTGAAGGAATTAATTTATGGTGAGTATTAGCTTGATTGTTGGTATTTTGGTAAAATTATTTATAGTTTTGTTCATAAAATAACAAAACTGTAACACAATTTGTCACTATAGGACGAATCTTACTTTTTTCTCGAACTTTTCAAGCTTACTCACTTGATGCTGGTCTGTAGGTTGATGCCATTCGTTATGCCTTTCAAAAGGCCTTCGATCAAGCTAACTTTTAACTACTGCTCTACAAATTGAAATATTATGATGTACATCCACCACTGAGTTAGATAGTTATCTTGCTGATCGAAGGTAGGTAGAGTCAAATTCATAACATCTTCTGAGCTCTATGTACATTCTGGAGTGTCTCAAATTTTCCATACTTCCCTTATTTTTATTATTTATCAATCATCTAAGTTATTTCTTCCAGAATTGTATTTTACTTTTCTTCGCTAATATTTCAAAATTATTTCGCGTAGTTAACAGCTACAATGATGATTTGCTTTTACAGTCTGTTATCACTGATTTAACTTCATGATGCCATTCAAATCATATGGATTTGAATATACTAAAATGTGAGGCTACTTATCTTACTAGAATGAAGGAGTCAGTATTACCCAACTATTATATTGGAGAGTTATAGACCGTCCTTATGACAACGGTAAATGATTTCGATTTACCATTTAACAGTAAATTAAGGTTTATCTCTCACACCGACTGGATAGTTTCTAAAGCTTTTAGAACATTAGAGTGTCTAATATGACAATTTAGAGATATTGTAGTACATAAAATATTGTACTTTTTTCTACTTAGGAGTGACCTCGAATATTACTGAATTGTTTAGTCTCCTATTAATAGAACACACGTAAATAAGATTAAAAAAGGAATACAATTTGCCAATTTCTCGCTCTTTAAACTTAATATTGATAAATCGGTGCTCTCACTTTTAAACGTCCTAATATTTGATTTTGTTTTTTTTTAAACGTTGATTCATACTTACCCCTTCCTTAGATCATAAAATGTTTAGTAATTGAACTGACTGCCCAGATTTGCTTAATATGCTTAATTTTAGAGTTTCTTCTCGAATAACAAGACTATACGAAGCATTTTCACTTTGTTATAGCCAGACAGATTTGGGACGGACTAATCCAATAAACAGATTCATGGCTTTTCATAACAAATTTATTTCTCTTGACTTCAATTATAATTGCAGAGTGAAATACAAGGCTAAGTTAAGTTATTTACGTCAAAAAATACCTGAGAAACTTTCAAGATTTTAATTATAATGCGGTTTTAACCTGTGAAATCTATTTTTTTTTGTTTACTTTTAGTTTCATGTGATATTGATTCATTTCAGAGTTTTCCCAAGAATTGATTAGTTGTTGTTAATTGTTGTTAGTCTATTGTTGTTGTTTATTATCTTTTATTGCTTTTTTGGATTTGTAGGTGTATTACTTGTTAATTCTGCTACTGGGCTTTTGCTAACTAGAAAATAATACATATTTTTTATGAAACTGCAGTTAGTATTTAGTTATACTACAACACGTCAAAATTAATGCTTTTTTCAAAATAGTGTAGCATTTAAATTTACCAATTAGCATCAATGCTACATGTTTTTAGTAATATGATATAATTTGTATATTTTTACCTGATTAAATTTAATTATTTATCTCGTAATTTAAAATAGTAAACATGGAATCTGCTTTTTTGGTTCACAACTCTTTTGGTCTTGTAACTTATCACTCTTTTTTCTTAACAGAGTTTGTAAATTGCTGTAGTTTATATATCACATTATTTGGTTTGAATTTAAAAGTCATAAAATATTTTATTTTTAATAAATTTTCATTTGTTTACATTCCATTTCAATATTACAAGTATAAGGTTATAGTCGGTAAAATAGTTCAGTTAGCATTTGTTGTGGATGTATATCGATTCGTTAATGCGAGCACGGCATGTCGAGACCGATCATTTAAGGTTGAGTATACAGTATAGAATTTGTAGCAATTTTTTTTGTACTTTGTTTTAATCATGATTAGTAACTTTGGACTGTTTGATCATAATTTTTTTTTCGTTAATTTTCCATGGCTTGCCAATAATTAATGTATTACTTGGTAATCAGTGTAAGTTCGGAACTAGGTTAGAGTGCTCCAGGTTGAGAATAAGGTTGGCAAAATTAAATACAAATATCCCTAAGATTTGTCACGTCTGGTTGCAAGAAAGATTTTCATTTTCATTCCCTTTACTGTTGAACCGTTGAAGGCAGTAGACCAATCCTGCCATTAGCCTTGAAAGGGCAGACGTCAAGAATTTTTTTTAAAGTCCACTAATCAATGAGGTAAGATTTTGCTCCTTA
Source organism: Diaprepes abbreviatus (assembly GCA_034092305.1). Classification (NCBI taxonomy): domain Eukaryota; kingdom Metazoa; phylum Arthropoda; class Insecta; order Coleoptera; family Curculionidae; genus Diaprepes; species Diaprepes abbreviatus. The sequence goes on along the minus strand of JASJET010000210.1, from coordinate 5,837,084 downwards.
TCTTTACGAACATGTGGTAAAAACAACATTTTATTTCAGGGCTATCTGAAGCCAGTCTTTTTCATCTTTGGCTTCATCTCACTCCTTTTAATGTGATTTCCATTTTGATATTGTTGTCAAGGCTTTCTGATGTTTCCGGCCCTAGTTTTCCTGTCCGTGTGACCACGACTATTTTAACCCTTACCCTGCGTTTGGGTGGTGAGTTGGAAGTGGCCCTGTGAAGCCTCCATTTATCCACAACAACAAAAGGAATCCTAGCAACAACGATGGATCAAATAATAGAAGTGAGAGGTACCATAGCATAGACCAGGTAGGAGAAAACTTTCAGTTAAAGAATTGGAGCTCTACATCAATCTTTTTTACATACAAACAAAACAATATAAATATATTTTCATGTGATATAATAATATGTAAGAACTTTTTGATAACTCTCTTTATAAAACTTACGTTATTGACAATTAAAGGTTCTAGAACGTTTGCGGTCAAATTTAATATAACCTTTTAAAAACGAGATAACAACAACAGTTATCAAGAAAGGGTATAAAAACATTGTAGGTATCATTATAATTTATGTACATAATAATTTTTTTTGGAATAAAACGGAATTGTTATTTTGTTTTAATTAAGTCGTTTCATTATGGAGGTATACACCAACAGTCAATAAATTAAAACCATTCCTCATACCTATGTGTTTTCCTGTTTAATCACTAGGTAAATAACACAGATAATGTAAAACAGGTGGCGCCTATTGGGTAATCAAAACAGAGCACAACTATCTCTAAAAGAGATACGAACCTAGCCTCCGACATATTGAGCTGCCGTACGCATCCGTTGCCGTACCCTGTAAAAAGAGAGACGCCGCAATAGACCATGAAAAGTATTAAAAATTTTGGGGTATTTCTTATTAAATTTTACCTATATAGTTGCATTTTCCCGTTTTTTCTGTTATAGAGTACCTATTCATTATTTTTTTGTTTAAATCAAATTTAAGAAATTTGAGAAGTTAAACAACCGCCATCCTACAAAAATTTTAGTTTGTTGGTGTGACTAGCTGAGCTTCATTTTATTTAAAATAGATTTCAATTGTGTTAAATTACAATTCCTATTAGTGAAGTTTGGAAAATATTAAATGACTTTTAGTAAAATAATGCTAAAAACAGTTCTACCAACCAAGAAATTAGAAATTTTAATGCCCTGCCGTTATTTAATATCTCGAATTTCTGATCTTAGATTTGGAAACAATGATTTCATAAATATGAACGTAGTTTGTCTTCATATTCCATAGTAGAAGGAGATGGATATTTATAATTTTAGAAAAAAAATGGAAGGGAAATAGTTAAAGAATTGAAAGCCTAACCTCTAAAGGATGAATGTTTTAAGCATAGATATAAGTGAAATTAATATTACTCAATCTAGACTGGGGATCCTAGAGAAGAAAGTTAGCTTACGTTAAAAAGAAATGGAGCGTTTTCGTTTGTACCTCTCTTCTTAATTTCGGTCTAGTGACGTTTGGAGTATCGTTCTTAGCTCTGTCATTAGAAAATGATGGATTACTCATCGAAAACGTTCTCAGAGTGTGCCGACTTTCTTCTATAGGATCTCCGGTCTAGTATCTTTATATTATGCCTATGGTTTTAAGAAAGAATATTTTAAAAACTAGGAGATTCTGCGGAATTTCGTTATGTGCAATCTATGACCTTAAACATATGTATTTTGAAAAAAGAATAAATTTTGGCAACTGCCAAATCACTTATTCGAGAATAATGGAATAAAAAAAAAATTTTGAATCTATATTAACGTAGTTTTTGTTGTACTTAGCTTTTTCCAAAAAAAAATTATATTTGTATCTCATTTTTAATATTCCAAACAGCAAAAGTGGCTTTAGCTAAGTTGAAATCTCTCAAATATTGAGGAACAAAATTGAATTGCCTTAATGACGTCGTAATATACAAATATGGCTACCTTTATTTCGTTGATATACCGACATAATTCAAATTTTATATGCAAAAAATATAATAGAGGGGTATTTTCAAAATTCTTCCTGTGCACTCAAAATATATAGTTGAGCGTGAAATTTTCAATATTTTCCATTTCTACAATAAAAAGATAAGGATTCATAACTTGACCTTGAAGAGCAGTCTTAAGGTCCAAGTCAATGATACTACTGGATGTCTCCCTTCTAACCCTACAATTTTGTATTCAACATTTCTCTCTATCTCGCGACCTTTGGGAAATATTTGGATAACCTGTAGATCATTTTTAAAATAGACAGAAATAGATGCATTATTTTATACAATCCAAATAAAAGTCGTACGTCTATAACAATTCTCGTCGGAATGCATTCATAGCAACGCCGACCGCACAGAAAGCCTAGCGACTTTATAAATGAATTATTGTGGAGAGCTTACTCTATTTTTGACTGTATTATTGTATCGTTTTTAATATCTAACTTACCAGTTATATATTTTTATCATTGTACCAAAATGTCTAATACGACAAAATACCAAACCCATGAAAATATCATTTAGTAAAATTATAATGAACAAAAAATGATTGAGTGAGAGTTCATTGAACCTCTAATTACTCCCGTTTCATTACTTTTCAAATAATTCACTAAGCTTTTCATGTATATTTTTATAAAAGCCTGTTGCGAGATTGCCAAATTTATTACTTAAGCCTACGATTTGGAGATTTTTTCCTTTTGACTATTTAGTACAAAAAGATTGATCATTTTAATTCATTTTTTAAAGGCGACGTTGTCATCTAGCTAAAAATAATACGTAATTTAGTTTAAATTAATAACATTCAACACCACAGAACATTTATAATATTCCATTAGACTAATTATTTTTCGGGATCGTACGACAGAGTTGAAAATATTTTATAAAATTCCAATTACACAAATGCGTCTCGAAGGACAGTCGGCTTAAAGTAAACCACCCAACAATCATCACCGCTAAGTAATTACTCAGATTACCCGGACGTTTAGATGGCATTTTGCTCGTTTTACTGAAAGTTTGTTGCTTTTTATTTTGTTTTTGTCAAGTTTTGATTTTGTGGTTGCAAATATAATCTATTAGTCGTAAAATCTAGATTTCCTCGAGTGATTTGAACCTTCAACTGTTGCGCCCTTTTCTGTAAATTTAAGCTCCAGTAAAAATTGTGGGGTTTCTAGCAAGAATAACATATATCAATAATTAATTTATTGAGGTGATCGTTACTTCATGAGGATCCGTATTACGTATATAATATGAAAAGGAACCTAACTGCTTCAAATCTTCACTTTTTGTTTTTTATTTAAAATTATATTTTAAATACACTTTTATTTATTTATTAACACTGCCCAACAGGACCGGAGTCCCTATTATTAGGCAGGAAAAAAACATAGTTAGAGTTACATAAATCCTAAAATTATGTACATAATACAGACAGTACAATAAGTAAAGGGTGTTTTTTTATAGAGGTATAGAACTTTTAAATGGAATAAAACAAAGAAGCATTTTTTAAATTGACATGATATTTACTTTATTCGAAAGATAACCTTCTGGCATCATAATTTAAATATGACTTCTGGCATATGACCGCCACGGCTGGCTCGGACGTAGTCTAATCTGGAGGTCCAATTTTCGATGACTTTTTCCAACATTTGTGGCCGTATATCGGCAATAACGCGGCGAATGTTGTCCTCCAAGTGATCAATCGTTTCGGGCTTATCGGCGTAGACTAGCGACTTCACATATCCCCACAGAAAATAATCTAGCGGCGTTAAGTCGCACGATCTTGGAAGCCAATTTATGGGTCCGAAACGTGAAACTATGCGGTTACCAAACGTTTCCTTCAATAAATCAATTATGGCACGAGCTGTGTGACATGTTGCGCCGTCTTGTTGAAACCACAGCTCCTGCACATCATGGTTGTTCAATTGATGAACGAAAAAGTCAGTAATCATGGCTCTATAGCAGTCACCATTGACTGTAATGTTCTGACCAGCATCGTTTTTAAAGAAGTACGGACCAATGATTCCACCAGCCCATAAAGCACACCAAACAGTCAGTTTTTCTGGATGTAACGGTGTCTCAACATACACTAGAGGATTATCATCACTCCAAATACGGCATTTTTGTTTATTGACGTATTCATTCATACAAAAGTGAGCTTCATCGCTAAACAAAATTCGCTTATGAAAATCGGGATCAACGGCAATCTTATTTTGGGCCCATTCACCGAATCTACGCCTTGCTAGGTGATCGTTTGGCTTCAATTCTTACAGGAGTTGGATTTTGTAAGCACGCAAACCAAGATCTTTCCGCAAAATCTTCCATAAAGTGAATGGACACATATCCAATTCCTGTGCACGATGGCGGATAGACTGATTCGGGTCTTCCTCTACGCTACGCTCTACATCAGCAATGACTTCTTCTGTACGCACTGTACGACGTCTCTGTGGATGCGTATTATCATTTAGAGTAAACGTGGTGCGAAAACGTACCATAGTTAATCGAATTAATTGCTCTGATGGACGATTATGTTGACCGTAAAATGGACGTAGTGCGCGATACGTATTTCGAACAGAACCATGATTTTCAAAATAAATTTGCACAATTTGGAAGCGTTGTTCAGGCGTCAGTCTATTCATGTTGAAATGTCAAACCAAACTAAACATAAATCACTTGACAGCTGACAAAATGGCCGCCAGTTAAAAAAGTGTTGCCAACTTAAAGTTCTATACCTCTATAAAAAAACACCCTCTATAACATAGTTTATAAATCAATCACAGATTTTAAATAAACGATTTGACAACAGAATAATTACAGTAAAATATATCAAATTTGTCTTTCAGGCGATCATAAAGGGAACATATCGAATATAATGGATAGAATGATAATACATTAGTTCTTGGTTTCGGCAAATAGAAAAATACTGGAGATCTAGTTATCCCTGGAACATGAAAATGAACTCTCACAAACAAATCAATGGCCAAAATCTTGTTGTTAACCAATTTATACAAAAAGAGTACACGAGCCCCGTTACTGCGCTTCTCCAGAGTTGTGAAATTAAATCTTGTCAAGGAGTAGCAGCCAGTCGATAAAACCCATCCGATTTAAAGCTTAAGAATCTTAAAAAACGATTCTGAATTTTTTCTAATTTTCAGAGTGTACATGGTAACACAGATGCCAGATAACTGGGTCATATTCCAATTTGCTTCATACAAGGGAATAATATAAGGTGCCTATAACCTGGAGTAACTGAAATTCATTACTAGATCTCACTAGAAAGCTTACCGTTCGGTAATTTTTCAATATTATATCATTAATATGATAGACAACTTTTGCGTCAGACTGACGCAAAAGTTGGACGCATACCAATCTTCAGAACAAGCCGGATTTCGCAGGAACTTCAGTACAATAGACCATCTACAGACAGTACACACGCTTATCGAAAAAACCACGGAATATAATATACCTTTGTATTTGGCTTTCGTTGATTACCAGAAGGCGTTCGATTCTATCGAATCATGGGCAGTTCTCAAAGCACTGGACAATGCTCGGATTGATTCAAGATACTCTGCTCTGATTCAGCATATATATGAAAATGCTTACATGCAAGTTACAGTAGACGAGGATATAAAAACCTCGAGGATACCTATAAAAAGAAGCGTACGTCAGGGAGACACAATCTTTCCAAAATTGTTGACGTTGGTATTTGAAGATGTATTAAGGGGCTTGGACTGGCATGACAAGGGAATTAACATAGACGGAACACGACTAAACCACTTAAGATTTGCTGATGATATTGTTATAATCAGTGATTCACCAGAACAACTCCAATGTATGATACAAGAACTTCATCAAGCATCAGCTAGGATAGGACTCAAAATGAACTTGTCAAAAACAAAAATAATAAGTCTAGAACAAATACAAATTAAAGTTGAAGATAAAATAATAGAAAACGTAAGAGAATACATATATCTAGGTCATAAAATACAAATAGGGAAGGAAAACCAATCGGCTGAAATTCCTAGAAGAATAAGTCTCAGCTGGGCAGCTTTTGGCAAACTCGGATTCATTCTTAAATCCAATAACACCCCCATAAGTCTGAAAAGAAAAGTCTACGAGTCGTGCATCCTGCCAGTTCTTACTTATGGTATTGAAACAACCTCCCTAACATATAAAGCCATTAATAAGCTTCGGGTTACACAAAGAGCAATGGAAAGTGCTATGCTGGGAATTAGTTTACTAGATAGAGTTCCAAATGAAGAAATTAGAAGAAGAACGAAAATAACAGATGTGAGGAAACGAGTAGCGCAGCTAAAATGGAGATGGGCTGGACATATCGCAAGACATGACATAGACAGATGGACATACAAGATAACAGCATGGCAGCCAAGAGAGAACAAGGGAAGTGTTGGCAGGCCCCAAAAGAGATGGCGTGACGACATCCAGAAAATTGCCGGAGAAAACTGGATGGGGATCACTACGGACCGACAGAAATGGAAAAATATGGAAGAGGCCTACATTCAGGAGTGGATGAAAACGGGCTGATATGAATGAAATGAATGAATGATAGACAAATGTGAATCTGCAGTCAAACGTGACTCCTAGGTCCTTAATGCAGTTAACTAGCCTTAGAAAAGCACCGTTGAGCCTATAGTCATGCAGCAGAGGCATTTCACTTCTTGGGAATGACATAACATAGCACTTGTCTACGTTCAGGAGCAGTTTTGTTTTTTAGACACCAAAGCATTTAATTTCATGAAGTCCAGTTCAAGGTTCAAGCAATCGCCGGAATCGTATGTCCTGGAATATCCTTAAACCGTCTGCATAAAGTAAGCAGCTGGTATTCAACCCAGACGTTATATCGTTAATAAAAACGTTGAAAAGTAAGGGACCCAAAACAGACTTGAGGAACACGCGACATTACAACAAAATTACTAGATTAAGTAGGGTGCTGGTTTTTACTTGATGGAAATCCATATTCAACGATGAATAAAAGACGAATATTTGTCAAATTTCCACTACATTTAACTAAAAAACTTGACGCGTTTCGCTAACACTGTAGCTTCATCAGAAGTTCTATTTTAAATGACAAAATATTTGGTTACTTGAAAAACTAGATTTACAATAATAAATAAGTGCAATACCCTAAATTACATTTTATTACCTATTATTTAAATTATTAGGAAATCCACACTGGTTTTTGTTAAAAGATATTTAGCTGGGGTGAGGTGTTGATATATGTTTGGTCATTTAATAGATTACCAGTGTTCTTTAATCGATTTATTTCTATGGCTTGTAAGAAATTCAGTTTATAACCTTTCCTTTCAGAGAATTTCAAAATTATCCTCTAATTGATGATTTTGTTCTATTAAATGATTTGTGTATGAAAAACTGTTTTTATTGTGTAAAAAATTATTTTTGTGTTCCTGAATCCTCAATCCTGAATCACAAAAATAATTTTTTACACAATAAAAACAGTTCTTCATACGCAAATCATTTAATAGAACAAAATCATCAATTAGAGGATAATTTTGAAATTCTCCATGTAGAAAGGAAAGGTTATAAACTGAATTTCTTAGAAGCCATAGAAATAGATCGATTAAAGAACACTGGTAATCTGTTAAATGACCAAACAGATATCAACACCTCACCCCTGCTAAATATCTTTTAACAAAAACCAGTGTGAATTTCCCAATAATTTAAATAATAGGTAATAAAATGTAAATTAGGGTATTGCACTTATTCATTATTGTAAATCTAGCTATAAGTTTTTCAGATAACCAAATATTATGTCATTTAAAATAGAACTTCTGATGAAACGCGTCAAGTTTTTTACTTAAATATAGTGGAAATTTGACAAATATTCGTCTTTTATTCATCGTTAAAATTACTAGATCTGTGACCACGCTATTGAACATGGTGAGAGTGGTTTAATAGGTAGCTTTCAAAAAATCTAATAAGATTGTCATTAGAAGCAAAGTCCGATAATTTGGAAAGTAAAATACCGTAATCAAGTCGATCAAACGCTTTAGAAAAATCTGTGTAAACGACATCGACCTGAGTGCCAGAATCATCCCGCTTTAAGACATACTGCCACGCACGTATAAAGTATATGTACTGATCGTCAAATAAACAGAAAATGTCCGGACCATGCTATGCGCCATTTTGGGTAAGGTGAAGTTATAATAACAGTGAATACGCTGTCGCCACTGAAAAATTATAACGACTAAACGTAATCGTTTACCTCCCATTGACAAGGTTTGAAGCAATTTGCATACTTTTCCGAAATTTCATCGACATAAGTAGTTGAACGAAACGAATGGTAGAAAGAGATAAAATGACAGGATTACGTTATAACCTTACCCAACTTATCCAATTTGTGTCAACTGATTGTTATGTGTGGACGTCTGTCATACTATTGGTCGGTCGTAAAAATAAATTAAAAATTTTTATTATATTTTTGGTTGTTAAAAATAACTAGTCCTTAAAAAAGGCAATATGTTGACGAACCGTTTCTTCAAAACGTTTTATTTTTTAAAAAAACAGTTGAAATGTTAATTAGATAGTACCCCATTATTTTCAGTATTTTCTAATTAAAATTTCCTTAGAAAGTTGAATGTTTCGCAAATTTCAAATAAATTTGAGATTATAGACATACAAAATTATTACACTAAATTCTGTTCATATCTCAATAGTATGAGCGTGCTGTTTAAAAATTGTTTTCCTACGGCCAGTTCTAATTATGGATTTAACATAAACACTTGTGTCCTTATATCCCCAAACGGTCAAGTATCTTACTTTGAAACAGTTAAGTGTAACATAATTGTTTTCATCAACACAACTTATAAAAAATTTGAAAAGTTAAAATTTGTAAGATATTTAAAACTTTTATTTAAATAAGTAACATTCAACTTTATATTCAAATAATGCTAAATGCAACATTTTACTTCCTTAGACTGTGTTAAACACTATACTACACTACAATTAAATAAATATTATTGATTATAATTTATTAGGACATATAAATTTGAACCTTACAAGCCAACAAACGAGGTCCTTTAGAATAAAAAGCTTATTTATAGTACGTTTGGTCTTCAAGCCCCTACACAAAATAATAACAAAAGTATATTAAAGGTTGAATAGTATCATTAATGGGGGTCTTCGGGCTTGCCTATGGTTTCGGCCCCTGGTCGTACACAGTTCCTCTATCACCGGTCAAGTTTCAGGTTTTCTTTCAAACTTACTTGTCAGGACAGGAAGTCTTGCAATAATCGGCTGGATGTTTAGTGAATTCATACAATAATTGATTGGTGGATAGCTAGGACGATGGATTTTAGTAATACTACGTAGAGCAGTGGTTTCTACCGTTTCAAGTTTTATGAGTGCTGACTTCCTGCAATTACTGTATATAGGAGGTATGTATTCCTATTAAAGTCAGTATATTGCTTTGTATATATGAGTTGTTTTTCTTGATATGCCTTTTTCTTTGTATATTAGACTCCTAAGGTATTTGACCCTTTGTATATTTTTTGTTTAACAGTTCCAAAGTGCCAATTTAAGATAATTTTGTGGTCTATATTTACACCTAAATATTTGACTGATGGCTTGGTGCATATTCCTTGGTTATTAAGTTATTTAAAATAAATTTAATCCAAGGAAAAACAACGATTATTTTACAATAATAACAACAATGACACTATTTTTTGACTTTTGACGGTTAATTTGACGTGCCAAAATGTCACTTTACCCAAAATGGCGCAGAGCATACTCCGGACATTTTCCATTTGACAGCTCCATTACCACCTGTCATCCATTTATTTTCAGAAATCCGTGCATACTGCGCAATAGTACAATGATTGGGCACGGTAGACTTTCCAGAAGCAAGACCATGCTGCTGATCGATCATAAGAGGCGCTATGTAAAAGAATATTTGTACGTGAAGAATTCGCTCAAATATTTTCGCAAAATTGCACATTATCGCTATGGGACGATAATTTTCGACCCTGGTTCTATCATCCTTTTTAAAAACCGGACAGATTTTTGATTCCTTCCATAGATCAGGAAAAATACATTTTTGAATGCATGAATTAATAATTTCAGACAAACGAAGGAATAGAATCAGGACCCGCGGTGAATTTGGTTTTCAATTTTTTGCAGGCTTTCTCAACGTCTTTAGGCACTATTTTAGATAATATTATTTTAGAGATGAGGATACGAATTGCATCCATAACTAGAAGTAGGTATATCAGGTATAGAAATAATAGAGGACTCTTTGAATAATGTCGCAAATAAATTTACGATGTCAGTGGGATTAGTTACTTCCTGACTGTGATCAGACATAGCAGATAGCAGAGTACCATTGGATTTTCTAAGATTGATGTTGGACCAGAATGATTGGGGGTTCTTTTTAAATTTCGCTTCAACATTTACAAGATAGGTACTATAGGACGAACGGAAAAGATTTTTTACAGCTATCTTAGCATTCCTGAAAGATAAATAGTCGCAAGTCTCCTTAGATCTTTTGTATTTCCGCCATAGCAACTCTTTATTTTTTATTAAGCGAATTACCTCCTTAGTGAACCAAGGTGGGAACTTACTATTCCTGAATAAAGTCTTTGGTACCGTATCATTAAGAATTACATCTATATACTGATAAAATATCGCCACGGCTTCTTCAACAGCAAGACTCTCATGCAGAAAAGACCAGTCACTCTAGAACAGAAGCCGGCTCAACCTAGAAAAATCATCCTTTCTAAAATTATATGTGTACCGTTCTTTCAATTTAAATTTCTTTTGTTTGCACGTTCGATAAGAGCATGCTATCAACAATGGAGGATGACTCACATCAACAGGTAACATTTCCGAAATATGACATGTTTTGGAGCACTACTTCATCGTATTAATAATAAAGGTGTTCAGGTACCTATTTAAAAATTCAACGTCTGTAAATTTTAATTGTTTCGTAATTAGAAAAAAACCAAAACAATTCGTATTACTAAATAAGTTTAGCAATGGTGAATTATTAACCTCCAATTGGGTATGAAAATATTATCTATATTCTTAAGTTTGTTAATATCTAATGATCCAAAAAAAGTCAACTTTTTCTCGTATTTTCCGTATGTTGTATTTGAAGCTTTAATCAAAGCTGTGGTTTTGAGATAAAAGATGTGTTGCTTGCGCTGACTTGTGTTTTAGTGTAAGTTATGTCTTTTGTGCACTTTAATTCTAATATTAAAGGTGCGGCCTGTTTGACCCATGTAACCTTTTTGTCATGAACCACAATTTAATTTATAAACTCCGCATTTTTGCTCTTTTACATAAGACAGAGCTAATAAGTATTAAGTTGAAAGATATTAGTTGTTAACGTTAAAATTTTATTTTAAAAAGTTCAAAAATTTCATTTAAAAGAAAAGATGGTTTTCAAAATAATTGATCTCAAAAAGGTAACTTTACCCTTGTTGCCGAATAATAAAAATCTGTACTATATAGTAGCTTTGTAATTAATTTTAAAACCAATAGAACTGATAAGTACACAAAGGTTAAGTCTGTGTCTAGACATAGGCATTATTAAGCGTAGAAATGTTAGGATTACTAATTTATCGGAAAAAACTAATAAAATTTAAAAATTCTGAAACCACTTAAAATAAATATCGCAAAAAACTCATTTTATAATGCAAAAATAACATTGATTAAATTAAAGCTAAAAGTTTCTAATTTAAATCAAAGAAATTTAATTTATAAAATAGACTGTCTAGACTGCCTAAAAACACATATTGGACATATACTTTGACAACGAAATAAAGCAATATACAAACGGCATGAGAACAACAAATCGAAATACCTCAGCTTTTTCTAAACATGTTTTAGACATCCTATACAATTTCAACTTTTACAATGTCCATATATTAGATTATGAAACAGACTACAAAAAAAGAAATATAAAAGAAATATTTTATATTAAAAAAAACTGAAAATACCCTTAATTGCAGAACTCATAAAAAACATTTTAAACACCACATAACTTTAATATTAGATATTGTATTTTAACTATGATTTGATAAAAATTCAATTATCTATTTTGTTATTAAGTATTATCTTATGTAAAGTATTTAACTCCTATTAATAATTAAACATTAATTACTGATTATGAAAATTGTATAAATCACTTACATAACTGATTATTCCTATCAATTTAGTGAGGAATTCATTTATTATCCAAATATAGATTAGTAATTTTATTATTTCTACTAGTAAGATTGTCTTTGTCTTGAAATAAACTTAACATTTTGTGGACTTACCAATGAACTACAAAAATACTATGTTTTGTGCAGCTTTCCATTATTTAAAAACCATCTCGCTTATTGCAAAATTTGTTTTAATTTAAAAACTATTAGCTTCATTTTATTTAGACTGAATATTTTAAAAACCTGTCTTAAAGTTGGGTAATCATATTTTCAGAGATGTTGATTTTAGTGAATAATTTGCCTTTTTGCAGCTGATATGTTTATTAAAGTCTAAGTTAAATATATCTATTCTTTTACGAATTATCTATAAAATTTTAGTCTTAATATGAAACATATTTTAATTTTTGAATAGAATGAATGTTTTTTAAAACTTATCACTAGACTAGTGTTACTCCATTGTTAGAGTTATCGACTTCAGAGCGGGGTAAATAAAAAGTTCTTTATATTTTGCTTGTGATACACTGGATCATCTTTGGAATATTAAGTCAGGTTTCGTACCTATAGACTTGTATGCTTTATAGTTATTGACTTAGAACAGTATGAGATTGACAACTAAATTTGGCTTTTAAGCCAGTTAAATTTGGAAGAAGTGGCCCGGCATAATGGTCAAGAAGTCACATATTGTTAAACTTATAGTTTATTATGTCACGTAGAAATTCGACTCAAACTTACTTAATATTGTTGTACTTCTATTTACATTGGATTTAATACTTTAGTTTTAAATATTTTCCATTTAATATCAATGTTTTCTAAATTTATTGTTTAATTCATCCAAATTTGGTAAATACCTTTTTCTTAATTTTTCAAGTTTTTATTGATGTCTGACATTATTGTAACTAATAGTTCAATATTAATTAATCGGTACATTAATTTCAAATTCCTTTCATTTTCATCTGTCTTATATATTTTTCTCACGTCTTTTCTGGTCTTCATACAGCCGGTCGCTCTAAAGGAATTTGAGAACCGTCGAACCCCTAGTGCCACCGAAAAAAACTGATTCTGGGCGGTTTAAAGGATAACTCAAGTCAAAATTAAATATTTAGTTATTTTAATAATTGAGGTTTTTAATTTTGGAACAAACTGTAACTACGAGGGTGGTTCGAGTTCTCGGCCTGAAACAGAGAGGGCGCTAGTAGGATCAAATAACTATAATATTTTGTAAGCATTAACCTTAAGATGACGCCCTGCAAAGTTTCATATGTTCAGTTGCTTGTTTGTGGCGATCGAGTGAATACATAAGGTTCGATATTTTGTGAAAGATGAATAAAATTGAAGTTCGAGCGGTTATAAAGTACTTTGTTTTGAAAGCTTAACTCCTACGGACATTAAAAATGAGTTAGATTCTAAATTAAAGGATTCTTCTCCTTCATTTTCGACAGTAAAAAAATGGGCTGCTGCATTTAATCGTGGTCGTACATCAACTCAAGATGATGAGCGCTCGAGACGCCCAAAAACCGCTACAACTGGTGATATTGTCACAAAAATTCATAGTTTCATACATCATGACCGCCGACTGAAAGAACGAGAGCTTGATGGTATAGGAAACATCTCGAAAGATCGTGTCCACTACATGTTACATGATGTTCTTTGCATGAAAAAGCTTCCTGCGCGATGGGTGCCACGTCTGTTAATAGTCGACCAAAAACGCCTTCGAATGAACACTTCGCAAGAGTGTTTAGACTTATTCAGGCGCAATCCTGCTGAGTTTCTTCCACATTTTATAACTGTAGATGAAACATGGATTCACCGTTACACGCCAGAGACAAAGCAGCAGTCTAAACAGTGGATGGGGGCAGGTTAAATTGCGCCAAAAAAAGCAAAAACCGTTCCATCTGCAGGAAAAGTCATGGCAACCGTTTTTTGGGATTCACATGACGTAGTGCTTATAGACTATTTAGAACAAGGCAAGACCATCACCGGGGAGTATTACTCTTCACTACTGGATCGTTTGCAGCATGTGATTAAGGCTAAAAGTCCACATCTTGCCAAAAAAGTGCTCCTTCAACAAGATAATGCACCTGCACACAAATCTATGGTTGTTGCTGCAAAACTCCATGACCTACTTTTCGAAGTGCTTCCACATGCGCCATATTCGCCGGATCTAGCTTCCAGCGGTTACTTTCTCTTCCCAAACTTATGCAGTGAATCTACAATGATGATGTAAAACCTGGAGTAAATTCATTATTTAAAAAACGAGTTTTTGGAAAAATTTTTCATACTCGTCGACTTTGTTTTTTCTTTGTACGATTTTTTTCCAATATATTAAATCGTAAAAGGTGATTTGAATGAAGTTGCTGTATAATTAACTTTGATTTATTAAATAGTTCACTTGTAAAATCCCTGTAAAATTATGAGTATTTTGTCTAGTATATGACCTGTACTTAAATGTAACCGTTTTCCAGTTCAATCGACAGTTAATACAGGAAAATGAATTTGAAACAAAAGTTAATTTATCATTTTATTAAGTGTCGAAAGTGGGAACATTGGTTAACTTACAGGAATATAGGCCATTTATAAATTCATTCTGCATTTCTTAAATAATCTGATTTTTAAGTCTTCTGGTCAATTAGTTCAGTTTAGGAAATATCGCCGTTAAGGTAACCCCGCAAAAAGAAGTCGAGAGAGTTCGTCAGCCATAGGCTCCTTCTTCCAATAAACCTCTTCGCGAAAATATCATTTAGAATGGCGCGAACTTTTGCCGTGTAATGTAGCGAAGCATCGTCTTGATAAAACTAGATATTTTAATTTCTTTAGATAATAGCGTTAAATAAGCAGAAACAAGATGCTTTTGTCAAAACTGTAAATATCTTTAACCAGTTAAATTTCATCTAATTTGGTTTCATATCCCACCAATAACGATAATTTTGTGTATTAACATCACCATTTAAGAAAAATGCAGATTCATTGGAAAATAATCTTTTTAAAACATCCCGAAAACACATTCTTGTAACAGTTCAGAAAGTTGAAAGCACTTGTCATAATCATCTTCATGAAGTTCTTCAACGACTTAAATTGAATCAGTTCTGCCAGTAAATAATGATTGTATATCATTTCGAGTTTTAGTTGTCGATAAATCTTAAACAGTTACATTTAGGTATATGACATGTAATAGGAAAATTGTTCACAACTTTCCAGGGAATCTAAAGCTGTAAAAAAATAGAGGTCACTATTTAAAGTTGATTATGGTATTAGCTTCTTTCGAGTCACCCTGAAAATTTAATATAATGGAAAGAATTCATACTAAAAAAAAATTGGTGTATTTCAACGATTTTTCCAAAAAAAAAAACCAAGGCCCTGTTGAATAAGGAATTTATTCCAGACTTTATATTTAAATTTATAATACATAAATCAAGGGCTTAGCAAATTCTAGAAACCATGATTTAAACAATCAAGAATAAAGATTTTATTACAACCTTGAAAATTAAAAGTTTATGAAGAGAATAAGGTTTTATAGGATATCTTCTGAGATTAGAATGCGCATCTCAAAATGCTTCCCTCGTCTACAGGTAATACTGTTTTCCAAACTTGCCACCAGATGAACATTTTATTTAAAATTTATTTTATTTTTTTATTTTAACAAATACATATGATCCAAAACAACGATGCCATTTTGAAAATAGTCATAACACATCAAATAATGTACTCTTTCACGACAATAAAACAGTTTTTTGTACAAACATTTTAGTGAGGATTAGCAACCCAATATTAAGTAAAGAGTAAATTATCTGCTTCTTGTCACTATTAAAATTGCATTTTTTGATCATATTTGACAAAACAAAATAGTGGTAAATGAAATAAACTTTAATTTTTTTAATAGATACAGGGCTCTTTTGTAGCAAGTGGGAAAATAATTTTACCACGAGACTGTTCACTAGATTTAACCTTGATACTAATTTTCATTTAGAAATATTTTAAATATGAATTATAATAAAAAAATTACTACACCCTTGAAACTTTCATATGTTTTTAAATGACTAACTACCTTTGTTTTATCATACACCTCCCTAAGTTCTGTGATATTATTTTCAAATGCTCTATACAAAAATATTAACCAAAAAAAATTTGTGCATTGTATACATAACTTCAAAGGTAGCAAAAGAAAAACATTTTTCGAGTTGATAACCCCAAATATCTGAAAATCGTGACATGATGATGACCTCGCATTCGGAGTCTACGTAGTAAATTACTTCGGAAGTAATCCTCAGCTTCCCAATAACACAACCTTGTAGACCTGTGTAATTAGAGTAAACAGCTCTGAAGAAAAGTACTTCTTAGCTTCCCTCTCTATGCGAAAAGTTTTCACCAGTATTGTTCAATAATAATACATATTTTCTCTTTCTCCACTACTTGTCAGTAAAATACATTATTTTCACACTTTATTCATGCATATACTTCCAAAAGAGACGCTGCATTTTTCATAAGGTGATCAATTTAAGCCATCGTCAAGCTGAGTAATGCACTATTCGTATTTCCAATCGAGCCGGTGCAAATTGAGCATTTATCTTAATTTTCCAGTCTCTATAGAAAATTTTCGAATACGAGTTTTCTTAAAACCTGTTCCGTCGACTGACTGTGTGTTAGAAGAGTGAAAATATAGAAATAAATTGAAAACCAATCACGTATTTGTAAGAAATGAAATGGGTTTATTATATTTACATATTTATTTTACATTTTCCATCTTTTTAAAATACAGATATTTCGAAACACTTACTCTACGTAGAAATATATAATTCTATAAAATAAAACACGTTAGATATTAGGACATGACATAGATACAGTTCAGTTTAAAACACCAATAAGTTAAATAGGCCTAAGCCAGCTGAAACTTTTAGTGACCTCTAAAAAATGACTCCTCTTTGGCTCCCAAAGCATTCAAAGCTTTTGTAAATAAACAGCTTAACCAATCAAAAAAGGTAATTTTTTTATAAATGGTAATTTTTTAAACGTGTCAAATTTCTGACTTCACATTTCAGCAGTTAAATCCCAACCATTGCAAAGATAAACAAGCGAAGACAGAAAGCAAGGTTGTATTTGCAACTGGCATATTCAGAGATGGAAAAATACAGATAAAGACATGATCGAGGAATTTAAGAGAGAGAAATATAAGAAGTGCATTATTGTAAATCATGAAAACTCTTTCAAGGGGTTATACTAACTTGGCGCTTGAATTTTTCCAAGCGTTGGTTTAAAAATAACAATCTGTCAACCGTAGATGAACCACATCATTGACTATCAAATATCCAATTATGGCCTTAGTAAAATTGCGTCTTCCTGTTTCTTTAAAGTTTTAGTATTTTTTGTAAATCACTACCATTGCTCAGTTTTTTTCATGCCGTTTCTACGAACTTTTTCTCGTTCTATTTTGTTTATCTTTATCTTAAATTATTGCTCTAACCCTAGGGTAAATGTATTTTCAATAATTACTTTTAAAACATTAGAAAAATCTATCTTAAACAAATTTTTAGTTTAAAATTTTTTGAACCTTGATGAGATGTTTTTGGATTTTTTGGAAAACAATTTATACGACCTTTCAGAAGACATACCATTCACAGCGAGATAGATCCAGAATAATGGATTTTGGGCTCATTATGCTATTCAAGTAAGGCGACATTTAAACTCTTAGGTGAAATTTTGTGGTCACCCAGATTCCCGGATTTAAATCCATTGGACTTTTTTATTAGGGCTCTCTCAAAGACTTGGTGTATCAAAGGCCAATTTCTGCGATTGGGGAACACATTTTTTGTTGTTTAGTTATATCGACCAGTATTCACATAACTTTAATTATAAAATCAAAACTGTAGCTTTAAAAATGAGCGGAATGCCACCTTTCGCTATTCAAATAGCAATAACAATAAAAGAAAGTATGATAATTATCACTTTTATACCATTTTATAATTTTCATTAAACAAGTAAGTACTTAAGTTGAAGGTAGAAAAAATTTTGAACCAAAAATTTTCTTAAAATATTTTTTTTCTAATGTTTTAAAGGTAATTATTGAAAATACAATATACTCTATCGAGAGCGCAATCATTGTCATAGATATAAATAAAACAGAACGATAAAATGTTTCCATTTGTAGAAACGGCATGAAAAAAACCAAGCGTTTGTAGTGAGTTTCAAAAAATACTAAAACTTTAAAAAATAGCAATAACAGTAATAAGAATGCATGAAAGTAATAACTTTTATACCATTTTATAATTTTCATTAAACAAGTAAGTTTTTAAGATAATTGGCACAACACACATGCATTTTTTTTTCCACTAGGGCTGTTCAGAGTTGAAGGTTGAAAAAATTCTGAATCAAAAATTTGTTTGTTGTTATAAATTTTCTTTGTTTTTTGTTCCATGTCTTATAGTTTACGCAGAATGTTTTCGCTCGTTTTTTAATTAAAAAAAAAGTGATTTCGAAGATCGACTCCATTGCCGCCATTTTTTATCAAAATATTCATAATTTTTTTTCATACTTCAGTTTGTGCGTAATGAACCTTCTGAAAAGAATGTTCCTACTTTTTTTCCACACTCTCAAAAAAAATTGTCAAAATTAGCCCTATTTATCGGCCGTTACAGTGGGGTTATCCCTTAAAATATATTTTTTTCTAATGTTTTAAAAGTAACTATTGAAAATACAATATATTCTGTCGAGAGCATAATCAGTCATGATAGATATAAATAAAACAATAAAAACTTTTCATTTATAGAAACGGCATGAAAAAACCAACCACTTGTAGTGATTTTCAAAAAATACTAAAACTTTAAAAAAACTAAAAAATCGTAAGACTTTTACTAAGATCATAACTGTATATGTGGTAGACCATCATGTGGCCTATCTACGGTTGACAGTTTATCCATGACTTCTTGGACACTCTGTATAAATAAAATTATTTTACACCTACGTAGTATTTTAGGAATAATTGAAAAAAAAAATGTTAAAATCAAGAATGACGCAAAAATGAGAAGTTCTGAAAACCCTTTTTTGAAAATCTGACGGTGGAATTTTTTTCTCTAGCAAGACATCTTCTGTAAGATAAAACCAATTATTATTTAGAAAGATGAAGCATAAGAAAAAATTTTAGGAGGTTTTTTGGTAGAAATTACAAAAACTTAAAAAAATTAATAGGATTTTTATTGCAGCTTTAAAGATTTAAAAATTTCTGAAAAGCGAACGCGGTTTCTAATCGGTTTAAGCATTATCGAAATCAATTAAGTAGAATTTGATACATATTTTACACCGGTTTGAAATTCGAAGTTTTGAGAAAAATGCAAAAGAAAAATAAGTATTGAGCCAGAGTTTCGAAATTAAATATTTTTTTTTAAAATTACCTTTGTTCTGCGTTTCCTGGACCATATATGACATCTTTCATTGAAGCTAGGATATCCTTTAACCCCTTTGGAACAGCTCTTTTGAATTTCCTGGCCCCTTTAGTTCCTTGTTGGGCTCTCATGTTCGCTACAGATACTCGTTCTTGTATAATCACAGCGAGCCTGGCCCAGTTTGAGACTTAATAATTGCATAATTTGTAATGCATTACCACATCCATAATTAAATAGACAAGATGCAATCTCAATAATTTTCGCGCCATTATAATGCACTTTTGGAGCCATGGAGTAAATGATAGTGACTTTCTTTGTTATTCTGAGCATATAATTATAAATAGCGTTTTAACAAATCGGTGTCAGTTAATCTATCGATCGGTTCAATTACTGTTTGTATTTCTAGAGTAAGATTATTTATATATTTATAAGAATCCAAAGTTCCAAAGAGACCTTGGCTTTCTGATTCGAACATCAGGTATCTTCTCCTAATGGGCACTTGTCATACTGTGGCTTTCTGTCAGCGGATATTTTTTGATAATAAATTGCCTACATCGCATTTTTCATTATTTCAATTGATGTATTTGGACTCTTTCTGATTGCAAAACTATATTAAACCGTTAATTCATCAGTAAGCTTGGTTGTCAACTTCAGTCTGGTACCTACACCAGATTTTTTTTTGCTTCGCGTACCCATTCGGTTTTGCACGTAACCTATCAATTTTTCATTACTAAATTTTCATATAGCTTTGAGGGAACATCCTAAGATTTACTATCTCTATCGGCAACATATCATTGTTGTATATAGTGTTTCGGATCTTTTAAATATTTCTTCACTTACATCTTTCCAGCTGACCCTTCGTGATTGGGAGAACATTTATTTGAGTGTTCATTCTTCCACTTATCATATTCCTTAAAACCTTCAAAATTTTGCCAAAATTCACAAACTTTGCAGTATAAAGATTTTACAGTAAGATCAAGAACTTGTTCTAAGTAAAATGATATAAGAGGAGAATACCCAAAAGGGCTGAGGAACGACCTTTCATGCAATTTTCATCCTCAGAAAAGGTGAGTTCTTCCATAATCAAAGTCTTTTCCCTACTGAACAGCATTTTTCATGGACAATTCACAAATATTTTTTATAGCCATGTAAATGACATTCACGAACTAATCATAGAACGAGAGAAAAACTGGTTTAGGTAAGTTAATGGTTTCACAGAATTTGTCTATTCCCGCTAAACCAATACTTAGAAGTTTAGTAAGAGGACATGCGTTTATTGGAACTAGTTCACATTTTATCCCAGCCTTTACTGTTTACCACTTCACTTAGGATAGAAAAAAAAACACACACAAAATTAGTTAATCGTTACCCGAAAGATACATTCACACCAAAACGAATTCTTCCACCGTTCTTTAAGTTTTTACCTGATGTTCTGCTTCTTGTCTTTCCACTAAATAACAATGATATCACACGTCACAAAGCAAACTGATTCTATGACGTTGAATGTTTAGAGAATCTAAACCAAATTTGTGAACCTACGTTATTTTCACCTCCTGAAAGTCCTCAAAGTAATTTTTATTTTGACACCATATTGAAAGCAATGGGATACTACAACACTTCACCGTCTGTGTGTCCGGATAATTACCTTAATATGTCGGACAAAAGAAAGCAAAGGCCCTCTATTCCGGACAGACCTTAAATGGTCCGAGGGTGCTAAGAATCCCCCGGGTTCAACTTCAGGATGTTATCCATAAAGTAGCGAAATGGAATGTTTATAGTTGGTGCATTCCAGGAAAACTACATAATCTGTTCAAGAAAATGCGGCACCTAGGAGTGAATATATTGGGTGTGAGTAAAATGACGTGGTCTGGCTATGGTATTCCTCTTAATGATAACTTTACAGTGTACTATTCCTGTAGCGACCCCACAGACAACCACCGTAGACATGGAGTTGCAAACCTGCTTTTGAAATAAATTTGCGACATCTGTTATAGATTCTATTCAGTTTCAAACAAAGTAATAATTGTGAATTTGACTACTCAACTTATTAATATCAACCTGATTCAAGTTTATGCACCCACAGCCGATAAACCGGAAATTGAAGTTTTAGATTTCTACAAAGACACAAACCAAGCACTGAAGCTCACAAATAAAAACGATATCAACATCATAATGGGTGACTTCAGTGCCAAAGTTGGTGAAGGAAGATGTGGTTACATGTTCAGAGATTTCGGTCTGGGTAATAAAAATGAGCGAGGAGAGGAAAAACGTACGTCTTGAAGATAGATGCCCTAAAGATCAAAGGCATAGCAATAAGAAGAAACGCAACTATAAGAGCACAACTGCAAATAGATAATACTCCAATCGAGCCAGTGAAAACATTTAAAGTCTTGGGAATGACTATAAATGAGCAACAGGATTCTCAACAAAAAATAAAATACCGTGTCGAACAACCAAGACAAGCTTTTGTTAAATTTAAAGCACTACTATGTAATCGCAATCTATCTTTTAATCTACGCTACATAATGGTTATTTGCTATGTGTTGTCCATATTGTTGTACAGCATGGAGACATGGACGTTAAAAACATCTTCTATTAATAAGATGGAAGCTTTCGAAATCTGGACCCTGCTACGAATGTTCCGCAAACCATGGACTGATAGGGTGAGGAATCAAGAGGTCTTGAGCCGAGCGAATACTGAAAGAGAACTGTTCGTCTTGATCAAAGCAGGAAAAATCGGATACCTGGGTCATATCCTGAGAGGAAAAAGATATTCAATCCCTTAACTAATTATTCAAGGGAAGATCGAATGCAAGAGAGGAGTTGGTGGCATATAAATGTTGTGACTACCAAATATCAAGCACTCAACAGGCATAAATAACACTGGCGAGCTTTGTGATACCGCTAAAGATAGACATCTGGCCTTAAGATAATCGCCAACTCACTATAGGTGCCAGGCACTATAAGAAGAATTATTGTTATTTTAAAGCGAAGCCACGATCACTTCTGATTAATATAATTGCTTAAATTATAATACAGTTTTCGTAGGATATAATAGCATAAATAAGGCTTGACTGTACATTAAAATAATAACGGAATATTAACAATTTTGAAGACCGGATCTCAATGTCTTTAATTTTTACATAATTTCGTTTATATTTTCGCAATCCACGGTAATTTCATATAAAATATTTTTGAATTATATATTTTACGGCATATGCAGAAATTTTATGTGTTGTTTTCTTCACTTAGAATGCAAACTGATTAATGATATAAAATTCACAACACTCTCACACATTACAATGTGAGTTAGACCTTTTAAAAATCGCCATAAGTTTCGGATTATGCGATGTCGAGTTAGCTTACTGGTTATTTAAGTTATATTGTGGCGTAAAGTAATTATTCGTATGCGGTATTTTAGTATAGTATACAAAATTTTGCTGTGTAATAAAGAAATATAATAATTAATTACAATAAAGAAATTTATTTAGTGACTTTACAAAAGCAAAGTTTAGCAAGTTGTAACCTAAATACTAAAAAAGATCCTTTAAAATATAAAATTATTTTCTGAAACAACGACATTGAACGTACATAACACATCCTAAATAGAATTAAAGTGATATTTCAGTCGCACAACTGAAACCTTACAAATCAGACAAAAGAAGCCCCGTTTCTCCGTATAAACAACGCGACATCCCTTATTCGATTTTCGGTGACATTCAATCCGTTCACCCCTATTGTGAACCACGTCTACCCTAGTTTTTGTCCCCAATAAATAACGGGGCGATGGCAAAAAGGTGCTGGTTTAAGACAGAAGTAATCACTTGAGTGATATATGAAAGGAAACGAATTCAATAGGAGTTAAAAAAGAAACAAAAATTGTTTAAAGTTCCGGAACAAAGTAACGGGAAGGAGATTTAATACATTTTGTGCAAGTACTTATGGTAATTCATATATTTGTAATTTAATTACTGTATAACATAAATACGTACTTTTTTGAATATTGTAAGTAGAAGCAGAACATCCATTATATGCTACTCAAGATGTCAAGTTCTTAGTCGTGCATATACAGAACTAACTAACATTGGCTTTCAGCAACATTGTGTCTGCTTTTATTTAGATTTACTTTTGTTAAATCTAGAAATGAGTTTTTAAAATAAATTAACTATACTTTGTATTCTTTATGACCCTTTAATTAGGTTATATCTTTAATGTCTGGTTCAGTTATAGAATGGAATGGAGTAGAAATCAAGAGACAAATAATTTCTTGGCATACGGTAATATTATTTTCTAACAAGGAATGAAGTCATGGAACAAAAAGTAAAATCAGTTATTTTTCTAAATCTCTCTGTCACGCCTCTAAAAATATTAATACTATTTTATTAATAAAGGGTGTTTTTCATAGAGGTATAGAACTTTTAAATGGAATAAAACAAAGATGAATTTTTTAAATTGACATGAAATTTACTTTATTCGAAAGATAATCTTCTGGCATTATAATTTAAATATGACTGCCACGGCTGGCTCGGACGTAGTCTAATCTGGAGGTCCAATTTTCGATGATTTTTTCCAACATTTGTGGCCGTATATCGGCAATAACGCGGCGAATGTTGTCCTCCAAGTGATCAATCGTTTCGGGCTTATCGGCGTAGACTAGCGACTTCACATGTCCCCACAGAAAATAGTCTAGCGGCGTTAAGTCGCACGATCTTGGAGGCCAATTCACGGGTCCGAAACGTGAAACTATACAGTTACCAAACGTTTCCTTCAATAAATCAATTGTGGCACGAGCTGTGTGACATGTTGCGCCGTCTTGTTGAAACCACAGCTCCTGCACATCATGGCTGATCAATTGATGAACGAAAAAGTCAGTAATCATGGCTCTATAGCGGTCACCAACGGTGTCTCAACATACACTTGAGGATTATCATCACTCCAAATATGGCAGTTTTGTTTATTGACGTATCCATTTAAACAAAAGTGAGCTTCATCGCTAAACAAAATTCGCTTATGAAACTCGGGATCAACGGCAATCTTGTTTTGGGCCCATTCACCGAATCTACGCCTTGCTAGGTGATCGTGTGGCTTCAATTCTTGCACGAATTGGATTTTGTAAGCACGCAAACCAAGATTTTTCCGCAAAATCTTCCATAAAATGAATGGACACATATCCAATTCCTGTGCACGATGACGAATAGACTAATTCAGGCCTTCCTCTACGCTACGCTCTACAGCAGCAATGACTTCTTCTGTACGCACTGTACGACGTCTCTGTGGATGCATTTAGAGTAAACGTGGTGCGAAAACGTTCCATAGTTAATCGAATTAATTGCTCTGATGGACGATTATGTTGACCGTAAAATGGACGTAGTGCGCGATACGTATTTCGAACAGAACCATGATTTTCAAAATAAATTTGCACAATTTGGAAGCATTGTTCAGGCGTCAGTCTATTCATGTTGAAATTCCAAACCAAACTAAACATAAATCACTTGACAGCTGACAAAATGGCCGCCAGTTAAAAAAGTGTTGCCAACTTAAAGTTCTATACCTCTATAAAAAACACCCTTTATAACAATTGTAATTACACAAGAAATTATACGCAAAATTTATAATAGCACAAAATCTATGTTAAATATTGCAAAACTTGAAAAAGGTATAGCAAATATAAATCTGACATACGTACATCAAAATGGTTGACATAAAATTAATTAAATATTTTATCAGCATCTATCAGGTAAAGGTCACTAGACAAAAAGAAGCACAATCTTTTTTTACAATTCTCCATATTAAGGAGACTTCACAGAAAATAAAATAAATTTCCAGCATTCGTAAGATCAAACAGTCAGGAAATATACTTAGAGCTCATTTAACCAGGAGACCCTAAAATCACCCGTAAGAAATTATGGTTTCTGAAAGATTCAGCTGAGTGTAGTGAAATGTATATTGGGGGAATAAAGCGTTCCCAAGAAGTTGACATTAAAGAACATAAATTTCAGGCAAAAAGATGGTATCAACGAATTCCCCTGAACATATATATATATATATATATATATATATATATATATATATATATATATATATATATATATATATATATATATATATAACATATCGTCTGAACTAGGACCTGTTGTGTGGTCCGTAAATATCATGATATTTTTTTTTTTTTGGAAACTTTTTTACACTGATTTTTACTAGAAAAGAGGCACACAACCTCACAATGAGGTAAAAGGTAGAGTTAATCACTAGAGTATAGTTTAAGGCTAGTAGTAGCACCAACGAGCAAAAATGCCAAGCTAACCCGTATGCCGAAGAGTAGAGTTGGGAAATTAAGGGCGCCACTGCATCAGAGCCAGATCGAATGCAGAAACCTTCCACAATGTTGCTTCCAACTTTACTCTTTAAAATTAGCTATCAACAAATCAAAAGAAATACCAAACGCAAGTAGTATGTGGGTCAAATAAAACTCGAAGTAGATCGTATAATGAAATCTTTAATTAAAATATTAACCCTAGCTTAAGCTAGA
The DNA here is from genome assembly GCA_034092305.1 of Diaprepes abbreviatus. NCBI lineage: Eukaryota > Metazoa > Arthropoda > Insecta > Coleoptera > Curculionidae > Diaprepes > Diaprepes abbreviatus. Next base: position 5,811,004 of record JASJET010000210.1, on the reverse strand, counting down.
AGAAACAAAATATTAAAAATATAGCTTACTAATTTGAAAAAATGAAGTCCTAAAACAAACCCGTTTTTTCCCTCTCTGTGATCATAGATTTTTATAATATTAATATAAAATTATTGATAATATGGAAATACAAAGGTAAAGATAAAAGCAAAGCAAGGTGTTTGTTTAACCCCGCAGAGCAGATTGCACTTACAGTATACCTAGAGGGTGGATTGCAGTGATCTTCGAATCCGTAGGGTTGTTAGCAGTGATGTTCGAACCTGCAGGGTAGATAACAGTGATGTTTTAAGCCGTAAGGTGGACTACGTAATGAGATAACCAGTAGGGTGGACTACGTAATGGGGTAGTCAGTAGGGTAGACCCGATCTCTCTGGGATCTAATAGAATGTCTTCGTTGACACGTGCAAACTGCCAAAAATCCCTGTATTCAGGTTTATCCCAGTAGAAAAACATAAACATAAATAAAATTACCAGGATAATAAACGACTTTCCATCTCAAAATCCCAAAAGAGTGGCAAATAAAAACGGAAAAGGAAGTCTGCAGCTGCTTCAACCGAAGCAAACCAGAAAAAAGTGATAATCAAGGCAAAATGGCCTCCATTTATAACCATGGTCCAGTATGCGAACTAGTCGGCTTCCGGTAGGCGTGTTCAATTGCCACGCTGAAAAGAAGTGACAATTCAAAAAAAAATTATACTGTGCAACAACAGTTGGATAAAATACACTTGTTATATAAGACGATTCGTTTATCATTGCATACAACCCAAAATACCTACAATTCCACTTAAATGGCAGTGGACAGAAGAAAAAAGGTAGCAGTAAGTTCAGTATCGATAAAAAACTACCTAAGCAGAGTGTAGTGAAATTCCAAAACAAGACAAAATAATGGTCGATTTGAAAAATAAAATTAATTGAAACTGTACTTTATGAAATACTTTTCTTCAAAGAACTCCTGGGAAATTCTTAAGGAAAATGATACTGTGTTGCCCATAACAGTATTTGCAAAAAAATAAGGTTAAATTAACTGAATTAGCCCTAGTGAACTTAAGCAAAAAATTGAACCGTGACAAAATGTTGATAAATAATGCAAGTGCTTTTATCTCTTAATACACACATCGATTATATTGTCACATAGGGAAAAATATAAAAACATAATATTTCATAAATTGGCATTTTCCAATTTTACTATTCTTTTATTTTAAATTTAAACAATAACAATCGCGTTACCTTTTATAATTTTATAACCTTTTAATTATGAAATGTTATGTTTATTCACTGGCCATCGATGGTGCAAATTCACCAAGTCAGCAAGGTCGCTTTCCGTGTCATGATGAACCTAGGTTGTAAGAAGGCGATTCGTTGACTTCATGAAAAAAACAAAACAGAATAAAAAGGACGGACATTCTTGGGATAGGGTTCAATTGGTGCAATCAGTTTAAGGGTCAGTTGATATATATATATATATATATATATATATATATATATATATATATATATATATATATATATATATATATATATATCAAAACTGGGCGTGACAATATACTAGCCTCTTCTAATTGCGTTATTTAAATGAGTATAACACGATAATCGGTACGTCAATTCGAGGATAAAGTAATCGGAAAATGTATGAATTCCTGGTTGCCTAAAATAATATTTTATAATATTTACAGATTTCTTTTTTGTTGACATTAATTATAAATTTCGCATTTAAAGTAATTCAAAACACCTAAAAATACTTAAAGAAGCTAGAACAAACAAAAAAACTGAAAGCAAATTTAAATAAAAATATTTGTGTGTGTTAAACATCAAAAAGTTGCTCCTCGATTGACCATAATCAACGATAAAGCAAACTTGTTTAAATATACTGATACGCGATATAGAAATGGTGGTATGTACCTGCAGCAATTTATATGGAACAAAACATGAAAAATAGAAAATTTATTAGAAACAACTTATATCAAAAGGAAAAATTGAGTCTTCAGTAAACTTAGTATTAAGCTACCTAATGTGGGCAACCGCAGCCCTATAACATTAAATCGTTTACTCACTGAAGCGCAATCTTACCTCATCGTCTACAATCCTTAAACAACTGATTAAATAGGATTATAACTAACAAAACTTCATGTATTAAGCTGTCAGGTCTAGGGAAACCGCATGATACAATTAATAGATGAGATTCAAGAAGCACTGAACAGGAAGGAAACTGTAATATATGTCTTCTTTAATATAGAAGGGGTTTTTGACAACACTCTGCATGGGGCAGTCAAAAGATCACTCAACGACAGGGGAATGAACAAAACGACATCCAAATGGATAGCACGATTTCTCTCCACTAGAATAGCAGAGACAGAGGTGGGACAGGACACTGTCGCCCTCTGTACCACCAGAGGATGTACTCAGAGGGGAGTAGCTTAATTGAAGATCAATTCTTTGTGATCTGACTGATCTCGGCATATCTCCTCAGGGCTATACCGATGACATGATCGTGATTGCAAGTCGAAAATTTGAGAATGCCCTCTCTGACATAGTTCAAAGAGGGCTTAAATACATTAAAGAATGGTGCCAGATAATGGAACTAAACATTCACCCACCCAAGCCACCCTAGTAGCCTTCACAAGGAAAAAAAACCTCAATCTGAAAACCATCAAAATGGATGGGAATATTATTGAGTGGAAATCAGAAGTTAAATATCTGGGACTTATCCTAGATAAAATCCTCTGGAATAAGCATGAAAAAGAAGTAATTCACAAGGCTACAAAAGCGTTGAGAGTCTGTAGTAACTTTGCGGGAAAATGATGGGGTACAAACTCAAAAATCGTGCTGTGGATGTATACTACAATAGTGAGACCAATCGTTACATATGGGGCAGTGATCAGAAGAGAAATTAAACTTTGTGAAGAACTTCAGCACAAAGTTGAATCGCAAGAGCGAATGGGACAAGAACACCACTGAAAAACTCAGCAAGAAATCCATTATAGGATACACAGGTGGTTCCAAAAACAACAGAGGGAACTGGAGTAGGAGTGTTTAGATGGCAGAAATACATGCCATTAGGATATATATTCAATTCAACAAGGAAAAAAATTTCGCGGCCAATTCATTATCGTCTTGTCGGATAATAAAGGAGCCATCAGTGAGCTGAGCTCTCAACTTATTAGTTCTAAGATGGTCTGGGAATGCCTAGAGGAACTAAATGATTTGAGTAAGAATTATAAAGTCACCCTTATGTGGGTATCGAGACATACCGAAATAGGAGCGAATGGAATAGTAGACAGGCTCGCGAGGAAAGGGGCTGAGATACCATTTCTGGGGCCAGAGCCTTTCTCTGGAATCAGTTGCAGCGTAAAGCTGGAAGAACTAAAGATAGAAATAAAGCAGGAGATCCAATTATTGGACAGAGCTGAAAGAATTGAGACAAACGAAGATACTTCTGGGGAACTACGACCAGAAGAGATTCAAAGAATGCATAAGCTTAAGTAAAAACCAACTCAGAGTTCTGACAGGGTTCCTGACGAGGCATTGCCACCTGAAGGGATACCCCAAGAAACTCGGACTGGTAGAAATAAAAGAGTGTAGATTCTGTGAGGAGAAGGACGAAAGCTATATTCATATCCTCTCAGAGTGCAGGGCTCGAGAAAACTCTGGGATGCGGTTCTTTGGGACAGACCAAATCGAAGAAGGGGAGCTACCCACTTTGAAGTCGTTCAACATCCTAAGTTTCCTGAGGGAAATAGAACTGGAGGACCTGCTCTGGCCGATAAGGTAATTCTTACGATTGTTCATCAGTAGGGACGCACAATAGATCTACCAGGTCGCAGTGTACAGACCCAACTCTACGCCCATACATACATACAACAAAACTTCGTAGATGCCGTTTGATAGATATCCTTGACAGAAGGTCGTGTCATATGCGAATAATAAAAAATAAACTCAACTCGCCTCTACAATTTTACCATATTCTTATATGAATTTATTACGTATGAAGAAATTACATATCATAGCACCTAAAATTCTTTATAAGTTCTCTAAAAAACGAGAATACCCTGTAATAAAGTCAACGTTAAAGATCTCCCATGAGAGACAATCCCTAGACATTTTGTGACATTGACGAAAACCTGACTGGGCACAGAAAAAGCTGTTTACGGAAAATTGGCGTGTCCAAGAATCGGAATGTAATACGATTAGTTTTATGTTTGGAGTGGACCAAAACAACCGGTGATATTTTTTATTGTCATTAGGAAACAATAGACGAGCAGTTTGTGCTCAATTTAATCTCAAAAGGGTTCATTTCATTCTTTTTTTGTTTTATACGGCCAGAAACGACATATTCTTAAAGGGGACATTACACAATGTAACAAATATACAGGACGTCCGGGAAAATGTGGGAAATCTCCCGAATATGAAAAAAAACACGTTACAGGAATACTACAAATGGTCAACCTTCAATCTTATGATAAAAAGTTCGATCCAAAATTAGAGTTTGCCTCTTTGGATAAAAACGTCTAATTCGGTCAATTTATCGGCACCAAGAACAAAGTATTGTTGTAACTATTGCTAGGTACTAAAGAAATAAATATCCTGCATTTTAAAACTTGTCAACTTTCACATCCTTGACACATTAATTCGTTACTTGGATAATAATTTACTGATTTTTGGATTTTGTGGTGAACTTAATTGTGAAATAATTCGAAATATGGAATGCACGTTTATTAAGTATACAGATAGGCATCTGACGTGTGGTCTTGCATCTTGCAATGCTTCCAGATCAGACAACATTTCGACGAGTTGACCGACGTTTAAGAGATAATGGCAGGCGATTCCATTTAATAAGTTAATGTTACTAAATTTCGTCATAATTTTAGGAAATTTTGGGAAAAGAATTACTAATGCTGGTTTGGGAAGAACAGTACGTAAGCCGCAGTAAGAGGAAAATATTTTAAATGCTGTAGATGACACTCCTTCAACAAACAGTCGAAAATTATCACCACAGTTCGTCGAAAACCATAGTGCACGAAGTTCTTCAAGAACAGCTGTTCTCCATATCTTTGAAAAAAGTGCTTGAACTGATTCCTGAATATTTCCCCGGAGAATACAGTTAGCAAACTGGCTATTGGATCGGAAACAAAATAATGTAAATTTCATTGGCACTATTCTTTTCACGGATGAAGCAGGGTTAACCAAAAATGGTGTCATAATTTTACACAACTCACAAGTATGGGCTGATGAAAATTCACATGCAACTATTGTTTCGCATCATCAACATCACTTCCAATCAATTAATGTCTTTCTTTCTTTAGAGTTCCTCCAGAACGTTTTTCACGATTTAGTAGAGCACTTACCACTTGAAACTCGCCGAAACATGTACTACATGTGCGATAGGGAACCACCTCATTTCAGTGATGCTCAATTCGACGTGCCCGCTAGTTTATTAGACTTTATGGAGCCCATGTTGAACTCTCTTACAACGTTTTTAACTAAACAGTTAGTTTAACTTTTTATTGAAACTATGGTGACAGAGGCAAATTCCTCTTTTTCATATTCAACCCGATAGAAGTTAAACGATTAACAGTGTAAATAAAATGACGTTTTTTTGAAAACGGTTAAGATTAGCGACATGAATGAAAAGTACTTAATTTTTAGTCAATAATTAAAGGTATATAAGAAACGTTATCTAAAGTTCTTATCATACAGGGTGTAAAAAAATAGGGTCATCAGTGTCACAGCTAGTCCGTCCCTGCAACTGTGAGTAATTCACGACACTTTCTTGGATAGTAATTTGAAGGGTCTTACCTGGTATACATCATATTTTAAAAAAAATTTAAATAATTCTGTGTAAAAAACTTGATTCAATTGCAATTCTTTGGGGGAGTCCATATCTTCGAAGATGAGTCCTATACGAAAAAAGTTTTTTTTTGTATCCAGGAGATTTCCCATATTTGCTCGGACACCCTGTATACTTTGTTACCGAAGAAAGGGCATTAGTTATTAGTGACATGCCTGAATGGTTCTGGTTTATATAACTTTTATCAGTTTATATCACGTTGAAAGAAATTTCAGGAACGGATTTTAAACTTTCTTCGCCGTTTTATATTAAATTATTTCGGTTATAAGCATTAAATAGGTAAATAGCGTAAAAGATTAAAGTAGAAGAGAAACAACGTTTTTGATATTTATTTACACACAAATTGTTGCCGAGTTCTAAACATTACAATTATATAATAAAAAAAACTCGGTGACTTTGGGTTAATACAGCCCATAACAATGATTTCCTGACCTAACAAAATTTCAATCTCCCTACATAATATGACCCATGTCATTTTCACGTCATTTATCTGTCAAATCGCTGACTTTGACTCACTACTTTGAGTATACCTATCTAAGATAGGTGGTTAGAGATCTGGCAGGATTTTTGTCTAATACTATGTAATGTAAATTAGGCGATCCTATCTAATAAAATTATGACAATACAGATTTTTTATATCGTAACTATTAAAATTATGATTAGCTACATTGGTCAACAAAATAGTTATAAATGATGTGTTTTATACAAAGATAATTGCCAATTTTTATCTATACTTCTATTTTCTGACAAACTGAGAAACTTTTTAAAAAGTTATAAGAACATTTTAAGCTCTGCTTCACTTTAACGAAACCAGCATAAATTTACATATCCCGGAACCAGACTTGGCCTGTGGAAAATCTCGTGACAAACATGCAAAATAGGGCTTCATATATTTCATAAGAAATTAGGGCCGATCGATAGGCAATATTATGGGAAACATTACTTGTGCATTCACCTTTGTTAGTTTTTAATATTGTTGTTAACTTAAATATTTGTTTATATATATATATATATATATATATATATATATATATATATATATATATATATATATATATATATATATATATATATATATATATACAGTGTGACCAGTAAAGTTCGCATCATATGTGATTTTTTTATTAATAGCTTTATTCAAAATTTGGCATCAATTACTGCTTCGATCGAGATGAAAATTAATTAAAAAAATAGTAGTCACGTGCTTAGCATTATCTGTTGTTTTAGTTTTCTTTTCCAAAAAAATCAAAAGTGGGGCCATGTTCTAAAATGATATTAGAAAAAAATTTTTTAAATGTAATTTTTAACTCACATGCAAAATATCAGCTGAACAAGAAAATTTAGATTTTTTGCCTATTTTCTGTAAATTGCACCACTGTTGCAAAATAAGACTCAACGCAACCCACATAAAACTTCTTAGTTTTGACAATGCTCCATCCCAGATACATTTTATTTAAAGTAGCGCCATATTAAATGTGTGTTTTTCGACAAAATCCAAATAGGGCTATTAAAATTTGGTCACATGTGATGTAAAGTTTATTTATTTTTGCCTTGTATAAGGCAACTTCACAAAATAACTATTTCTGAAAACGTAATTTGTATCTAAAAGTAAAACACATTATAATTAAGACAAACAAGTACACAGTGTCATCAGTAAAGTCTGCATTAAGTGGAAAATACATTTTTACTTAACTTTACGTAAAGTATATTTTGTTCCAACGATTTAATTTAAAATTGCATTATTAAAATTTTTATGAAGCTATGTTATTAAAAAAATTAAAATAGTCTCTTGTTATTTAAGTGCAGTTTCCAAAAAATTAATTAGGATTGTACCTTACTATGGTGCACCAAAAACAAGTTGGCCGTAAAACACTGATCACACTGATCAGGCACAAATAACTATACCTGAGTATAATTGATTTGTACCAAAATTTTGTGTTATTTTAATTAAAAAAAAACTACACAAATACACATGTGCTGTATTTCTGAATGTACCTCGTTTTTCGTGATCAGGTGTTTAAAAACTTCGATGTCAATTTGCTGTTTCTCAGGTGAGTTCAGATTAATTATTATTATTATTAGAAAAGTCAAACCAATGATTTTTAAACACAAGTATAAACTTTACTAACATATTAAAAATATATCAGTTGGTGCTGTTTTATGGAATATTTATGAATAACCTTATCTATTTCTAATTAAAATGTTGAATATTATTTAATGTGCACTGTTTCTCTTTTGTTGATTTAAGATTATTAAATCTGGCAACGTTCTATATTATGTCTGAAGGTTAAAAATGAGTAGTGGCTTGTAACATGTAATTTTTCTTTAAACAATCTAAAAAAATATTTGTGTGTGCCGTTATTATTAAGAGTGATATTGTTACAGTGGAAATTAAACAATTTATTTTATTATTAACTACAAATATTCATTATAAGGTTAGTATATATATATATATATATATATATATATATATATATAGTATCAAACCATTTTCAAGCAATTCTAAAATTTCTATTTCTTACACGCTAGATAAATACCTTTTAATTTCTTTTGTCTTTGTTTAATACTTAATAATTCTTTTCGTCCTTTACTAATTTCACCCTTGAGTTACTGCTGACTTTTTTCCATTTTCTTTTCTAGGTCTTGCTGACATTTTTCCATTTTTTTTAGATCTTGTAGACCTTTTTCATTTTACCTTCAAGTGGTTGTTGCATATTTTGCAAAAATTGCAATATGTCTGTGTTGTCATTTCTGGTCTGGTTATGTGCTTCTTGAACATTTTTTGCTTGCCTGCTTTCTTCCACATTTTCTATCATAGTCGGCTGAACTTGGTCACCAATTGCAATTCCTGTGGAAGAAGTTGTAGAACTCTCTACACTTTCTTCTGTTTCTTGGCTAGTTATACCTATGTCAATATTTATTTGTGTACCTGATTTTAATATAATATTTTTGTCAGCCATTTTAATCTATTAATATTTATGTTTAACTGATAAAATAAAAAAACGCGCTAAAACGACAAATCAACTCAATATATATATATATATATATATATATATATATATATATATATATATATATATATATATTTATAGGTAGAACTCTTAAAATATTGAAACATAAATAATTAAAGACTTAAACACGAACATGACACAGATTATGAAACAATTGTGGATAATTATTATGAAGAATTACGAAAATCTTTGATCTATCGGAGAAATATTAATCCCGTTATACTCTGCCTTTTTAAAGGTAATTGGTCGCCAAGCGTCACAGCATCTCATTATTTTGCGGAGGCTAAAAGGTCGTAGTTATAGTACGAATAATTCAAACTATCTCGTTTCATATTTGTATGGCTAAAAACTGAAAATATACAGAATAGTCTTAGAGTGTAAACTTCAATAAAGTACAGGAAATACTATTAGGTATCTAAAAGTATCTTAAATTGGGGTAATTTTGACTCTGATGTATAATATTACAAAGTACTTGAAAATTGAAATTAAAATGGCTTTTCTAGATCACATGATCAATTATGTTATATCTAGAGAACCTCATACGAGAGTAGCTGTTTATATTTCGATAACGGGCATTGTAAAGTTTGACATTTTAGTACGTATAACGTATATGTACTCAGAACGTTTTGACATATAGACAGTATTTGTGTTGTTTACAGTATCTAAAAAATTTTATCTCGGACACAAAATGGAACATTTTTGTGTGATTACTTGGTTTATTTTAATAAGAACACATCGACGAAATTAATTATTTATATGGTTGTGAGGCTCCTAAAAAAATATCTGTATGTCGCTAGTTTAGTTAATTCAATTGTGGCAATCGTTCGCTCACGGACGAGTCTCGTCCAGAATCGGTTGTAGTGCAAGAAAGCATCGATGCTATGAGTGAATTAATAATACAAGAGCGTCACGTGATATACCGTGAGATTAAGGTATCCCTAGTCATTAGTAACACCAGCGTATAAAATATATTGCCGTTTTGAAGAAGCTATTTTTCATATTGGATCTTGCATAATTTAATAATCGCTCCTAATTGATGCACCGAAATACTCAAAAAATTTGAATTAAATAATATTGATAAGATTGTGGCAGGTATATGATCCCGAGAGCAAACAACAATCGACCGTATGGACATTTCATGATGAGCTAAAGTTTCTTGCGCTCCTAGCACTTCGAAGTAAGTGGTCGTTTGTTTTTTCGGGAAAACCCCTATCCTCCTATTTATTACAAAATTTGGTTATGGTAATAATAGACTTATAAAGAAATAAAAATGTAGCTTTTTTCATTCTTGATTCTTCCATCCTGCTGTTGCTGGAGGCTTGGTCCGAATCCATCAAAAAAATCCATACCCACTCAGGCATGCATTGATCCTCTTATAAAAAGGGAAACGAGAGCTGAAAAGCTGAGAGGTCTCTCTAAGTTTAGATCAGGAAAATTTCCCCAAATTCAACCAACGAAACTCAACGGAATATGGGAAAGGATAAATAGCCAAAAAACAAAACAGACTAACCCCCTAAAATGACGTTGGTTATTCAAAAGGAAAAATCTCAAGCGGTAATTCTGCACCTTACCATGAACGACCATTCTGACAATCAGCTGTCCGCGTGCAGATTTCCGTTCATCCAAATCACGTGATGGATTGCTCGTATAATAAAGCAGTATTCACGTCTTGACTTCGAATGGACCAATTAACGATGATCTTAACCAGTCATGCTTTGTAACGAAAATACTATATTTTTGGGCATGAGTATGTTCGCCGGGATTTATTTATTTTATTATTCATCCGAAAAATCTGATTCTTGCGGGAAAAGAATGCTAAAAGTTTTAATGTTACCAGTATATAATTAGATTTGCCGCGCCATGCCGGGAAATACGATTTTCCGATGATTTTTAGAGCGTCCGACCATAGTAATCGCGCGTCATATACAGCAGTATTGTATGCGCGGTCACTGCACGCCGTCACTCGTCAGCTTAGTGGGAGCTCGGGCTGTCTATTTTGGCTTGAGCAGACCATTATTTCGCTGAGACTGCACATTCTCCTCACGGGTCAACAGTCCAAACGGACTGACTGGGTCACCTGCCGGACCGCATCTTCCTGGTCTAGCAATGTAGGCGAGGCTAGGCTTGTGTGTATATGGTGTTTCACCATACACTACCTTCCTTACGTCCTACCCCACTAATGGCATTGCCGAGGACCCTTATAAGTACGGGCAGTGGCAGTTCCTTTCCTAATTTCCTACCGCTATTGGTCGACATTGTCGAGGACCCTTATAAGTACGGGCAATGTCGTGGTGTCCTCCGATGTCCGTTGATAAGGACGCTTAACAACTGTCGCCCCGACGTTTATCGCCGCCGCCGCCGCGTGTAGAGACGCCGCCTATCGCCGATCGATGCCGGGTTATTGTTACATACCGCGTATACCGCCGTCGGTCGAATTTTAATACAAAGCGCCGTGAACCGTGACCGCGGATTTTAGATACGAAACGCCATAATTTGCGTACGAGCCGTCTTGAATAGCGTCGCAACCTTGTAGTACGAAGTACATGAATAGCGTCATGAATGATACCGCCGGGTTACCGTCTTCAGCGCCACCGACCAGTACGAGCTACCATGAACAGCTCTCATAATATACTCTTGCCCTCCAGACCGTTTAAATGTTTATATTATTGTCCATCTTCGATTGTAAGGTAGGTTTAAGCCATGTCTTTTTATAAAGGTATGGAATACAGGATACAGGATGTTTTAAAACCGTTTGTTTCATTATCTAGTCCCACATACGCACAATTGACCCCTGGCTTGCTGTTTCTCCACTGTAACAAGCTGTCAGGTGCATAACTGGGCCCTCGACCACATGAATCTCCAGGGTAGCGCCCGAGAACCGATACCCGATTATAAGTAGATACCGTCAAACCGATACCCCTGCGCTGAGCATTTGACCGATGACTGTTTGCACGAGAAATATGCACTGACCGATGTTCTGCTGCCGTAAACAAAGTAGACCGAAAAGCACGACTTGCTCCCTTAGGAAAAACGCGTCACAGCTTACACCATAGTACATTAAATAACTATTAACAACTTGTAGCATTATTATGCAGAAATGTGAAAGTGTTATAGTCTGTGTCTACCCTTCAAATATAAATTTTCCGAAAAAATGGACATTTTCGAAATAACAGTTTTTTTCCTTACACTCCATTTTATTTCCCCTTTATCCTCATTCTGAATTTGTTTCTATTTTTTCCCTTTGCAACCTGGTCTTAAAGTTTTCAGTTTATTTTATTTTTTAAATATATTTCGTTCTTATTGATTTTCGACTGTCTTACTCTTAATTGGACATTGTTTATAGTCAGTGGGAAGGAGCATTTTTGATATTGGGCAGACACAAATATTTTTGCTTTCAGTTTTTTATGTGTCATGACTTCTTTGAGCGTTTTTAAGTATTAGAAATTACTATAAACGCGAAATTTATGATTAACATCAATAAAAAAAGGATTTAAAAACTTATTTTTATCGGTAGATATTGTTAGACTTAATTTAGGTATTAAAAATAACATAATAATATATGCAACCAGAAATTCATACTTTTCTTTATTGCCGGTTAGTTCGTTCTCGAATTGATGTACCTATTAGTATGTACAAGTTTAAATAATGCAATTAGACAAGGATAGCAAATATAAATAAAAATATTATCAAGTTATTCAGCATTCACACAACAAGCCCTAGTCCTGACGAATGTTAATTCTACTGGGGAATTCGTTGGAAAAACTTAGGAAAGTTCTGTTGATATATATAGTTTTATAGATTCTTACCTAAAATACATACAATTACAAGTAATTTGGCTTATGAATGGATATGGAATTTTTGAATCTTGTGTATTAGTATCGGAAAATCCCCTATAAATAAAATTATGGATATTATAACAGCGAGTACATAATTTACTTAACAATTTTTCCTGGGGTTTACACAAATCCGATCACTTTTCGCGAAAATCACAAATTACTATTATTTTCGCCAAATATTGGTCATATATTGAAAGTTTTTCTTTTAATATACCTATATTTCTTAAACTTATTTATTGTTGAGGTAAATTTCCAGTTTGTACTTTTAAAAGACAAAAACAAATAACACATTCCTCTACACTACATTAGTTTTGGTGCGGAAATGTAAGAACAACCGGAATTATTTTTCACTGTCGCCCAAACATCTGGAAAATGGCTGCTTGATAGCTCTTTTTCCTTAGTAGAATTTGCTCGAAATTGATAGTGCAAAATCTGTTGGAAATCGAATAGTTTGCCAAACGAGATTAGAGAGGTTTTGTTGATTTTGCTTATCGATTATTCGCTGGCGGATTGATGTATGACTTACTAATGTTTTTTTAATTCTGCTATTGAAAATTCATTTTTCAGCTAGGTTTTATTCTTTCTGTAACGTACTGCAAAGAACTTTTTTGTACACTTCTTAACTTTTGCATATTTTACGGTAATTATTTAGATTAAAACATTTAGTCTTTTTCTTTCCGACAATTTCTTTATATGCCCTCTACTTCTAGTAGTAGAATACGATTCTAGCCCTGGTTTTCCACACATTTTGCTTAGTTTTCCAGAAAACAGAAAAAATATTTTTCATTTTTGGTTCAATTTTTTCATAAATTCACGCCTTCTTAATCAAAACAAAATCATTAAAAAGGACTAAAAAGCTTTAAAAACAAAACCGCGAATTACACAGGGGCGGATCCAGCCTCTCTCTTTGGAAGGGGGACTGTGACATCACAATAGTATAGTATGGCAAGAGAAAGCAAGTTGTCGACGGGGGGGGGGGGGGGGGCAGCAACATTCTCATTTCTAGTCGAAAAGCTGAGTCCGGGTCTATTTTTCTGATTTCGAAGCGCTTGGGGGGGGGGGGGGGGAACGATCGCAAGAAAAAACAAGTTGGCGCTGGGGAGAGAGATGCCAGCAGCATACACATTCCTAGTATCAAAGGCAGAATCAGATCTATTTTCCTGAACTCAGAGCTCTTGGGGGTGGGACGACCCCCCCTTTTGCTCCGTGTCTGGGATTACATCTGTCCGAAACGACACTTTTCTCAAATCATACTGTTACCATAGTATAAATATGATTTCTGTAAAATACTCATATATTGTTTTCTTGCAATTTAAAATTTGAAAAAAGGAACCCGAAAAACATACCATTTTCTTCTTTTCGTTTGTTAAGTATTTTCCCTCTAAATGATTAATCTTAGGTTTTAAGGATAATATTTGCTCTTGTTTTTTCCCCTTTTTTAATTTGATATTTGGCATGATTTTCCCTCCAAATATTAAAGATTTTAAGGCGATCATATAGCTCTTGGGAAGGGAAAATTGTTGAAATTGATGAGAGTAAATTGGCAATAGGAAGTACAATAGAGGTAGAATTTGTGACAGTGTCGCCTATTTCTTCTATGGTTCTTCTGCAGTTAAACAATTTATAATTCTTATTCATTTTATAATCTAATATATCTTAGCTTTATAATTTTATTAACCACATTATTTTTGACAGCAGTTACTAAACTACCTGCTTTCCCACTAACAATCAGTTAAACTTCTCCCAATACCCTTCCTTGGCAAAGATTTTTGCACCTCTACGTGGTATCTACCGGACAATACCATTTTCTAACTAATATATCTGGGTCGGTTTAGGGTCATTCAGGTTAGTTTGGGTTAGTTTCAATTAGTTCAATTTTCGGAACCAACTAATACCAACTTAAACCTAAACTAAACAGCACTAACTTAAAGGTTATTAAGATTATTTTACAGTTGTTTTTAGATAAAAAATTTAAATATGTTGGTTATAGAAATGGATATATTTTATAAGTTTCTTCCATAAAACTATTTTACATCTGGCGACGACGCAGATATTATTTAGCTTTCCAAGTAGTAGAATTGCCAATGAAGTTGAAGAAACTTGTTTTTGCTCATTTGTTGAAAACACAAGATTTTCTTGATTTGGTTGCTAAAATTTCTGCAAACGTAATTGAAATTATATATTTAAACCAGTGCTGTTAATAATAAGTATTAAAGTTCTATATTTTCTAAAAAAGAAAAAGATCTTTGAACTTCTACGACTTTGAAATAGGGGTGTTTAAAACGATTTTTAAAATAACAAATCATTTTCCTAGATTTAATTTAACCTAAACAATTGCGTATTTTACTACTATAGTGTTGATTAACTAGTCACAAGAAAAAATCAACGAATATCCATAATTTGTTTGGAAAGTCGTTTTTCGCCCATTCTCTATACGTCATCGTACCATATTAGCTAATATTATTCTATTTTGGATTATTTTCCGTACTTCCATGAGTTTTCTTATTTATTCGTTGGGTACTCTGTTGTAATGGAACAAATATTAATTATGATTATTCTTTTTTAAATATTGTTTATCGTAAAGTATATTCCACTAAAAGGAGGAATTAAATAATTACTCTCTATATCGATTTCAACCATGGGAACTGACACAGCATATATCTTATATAACTACCCTACGACCTAAGGAAAAAATAAATCAATTATCAAACTTAGCCAGTTTTATTATTTTTAGTTATCTTTTCTGTTTTTCTGGAATTTTACGGTGTAACTCATATAAATATTTAAAAATATGTTGAAGAAATTATACCCTCGTCAAACTATGCAAACGGTTAAAGATTAAGCTAAGAATAGATTTAGCACAATATGGCCTAAATCGCCTATATCTTTTTATATTAAACAATTTTCCCATCATGAGAAAATAAAAGAATATTCAAATAAAATCGTTATAATGCAATATATGCGTTTGATTACATGTACGAAGAATTCGTAAAATGAGTGTTTTTCTATAGCTATTTTAGGTTCTTAGCTAGACATCTTTCAGCATAACATCTTCTTACCTTCAAAAAGTTAAACTGCGCTTCTCTATAAATTAAAGCGCATCGGCACACCCTGCGTATTTTATTTTACCTGTTTGTGTTTCGCATTAGTAACTTTTGAGTTTTTCACATATAAACTGATTTATCTCGAAAACCGCCAGTTTTATCGAAATAAATTAAGTGTACCTTTTTTGAAGAGGAATAACCAAAGTATTGAAAAAGTCAGTTTTCAGCTCTGTAAAATGACACCTGTCAAAAATTCGGCCCAACGAGTGTGGTTGCAAGTTCGTTCTTGACTTCTCTGATGATCTAAAACATCTACTGTAGTATGGTTTAATGAGTTTGTGGCCTCTCTAAAATATTAAAATTTCATTGAATAATAAGAGTCGTTTGAAAACTTAGAGTCGATAAAATAAATCGCTGGGTACCCCTTTAGGGCTCTGTATATCCGTTAAGGGGCATTTTAGGAGTTTTCTTTCTATGAAAAAGTAGGGTTATTTTGATCTCTCGGGAAATTAGGAAGTACTTACCTAACGCCGTGTATATCGATAAATTTATCAAATGACAATTTACCCCTTTTCATCCATTGTTAACGGGTGCCTGCACGGTATTGTTAATCTTGTCTCAAATTGATAATTTTTTTAGAAAGATTTCTTCACCAATCGGGTCGCCTGTCCCTTTGTATACCACTGCCTTGTAACTTCGTTATTTTTTCATTTACAGTGATGAGATTTTGCAAGCAAATGCTGTCAATTAACCTAGCGGCAGAAACGTAACAAAATTGCAGGAAAAAAGTAATTAAGGTATCGTTGAATAAATAGGTCTTCAAAAATATATCGCTAATATTTATTTTCATTGCCTGATTTACGAAATATAAGCCTACAAAGTTGCATATACTTTTCTCTTTCCGTTTAATTTTCCGGTTGTAGCCATTAATTATATGGTTTATTTTTGTTTGGCAACGCAAGAGGCTTAGTTATTAGTGAGTTTTGCTTTTGAAAATTAAGTTGGCTCTATATAATATCTTATTAGCGAATGTTTGGAGTTATATATGGCCAGAAAATACTTTTCTAACCTATATAGCCATTTTTTTGTATTTTTTAATTTTATTGGATTCACTATCCTTTTGTCAAATTATTTGATGCCTGTTCAAATTGGATAATTTTTCGAAAGTTATTATACAAAAACTAAAACAATAGAAAAATTGTTTACGCGACACCGAAAAAAAAAATGCGTTGAAAAAATCCTAAACCTACAGAATTTTAAATTTTCACTGCTGACTATTTCTTATTTGTGCCTGGGTTACCACTACAATGTAATCAAAATAAAATATCTATAAATGCCGTTTTTTAAATTTCTGATAAACCAGTTATTATATTTGATTGAATTCTTTTACAGCAACATATAATAGGCTCCGTTCTAGAAAATAATTAGGGCTTTAGCAAGTTATTAAACTGTTTTTTATCTGAGTAAGTATCTACGGCAGTAACTGTTGCTATTTAATTTAAATACTAAAGTCTCTATTAATATCATATCATTCATACGAGTACTTCAAAGATAGTTTTTCTTCATAGCAATTCAACTTATGGATATTTATTATATGAATATGTATACTTTTAAACTCTTATATAAAGACGAGTATGATTTTTCTTTGTTATAGATAACCACAAAACTTATTGAACCCACTAAAATTAAATTTTAACCCATGTTTCCTGATATCACTGGAAAGGTTTAGAGCTATATTTTATCTCGAAAAAGCATTAAGTTCTATTAGCAATAACGTTAAAAAGGATACTCTGTGGTGCGCTAGGTAGATTAGAATGGCTTTTTTTATATATATATATATATCTCACTCCTTCACGGATATTTGAAAAGCTCACATAGTCAGTATATTGAGAATAGTAAAGGGAAAAATTTCTATTCTTTATATCAAGCGCTTTTTCGCGTTTGAAGGAATCCTACTATTATATGTGTATATGCTCGCAAAAATTACAAGAATTAATAAACAAACCCATCATCACCTCATTTTAACTGTAGCTTTATTATGTATTCTGAAGGGTCATAGGCTATATAAAAATGAAAAATTATTTACTCAGACGCGTAAATTAACACATAAAAATAATATGCAGTTTTGTACTTCTCATACCGGCGGCTTGCTATCAACATAATAAACTCCCATGATTTTTCCTTAAGGCAAACCAGGGTTGCAATTTTAGTGAAAAAATAATTTTGAGAAATTTTTGGGAAAAACGAATCAAGGGAAAATTTTTAGGTAAAAATACAATATAAAATCTTGGGGAAACAATCAACAATAAATCGAGTCTGCCACCATTTTACATGCTGGTATGATATTTTCATCATTTGTTATTTTTAACATTTTGTTGAGTAGAATAATAGAGCTTGTAACATATATCGGGAGTTTAATAAATATATTGGAACCTCGAAATAACTTTTCAACATCGAGTTTCATGAAAAACTTTAAATACAAAAGTTGTAAGATATTTTCCTGGCTATCTCTTGGTCACCTTCATTTTGGCCTCGAGAGTGACCTTGATGGTTATTTCAAAGTCAAGTTGATTTATTTAAAGCGAAAAAACTCAATTTTTTATTACCAAAATGAGGATTGCGAAAAATTTTACGTTTAGCAATATAATAAAACCTTAAATAACAATATCAAGGTCACCAAATTATCTAGATTACGTTGTTGATTAATCTCTGTGAACTTTGCCGTTTCTTCTGTTTTATCACAAGAATGATAAATTCAAACAATAAAAAAATAATTTTAAAATTATCAAAACCAACAAAAGACAAATGAACAATATAGAAAATCGGATATTGAAACCTTGCAATTAAATAATTATCAGCTGATGTCGAGTGTAAATGTTGCAATCATGGCATTGCCAATGCAAGAGATGAAGTATAAAAGCACTTATAAGGAAGGTATCCCAACTCGAGGTTCCGTGGAGGTGAAATCTGCCCCCAAGTTCATCCTCAGAAATGGATTTATTATTATATCTCAGATTCTAATTGGAATTTTGCAATGAAACAAATCGTATGTTATTTCTGATATCAATGTGCAACTAACTTATGCAGTTTCAACCGTAAGGGTTGCAACGCCGATTTTTTGCATTTATTTTTTTGTCTATTTGGATAAAAAAATTCAAAAAGAGTTAATGAAAATTAGAAATAATATATTCGCTAATTGAATATAAAAAGAAAGTTGACTACTTCTAGATTATTTTCTTAAACCACAATTAAACCACTATTACTCAAAAAAAAGTTTGTCAGTACACTTCAGCTTCTGACTGATATTTTTCAAATAATCAAATTGCATGTTGCTTGGAACACAAAACTAAAATGATGAAATTGGAACAGTAAGGAATGCAACCCTTAATTTTTATATTAAAAATTCGAACTAGTTTGTGTTTATAAAAAAAAATCAAAATTCGAAATGGTTTGAACAAGTATTTTTACTGAATGAGTATAAAAATGAAGTTGACCTCTTTAAAATAATTGTTTGTAACCACGCGTGAACGGAAATTTCATCCCCTAAAAAAGATTCCTTAATATGCTTCAGGTTCTAATTAATATTGTGTCAATAACCAAATAGCGTTTTAGTTTAAATGCGAAAAATAAACGAGCCGAAGCAATTTTGACTGTAAGGGTTGCGACCCTTATTTTTTTTTTTAAATTCCTTCTTGTTGGTGCCTATTTCTATAAGAACATTTCAAACTGGACTAGTAATATTTGAAAAAAGTACTCTCATTATTTGAATACATAAACAAAATTGGCCTTATTTAAGTAATATTTTGGAACTACCCTTCAACGGAAACCTTATTTCTGAAAATAGCTTTTTAAATAAATCTTATAATTTAATTGCCTTTAAAAAAGTTCCATACTACCGCTAATGTATAAACACTAAACTACTTCATACACTGTCGATTATGAGGGTTGCTATCCTTATCTCTTACTTTAAAATTCGATCTTTTCTGTGCCCGTTTTCATAAAAAGAGTAAAAAATAAACTGATTTTTTTTTTTGCAAATATGTTTATTAATTAAGTAAATAAAAGATTTGTTGTTCTGTTTTTTTTTTTCGTTTAGATGACCTTTATTGAAAAGTTCACCAATGAGAACAGTGTTTTGGATATATTTCGTGTTCTTATCAATACTGTGCAAATAAACCGGTTATGGATTTATTCTTATAAATCAATCGAATTGAATCTCTACCTCTACAATTAGGTTTTATCTCGGGGATATATTTCACTTTAATTCGATTAATTCATAACAATAAATTTACAACTGGTTTAGTTGCACAATATCCATAAGAATGTTAAACATATTTAGAGAACTGTTCTCATTGGTGAACTTTTCAATAAAGGTCATATAAACCAAAAAATCATTAAAAAAACAAACTAGTCTGTTTGTTTAATTAACAAATATCTTTGCAAAAAAAAATTTCAGTTCATTTTTTACTTTTTTATGAAAACTGACATAGAAAAAATCGAATTTTAAAAGAAGGTAGTAACCCTCATATCAGTTCAGTATTTATACATTAACAGTAGTATGTAACTTTCTTAATGGCAATTAGAACCTAATATTTATTTCAAAATCTACTTTCAAGTATAAGGTTTTTGTTTGAAGGATGATTCCAAAATATTACCTAAATAAGGCAAATTTTGTTTATGTATTCAAATAATGAGAGTTTTTTTTTCCCAAATATTTCTAGCTTTTGAAATGTTCTTTTGCTTCGGCCAGTTTACTTGTCGCATTTAAAGTAAAATACTATTTGATTATTGGCAAAATATCAATTAGAATCTGAAGCATATTAAGGAACCTTTTTGGGGGATGAAATTTCCGTTCACGGATGGTCACAAACAATTATTTTGGAAAAATCAACTTTGTTTTTGTATTCATTCAGTAAAAATACTTGTTCAAATTATTTAGAGCTCATTTTGAACTTTTTTATACAAATAAACACAAATGAGTTCGAATTTAAAAATAAAAATTTAGGATTGCAACCCTTATGGTTCAAATTGCATAAGATAGTTTATTTAGTTTTGATTATTTGCAATATGTCAGTCAAAACCTGAAGCATACTGACAAACTTTTTTTTGAAGGAAATTTTTCGTTTAAGGGTGGTTTAAAAAAAATAATCGACGACTAATAAACTTTTTTTTATATTCAATTAGTGAATATATTTTTTCTAATTTTCTTTAGCTCTTTTTGCACTTTTTTAAATTTTTTTAGATATAAAAAAGTAGATTTTTCAATAGAAATATAGGCGTTACAACCCTTATAGCCGATATTGCATCAGTTATTTGCACATTGACGTCAGAAGTAATACGCATTTTGTTTCATTGCAAAATCCCAATTAGAATCTGGGATATATTAATAAATTCATTTTCGAGGATGAACTTTGGGGGCAGATTTCACCTCCTCGGAGCGTTGAGTTGAGATACCTTCCTTGTGAGTGCTTTTATACTTCACCACTTGTAACATTTCGGTTTGGCAGTGCCATGATTGATTATTTACAAAATATCTGTTAGAAGATGAAGCCTACTGACAAACTTTTATGGGGGTACTTTTTGGTTTAAGGGTGGTTTAAGAAAATAATCTAGAAGTAGTTAACTTTATTTTTCTGTTCAATTAACGAATATATTTTTTCTAATTTTCTTTAGCTCATTTTGAATTTTCTTTTTATCCAAATAGACACAAAAAAGTAGATTTTTCATTGTAAAAAATAGGAGTTGCAACCCTTATGGCATCAGTTAGTTGCATCTTAACATCAGAAGTAATACTCAATCTGTTTCATTGCAAAATTCCTATTAGAAGCTGAAATATGTTGGAAAATCTATTATCGAGGGTGAACTTTGGGGGCAGATTTCACTCCCCTAAGGTTCTATTGCAGTTAAAAAAAAATTTTTGTCTCTTATTTTATCATGGCCTAGAACCTACTAAAATATTTTTGAAATTGTAGGAGTTGAGTTTTGATACCTTCCTTGTAAATATTTTTTCTCCGAAAAATTGGTACAATAATGAAACATGTTGTGTGAATTCATATTTAATAATAAAATAAAAAAAAATAACAACTGCAACCGAACCCTAACTTAATGCGTATCTGACTCCTTATAGTGTCATAAAAGTTGTATGCTTATTATACCCTTTTCGTTTACCCCAAACACTATTAAAAAGGTTTTATTGAAGATATTAATATAATTTAATAAGACTCTATCAAAGAAAACTTTTACAATGACTTAAGTAAAAAACTAAAATCACTACTATTTGTTTAAAATGCATCCTGCTTTTCTGATATTAAATTTGTTATTTCTTGAAGAAAAAGTTGTTAAAAAAGTTATAAAAATATTTTAATCTGATAGCTAGACCTCCGAGGCAGCGGCATAAACTTATATATGAAAGAACTGCCACAGTTTGTAGTAAATCACGTGACCAACATGCAAAACAGTGTTTCCGGGTTTTATGGGAAAATTCCGGAATCGATAAAGAACATGAGAGTGCAATAGATACAGATTCTTATTAAGTATCACTAGTTAAATAGCAACCAAAAAAAATCTTATATAGTAGGGTACATAGAAGTTCATTAGCAACATATGATTGACGATTCTTATTTCAAAAGCAGTTTTCCCCAATAAAAATTAATTGTTATTGGATTTATGCATTATTTTAAAAGTTACCATATCCGCTAAATATTAAAAAACATAGATACTTGCTTCACACATTATTTTCAGAAACACTACTTTGATCAAGATTTCTATAATATAAAAAAGGCGATACAAGGAAGATTTTTCCCTTAAAAACAAAGTGTTATTCGACTTATAACTAATTTAAGTTTCTATATATATTCCCCCTATAATACACACAGCTAGCGTTACAGCAAACCCTAAATTATAATTTCAGAATATTTAATTAAGTTTAATTAAATAAAAAATATATTTTTATATTAAAAAGTTGACAATTCTTAAGTATAGAAGATAACGTCATACTAAAGACTACTAAAACTTGTTGATGTATTTAAACCAGCTATTCTGCTTGAAATTCCGGCGGACCATCAGGTTTTACGACCTCCATCAATATCACTTATCCTGCGAAAGGATAATTTCCTGCTGTCTCCCCTTTCAATCATCCATTTCCTTGGTAAGTCTTATCTCATATCGATCCTGATGTATTCATGCTTTGAATGTTGGTGCCTAGATCTCTTGCAGAATGTGATTTTATATTGGATGGCTTTCATAACAAACGGAAGGATAGTATTTTGGATAGATTTCTTAAATAAATTAAAAATGTATTAGTCGGCCAATTTCGGAATTAAAAGATTACAAATAAACATTTACAAATTAAATTATGTCGTTATAAAATAAAACAAGGATTTAATGTAGCTCTCTATAGAGTTTTCTCCCGCCCCTTAAATTAAATGCATATCAGCATATTCTACACACCAATATCCTTTTTTTATCACATTTTTGTTAACTCGCTTTCTTGTCTGTTTGTGTTGTGGCGTTTTAACAAGAGAAGTCGTGCTCCACGGATGCCTTTGTTTACGGCTGCGGTGGATATCTATTGTGCAGACAGTCATCGGTCAAATGCTCAGCGCAGGGGTATCTAATTATGCAAAGCGATATCTACCTACAATTGGAATATCCCTGCTCTCTAAACTGTTTAACGGTTTGACTGTCTAGTGGTCAAAACATTTATCCAGTGGTCGGTTCTCGGGCGCCATCCTCGGGATTAATGTGGTCGGGGGTCCACTTATGCATCGGATAATTTGTTACAGTGAAGAAACGGCAAACCAGAGCTGCCAATTGTTACCTGAAATATTAAGAATGAGAACTAAATAATGAAACAAACGGTTTTCAAAACATTCTCTCTTCTGAATTCTATATTTTCTATATGGCCTATAAAACTAACTTACAACCTAAGATGAACAATAGCATAAATAAATAAACGGTCGGGAGGGTTATATGCGCTGTTCACGGTAGCTAGTGCTTGTCAGTAGCGGTAAACGGTAACCCGGCGAAATCCTTTACGACGCTATTCACGTTACCTCTTACTACAAGTATGCGACGCTATTCACGACGCCTCGTACGTAAATCTCTGACGCTTCATACCTAAAATCTGCGACGCTGTTCACGGCGCCTCATACTAAAAAATTTAATTGGCCACAGTACACGCCATATGTCTAACAGTAACCCGGCGGTAGGCAGTGTCTCTAGACGCGGCGGCGGCGATAAATGTCGGAGCGGCAGTTGTTAAGCGCCCTTATCAACGGACATCGGAAGTCACTCGGCGGTAAAACACTTTCCTGGTCATTACGGAAACAAAACACAACCGACGGCATGCAATGTGTGTGTCTATATGTGAAGGTAGGAAGGAAAGAAAGGAACTGACGCTGCCCGTACTTGTAAGGCCCTCGTCAGCGTCGGTAGGATGGAACGACATTGCCCGTGTTTACAAGGGTCCTCGACAATGTCGACTAATAGCGGTAGGAAATTAGGAAAGGAACCGATATTGTCCCTACTTATAAGGGTCCTCTGCAGTGTCGGTAGGATGACACAATATCTTTACAGTTTAAATATAAGTAATAGAAAATAGAATAAACCGAAATAGATTGGAGTTTGACTGAAATCACTTTGTTCAGTATAAATTTGACAATTGACTTTAAACTAACTTCTCAATAAGCTAGAAGTTTGAAATTTTGAATTTACACTTGTGATTGATTTTTTGACTAAAAATACATTTTTACCATCAACTAATCACCTTATTTGCTTGATTTAGCACTATATAATTTCTACATATTCGGAAAATTACATTTTCCGATAAATGGAAAGCGTTATGCCGACGTGGAGGCCATCCAAAAAGCTCGCATTGACAGTCTCAAGGACAATTCTACAGAAGACCTAAAAACCTAGTTCGACATGCATTTTAACCATGCAAGTCGCTGCATAGAGTCTCAAGGAGAGCATTTTGAATGAAATAAATAAGTTTTGTTAAATAAATAAGTCTATGTTCTAATTTTTAACAAATCCTTTTAACTTTGGAACACCCTGTGTATATTCATACAGTATTATATTAGAAACATTTTTTTGCGGTGTATAAAGTTTATGAACTGAGTTTAAGTATAGTTTTATTTAATTAAGTATTGTAGTAAGTCGTACAGTATAACTTAAAATTTAAAGCTTTCGAGTGACTCGTGTATGAAACTATTAAATTTTAAGACCTTCTAAACTTGTCTAATAAAACCCGTTGTGTTCTACTTTCGACTTTCTCTCGGTTGCAGTGAAAAACGTTATAACTTTTCTTCGGCTAATAATCTTGGACTTGATGTCTCCTTTGGGAACAAATAAAAGTTGCTAAATGGCTTAGTTTCCGTTACAGAACCCCTAAGGATCATATCCTTATAATTTTGATCATTATTTTATTCTACCTTGCAGATAATACGTAAATAGATTATTATTCCGTTTATAACGTCTCTATTAAGTAGTAATTTGCTTTATCACATTTAATTTTTCATCACAGTGAACAAGGCATTCGCGTTCCACCATTTCTGTGCCTCGCAGACTGTCGCTATAAAGAATTGCTACGAACATCAAGGCCCGCCCTAGGTATTTCGCCGCCCTGGGCGGCAAAGTTCCTTGCAAATTCTGAAATTACATAGTTAGTTAATCATGTATTAAATTTGTTTTTGAGTAACCGACTGAGGATGATATGGAATCCTTAAGGGTTAGCAAATTAATTTCTTAAAACTTCTCTGTAACAAACCGAAAACTTAATAACGTTTCCTAAACCTCTCCAGTTTAACTTAAAGCAAACAATTTTGCCACAAAAATTATAGGAACAGTATAAAAGGATGCTTCGATATTCTCTACAAAAGAAAAGTCAGTTAAATTGAATAAAATTACATCCCTAAACTGGGGGAGATGCAAAATTAAATTTTCCGCTAGACCTATTCAGAAAAGAGATTTTCACTGATGGAATTGGAAACACAAAGTGTAATGATACCTTTTCTCGAAAAAAAGGACGAACTTCTAGGTTTTTCAAATAAAAAAATTGTGTTAACTATATATATTGCGGTGAACAGAATTTGTATTAATATAAATACAAATAAATTGTCCACAGGACATAAGCCCTTTCAACATGATTATTACTCTTCTGAAACGTTATGAATAGCTTCATATTAATGAGTCCGACAATTTTTTATTTGCGAAAATTCTTTTATACCTTGGGTTTAAATGCGGGAAATTGGCAGTTTCTTAACGTCCGACTGGGAAAATGTCGCATAAAATTTATCGGACAATATAACACACTCGATTGTACAAACATTAATTAAACATCTGTGAGAAATTTAGCTGGGTGATGATAAAAAATCCAAGTACGGGGTGTCCCATTTTCGACACTTTTAGGGGGCATTGGAGTTATTATCATCATTTTTCTATATTTTCAATTGTAAACATTTATTATGACATTTTTTACTTGAAACAACATTGGTATTATAAAACCAGAATATTGAAATTTGATTACAAAGAAACAAGAACTATTCATAAAACTATAGTAACAAAAAGAAACACTGAAACTAAAAACAACAAAGAGTTTTTTTAAAGATGATTTTCAAAATGACGGTACAGTTTTGTTATTCTTCTTCTAATTGCACTTAAAAGAATCATAGGTCTATTATGAATTTGGAAGATCAAACGAATTGCCTCACGAAGTTCCGCTATAGATTCATGTCGTGTCTTATACAGTTGATTTTTGCATAAAACCCCACAAAAAAAAACAAAACGAAAAGGTCTGGAGATGGTGAGGGCCATCTCACTGGCCCATTGGTACCTATCCATCTTTGAGGAAAGTTATTCTCCAGAAATGGCCTTAACAGCCCAGAGTTGTGGCTAGGGCACCGTTGACTAAAATGTGGTTGTCGGACTTGCATTGTCTTTATTTTTATTTATTTTTACGTTTCGATTAGGTTATATCTCTAATCGTTATCAAGTATAAACTGTCTTGTTGAAGATAAATGGAATTGAAATGGGTCAATGGAACATTTTCAAACAATTCTGGAATAATTTTTTCCAGGACCAGGTATTTACGTCCTGTGAGACCACCTCTACCGCCCTTCCCCCTTGGATCTGCGCCTGCTTCCGGTATAACTGGAAGTCGCACAAGATCGCGGTTACTTCTTCTGAAAATATCGTCACCGAAAACCTCACTATTCAAATCTGCAGGATTAAAATCGTATTATTTCCGAGATATTCTAACGGATAGTCCCCGTGACATACCCTATATATACAAAATAAGATATACGCACAATGTATATATATGTTTTTTTTATTGCTAACTAGCTGATTTTTTAACGGTTTTTAATTAATGTTTGTACAATCGAGTGGTCACATTGTCTGATAAATTTTATGCGCCATTTTTCCAATCTGACGCTCGAAAAATGTCCATTTACCGGGTTGGAAAACGCAACTATTAAGTTGTCAGACTCATCAAAGTGAAGCTACTCACAAAGTTTCAGAAGAGTGGTGATAATCATGATGAAATACGCGTTAAGTCGTATGGGCTGAAAACATAGCTCCAAAAAGTTAGCAAATTACGAGTACATTAAAATGCTAAAATGACGTGATTCTTTTACATTCATTAAACGACGAAATTTTCATGAATCAGCCTTGAAAATGTATTTTTGGCAAAATTATTTCACAGTCCTGTAATGTATAAATATTACGCTTATAACAGAGTTACAAAACTTCATCACTTTTGAAGTTTTAACCTTAAAAAGAAGTCTCGTTTAACACATGAGGAGTATTTATATCATCGATCGTTAAAAAGAAACGCAGCACTAAACGGGCATTCTGTTTTCCATCCTGAAACAAGGAATTTTCAAAATTTGATCGGCGACCAACTGCTCGAGACCTTAAAAGCAAGCAAGGAGAGCAAGCTCGACATGAATGAGGCTAATAGTTAGAGCTCCCAAATCATATGAGCCAAACCGAGAGCGAGGGAACAAGAAGGAGGATAACAAAAAGATCTGTGACCCGTTTTGATCAAAACATCATAATTTTTTATGACACATTTCCAATAAATTCTATAGGAAACCCACGATAGATAGTATGTTCGCTTCAACTTCAAAAAGATATTGTGATGGTTTGCTGTCGCCTTCCAATATCGCTCACACAAACCTGCATATGATATATTCAAAAGAATCCCTTTGAACAAAAATACAGCTCAAAGCATTGATACAATGAATCATATTGTTGAAAGCATCTTGTGTACTTATCTGCAAATGACTCAGTTCGTCACTTAAGTGGACGAGTCACCCTTATCTGAGAATGAGGCACTGTTATTAGCATATATTTGTTTTGTTAAGGACCAATAAATCCAAGAAGAACTGCTTTTTGCTAGAACATCAGACACTTAAGGCGATTCCATATTCAATGATTTTTCATGTAAAAAGCGATTCCTTTATTAAATATAATTTTAGCAACAACAAATGATTGGGCGTTACCATGATTTTATAAACCTTTTGTAATAAAATGTACTCGGGGTGTTTGCAGTTTACAGTGACAGGTTGCATCAATCTCTAAAATTCGTCATGAACGCAATTAACAAAATTCGGAGTTGTGTGAAGAAAATGACGAGAATTTTCAGTAAGAACTCTTTCATACTGAATTACGCTGGCTATCGAGAGACTCTTTTAGGGTTTTTAGACTATAAAAATCCCATTATAAAAGAAAACTCGATGGCTGTTGCGCGGCACCGTATGAAAGACGTTACCAGACCAATATTTCAGCTTTTAAAAACACGTTTAAGTTAAAAAAATTGTAAAAATTTAATATTCGAAAACAAAAGGATCTACGCAAAGCAGGAAAAATTGGCCCGTGATCTATGAAATAATAAAATTTGGGTCCCTAAGCTCTACACCCACACGGCGATCAAAAGCTATAGGTGAAAGAAACCACTAACCAACATATTTTTGAGACTGTTTTTAGTTTTTTATCCTCTTAGAATAAACTTACCTTAGAAGTATTTAGCCCCCTAAAGAAACCCCCGTAGAACAAGACGAGAACATTTTTGCTATCAAATTTTAAAAGTGAACAAATATTTGAATAAAAATGATTATATGCGAATTAATAATGCTTTTGGAAATAGGGAAAAATCTCCACGCTTTTGCGTTTAAGTTTATTTTTCCAAATCTTCAGGTGGGAGGCTTTTGTTTAAAATAATATTAAAAGGAATTTCTCTAATCAGACGTGAGTGAAATTATTTCCATCTAAAACAGACCGTTGGGATTATTAATAAAGCAACTTAACCACGCGTACATGCTGTGTTTGAGAATATATTACCGGCATGGGAATATTTTAAGGCAATATTATTCCGAGAATTATAATAATCTTCATACCAGGCGTATTATTTTAAATAAAATAGCTATCTCTGTGTATTTGTCTTTAGAGATAAACTTGTGGAACATTTTATAGCTAACCGACTAACTTAAAAACGGTTGATACAATAAACGTGAGTACATTAAAGGAACAAGGCAGTGTGAGGTAATTCCAATATGGATATTTCACTTAATCGTTGATATATATTAGAAAAGAGAGTGATAATTGTACGAGGATCGCCATAAAGCTTTTCTTTCCAACAAAATACATTTTTAAACACTTTTGCCACCTGTGTGGACTTTATGAGTGAGTACATATAGGACGCTTGATGCTGCCTTGAGCGCGCGTTGGAAGCATACACACAGTGCGCTTAGCACGGCCTTTACCGAGCGTTAGTAGAGTGTTTACACTGGCTCAGTATCAACAATAATAACTCCTGTTTGGTTCCATTAAACGGTCACCATTTGTTTCCCATCTGAAGATTATGTGTTGGCCTTTTGTTAAACGTATTATGTGGGCTCTAATTTTATTTCTGGATTCCTGTGATGTACCTTCGTTAAAATTTTTTTAGCACTACCACTTTCCAGTTCCATAAGACTCATTTTTTGCTATAAAATTTCGCATAAAACAATGTAATAAAGGAATCGAAAAAAATTGGACCCTCAAGTAGAAAAATATTGTTACCATTTAACGTTGTATTCAGCCCTTTCATGAGTGATAGGTAGAGATTTTTTGTAGTATCCTTCGTCTATTATTCAATCAGTATTTAACGAAGGCTAATGTTCATAAGAATGACAGTTCGGAAGGAGTAATAGTCATTATATTTTAGTAGAATAACATACTTGTTCTAGAATTATTTTATACAGGTTCTTTTAAAAGTTCGAATTTAAGTTTCTGCATTCATCAAACATGATTATTTTCCAATTTCTAAACTTAAAGGGACAGAACTGTTTGAAGTTTTGAACGTTTAACGTATTTACTCCCATCTCCCACCTGTCAGGAAAAGCTAAATATTTCCTAACTGGTGAAAAAACGGTTCTCATAAAACTCTGCATGTTGTTAATTTCGTCATGTCTTCTACCTCAGATGGTGTAGAAGTTATTTCTTCTGGGTAGCTTATTTTTGATGAACTAGCTCCTAATTCTTAAAATTCTTAAGCCACCGAATAACTATTTAATATTAAATACCGACAAGCAGCAGTATGTTGACAAATTATAATTATTGTTTTATGTCATAATTTGGCTGATTCTTATATAAAGTCTTACACACTGTTCTAGATAATGAATGTAATTACTAATTTGAACAAAAATAAATTTTAAAGGAATAATTGCGTTAATTTGTTTTATTTTTTTGTTGCAGGTACGTTCGAGATTTGACAATTAAGGTCCAGGTATTCAGGTAAAGCATATTAGATTTTAAGTTAGCAAGAAAATAATTCAAAATTTAAAACAGTATTATATCACAATATCACAGGAACAATCTTAACCCGATGCCAACTAATGTCGTGACAATAAAGAGACTGAAAACTGATAAATATATAATGTCTGTTAAATAAAACATGCAATATTATTCAGTTAAACATTTTGAGACCGAGATACGTTCATAGAAAATACTTTTGGTGCTAATTTAACACTATTTAGTTTAATCTTAAAAACGGTATATTTATGATTTAATTTGAAATACTCTATAAAAAATTAAGTATTGTTTAGTTGGATAAATTATTGTACTTTTTTCTCTATTTGAGAGTTTCCTGGGGATTCATTTTTTGCATTATCTCCGTTCTCGGTATAAGTTGATATTTCGTATTGAAAGTTTGCCCATTGCGTCCTAGTTTCTCTTTACTTTTTCTGCTTTGTATTTGTTCTTATAATTGAAATTCTCAAGTTTGAGGCACAACCAAGCCAGACTGCTACTAGGATATTTAATAGAAAACCGATTACATGAGTGAAATTGCTCTCAAATAGATAAGCGTCGAAGTGCTTTACTAGTCAGGTGATGGCAGGTAGTTCTCTTTCAGTGGTGTAGTATGCAATTTATACGTTACTAAGGTTTCTGGAGGCAAAGACTGCCTATAATTTCTTGTAAATGCGCTTGTACCTGTGATGGGAAGAAAGGGTTCTGAGGTATGTAAGAACGGGATTTCAGAGAAGGTGTTTTTTAACTCTTCAAATGGGAATTTGTGTCCAACATCGAAACGAAACACAACATTATTTTATAAGGTTAGTTAGGCGTCATAAAGTTGTTTGGGGCTTGTTATCAGATTTGATGGAATACGAATGTGCGATCAATCATCGTAAAATATTGCAACATAAATCGTCGTAAAATATTGGTAATTTTCAAGTTGATCCAACCCATCTTGGAAGAGGATAGTGATCGTCAGCGGTGACCTCGTTTAATTTTCTATAATTTATGACCATGCGTTACTTTTGTTTTTCAGTGTTATTCAATTTCTTTGATACCAGACAAACAGGAGAAAAATCAAGGCGAAACAAATGGTCGAATGATGCCTTCTTCCATCATATTGGCAACTTGGTATTTTACTCCTTCTATGTGGACGTGAGAATTTTGTACTTTATAAATATAGGGCATACATTGGTTTTTATAGAATGTTTAACAACATTTTTAAAAGCTATGGCAACGCCCACGATGTAAAATATTTCTTTGTATTTCAAACAAAGATTGGTAACTAATCATTTCTTCAATTGTTCGGTTAATAATTGGATTAATTGGATTCTATCGATTTGAAAGATGTAGGGTTCACCTTGAATTATCAGATTTTATAAGGTTTCGCTGGAGTGAAAGATTCAATAGAAAGTCCGATAAATTAATGGTTCTTGAAATTACGTTCGGGTTAATAATGAACATTAAATATTTGTCCTTTTCTTTAACGTATACAAGCGTATTCGGCGACCTAACTTTATCTCTTTTTTTTAGCAATGAAAGATATCGTCCAAATTTTTTAAGTTGATTGTCATTTTATAAATTTTTTCGATGCGAGCTATCGAAATTTGGTATTTATTCTGATTTGTTTCAACAAGATTTGTAGTAGAACAAGATATTTTATGTAGAGGAATAGCTTTGAAATTAGTGTTAAGATTTATTTTAAATCTATATAGCGTTTTTATTGCTCTAGAAAATCGAGACTTAATATACTGTCAAAATTGATATATAATCTTTAAATACAGTTTTTATTGAATGACAAAGAATTTCTGTTACTACTTCTTGCACTTTTACATTTCAGGAGAATGGTTTAAAATTGTTTTACTATATTTTCTTCGAAATAGAAATGCCCAGCGCCTGTCTCAATAAGTAGTTTGAATATGTTTCTGACATGAAATTATAAATTATTTTTATGATTTCCACAGGTAATGAATTTAGATAAAGGTTTGTCCTAGAAAATTTAAATTCCTGAAGTGCTGTAACAATACCTGGTGGTTTGTTCGTATTGTCGAGTGACTTTTCTAATTAGGGAGTAAAAGAAAATTTTGATAATCTTAAGAATCGTTTACTGCTTCATAATTTTCTTCAAAAATTTGAATGTCTAGGTCATATTTAGAGTAATCGTGAATACCGTCTATCCAAACACTAGTCAAAATTTTATCTGCGAGTCTGATAGTCTAGATTGATATGATGTTCCCTCTGTTTGTTCGACAAATAATAAGTATAGATGAAACAGCTGGAGCCGGAGTATTCGGCAAGACCACAGGAGTCAGAGAGTACTACGCTTTCGAGCAATGTGCGACAATTTTTACAGCGGAAATTTATGCTATTCTGCAGTGTGCCCATCTCTGTGAGAGGGACATAGACCGGAATAGAGTAATAAATATATGCTCAGACAGTAAGGCTGCGATATTGGCACTGAAGTCAAGTGTCGTGACTTCGCGACTGGTGTCTGAGTGCAAGGATGTACTAAATGGTATGATAAGAAAAGGCTGCACAGTCAGACTCGTATGAGTCCCGGATCACTCGGGCATTCACGGGAATGAGGAAGCAGATCGTCTGGCAAAGTTGGATTCGGCAATCGAACCGTATGGACCCCAACCCATATTACCTGTTCCAATTGCTATTAGTAAAAGGGAATTGAAATCGTTGCTGGAAAGCAAATTTATTGAATCATGGAGGGGAGCTCCTGAAACGAGGTGTGCTAAGGAACATATAACGGGGCCTAGCGCACGGCGTACTAAGGAGCTTCTCTCCTTGGGAAGGAAAGAGCTGCGAATTGTGGTGGGATTGTTGACAGGACATTGTCACCTCCGGGCCATCTTCATAGAATCGGTATCGAGGGCGACCCGACATGCAGATGGTGTTTGGAGGAGTATGAAACTGTTGACCATGTTCTCAGCAACAGACTGAGACAGAGATATTTTGGAGATATAGTTTTGTTACCGGAATAGGCACGTTCAAATAATGAGGCTGCTTGGATTCGCAAAGGCGATCGGCCTCAAATAATCTGCAGATATGGTGGGATGTAAAGGGCCCAATGGAGGCCTAGGCATCGATGATCTACTATCACCACCCCTTTTTCATTCATTCATTCATTCAGTAAGTATTTCTTTAGATAATATTTGGGCGAACATCGAAAATATTTTGGGATTTCTTTCTCGAATTATTTAGCCTAATTTAGGTATGAGACTTGTAAAAAGAGTATTGGATGCCATGGTATTGATTAAAGAGGATTGAGAAATATTCTATTCATTTATCAGGTATGATTCTTGAATGTTTGTCAACATTTTGACATGAAGTACTTACAATTGATTAAAAAAGGCGAGTGATGATTTAATGGATCCTTGTAGGTTTTGAATAATTAACGATGGAGCCGTAAAGTACCAGATATAGAGATTTAATAGTTTTTTATTGTCGTTGTAAGTGAATGAATTTCTTAAATTTGTTAGATGCGCGACACAACGTTTTTTCATTGGTCGTCATTTTTAACTACAACGTACATGCTAAAAATATTACAAGAAATTTCGTCGCCTCCAAATTCGGGTATTATTAATAATATTTTAGACTTGATATCAGCATAGGTATATTCGCGTTGCTGGTCTCGAACTCGGCATATTATAAGAAACAGAAGGATAGGTCTTTATTGTATTCAAAACAAAATTGTTGTAAGAAAGTTCGAAAAACGAACTGTGTAAAAAGAAAACTGCAGTTGAAAACGAAAATATGAAAATCAATGTAATACTTACAAAGCCAGCAAAACCTTAGACTTCTCTTCTCGCAGACTAATTGTTGGGGGTTTCATTCAGTGGTCCTTTCACCACTTTTTTCAAGTGAAAGCTCGCTGAATTTCTTTTTCTCATTGATATATCGGAATATACTGTTAGTAATTAGATTTCTTTTTTTTTTGTGAATATTAACGAATCCTACCTACTGCACTAATTATTAATTGAAAAATTTCACAAATCACTATTTAAAATAATTATTAACCTTAACACAAAAGCTAATCTTTTTCAAAATAAGTTTTAAAATTTCAGTACTCGAACCAGTATTTCAACTACTTGCAATATTAATCAATAAGTCTTTAGCTAAAAAAAACTAAATGGGTATTTAGATAAAAATTTCAGTAGTGTCAGAATAGTTTAAATGCTAAACATCTTCCATGTAGTCCAATTAGGGTAATAATTGACGGGAATATATAGCTTTGAAACGATAGAGTTTAAAAAGACTTTTTGTGGCCATTCATTGAGATAAGCAATATTTTGTTCTTTTAAAAAATTGTGCTTTATTTAGTTTGCCTTATAAGTGGACGTATATATTTAAGAGAATATATAAAATATATATTGCCTCCAGTATGTTTTACCATTGTTTCTCATAATCCCCCTAAGTGTGGAGAAGCTGAAATAAAATTCTATTTTATACTTTGTTATTAGACAGTTTTCTCTGATAATTTAAATTTTTTTTATTGAGTATATACTAGTTCTGAATATAATATATATGAAGTTTCAGTAAAAGTAACTGGTATGGATAACCTAGAATAATATACGTAACTAACAACCCGTTTACTAGAGAATTTTATTAAATTATGTATTAAATTTACAACATTTGCTAAAATATCAAATAGAAGAGGCAGTAAATCTCCCCGTTGATTCATGGCGGAATTAAAAACATTAACGTTATCGTAACTACAATTTAAGACCTAATTACAACGTTTGATTGCGCGTTTAGTGCCAATCTATTTCAACGTTAGTGGCGTCCTAAAAATATTCGTATATTTAAATTTTTTATAACTGCAGCAATAAATTTTAAATTGAAAATGCATTTTTAGCTTTTTTTTCCGTTTAATATGAAATATTATTTTATTTACCGTTTAGATGTGAATTCCTATGAAAATTCCACAGAGTAATTCTTACGATTATTTTAATTATATTTTACATTTTAATATGCAAATAGTTAGGCAGCGTAAAATTTTCTAATTCTATCAAAAAAATACAAAAATACTCCTATATAAGTGTTACCAGCCCAATTTTATTTATCTCTCTTAAAATTACGGTTATCAAAATAGAATAATACACAATAATTTGTGAAAATTAAACAGAATAAAACACCGAAGAATCTACGGGGTATGGTGAAATTTGGAATTACATGGAGTTTAAAGGGTATCTCCGTTATTTTAAGTCCTAGGGAGTTGAGACTTCGTAGATGGGGGGTCATCTCCAGATGTTCTCATGCGGTGTTGCTAGATTATGCATAATTGCCCTAAACTTAGAGAAAACGTACATTTCGCAATGTCGCACTAACGAGCATTTGGCCTCAAAAACCGGACAAAAATAATAATGTCGTTGCTTTTGACTCTAGACGTGTCAAAATCAGTATCTGGGGATTTTGGAGGGCGCTAAGTTGATTTCTGGCATTATTTTACTAATCGGGTGAAGGGGAGCTGACTTAAGGTAGAGAGGGGGAGGGGAGTAATATTAAAAAACGTAATGGTTATCGTTTTATATGTTTTTAGGTGCTCCGATTTCATTTCTGGCATTACTTTATCAATCGGGTGAAGGGGCGCTGACTTAGGGAGGAGAGGGGGGGGAGTAATATTAAAAAAACCTAATGGGTATCGTTTTATATGTTTTTAGGTGCTCCGATTTCATTTCTGGCATTATTTTACCAATCGGGTAAAGGGGCGCTGATTTAGGGTGGGGAGGGGGAGGGGAGTAATATTAAAAAAAAACGTAATGAGTATCGTTTTATATGTTGACTTAGGATAATTGTACGTTTTCCCATAAAAAATCGATTTCAAGATAAAAACAAAGTCTCTTTACTATATGATCAAGTAGGTCCTGAAGCACAACTTTAACACTCGTCTCCGTCATTCGGATTGACTCTGGTTTTGGACAGCAGAGGTTCTTTGCTTTTCTAATTAGAGTATCAAGGAAATATACCCTTATTGGAATCGTGTAACAACTCCCACTGCCTCCTTGTAAAGTGCCTCAAAGTAAAATTTGCAAAGCTTGCTCAGGTGTGTAATTTTTTACTTTCGGTTTCTGAGCAGTATTTATCTTCCTGTAAAGTTTCTCTCTTGTTGGTGTTGAAGTTTAGAGGCCGCGGCATTTCCAGACATTCGTTGACGTACGCTGGCTGCATAGGTAAGCTCCTCAACAGGTACCTGTTCGCGGAGTTCTTTTGTATTTCGTCGTTTACTACGATCATGTAATTCTTGGAAATGCTTTCTTGGGCGCCCCGTAGAATTCGTGGCCCAGTTATGTACAGGTATTGATGTATTAAGCAATTTCTCGTTTTTTTTTCAAAATCTTTTTTCAATATGGTTAAATGATATCCATCTTTTCTTCAAATTACTATTAAAATGTTTTAAATCATGACTTAAGGTATGGTACTCGTTTTGGAGACATTTCATCATTTCGCAAAGGTTATGTTCCATAAATGATACCTTATCTTCAAGTGTTCTGGATGTGCTTTGTTTAAAAAGCATGTATAGCATTTCCGATATACCTCAATAACATTTGATGCCAAATTTGTACCTATAGGAAAAAAAATATATATGTAAGTAAAAAATAACCAAAATTATTGCAAAAAAACAATGGAACTCAAAGAGGTTTTTTTTTAAGAGGTGGAAACATGTGGAAAATGTTTTGACTGTTATGATATGGCTAATATCTATAGTTTATTATAAAAAAAGAATTATAGCCCGACCTAGCTCGGAACATTTTCAAAAACAATAATTAGTTAAAAAGAAAAACAAAAAAATAGAAAATTTTCTTGCATATTGTTTTAGGTCCATTAGAATACCAAACAATCATTATATTTTTAAATAATATATATTAAAATTAAATACATACCTTGTTCTTTAGATTCCATCACAAATTTTTTTTTTAATATTCACTTTACAAAATACCAAACACCAAACACAAGTCTAAAAAAAAATCTATCAAGAACGAATGCGTGCGTATTGAACGAAGCTTAGATTGCAATTAACTGTGCGGAGCGTAGCTGCGTGGAGGGGCCACTTTATTATATTTTTATGATAGTACGGTTACTCAGGTATACAAAAAAAAATAATTTCGATGATTACTTGTATAGTTTGCATTTGTCCTTTTTGTCCGGTTTTTGAGGCCAAATGCTCGTTAGTGCGTCGTACCCCAGTTATACCAACTTATATATCGCATAGGTACATCCTTGAATTTGCAATCAATCAAAACGTGATATGGTAATTTACAGGTTAGTGTAACAATTACATAGGTAGAAATTATTGAGATAATACATTAGTTTGGCGAGGAGGACTTTCATGCACAACAATGTTATTTAATCATATGGCTGATAAGGTTTTGAAGATGGCAGTACTAAATTCTTTGTTTATTACCTACAAATATTAAAAGCTCGACAGATTAATTGTAACACATTTAGTTAAAGCTTGAAATATTCATCCAAGCAATCTTTTTCAAAACATAACTCCGCTATTAAATTTTGTCATAAGAATAGTAAGTACGTTTTTAGTAGCAATATAATCCATTTAACGTAAATTTTTATGGAGATGTATATAAAGTTTTCAACATCTTTTTAAAATTCAAATAAAAAAGGCAATAATAATATCGTTAATTTAAGTCTAAAAACGATAATATGAAAGTAAGTATAATTTAAAATATTAATACACATAAGTTTTAGTACCAGGATTCTTAAAGTTAAGTGACAATTTTAAAATTATTGCTAGTTTCAAAGTTTATATGCACTAAAAAGGACATTATGCTGCATCTAGGGCACCTCCAAGTAAAGCTGTCACTACTTAATAAGTACAAAACACCCAGGTTAGAGACGCCATATACTTGCTAATTAATGGGAATGGCTGTGGCGTTTAATTCAATAGTGTCGCCCCTGATGGTGCTGGCAATAACTAATACATATGGCGAAGACATTGAGAAAAAGAAAGTTATTATTTATTTTTAGGGAATCCACAATAAATTAAGGAAGTTAACATTGTATCTATTAGAAAAGTTACTATAAACAAATTATATTTGCTATGTACTTTATAAAAACACCCTCAATGATTTATATTTGTGTCTCGTTATATCACATTTTCTAAAAAAAAATTTAATTACTTCATGCATGCCAATATAAGCTGTCAAGTAGAGTTCTTTTTTCAAAATACTTAATGATGGATTTTTTTTTGTGTTAGTCAACGTCTGAAAATTAAAAAAAAATTAATTTGGAAAAGTAATAGTCAAGATTCAGTACAAGGAAAAATTTTTCAAAAATTTTTTTGTGAAAGCTGCTTGAGAGAAAATCTGAGTTTTGTCGGAATTTTTAGTTTTAAAAATTTATAAAAAATTGACGCAGCATCTAATCAGGAAAAAATCCTATTCTACATCTCGGAAAGAATATTTGGTTTAAATTTGATGGAAATCGGTTAAGTAAATCTTGAGATATCTTGTTCACCAGTTTGAAAAGCGAGGTTTCGAGAGAAACGTAAAAGAAAGAAAACACTATCATGCAATCTGAGATAGTGCTTCGCCTGTAAGTGTGCTTCTTTTCTAACGTGGTTGAGAAATAAAGTAATTTCGCTAATGCAAATGCAAAAAAAGTACCGCGTCAGCGTCTCAAAACCAAATATTTTTTAAAAGTACTTTTACTCTGCGATTTCTAGACCATACATGAGGTCTTCTTCTTCTCCTTCTACCTTCTATAATAGGTCCCTGACCTGTTCCTTATTCGATTTTCCTCATTCTGGACTTAAATTATCGCTCCACCTTTTCCGTGGTCGACCTCTACTGCGTGTACCACTAGGCGATTTATCTCGTGCGATCCTTACCAATCTATCCTCTGTCATTCGGCTTATGTGTTTGTTCCATTGTGTCTTACGTTGTAGGACCCACTCA
The DNA here is from genome assembly GCA_034092305.1 of Diaprepes abbreviatus. NCBI lineage: Eukaryota > Metazoa > Arthropoda > Insecta > Coleoptera > Curculionidae > Diaprepes > Diaprepes abbreviatus. The sequence goes on along the minus strand of JASJET010000210.1, from coordinate 5,771,563 downwards.
TTAATGCAGTCTGTGTTGCATGATTGCCTGATGTTATCGCTTCTTTCTCTGTCTAGTAGCGTTTTTCCTGTTATTCGTCGAAGTATTCTCATTTCTGTAGTCTCTAATAGTTGTTTCGTTTTTGTCGTCTCTGGCCGTGTTTCTGAGGTGTATCTCATAATAGGTCTAATTGTGGTTTTGTAGATCCGAACCTTTGTTTCTTGTTGTAAGTGTTTGTTTCGCCAGATCACGTCGTTGAGGCAACCCGCCGCTTTATTTGCTTTGGCCACCTGCACTCTTACTTCATCTTCGATGTTGCCATAACTAGTTATGTCGATTCCTAGATATTTGAAACTCATTTCTTGTCGTATTATTTGATCGTCTAGTTCTAGTTTGCATCGGAGGGGTTCTTTTGAGGTTGTCGTACATTTGGTTTTTTCTGCTGAGATAATCATATTATATTTTCTTCCCGTAAGATTAAAGGTATTTAACAATCTCTGGAGGTCGTCTTCATTTTCGTCACATATCACAGCGCCATCAGCGTAACAGAGAATTTTTATTTCTGTATCACCCATTTTATATCCTCTACCAAGTCGCACCTCCTTTATTATTTGGTCCATTATCATGTTAAACAACAAAGGACTAAGCGAGTCTCCCTGTCTAATACCGCTGTTGACTGGTATGGGTGTTGATAATTTACCGTTAGTGCGAATCTGAACTTTATTGTTTGCATATATGTTTTCGAAGGTGTGAATTATATTGATAGGAATATTTCTCTTATATAACAGGTGGATTACATCATCTAGCTTTATGCGATCGAATGCTTTTGTTAGATCTATAAAGCATAAAAATGTTGGTTTATTGTATTCTAGAGATTTTTCGACTATCTGTCGTAGAATAAATACTACATCCACGCAAGACCTTCCTGATCTAAATCCCTGCTGTTCGTCTTCCAGTGTTGTAACCGAATTAATTTTATTTTTGATTACTTTCGTAACGAGTTTCAGAGTTGTGTTCAGTAGATTAATACCCCTGTAGTTCCCTGGTTCTTGTTTGTCACCTTTCTTAAACATAAGCATTATTGTGCTCGTTCTCCACATATCTGGTACTTTGCATTATGTCAGGATTTTTCGAACGAAGCTTGTGAGTTCCTGTGTTAGTCGCTGTCCTCCGTATTTCAACAATTCGTTATTAATTCCGTCTTGTTCGGGAGACTTTCTATTTTTTAAGGATTTTATAGCTTTCTCTACTTCTTGAATGGTGACTTCCACATTATTCCTTATTGCTGGTATGTTATTTTTTCCAGTGTTAGCAACTCCCGCAAATAATTTTGTTAGGTAGTCTATCCATTTCTTCTCTGATATTTTGTTTGTTTCGGAGAGTTCAGATACTTCTTTGCGCTGTTGTCTGATCAGTCGCCACATTTGTTTTTGTACACTATAGAAGTCTTCTTCCATTCTTTTAGAGAACTGCTCCCAATGTTCACTTTTTAGTTGCCTGACTAGTAGATTAGTTTAGTCACGAATTAGTTTGTACCTATTATATGCTTCCGGCGTTTTTGACGTTATATATGCTAAATATGCTTTTCTTTTTTCGTTAAACTTATCTTTAACTTCTTTACGGAACCATGGAGTTTTATTAGGATTTTTGTTGTTGATTGTGATTGTATGTGTGCCCAATGACTCATTTGAAGCATCTTCTATGAGGTGTTTTTTTTAATGCCGTCATATCTTTCGACAGCCTTTGGGCAGCTCTAACTTGTCGGCTAAATACAGTACTCTTGGACCAGTTGTAAGGTTTCATAATGTTTATTAACCGTGGTCATATGTACAATATTGTGTCATAACGCAAACTGATTCTATGACGTTAAATGTTCAGAAAATCTAAATTAGTTTCAACTTTATACAGTTATTTTCACCTTCCGAAATTCCTCAATATATTTGTTATTATAAAGAACTCATTCAAAATATCTAATATAAAAGAATATTCAACAATATCCTCTGTCCATGTTCTGACCGGTCCGCCCGCTACATAAGTTTTGAGCTGACGCCCTGCGGCCTAAAAAAATCGATTTTTTGAAAATCTTAAAGTAGTGTAACTAAACCCTTAAAAAACTATAGTACTCTTCCAAACTACGACAAATTAATGCGGCACAACTTGGACAACTGATAAATAGAATAAACACTCTTTTTTAATTGACTCATTAAAATTTGACTTGAATTTTCTGATCGGTCAGATTTGCAAGGCCTGGTGGTAACCTTTACTGAAATCAAATCGGTATATTTTTGAGCAACCCATATATCTGTACTCAATACTACGCCATACCTCTGCCAACGAGGTTACTTAAGCGCGTTAGTGTTCATAAACACTATCGAGTATTTGACATGGTGGTAGCGATGAAGATCCCAGATGCATACTTATCTCTACGTGTACGTACAGTCATATGGAGAAAAACTTGTGGACGAGGGGGTACGCATTATGAAAACAAGTTAAAAATATTAATTGAATTTTAGTTTTCCATTTTCTGTCTTTTAGAACATGGCAAATCCATGCCCGTTTGCGTTTTCAGAAAATGTGATCGTTTTCTTGCTATAAGGTTTTCATGTAATATTCGCATTTTTCTAATAGGTTCAATCGATTGAAACCTTTTGAATAACCTTAAATGGTTTTAATTTGTAGGAAAATTTTTACACTCATGTAATTATGTATATACAAATCGCCATTTTCGCGAGTAAGTGAAATTATTAATTTTGGAAAATCTACATCTTATAAGTCTAAATCAATATTTTAGTCACCTTCTAGACTCTAAAATAAGTCCGTGATCTTATTCCGAGGAAAATCCAGAACAAAAAGTTCTTCTAAACGTTCCACACTATGTCCAATTGACTGATCATTTTGGTGAATTATATAAAAATCACTTTTTAGGACTTGTTTTTTATTTATCCTTAACAAACGTCTTCTTGAGTAGCTTGCCCATAATTTATATTCTCTTTATATTTTTCAATTTTATCTCGCAATGCTGGACACTTTGGGTCTCTTGCTGAATGTATCCGATCCTTTAAATTCAACTATTTGCAGTTTGGACAGTCCATTGGTATGTTTTCTGGACATTCTTTCCCTCATTGTCACCTCATTTATGAGAGCAGACTTCTCCTCTATAGTATTTTAAAACATGTCCGAATAAAAAATATTTATAATAGATAGGAATATTAAAATATTCTTGTACATACACTCTTGTTAGGTCAAAGGTAAGTTTTTCACTTTTTATCAACCGTTTAAATATCTTAGGATTTGTTCGTAGGATCCAGTTTTCCTTCTGTTTATTTCTACAATCTTTTCTTGTAATAATTTTAATTTTTTCACCTATACTTTCACCAAATTTCTGCTGCATTTCAGGATTTTCCTCATATAGAGTTGCTATGAATTCCTCCGTTTTATTTCCCTTTTCGATTCCCGTAAGCATTATCATTGAGTCAGTATTTTGAGCTTCTTTTATCTCAAAATTATGGCTAGGTTTCAGGATTTCCTGCAACTGAGCTTGTTCTGTATACTGACATTCCAGCAGGATACCACTTCCCTGTAACCTTTTTACATTTTTCAATGTCTGAGGATTTTTGTTTTTGTTAGGTTCTGTTTAATTTCTTTAAGAACTTTATTGCAATCATTTTCACCTCGTAGTTTAATTATTATATGTTTCTCTGTTTTACGGGATGTATTCCATTTTTCATTTTCTGTATGGACTATTTTATTTCGTTTTAAGATATTACTGTAAGAACTTTCACTGGTACTGGTATTTGATTCGTGTGATTGTTAATATATTTAATTGATGACTTTTGGTCTGTTAATTGTATATATAGTTCTAAATTAAGTTTGTGTACTTGCCCTATTTTGTGTGATAACCTTCTTATCACCTTGTGCAAGGTAAACACTGCATCACTCAGTTTGTTTTTGCTATCTCCTCTGGTTGCTTTTGACACTTCATGTAATATCTTTAAAGATTCTAGAGCCTTTTCCAGTAAATCGGTGGATTCATTTGTTTGTATATTGCTATTTAAAGTATTGTAACGAAGTTAATATATTTTTGGGCATGAGTATGTTCGCCGGGATTTAATTTATTTATTTTACATCCGAAAAATCTGATTCTTGCTAGAAAAGTATGCTTAAAGTTTCAATATTACCAGTATATAATTAGATTTGCCGCGCTATGCCGGGAAATATGATTTTCCTATGATTTTCAGAGCGTCCGACCATAGTAATCGCGCGCCGCATACAGCAGTATTGTATGCACGATCACCGCACACCGTCACTCGTCAGCGTAGGGGGAGCTCGGGCCGTCTATTTAAGCTCGAACAGACCATTATTTCACTGAGAACAGCACGTTCTCCACCCGTCCAAACGGACTGCCTGGGTCGCCTGCCGGACCTGGTCTAGCAACTGACCAGGAATGTGTTTTACCGCCGGGTGCCCTCCGATGTCCGCCTATCGCCGATCGATGCCGGGTTATTGTTACATATCGTGTATATCGCCATCGGTCGAATTTTGGTACGAAGCGCCGTGAACAGCGTCAGCGGATTGTAGACACGAAGCGCGATCATTTGAGTCCGAGCCGTCGTGAATATCGTCGCAACCGTGTAGTACGAGGTAACGTGAATAGCGTCGCGAATGATACCGCCGGGTTACCGTCTCTAGCGCTACCGATTAGTACGAGCTATCGTGAATAGCTCTCAAAACATACTCTTGGCCCTCCAGACCGTTTATTTGTTGTCTATCTTAGATTATAAGTTAGTTTTAGGCCATGTCTTTTTATAATAGAATGGAATACAGGATACAGGATGTTTTAAAACCGTTTGTTTCATTCCCTACTCCCATTTTTAATATTACAGATAATAATTGGCAGCCGGCATCCAGCACTAATACGCGCAATTGATCCCTGGCTTGCAGTTTCTCCAATGTAACAAGCTGCCCGGTGCATAAGTGGGCCCTCGACCACATGAATCCCGAGGGTTGCGCCCGAGAACCGACCATCGAGTGGATGTTTTGACCTTCAGGCAGTCAAACCGTTGATCAGTTCAGAGACCAGGGATATCCCGATTATAAGTAGACACCGTCAAACCGATGCCCCTGCGCTGAGCATTTGACCGATGACTGTCTGCACGAGAAATATTCACTGACCGATGTTCCGCTGCCATAAACAGAGTAGATCCGTAGAGCACGACCTGCTCCCCTCCTACAAAAAAGCGTCACAATATCATTATTTGTGTATTTTATACCTGTACAATTTTTCACCTGAATTGTTTATTGTTCTTGAAGTTGAGACCTAGGTCTTTTGGCGTTTTTTGCATAGTTTTCCTACAGATTTTCCGTAGAAAATTCGTATTTTTAATATATCATATTTGGCGGCTTAAGTTCTATAGACTGAAACTCTATCGATGGGTAAATACAAAAAATGCCTATATTTTGCAGAAACTACCTACAATTGGCTATGTAGTGACCAAATATAGCGGATTTAGATCTAACAGTATGGGTACTATAGACTTGGTTTCACATAAGATTTCATCATCAAGTTGGTTAAATCAGAAAAAAGTTGTTATTATTTTGCCATTTTTAATATATCGTTTTACAAGTAGGAAAATGTGACTCATTCCGGAAATATTTTGGAAATCTTGAAAATCACTTATTTAGTTTTCATTTATTTTCCTAGCTAATATTTAGAATAAAGATTTTAAATTTTGCGTAAATGGACTTAGATATAAAATTGATCAAAAACTTCAACCTAAGAACTAAAATTTAAAACACTACTTTACGGACACGTCAAGCAATATTTAGAAGTAATGAAAAAAAGACACGAAAGATTAAGTATTGTACTGGTTTAAATATTAAATTTATTTCATCGAGAGAACTCCCCTCCATACGCCACTGTTTGAGATAAGCACAAGCGATGACGCAAGAGTAATCTTTCAGCGTTTCAGATATAAATCGCTCAAGTTCAATCTACTATTAAGAGCAAGTCCAGCATGAAATAACCAATAACAGATGACAGTCATTTAGAGCCATTAATATTCATATTTACCGTCATAACTCTATCGAGTAGCCTTAAGGGAGTATCCACCTCGATGCCTTCTAAACTGATTTTAAGCAAATAACCTATTTTCGAGTAATGTTCAGTTTTACGCAATGTCGGAAAAACCAAATTATCTAATTTTGTAGATTTACTTTAGCTTTGTATTGTATTAGATTGTGTTATTTTGTAAAATAAGGTATCTCTCACACCTAAACAGCCCTTCTCGATAACTTCTCTAATACATATTAATACACTTCTTTGTAAATGATCTTGGGTGGATAACCTTCGTAGTTTATTCCCTTATAATTCCTAAGTGAGTTTTATAATACATTTAGGCTCAATAAACATTCTTTGAAGATTTTTTAGTCCCTGTTCGGTTAATTTTCTGCCTTTACAAAGTATATATTTCCTAGCTCCATTCGATTTATGATTAAACATACATTAGGTCAAATATGCATGAAGCCAGTACCATTAAAGGTGCTTAGCTATCCGATACCATATAAATGATGCACCTAACTGGTTTTTTATGGCACATTCTGAGGAAAATTATCAATTGCGAATGGACGGAGTCTTGGCTAGAGGCTTTCAAAGTCTGCATTTAGATCCTTTTTTCCATCTTGGGACCGCAAATTGGGAACTTTGTTTAAACTGTAACATATTTCAACTCACATTTTTATGATTCTGTATCGACTCCTCAGTTAAATATTTTCCAGTTCTTTTTTGATAACATCATTATTAAAAATTAAAGAAACTTCTAAATACCTCGATAGTGGTAAATTAATTTTCGTAAAACAAGCTATCTCTTTAGAAAAAAAGTTTTGTTCCCAAATTCATTATTTATGGGCGATTTGCCCGTTCTGAGTAGAACAACTTCTTGGCAAGATTTCCTTTTTGCAAGTCAGGAAATCTTCTCAAAGAGCTAGGCCATATATTGAATAAATGAGCCGTTCATTGTTAAGTTGTTCAGTACCTCCATGCGATCAGGCGCCAGTCGTGAAGCTACTACATCGGACCCCAGGACCAGTGTTGCAGCTTTACTCTCCGAGTATATGTTAATAGTCCTATTTTTGTTTATCTTCCTCTCACAGAGATGACCACATTACAGATTAGCATAAATTTCCCCTTGGAAGACCGTTGCGTGCTGTTCCCTAGAGTAAAATTCTCTGACTTCCAAACACTCCAGCACCACTTCTTTCATCCTGATGAGATCCGTCTGAAATCACCAGTATCCATTTCTGAGAAGAGTTTGCACTTCCTTCCAACCTTCTCTGCTTAGTAGTCTGGTTGCACAGAGAATGATGGGCATCTTTTAACAACGCCCTCCCAGCTAGCCGAGTAGCCTCCAGTTCTTGCTCGGAGATGCCCCAGGCATCAAAGGCAGTAAACTGCCTTGAAGATGTCATTTGCTATGAATAAGTGGAAAGGAAAGAGTTTCATTAGAACCTCCAGCGCTCATATTCCTACACAAGCCATTCTTTGAACGTTGTAACGTTGAAGACGGTATTTGTGTTTGGCTGTTCTGGGCCACCATAGAATAGCGGCGTACGTAATCATAGCACGAATCACCATGGTATACGATATACAGAATTATCACTTTCGGGTCAGCCCCCATGTGCACTCAAAGGCTCGTTTACAAGCTCAAAAAGCACATATGACCTTCATGGCTCGAATCTCAATATGACCATTCCGGCTCGGTCGTGAGTTCCCTTATATTGAAGGATCCTTCCTGACAGCATAATTATGGGTAGTCCCCCCATTTTCCTCTTTTTTTTTGCTTAATTTTATCTTTTTCTTTTTTCAAGTAAGGGGGAAAATAGTATAATATTTTGTTGAGATCCGGATTTGGCATTTTGCACGATCTACAATAGAGTCGATTCAAAATTCCATAGTGAATTGAGTTTTAGATAAAATGAAGGTGTCGTATTTAATACACATTGTCGAGTTCTTAACCAATTACAGTAAAATGATCACATGTTGAAGTGTTTGAAATGAGCACTAATTTGATGGTCTAATTGAAAATTATTTATTTTAACTCCTACTACGTTTCGCGAAACTAGATCATTATGTGCGCCTATTTGTTTTAGTGTCAGAATTCTGAGATTTTTGGATCTGGATTACTCAGGAGATACTCAATAATACCTGTTTTTTTAGTAATCTTCGGGAAGTAATTTCTGATTAGTATCATAATTCTGACATTAACTTGGTTTCCTGTCTGAAGTTTTTGTGTCTGGAGGGTTTTAGTAGCGTCTTTCTCTCTATGGATAAAATCTAAGGAAGGTACTTCAGTTTTACAGTTACTAAAAATTTTTGTCGGAATAGCAAATTAGGCAATTCACCCAAAAAAGTTTATTTTGGAGAAAAATTTTTAAACAGAAATAATAATAAATAACAATTCTAAACGATAAAGCTGTTTTATCAAAGAGTCTTTTATAGCAATCCTAAAAAGGTATGGTAGTATTAAAAAAAGTTCTCTACATAAGAAACGTTAAATGGAGTATCAGAAATGGGGAACATTTATTTCACATCGACACTTAAATACAGTAGCAGATTTTAAGTACGAAATAAAAAAAAATATATAATATTTTATAACAGAATAAAATAGAATAGTCTTAAGTCGCCATACTTTATTAGACATCAGGTGCCATTTTACGACATTGGGAAACATCTAACTTCTGTCGTTAAATCCGCTTGTAAACTAGAGAAATTGAGGAATTTGGATCGAAATCTCGATTTATATAGCCTAACAAGATGTTGTCATTTCGTATTTTCACATATGATGTTTTCTTAATCTTTAGTTGTCTACGATGAAAAAAACTAGAAGAAAGGAGTATTAACATGCGTGCAAAAAGTGATATTTTTTTTCTATTTTTGATTAAAACTGGATCTGGGGAAGATACGTATAATTGTTAAAAGAATATGGGCCGAATCTTGCTCAGGATTGAGTGAATGGTAATGTTTTTGACGAAAACTTATCTGGTGGTGGTAAAATAGGAATAAAGAAAAACAGCTGCTCACTGCAGAAAAATACTACTTCAGGTGCCAAATAGGAGTAATATAAAATTAGTTCAGCACAAAAAGGACGCAAGCTATTTCGTATTGGGAAACTCCGGGTTACTTGGGACTGTGTTAAGAGAGCAAAACTGAAACTTTGTGTTCACAAGTGAACTCGCCCAAAAAGGGGCTGGCGCTGAATGTGTTAAATTATATTCCGAAAAGCTCGGAGAAGTATAAAATTTTGTTAATAAAATTTTTGATTTACAGTAAAAATATGTGCTATTACACAAGTTGCGTGCCTCTACCGATCTGTAGCACAACAATTCAAGCACTGCATGATGAAGTGCGTGATACATGATATAAAGGCAAAAAAAATATATATTATACAGGTTGTCCGGAAAATACGTGTACAACGTTTGATGATATACTCTTGATGTCAAAATAGGTAGATTTAAGTTAACTTCGTTATATCCGATACTGCTTTGTTTAGGCGGTAGGAACTTGTAAGCATCGCTTCTGATTGTATATATCATTAATGCTATGACAGTCTGGTTATTTCTGTCGGATAATCGTATGTATTTGGAAGCTTTTTCACCTCTTGAAAAATTTTCGTTTCATGAGCGGTTTCGTCAGGAAAAACTATTTCCAGTTACATCCATACACCAATTTCAGGTTATAATAGAACTATTTTTAAAATAAATGTTGGAAGCATGAATGTATTTAAAAAACAACTAACTAAAAAGAAAACATTAATGAAGCAAATGTGTAAAATAGCCGTGATTTTGCTGAAAAGTATACTTTTTAAAAATTAAATTGGACTATTTAATATTTCTGGATTATTAAAAAGGTTGCCAGCGTTTAAAATGCGTATTAATAATTATTCGCGGGTGTTCACTGGAATCTTGCTCTGTTTTAAGAGTGCCCCACAAAAAGAAGTTACACATATTTAACTCTGAAGAACATGGTGGCCATCTTGCTCTTGCCTCCTTGCCCCTTTCAATTCATCGGTTGGGATATTGATTGTGTAAATATTGCTGAACAGCAACGGAAAAAGGGGATGGCGCACCATCATGCGTATACCATAGTTCTCGCCAATGTAAAAAAGGCAAATTTTATAGAAGGACTGATAATGTATATATATGGCGAGTATTTGCAACTTAATGTCGCTTCTTGCATCCCAGACGCCATCGTTTTCTATCGTTTCAGTCTCTTTCGTGGAGCCCTTTACTTTCCATTTCGGTGCGGATGTTTGAGATCCAATTTTTCCGTTGGCTTTCTCGTTTATTTCTTTGTGCTAGTGTCCAGTTCCAAATCATTAAATGGTATCCTTTCTTTGCTCATTCGTTGTAGGAGCGCATACCATTATAACCGTTTTTCAGTTATATCATCCATTATCGTATTCTTTACTTCCGTTCTTTCTCTGACGGTTTCATTTCTTACTTGATCAAGTAAAGTTAAACCGGAACATCTTCTCCAGTACATCATTTCGGTTGAAAAAAGTTTTTGAGACATATTTTTATCTATGACTCAAACTTCTGCCCCACACGTCACTGCTGGCTGAATCATAGGCTGATATATTCTTCTTTTTGCTTTTTTTTGTGAGGTTCTTACTCCACAAGATTGGATGTAGTGCTTTAATCGTATTTTTTTCTTTTCTTATTTTCTTTAGTATATCTTTATCTTTTCCGTCTTCATCTATTGTAACTTCTAGGTATTCGTATGACGATTTTTTATTATTCCGCTTTCTGTTTCAATATCTTATCCTGTGCCTCCTATAGTCATCTATCGTGTCTTTTGTATGTTTATCTCTAAACCCCATTTAGTGAGTTTTTCTATGAGCTTATTTATCATGTAAGTCATGTCTTGCTGGTCTTCCGCAAGAACTACCTGCAAAGAGGATTGTACAAAAGTGTCCTCTATCCATATCCCCATGGAGCTACATTTTCTTATCTACCGTTTTAAAGCGCTGCATAGATAAATTTAAAGAGGGTTGGGGAGGCAGGAGTCCCCTTTAACCCCTTTGGTTTGTGAGAAAGCCTCAGAAGTTTGATTTCCGGCCTTAACAGCCGCTTGGTTTCCTCTATATAATGTTTTTACGGCGTTTATATATACACTATTTATGCCTACTTCTTTCATTTCGATCCATAATTTCTTCAAATTGATGGAGTCAAATGCCTTGCGAAGATCTATGAAAGTAGCGTGAAGCTCCATTCTTCTTGCTAGTCTCTTTTCTGCCACTTTGTTCTTCCATTTCCGTAGCTTCCTCTTCTATTCGGGCTGTTAAGACTTTTTCATAAAGTTTTCCAATGGACCATGTAATGTTGTTACCCCGATAATTACTGCAGTCGCTCCTGTTTCCCTTTTTATAAATGGAACTTATGTAAAAGCTCCTCTAATCTTTTAGAATCATTTCCGCCTCAAGGCACTTGTTAAAAATTACACAAAACAGCTCGTATGTTCTTGTGATGCCGTCCTTAATTAACTCGATATGTAAATCCTCTGGACCTGGTGCTTTATGATTTTTCATTTTTTGTAATGCTGTTTTTATTTCTTCTAATTTAATGGTATCTACTCCGTTAATTCCTGTTTCGTCTATATCTTGTAATGTGTTTTGCAAAAAATTTAGATAAATATTTTCATTTATCCTACCTGGAATCATAAAAAACCAATAATGTAGCGATGAATAATACCTGCACAAACATTTTTTTAAAGTTTTGTTAATATTGTGTAACTTTGATGGCATATGGATCTTTATCAGAGTAAACACGTCGATTTTACGAGTTGGTGACTCCAGATCTTGTAAAGCACGCTTCGTCCGTAAACAAAACTTTTCTACCAAAATTTGGATCATGAATTCTTTTGTTTCGAACTAATTTATAAAATGTAAAGCGCATGGGGGGATCGATAGAAGCTCCTGAACCTTTTGGATGTAATATGGATGTAACAACTGTTCTTTTAAAATGTCAATTACAATAGTTTTATGGATATACAACTCACTTTCTAAGCGGCGGGTACTAACATTTGGTTCTATTTCAACTATTTGCAAAACTTCCTCTTTTTTAACTGTTCGAGTTGCTTGAATACAAACTCTACATTCTAATTTTTTCTCAAAGCTGTTCTTTTCTCGGAGATGACGTTCAATATTAGCAAATATTTGACGGTTTAGTACTGAGCGTTTAAAAAATCTCTCCATGTAAATCCCAACACTTCGACACCTATTACTTTCAGAAAACCTCCTTGAAGGGCGTGTAGTTATCTGTGTTTAATTGTATAATAGTCTTAAAAATTAAGAATGTTGATCTTATTTTAGTCGACTTCTTAGACAGTGATAGCAATTTATCAATAGTTAAATTGTTAAGTGTCATAGCAAAAAAATTACTCGAAAAATTATTGGTACAGGTATCTTTATTATTACAGTTAATTTGTATATGCATGTAATTGAAAATACTTTTTTCCTTGCGAGAGTGCTAATCCACATACATGCGATTTTCCGATTAAAATTTTTGGCTATCATAATTTTGATGACATAATTAATCCGAAGCGATGTTTACAAGTGACGTCACTTTTATAGCATTTACACTACTTTATAACTGGTATACCACTAGAAACATCTATATTATAGTATTAGACCACACACCAAAAACCATCCAATTTAGTTTCCATGTTTTCAAGAAATTTGGCAAAAACAATATTTTCTTAAAATATTGACGTCTCTACCGCCTAAACGAAGTAGTATGGGAGTTGGCTTATATCGACCTATTTTGACGTCAAGGGTCTGTCATCAAAAGTTGTACACGTATTTTAAGAACACCCTGTATATCAATGAAAAATATGAAAGGCTGTATAGAGCGTCCAGTATCCTAAAAAAATTCAGTAAGTAGCTAAAAAGTCAAACATATTTAAAAATTTACTACCATGAACTCCAAACTCCTAAGATCTCAAAAAGTTTTCAGCGCCGGCAGTTTATTATTCATAAATTCAGTATAAATTTTAATTGAAATTTGGGGGTCTGGTTTAGTTAGACATTACGAAAAAGTTTTTGCATCTGACGGATTTTAAATGGATTTTAAATATTTGATATAAAAAGTAAGCTGTATAGGTAATGCCAAAAAAACTTTATTCATTAAAAAAATCACTTTTTGAATGATATGTTGCTACACTGGTATTTTAAAAATGGGCGAGACCTCGCAAAGAGGCTTAAAATATGAGATGATTTAACCAGAGTAGAGCTGAAAGCTAGTAACCGCTCCAGCGATCAAAGTGCCGAGCTAACCCCTATGCCGGAAAGTAGGGGTCGGAAAGATGTAAGGGCGCCACTTCATCTAAGCTAGGTAGAATGCAGATACCTTCCACAATGTTGTATGAACCTAGGTTTTAACTTAACTCAACTCAAACCAAAAAAAGTGAAAAATCAAGGCGAAATGGCCTGCATTTATAACCACGGCCCAGCTTGCACACTAATCGATTTCCGTTAATCTCGTTGAATTGCCACGTGTAAAAAAAATGATAGCTCAAAAAGAATGACACTGGTCAACTACAGCCGGCTGAAATGCATATGTTAGTTATGTCAATTCGTTACTCATTAGCATTTTCCAAAAATAAATCTAATAAATATCCCAGTAGTCATTTTCAAATTCAAGAAATACATGTTAATGGATTAATAGAAACCACCCGCAACCCAATATACATACAATTCCAATCAAATGTAAATATAAATCGCAAGAAAAAAAAACAGATCTGTGAGAATAAATCCGACAGTAAGTTCGACATCGATAAGAAATACCTACGCACAGTGTAGTGAAATACCAAAGTAGGACAAAATAATGGTCAACTGGAAAATAAAATTAATTGAATCTGTACTTAGTGAAATGCTTTTCTTCAAAGAATCCCTGGGAAATACTTAAGGAAAATGATTCTGTGTTGCCATAACGATAGTATTTGCAAAATAAGGGTAAATTAACTGAATTAGCCATAATGAACCTAAATGAAAAGTTGAACCGTGACATTGTTAGACAATACAGAGTTTAATATATATATATATATATATATATATATATATATATATATATATATATATATATATATATATATATATATATATATGTATATATATATATATATATATATATATATATATATATATATATATTGGCGGACAATGTAATTACCTTAATGTGTTAAATATTGATATTAACTTTCTGTAAACTACATTTACCTTAGATCAGTAGATTTTTTTCTAATTACTATAAACTGAAGTAATAAAGATTCTTATAAAAAAGTGTTCACGATCAAAGCTGTTGAATTTTGAACATGACGTAGTTGATGTGATCGTGGTTAAAGGTTAGCATTACTATAACTGAATTCTGTTGTTAGTTTTCGAGGGATCATAGGTCTAGTTGCAACCTTCCAAAAATTTTTTGTTTCATGTTTTCAAAATACAATATCTCGAAAATATATTGTTAAACTTTAAACTTGATTCAGTAAAATTAACGAAGCTATATGCGTTTTAAGGTCATTATTATAAAGACACTTCAATTCGCAACGCCTCCTTACTAGGGTGGAATTTGGGAAGAGTTTATTTTTCTTTTTCTCTCTCCACGTTTTCTTTCTTTTTCGTATTCAAAGCCATTCTCTATTGAATTTCCAATTTTGGATATATGTCTCTTCCTTGCATCTTTACTTCCAATTAAGTATATTTATGGTATTAATTAAAATTATATTAATTTGTCGCACAAATTACATGAAACGTTTCTCTTGTCAACATTCTTAATATAGTCCCAAAAAACTAAAGAAGTGTTGGAACACCTCATAGTTTCGGGTCTTAGAACACGAATATGAAGTTTTTTTCGCTATCTCGCGTGGTTTTTACAAATAAAAATACCTTTCACTCACATAAATTGTAGTTTCTGATTACCATCTTTAAATTTTAGCCACTTCAAATAAAAGTTATAAATGCAACACAATATTTGATCATTTTCTTTGACAGAATTTACATAAAAAATTGTGGAAGAGTGCGAATTTCCCATAAAAAGTAGGAAGAATATTGGCTTGTCTTTTAACCTTTTTTTTTTTGGGTATGTCCACGATTTAGGTTGAAGCATGTGATTTCATACGCCGGGAATTTGTTGTGTTATTTACTATACGATATTGCTACATTGACGTGGATTTGTAGATGTTAAATTTTATTAGGATGAAAAACTTGGTAGCTCAAATGAAATCAGTTATGCTCATTTCAGTTTTGTAGCTTAAAATGTGGGTAAAGCTGTAGAATTGGAATGACAATCATAAAGGGATCATTCGGCAAACTACATTTGCCTAAAAACTAATATCACACCTGAACTGACCTAAACTCACTTGTTTTGTTAAATCTAGGAGTCTATATCACTATGCAAACATACGAATTTCTGTTTTTTAAAACCTTATCGGAAAGCATAAATTTTTGATGAGAGACTAAAAGAAAAGAAATTGCGGAATTTCTAGTATTTTTTTTAAGAAAGTAGATTTTAAAACGCCATTTATTGAGGTTATATTGAAGGTTATCTTACAGCGTTACTAACTTTTTGATGCTTTCAATCATAGAAAAAGGAGATTAATACAATTACAGGTAAATGTGTGAAAATAAATCGGAAAAAAAGTCACTAATTTTTTTAGCAAATTTTTAAAAAAACAAAACCTGAACTAACCTAGATTGACGTGGCTAAAAGTAAATTAAACTAACCTGAAATAAATATATCAGTTTAAAAACAAGCGTTCTTTGGTTATTTTGGAAAAAGGACAAACGCAAACCAATGCAGATAAGTCTAGTCTATCGCCTAGTTCACAAGGTCTTTATTATGCAACTGCCCGACGGGAAAGCGCTAGATATATCTGTGGCTAATAAAGAAAGCGTTATTTTAAATTATTTTGACGTCCCGGGTTTTTTAAACAAAATTCAATTTTATTATTATGTTGTTTGATAAGGGAACAGGTTCAGTTTTCTTTGTCGCTTTTTCTCCAAGCATACACGTTGTGATGTTTTAGCACATGGTCCAATCAACTTTTCTACAACTGTATGTGCTTGTCCAGATCATGCAATTCTCTAACTCGAAATGGGGCCTCTAGAGCCATTTTACTATTTTGTTGAAATCTGTTACAAAGGAAGAAACACTTCTTATTACCTGCCAATTTTCTGTTAAAATACTCAACAGCTTTAGCCTTGTAATCCGGATGTCTTGATTCAAGGTGTCTCCCAAGAAGAGATTTTAAACTGCTGTTGGCAAGAATTTCATTACAGATTGCACAAAGCGGCTAAGGTTCTGACTCCTCCCTGGTAAAATAAAAACCGATTTGTAAATAGTCACTGTCATATTTTCGTTTCTTTCCTTTTTTCTCGGTTCGCCTATTTTTTCTTTGCTTTCGGTCTGGCGAGATGATAGCTCACTACAACTGCCTTCCTGTGTTGGTCCTAAATCATGGACTGAAGTAGAAGAAGCAATTAATTGTTCGTCCAGCTTTTCGTCAGACTTGACAGTACTGCCCGTTTTTAACCAACGATCCATCATGCATTTACGGAGCAATAATTATTTACTTTCATGTTCGACGTGCGCACGTGCGATTTGTAAAGCTTGGGAATTGTAATTTATTTACGTAAGGTGAAGTCACTAAACTGGTTGACACTACTAATATTTATGTTCACACTATGTTTTAACTACTAACTCTTTACTCTCTATTAATTTATCTTTTTGAAATCACTCTAGGTTCCTAAACTCATCTTAGGATGGCGTTCGACTCTACTCTTCCTTATATGTTACTGCATAATTTTTATATCGGTAGACGTTCTTTTTGTTCTTTTAGGCGCATTCCAGAAAAGTCTTGGTTCGCCGAAGTAGAAGTTACTCGCATCGTCAACGGCATCACGCCTGTAGCGATGTTTAATTTAAAATTCCGCCATTACAATATTTTTCCGCGAATGCTTTATAAAGGTCGCAAACTCCTTAAGATTTGCGCACCACCTCTTGGGAAACGCTGGTCTAGATTATGGGCGACTTAAAGGTAGTCAAATAATTTTTGAGAAGTAGAAGTTATTTTTTCTTTCAGTTTCTTTCACTCCTAGTTACCATTCATTTGATTGGGCACTAATTTTATGTTTAATTATTTGTTTAGCCCAGTTTTTTCATTAGTTTTTGTATTTGATTGGTCAGTTTATTATTTATTACAACCTTTATTTCGGTTTATATTTAAAATTAAATTTTTTCAAAATTTAATCTTGATTTATTTTAGATATAGATCTCAAAATTTTATTGTACTTTCTTTTAGTTTCCGATCGGCAAATTAAAAAAACAAATATGATTAATCTACTCAATTATAAAATACAAAAAAAAATGTTTAAAGCGTATTCAATTATAACACATCTATAGAAAAAACTAACAACGCTAAAACTGCTACGGAACCCTAACATAATACATAATTGATACGCCCTTGATCAGCTTTTTAACCTATAACTAGTCATGTCTCTTTAAAATACCATTTTGTTCGAATTGTTATTAGAATTTTTTGTTACTTCTAGGTTTACTACAGCTGCCGGCAATACTTTTCTTTAAGCTGAACTGATAAATTTATCCAATATTTGGATCTCTTTAGCCAGAATAATCCATTCCTATGTCCCAGTCGAGTTTTAAGGCTATATAAATTGGTATTCTGTTCAAAATATCTCCATTTTCTTGTCTACACGCTGATATTACCGGAAAAGTTATATGTCTATGACTATTTTAAAATAGGAGACGTGGCTCATAAAGTTTTAGGAGAACATCGTTTCACTTCCGTTTTAAAATTTTTCGTGCTCTTATTCTACAATGTTCACCATTTTTATATATGTATGCATAAGAAAAATTAAAATTTATATGTAAACTAATCGAAAATCGAAATAATGGACGTTTATACATACAGTAGATTTCCCCGATATTAAATATTCAGATTGCATGGAATGCTGGAAGATGGCGCTGCTGGTATTAGACTCAATATTTTGTCTGATATAAGTTACTTAAAGGATTCGCTTTTCTTATTTTTAGGTGCTCTTGCCTACTCTGTACTAACGAGAACCAGTGGCGGTGGATTGCTATGGGAGAGGCTTCTCTGATACTCTTTTGCAATCTGAGATAGAACTTTAACTCTAACTGTGTTAAAACAGAGTATGTCTGTGCGTGTAAGGTTTTTTTCAGTTGGTTGAAAACTAAAATAGTTTCTTTAATATAAATGGACGTTTATACTTTACGAAATTTTAAAAGATGTAGTGCAGCTTTTGGTTCACAAATGTGAAAAAAATTGCTATTAACTTCCGGTTTTCGGTATCTTTTCTAAGCTTATAAGTCAAAGTTTACAACCTTATCTCCTTTTACATATGTTGGTAATACTAATTTTCTAATATTAAATTATTTTGATCGAATTTATTATGATTTAGACCTTATGTTTATGGTCCTGTGAGGGAGATTGATGGTCCTCTGTATGCTTTTCTAGAGCCTATCCTAGGTTTGATGCATCTATTAGTGGCATTTGCAGGTTCTTTGATCGAACAATAGTATTGCGAGTGTATTGCTTCCTGCATGACCGTGGCTGTGCTGATTTGATTCTGGATTTTTCTATTTAGTGCGATATGGAGAGCGTTGATGCGTCTTTGGGGATTGTCATGTTTAATTTTGTGCCAGTAAGTGTCTTTGTCTTATCCAGGATGTTCTTAAATGTGCTGTGATCTTCTGCTGATTTAGAATAGAGTTTGACACCCTCTGGCACTGTTGTTGTGGCTTAGTTCTTTCCGAATTTTTCCAAGGCCTACATTCATTTTCTTTTTATCCTGAAGACAGCGGGGTGGAGAGGCTATGAATTTTTTTTAGGGTGTGCGGTGTTTCGTCGACGCCCTTTGTATTTGAAAATTTTGAAGCCATCGTCTGCGCCCTCGTTCAAGGGCTCTGGATTCTCTATCCCCATTTTTTTGATTGTTGTGTGGTTTGCTGTTTTGTTTAGTTTTTTTTTTCAGGTAATTCTATTTAGTCATGGAGGTTTATAGTTGCTGTTTCTAATTTAGGAATTTCTGTCTATATCTGTTAAAGGTGGCGTGTTTATTTTCCATTTGTTACAATTTTGTTTTCTGTCGTTGTATTGGCTTGTTCACTTTATTGTTGAAGGCTTCTGGTGTTGCGGTCTGTTCTTGTTCCAGTAAACTTATTTTGGAGCAATTGTACTTACTCATTTTATGTCTTGTTTTCTTTTTTCATTTTATTTTATTTTTCCTCTTTAGTATATTTCGAAATATATTTTCTGCTCTAATAATGGTTTGGGTGTTTGCTAGTTCTTTATTATGGTTAGAAATTTATTCTGCTTTTCCTTGTAATTCTTTAGTTTTCAATTCCAGTATTCTGGCTTTTTTCAGGGTTTATTTTTTCCTTTCTCGTTGCCCTGTTTCTCTGTTTTTGGAGTATCTTTTGGGCCTTTAGCTAGAAAATTTTCACTTTTACGCTGCTCGGACTGAACTGATGCTATTTACTTGTGAAATAGGTCAAATATAATAAAATGAAATTAATATTGAATGAAATTATGATAAACTCCTTCCTGACAATGGAACAGCAGAGAAACTCTAAACTAATCATGGCAGAAGTCAAAATATGGATTTGAGAATATTATCTTTAGTGTTAAATATTTTTTATGTTCTAAAAATCATAATTTTTTAGCATGAAATTATTATAATTTTTAAATGAAATTCAGTATTTAAATTTAACGTTATAGGAAACCTGATTTAGAAAAGTATCACACATATTAATTTAACTATCATTGAAACCCCTTTTTATAAAAATCTTAAGACAAAGAATCGTGAATGAATTTACCACCATTATTGACATAATTACGATTCACATTTCTTTATTAAAAATTCATTTTAAGAGTTCAAACTGTGTTAGTCACAGCAAGGTCATAACGAAATTGAAAATGGGTAGCTGTTTCGTACTTTATGTAATATTATATATATATATATATATATATATATATATATATATATATATACATATATATATATATATATATATATATATATATATATATATATATATATGTATATAAACCTTACTTTGAGCTCAGATTCGCTATGTCAGTCCCTAAAGGAAAACATCTGATCGAAAATTTGCTTATGTAAAAAACATTTAGTTTTATTTTTTATTTTAGAGGCCTAAATACTTAAATGCATCAAAAATACGAAAATAAAAATTGTAGCTCTTGTATTTGTGTCCTTATATTTGTTTTTTGGTCTCGAAAATATCGATTTTTTTCACATTTTTAACCTTTCCTTCACTTAGTATACTTTTACAAATTTAAATGCTCTCCAAATCAACAGTTTTGGATGGATTTCAAGTCTGAAAAAAGCATTTTCTCCGTATTCAAAGACCTTTCAAATTAGTTGTTAATTTATTATATATTTTTTATTAGAATCAGCTTTTTTACAGTACCATTTGGGCAATGCTATTTTTGTTAATTTTCGTAATTTGCAAGGATGCTCTAAACCCTGATGTAATATCGAGTTTCCATTATTTTTTAACCCATTTTATTCTCTTGGTATGTCAGTGATGTGAGACGCACTTCTTTGATATCCTTTTCTACCAAGGTTAAGATAATGCTCAATTTTATACTATTATGCTTTACCATTAACTATAACTCTTTTGTAAGATCTTACAACCGAAAATTAATTGTTCTATTGTGTGTATCATGTCCCCTTAAGTATCAAAATATATAAAACATGGAAATGTGTCTTCAAACTTGTAAAAGTAGTCGAATGAAAGTGGAAGAAAGGGTAAAATCGGTAAATATCGATATTTTCAAGTCGAAAAAATGCAACCAAATACGGGAGATAAAATTTTTTACTTAGTTTCTCCTATATTCAAGAAAGCGTATAAATAAGTACCTAAAAAATGTGTATTTTTGCATTAGCCATCAGAAAATGAGCAGTTTTTGAAAAATTTTGGAAAAAGGCCTCCTTTAAAATCTGATATATCCAGTTCTTTTTTAAGAATTAAAGTTTTTCGGAAAATAAATTAAAGGTCTTTCCAAAACAAAAAAAAATAGGTTTTATGCGTTAAAGATAATCAGAACTCATGATTACAAGCATGCCAGAAAATTGCAAAGATTAGCCAAAACACTTCTGCATAAATCATACTCTAAAAAAGCTCATTCTAATTAAAAGTTTATAATCCATTAGTTTGAAAGATCTTTTTAATACGAAAAAAATGTTTTTCTCTGAATTCAAATCCAGACGAAACTCCTGATTTGGCGAACATTTAAATTTGTGCAGATAAGGAGAACGGCGGGTAAAAATGGTAAGTAAAGGATTAGGTCTCTAAAATAAAAAATAAAAAGATATGATTTTTTCTGCATTAGCCTCTTCATCTTGTCAAATATTCGAAAACAGACCTCCCCTTACTGGCTGATATATCTGGTTGAATTTTGCAGAATGGAAATTAAAGGTATATTCAAGATGAAAAAAATTCGACATAGTAGGAGGGTTTAAACTTGTCCAGAAATCATAAAAATTCATAGAAACAACGCTATATGACTGGTACATTAAAAAAACACTTTCATTAAAAGTGTCTTATAAACAAACAAGATGGACGAAAGAAAACGTTTTTTTTTTTTTTGATTTCATATCAGACCAAAATTCTAGATTTGGCCAGCATTTCAAAATTTGCGGAAAATGAGAGAAAAAGCTCATTTTGGGACCTAAAACAGATATATTTTAGCTTCTTGGACACCCATGGGATTTAAATTTGGCACGAGTTCCTTTTTTTAATGGTACAATAATATATATTTTTCCAGATTTATATAGAACTAAATTCTCTCATAGTCGAATATTTTTGATTCGAAAAATATTTTAAGAATATGTTAAACGAAATCTTAAAATTTTTAAAAATAAAACTTAAAACACTTTCGTTGCATAACCTTAAGCTAGGCTTCCCAACTTCTACATAAAAATTAAAAAACTCGATAACCCAACGGCGATGAAGTTAAAACTTTTAAATTTTTAAAGTCCTTGAAAACTTTTACTTTTTGATATCCTCAACTTGACTTTTTTAATTTCTGAGTATAAAATATACGATGTTATAAATTATTTTAGGACGTTTTAAGGGCTTAACAGTGTTGGTGTGACTTTGTTTAATATACCCTAAAAGGGGGGACTAATTGAGTTCATTTTCTTGGGTTAATTTGTTAAAAGTTTAAGACTGGCACGTTGTAAAATGTATTGTTAGACGGATCATTTGTTTCAAGCTAAATAAAATAAAATTAGGAAGTGCTAAATTGCTAAATGAATATAAATAAGTTTTCGCCAAATATAAATGAAAAATGGACATCACGTGTCAATTTTACCTTATTTTTTTTTTATGAATGTGTATCCACAAAATATTTTTGTTAAATCAAGAGTACGTCTTTTTTTGCATTATTGATATGACAATCTTGATTAAACGTGGTATACAATCTCAAAAACTTAAAAAAAATATTGTCTCGAAAAACGAAATGAATGTAACTAGTAATTGTTTAGATTTTATTCTACGTAATAGTTAAGTCACTTAATGTTATTTAACTAATTATATAGAGACTTCTAAATGAAAGCAGCTTAATATCAGATTTACTAGCCTGTGTGAAGTAGCTTTAGTTTTTGTTTATCAGTGAGTTAATATCAAAATAGAGAACCATTGCACTTAATTAATTAATAAACGTGAAATTGCTTTTTCCAAAAAGGAGAAAATTGGAGAGACTATTCACTATTATGCTGTGTGGAAGAAGTCTTCAATATAATGGAACTTAAATATATGAGAGTAATTCAAGACTCACATCAGCAGGAATGATCAGGATGCGATATGTTCTTTCTGGGCTTGTAAGCGAGCCTTTAGGTGATAGGGGGCTGACACCGAAAATGATATACTAAATATAAATCATGGTGATCAGTCCTATGGTTACGTACACTACTTATTTTATGGTGGCTTGGTACAGCCAAGCACCAACACCATCTTCAACTTGACAAGGTTCAAAGAATGACTTGTGTAGGAATGATGAATGCGATGAGGACTCCCCCCCCCCAACTAGCGCTATTGGAGTTCTAATGAATTTTCCGTCTTTCAATGTATATATAGAAAATGAGGCCCTGTCGGCAGTTTATCATCTCAATTGCCTGAGGCATCTTAGAGCGGCTACCCGTGTAGCTAGGCTAGCGTTGTGGAAAGATTCCCATAGCTCCCTATGATTTTGAGACCAAATTACTCTATTGAGATACTTTTACCCGGCAGACAAAATTGAGAAGAAATTTTTCCCAAAAACAGATTTTGGTGATTTACAAAAGGATTTCGACAGGATAAAAGAGTCGGAGTAGGAGTGTTCGGTAGAAGCACGGGAATCAGAGAGTTTGACTCTCGGGGATAGCATCCAACAGTCTTTCAAGCGGAAATTTGTACTTTTCTATAATGTATTGATCTCTGTAGTGAGGATATAAAAGAAAGAGATCTTTTAACATATGCTCACATAGTATAGCTACAATATTAGTTCCGAGGGCCCGTGTAGTAGATTCATAACTGGTGCCTGAGTGCAGGGAGGCACTTGATAATCTAAAAATTAACATCTGCACAATCAGACTCATGTATTTTCCTGGTACCTCAGCTATACACAGCAACGAGAAACTGGATCGTTTAGCATTGATGGGTCCGCAGTTGGACCATACGGCTCTCCGCGTATGGCCGTTTTGCACACGATTTACTGCTGTCCCAGCAGTTAGTAACTATACTAAAAATCTATAAATAGATCTCACTGTGACAAAGGCACTCTGGAAGTCTGTTTGTTACTCTTGGCTCTTGCAGTTTTAGTGATAAGCAACTATAGGTTATTAGCGCTTACCGATACCACAAACACAACTTCAAGCCTCAGAAAAAGCTCCTATCTAGCTGATTAAATCTGATTTTGAAGCTCTAGTGTCAGTGTGCCCGCGAGTTTAATCTCGTGAAGGTATTTTTTAAATTAGACAAAACAAGTTTCTTAAAACACTTAAACCTATTTAACAAGAATAAATAAAAACTATTTACAATGAGAAACTTAAAACTAACTCCGTAAAATAATTCTGAAGTAACTAAAATAAATAGCTCTTGTCGGCCTTTATTTTAATACCAATTTAATAAATTTAGTTTGGAAAATAACACGGTTAAACAGCTTTCTAGAATATTAATCACGAAAGTAATAAAAACCTGAAAAACAGCTATTTAAATCCTTTAAACAAAACATAGATATATAAAAAGTCAAAAATAAAATTCTTCTGCTGGTAATTAATTTTTGGGGACAGAACTTAACTTTACAACCCTCGATCTTCTACGGTTCAGCCGTGTTAGCACCACCTTGGGTTCTCTCTACCAATAGGACCATCTTTGTAACACATCCCCGCTCGCACCGGGTGGTTTCGTCTCCGAAACTCTGAAAGTTTTAGTTTCCTAGTTCGTAGAGAATGTTAGTAATACATGTGTTGAATTTTTAATACACGATCACACCTAAGCTTAATCTACTAATTTTTATACAAAAAGTAACCTAACTATTTTAAGTCTTCTAAAAATAAAAGTTCGTGTTTGCAACCATGAAAAAAACCTACTCGTTATTTTAGCCATTTTCATATTTTCTTGTTCTTATTTTTGTCAAATAGATAAAAAAATGGTCAACAAACGCGAGCTTTGTACATATAAACAAATAATTATATTGCATCGTAGCGATTTTATTTAAATATTCCATTATTTTCTTATAATAAGAAAATTCGCTCAGTTAAAAAAAAACACTTTCTCGTGTCTTTCACATGTTGAAGACATCTTTAACACTTAATCCTAGACACTTTACAGAGTGGATAAAAAAAAATATAGGGTTTTTGGACAAAGGCAGAACTGAAGCTGTTGCTGACAAGCAAATTTATTGACCAATTGGAGCAATGCGCGACTTACTAGGGAGGTTTTTTTTCTTGAAAAGGATAGAACTGCAGATCGTGATTGGATTGCTCAAGGGTCATGGTCACCTGCTAGGCAATCTTCATGGGATTGGTATCGCGGATGATCCTGTTAGCAGATGGTGCCAAAATGAGGTCAAAACTGTTAACTATATCTCAGAGAGTACCCGCCACTCAAAGGACTCAATCGGAGATATATCAGGGATACAATAATATCGCCCTAAGCAGTCAGATTCGTAAAGGCGAACGACCTCGAATAACTTGCTGTCATGGTGGGATATAATGGGCTCAACGACGACTAAACGTCGAAGTTCAAATATCATCAATTTTACTTGTTCGTTGATTCATTCAAACATGCAATTTAAGGGTGAAGCCCAGTTTGCCATATTCCCTTCAGTGCAAAGAGAAATTCCGATAAATATTGCTACACATTCCCTTAAATAAAATTTTTAATATTTAAATAATTAAAAAACCTGTTATAAATAGATTAAATTAAATATTAATTACTACAAACGGGGCATTCTTTTGTTAATACATCTCGACTGAAATCCAAATTAAAATCTTTTATATTAAAAACTTTTTAATAAAGTTAATAAGGCTAAAATGTCGACGTTAAAAATTAAAAATTTCTTAAAAAGTTCGGATTTTTAGTATTTTTAGCTTTTTAAACTTTTCGTATCGCAATATAAAATTCTTCTAAGAGTAGCGTGGAATGTTTAAAATATGTTTAACAAATTTAGAGGTTTATTATTAGATGGTTTTATACGGACTTTCTCAGGAATATTTTACTTAATTTGCATAAAGTTCATACGACTTATTAAAATATGTAAAGAGGTTGGAAAAAAATTAAACCCAGCAATTTTCATAAATTTTTATGATCAGCAGCTTTTGTCTTGTGCGCTATCTCCGAATAACCCGAAGTATCTCAAATAATACATTACCGATTTTAGATAAGGGATAAACGAAATAAATCGCTAAATAATTGCGTTACAGATGTATGGGTCTCTTAAAACCTTTAACTTAATATTAGAGACGATGACCCTCTAAGTGATAGAACCTTGAACGTAGGCCTCTCCGACCTTCTCTGTCCTGGGCCGCTATTTTCCACTTCTTCCGACTCGTGACTTCCATTGCAGATTAGCGGGCTCTTCCACACTACATCGAGCAATATGCAAGGTAGACAATTCAAAGCCGCTAGAGCTGGGGGAACAGGATATATCTTCTCACCAACAAACAAACCAAGAGAAGTTACAAGCCTTGCTATGAAAGCCACTTCATGGACGGCATCCTTTGTGTCAGGGCAATGTCGACAATTCAGCGTCGAACTACTGGTTGATTTCAGGAGAGATGTCTCCGGAAACGGAGGGCTTTTTGTTAGCTATCCAAGACGAAAAACTATCGGAAGTTCATCATCAGATATCCTTCAATAGAAAACGACCAATGTAGATATGGTTGTAGAACATCAGAGACTGTCCAACACATAACTGAAGGATGCCAAGCATTTGCCGCAACGGAGTATAAGTAAAGACATGACTCAGCCGCAAAGATTCTCCACTAAGAGTTAGCAAATAAGATAAATCTATTGTAGGAAGGAAAAGTGATTTACTGCAAATACAATCCGAAACCTATTCTTGAGAACAACGAGTTCAATCTATATTGGGACTAAATGGTTCTGACAGATCAGACAATTACTCATAATAGACCAGACATTATATTAACAGATAAAATTTCTAGGCGAACTACACTAATTAACATTATTATACCTAACAACAACAACCTAAGGCGAAAATATAATGAGAAAATTGCCAAATACAGAAATCTGGAGGTATAAATCCGCAGACTGTGGGCAATGAACAGCGTCCACACGATTCCCATAATACTATCAACATCTGACGTGATAGCAAAGAACCTCCTGCAGAACATCAAGGGACTGGGTCTTAGTGAGCATTTGTATAAGCAGATTCAGAAAACAGTTATCCTTGCAACCGTGCGACCGTCCGAATGTTTGTGGGAAATACAGCAGACCATGTCACCTAGGGTCCCCACAGAGCTCCATACTTTTGGTGTCTTTGTATACCTGGTATGGGTCAATATTCTCTGGAGGGAGTGCGTTGCCGTTTGGCTTGAAAATCATGATACTCTTATTTGCATGGACGTTTGTCTTTAAAATTAATATTAAATACTTATTGCTAATGTTTTTTTAATTAAATAACTAAAATAGAAGAAAGGAACCTTAGTGTGCATTCCTACTGACAAACATTATCTAAAAATTTATGGAAACTGCTGTTTTTAGATTTTTAAAGGGGTTTCTAAAAAAAAACATATATTTTTTTTTAAACCATATTTTAATAATTATTCTTTCATTTCTTGGGTACAGATTTGTGATTTATCTGTTAAATTAAAAGCTATTTAACGTTTCGCCTATCTTAGTAGGTATATATATATATATATATATATATATATATATATATATATATATATAAATATATATATTTATATATAATAAAATGGAAAATTTTCGGCCGTGCCGACATAAGATTGTTGTAAAGATTATTCTCATGTTGATTTATCAGGCCATTGCATCCGGTACAATCCATCATCTCCTCCATTTGTTGGCTTAAAAAATACGCAGCGGCTCTCATGAGGAGATTATTGGTGCGAGACCTTACTTGAATTGTGGAACTCGTGGTTAATTTGGTCGCCGGTACCGAATGATATCACCTCTATTCTTTGGATAGGATATTTGGTGTATCGCGTTTTGATATATTTTTTTTTAATTTACCGTCGCACCATCACTCGGCGGTTTTCTATACCGTAGTTGATTTGTGTTACTCTTGTATTATTGAGTGATTCGTAGAGATATCGCTATTCGTGTCTTGTTTACTGTTCTTCTTTTAATTTTAAAAACAGGACACAATTCCAAGATGATGGATTCTACCGGATGCGATGGCCTGATATCCCATGCATACGAGGACGAAACAGCACTGTCGTCATTTTTCGGATCGTAAAAAGATTATGAATGATCGCCAACTGAAACTTGAAGAGGCAACTGGGATGCCTTGCATATCCAAAGATAGAGCGCATCATATCATTAAATCTCGGAGATTAAAAAATTATCAGCAGGCTGAGTGTTGCTTTTACTGCCACCAGAACAAAATCTGCAACACATGATCGTATCGGAACAGACTTTATGAATTCAACTCAAGAGACTTTTTGCGGTGGTTCATTACTGTAGACGAGTCAAGGATTCACTATTATGATTTTTTTCCATTCAAAGATTCTCCATATAAAGCTATACAGATATGCCAACTTCAAACGCCCCTACGAATGCACTTCTGATATATCTTCATGTTGAAGCAACAATTTTCTTTTTAAGCTTTCAATGGTCTCAAAATGATGTCTTTTTAGAGAAAACTTGAACTTCGTGGCCAAAAAAAAGTAGCACGGTGCAATATCAGGCGAATGGGGTGTTTTTGAAAACCTATTGGAGAGGTTTTGACCAAAAACTCGTAAGTTGTGCTCTCGCACAAATGATGCAAAGTGGCTAACGAATTATCCTTATTAACAGTCTGGTTCTCCAGTATGTATACAGGGTTATTTACCCTATACGGCACGGAATATTGCAACCAAAATACGTGAGTTTCAAAAAGTTTTACTTTCGGAATATATGGGGTCTAATATAGTTACTTTTTAAAATTATTTTCATATTATACAGGGTATCCCAAAAGCTCTGAAAGTATCAAAGTTGTGTTTTTTTTTAAATAGAACTCCCAGTATATTATTGCTTTTTTGGATTCTCCGATCAAAAAAGTGTTTATTTTAATAAGGTTTATAGTGCCTAAACCTTAAGAGTTTTTAAAGAATTCGAATTTTGACAAAATCTAACCTAATTTTTATGTTTCAAATACTTCAGTTATGTACTCGAAATTTACAGTGAGATGTAACAATAAATCATATTTTATATTCCAAACATAATAAACTTGCTATGTTAAACAGGCTGTCCAAAAATTAAAACTAATCAAATAAGAACTTTAAGTGGCTATAACTTGATTAATTTAAATAGAACGCTATATTCTTTACCTTACCAGAAAATGTATCTTTTAAATACCTATCGAATGGTATAAGGGTGTTCTATAGCTAAGTCTTCGCGTTTTCACAGAATATGCCAAATAATCATTTTCTGCACCATTTTGTGTTTTTTGAATAGATCTTCTAATGTATCTAGTTGCCTATGGTATTTGGAAATGACAGATAATTTACAACTATAAGAGTAATAATAAGGAATATCTTTATAAATATTCACAAACTCGGAACGTGATTTATAGTCATCCAATAGGCTATAACAACAATAATGGTAATAACATATGGACGATAGCAACACAAGCAAAATATTTATAATAGATGTTCGAAATGTCGACCATCCATTGTCGGGGGCGCATTGGAGACAATTCGTTTTATGTGTACCCATAAAAAGTAATCTGGTGGAGTTAAGTCCGGAGATCTCGGGAGTCAATTTTGAAATCCATCTCTCCCAATCCACCTGTTTCGAAAGTTGACATTTAAACATTGCCGAAACTCGCAACGATAATGAGGCGGAGCTCCATCCAGTTGAAGCCACATAGTTGTTCTAATATTTAAAAGGACATCTTCTAATAACATTGGGAGTTGGTATAAAAGAAAATCGCGATACATTAAACCATATAACGGTCCTTCAAATAGTAGGGTCCAATTAAGTATGGACCCAGTATTCCTCCCCAAACATTAACCGATCACTTATTCTGGTTTCTCATAACTCTGTATTCATGCGGATTTGAATCAGCATAGTAATGGAAGTTGTATCTATTCACAAAGTCATTGTTATGGATTGTGCATTCATTACTAAACAAACACATTATCAAAAAGTGTTCATTTTCTGTCACTTTATCTAATACCCACAAGCAGAATTCAATTCGGTTTTCAAAATCATTTCCGTGAAGTTCTTGAGAAAACTGGATTTTATAAAGATGAAATCTGTATTTGCTAAGAATCCTTGAAAGACTTGCTTGGCTAATGTTAGTATTTTCAGATATATGATTCTGACTAATATTGGGATTTTCTATCACTGAATCAAGTACACTAAAAACATTTTCTTCATCTTCAGTGACAGATTTTCTTATAACAGTTTTTTTATAACTGACACTTCCATTTTCCCGAAACTGGTTCAATAGTTCCAAAAAAAAAACGGCTGGTTTAGGATGGTTTCTTTCAGGAAACCTTTGAGCATAGACTCGAGAAGCCAACAAACAATTTTGATGACATCCTCTAAGGATAAAAATCATATCGATATGCTCTTCCTTTGGATAAATCTTCATTTTGACAAAGCAATAACACAACAATATTCAAATAATTCAATTCAATAAATGAAGTTTCAAAGTTACAAAAAATAACACCGCTATTATAGCAACAAGCTTTGCAGACTAAACTGACAGATTAAATGAATTATTTGACGTTTCTAAATGCCATAGGTAACTAGATATATTAGAACATCTAGTCAAAAAACACAAAATAGTGCAGAAAACGATTATTTGTCGTATTCTGTGAAGTGTAGCGTTCTATTTAAATTAATCAAGTTATAGCCACTTAAATTTCTTATTTGATTAGTATTAATTTTTGGACAGCCTGTATAATATAGCAAGTTTATTATAATTGGATTATAAAATATAATTTATTGTTACACTTCACTGTAAATTTCGAGTACATAACTGAAATACTTCTTAAGTATTTGAAACATGAAAATTAGGTGAGATTTTGTCCAAATTCAAATGATTTAAAAACCCTTAAAGTACTATAAACCTTGTTAAAATAGGCACTTATTTTGATCGGAGATTACATAAATGCAATAATATACAGGGGGTTCCACGTAAAAAAAAACTTTGATACTTTCAGAGCTTTTGGAACACCCTGTATAATATGAAAATATTTCAAAAGGTAGGTATTAGACCCCCATATACCGCAAAAGTAAAACTTTTTGAAAGTCACATATTTTGGCTGCAATATTCCGTGCCGTATAGGGTGAGTAACCCTGTATATTATGTCTAGCAGTAAGTGGAATGTTTGAATTTAGACTGTAACCCTCTGTGAAATCGGTTGTGTAGTTTTTTAAGTTGATACAAGAGTAAGTGATAGTTATGTGGAATTTCTTTCCGCTTCTCTTATTAATTAACAAGTAAAAGTAGTTTTGATTGGACGTTGTTTTGTTTTGTGGTGATTTTTAACATTGGAAATGGTAAACAGCTTTATTCGTAGGATTTTAAGTGGTATAATGTATTCACTGTGGATCGTGAAGACGTTGAAGATCCGCATCCTGGACAACCATTAACATTAGCTGACGATGATTATGTTGCTTAGACAATCGCTATAGTGCTTAAAGACCATCATATCTCAGTTAGAGAGCTAGTACAAATGTTGAAAATCTCAAAAACTACCATGTAATTTTGTTCGAAAAATTGGAGATGAAACGCATCGCTCGTTGTATGGTGTTAAAAATAACATCCAATGCCGTCACTTTTGAAATAATTTACAACACAGCCAGAGACTCAAATTTTATAAAGCCAACGCACAGTCGACTTAAACTAATTTTTTTATTTTAAGAAACGTCACTTTATATTCTCAATAATTTTTTTAACCTCCTCTGAGGTTCACACCTAGAAATACTTGCTTGTCGGATTAATATTTTTCTAAAAGATAACTAAAATATATCATTAATAATATCTAATTAATTTAGGATATTTAATTTCTAACTTTTAAATTAAAATGAAAATCTTGAAAACTTTCCAGATGTTTACAGCTAATCTTGCATTAAAATTAATATTTCACTACCGAACTAGGTAAAACTCGGAACTCTTAAGCACACGGAAACTTTTGCATTTCTATGCTGTAAACATTTTAAATCTTTAACTTTTTGCCTTTAAAATTGAATTCTTTAAAGCTCGTTCAATGTTTAATACTACATGTTATAAAACATTTAGGAAAATGCAGTTTAAAGGTGCATCTTTAGAAGTTATGTATACTCTTTTTAAGAGGTTTTAATTTCTTGCAATGTATAAAAGCCCTATTTGATTTTTTATACTTGTATTCTTCTATTTTAGTCTTTTTGACATCAAATGTTGGCTCTGAATGTGTTACTGGTATAAAAATAAGTTTTTTGGCAAAAGAGATGTCTGTGATATCACCAAGTTGGGCAATCACAACCTTTACTGGGGTCAACTCAACGTATTTTTTGGTATTCCATATCACTGCAGTGAAGATTAGTAAAGGTTGTTTTTTATAGAGGTATAAAACTTTAAGTTGGCAACACTTTTTTAACTGGCGGCCATTTTGTCAGCTGTCAAGTGATTTATGTTTAGTTTGGTTTTGCATTTCAACATGAATAGACTGACGCCTGAACAACGCTTCCAAATTGTGCAAATTTATTTTGAAAATCATGGTTCTGTTCGAAATACGTATCGCGCACTACGTCCATTTTACGGTCAACATAATCGTTCATCAGAGCAATTAATTGGATTAACTATGGAACGTTTTCGCACCACGTTTACTCTAAATGATAATAGGCATCCACAGAGACGTCGTACAGTGCATACAGAAGAAGTCATTGCTGCTGTAGAGCGTAGCGTAGAAGAAGACCCGAATCAGTCTATCCGCCATCGTGAACAGGAATTGGATATGTGTCCATTCACTTTATGGAAGATTTTGCGGAAAGATCTTGGTTTGCGTGCTTACAAAATCCAACTCGTGCAAGAATTAAAGCCACACGATCACCTAGCAAGGCGTAGATTCGGTGAATAGGCCCAAAAAAAGATTGCCGTTGATCCCGATTTTCATAAGCGAATTTTGTTTAGCGATGAAGCTCACTTTTGTTTGAATGGATACGTCAATAAATAAAACTGCCATATTTGGAGTGATGATAATCCTCAAGTGTATGTTAAGACACCGTTTCATCCAAAAAAACTGACTGGTGTGCTTTATGGGCTGGTGGAATTATTGGTCCATACTTTTTAAAAACGATGCTGGTCAGAACGTTACAGTCAATGGTGACCGCTATAGAGCCATGATTACTGACTTTTTCGTTCATCAATTGAACAACCATGATGTGCAGGAGGTGTGTTTCAACAGGACGGCGCAACATGTCACACAGCTCGTGCCACAATTGATTTATTGAAGGAAACGTTTGGTAACCGCATAGTTTCACGTTTCGGACCCGTGAATTGGCCTCCAAGATTGTGCGACTTCACGCCGCTAGACTATTGTCTGTGGAGATATGTGAAGTCGCTAGTCTACGCCGATAAGCCCGAAACGATTGATCCCTTGGAGGACAACATTCGCCGCGTTATTGCCGATATACGGCCACAAATGTTGGAAAAAGTCATCGAAAATTGGACCTCCAGATTAGACTACGTCCGAGCCAGCCGTGGCGGTCATATGCCAGAAGTCATATTTAAATTATTATGCCAGAAGGTTATCTTTCGAATAAAGTAAATTTCATGTCAATTTAAAAAATTCATCTTTGATTTATTCCATTTAAAAGTTCTATACCTCTATAAAAAAACACCCTTTAGAAGCTGAAAGTCACATGATCAAATGAACTTGCTTGGTAAACTTCAAGTTATCAGCATTTTTATTTT
The DNA here is from genome assembly GCA_034092305.1 of Diaprepes abbreviatus. NCBI lineage: Eukaryota > Metazoa > Arthropoda > Insecta > Coleoptera > Curculionidae > Diaprepes > Diaprepes abbreviatus. Next base: position 5,737,893 of record JASJET010000210.1, on the reverse strand, counting down.
ATATATTTGTATAATATAAAATAATAACTTAGAAATTTAAGAAAATCTCAATAACAACAAACAGATAATAATTATTAATAAAATATTTTTGAACACGCGAATCACAACTGCACAATAAGAATAAATGTTCCAATCACGGCAGAGCACGCTGAATCTCCAGCAACTGATGATAAACGGTCTCACTTGCTCTTACATCTACCGTTGACGTTTGTCACTCGCACTCATAAGCAATTTTTTTCACGTCTGGCGATTATTAAAAACTATTTTTTTTTCTTGCTTTTTATTAGTATTTTCAAATATGTTCAATAAATATATCATATAAATTTCATCGACCTTAAAATACATTTTTGGAAAATTTTTTAAAAATACAAGTTTGGGGTAGTCTAATTTCAAACAAAGTAAAATGTTTGGACTTTTATTTTTATGTTTAATAGTATGTCTACTTTATATTTATTTAAGTTTCATTAGAATTGAAATATTTTTTCTAGCTGAAATTTTTCTCAATAATTGTATCATGCGCAGTTCCAACGAGTGCCAATTTGATCTGCCAGATGTTCCATTCCTTACTTCTATCGTATTGAAGTTTAACTGTTCAAAATTTCTAATGCCCTAAAATACCTGCTCGAAATTCGTTATAAGCTTGGCAAACAACGAAATATTTTCATATATTTTTTAATTAAAAAACAAATTGTAATTCTTTGAAAAACCAAATCATGGCTCACACAGCAAATTATAGAAATAGTACCACTAGTTTTCTTCAGAGCATAAAATCTTAACTTTCACAGGATAAGAAGCTACTGAACTAACTCCCATCGGTACCGACACTGACTGACTTACTCGCATCTTTTTCAGAATATGTGACGTCACTGACATCTTTACACAAGACTGGTTCAGTGTGATAGATAATTTCATCATATTTAATCCAGAATTTCATTAAGATACAAAAAATCAACTACTATTTAACTCTTGATGAAAGACAAATAAAAAAGAACTTGTCACATTTTAAATTAAATTAAATCAAATAGTTGTTCAGTCAAAAGTTAATTTTCCAACTTTGCTGAAAGCATTGTTAACAGAAAATGAAACGAAATTCAGGTTTCGTAAAAAAGATAGAATGGAAATTAAATTAAAATATATTGTATTGAAATATTCAAGCAATGTTATAATAGTAAGCCAGCTACAAATTAAAATTTGGTGTAGCGATTCGTAGAGTAATTAATGTTTTATAATATAAAATCCGACTCCTGGTGCAAAATGGATATAAAAATAATGAAGCCAAGGTTATAAGCCTTGTAATATATCAAAAGGGACTGAGACGTGCAATAATTTATATAATGTCGGATAAAGATGAGTCTGGGAATGCCGACAATCCCTGAATCAACTCGCGAAACAGAATATTTACTCGAATGTAAGTGTAGAATTACAGAGAGTGACGGAGAAACAATGATATTGCTGATCAACTTGCTAAGGAGTGGACTCAAATGCCATTTTGTGACCGGAAACCCCTTTGTGACGCAAGTGAAGGCCACCTTGACGAGGAACTCAGAAAGTTAGAAAAAAGAGCCTTTGAGCAAAGCTAGGGAATTTTTTTTTTTTAATTGTCTAGTTACATCAGGAAGATTTTTAAACATCATAAAACAAACTTAATACAAGTAACAAAACTTTCTACCAGGACGCGACTCCTGCAGGTTTCACCTCAGAAGAACTGAAATAACTGAAAATGGATAATGAAGATTTTAGCATTACTTGAACTCAACTGCGGAACATACCTACTATCCGGAAATAAACTGAACTTAATCTTAAACTTTAATCCGTGCGTGTATAGAACAGGGGCGGATTCAGCCTCTCTCTTTGGGGGGGGGGGCGATAATATCACAAAAGTACAGTATGGCAAGCGAAAGCAAGTTGTCGGGGGGGGGGGGGGGGGAGACATCAGCAATATTCCCATTTCTAGTGTAAAGGCAGGGTCGGGTCTATTTTTCTGAATTTAAAGTTCTTGGAGAGGGGGGGCGCGATCGCAAGAAAAAACAAGTTGTCGACAGGGGGGGGGGAGGATGCGGGCAGCATACACATTCCTAGTATAAGAGGCAGAATCGTATCTGTTTTCCTGAAGTCAAAGCTCTTGGGGGAGTGGCTATCGCAAGAAAAACAAGTTGTCAACGGGAGGAGAGTGCTAGCAGCATACACATTCCTAATATAAAAGCAGAATCAGTTCTATTTTCCTAAACTCAAAGCTCTTGGAAAAGGGAGGGGCAATCGCGAGCATACACATTCCTATACTCTATTCAAGAACTAGAGAAAGTAATAAAACTGTTACCGAAACCTCCAACCTACCTGCTCCAGTGCCGCAGGTAACTGAGAACTGCCGTGAATCTAATTATATTTAATTATGTTTAAACATTATAAGGTTTTATAAATTTACTGCAACAATAGAATTTCTGTCAGTGAGCAGACTACACCTTACAGTGTGTCCTTAGTGATTTATTTTGTTTGTGCTTATTTTTATATATTATATGAAATTAGTGAGTTACCCAAAAGATATGGCTTCCACATCTATATTTATTCCAAAATCATTAAACCAGGGCATTTTTTCCTCAACGAAAAACTTATTACGATGAATGTTGATGATGCCTTAAAATATCAACATCTAGATAATAATGTTAAAAGTTCTGTTGAGATGTGTTCGAACATGACAGGAGTTGGAAAATCTACCGAATACTGAAGGAGAGAAAACGACTGGAATTTTTAGTACTCCCAAGTCACATTCGATCACAGGCAGATGAAAAATCTCGTTGGAAGAAGAGATGTAAACTGCAATAAAAGGAGTTGTACAAACATCTTATTATGAGAAGCAGATCCCAACCGTCAACAAAATTCTAACTAAAATCAATGAAGGTTGGGATTTACCTGAAATTAAAAGAACAGAGCTCTGGAAATTGCTCAGAGAAATTAATTTTTGCTGGGAAAAACCAGATAGGAAATCTGTTCTTATAGATCGTCCGGAAAATGTCCGTTAGCGAAGGAAATATCTCTTTCCAGTAAAAGGTAGAGTCGCTAGAAATAACACAAGTTACAAAATTAGTAATTTACCAGAACTTATGAAAGATTTTTTTGAATAAAGTTACTGCAGAAAATTTGGAAAATTCTATATAATCAAAAAGAAAATGTGGAAACTCGATCTCATTATTGGTGAGATAGAGGAACCAATTATAATTAATTTAAGCGAAGATAGCTTCACTGACTTTGATTACGAATTAGATACGTAATGTGTACCAGTGTAAACACAATTTATTATTTAAATTTTCTGTAACATATAAAAATTAATTACATTTGAATCTCTTTTTACTGTTTAATTGTAATTCTGCAGATGGTTTAAGAAATAAATAAACTGAAACGTTCAATGTCCAAAAAATGTTTTTAATTAATAATAAAATGACCAATAGCCCAAAAAAATTTTAATATTATGTGGACGAATTTATTTTTTTATATATATTTAACTTCTTATATTTTTGACAATGGATATTTTGTAAGTATTTAAATTATAACTTAGAATTTTTTGAAAGAAAAAGGCTACGTTTTATTCTGAATGTGCCTAAAACGGTGTATATGCCAAAATTAAAAAAAAATAATTATACAGTTGTGATTTGTGTTAAATATGTCAAAATTATCTATATTTTCTAATGTATGTGAATTTTTAAAAAATCATAAGAAATAAAATAATTTACCGAAATAATATTCTGTCATAAATACTTAGTGCTAAAGTAAACCTCCATCCAACGCCTATGACAAGGATTAAAATCCTTTTTAACACTTCACACATCTCAATATCTATTGTTATCCAACCCAAATGGTCCATTATTATAGACCGGTATTTTTGATTATAAAATTTCTAACCCATTCCTATGAAAAATATATGTGTCTAACAGATTTTGTCAAAGACATCGGACTAAAGAACATAGGTGGTTTGCGAAGAAAAAAGCGTAAAAAATAATGTATGACTCTCTCTAGTTCTTGAATAAACTATAGTATAAGAGGCAAAATCGGGTCTATTTTCCTGAACTCAAAGCTCTTGGAGGGGGGGGGTGATGACCCCCACCGCCTCCCCTTGGATCCGCGCCTGACATAGAATCGCATATGTCATTTTTTTATATTTATACAACTGTAATTGAGGAACTTTTATGACTCTATTTAGCATTGTAAACAAGTTACAGTGGTTTGGTTGAACGTTCTTTGTGCTTAGGGGCAATTTTTACTGTGCCGATATCAATTCAATCAAGAATTTGCACTACAGGGATGTTAAAAACAGAAAACGAGAATCTGGGAGAATGTGTAAGGATATTGCCACACAAGTGTCTACTGTTGGGCAAAATAACGAATATGTGTGAAAATACTGAGGTTGTTATTATATAAAGAAAAGACGATAAAGACAATATTGAAAACTAGCTTCTAATACGTTTGTTGTCTAATTTATACACGATTTTTACTAAGATAATAACCTATAGATTGACAAACAAAATGAACCTCTGGAATAGGTTAAATTTTGAAAGGGTACGACTTAGGTTCACTTTGCACCTTCTCATATTGTAAGGCGACTCCTAAATTTATCGTTTTGTACTGCATTCCAAATATATACCTATAGCCGGTCTCATTTCATATCGCACATTATACTAGACTAAGCACACTTTGTTGAAAATCGATCTGAAATAAATACGTTAGTTGCTAAAAACTATGTTTTTTACAATCAAGTAAATGCTAACAATTAACTAATCAATTTATTTACATAAGTACAGACAGAAATACTGAAATATACTAATCAAATTTTATAGCATTCTGTAAACATGACCCCTACTTACAGTTTCCTGTATTACACAATCAAAATCTTTGTATACCTTGTATCCTTTTTGGTGGCATCAAATGTAAATCAGCCCATTGTTAAACAAACCCTGTATCTATAGAATTTTTTTAAATCCTTTGACGAGTTCCAGTAAATTGGGGTTATATTTGCCAATTGTTCGGTTTAGTTTATTATGCCATGCTTGTAGGCTGTTGGTTGTGAGGTATTTTTTCCTAGAACAAATCCAATTTTCCCCAATTGAGTCATTTTAAAACCACTATCATCATCAAATCATTGATAAAGCGTCGTAAATCTGTATTCTCTGGACACCGTTCCATAAAAATCCATCTTCTGTTGCATCAGATGGTAAATAGGATAATGATGCACATAACAGTACATACTTGTGTATTTTTTCTTTTTCCCGCTATAAAACCGACAGCCTTTAACATACAAAAATATATAAATTATTAAATATATACAGCTTGTTCCATTTTGATTTTCCCAAAACAGTTGATAGTACTTACAGAAATGGGTAAGAAATGTACCACAGTATTTATCTAAGGTATGCGCTCGTCGTCGTTGATTTTAGTAGCCGTCCGACATGTGAATAATCTTGTCAGCTGAAACTCTTCCACGCAACATATAATCCTCCGAATCTTCTTTCTTCTTCTTTTCAGCCTGCTTTCATATACTCCTGGATCTAGACCTCTTCTAAAAAGTTTCCTGGAACACATAAACAGTATACATCCCAAAATTAAATTCACTATGGAGACAGAACAGGAAAGAGAACTACCGTTTCTGGATATTCTAATGAAAAGAAAAGAGGATGGCTTGCTTTCGCACACTGTCCACAGAAAGCCCACTCACACCAACAGGTACCTCAACGCCGATTCACATCACCACCCCGCCCAATTATTTGCAGTAGTGAAATCACTTGCGTTTTGATCGCAGTCCCTTACAGATCCAGAAAATTATCACAAAGAAAGGAACATGCTGCAGCAAGAGAATAGGTCCAAGGCTTTTGTTCCTTATGTAAGAGGCACCACAGACAAGATCGCAAGAATTCTCAGGAGACACAACATTGAAACCATTTTCACCATAGACCGTAAAGTAAAAGATCTCTTGCCAACACCTAAAGAAAGAATCCCTCTAGAAAACCAGGGAGTGTACGAAATTCCATGCAGAGAATGCAGCTCATGTTACGTGGGCCAAACCAACCGTAAAATAAGCGCCAGAAGAGACGAACATATGAACGCTGTCAAGCAAAGAACAACTTCTTCTGCTCTGGCCCAACACTGGTTAAACACAGGACATAAGATAAATTTCTCGAGAACAAAAATGCTATCGAGATGTGAAAACCTGTCCACAAGAGTTATAAGGGAGGCTATTGAAATTGCAAAGAGGCTCAACAACTTAAATAGCAGAGATGATAGCCAACGTGTGCCTAATACTTGGAAAAATCTGCTTACAAAACATCAACCAGTACCACTTAGTAATGAAAGAGATTACAACTCGGCAACGCAACCACAAACACTGGCAACAGGGCCAATGATGCGCAGCAGGTCACGCCACCTGATGGTCCGGAACCATTCGGAAAACAAACACGTCCAACGCGCACACGGTACCGAAAACACCGGAGTCGCAGGCGTCAGTTCGCTCGTAGATGCCATACAGTGAGCTTTGAAAATGGTGAATGAGATTTCACCGAAACGTCAGCTGCCTTACAGTCCTGAGAGGGACACACACGGGATGCCCGAAAACCTTCGATTACACATCACACCCGTGAGAATATCCGACATATATATATATATATATATATATATATATATATATATATATATATATATATATATTTAATTTCCTGAAATTAGGGTAATAGTGAAAGGGAAGAAGAGGGAAGACTGCAAATATTGAAAGACATAAATAAAAGTAGTTTCGGGGAACTGATTTAGTTGAAAATAGTCAAATGGAGAGAGCACTTTCAAACCAGTCTAGAAAATGGGGATATTCAATCTGCACGTTAATATTCACAATAAATGTAACTTTAGATTAAGCAGATTACTGCAGTGGAGATACTTCATTTACATCTTCTTTTAGTTTTATCCCGAGAAATGAAAATTTGGTTACTGTGGGAGCTAGGCCTTCAGATTTTAAACCCATAATGTTTTAATCTATAGCATTGTGTATTTAAACCTAATGAAATTGTGTCGAATTCGCTATCTTCGATCCCTTCCTTTGCTTAAGATAAGATGTATTGCTTGGAATATATTAGACACATAGCTTAAGTTAATAAAGGCAAATAAAATCTGGAGGAAAAACCAAAGATCTGGTCATTTGTTATGCCTAAAAATGTATTTAATAAAACAATCTGAAGCCAAGAGGATGGACGAAGTTAAAGAAAATAAAATCCCACCAAGGTAAATATTTCCCTAGCTGGGCCTATCTCGTCTGGCTATAATTTATTTTTAATAGTATGGCAGAAATTGTCGATGGTTTACAGTAGAAACCGCAGAAATTAGGTTTGATGTTGTCGTTCTGGCATTGCTCTATATTATACAAGTTATTTAAACTGAAGATAAATAATAAATAAGAGTAATTTATATTGTGTTGAAGGGTTTTTGCAAATTATTGGGTAAACACGCTACCGCTTGCACAAATTCGAAGCTAAATGTTTTCCGTAGAAAAAGGAAGATCATATAGTTTTTGTATCATTAGAAAATAATGAAAATATTTTGTGTATCCATAGTTACTGCCTAAAATCTTTGAAAAGGTGAATGTAAATGGTAAGTTTTAGTTTTGCATTCAATTTCTGATTTGTTACATTTATTGTTACCAGATCTGGAAAAGAAACAATGTGAAAACTCCTTTAAGAGAACCAACTTCACTATTCGATTATAAATATGTTTACGTTTCATTTCCACGACATATTTGTTAAGTATAAACGAAACTGTTAAGAACATTTTGAACTAACTTAAACACTTTGCCGAGATAATAAATATTCCCAAGGTAAATTTTCTATTAAAATTTAAATAAATTTAGAGTGCTAAAGCTTGGTAATTTTACCCTGAAAAGTTTTGAATTTGAATTGCAAGTAGCTGTGTTGTGTTTACTGTCACTTCTAGTTTGTGTTTTACCAATGAATAACAAAACAAAACGGTGTTGGTTTAAACAAAATTAACTGTAAATAAAACAGTTAGAAATGAGCTTTGTACAAATGAATTAATCTAAATAAAAAATGGTTTTATAGGAATGAGTACAGTTTTTTTATTTAGACAATAATGTATAAAACAGATAAAAGTTGTGATGAGAAATAAATAACCCTGTTCAAAGCTCACTGTACGGCGCCTGTAGGCGAACTGATACTTGCGACTCGGATGCGGTCGGTTTTAGGTGTACATTGGGCCATGTTTCTTTGCTGGATGGTTCTAGCCAATCAGGTTGCTAGGTTTGCTGCGTATCACTGGCCCTGTTGCGAGTGTTCGGGGTCGTGTTGCCGAGTTATGATCCGTTTCTTTACTATCTACTACTGGTTGATGTTTCGTTAGCAAGTTTTTCCAAGTATTAGGCAACCACTGACTGTCGGCTTTGCTATTTAAGTTGTTGGGTCTCTTTGCAATTTCGATGGCTGTCTTTATAACTCTTCTAGACAGGTTTTTACATCTCGATAACATTTTTGTTCCTGAGAAATTTATCTTATGTCCTGTGTTTAACAAGTGCTGCGCCAGTGCAGAAGAAATTGTTTTTTTTTACGGTTGGTTTGACCTACGTAAGAAAGCTGAATACTCCTCATGGAATTTCGTTTACTCTCTGGTTTTCTAGAGGGATTTTTTCTTTAGGTGTTGGCTGGAGATTCTTTACTTTACGATCTGTGGTGAAAATGGTTTTAATGCTGTGTCTCTTGAGTATTTTTGTGATTTTATCTGTGGTGCCTTTGACGTAAGGAACAAAAGCTTTGGAGCTCGTCTATATGTTCTTTTTTGTAACCATTTTTTGTTAGGGCGATAATGTTCTTGATCTGTAAGGGACTGAAGTTGAAACGCAAGTGATTTCATTACAGCAAATAATTGGTCGGGGTGATGATGTGAATCGGCGTTGAGGTATCTGTTGGTGTAAGTAGATTTTCTGTAGGCAGTGTATAAAAGCAAGCCATCTTCTTTTCTTTATAGTAGGATATCTGGAAAAGGTAGTTTTTTTTCCTGTTCTATTTTCATAGTGAATTTGATTTTTGGGCGTATACTGTTTATATGGTTTAGGAAGTGTTTTAGATTTTCCTCTCCATGCTGCCAGATAACTAATAGGTTATCTACGTAACACAACCATAGTCGTAGTTTGAGTGAGAAAGTCTATAAAGCTAAATAAATTAGTGAGTGCGGGAGATAGCGGCGATCCCATAGGGGTTCCCTCGACTTGTTTATATCGCTGGCCTTCATAAGTAAAATAAGTGTTATCGAGGCAGTGTTTAGCTAATTTGATTATTGGCAGATTGTATTTGTTTTTTATTACAGAAAGGGTTAGTATTTGCGTAAAAAGTAGTGTTACGTCGAAACTAACTAGAAAATCTTTTCCTTGTAGACGTATATCTTCTATTATTTCGCAGAAATTTTGCGGCTTTTTAAAGTAGATAGTTGATGAAAAGGGGCTAGATTTTGTGCTAGTACCTGAGTTGGGCCTACTATTGGTCTATAAGGTGCTCCGGACTTGTGGATTTTAGGTAAGGATTTAAATTTAAGACATATGGATGATTTTTCCCTTGGTGTGATTTTCTTCTTTAAGTGGAGTTGATTTAATCAATGCTTTGGTGGTCTTTTCTAGATAAGTGGTATGGTCTCTGTTTATTTGTTTATAGAGAGAATCGTTTAGAATGGGGATCATTTTAACATGATAGTCTGTTTTGTTTAGGACCACTACCGAATTTGTCAGCTGGAAGTATTACGGTAGAGGTATCTTTGCGCAAGTCTTGTAGGACTGGATGTTTTTCTGCAAAGAGATTACTTTTTTTGAGATTTTGCTTTGCGCAAAATTTCCTGGTAGATTCTGCTCTGTCGTTATTTATGATGGTTATAGCTATTTCAACTCCACATATTGTGTTATCGGTTGGAACGTCAGGTGCCTCACAGTCCTGAGTATTACTCAGCGTACGCGGAATACCTGAAAGCCTTCTATAACACATCTCATCCTTGAGAACATTCGACATAACTGGTATATATATATATATATATATATATATATATATATATATATATATATATATATATATATATATATATAAGGTTGGCTTGACAAAACCGCATTCAAAGTTTGTTTAAAGAGCCACTGAGTTACGTCAAATAGTTTTTGGTCAGTGACGGTTTGTGTTCTTCAAGTGAATCGTCTTAACGATTATATGATGATGACTAAATGAACTAAGCAAGAACAACACAATTACCTTTCTGTAGGTAACGGGACACACTAGAATAGAAAGAAATGAAAGAGAAGGCAAACTCGATAGAAAGCAGATTGATGCAACTTTCTGGGGCTTAAACATTTTTACGGAATTAGCAACAGCGCTATATTGAAATAACTAAAAAGAAAGGAGATTCAGTTATTAGATAAATCTACAAGGAATGATATACTCGAACATACGTCTGGGAAACTGTGACCAGAAGATATTTGAGAAATGTATTAATCTAAATAAAAACCAGCTTTGAATTCTAACATGAATCTTAATAAGGCACTGCCACCTGTGGGAACATCTCGAGAAACTTGAACTAGAAAAGAGAGAAGAATGTAGATTTTGTGAGAAAAGGAACGAAACCTGTAGCCATATATTTTCGGAGTACAGCGCCTTGCAAAATCAGAGGATGTGATAGAGGGAGCATATCAAATAAAAGAGGTAGATCTATCAGATCTGAAGCCATTTCACATTCCTAAGAGAAAATTGAATTGATTAGAAAATTCTCGAATATTCTCTAAAAATGTAGAAGCCGTATTTGGGGCTGTAATGCATGCGTTTCAAGTCTGAGAAATAGTAAAAAACGATCTATGCGTTTTGTTGTCCCAATAGAGCCTTTAATTCATGTTAATAATTGTTATTTCTGCATCATACCTCGTGTTGGGTAGGGTACAGGTATATTCAAGAAGAAAAATTCTGTTATCAACTATCCAAATATGCCATGAGACCTGTGCCTCATGGTGACGAACTTCCTATTCCAAAACCCACAGAAAGATTCACTTACGAATCAGATAATAACGATACAACGATTTCTCAAGAAGAATGTATGTCATAAACATCAAGAGATCCTGATTTCACACCCAGCACGTTATACCTCTAACCGCACAGATTAACCCAATCAGAATTAAACGATCTTGTAAGATACTTAAAACTTCCAAAAAGTAAAGCAGAGTTACTAAGATCAAGAATGCAGCAATGAAACTTATTAGAAGACGATGTTTTAGTATGTGTTTTTCGTAAATGTCATCAAGGTCTTGTATAATTTTTTAACATGGAAAAGAACTTAATTTTCTGCAATAACATTAGTGGTTTATTAGCGGCTTTAAGTACAAACTACAAACCAGAAGAATGGAGATTATTTATAGACAGTTCAACATTGAGTTTAAAAACAGCACTATTGCATATGGGAAATATTTTACCGTCTATTCCTGTTGAATATGCAGTTCACATGAGAGAATCATACTTCAATATGAAGGCAAAAATTTTTGTTGGGCCACAGATTCCAAATATTCTGAAAGACAAACATTTTGGCAGCATTCTATTAGATATTGAAAAAAATGCTTGGAATGCGGAGCTATAAATGATGACCACGGCGAACGCTTCCATCAGAATATATCAAGAATGGAGAAAAGGTACCAGGGAAAGTGAAATGCTTCCATGCTTGTCGAATATTGTTGGACTCTTGTTAGAGATGGTCCAGAAACAATTCACAGAAGAAAAGCAAATGGACAGGTTATTTAGTGTCTCTATAATTGTAAAAGTATGTATTTTTTCATTATTTTGTAAAAATAAAATAAAAAAACTTGTTCTTGAAAATTGCATGTAAATTTTTCTTTTTAATTGTGTTCAGCACAAAAATATGTACTTTTCATACAAGATACAATAAATAAACTAAAATTTATTGCGTAGTGTAATTAGACGAGAATTGGTAAAGCATGGGTTATGTTTTAAAAAATGAATGACTCCTCAACTCACGACATACAATAAAATTAAACTTAAAAACGCAATTTGCCAAATATTATGTTTTCTTGATCTTTCCCTCTAGGATAGAGGCATGAAGCCTAAACAAGAATATCATCAGTATACTGGAAGCAACAGAAATAGGGAGATATAAAAAGACAGTCTGTATACCTTGACATAATAAATTGACTACCGTTAAAGTATTCACAATGAACAAAGAAAAATCAAGAAAATCTAATTACCATCAAACGACGAAAAATCATATATCTGATTCATGTGATGAGGGGGCAAAAATCTTAACTATTGCAGTTGACCACGAAAGGGAAAATTCAGGGCAATCGAAGTGTTAGCATGCCTCTTGGCTTTGCAACTTGGAAGAGTGGTTTGAGTGTAGGGTTTTTTAGAGCAGTGGCTCAAATATACTTATAGCAATGATAATTGCCATTCAGCAGCGGATATGAAATCTGAAGAAGATTGAATGAAGATTTGTACGTAGTGTTTGCTGCTATATGGCTGAGTCACTGCCGTTCCCTTAGATTTCAATTCAATGCAAACTTTTAATCAAGTGGTTCTAACCATCAGCCAGTTGAAAAGCGATAGAAAATGCCCTAGTTTTAGTCACTTATAAATTAACTAGACGATAAATGAAATCGAATTTCCATAAGGTATTTTAATTTATATCGCAGATAACCTGTATAATTCTCCTACTCTATTAATAACCCTTCTCAAATGCCAGACAAAGGGGGGGAAACGTCAACCTTTCCAAACACACCGCTCGGAGATCCTTTATAATCACGTGGTTCAAATAATAATGGAAAATACACCATAACAATAGAGAAACAATTTAGAACTGATCACTCTAAGATTACGAAAATCATTTCTATCGTGGTTTCTAGGTTTTTGTTTTCTGTTTGATTAAGTGTCAGTCTGAAATGGAGGGAAACAAAAGGGTATTTGCGAGAAGTAAACAAACCTATATTTATGTTAAATTGATGAAAGAGAAACAATAGAGAAAAGAATGAAAATGCAGTTATAGGATTCGATATTTATTAATGGACATTTCTTTTTTATTAAGATAATTTATATTGTAACATTTTTATCTCTACAAATTATACTACGCAACAAATTTTAGTTTATTTCTTGTATCTTGTATAAAGAGTGCATTTTTTGTTAATTTTGAGGCGCTTAACACAAAAATGATAATGAAATTAAAAATTTAGTTGCAGTTTTCAAGAACAAGTTTTTTTTATTTTATGTTTAACAAAATAATAAAAAATGTACACTTTTACACTTGTAGAGCCGCTAAATATCCAATCTTTTTGCTTTTCTTTTGTGAATTGTTTCTGGACGACCTCTAATCAGAGTCCAACAGTAGTCGGCAAGCATGGAAGCATTTCACTTTCCCTGGTACCGTTTCTCCATTATTTATGACGGAACTGTTCGCCGTGCTTATTACTTACAATTCTCCAGTTGTCAGGAAAAAGTCTAGATTTGAGTGTAGGAAAACGATCTTTAGAGACATATTGTAACCCATTTTTTGATAAGAAGAGAGCATATTTTTAACAAGAGTAAACTAATTGTCACCTTTTTTATATCTGAAGAAATTAGTGACTAATAGGCGAAATCATTTCAAGATTTTTTTCCATATCTGATAGAGTGCTGTCAATATGTTTGTCTTTCAGAATATTTCGAATTTGTGGCCCTACAAAAATATCATCTTCAATTTTTGCTTCACTTAACCTTGGGAATTTCCGACGCAGATACTGAAAAGCTGGCCCATGTGTATTCAGTGTCTCAATAAAATTTTTTATTAGGGTCTGCCAATGGCGTATGTTGTATATGATTTTCACCTGGCTCTGATGATTATTGAGCGGACCAGTTTTTTCTCTTGTAATGAAGTGCCTGTGATTCGTAAGTGAATGTTTCTGGGGGTTCTGGAATAGGATGTTCATCACTTTTCTTCTTGAATATACCAGTGCCTTGCCTAACACGAGGTATGATACAGAAATAGCAATCATTAACATGATTTGATCCAGATCATTGAGACAGCAAACCACATAGATTGTTTTTTACTATTTAACCAGTTTCTCAGGTTTGAAGCGCATGCGTTACAGCAGATATGTTGCACCCGTTGTTTATCTTGATCCCCAATATTACAACCGAAATAAAGCTGATATGCCTTTTTGATACATCTTACAATCTCAACTATTTGATTCGACTCACTGACTAACTCTTCCGCTTTTTAGTTGCTTACATATCCAAAAACAGCTTCTACGTTTTTAGAAAATATTCGAGAATTTTCTATTCAATTCCATAATATTTGCAATAGCAGCGTTTGTCATTTCTTTGTGTACAGGGGCTGTTCAGTAGAAAGCAGAAATAAAAGTCGATATACATGGGTTTTAATGGCTATCTCCCTTATTTTAAGCCCTGGAACTTCGTGTATGGGGGTCATTCCGGAAGATTCTTATGGCAGTGTTGCCAAATTGTGCAAAATTTCCTTAACTTGGAGAAAATTTATATTTGGCCTGGTGCATCACCCTTCTATTGTTATAATAACACAAATATACCAGGTGCATTCTTGTGGCCACATTGTTAATATGGGGGAGACATCACATCACGTATCTCCAAAACTTGAACAAATATTAAAAAGATAAGTATAGTTTCGGTTTTATCACACCAAAAATGGTAAGATTTAGTCGATTTTATTTTAAATACATTTTGGCTGTTGTCCAGTGTTATTGTTTAATCACATTTTATGCTAATTGCTCGAAGAGTGAGCAAACACATAAGTGTTGTATTATTTTACAGTCACATTAGTTAAGTACAAGCTTAGTAAATGTTACTTTTAACTGTTTAACTTATTTTTGTCACATGTTAACAAATTTCTTGTTTTTACCGACTTCGTCCCATGATTTTGTATTACCTTTAGGTTACATTACATATTATGCCTCTGCTAAATTGAATTGATGTTATTTTGCTCGCAGTATGCATAGGTACGTTGTATCACGCAGGCTGTAATGATAACTTTGTACACCATGTGAAGGCTTGCTGATAGGCCGATACTGAGCTGAATCTAATATATTATGCTGATATTTCGCAAGAGATACGTAATTCATTGTATAAAAAATCATGGACTTCCATAGTAATTAACCGAAACATCATTAATTTAAACCGTTAGGAGCTCGTACATATTTCAGAACTTTAGAGCCCATAGTTCTGGATTCAGCCGTGGCTCCGATATTTCTAATTATGGGATCTCTAGACAAGGCTTTCCAAAGATTTCCTCAGTGGTGAACGACTAGAATTTCATTGTATTGTAATCGTGGCAGATTTGGCTTTCTTCAATATTTCAGCTAGCGTTGATATTGCCTTGGGTGAATATGGCTAATTGACCTTTCCAAAACTTTTTTATCGGTTCTTTCTTCAGATATCTATTATCTGTCGTGTCATGTGAAGAGTTTAAGAAAGTCTTTTATGATCGCTCAAATAGCGTTTTCGGTGGCTGCTGACTTTGTATTTGATATTATAATAAGAGAGAATAATACCATTCCATCCAGAATTCATTTTGTTGTAACTCCTATTACTAGAGTAATGCGATTTAAAAAAAAAGTGGTAAGTATGTAAATCAGTAAACCTACAATTATTTCAACATAAAATAGTTATTAATTAACTATATATTTAGAATATACAGATTTCTGATGAAATGTTTACTTTTGAATTTCTTAAATTTGAGATCCATATAGCGACTAGTACTTTCGTAATTGTAAAAAGCGAAAAGAATACTATAAACATCTATCTAGGATAAACTTTTAAATATAATTTAAATAGTTAATCTCAAATTATTTTGCTTCGCCTTTTATATAAGAATCTCATATAGTCGTCAAGAAAATACCTACCTACATTACAATGCATTCTGGAATTCTAAAAGGAAGTAATTCCAGAAATATCTTTAGAATATGTCGGCATATTCATTTTGGATAGCACTAGAATATCGCTGATAGTTTACTATGGAATTTATAGATGTAAGGACATAGAATATTTTCAGAAGTATGAATGTTATAACGATTTTTCTTATTATTAAATAAATTTTAGATGGAAAAATTCTTAAAAATATACAAGGTGGTGTCAAAAAATTTAATAATTGTATCTTTACGCCTGCATTGTTTTATATTAGAGACAAAATATTTATCGCTGCCACTAGTTTGGATAGGATTTTTGTAATTTAATAATAAATTTTATGGCAACTTAAAGGGTCCACTCCAGTCCATGAGAAGTACCCCCAAAAAAATGCTTTCTTTACCATGTTGAGCTGCGGATATAACATATTTGCAAATAAACCTTATATTGATTGACTTATAACGCGTTTAGCGCTAAATAGAACTTTTTTCCATGCATCTACCGTTCAATTTAAATATCAACCCGCAAATGCTAGTCTTTTGACTCTACTTTGTCTCGGAATAAAGCAGGTTTTAACCAGGCGTGTATTAAACAGCTGAACGTCTACCACCCTTCACTAAACTGGGTGGGCTCAGGCTCACCACGATTTCTAAAATTTTAGGTGCGGATTATATATATATATATATATATATATATATATATATATATATATATATATATATATATATATATATATAACATACAATACCGGAATAATGTCAACGGACGAAAAACTTCTAGAACTAGAAGAAGAACTAACTCAAAAATATCAAACGGGACAAACTAGGTATAAATGAAGCCCGCAGAATATGAGAGGGTCAAGTTACTTTGAATTCCGGGAATACATTTTGCTATTCAGGAGAAGAAACAGCTATAAGAGGTGTTGGATTCGTAGTTCAAAAGAAACATTAAAATGGGATTGTAGATGTCGAAAGCATAAGCCCATGACTCATAAGGGGGGCACTAAAGATAAATAAAAAATATTCTCTAAAGGTTATTGAGGCATATACACCAACTATCGAGTACACAGATGGCGAGCACCCAGCACTGAAGGATCTTAAGAGAAGATTTAAAAGTGTCTTAGGTATCTGTAAAAAATTCACAGTTCAGGTTAGTTCGGGTTAATTCGGGTCAGTTCGTGTCAGTTCGGCTTTTTTTTTAAAGATGAAGCTGAAACTGCAGTCAGTTACCATAGATTGGGAAGCCGAAACGAAAGAGGTGATACACTGATAGACATTGCTCACCACGATAACTTATATATAATGAAGACCTTTTTCAAGAAAAGAAACAGCAATGAACATGGACTAGTTCAGATGATAAAACCAAAAATGCCATAGATTTCATAATCAGCAAGAGAAAAGATATAATCAAAGGCGTAAGTGTATTGAATAAACTTTCGACAAGAAGCGATCACCATATTGTAAGTGCCGAAATAAAAATAAATATTAAGAAAGAAAGAATCAACATGACACTCAAGAAAAATGGTAAGACATGGGTAACTCCTGAAAACACAGATTCTTATAAGAAATGTATTGCCTCTACTCTAAATTATGAAAATAGTACGACGATAGATGAAACATTTGGAAACATCCAAGACTCTATAAATACAGCAATCGAAAAATTCTGCCCTAAATAAGTGAAAGAACAAAAATTAAACCAAAGAACAAAACTTTTAATGAAGCAGAGAAGACAACAACACACAAGAATATATAAACCTAAACAGAGAGATATCAAAAGAGATCAGAAAGCATAAGAGGCAAAATAATACGGAAAATATTAGGAATGTCATAGATGAGAATAGAAGTTTGAAAATATTAAGAAATAGTATAACAGGAAGAAAGGAAATTCAGAAGATCAAAGATATACACGGCAATATCGTAACACACAAAGAGGAAATTTTACACTCTCTCAAACTTTTCTTCCAAGAACTTTATACATCAAACCAACGACTGATCACAACCGACATTCCAAAAGTGCTAAACCAGGGATCGGAAGAAATTCCAGAAATAACCGCGGAAGAAATCATGAGTGATCTAAGATATATGAAATCCAATAGAGCTCCCGGAGACGATGATAATAGAGTCAATCAAAGGAGGAGGACCACAAATCATCAAAGCTTTAAAAGTTCTATTTAATAAATGCATCGAAGAAGGAATAACCCCATCATACCGGACAAATGTAACCATTGATATTGTACACAAAAAAAGGTGATGTTACAGACCTTAAAAATTATAGGCCAATCAGCCTCCACATATACAAACTTACCAAAATACTCGCAAACCGTTTGACAAATAAAGTAAACTCTTTTCTTTCGAGAGAGCAGGTGGGATTCCGATCAGGCTATGGGACAAATGGCCATCTTCTGACCATCAGAGTTCTTATCCAGAAGTGTATCGAGTTTAATAGACCACTGATGCTTGTCTTCATTGATTTCGAGAAGGCCTTTCATTCAATAAATCAGCGGAAACTTCTAGAGGCATTAAGCGAATGTCGAGTTGATCATCGATACTCCGCAATTATTAAAAACATATATAAGAATGATGTCAGAACATCGGCAAGTCAATGCACAGATACATTTAATATCGTTCGAGAGGTAAGATAAGGTGACACACTCTCCCTAAAATGGTTTGTTGGATTGTTAGAGAGTATGCTGAAAAAGATAAACTGGGATTTAACAGGAATCAGCATCGACGGCGAATTGATAAATCATCTCTGTATTGCAGACGATATTGTGTTAATAATAGACAATATACAGGATGCACAAAATATGCTGGATATACTAAACGATGCCTCAGAAAAAGTCGGTTGAAAATTAATTTATCAAAAACACAAAACATGACATACCTAGTAATGAGTAGTCCCTTAAACATCAATAACATAAATCTAGAACAAGTGCATATATACAAATACTTGGGACATGAAATTGGTATTGGGTGAGATAATCAGACGCACGAGATCCAGCGAAGAAGTAGTCTATCGCTGGCGGCATTCGGTAGACTCAAATATATATATATTGAGTTCTAATCTTCCTATATGCTTGAAAAGAACGGTCTTTAACCAGTGTGTCGTGCCTGTTCTCACGTATGGAGCTAAGACACTTACTTTGACAAAAAAGAATATTAACAGAATATATATCATGCAACGAAAAATGGAACGGTCAATGTTGGGAGTCACTCTTAGGAATAGAATACCCAATCACATCATAAGAAACCGAACAGGAGTAAGAGACGCGATGAAATCTATCTTACATCTTAAATGGAACTGGGCAGAACATGTGGCTAGAATGACTGATGGACGGTGGACAAAGGGGCTTGTGGAATGGAGGCCAAGACATGAGGCCTATAGAAGTAGAGCACGACCTCTTGGTGGACACACGACGTAAAAAAAGTGGTTGGAAATTGAATACAAGTGAAAATGAAACTGAACCAAAAAAATAGTAGTCATATGATTAGCATTATCTATCAAATTTTAGTTTTTTTCCAAGATAAATTCAAAAAGGGGGTTATATCTCAAAATATCGAAAAAAGCTATTAGAAAAAGTTTTTCTAAATCCAATTTTTAGTCCATGTGCAACACTTCAGCTGTATAAGACAATTTAGATTTTTTGCTTATTTTTTGTAAGTTGCACCACTGTTGCAAAATGAGACTCAAAGCAACCTACATAAAACTTCTTAGTTTTCACAATGCTTCATTCCAGACATATTTTGTTTAAAGTAGCATCATATTAACTGTGTGCTTTTCTACAAAATCCAAATAGGGCTATTAAAATTTGCTTACATGTTATGCAAAGTATATTTGTGTTTGCCCCTGTATAAGATAACTTCATAAAATAACTATTTTTGAAAACGTAGTTTGGGTCTATAATTAAGACAAACAAGTACACAGTATCATCAGTAAAGTCTGCGTTAGGTGGAAAATAAATTTTAAATGCGTTTAATTTTTATATTATGATTTTTTTATTAGAAAATTTGAGTCTTTTCAATAAAACTATTTTCTTAATATTAATGTGTATTGCTTTTAGACAGAAACTACGTTTTCATAAATAGTTATTTTATGAACTTACCTTATACAGAATCAAAAATAAATAAACTTTGCATTACATGTGACCAAATTTTAATAACCCTATTTGGATTTTGTAGAAAAACACACATTTTATAAGGCGCTATTTTAAACAAAATATGAAGCATTGTCAAAACTAAAAAGTTTTATGTAGGTTGTGTTGAATCTTATTCATCTGTCGATTTCGGTAAATTCTCTACATGTCCCTTTTCATTATAACATAAAATTGTTTGGGATATGCTCTATCTGGGTAAAACAAATTATCGTGAGTTTGCAGCTTGTCTCCCAAAAAAAGCCATCACTACTCTCTGCTTTAATACTTTTGAAAGTGGAATACCTCTAGGCATGATTAATTCAGTACAGAAATGTTAATTGTACATAAAATAAACTCCACAAAATTATCTCATCCATTATTTTCACCAAAAATTCGCTTTTTACAAAAATATTGTAATTTTGCCTCATTTTTAACGAATTATTAGTTTGTATTTGGAAGTTTATGTTAATATCGTTATAATATATTGTTTTGATCGTTGGAAATAATAGCTCTTGTTGCTTGGGGCATGAATCTAAATTTTTGAATAAAAGTACCAGGCAGAAACCATTACAAGTTGACACTATTTCACAGCCGCACAACAACAGAACCTGGTAGATCTGTATTACTTACTTTAATAAAACAATATCTAGTTTAAACTCGAAGTAAATGAAATCCAGAAAATAATACTTATTCTTTATTTACAAATCATGCATTACAGAAATGTGAAAATAAATCTTTACTTTATATTAAATAAATAAATAAATGCTTTATTTACGATATAAAATTGCTATAAAAGAACAGGGAACATATAAAGTTTATCACGTATAACAACCATTATAAAACTACATAAAAATATTTAAAGAAAAAATCACATAACTATTTGGTTCATTTATTATAAAACAAGGGTACATCATCCAGCCTAAAATCACAAATTTAATATCTGATTGCTCCAGTTTGCCAAATATGTCTCGTTAATCTTAATTGCCATGCACTTTTTGAAGACTGAAAAACTTCTCAAAAAAGTCCAAGACTTTGCAAAAAGCATTGACAGCTCTGCATATCTAGAAATAGGACTGTCTATCCATGTTAGTTCCACGAAATTCTATATTAAATAAAGTATCCTGGCGTGTAACAGAGTTTGGATTATGAAAATTTACTAATTGGAAAAGTTCTAGGCTACCAATAGGTTCATTTGCTATTTTAAATAAAATATATATATTCCACTGTAGAGTTCAAGGTAGGCAATTTGGACAACTCATTCAAACTATCAAAATCAATATCCTCAGATCTGATTCCCAGTTTAAAATTGACAAATTTTCAAAACCTTCTTTGGCTTTTTTCCAGGCTATCATTATAATATATATTATAGTCTGGACACCAAAATGAACAAGCTTATTTCAAACCTCATCGAACAAAACTGTAATAGAGAGATTTAAAACATATTAAGTTATCAAAATTACTTAGTTTTCGAATAACAAAACTCAATAATTTCGGAGCCCTTTTCCTAATCAAATGTAAATGACAGTCAAATCTTAGTTCATCCACAAACACTACCAGATCTTTAACAACATTAACTCTTTCCAGCAGTTCATTGCCGATAACATAATGATAAAAGAAGTGTTACATTTTTATAAATAATTAAAATTTTACACTTACTTATGGTTTAGTCCATAGAGTTGCTCTTGCATCACAGAGACAAAAAATTCAAATCACCCTGCAAGGCTGTACAATTATTTTCATTTGGAATTTCCTAAATAACTTGAGATCATCGGCAAATAACAATTTACAGGAGGCACTAAGCTAGTTTTTAAGATCATTGATAAAGATGTTGAACAACAATGGTGCAAAATGCGAGCCTTGAGGAACTCTCGAGGTGACAAGAATCTTCTTCGAACTAAAGTTTTTAATTCTTACAAACTGTGCCATCCCTTCCAAATCACTTTTAAACCAAGACAATAGGGAACCAGAGTACTCCAATTTTCATACCAGGATTTGGTATTTAACTCTCTGATTAACCTTAAAGAAGTCGGAGTAGATTGAGTCAACCTGACACCCACGCTCCAATGCCTCCGACAAATATTTTTCATATACCGTAAGATTTGTTGTTTTCGACCTACTCTTTACAAAACCATTTTGTATTGTTGAAATAAAATTACCAAATAATTGACCCAATTTCTTACTGATGATTGATTCAAAATAGTTTCGCAGTTAACTAATCTTAGATAACAACTAGATACCTGAGATTGGGCGATAATTAGGTACCTGAGATTTGTCCTCACTTTTAAATATTGGCGTGACATAACATACTTTTCAGCTGTCATACTGCTAAAATAGCTTACACTTCCCGAAGTCTTTCAAAATATGTTTTAAACATGGGGAAACGATATTACCCCATTTCCGTGACGGGATTATTGGAGAATGAAGTATGATTACTTTATACTCCTAATACAGTGACATATTGGATAAGGAAACAAAGTAATTTCTTGCTGACAACATTAGAGAAAAGAATTTAAAGCTGTCGAAAAAATCTAAAACTAAATAGTACTGATTAAAAATGAATTAATCTCATTTTCTTGAGGAAGGAAGCTCAAATTAAAATTAATTTTGACTATTGCTTGTAGAAAATTAAAAGCTTATCGTATCCCATTTTCATTTCAAACATCATTTTTCATTATCAATCAAACCATCTAAAATATTTAAAAATCAAACACTACCCATGAAAGGCTTAAAACTCGGCTAAACCTGCAATAAAAAGGACTTCTGAAAGTCACTATTCAACTCTATTCCATGCCGTATACGTTTCAGATTGGATTTCCGATATTTTATGATGCGAACGAAACCCACGGGAATTTTGCTACCCAAAAAAGAACGAGAGGTATGTGGAAAAGACCAGATTTTTATTTAGTTATACTGTTCAAGCATTTTCCCCTGTTGTAGATAAGTTTGTTAATGAACATAATATCCCAATAAAAAGATTTCTGTAAAGAGGGACTAAATTTTAATGATATTTTATGTTAGTATTATATAAACTGTAAGTTGCGGTAAGTCGAAGTTTGTAAAAAATGCTTAGGAAATATCACATTTTGGATATTCGGAAGTAAAAAAAGAACTCAGTTGCAAAAATATTCTAATAAACAACAATTATTATGTCTGCTCCGTAACCAGAATATCTTAAAAATTCCTGGAATGTTTAATTTATTTTCAAAAAGTTGTCATTTATTAATTGCATAATATTTTAAGAAAACGACTTTATTGATTGTTAAGTCGAGAGCAATAAAGGCTGTGCGGTTTAGCCTGCTTCTTAAGTTCTGCTAATGGTTAATTTTAGTCTACAATTGCTCTAAGCAAATTTTACATTACATATATACAGGTGTATAATTAGCTGAATTTCTCAAGTAGCAAGTCGACTCGACGTTGCCAAATTTGAAATACTTATTTTAATATTTTTTATTTTATAAAAGAAAACTTTTTGTTTCCCATTAGGCGACCCTAAACTATTGTTCATTGGAATATTAAATTATGTATTTCCATACTGTTGATTTCTTCAGAAAATTAGCTGTTATTACCAAAGTGTTGGCCCTCACATGATAGATTGGCAAAATAAGTGATATCGCTAGACGAGACAAGACGATAATAAGGAATGATCTTGTCTTTTGGTTCAAAAAAGTTTCATCGTTATGAAAATAATAAATTATTTTATTACATATACGTAGCTTAATTGAGTTTTAACTTCATACTAGATATATTAAAAGAACCACTAGTAAAAATTTTGTTATATCTTTGTTAAGGGGCCGTCCATAAATCTCGTGATGAGTTTTACAGAATTTTTGACCCCACTCCCCTCATGTGATGGCACAGGATTTTTTATACTCCAATTTTAAATAATAAGAATAAATTATTCTTGTTAAAGTTTCTAATTATATGTATTAATTTTACAAAAAGATTTATAAATATATTTTTTAGATAATCTCAACAATTTTTAAAAGTAACTTTTTATTAATAATAAATTATAAAATTATTTAGCTTTATATTCACTTGTCATCTTCATTCCAAGAAGTCTGCATATTTTTTCCTAAAGTAATAAAAGATGCTGAGCATTTGTTAGCACAAGTATCTTCTATAATCTCATCTTTAACATAAACACTTTCATCAGTAACATCATCTGGGGTCCTGCTTTGAGTTGAATTTATGCAATGTGAATTCATTGATGCATCTTAATGGCTTGTTGGCTTTAAAATGGTTTATCTTATCCCTGATATGTTATTATCTCGCTGTAATTATGTTTTGAAAAAAAAAGATTTCAAGTTAATATTATTAACGATTACTTTCGATTGCATTCGACAAATTCCATTTTCAATTTATTATAGAAAATTAATTAGAAAGATATAAAAAAAATACAATATATCACGTGATTGGTTTCAAGACCCACTTCCCTCGTTACCTCATCGGCCAGGGTGTTATCACGTCAAGACAATTACGAAATTTATGGACAGCCGTTAATAAGAAAACTAGATTCTTCTTTGTTCACATAAAATGTTTGGTTACATTACTGATCGCAGAATAGTAGCCAGCACTTATATTTTCTTTATTATCGTCATTCTCTAGAAGAAGATTTCTATTAAGAGTAGTGTGGATATTAAACGGTCTTCTTTTCTTAACAATAACTTCAAATACCATCATGCCTGTACCGAAGCTCATGCTGTTAGGTTTCATGAAGACTTGAAATACAAAATTATTTTTATAAATGCATTTGTAAATCTAATAGAACATTTCCAGAACACAATAATTTCTATTCGTGTTCATATTTTCTGTGCTACGGCTCCATTGTCACTTTACAATATTTAAGTTATTGTTATCTTGTAATTTTAAGAGTTTTAACGTTTTTCCTTAGGTAGCAAAAATGTCAAATGAAAGATATTTTAGGCAGAATATATAGGTTTTTTTTCTAAGCATTCGAGATGAGACGAAACGGGAATCTTGTCTCATCTCGATGGAGATATACCTCTAAACTAGGTAACCGTAATAGACATACCAGATCCTAAGGAAATTGAAGAAAATAAGAAAGCGGAGAGCCTCGAAAAATAAGCAGGAAAAATTCCCTTTCTTGTTCCAGTTACTGCGAACCATAGCATAAATGCAGAATTTCGTGTCTATATGCAAAATTAAATAGAGGTGAGGTAGATCAATATGGCCAGCTTAAAACAAGCGGAGTGACTCACAATTTTATCCACAAAAAATGTAAAAGAATTTCTTGAACTCACTGAAAGGGATTAAGAGCGAAAATATCAAAATTTATTGATATTCAACATTGATTGTCAGAAAATTTAAAATTTATCTTGTTTATTCCTATGGGTATGTATTGTTTTTTTGTTGATGATATCTACATATATAGATTGGTTCTCGTTTAATTTTGGTATGCCAAAACTTTCTCTAAGTATCAATTTGACGTTTGTAATTTCCCAGCAGCTAATTCATAATTTTTTCTAATAGCAATAATTGTTGTATGATCAGCAAAGGTTGCAATTATATTCTATTCTAGATCAGGGATGTCACAAGTGTATAACAGATATATACATTTATTGGATCTAATTCCCTACTTTGTGATACTCATGCCTTAATTTCGTTTAATTTAGAAAAAGCCTCTAGCTGCTTAATTGTGAAGTGCCCCTCTAATAAATAGGATTTCAAAATCTCATAATGTTTTCATGGTAGGAGCTTATCCTATTTATGAAACAAGCTTTCATACCAGACGTTATCGAAAGCTTATTGCACTTTATTCTGGGTCTGATTTCTGTGGTATTTTTCCAAACTGATTGTTGTATGTTTTCAGTGACCAATTCAACTTTATTGTCCAACTGTTGTTCTGTCCGTAGAGAGACTGATAATTCAGTGAAGTTCTCTAGTTTAAGAGTAAATCTTTGCCAGTATGTTAACTTATTGGGTAAAAAGGATAAGAAGTATAGGTGAATGGTCTGAATTCATGTGTTATGCTTCCTTAGCATGCAAGTAGTTTGATATGTTCCTTATTACAAAAAAGTCTAAGAAGTCTGGGATTTTGTTCAGATCTATGGGCTAGTTTGTCGGCTGCCTGTGGACATTGTTTCACGTTTCAGTTAATTAATCTTGATCCCCAATGGTTATGATTTGCAGTAAAGTATCCTTCTACTACGAATCTATTTCCCTGGCTTTCTAGAAAGTCAATATATTGTTCTTTGTTTAAAGCAACTCTAAGTGGGCAATATAATACCCTAATAATATTAAAAGTTTTAGTCTTAATATTAAGCGTAAAGCCTGTATATGTCTCTTAAATTAATTAAATGGATAATAAATATATATTTCAAATAACACTCAGATAAATATATATATATATATATATATATATATATATATATATATATATATATATATATATATATATATATATATTCTTAATTTGAAATACAAATAATAACAAAATACTTCACACCCATCTACCATATTAGAATTAAAATGAAGAAAGCAAAATAAATCAAGGGAACAGCTACAAAAGTTCAATGAAGAAACTAAATTTGGTTAACTTGGTGGTAAGATGGTAGTCGAAGAAATGGGACAATAACTCCTTGTCTAACCTATGTATTAACAAGCAAGCTACTTTAATTAGAGTTAAAATGTTCTCTAATTTATCATCATCAGTTCCTGCTACTTGTTGTCAGATATAAGTCTCCCTTAAGTTTTCTAGTTATTGGTTCTTTACATCCAGTTAATTCCCGCTTTTCGTTCAATACGTCGATCCATCTAGGATCTACCACTAATTCTGTAATGTTCTCTCTCTCGCCATTTGATAATTCATGGTGTCCAACTGTTCATTCGTTTATATGACCAGCCCAATCCCATCTTAGTGTACAAATCCATTGAATGGCATCTATTTCCTTTGATCTTTCATAATCAAGTACGCGATCTTGGAACCTGATGTGAAGTATCCTTCTCTTCATTGCTTGTTGTGTCGAGTTTACTAACTATATTCTTATTTAGGGCTCAATCGACGTATCATATGTTAGTACGAGCAGTGCATACTAGTCAAACGTTTTGATTTCAGTATGTTATATTTAGTTTAAAAGAGTTTTATAATCACCTTAATGCTGACAAAGCTAGGGAAACTCTTCTATCTGGATTCGTTTTTATATTATTTTTAATTTAGATTTTTTGTACCAAATATATGTAGCATTCAATCGGATCTATATCTAATAAGATATCGTCATTGTGTTTTGATTTGGTTCTGTTAACACCTCATTTAATTTTTCTTTACTATTTGCTATCAGTGTGACAGGAGTGACAGGATCTTCAAATCTTAAATGGTTTCATTTTCCTCCATCTATTGTCACACCTTTGTCTTCTCATTGTAATGTTTGAAACATATCTTCCAGAGCCAAAATAAAGAGTAACCAACCTCCTGGAATTTTGTTCATTTTCTTACATTTATTAAGTATAATTATTAGTAATTTTCCTCCGTTTTTTATCATTTCTATATGGTCATCTCGCAGAGCATTTCTAGTTTTCATGTGTTCATATCATATTTTTAATACATGTTTAGGATAATTCAGTCACCAAGAAGTATTTTCTCATCTATATATATATATATATATATATATATATATATATATATATATATATATATATATATATAACAATTATCTGAAAAATTTTGCTTCTTTTGTGGTAGCATAATTTTTTTCATCCAAAACGTCAACGATGAAAACTGCATATTTTCTTATTTTGGCATAAAAGTCGTATATCAAGATAAGAGGTTGAGTGACGCAAAATTCACAAATTGAATTTTCGTCAGTCCTCAGATTCGTGAGCTATCTAATATGCCTTTTGAAAATGTATTGGAACGATATAAGAATCAAACTTCCTTCAAAGATGTGCATGGGTTTTTAGGTAATAAAGATACAAAAATTATGTTAAAATCGGAAATAATTTACTCAATAATTTACATATCTCTTAAAATGCATTGACTTTTATATCATCTCGATATTTTCCACTAAATTTCGAGTGAAGTACCTATGGTGAGAGTTTTCATCAGAATATCTGAACTGTTGGACTTTGATAAAAAAAAAAGTCTTTCTTCACTCGAAGGACCAAAAGGAATATTTTTCTTCAATATTAAAGTTATAAATTAAATGACAAGGTACACCCCATTATATTACATTATATTTGTATTTTTTATTAATTTGATGTCTATGTTCATTTGTAAAATTTTATTTGTCAGGACTTGTTTTGATAAAAATGTCGGGTCAGCAAGAGAATAATTTTGGTTGTCACACATAGAGAGCGTTGTAATTGAAAAACTTGTGTTAGTATTATCGTCGTTTTTCTTTTGATATTTTATTTAAATCATATTTAGGTTACTTTAGAAACAACTTTTGTAGCTGTTAATTTAGGATTAATTTCAACAGGAAATATGTGTTGAAGAAAATCATCATATAATTGTTTGAGAGATTGCAGAAGGGGTGAAGGTATGGTACACAATTTTTGAAAAAATGTCTTGGACTCGCTACGAAGCTCGAAATTTAGCTTCCGTATGAATTGAAAGATATTCACTCTTTAAACGGTAAAACTTTCGTAAATAATGATGACCTTAAATCGCATTTAGTACAGTTTTTTGTTAATCAGGAGCTACAAGAAAGATGGCAAAACGTAATTAAACAAAATGGAAAGTATATAATTGACTAAAGATTATTATTTGTATAAAAAATTAATTTTATTTTACATCACGAAACCTAAATTACTTTCTTGCCGACCTAATATATTGATCAATTTAATCAATTTTTTGTTATAGATAGCTGCTTTACGTAATTTACTTTTAAGTTGGTAAAAAAAGAACATTTATGAACTTCAATTTTGTGAGTGTTTTTTTTTTCATTATAGAAAAACCTTTTTTTATATTGGTCTTGAAAACCTACAGTTTTGCATCAAGTTTGTAGTTCTTTTTGTCACCGGTAAAAATATGAAGATTGGGAAGTTTTTAATTTGATACTCGGTATAATAAGTGCTATGACGTAATGGATTTTCTAACCGAATTTTCCTCCCAATTTAACAACTTCCAATTTCCAAAATATACAACATATAATGTAATATCGACGTGGCAACCTCGATTCTTCTAGTAAACGAAATTATAACAGCGAAGGTAATTTTCCGCTCTCACGGGGAGGAGAATATTAAAGTACACCTCCATGGAGCGACCCTAATCTTCCTTTTGTTTTTAAACGGGAAAAATGTTGCCTAAACTAATTAAGGGCTCCCCAGCAGCGTTTCGCTAAAATGAAGTAGCTATAATAGACTGCTATGATAGCGAGCTATGCGAAATATCAGGTTAGGTTGTTGTAGTTTTGAAATGAAGTAAATTTAAATTAGCAAATTAAAGATAGTTGGTGTTTATTGAGAAAATAATAGCGTGCAGACTGTGTTTGCGAGTATATGAAAACTACACTGAAAAACAATTTTTTGCTGAAAAAACTAGTATGCTGAATACAGTAGAATTGGAAAGCTTAAAAGGTATAGATATCTATATACACTATTGTCAGGAATCCGTCGTTAAGAAAACTCATTATCAGTAATGGTGACATTCGTTCGTTACATACTTTTATAGTCTGAGAGCTGAAGGGCAAAAAAAATTATGATTTTTAGCCGCTCAATTTCATTTCGTTTCGTTAGGAACGTGTTTTCTAATAACAAAATGAAAAGCCAGACCGCGCGACTGCGCCGTTGTTAATAACAATAACGTTATTACTGAAAAAAAGAGGATAAATTTAAATTATTTATAGCCGACTGATATTGAAACAGGGCATTGTTTATGATTGGATAAACATAAAAAATATCGTCAAACTGCTTATCGATGTGACCTTCATCGTCAAGCCGATATGTAACAGCGTCTGAAATTGATATATATATATATATATATATATATATATATATATATATATATATATATATATATATATATAGATAGATAGATAGATAAACATGCACAAAAATAATCGTCAGACTGCACAGTGTCGTCGCAAAACTCGTCAGACTGCAATATGAAAGACACAATTATACATTTCCGAATTAATCTTGCCAATAATGAAAGAGTTATAAATATGACACAACTATATGCAGCTCTTGGTAAAGACGTTTGGCTCGCTCTACCAACATTTCACGCCTTCAAGAGAGGAAAAAAAGCATACAGATTATTAAAAGAGAGTAAAGAATTTCTCGATACGCAAGGTATTGCCAATGAGTCAGACTTGCAACAATATGCAGCTATTCTCCAAAAGTTTATATGTGAAATGTATGGATCCAGAAGAATAAGTTACATTAATGCAACTAGAATAGAAACTTTCATGAAGGCATACAAAATTAAGGACATTGCAAATATTCTGCAAACGTCAAGTAACGGTTTCGATGGATCAATGCTTCCACTATGCGAGATAGAATTTCAGCAGCAGTGTTTGCGTACGATTTACATTAGTAAAATTTAGCAAAATGCTTGGAAAAAAATGTCGACAATGCATTCAGATCCCACTGAATATGGATGGGAAAAGGTTGACGAAAGATTGCATTTGAAATGGTTCGTTGACGACCAATTGCCAACTACGTTTCAAGATACAACAAGCTTGGAGGATAGCTCAAATGGTATGTTTTATAAATATGAAACACACACACATTGCTACACTGGTATTTATTGAAAGGCGCTAGTAAAGATTGCCTCAAGAGAGCAGAGCAGAGTTGAAAGCTAGAGGCGGCACCAGCAAGCAAAGTGCCAAGCTAGCCTCTATGCCGTAGAGTAGGGGTGGATATGAGAGTATGGAAAAATGTCCTTAAGAGTGCATTGGTTTAAATCTCTAAGGGTGGATCTATGTTGTTGGCCGACCCAGTGGGTGGATCTGGACTTCTTCATGCCCAGAGGGCGGATATGGGTCTTCTTCTACCCCGAGGGTGAATATGGGTATTCTTTTACCCCAAGGGTGGATATTGGTCTTCTTCTACCTCAAAGGTGGATATGGGTCTTTGTCTTCCTCGAGGGTGGATATGCTGTTTGATTTTCTTGACCCAACGGGCAAACCCCGATTTTCTGGGGTTAGACTGGTTCCTTCGTTGACTCGCGCAGACTGCCCAAAATCCCTGTCTCTATTTATATCCCGATAAAAAAAATAACCACAACTGCCAACCTAGCAAAAGATACGGTACACTAAAACTCAACAAAATTACCGGGATAATTTTGGACTTTCCATCTCAGAATCCCAAAAACTTGGCAACTAAAAATTGAGATGGAAGTCTGTAGCTGCTTCGGCTTAATCAAACCAGGGAAAAGTGAAAAAGTCAAGGAAAAACGGCCTCCATTTATAACCATTGCCCTGCTTGCGCCCTAATCGACTTCCGTTAGGCGCGTTCAATTACCACGTGTGAAAGAAATGACAGCTCAAAAAGAAAGACACCGGGCGAAAACAGTCGGCTAAAACGCATTTGTTAGTTAAGCCAATTCGTTAATCATTAGCATTTTCCAGTCAAAACAAAAATAATAAATTTGATAAGTATCCCGATAGTTATTTTTACATTCAAGAAATATATATTAATACATCAATTGAAATTTCCTCATTTCTGCAACTCAACATGCATGCAATCCCTTCGAATGTAAATATAAATGGTAGGACAAAAAATCAGATCTATCTGAATACAAAAAAAAAGGTAGCAGTAAATTTGATATTGATAAGAAAATGCCTAAGCACAGTGCACTGAAATATCAAAGTAGGGCAAAATAATGGCAATGAACTAATTGAAATAAAAAAAAAATTATTCCAATTAATAGATACCGATACAGAGGATGAAGATGGAATTCCAAGAAGTGCAGTCCAGGAGAAAATAGATCCTTCTGCACAAGAAGATAGTGATAGTGATATCTCTCCTGATGAGAATGCGGTGGATTAAATTATTTTGTGCTGTATAACTCGCGACAGTCGTAGACAAAAGTATAGCCTTTAAGTAAGTACCAAAAGTTCAAGATTCTCAGGCCTAAAGAATTTTGTTTTTGTACGAGACTGTGCCCTACACATGTTAACTTTCAATACACAGACACATTCTTATACAGTAATAACTTTAAATATAATAAATGTAACAGAACCGCAAATATCTATATTGAATGGTCTATAGAATAAACGTGTGTATAGTAACGTTCATATAGTGTGAGTCTAATACCTATACTGTTTGTTATGTTGACATCACAATACGTTGAGAAAATAAATAAAAAAATCGAGAAATATATTTTAAAAAATGTCACATTCTAAAGAACTAACCTAACTAACTTAGGTTTGAATTATCGCGCGTTGCCAAGTTGTGATCACTGTACCCCACTACGCGTCAGATGTTTTCAAATTACTTTTATTTAAAAAATGTGTATTTTCTAAACAAAACGGTCAAGAAATTTCGTTTTTTTTTCTAAAAAAATCATAATTTTTGGATCTATGTTGCATTTGTTTTAAAAAAATACGGTAAAAACCGTTTTTGAGATATTCCAAAATGTATTGGCATTTTGCATGTTATTATGCATATATATATATATATATATATATATATATATATATATATATTACAAAATTTCTTTTTCTTTTTTAATGAAATAAGAGACACCTTTGTAAACGATATATTCAAATTCGATCACATTCCTAAGAAAATCCGTTTCACTAGTGAACTACCTTAATTCATTTTTATTACAAATTTTATTTATTAAATATAGTTAGATAGATAGATAAGTCTTTATTTATTCCAATAAGTATTACTTACAAAAAACCAATAGGGGCATGAAAAAATGTCAAAAAAATATCATTACTGTAATAAACATCATAATAAAAATTATAGTTCATTCTCAGCTGTAGATAAAAAAAGAAAAAAATGAAAAAGAAAAAACCTCAACAATAATTATACAGTTTTAAATATCTTTCTTGAATAATTCTATCAAGTTAATGTAGTAAAAACAAAACAACTAAAACTTAAGATAAAGGGCAATATTATAAATGAGACAAAAATTAAATAACAAGTACACTTACATACATTTAAAATTTAATAATACAACCAATTACAAAAATTTTAATTAGAGACAATACTGCCTTTATCACACTCATAAAACTCTTTCAACGTATAGAAGGCTTTTTTACATAAAAAGATTTTCAGGACACACTTTAATCTATTTCTCGGTAGTAAATGTACATTTTCAGGTAAAGAATTAAAAACTTTTATTATAGAAAACTCGACATTTTTCTGCAAAAAACTAAAGCTATATTTATCAGAAAACAGATTTGTTTTAATTCTAATCATGTAGTTATGTTTAATAGATGCACCCTCAAAAAGATCCCTGTTATCAACAATAAACATCACCGAATCCAAAATGTACATACCTACAACCGTCAAAATATTGTTACTAACAAACATAGTCCTACAACTGTCTTGTTGTTTCATTGCAAAAATACATCGTAAACATCTTTTTTGCAGAATCAAAATTCTATTGATATCACAGGAATTGCCCCAAAATGTCAAACCATATCTGCGTCTGGACTGTACAAATGCATGGTAAGCTGACAGAGCTGCATCGATTCCAACTCTCTCCGAAATAATTCTTAATGCGAAACAATACTGAGATATTCTAGTGGCAACTCTCTCGATGTGCGCTCCCCAGTCCAACCTTCTATCGAGGTTTAGTCCCAAAACAACAGCGCCCTCAACTGATGTTATTGTTGTATCCTCAAACGTTACTGTAAATTGATTATTCAATCTGTTACCAAACATAATGCACTGTGTCTTGGAAACATTTAGCGACAGGCTGTTGGACCGAAAGTTCCCATCGAGAATGTCCAACACAGATTGAACCTTCATCGATAGCAACTCCGCCGTGCTTTCACTGAATATAAGCGATGTATCATCAGCATATAGTACAGTCTGCTCTCCAGAGATTTCGGGTAAATCATTTGTGTAAAGAATATACAAAAGAGGTCCAATATTGATACTTGAGGGACGCCCCTCTTCATTTTAATCCTCTGAGACACTATAGCCCTACCATGGAAATCAGACTCCACAACACACTGAGTCCTGTCCGTCAAATACGATCTTATTAATTGCAACGCGTTACCCCTTATACCATACATTTCTAGTTTTAATAATAATGTTTTATGATCCACAGCATCAAAGGCTTTAGAGAGATCCAGGCATATGGCCAATGTTTGCTTTTTTTTATTTAGAGAATCTATAATTTGTATAAGTGTTTGGTACAAAGCTCTTACTGTGGATTTCCCTTTTCTAAAGCCATTTTGTTTATCTGATATTACAGAGAACTTATCCAGAAATGTTACAATTCCCTGAAATAAAATTTTTTTAAAAATCTTGTTTATATTAGGCAATAGCGAGATTGGTCTATAATTCTTTTCTTCAGATTTCTCCCCCTTCTTATATAAGGTTAAACGGAAAATACAAAAACATATTTTTTTTGAAACGTTCAGTAAAAATTCAACATATTTTTTTGCGATAAAAATACAATAAAGACTAAAGAATATACTACCTCCACAAACTTGATGTAATTACTGGTAATCGTTTAGTGTTTGATTGTGCAGTATTTTGTTACACTACAGTTTATGAAAACGGTACTTGAAATTATATATAATCGTTTGAAATCAATATATGTTATTGAAAATAGATGAAAATAATCTTCAGATCTGACAGAGCGGTCGCAAAAGTCGTCAGCCGTACATAAATATATTGCGCTTCGACAGTTCTGCTCACGCGAGGCTGGCTGCTTTCATACCGCAGTCTGACGACTGCGACAACACTGCTTAGTCTGACGATTATTTTTGAGCATATCTAAAAATTTTCTGTAACATATATCATTTTTCGACGTCTATATATAATTCGAAAAATTTTTGTATGCTGTTACATATCGGTCTGATGAATAACGTGATATCGATAACGGGTCTGACGATATTTTTTATGTTTATCCAATCATAAAAAATGCCTTACTTCAATATCAGCCGGCTATAACTAAATTAAAATTTTTCATCTTTTTTTTTCATTAATAACCATATTGTTATTAACAACGAAGCAGTCGTTCGATCTGACTTTTAATTTTGTTTTTAGAAAACATATTCCTAACGAAATGAATTTGAGCGGCTAAAAATAATAATTTTTTTGCTCTTCAACTCTCAGGCTATTATATTAATTTTATTATTACTTCCTTTCTGTTTTATAAATATAACTTGTCTTATTTTGAAATTGTAACTTATTTTCTGAGAGGCATATTCTCCTTTAACTTTTTTTTTAATTTAAGAAATATCTTGTTAAAAATTTTCCTTTTGTTCAATCTGACATTATACTCAAATCTTCGGGGAAAAGTCCAAATGAGTAAGTAGAAAATGTAGTTTCAATGAAATATTCCAACCCATGAGTGGCAAAAGTTCTTTTAGGTAAAACTTGTAATTTTTGAATTTCTGGAATGCATCCCATATATTTTTTCAATATTATTTGGAATTTTTCCAAAATTGGCGCCTTCAAAAAATTTTCTTATTAGAAATCTCTGATTTAAACATAAATATTTTTTCGGTAAATATAGAAGCGCATTTTCTTCTTTGTACAAGACTGTAACAAACGTTTTTATTAAGCCTAAATCTAAAGAACAACAAATAACTTCATTTTGTGTGATACTGTTGTCCAGCCCTCTCTAAACTGATACTTGTTACATTCATTTGATATCCATTTTTGGATTAACTGAAATGAAAATGATTCCAAATATCTTATTACTTTCGGACGGACGATTTTGATTCAAATCAGCGATCCAGGAAAGAATGCTGATTTCCTAACTTCTACATTTATTTTATATTATACATATATACAACTAAAAAACGTAAATATAGAACTTCCTAAAGTCTCTGTTTAAGTTTATCCCATGTCATATTACATTTTCGATTGGATTTCTGATATTTTACGATCCGAAAGCATCCCTTGGGAATTTTTGTTAACGAAAAAAGATTGAAAAAGAGAGAAAACAAAATTTTATTCCGTGGTGCATTTTGCGATTGTATTAAGGAATAATTTCATTTTTTAAATCCGAATTATGCTCCAATATGATTTTCTTCAGAAATGATTTTAAATAGTAAGCAATGAAGTGAATAATTGCCTTCTTTAATAATTTATAATATTTGTATAGACACTAATTTTAATATATATATATATATATATATATATATATATATATATATATATATATATATATATATATACATACTGTTATGTTATCGATTATTTTAATTAAATTTAGAATATTTTTGTATAACATAATCTATGGTAAATGCAACTGTTGCAAAAATGACAATTCAATTAAATGAGCTTACAAAACTTATCCTA
The DNA here is from genome assembly GCA_034092305.1 of Diaprepes abbreviatus. Lineage (NCBI taxonomy): Eukaryota > Metazoa > Arthropoda > Insecta > Coleoptera > Curculionidae > Diaprepes > Diaprepes abbreviatus. The sequence continues at coordinate 5,701,455 of JASJET010000210.1, read as the reverse complement.
CCTTCTTATCCTGTCTCCTAATTAAAAATTTCCATTTCCATAGCACTGGGGAACAACTTTTAACTTTTTTTGTTTCCTAAACAAACGCAATTTTTTTGGATTCAACTACACCAAAAACTATTAAAGATTTTAGTTGGCTCGCAAAAAAAATCTGAATTAATTGTTACAAAATTTTAATTTATATGCTTATATAATGAACATACAAAATACAGATAACAATATATTGTCGGTTGAACAAAAGCAATTAAGTAGCATATTTTTATCATTGAATTTTAAATTTAGATACTCAGCCTCTGGGTTATTTCTCGTAATAATCCAGCAATAGTCGACTAACATCTCACTGTTCCATTTTCCCTGATACCTTCTTTCCATATTTGAAATATCCTGGTGGAACCTCTCACCGTGCTCGTCATTTATAGCACCACAATTTTCCGGAAATTAATTCGGATGAGAATCCAAGAAATGAATTTTCAGAACATATTAACGGTGTTTGTGCTTTGTGGCACTAGATCACTATACAGTTGCGGTTTACATGATCATGGGATCACTATAGTGTATATACAAAATGCCACTCTCACTGTCAACTCCATGTGCACTTAAAGGCTCGTTTACAAACCCAAAAAGCACTTATGACTTTTCTGGTTCGAGCCTCAATATGATCATTTTAGCCCAGTCGTGAATCCTGCATTACTCTCAGGTATTTAAACTTCCCTTGTTATCATCATTATTAGTCGACTATTTTACGCTGTATTTCGGTCGATGTTATGTACTAAAACCTTCATCGGAAAACTGCCTAACCAATGATAAAAACTGGATCAAAATTAATTTCATCACTAATAAGTATATATAAGAAAGCATATCTCGAACTATTTTCTTTAGTTAAACGAACATTACGATTTACTTAACCTTCATCCAATTAATATACATCTCCTAAAACTAAATTTAATATAAGGTAAATAATCAAAAAACTCTTAGAGCGCGAGGCTCTCCCATCAGCATTTAATAAATTTAAATTTAATCCTCAATTAAATTCAAAAATATTTAAATATAATCGTAATGCCTCATTATCAAGTACTTAAAGAGATTCATTAAAAAGTTTGAAACAACCCACAGTATGCTTCGCAAAATCCTACTTTCAAAGTCAAAAGTTAAAAAATATAAGAGCTTAAAAACGGGAAAAAAGCTAACTTGTTATGGACTTACGAGAACTTTGTCACTTTGGTAAAAAATAAATTTAATATTTTATATCCTTTTTTAATGGGTGAAATTGCTATAATATTTTAGCTATATGTTCTTACAAGGAAGGTATTTTTCATGTTCAGTTTTGCCTTAACTTGACCATTAAAATATCTATTTTTTTACTTGTTTAGTGATACAGAATAAAATAAACTACAATAAAATAATACTACTTAAAAAATGTATATAAATATTTATGATTTTATATAATGATATAATAAATTTACATATACTGATTTAATGCGCCGCAACTACAGCAACTAGAATTATTGAGATTAAAATCATTACGAGGCAGCCAAATGACGACCCAAGCCCATAACATAGGAAACCTGAATAAGAGAAAAGATTTAATAAAAAAGTCGAAATAGGGCAGCTGACACGATATATTATTGGTCTTAGAACTAGAGAACTGCAGACAGAAGTACAAGAAATATTGAATCGGATTCAATATCACTCACACACACTGACGTAATAAACAGCACTGCCCAGCAATGCCTCGACACACTAAAGCAAAAACTGTTCATGACTGCAGGGCAGTTAAAAATATATAAAGTCAACAACAACCAAGAACCAAGCAATGCCCTTTTTGAGCGATCGGAAGGGACCATTTATCTGAAACTAAACGTCTTACCAAACATGGCAGGTAATAGATACTCAAATAAAGAACAAGTGTAAGAGTTCTGGAAAAGTCAGTTAGTTACAACCACCCACTATAAGATCAACACTAGATGAATCAGTGAAAAACATCAGTTCGAGCACTATCCATCAAGGAAATCATTAACGTCGTTAAAGGACTTCATAATTGAAAAGCTCTGGATCCTCATCATACCCAGAACCATCTGCTTTGAAAGTTTCGGAGTATGCATCAATAACTGATTGTTCTGATAAATGATGTTTTGCTTGATTCACAGAAAATACCATTGTTTTCTTACTGAAGGAGTTACATATCTCTTCCTAAAGATTGAATATAATACACTTGATCTTGCAATCACCTGCTTCCCTACATTGTACAAAGTGATTACACTCAGTGTATTTATTCTACAATTCAGCAAAACAACATCATTGTAATCAGCAAAAAGGATATGCAAGAGACGTAATGGGCTGTAAAAAGCAACTTATTATCGATTCGGTCATTGCAATCGGGGTTTCACCAACCGAAGAAACCTTTTTTCCGCTCATGCGAACTACCAAAAAGCCTTCTACTCTAACCACATGACTGGATAGCCGTTGTACTGAAAATATATAGAGTCGATGTACATATTGGGCCCTTTTAACAATACATCATGTCAACTTGGAGAACTAGGATGTAAATACCTTTCAGCAACAACATCGAGACAGACTAATTCTAATACAAAGGAAAATATTTCACAAAGATTCATTAAGTCCATTATGGTCTGTCTTGCAATGAATCCACTACCACTCCATTTAAATTGCACCAGATGCGGCTTAAATATTGGAAACAATCGTGAAGACGTGGTAAGAATGAATCATTTTCTTTATATGTATGATCTTTAACTGATGACTGCGACCAGAAATTGGCTGGAACAAATGCTCAAAATTGTGTAGGAATTGTCCTGAAATAACTAGTAAACCGGGACATTTGAGACGCAGAACGGGCAAACCACTGCGACAATGGAGACAGACCAGACATATATACTTGGCTTCAAAACAGGCACAAAGAATTTACCAACGAACCACGAAAACCGAATTAACCAACGAGTTCATAATACGGGTGAGGTAGGTACTGCGAACCAATCTATACAGTAAAAATCTATTTAAAGCAATCGATACTTATGCATGTCCTGCACTTAGTTATTCGTTTGTAATTGTGAAATGGAGCAGGATTGATCTAGAAAGTCTTCAGAAAAAAAGACACAGACTTCATCCTCGCAGTGATATTGAGAGGACAATGCTACCAAGATACCACGGAGGAAGTGGATTGGTGGATATTGATAAACAACTGGATCAACAACTAACAAATGTACGCTCATATTTGCACGTGCTGGCTGAGTATTCTGTGCTACACCGGGCAATATGCGAGTCAGACGATTCAACACGGCTGCGGTTGAGGGACCACGAAATGACTTCTCACCACCAATTAGTCCAAGCCTGAAAACCAGGAAAATGTCAATTAATTAGCATCGAACTACTGGTTGACTTGAAAGCAAATGTTTCCTGAAACCTAAGGTTCCTATTAGCTATGCAAGATCAGGTCATCTCAACGGGAACCTATCTGAAATACATAATTAAAATCCCCTGTATCCAAAACGACTAGTGCCGATATGAATGTCAAATATCACAGACAATCCAGCACATAACAATACAATGCCTAGTATTTGCTGCATTGGAGTACAAGGAGAGACACATTCAACCGCGAATATAATTCATTCTGGCAGAGAAATTCAGCTATTGCAGGTAAAGTACCATCCAATGAATACAATCTGGAAGCTATACTGAAATATAAGAATTTCAAGTTATGCTGGTATCAAAATACACTTACGGATCATACAAGTTGCACATAACAGTCCAGAGTTTCGTTGTTATTCTGAATTTATCCCTGCGAACCGCGTTTTAATTAACTCTTTCACAGCCCTTTAATTTCTTAGCTAATATATTGATGTCTAGAGTTTCGTTGTGATTCTAAGTTTATCCCTGCAAATTGCGTTTTAATCAACGCTTTCATCGCCCTTTAATTTTTTGTTGATGTACTGGTCCTAACTTTCTGTCTTAGCACTTTTATAATAATTAACCTTATGATGTCTTTGCTTCGTGCTTCAATAAGGACGTCCAAATACTCTTCAGGTGCCTTTTTTTTTATCAAAAACTGCTCGTTTCGACATTTCTATAATTGCTTTCTATTGAGAAACTTAAAAAAATATGACTAATTCTATGAATTGCACTTTATTTTCACCTTCTAAAATTCCCCAAAGTAATTCTTATTATAAAGGATTAATTAAAAATGTCTAATATAAAAGAATATGTAACAATATCCTTTATTGTATTCTCCTTTCAAGCAAAGAAAGAAAAAAGAATATATAGAAACAGTTTATTTCCTTCATATACAACTCTGGGCCTCTATCCATATGCATTTTGATCACCTTATAGTTTCGTCAGTGGAGCTGTATTAAACCGAGAACAACATTTGCAAGAAACAAGACCTATATAAAATATAAATTCCGATACATGTCGGCAAGATATTAAAAGCCTGCCGACTTTCATCTCAGACTGAAAAATATCGTCATCGTCATAAGGTGGTGGAAACGAGCATGGAGAGAGGGCCAGTGTTGTATTTACAGGAAATAAACTATTTATCAATATTCTTTCCTATTTCTCTGCCTGAAAGGAGAATATTTATAGGCAACTATTTAAACACAGCAGATAGATTTATTTATTTCTTAATAAAATTTTGATTTTTAAAATTTCGCACTACTGCGGTGAATGTATAGATGTCGTTCGACTAGCGATCTTCTTCAGTCTGACACTGAAGTCGGCAGGCTTTAAATTTTTTATTTATATTTTAAATAGCAGTTGTTTTCTGCGAATGTTGTTCTCGGTTCTATACAGCTGAACTTATGAGATCATAAGCTGATCGAAGCGTATGGAGAGAGGACCAGAGTTGTATCTGCAGGAAATCAACTGTTTCTATATATTATTTCCTTTCTTTCTGCTTGAAAAGGTAATACTTATAGGCAAATATTGAAACACGGCAGATATATTTACTTATTTCTTACTGAAGTTTCGTGTCTTTTTAATATTCTTTGTTGCTTTGACCGGTCAGCTCGCTACCTGAGTTTGGGGCCGCGTACATTTCTAATTGCTATAACTTTGAAAATAATTTTAATTTTGTAATGATTAAATTCTGAATGCAATAACAGTTGTAAAAATTCTTATCCGTACGTCCTACAGTACTTATCTTGCAAATGTTGAAGTGAAATTTAAAAAGAACCCCCAATCGTTCTGGTCCTACATCAATCTTAGGAGGTCTAATGGTACTCTGCCATCTGTTATGTCTTATCAAGATCAGGAAATAACTAATCCCACTGACATCGTAAATTCATTTGCAAAATTATTCAGAGTTCTCTATTGTTTCTACTCCCTTATGTACCTATTTCTAGTCATGGTTGCAACTCTTATCCTATCTCATTATCTAAAATAATGCCTACAGACGTTGAGATAGCCCGTAAAAAGTTGAAGACTAAATTCGCAGCGGGTTCTGATTCCATTCCTTCGTTTGTAGTAAAGGATTGTGCTTGGGCATTTTTTGAGCCGTTGTCTATAATTTTTAATTTATGCATTTAGATATGAATTTTTTCTGATCTATGGAAGAAATCAAAGATCTGCCCGGTTTTTAAAAAGGATGATAGAACCAGGGTCGAAAATTACCGCTCCATAGCGATAATGTGCAATTTTGCAAAGGTATTTGAGCGAGTTCTTCAGGCAGAAATACCCTTTTACATTGCGGCTCTTATGATCGATCAGCAGCACGGTTTTGCTTCTGGAAAGTCAACCATGACCAATCTTTGTATTATTGCGCTCTATGTCTCACAGCATATGGATTCTGGCACTTAGGTCGAGGTCGTTTGCAAAGATTTTTCCAAAGCGTCTGATCGACTTGATCATGGTGTTTTACTTTCCAAATTGTCGAACTTTGGTTCTAATGACAATCTTATTAGATTTTTTGAGAGTTGCCTATTAAACCGCTCTCATTATGTTAAATAGTCATAGATCTAGTAATTTTGTAGTAACTTCGGGTGTTCCTCAAGGATCTGTTTTGGGTCCCTTACTTTTCCACGTTTTTATTAACGATATCAGATATGGGTTGAATAACAGCTGCCTACTTTATGCAGATGATTTAAAGATATTCCGGGACATACGGAATCCTGGCAATTGCTTGAGCCTTGAACTGGATCTCATGCAATTAAATGCTTGGTGTTTAAAAAATAAACCGCCTCTGAACTTAGACAAGTACAATGTTATGTCATTCCCAAGAAGTAGAATGACTCTGCTGCATGATAATGGGATCAACGGTGCTTTTATAAGGCGCGTTAACTACATTAAAGACCCGGGAGGATATATTATTCTTTTGTACGAAGCAGATTGGAATATGGCTGTCATCCGTATTACCATGTACACTCTGATAAATCAGGAAAAATTCAGTATCATTTCTTAAGATTCTTAAGCTTGAAATTGGATAGATTTTACAACTATTGACAAGATTTAATTCCACAATTCTGGAGAAGCGCAGTAACGGGGCTCATGTACTTTTTTTTATAAACTGGATAATAACAAGATTAAGGCAACTGATTTGCTCGCGAGAGTTCATTTTAATGTTCCAGAGATAACTAGATTTTCAGTATTTTTCTATTTGCTGAAGCCAAGAACTAATGTATTACAATTCTCTCCATTACACACTATATAATCCCTTTATGATAGCCTGAGAGACAAATTTAATATATTTTACCGCAATTATTCTGTTGATTTATAGGTTATGTTATACCCATTGTACTTTTACTTGTTTTACTCCATGGCTTACAACCCTGGGTGGGTCTGTGCCGACTTCACAATAATCCTCCATTGCTACCTGTCTGCCATGGCATCTAGCGGATTATCAATATTCATTGCCTTTAGATCTTTGGCAATATTGTCTTTCCATCGGAGGCGAGGGCGTCCCAGTGATCTTTTCCCTACCGGTGCTTCCTCCCGCGCGAGTTTGACTGTACGACTATCTGGTAGTCTTCTTTCGTGTCCCGCCCACCGCAGTCTCTTAGATTTTATTTCTCGTACAATATTAGTGTCTCCATATAGATCCTCCAGTTCTTTATTGGTACGGATTCTGTATCGTCCTGTTGTTGCATCCACTGTTGGACCATATATTTTTCTAAGAATTCTTCTTTCGAAGACTCGAAGCCGTTCTTCATTTGTTACCGTTAGTGTCCAAGCTTCGCACCCACACATCACTACAGATCTTATTATTGTTTTGTATATGTTTATCTTGGTATGTCTTGTTGTTAACTTGGATTTTAGGAGGTTTTGTACTGCGTATAGGCACCTATTACCTGCTTGGATTCTACAGTTAATTTTTGTCGTTCCGTCAATGTTTTCAGTAAGCATCGTTCCCAGATATTTGAACTCTTTGACGCGTTCAAAGTTATAGTCCCCATGGTGATGTTTGGGCCTAGTCTGACTCTGTGTTGTACATATTGTACTGTCTGTATTATATATATATATATATATATATATATATATATATATATATATATATATGTTTATGAAGATTTCACGGATTCCTCCGTGTGAGATGCAATAGCAGTGGATATATCCACATTATGCCGTTGTAGTGCTGAAATCACATTCAGCAAACGTACAACTATATGCAGCTCCGCGTATGAATGAAGTAAAATACGAACAGTAAATGCAAACTTCCCTCCATCTTCCCTTCTGTGTTAGAGGTTGCACAGTTAGAATAAATTGTTGTAAAACGCAACTTATCCTATTTCACCACCATTGAGATGATGGCCTACCTGTACCACCATACCGAGAAGAAAGTCAAAACTTACCCTCCCCGCCACAGTGATACGGCAGAGGTACATGTTTCGTCTCTATTAGACTCATCAGGGTACCGACATGCACCTGGCTGTGCAAAGGATAGATCGGAATGAAGCATGCAAATACTGAACGCGGCTTCGCCGACCTCCCGCCGGATGGCGTGTATATGTTTATGAAGATTTCACGGATTCCTCCGTGTGAGATGCAATAGCAGTGGATATATCCACATTATGCCGTTGTAGTGCTGAAATCACATTCAGCAAACGTACAACTATATGCAGCTCCGCGTATGAATGAAGTAAAATACGAACAGTAAATGCAAACTTCCCTCCATCACATCCCTTCTGTGTTAGAGGTTGCACAGTTAGAATAAATTGTTGTGAGGGTAAGTTTTGACTTTCTTCTCGGTATGGTGGTACAGGTAGGCCATCATCTCAATGGTGGTGAAATAGGATAAGTTGCGTTTTACAACAATTTATTCTAACTGTGCAACCTCTAACACAGAAGGGATGTGATGGAGGGAAGTTTGCATTTACTGTTCGTATTTTACTTCATTCATACGCGGAGCTGCATATAGTTGTACGTTTGCTGAATGTGATTTCAGCACTACAACGGCATAATGTGGATATATCCACTGCTATTGCATCTCACACGGAGGAATCCGTGAAATCTTCATAAACATATACACGCCATCCGGCGGGAGGTCGGCGAAGCCGCGTTCAGTATTTGCATGCTTCATTCCGATCTATCCTTTGCACAGCCAGGTGCATGTCGGTACCCTGATGAGTCTAATAGAGACGAAACATGTACCTCTGCCGTATCACTGTGGCGGGGAGGGTAAGTTTTGACTTTCTTCTCGGTATGGTGGTACAGGTAGGCCATCATCTCAATGGTGGTGAAATAGGATAAGTTGCGTTTTACAACAATTTATTCTAACTGTGCAACCTCTAACACAGAAGGGATGTGATGGAGGGAAGTTTGCATTTACTGTTCGTATTTTACTTCATATATATATATATATATATATATATATATATATATATATATATATATATATATATAACTTTAGGATTTATGTAACTCTGTTTTTTTCCTGCCTAACAATAGGGACTCTGGTCCTGTAGGGCAGGGTAAATAAATAAAAAGTATAAATAATGTATTTAGCCAAAAAAATAATTCAATTTCTTAAATGTCTCAGTGTATTGTAACTCCTTAACCTTTTAAGTAGTCTGCTTGTTATTGTTTCTTGTCGGTTAAAGTAGACTTTGATATTTGCCTTTCTAGACGTAGCCATTAAATAAGAAAATATTTTTCGGAATAAAAAGTATAATACAATCAAAAGAAAATGAGTTTTTTTTTATCTTTTCAATCCTTCATCAAGGGGTAAATTATATCGTAACCTTTCTTTCTCACATGTTAACGATTGACACCTCGTCGCTCATATTACACGGCAACGTTGTAACATTATTTGATTTTGCTCGCGAGTAAAGCAATATTGCGTTTGCTTCCTAATGAAAAACAAGCCAATATCAATCAAGGTCTTCTAATATTAAGTTATCTTACCCTAAATGCTTCCTTTCGACTCATTAATATTAACTAAATAACGTAAACAACTCGGTTTTCAAAGCTACTGGATGTATTTTGTCAGCAAAGTAAGTGATTTAATGTAAATTTTCTTTGGAATTTTAAATTACTTTGTTCAACGTATTGTTTTTATGGAGTAATGTTTTACCTTGGAAAGTAATTTTATAATTTATTTTGCCTTCGGATCACTTTTTTCAATTTTTTAAAAGTAAGCACAAAGGAAAGCTAATTACTTTTCTGTTCTTTGTTCTAGAAAACTTACCTGATGAATTTTATATTTTTTTTTCTTCTTTTAGACCGGTAAAGAAACTTTTTTGTCTCGATATTAGTTGCAAATTATTAATAAGATCCTTTCAGAAACATACCTGTAAGAAATGAGACCAAATCTTGTAACAGTGAGTTTTTCAGAAAGAACTAAGTTTAGTACAGACTTAGGAGGTAATAGTTCAGTTAAACATACACTGCCAGATTCACTAAGAAAATTTAAGATTTAAACCCGATTCAGCTGCCATGAATTTTAAATCTTCTAGTCGGCCAGTTTGATTTTGCTTATGATATTGTCAAAATTTATATTATATATGTCAACAAATAAATGCTTACATAGGAATATTAAGGATAAGAACCTTGCGATATAGTCTTCAAATATGTAAAAAAAAATAGTTGTATCTCGAAAATAAACAAAGTTCTCCATTTTTGCCGATCCAGTAATAAAACAAATTGATTTTTTATGCTTGTACTTTTAGGGTTTAAAACTTGCTTGACTTATTGTTGCTCTTGTCAGTTTAAGCCATCTGATGTCAATTTAGGGCTGTTTCAAATTTAAACTGTTAGTGAATTCGGCTGATAATGTTCACAGACATAGTATTGTACAACGTATTCTAGATAAATATTGTAAATCCAATTAAGGAGGTAAAATTGCTGCCCATGTTTCTAATAAAAAATATTAAATCATAATCAAAATCAATTTTTTTTATAATAATAAAAGTCTCCATCTATTCTTTTACGGAATTTCGATTAAACTTACCGTGTAAAATTTTTTGAATTCAATTAATTTTTTTTCTGAATTTTACTATCATTTGTCGATTAGATGGGTTGAAAAAAAAAATTAAAAATGATCTTTTAAAAACATAAAGATTCCTTTTTTTCAATAAAATATTTAGTTGTAAACCGTGAGATATTATTTAAAAGAAATTACATAAAATTTAAGATTAACCTGCATTAAAATAAAGTCGAAAAATTTGACAACGTTGCATGAGCGCGCACTTCAGATCTTTGAATACATTTAATATGTAAAGATTGACATTTTGAAATAATACTATATATTTTCGCGAAGTTTCTCCAAAATCTCATTTGGCATTTTCAAGTGCGGTTCGTCTCGTTACTCACTGAGAACTAACGGTGGCCTCTGATGAATTTAGAGTTTTGTTTAGCTGGCTCGCTTTCTGATTGGACGAGCGGCTTTACAGACTCCTCCCCTCTGCCAAGTGCGATATATTTGATTCTTGTATGCTGGTCTCTCGTGTATTGGTTGATTTTTGTTGTTTTATTTCATGATTTTTTATTAATCTTTTCCATGTAGTTGGAATGTATAAAACATCGCCTCGTTTATTCAGCTGTCCCGCTTTTTCGGTTTCTAGGGCCTCTCTTTTGCTTTTTCGAAATTGATGGTGTGCCCAGTTGTTAGGTGATGTAGAAATAGAGCTGAGGTTATCTGTTTATTTTTGAGGCTATTTTTGTGCTCTTAAATTCCTGCTGATATGGGCCTGTTTGTTTATCCTATATATATTTGATGGAAATCTGCACATGGAATGCTGTAAACGCCACTATTTGCAAGGTTGGTCTTATTTTTGGGATTTCCCAGGATGTTCACTATTGTTTTTTGTGGTTTAAATATGGGCTGTATATTGTGTTTTCTTAAGATTCTTTCTATTCTGTCCGTTATTCCTTTTATGTATGGGATTATGGCTTTGTTCCCTGTTTGTTCTTGGTCTTTGGTTTTTGTTGTGGCCTTTTTTTGTCTTTGGATCTGATTGTGAAAAACCATTCCGTTCTAGAGCTGTTGAAATATGTCTTATTTCGTCTTGTTTTATTGTTTAGGCGTAGATATCTTGATACTAGTGTGTTGACGACTGCCTGCTTTTGAGAGGGATGATGATGTATTTCTGTTGTTGAGTTTCCTGATTAATAACAGGTCCAAAAATGGAAGTTTCTTTTCTTGCTCGATTTCCTCGCATACCTGAACAATATTCATAATAGTATCCAATTCACGTTAGAAATCAAGCAAGAAAAGAAACTTCCTTTTTTAGACCTGTTATTAACCAGGAAACCCAACAACAACCTGGGTTTTAGCATATATCGGAAACCCACACATACTGACCGATTTCTCAATGCAGAGTCATATCATCATCCCTTTTAAAAGCAGGAAGTAGTCAACACATTACTAATATCAAGATCTCTACGCCTTTGCTTGGTGGCATGTATTCAGGAGGTCCAATTGTTGATGACTTTGTCACATAAATCTCGCTGCATTTACTGGGTGGCGTTCGTTATGTTTACTTGGACGGTATGAATTGGTTGCGATTTATTCGCATAGATCTGCAATTTATGAAAAATAATACTATAATTTTTACGAAAATTAAATTTTAAAAATCGCCGCAAAGGTATTATCTAATGAAACAAATAACTACCAGTTTTGTTTTTGTTTTTTAGCCTTAAACATAGTTCATTTAGTCATAACTGAGCATATTATAGATAACTGCGCAAAATTATTAAAAACAAATACTATTACAGCGCTAGCAGATAGAGCAATTAAGTTCTCTCATCCACTTTACATCTGAAATAATTAAAAACCACATTAGTAAATATTACCAACCCCAGAAAATTTATCAAATTGATAATAAAAAATAAAATGCAAAACATAAAAATAATAATTATATACCGCAAAACAGCAATTTGTCACTGTCGCTTTATCATATATACCTGTAATTACATATCTAATCAAAAACATTTTAAAACGACATGAAATTCTGTTTGTCGGAAAACCATCTAACAATTCAAAATGCCCTTACATTAAATTAAAACCAGATATTTCCAAGGAAGGATAAACAAACGTTGTTGACAAAAATATTTGCCTAGATTTTAATCAAGCATATATTGGTCAAACAAAACAGTATTTAATAAACAGGCCCAAAATCATAAATATAGTATTCAACAGCATAACACAAACATCAATATAGCACTAGCAAAATATGCAATTAATAATTAACATAACTCTGATTTTAATAATGTTGAAATAATAGACAACGTAACTATAAGAAAACGTCCATAAAAGAAATAATTCAAAACTAGCACGAATGATATCGAGAATATTTATGACATAAAATTTCACATGTTTACAAACTCTTTTTTTTTAACAAAGAGCCATTGCTAAACTTTAATTTTAGTTTGCTTAAAGCAATACAACACGCAATAGCTCACACGAGTATAGACACTAACTTTCTTCTTCATATGCCGTGTCAGGTCCCCTTAACGTTGGCAGTTACAATGGCGAGTTGATCACGATTCTCTGCTATTCTAAATAGATGTATTCCTGTCCACTCTCGGATCTTCTTCAGCCAAGAGATCTACTTCCTTCCAACACCTCTACGACCTCAATCTTACCCTGCATTATCTGTTGAAGAATTCTGTACGGATCGGCTCTGAGAACATGTCCAAGATATGCTAGTTTTCTGCATTTTACAGTTGTCAGCAATTCCCGAGTGGCATCTGCCCGATCTAAAACCGTGCATAGCTACCCAGAGTATTCGAAGCATTCGCCTGGGTAACTACATCTCAAATGCCTCCAAACGATTGATCGAGGCAGCCTTCAATGTCCACACCTCCGCTCCATACAACAACACTGACCAGATGTAACATTTAACCATCCTTTGGCGAAGTTTTAAATTTAGATTTTCGTTGCAGACAAGGGATCTCATTTTTAGAAAAGTTGTGCGGGTTGATTCGATTCTGCATTTAACTTCTTTATCTGGGTCAAGTTGTTCAGTAATATAAGCTTTGTTCGTGGAAATGATTTAGAACCGATTCTGAAGTAATACGTATGAGCAGTTGAAATAATATCGTTCGTGAATAACAAAGTTTTGAATTTTTAGTTACAGTCCCACGTTCGCGGAGAAAATACATCGGTTAGAGATCGATTCTGAATCAGTTCTACCGGTTCTAAGAATTGAACAAGAACTGTAAGTTCGGAATTTTATGCAGCGCCAGCTTTCATGCTGCGGCCGCAATGTGCAACTATTTGACAGTTGTTTTTATTTTATTTTGGGTTTTTCTTTTGTTTATGTCATTTGATATTCCAGTATATATTTTATTATATTATATTGGCTTTACTCTAACTAATGTTAATCTGCCTAGAATCTTAATTGATAAATTAGAAAAGTGTTTTTTACCTTTTAGTTTAAACTTAAAAAATATTTTTTTAATGAATATTCCCATTACGTCAAATCATTTATCGTCCAGCGATGAGGACAGAAGAAATTTTAGAGTTACTCAAAATTCCCAAAAGTGTTAATTGTTTTAGGGATATTTTGCCCCCCTCCCCCATTTGTTAAGCCGAGAAATGGTACAAAAACTGGCACATCGTTTCACTGACTATTGCGTTTTATTTTTAGTCTAGAAAAACCCAAATTTTTTTATTGTGCGTATGTTTAGAATTAGATTTACTTTTAGGCTTCCGAAATATGAACATAATACAAAATAAAGGGCAAACAGTAGATCTCAGTTAAAATACATATTGTTTTATTAAAAATTGTTTTCAGCGACAAACAAGACGTTTTATTCTAAAAGGAACTGACAAACTTTATAAGAACAACAATTATAATTAAATATTTCTTAAAAATAATACAAATAATAAAACCTAATAAAAGACACAGTTCTAAATGTTTATTTAAAACAAAATCGTTCGTGGTAAAAAAAAATCCTGAAAGGGTTAAGAACTGAGCATGCGCTGTACGACAATCCTGAACTAATTCCGTACTAGTTCTGAATCGGTTCGGAAAGTGACCCGCGAACTAAGCTATAATATCCAAGGTACTCGAAGTGAGAGACTCTTTCAACGGTTTGTCCATCTATTAGCAGCGAAGCGTTTGAATATGGTAGACAACTAAAAAACATAAATTTAGATTTAGCAACATTTATGTTAAGTCCCGTTTCTTTCCCCACTCTATTGACAGAATCAAAGAGTTTTTGTAGACCTTGAAGGCTATCGCTTATGATGGCCGTATCATCGGCATAACGAATCGTGTTTATTAGCTCGCCATTGATTTTAATCCCAAATACTTTGTTACTTAAGGCTTCCATAAAAACTTTGTCTATAGGTTCTCTATAATCCTTACATCCTTATCATCCAAACCAGCATTCTTCACATAAGAAGTTCAGGATGCACCCTGTCAAACGCTTTCTCGTAATCGATAAAGCATACGAAAATGTCTTTACGTTGGTCTCGATCGTTTTGGAGAAGTATATTTAGAGCAAATAGCGCTTCTCTAGTACCGAGGGCAGTTCTAAACCCAAATTGGGTTTCATCTTGGTCGTTTTTGCATTTATACCTTATTCTACAATGAATAACCCTAAGAAAAACCTTCAAAGTGTGACTCCTGAGACTTATTAAGCTGTATTCGTTATATTTTTTTGCACATTATTTTTTTGGTAGCGTTATAACAACAGATTTCAGCCATTTTTCCAGTATTTTCCCAGTATATCGATAGTGTTTTTGTGAATCAACTGCAGGAGTTCCACTGGAATGTCATCTGGGACGGTGGTTTTTTTGGATTTTGGACATCTTATGCCATGAAGAACCGCTGAGTTTAGAATTTTCGGTCCTTCAGCTCCATGCACGTCTTCTGATATGTGTGGTCTTTTGTCTTCAAATAATTCAGTTATGTAGGAACTCCAGACATAAAGGATTTCTTGTACATCAATGAGGGGTTTGCCTGTTGTGTCTTCTAGTATATTAAGGGTCCACCTATTAAAACCTTCGGATATATGTTGAAAGTATCATGTTTGCTCTCTAGTTCCTCCATTTATTTACATCTATCTCCCTTCCACTTCTCATTACTAACCTTCTCTTACATGTTGAAAGTATCATGTTTTCTCTCTAGTTCCTCTATTTCTTTACTTCTGTTTCCCATCCACTTCTCCTTACTAACTACACCAAAGAAAAATGGAACAAATAAATTTAGTTTAAATAGTTAGTTTAGTGAAATAAGTTTTTCACGGTAAATAGTTAGAAAATCATAAATAAACTTCTAAAATTTCTCATTACAAATACTAGGTTTTCACTTTTTTCTCAGTTAAAAAGAATACTTTGACGATGATTTAAATAAAATAATCGAAACGTTAGTGAAAAAACAAAAGTGTTTTAATTTCATTTAAATTCCTTTAAAGAAACTCACCGCAACCCATTAAAAGAAATAGTAATTGCTTTAAAATTATCAATACTTTTATTTTCATGATTAGTATCAAACTTCTTAAATAGATCATTAACGGATCTTTTTTCATATTTTTGCCCCAATTCTTTCCGGACTATAAATATTAAATGTTATTTAACCTGGAATAAATGTTTCCACGTCCGCCCTTTTTCTTAAAACAACTTTCCTTTACTAATATTATTCATTAAAATATCAGGAAACAAGGCCTCTGGTAAAACTCTTAAATTTAATATTCAGGAACGGGGACGACGACGATAACGACAAGACGTCAAGTCAAAACTTTGCTTAGTGTAGCGATGGCTTCTTTATTTGTTAAATACATTAATTATTAAGAAATTACAGTTTTGACACTTTATCGCCACGAATAAAATAATACCTTTGAAATTCCGTCAGAATAATTAAAACTTGATGAAACAGAGCAAAAATTAAATATTGTGACTGAGAATTTAGAAAAAAATTATCTCTGGTTGTTGAATATATATAATTTTCCCACATTTTTCCCGGAAATATACACGAGACGGTTTATAAAATTCTTTGGTTCAATATCCCTCGAAAGAAAGTCAGGATACGTAATACCTTAATCTATACCTATATTTCTTGAAAACTTTCAAACTCCAGTATTCGTGATGAACTGTTGTGTGACACTGGCTGTACCACTAACTGCAATGTACAAATATTCTCTCTATTCAGGAGTCTTTCCTTCGGTATAAAAGTCCGCTTTTGTAACAACTTTGTTCAAAGGTGGAAATCGTTCTGACATATAGTGCATTCAGAATTATTAAAAATCGACTAAAAAGTCAAGTTACTTATAACAATGAAACTGCAATAAAACCTTTCAACCACAGCTGTAAGATTTATAATAACATACAAAAATCTGTTGAGGTCCGGAATAATGTTTATTTTTAATTCTAATTTTGTTATGTTCGCAGGAAATAAGTTAACAGGCTTGAATTGATTTTTATAATAAATTAAATAAAACATGATAATAATATAATACATTATAATATTTACATAAGTATAAATACTTAGTTAACACTAAGTTCTATATTACTCAACTAAATGTATTTTACTATCGCTACTGTCATTTAGATTAATAATTAATTTTTCTGACATAGATTTTTTCTATTTCCTTTACATGTTTTACACAATTTTCCCAGTTAATTTGAGAATTTTTTTTCGCTTCACTATCAATTAAAGTTAATAGACTAGAATTAAATGTAGGGGACATATTATTACTAATAATTCCTGCTTTTGGTACCATATTTACTCAATGGGGTTGAATATACAGTGGTAAGGTGGTAATCGCAATACTGTGTGACCCATACTTTCCGCAAGTTCGTCGCAATAATATTGTTTTTTCATAAACAAACTTTTAATAACTCTTTTTTTGTATAATTTTCATGAAAATATATATCATTATTGTACATATACTCTTAAATTTTGGATGATTTGAACAAGGTGCTTTGTTTAATTGTCTACTATGGTAACTCGCGTTATCCATAACAATAACGCTATTTGGCGGAATACTAGGCAATAATTTAGTTCTAAATCAGTCTTCAAATAGCTCCGCTGTTGTCGCCATGATAGTCAATACAATAGTCTCTAATGTTTTTGGATGAGAGAGACGAAGCATTCAGCTCAAACCCGTTCTCAGATCTAGCATGTAAAATTATTATTCTTTTACCGCGGTTTGACGGCGCACGTATCATACACTTACCGCTAGACTCATCTCATCCACTGGTTGGGGTGTCATTGGTATCAATCCATGTTTCATCTAAATAAATTATTGGTCTTTTTTGTGTCCTGTAGTCACTGATTTCTCTCAAATACGTCCCCGACCATTCTTGAAGACGCCTGGATTCCATTAAAATTTGCCTTTTATTAATCTTTTTGAATTTAAATCCCATTCCTTGGATGTACTTTTACAAAGTCGTTTTTGAACATTTAATTTTGGTTCTTTCTAGTATTTTCATTAAATTGTCTAAAGTTGAAACATATTGTTCCTCATATATTTTGAAAATTTTTCGTCGTATAATGTCCTCGTCACCATGGTCTAATTTTCTCAAAACTCCAGCATCACTTCTTTTTTTGCGTTCTAGATTGGGCTTTTGCGTTATTTTCCACACCGTGGATAAAAGTCTGTACTTGCAAGTAAAGCTGTTTCCTCTACAGCTGTCTTAAGGCACAAATTACCGCGGTCCATTAAGGTTAGAAACACGTTCTTAATAATTTCTTTAGCATCTGTTGATAGATGCAGTTTTCGATTTGTTTCACTTTCACAAATCTAACTAGTGCTCCAAGACTGCCACATTTCTAAATAATTATTAGGTTTATGGTAGCAAATGGAATACGAAATAACTACGTATACCATGACTAGGGACACAATTTAAACTGGTTATTTCGGTATAGTAAATGTAAATAATACCTAGAAATTTAACTGCATTTGCAAATTATTACGGGCCTGTTCTGCTGTAAATTTATACCTGCCCTATGTTTACCAGACTTTTTAGTCGGTTTCTAATAATTCTCAATACACTATACTTAACTACCTCCCTACATCTGGCTTGTCATGTTTTGGTAAGGTCCTGGAATCGCTGGTTACAGATGTTATTTTTTTTTGCGTTCCGTGGAGTCATTTCGGAACATCAGCACGGATTTCAGTCTGGTATGTCATGTCAGACTAATTTGGCAGTTCATTCTAACTTTATGAGTGTCGCCCTCGATCTTTCATTGCAGGTTGACTCGATTTACTTCGACTTCAGAAAGGCATTTGATTCGGTAAATCATCGCATTTTGTTGAACAAATTACAGCAATATGGAGTCGAACCACCGTTAATTTTCTGGATTGCCAGCTATCTAACTGGTCGAACGCAAGTTTTCAAGTTTTGCGGTAGATTATCGCGAGAAATAAAGGTGCATTCTGGGATTCCGCAGGAGTCCCATCTGGGTCCTGTCCTGTTCTTGCTTTTCACCAATGACCTTACCTACATTTTCTGAGAGTGTTCTTACATTTTCTTTGCGGATGACTTAAAGATTTTTAGCCGAGTGTCGTGTCTCGGGGATTGCTCTCTATTGCAAAACGGAATCTCCAAATTGGTTTCCTGGTGCAGACACAATGAAATGTTTCTCAATACATCCAAATGCAAGATGACTTCTTTTTTTAGGAAGAGAAAACCCATCCTTTCAGCTTATCAAATTGGTGACACTGAGCTCACTAGAGTAACTCTTATTAACGATTTGGGAGTCATATTTAATAGTGAGTTGCGTTTTATTGCCCAGATCGACAGCATGATCGCAAAATCTTTTAAGATGTGTGGATTTGTCAGGAGGCAATGTCACGATTTTAATGACATTGAAAGACTTAAGGTTGTTTATTTTGGCCTAGTTAGAAGTAACTTGGAGTACTGCTGTATGATCTGGTCACCTTTATACAGAATCCACGTTGTATGGATTGAGAGGGTGTAAAGCAAATTTGTTAATTTGTTGCTCTACAAGTTAATAATCGATCGAGCACAGCTACGGTACCACCAGCGGGTAAATTGCTCAGCTTGGATTACTTGGAGACTCGTAGAATTCAGCTCACTATGATGTTTGGTCATAAATTGTTGGTGGGTGTGGTTGATTGACCTGATCTGCTAGATTTGCTTAATTTTCGCGCCCTTGCTCGACTAACCAGGCAGCCAAATGGATCCTCGCTGTGTCCTAGCCGGACTGATATTGGCAGGAGTAGCTTTGCCAATAGACTTATGGACCACTACAATACATTCCTGTCTTGTGACTTTTATTTTTGTTGTTTTGTGCCCTTCAAGAGAACAGTAAGATTGGCCTTGAATAGCGTACCTGGCTGTTGACTGTGCATGCTTTTTTACTCTTAAGTATTTTGTTTAGCCGATTCTAGTTTGCTGTTATTATTATAAGAGTTTTATTTTGTTAAATTATTTATATGTTAATTGTCTATATTTTTTGTTGCTATACTATTTGGGCAAACTTGTAATGTACAATTGAACAATAAAAATATTTTTTAAACCTTACTTTCATGATGAATTTATTGGAGAGTGTAGTATGGTAACTTAGTACAGCTGCATTTTTACCAACAAGCATCAAAACCTGGGCAGAAACCTGACAAAATTATGTATGGATAAGAAAATGAAGCTCTAAAACATATGTTCCTAACCTTTTTTAAACCACCGCTCCCTTTCAAAGAAAAAATAAATCCAACGTCTACTTCCGCCATAGTGGTTGTACTTGGTATAAAAATATCGTATTAAAAACTAGAACACCTTCAAATGTGTTAGAGAATACTGAAAAATATGAATTAGAAAATTGACATAAAAACCAATAAATAATAAAAATTTAATGAGATGGTGGAAGTCTTAACAATTTTTTAAATTCGGGTTCCAATTTGGACAGCGATCGCCACGCTCAGTGATGTGTATTCTGTTCCTTTCATTGGAAAGTCAATTGACGATCGTGCTGAACTCACACTAAGCTAAATACGATAAGAGGAATGCAATTACAAATTTGTAAAACATTTTTCACGATCCAGGGTAGAGTTCTGGTACTGATTTTGAAGCTCTTGTTATCCATTTCTAAATTTTACTTGCAACAAGCACAGCTACATCCTTCACTCCAATGACCTCCGTGTTAGTTAGAGTACATTTTTTTTTGAAAACAAATATGTAAATTTAAAAAAATGTGTTTCACATACTTTTATAGTATATTAATATAGCTCAAGAAGAATTAAATTGATATCTAAAATAGGAATCGCTAAAAAAATCACATAAGTGACCTTGTTTTCGAGCATCTAAAGTGGAAGGCTTCCTTAAAATTACCATGGATTCCATAGTGTTTCTGTTAAAAGTTTTTCTTACTACAAAGCACAAAATTTTAATAGTAATTTCAAAATCACGCAAAAAAAAAACGTCAAATATTGGTTTTGCAATATTTATTATTTGCCACCAGCTTAAGTCGCCAAAGTATCTTTCATGACAGAACAAGTATATATGATGCCTGCCTATTTGTGATTTTCCCCTTGACATGATTACGCTAAATGTGTATTAATATATTTATTTAACTGAATCCCGTAACAACAAGTCGAGCCTTTGATATTAACTTCACTCTTCTCAGCACAATATTGAAAACTTTTTCATTGTTTCTTCTATTTTCTGGTTTCTAATAACTTTCCTCTCCGTGTTTTCTTTGCTAATAGTATTTTTTACTCTTGTAGCTGACGCTACTATTTCCGATACCACGACGACATTAAAATTCATTCATCTTTCGTGGGGCAAAACATTATAAAACATACTTCTCAATAATTTAAATTTTAGGTCCCTAAGTGTGAGCAACCAAGTGAAATTATTTTTTCGCGAGGCTAAATTTAGCTAAGTTAATAATTGAAGAACGTAAAACATTGTTTAAATATATATAAATGAAATTTGTATTTACCCAACGGAGTATTATCTGTCGGTATTTTGTGTGGGTCGGTCAGACAGACAATAAATGTACTTTATAACTCCATATTTTGATAATTCAATAGAATATGAATTCATAATTTTGAGAAAATGTATTTTAATTTAGGAAAATAGCGTTATTAAAATAAGTAAGTATAAAAATTATAAAAAATTACTTGATTTTTCACGAGTTGAACAAAGAAAAATTATATTATCCAATGTCTTTGAAAGTGATATTAGTATTTTAAAACTATGAAAAATTTTTATAATTTCGTGTTGTCCTGAGTGCTGCTTTAAACCAGTCTAACAATTTTCATACATCAGTGTTCAATTCCTATTGTCACTGGATAACTCCATTTAAATTAATTTTGACTATTACTCGTTGAATAGTTTAAAGACAAAAAACTTAACTCCAATATTTTCATCTATTAATGCATTTTTGCCAAAACTGTGTTTCCAATATGTAAATATTACGTGAATTTGATTTAAACTTGTAGACTTTACTGTTTATATAATTTATAAGAAAGAAATCTATTGTACATGTATATGACGTTTCGATTGATCAACCTTCATCAGAACGTTTTTTTAAAATCTTTTTTGAAAATAACACGTGCTACACTATTAACTAAAATACTATTTATTTTGTGACCTATATTATAAAAATAGTTTTCTAAAGGTATAATGGCAAGTCACAAAATAAAAAAAAAACACCAAAATATTTATATGTATATATATATATATATATATATATATATATATATATATATATATAAGGGGAAGAGTAGTTCTTGACCGACTAGTTAGAAAGGAAAACTCAAATTCTTGGGATAGCGGTCCGCTATCCCAAGAATTTGAGTTTTCCTATATATATATATATATATATATATATATATATATATATATATATATATATATATATGTATATATATATATGTATATATATATATATATATATATATATATATATATATATATATATATATATAGTGTCCAAAGTATCTAAACAGCTAACCTTAGTTTCGAACTTGACGATAATCTTGAAGATTATTTTAAGGCCAACTTCATTTTTTTAACTGGCCTTGTTTAGGTAAAATAGCTTTTCTGTGGACATCAAGGTCACACCTAGACTGTGACCTAAGAACATTCTTACATGTTAAATTTCTTGCCCTCTCGATTCTTCTTCTTCTTAACGTGCCTTGTCCTATCAAACGTTCGCAATCATCAACGCTATCTGAACTCTGTCCACGGTTCTTGTGCTGGCTCAGTACCATTGCCGTAAGTCCTTTAGCCAACATGTTGATAATGTGTATGAATTTTGTTTATTTGTTCATTCGATTTAGTACTTCTATATTTCGGATTCTGTCCATCCACGAAATTCGCATGATACGCCAGTAAGTCCACATTTCGAAGGTCTCCAGTCTCCTACAGCTGACATCTGGTGAGTGTCCATGCTTCAGCTCCATACAAGAGTATGCTGAAAATATAGCATCTAAGAATACGTGTCCTTAAGGGTAGACCACTATCACGGCTGCACAGTCTTCATTTTGATAAATGCGCTTCACACCTGTTCTATTCGGGAACTTATCTCTTGTATGTTGTCCCCGTTTTCACTGAGTGTGCTCCCAAATACTTGTATTGTTGAACATGTTCCATATGTTTTGTGTCATATTCTAAACAACCGAAAAAAGGTTTGTTTGCTTACTATCAGCCACTTTGTCTTCTTGATGTTCAACTTAAGCCCCATCTCTCCACTATTGTTTGCCACGCGGTTTAAAATTTCTTGTAGGTCTTCCAATGTATTAGCGAGAAGTACAGTATCGTCTGCGTATCTAAGATTATTTATAACTGTACCGTTAATAATACAGCCTTGGTGTTTCTCATATAGCACCTCTTGAAAGATGTTTTCGGAATACAAGTTAAATAAGATAGGTGATAGTACACATCCCTGTCGGACTCCACGCATTATTTGTATCTCATCTGACATCTCTCCGTCTACTGTTATTTTTGCTTTCTGGTGCCAGGAAAAATTAACTATTATTCTTATATCTCGATCATCCAGATTATGTTTTCTTAATACAGCTACAGACATATCTCGACATCTTTGCACCAACACTTGCATCCTGAACAAAGCCTCACGTGTACCCATCCCATTTCTGAAATCAAACTGTGTATTGCTCATGTTCTCTTCGCGTTTGCTATACATACTGGCATGAATGATTCTCAGAAATATCTTGAAAATATGACTCCCTATATTGATTGTGGTCTTCATTACAGTATTTGGAGTTCCGATTTGGTATTGTCACGAAGGTAGAAATTAACCAATCTTTAGAAAATTTGCCACTTTTGTAGATTAAGTTAAACAGCCTTACCAAAACATTGAGTGATTACTTTTCTAGAAGTAGTTTTAGTAATTCCTAATGTGTTTCTTCGGGTCCTGGTGCCTTACCATTTTTTGCAAGGCGTATTGCATGTTTCACCTCTGATTTGGTTATATCAAATCCCTCTGCCGATATTTCTATGGGCCCACCTCTGATGTCATAAAAAAGCTCCTCAATATAATTACACAATTCCTTCAGCTTTGCCTCTATATCAAGGATAATTCTCCTTGTTGGTTTATTAATAATTTACTTTGTATAACCCGGTAGCTTCTTTGACCTTTTTATGCATGTTGAACGAATCGTCTTTCGTTTCTAGATTTTCAATTTCACTGCAGTGAATAGACAGCCACTCTTGTCTTGCTTGTCTGATCTTTTTCCTAATTTCCATTTGGATTTGAGAATACTTTTCTTGGTTTTTGTTTTTTGAAAATCTTCGTTGTTCCATGAGATCCAAGATTTCGTCGGTCATCCAACATTTTTTTTTTAGTTCGAGGTTCTTCCTTGAGTTTATTTTTGCTGGTCCCAACTGTGACATTTTTAACTGTTTTCCATGTTATTTCAATATCTCCTTCGCTAACATCGCTACTTTGTAACTTTTCGTTAAACAATTATGTGATGTCTATTCTGTTTTCCATGTTGTTTAGTGGACATATTAAGCTTACTAGTGTTTTTCCTTACCTCTAATTTTTAAGAGCCAACCTTAGGGACACTATGACGGGGTTGTGGTCGGAGTTCAAATCTGCCCCAGGATATGTCTTTGCTGACCTAATACTGTTTCGAAAACGCTTTCCAATCATAATGTAATCAATCTAGTTCCGCATAATCTTTTCTGAAGTCTCCGCCTTTGATCTCCACGTGTATAGGCGACATGAAGGTAGCTTAAAGAAGGTATTTGTGATTATTAGGCCTTTTCTTGACAAAATTGCATCTATCACCCCGTTTATTCAGTACACTAAGTCCGCTATATCTTCTCTCGGCACATTTCCGACTGCTCATAAAATATTTCTACTTCTTCGTCAGCGTGGTTACACGTCGGTGCGTAAGTTTAATTATTATTTACGTTAAATGGATGTGCATTCAGTTGCAGTAGATACTGGTACTCAGATATTGTAGCAAAAGCTTTGATCGTCCCTTTCATCTTCTTGTAGATAATGATAATGATAACGAGAGACACCATAACATCGTTATGGTGTCTCTCGTCTTCATTTCCTGCATAAAAAATGTGGTAGCGCTATACTTGAACCTGACCTGAATTTGGCCAGCGCATCTCACTAATTCCAAGAATTTCAATGTTCAACCTTTTCATTTCCTTTATATTATTGTGGACTTTTCCAGCTTAAGACATCCACACATTCCAAGTCGCTATCCTCCTCATGACTGGCCCGGAGATTCTTAGCACGATCTGACCATCTAAGGTCTGCCGGGAAGTGAGGGTCGTAGTTTTAGATTTTTAAGCCATGTTGATGATTTGTCCTGGGAAGTATAATGAGGTAGTTTCCCATTGCTTTCCTTATTGCAATATCATTGTCTTCTCAACCGGTATGCGGTTGTTGCCAACGATTTTCTGGTATCGAGCCTTAATTGAAGTTCTTCCAATAGCCTCGGCCTAGTAATGTCATAGTTGCTTCCCTATGCCATGCTAGTTTTGATCCGCTCCGGCTATTTCGTTTCCCCGGTATCACCCATATCTGGGAAACGTTCCCCTATCCACCACCTGAGAAGGCGCCCGATGTAGGACTAGCAACCCCATACGTGCTCTCTCGATTACTGATATCAAAGAGAGAGTTCCCAACTGGGAATTTACTAAAAAAAAGTTTACTTTGAATCAACCTTGGAGAGCGCTGGCAAGGTCGAACCTAAGGTCACTACTCAACGCACTTTGTTAAAGTAAGTAAGTAAGATACATTTTAGTGATTTCCTGAAGCTGTGCTTCCCAAAAAGTTTCCGGACCTTATTCAAGTTTAAATAATATTTAAGTTGCTATCAAGGTCATACCTGGCCTATGATCTGGGTGCATTTTTAAACGTAAAATTTCCTGCTGTTTCGATTGACGAAGTAAAAAGAGGGGGGTTGCATTTAAAAAAACAAATATGACCTTGAAATAACCTTTAAAGTCATCGCCAAGGTCGATCTAAATCTAAGTCCCCATTGAATTTCTCGTTAAAAATTATCACAAGAGTCACCTTAACGTTTTTGAAAAATATTTTATATAGGAAATTATTTAGCTGTTTCCAGACTTTTTGGACATCCAGTATATACATATATAAATAAAATAGATCAAAGTTGATATATATATATATATATATATATATATATATATATATATATATATATATATATATATTAATGGTTCAAGAAAGACAGAAATAAAATATTATTACAGTGAGGATGACAATGGTTGAAGAAAATATTAAAAATTTAAGGAAAAAAAAAATTTGAAAATACCTTGAACAAAATGCGAAATATCAAAACACAATAATTTTTAATATTCACATTTAAATGTAACTCCATAAAAATGAGAAATAGGAAATTTAGGTTTGAAAAATATTTGCAGCCAATGTATTCCAGAATCTACTGTAGAGATGAAGAACAAAACAATGTAGAAAACTCTATCTTCTGGAGCTGTGCTATAACACTGAAGTAGAACGGATAACAACTAAAAGCTGTAAAAAGCAAGGAAACAAGTGAGGTATCTACTTTATTTAATAAGGCATATAACTCGTTTTTGGATCTGCGAAAAGTCATTTGGAAAGTTTCAGTAAACATCCATTATAAACAAGCCAAGGCATTTAATGTTATGCAAATATTGCTTTCAATTTCGAAATTCTTCTTTTAAAATGGTTTTTTAACCTGTTTACGTTGAAAAGGACCTAAGTGTTTTTTAATATTCCGCGTGCCTGTGGAATAAATTAGATTTTTTTCCCGAAGCTTATATGAGTATTTTGTAAACGTAATCACAAGGGGATCTAATAAGGGGTATGTTTTTTATTGGTTGTAGGGGTTGTTATATATAAAAATGCTTTTAGCATTTATTAATAAAGACAGGTCGTTTCATTCTTTGGATCAAATTTGTATGTTTGCGCTACCAAAAATTAAATAAAAATTTATTTTGTCTCCAAAATTTCATCAAGAACATATTTGTAAAATACTGGGCCAATTTCTCGTGAACTATTTGGTGACGAAAAATGGTAAGATCTCCAGTGGAGCCTAGTCTATAACATTTATATTGTTAAGTCTGGTACTTTCATTTACAGATTTCTGTTAAGGCAGCTACATACTCATACAAGTTATCCGACTTAGCATGAAGAAGCTATGTTGGCTTTGCTTGAATTGCATTGAAAAACTATCTTGAATTAAATTAATTTTTTTGAGATTTTTTTTAAAGTCAAATACGAGAGACCGTGTGGAAATAGTATGGAAAGATCAAAGTCCTCTAGCTTAGTTATAAATATTGCTAGAGAAATAATTCTTACAACGCAAGATGTACTTACCCGAGGAGCCAGCTTTTATGGACCCAAACCAGTCCAACTTTCATGAGCTCACTCGTTACAATTGGTACATCGAATTCAGTCGCCATTTAAACGAGTAACAGCATATTCTTCACAGCAATCCACATAAAAGTTTTCTTCATTCTTCCTTACTTTTTGTCTGTTTATTTCGCTTGGGCAGTTGGTTTTATACGTTGGTGATTGGTTTAACTTAAGAATGGGCGTTTTATTTGGCTTTTGAGAATGAGATGATAACTCATGCATATAAGGAGAAGAAGTGATTACAGCTGATTTTCCTCTTCGGTAGTTAGTTTGTCGTTTTTTTTTACTACTTTTTTAGCTGTAATAAAGGGTGTCTTTTTATAGAGATATAGAACTTTAAGTTGGCAACACTTTTTTAACTGGCGGCCATTTTGTCAGCTGTCAAGTGATTTATGTTTAGTTTGGTTTGGCATTTCAACATGAATAGACCGATGCCTGAACAACGCTTCCAAATTGTGCAAATTTATTTTGAAAATCATGGTTCTGTTCGAAATACGTATCGCGCACTACGTCCATTTTACGGTCAACATAATCGCCCATCAGAGCAATTAATTCGATTAACTATGGAACGTTTTTGCACCACGTTTACTCTAAATGATAATACGCATCCACAGAAACGTCGTACAATGCGTACAGAAAAAGTAATTGCTGCTGTAGAGCGTAGCGTAGAGGAAGACCCGAATCAGTCTATCCGCCATCGTGCACAGGAATTGGATATGTGTCCATTCACTTTATGGAAGATTTTGCGGAAAGATCTTGGTTTGCGTGCTTACAAAATCCAACTCGTGCAAGAATTGAAACCACACGATCATCTAGCAAGGCGCAGATTCGGTGAATGGGCCCAAAACAAGATTGCCGTTGATCCCGATTTTCATAAACGAATTTTGTTTAGCGATGAAGCTCACTTTTGTTTGAATGGATACGTCAATAAACAAAACTGCCATATTTGGAGTGATGATAATCCTCAAGTGTATGTTGAGACACCATTACATCCAGAAAAACTGACTGTTTAGTGTGCTTTATGGGCTGGTGGAATCATTGGTCCGTACTTCTTTAAAAACGATGCTGGTCAGAACGTTACAATCAATGGTGACCGCTATAGAGCCATGATTACTGACTTTTTCGTTCATCAATTGAACAACCATGATGTGCAGGAGCTGTGGTTTCAACAAGACAGCGCAACATGTCACACAGCTCGTGCCACAATTGATTTATTGAATGAAACGTTTGGTAACCGCCTAGTTTCACGTTTCGGACCCGTGAATTGGCCTCCAAGATCGTGCGACTTAACGCCGGTAGACTATTTTCTGTGGGGATATGTGAAGTCGCTAGTCTACGCCGATAAGCCCGAAACGATTGATCACTTGGAGGACAACATTCGCCGCGTTATTGTGGATATACGGCCACAAATGTTGGAAAAAGTCATCGAAAATTGGACCTCCAGATTAGACTACGTCCGAGCCAGCCGTGGCGGTCATATGCCAGAAGTCATATTTAAATCATAATGCCAGAAGGTTATCTTTCGAATAAAGTAAATTTCATGTCAATTTAAAAAATTCATCTTTGTTTTATTCCATTTAAAAGTTCTATACCTCTATAAAAAACACCCTTTAGGACAAATTGTAGTTATTTTATGCTGATCAACGTGAAGTATTTTCCACTAAAATGTATAATTAAATAATTACTTTGAAGATAAATTTTAACCATAGGCGAGACAGTGTGTATCTTATATTACCACCCTAAGGTCTAAATCCATTAACAAACTTAGCAATTTTATTACTTTTGAGTTGTTTAAATTTTCTGTTAAAAATATATAAACCCAGACAATTTATGACGACATAAACTAAAAAGATTGTACCCTCTTTTAATATTTATAAATAGATCTGTGGAAGAAATCCTATCCTGGTTATGAAATTAATACCGAAGAGATAAGAGCCGAGGGTGATCTTAATATGTGGCTACAATTAATATAATGTATTAAAATATTGAACGTGTTTCCCAATATTAGAAAAAAAGAATAATCAAGTAAAAGCACTATAATGGAATATTTCGTTTGACAACATGTACAAAGAATTAGTATAGCGACTGTTTTTCCTGAATCTTTTAGTTATCGAAAGACATAGAATAGTTATATTAACCCTTTTGTATAAAAAATAAGATAAAGGTGCTCCGGTCTAGATAAATGCGGGAATTCAATGACTGACACATGGAAGACTAATGCTATCTACTAATGAGAATCGAAACTTCCGGGAATGAAATTCAACCCTACAGGTTGCATGACTGAGAGACATCGAGGGAATGCAAGTTAAGCCTTATAAAAAATAATAAACTTCATTTATACTCTGAGATTCGTTAGGGGCGATACAGTGTTGGGAACGGTTTTTAGAAAATTACGTGATGCAAATAACCAGTGATAAGCTTTTATTTTTGATTTTTCGTTTATTTCTAGGGAAGTAAAGAAATATTCTGGTTGTATTTTACTTAGTGAAAGTCCGACTTTAGTACCATTTGTTTAAACAGTTTATATCGTAAAAAGTTATTTATACGTCTTATCTTCTAAATTGGGTTGTTACATTTTCTTTAATAATAGGAGCAATTAGTGTAGTATTTTGGATTTGTAAAACATATCTAATTTTTTCATTGTAAATACTTTCGTTTTTATTTTTTTTTGTTAATAGAATTAAGTATTTTGAGAAATTTGTTTTGTTCAATTTATTAAAAACCTTCACGTGGATAAACTCCCTGGCGCGCCGTTGTGAGAACTTCAAATCAAAAGGCGTCATCTACCAGCTAGACAGCAGCTTTTTCTGAGTCCTGAACTTGTGTTTGTTGGTACTGGTAAGCCCTAAGTAACCTGTAGTTACTTGCTACTAAAACTGTAAGAACCAAGAAGAATGACCAGACTTCTGGTGTACCTTTGTCATTGTGATATTTATTTATAGGTTTTTAAAATAGTTAGAAATTAATATGCGACAGCAGGAAATTGTAGGCCTACCGGCCTTACGCTACCAAAGTATACCATTTGCAGGAGTCTACGTTCAAATACTGTCACATAGGGAGTGGTAAGAGAATTACTGGGGATACAGACAATTTTGAACTTCTGTTTCAATTCGTCACTCGAAGTAGAAGGTTTTGAGTCTACCTGGATTACGGCATTGACGCTCGAAATGGAGATAGCTTGCAGATTGGGATGAGTTGAAGAAACTTACAAAAGTTTAGAGATTGAAGGTTCTAAGTCACTGTCAGGCACAATCGGTGCTAAGTTTAACTTTATATCTGTTATATCAGCAGCAACAAAGTTTGCATCAGTATATATAAGTTTCGATTTGTCTGACAATTTTTGAACTAAGGTATATTGGGCTAGATCTTAATATTTTAGCCTCAGAAATTTGCATATTTTTCGACCATTAAGGTAGTTGCTGCGGTTGTGGAGGGCGCGGTTGAGGGGATAGAAGGTGGGGAAAGCGTGGGGTTCTCACTGTGTGACCTCAGTCCTGCCTTTGATTGTGTTTCTCACGATCTTTTGATTAGAAGGTTCATAGATACGGTGTAAGAGGCGTTTCCCTCGATTTTCTTTCGTCTTTCCTGCCAAATAGAAATTAGGCAGTCGCATATGGTGGAGAGCTTTCTGAGCCTATGGCGGAACGGTGTGAAGTACCATGGGGTGCGGTACTAGGATCTCTTGTTTTCATTATATATATATATATATATATATATATATATATATATATATATATATATATATTTATATATATATATATATATATATATATATATATATATATATATATATATATATATATATATATATATATATATTATATATATATATATATATATATATATATATATATATATATATATATATATATATATATATATATATATATATATATATATATATATATTTATATATATATATATATATATATATATATATATATATATATATATATATATATATATATATTTATGCTTGCTTGCCAATACCGAAAAATGCGACCCCTATCCTTTGGGCAGTGCGTTTCGTGTACTCGATTTTACATATTTCTGTTTTAATTCACCGTCGCGCCACCATATGGCGGTTCTTTTACAAACTTTGTTAATCTGTGTGGACCATCGAGATGTCGCTTTTGTCGTCTTGTTTGCTGTTTTTTGATTATAAACTCAGGTTTATAGGATACTAAGGCGAGATGATAGTTTGTACCGAATGCGGTGGCCTGACGAGTCCCATATTAGGACGAAACAGCGCTGTCGCCATCTGTCTGACCCGGAGTTTTTCCATATTTTAGAGGGCTCCGTACTTTTTAACACGACAATCATGTAGATTGAGAAATTTTCACGTCCGCTTCGCCAATATTTTATTCTATTTTATTTTAAATTACACGGACAAAAACATATCGACTTATTTATATATATATATATATATATATATATATATATATATATATATATATATATATATATATATACAATGATTTCTATAGGCATTTGTCATATGAACGTGGACCTCACTCAACAACAAAAACAATAAAGTAATAATTGAATTACAAAAGTATAAAATAGATGTATATATATATATATATATATATATATATATATATATATATATATATATATATATATATATATATATATATATATCAATGATTTCTATAGGCATTTGTCATATATATATATATATATATATATATATATATATATATATATATATATCTATATATATATATATATATATATATATATATATATATATATATATATATATATATATATATACATCTATTTTATACTTCTGTAATTCAATTATTACTTTATTGTCTTTGTTGTTGAGTGAGGTCCACGTTTCAGCTTCCAAAAACTATTTTCTAATAGTAAATGTCTCCAGAAAAATCAGTCCTTTTTGCATAGGTTTAACTGCTGTTCGGCATATAAAACAGTTAACATTTTAAAACAAAAAACTTCTAAAATTGGCCCTATTCTCTAAAACGCGTCACGTAGATAGAACCATTTAGATAACAATTTAACTAGTTTTTGCTCTAAACAAAAAGCTAGAAACTGCATATGGAACAATTCAACGGTTGCACAAAATCTATTTAACATTCTCTGCAAGTTCAACTGATAGTGATCATTTAGTTTCAGTTTTAGTTTTAGCTAGTTTAGTTAATTGTTTTATGTATAGCCCGTATTGGATTTTCACATTAAGAACTGACATTTTGCATACTGTCATGAGAAAAATTTGTAAATTAAACAGGCCTGTTTAATTTAAAATATGTTTTTAGTCTCTTGTTTGGAATACGTTTCATGAATATTTTGCGTAGTTCACAAAAAATCTTTTTTTCTCTCGAGATGGCTGGTTCTTCGTTTTCGTTTGAGGAACGAATAATTTTATTATAAAATTTATTACATTTTTTTTGTTAGTTTTAAACCAAAGCAATCTCAACTAAATGTTTCTTTTCGCAAAATTGACAAATAACGCTGTTCTGTATTTCAAACTATTTTCTTCCTCTCTGAAGCTTTTTTAATATTAAAAAATAAAAAATATTGAATTAGATATATATTTTTTTTAAATTAGAAGAACATTCTAGTGAAAAGTGTATTCACTTTCAGTGAATTACTAGGGTTTCCGTTT
The DNA here is from genome assembly GCA_034092305.1 of Diaprepes abbreviatus. Lineage (NCBI taxonomy): Eukaryota > Metazoa > Arthropoda > Insecta > Coleoptera > Curculionidae > Diaprepes > Diaprepes abbreviatus. Next base: position 5,668,614 of record JASJET010000210.1, on the reverse strand, counting down.
ATACTACGGTGTTCCTAGGTAATCTGATATGTCTGCAGTAAAGTTTTATATTTTAGAGAGTATTATACATACCTAAAACCTTTTGATATACAGACACTATTTGCGTTGTTTACAGTAACTTCAAAATTTCTACGTGGTTTATGTCAACAAGAATGCATCGATGAATTTAATTTTTTATACCTTGTGATCAAAAAGCACCTGGAATTCCCTATTCAAACAAATCGCTCTTGAGATATTGTCAAAACCTTTTTTTTTTCTGTGTTGGTACATCGGTCATCTGGTACTCAAATATCTGTTTGAGCGCCATCCATCAGGAGTTTGTGCGTGACAGCTTTGTAAACAAGTCAGTCAATTTCCCAATGTTGAATTTAGATGAGCAAAGAGTCTGTCTGAAATTTGATGTTTCTAACAAAATATCATTTGTGGAAGCGTTGAAAATGTTAACGGTAGCCGACGGAGACCCGATAATGTCGAAAACACAAGCGTACGAGTAGTACAAAGAGTTTAAAGCGGAACATGCTGTGGTTGATGATTTTCCTCGTTCCAGCCATCCATGTACCAGTGTGAATGACGTGCCGTGGTGTGGTCCACTCCAAATTTCTTCCGCCAGATTAAAGAGTATTAGGTGAGCGTATTAAAGCACTTGAGGGAAAATGTTCATCGCAAGAGGACAGAATTGTGGAGAAATAATTCGTGGTTTCCTCACCGTGACAACGGGCCTGCTCACATATCTCATCTTGTACGCGACTCTTTGACAAAAAAACAAGGTTCATACCGTTCTGTAAGCTCCACATTCACCTGGCATGGCTCCTTGTGACTTGTTTCTATTCCTACAACTCAAGTTACCACTTTGCGTGCATTTTGAGACATTTAAGGCGATAAAGGAGAATTCGCAGAAGGAGCTGAAAGGGATGCCAAAATCGACCTATAAAAAGTATTTTCAAGATTGAAGGAAGCATTGGAAGATGTGTATTGCTTGCCGTGGAGATAACTTTGAAGCAAATAAAGTGAATATGGATGAATAATGAAACTATTTTCGTATTACTGAAGAACTCCGGGTACTTTTTGTTCAGAAGGTATGGTCATAAAACCCTTAGAAAAATGTCTATCGATCGCTAATTTAGTGAATTTAATCATAGTTGTCGTTCGCTCACCGACAAATCGTGTGAAGTTCATCCAGAAACGATTCTAGTGCGAGAAAACATGTATGCTGTACGTGAACTGAAGACGTAAGATCGTCGTGTAATACCCCGTGAGATTGAAGCATTTTCTGGCCTGAGTAATATCAGCGTATATAATATTTGGCCATGAAGAAGCTATGTTTGCATTGGATTCCGCTTATTTTAAAAATCGCTCAAAAAAGAATCTTCTTCTTCTTCTTCTTTAGTAGCCCTACAACCCGGGGTGGGTCTTGGCTGACTGCACAACTTGCTTCCATCTCACACGGTCGTCCATGATAGTTGGGTCAGTGGGTAACCCCATTGTTCTTAAATCTGACCATAAGTTATCTCTCCATCGCATTCTTGGGCGTCCTAAGGGTCTTTTCCCTGTCGGGGCCTCCTCCCAAATTAACTTGGTAAGGCGGTTATTAGGGAGCCTATGGACATGGCCATCCCATCTTAGGCGTTGGGATTTAATTTCTTATAAGATGTGACTAGCGTTATATATCTGTTTGACCTCGGCATTTGTTCTTATTCGGTATCGATTAGTATTGGGGTCGTGATAGGGTCCGAAAATCCTTCTAAGGATTTTCCTCTCAAAACATCTAAGTTTCATTTCCATTGCTTTTGTCAGCGTCCACGTCTCACAGCCATACATGACCACTGGTTTAATCACTGTTCTATATATCCTGATTTTTGAGGTTCGTGTTAGGTTCTTGGATTTGATGATGTTGTTGAGACTATACATACATCTGTTTGCTGCCTGAATTCTCCCTTTTATCTCCTCTGTGATATCGTTATCTGTGGTGACTGTCGCTCCGAGATATTTAAAACGCTCCACTCTTTCAAAGTTATATGTGTCTATTGTTACATTTTGTCCTATTCTATCATATGCCAGGAAATGCTCGAAAAATATGATTGCAGTGATTTAAAAATATTTATAAGATCGTAACATGTAATGTGATTCCATTGTCGGGCCATACGGCCTTGGAGTGCGCAATGATAGAAGAGATCGTCTTATAGAATTCTGTCAAGAGCATAATCTAGTAATAACAAATACCTTTTTTAAGCTACCTAAACGTCGTCTCTATACATGGAAGTCACCAGCTGATAAGGACAACAACATAGTTAGAAATCAGATTGATTACGTCTTGATAAAAAACAGATATCGAAATGCAGTACATTCAGTAAAGGCGTACCCAGGTGCGGATGTATTTTCGGACCACAATCCCCTTATCGCTAAATTCCAACTTAAATTAAAAATGATACAAAGAAATCATAATATCAAAAAACTAAATATACAAAAATTAAAATCAGAAGAAATGAAAGAAAAGATGAGACAAGACATCAACACAAACTTAGAAAGAAGACAAGGCAAGCCTGGGTTAAACGATGACAACGTTGAACAACAGTGGCCGTTTTTCAAAACGTCCATTATGGAACCAAGCAAGAAAGGACTTACAACATCAAGATACAAGAAGGAAGATTGGATGACAGATGATATTTTGCAGTTGATGGATGAAAGAAGGAAACACAAGACCAACAAGATCCGATATCAACAGTTGCAAATTCAAATAAGAAGAAAAATAAGAGCAGCAAAAGAAGAGTACCTTTCTGGAAAATGCAAGGAAATAGAAGAGTTGCAAAACAAGTACGACAACTTCAACTTGCATAAAAAAGTCAAAGAATTAGCTGGAATAGAAAAGAGAAAAATCTCAAATGTATTGCTAGACAAAGAGGGAAACATTATTATGGAAACACAACAAAAATTAGGTAGGTGGAAAGAATACATAGAAAAACTATTTGAAGATCAAAGACACGAAAATTCTTCTATAAACAGTCTGGGCGGTGACATAGGGCCTGAAATTATTAAAGCAGAGGTCATTTATGCATTAAGGTCGATAAAAACTACTAAAGCTGTTGGTCCAGATGAAATGCCAGGTGAGTTGTTGAAGCTGATCAATGACAAAAATTTAGATTTATTGGTGAGATTATTTAATACAATTTACACGACAGGAACTATCCCCCGAGAAATGTTAACATCAACATTCCTATGTTTACCAAAGAAAGCAAATTACTTTGAAAACCCTTTTAAAAATTGTACACGCTAGAATACATTCCAAATTGGAGCTGGATATTAGTGACACACAGTTTGGCTTCCGGAACGGGGTGGGTACAAGAGAAGCATTATTTGCTTTTAATGTGCTTACTCAAAGATGCTTAGATATCAATCAGGACCTCTATGTCTGCTTCATAGATTACAACAAAGCTTTTGAATAAAATATTGAAAGTCAGTGGAGAATATGGACTCTCTCTTAACACGAAAAAGACCAAGTTCATGATAATTAGTAAAAACAACACCAATAATAATGAAACCCTAATAGTAGGAGGCCAGCACATAGAAAGAGTTAAGAAGTACACTTACTTCGGAACTCTAATAACAGAAAATAATGACTATACCGTCGAAATAAAAACCAGAATCGAGAAAGCACGTGCCAACTTTATTAGAATGAAAAAGGTTATCTGCAGCAAAGATCTAACGTTAGTGTTCTATATTATGGAATGGAAGCGTGGACACTGAATCGAGAGGCAATGAGAAGACTTAACTCTTTTGAGATGTGGACCTATAGAAGAATTCAGAGGATTTCGTGGGTGGATCGAGTTACGAACGCCGAAGTGGTGAGAAGAATGGGGAAAGAAAAGGAAGTCGAGATAACAGTAAAACAGAGAAAACTGCAATATTTCGGACACATTATGCGTGGAGAAAGGTACAGTATCTTACGGCTCATAATCCAGGGCAAAATAAATGACAGAAGAGGCGTGGGACGACGACGAATTTCGTGGCTAAAAAACCTAAGGGAATGGTTTGGATGCAGTTCAAAACAACTATTTAGAGCAATTGCCTCAAAAATTAAAATAGCTATTATGATTGCCAACCTCCGCAATGGAGAAGGCACTTGAAGAAGAACATGTAATGCGTCTTAATTTTATGTGTATAAACCGAAAGTCACCAGCAGTCGATCGGTAGGTATTCTATGATGAGGTAAAATCAAGAAAAGTTTCTCGACCATAAAGCACTTCCAAGCAAATGGTCGTCTGTTTCTTTAGAAAAACCGGCCATGTCCCACACAACCGGTCCCATTTACTTGTTAGTTTATCAGTACCAGTATCAAATTCAAATCTTCTTTCGCTGAAAAATATATCTAAGATCTCAGGTTTTTACTAGTCTCAGAAGGTTTCCTAATTTTTCAATATGATTCAAAGATGATCCATTAATGGTTCGAAAATCATCTTCATTAAATGGCTTCGAAATATGATATTTTAATTTATCCGACGTAGAATTAAGTTTTTAACCTCTTGTACTTAATGACAATTCAGGAATTCCACCTCTTTGCATATTCATGTTTCATTTTTTTTAAGAAAACAGCAGACATTTGTTCTTGATGCTTTTGTGGTAGCTATTTACATTTTCACACGCACTTATCAGAAGTATGTTGTTTTTCTTTATTTACTGTAGTAAAATGATTTTTAGATATCGTAATTGATTGTGATTTTTTATCTTGACTTTCCTTGGAGTATTTCTATAAGAAATATTGCCAAATAAACCGTTAAATTTATCGCTTTTACGTGACTATTTTCGTTTATGACCAATACCCTTCTCAATTTTTTCATGACCATTATATCTGGCTTCCAAGCATATGTACTTGGCAGTTACAGAAATCGCCAGTAGCCCGAGTAGGTTTAATAAGATGTATATCCTGATAATTGGGCATTTCTTATAAAAACGGATAAAATATGGCGGTTAAAGCATAAAAAAATCAAGTCGAAGTCAGTGTCGGCTTGAGCCAGTCCAGCACTCTGAGTAAGCAATCGATGGTGCCCTTTTGGTCCATAAACCCTAAACAGCAGATAAGCCAGTGCAGACAGCCTTCAACAATAAACCTCAAGCTTGTTAACCAAAAAGTTTTATAACCCACACAACCAAGAAAAAGAGATCCACAGCACCAATCCAACAGACAGGTGAGCGCAACCAACTGAGTACACAAACTATAACCTCTATAACCAACATTTACGCAGAAAGCTGAGATTCACGTAACACGACAGAATCTCGGTTTACCCCGGTTAGGCAAATTGAAAGAAATTTATAAGGGCGACAGCGCTCGCGTTTTTACTGCTTGGATCTCGCTCTACCCTGGTTGTGTTTGTTCAAAATCTTGCCCAATGGCTGGACTAACTAAGGCCGGCACTGCTTATGATTTCATAAATACGAAATCAATATATGAGTAACAAATTCTCTCGATATTTCTGCACCATACTGAATCCGATACCTTGAATTATGATATGAACAATACAGCTCATAAATATACATATTCAAAAGGGCAGTGCGGATATTAGAACTATCATTTCTACCACTATTCAATCATTTTCGCCTGAAATTTCACCTTTGTTTATGCCTTAATTGCTATTTGTGTCCGTCATTTTGAATTTTGATACATAAACTATAGCCCATAAGCGTATATGCATGATAGTTTTCTTGTTTTTTTTTTTCTAAAAATTAACTTTGGAACGATTTTCTAACTATTTTGGCGTAAAATTTTAGTTCTTTTGACGTTTAACCGCCACATTGAATCCAGGATCCTAAATTTTGTTACAGATAGTACAGATAATAATCCTATATAAATAAGAGCACCATTTTTGTGTACCAGAATTATAATTCGAAATACTTTTTAACTGGTTCCGAAAAAAATGTCAAAGTTTTCAATCTATTTGAGCGAAAAATTTTTTAGCCGTCATAATGAATGAACCATGTTTAATTGAAACAGTCTCTACGTTCAATGAAATCAGATTCAAATGCCTACAATTTAAACCTGAAAAAAATATCCTCGGAATTTATTTTTATGTCGAAAACTAAAAAATTTAATTTTTTTTTGACCCTTTGTTTTAGGCTCCCTATTATTTGCTCAAAAAAGACCACTTGATAAAAGAGGGTAGAGAATAAATTACTACCCCATATATATATATATATATATATATATATATATATATATATATATATATATATATATATATATATATATATATATATATATATATATATATATATATATATATATATATAAAATTTATTCTTGTATCTTAAACCTTTTTTTAAATATTTTTTTCTAATATTTTCTTGGGTATAGGTTTTTCCATTAGAGAAACAAAGGACAACAATTTTACTTGACGCTTCGCTCTACATAGTGAGCTTCTTCAAAAGAGCTGGTATATTTATTTTAAATCTACAAAATTACAAAGTTTTTTTATAATAAACATTTATCACAGTAATACACATTTATATTTTTAATTTAATTAAAATTAATAAAAATAAAACAGATTTTAAAATAGTCTTAAAGTTTAAAATTTTAAACCATTACAACAGGTTAAAATAGGTTAAAATTGTGAAAATTATAAAATCTGTTTTATTTTTATCAATTTTAATTAAATTAAAAATATAAATGTGTATTACTGTGATATATGTTTATTATAAAAAAACTTTGTAATTGTGTAGATGTAAAATAAATATACCAGCTCTTTTGAAGAAGCTCACTATGTAGAGCGAAACGTCAAGAAAAATTGTTGTCCTTTGTCTCTCTAACGGAAAAACCTATACCCAAGAAAATATTAAAATATTAGAAATATATATATATATATATATATATATATATATATATATATATATATATATATAGGTATATATATATAGGTATATATATATATATATATATATATATATATATATATATATATATATATATATATATATATATATATATCTATTTGTAGATAAATAGATAGTTTTTTGTGCGCGTAATTTAAAATAAAATAAAATAGAAAAATTCTAGGTTCATCGGACGTAAGTTTATCAATATACATTACTCTCGTGTTAAAAAGTGCGGGCACGAAAAATGACGATAGCGCTGTTTCATTCTAATATGGGACTTATCGGGCCATTGCATTCAGTACAAACTATCACCCCGCAATTCTGCCCTATAAACTAACTTTAAAATTAAAAATCAGTAAGTAAGACACAACAGTGACATCTTGACGGATCACTCAATAACACAAGATCAACACAAATCAACAGTGATGTATAAAACCGCCATGTGATGGTGTGACGGTGAATTAAAACAGAAATTCATCAAAATTCGATGCACGAAACGTGCTTCCCAAAAGATAGAGGTCGCACTATTCGAGATGTCGTTGATTTATCTTAATTACTGATTTTTAACCTTAAAGTTAATTTATAGGGCACAATTGCAGGGTGATGGATTGTACCGAATTCAATGGCCTGATGAGTCCCATATTAGGAAGAAACAGCGCTGTGGTAATTTTTCGGACACTGAGCCTCTCCATTGTTTTGGAGTGCTAAGCACTTTTTAACACCAGAGTAATGTCCATTGACAAACTTATGTATGGTAAGCCGAGAATTTTATATATATATATATATATATATATATATATATATATATATATATATATATATATAAAAACTGATATCTAGTCAAGAAACAATATTCCAAAGTAGGGTTATTGGGGATACAGTCTATTTAAACTTGTAAGCCTTCCAGAAGCCTCAAAGGCAGACTCATTTCCCATCGTAGTGATATTATTAGAGGTTTGCCCTCTTGTGCTCTGGCTGAACATGTTTTTCATCATGATAATATCATGAACTAGGATGGCACACCATGAATAAAAAAACTGACACCAAGAATCTGAGTGTCATTTACAGCTATATTTTAATGTTGGAAAAAGAAAAGTATTTGAGCTTTCTGGATAGTCCATCTTCAGATGGATAGGTTTTTCCATTGATTTCTCTCATATCATGTAAAAAATATCTATTAAGTAATTCTCTGAATTTTAATTTCTATTTTTGTTAAATCTCATACTTGACTACGCCACTGTTTTACGGATCCATATTTCTCCTCAACGACTTAAGCCACCCGCGCCATTTCTTGGTTGACAACTGACATTTGTCAGTATAAAATGGTGAAATTGTCAAGTAAGATGTTTGGCTGTTTCGTCATTTTTAAAATTTAAACAAATTCTTACAATCCTTTCATAATATGCCTTTGAAAAAGTAAAAAGTGCTAATGGTGGGTTTTTCTTCTGTTTTTCAAATATTGCGTGTTTTATATTCAAACCACATTGGTGAGTTACTTAATAACTATAGATTGGGTTAATATTCTAACTGTTTAATTAATAATTGTAGAGACGTCCTGAAGAAGAGATAAATAAATTCTCGAAAGATTGACTGCATCCCCAGTAACTCTCGTTTGGGAATATTATAAATATATATATATATATATATATATATATATATATATATATATATATATATATATATATATATATATTTAGAAACGTAAAAGCTATTCAAAACGATGTGACAATTATAAAGATGGAGACAATGGAAATCTAACTACTGAATGTTATTTTAAGTGTTAGGTAATTAACTTAAGTTTGAAAGTTAGATTTCCACACATTAAACAAGTCACCTAATCATATTGAAAATAACAAGCTTACACCTTGAACAGGTAATTGATGAGCAGCTTGCCCTTAATTAACATCATTATTAGTCTGATGACGGAGTTTGACTTTACTTGGCAGGCCACTGATTTGAAACAAGTGTATTTAGGGTGGAAGCATATAAACATTGTTATAGGAATAAAATTTACCGGAGGTGTTCAAAATTTCATTACCTGACATATTTTTTGAAATGATAAGAACAACAAAACTTTATTTATTTTGAACCTAATTTCTTTGCATATTCTGCAAACATGACTTTTTAAAAATACTTTTAAGTTATAGATGTCGTAGAATTGTTCATTATTTTTTAATATACTTTTTTTATTTCAGGTACGGTTTTAACTCATTTACCCCTTATTTCCCCCAAGAAAAAAGTAGTAAGTATATATAGTTTAGAATATTTATTTAAAAAAGATTTTCAGGGATTAGGGGTGTTTTAAAAAAATATTTTCTCGCTTGTGGAGATATTTTTTCAGAAAAAATAAGTGAAACCGCTTCTATAATTATGGTCTGCTCCCACTTTATTGTAGATATATAGCTACGAGCAAGAGTATTATGCACCTTAAAAAGTGCTGGTTTTGGAGTAATTTAACATAGGGTATGTAAATAAAACAGATATTATATCTTATAAACCAAAAATGGATAATATACTTGCAATTGGGTGTATAAAATACTAATACAAGAAACTTAGTTCTCAACCAACTGAAAAAACCTTGTGTTATAAGGACAAACGTACTCTGTTCTAACACAGTTAGAGACAAAGCACTATCTCAGATTGCAAAAATACCAGAAAAGGGTGGAAGCCTTTCCCATGGTAGTGCACCGCCATCTGTAGACCGGTTTCGAACTTATTAGTTCTCGTCAATACAGAATAGGCTAGCGCACTTGAGCATCGGAAGGTAAATCCTTTAAGCAACTTATATTAGACAAAATATGAAATCTAATACAAGGGGCGCCATCTCCCAACATTCCACGCAATCTGAATAAATAATCTCGTAGAGATCTGTATATATAAACCAAAAGTGGATAATATACTTGCAGTTCGGTGTATAAAATACAATTATATATAAGAGAAACTTAGTTCTCAACCAACTGAAAAAACCTTTTACTATAAGGACAAACGTACTCTGTTCTAACACAATTAGAGATAAAGCACTATCTCAGATTGCAAGTATACCAGGAAAGGGTGGAAGCCTTTCCCAAGGTAGTGCACCGCCATCTGTAAACCGGTTTCGAACTTATTAGTTCTCGTCAGTATAGAATAGGCTAGCGCACTTGAGCATCGGAAGATAAATCCTTTAAGCAACTTATATTAGACAAAATATGAAATCTAATACAAGTGGCGCCATCTCCCAGCATTCCACGCCATTTGAATAAATAATCTCGTAGAGATCTGTATATATAAACCAAAAATCTCTAACTGTATTAGAACAGAGTACGTTTGTCCTTATAGAATAAGGTTTTTTCAGTTGGTTGAGAACTAATTTTCTCTTATATAATTGTATATTATATCTTATATGATGTATTATATTAAAGTAATTAATAAATTAATTATTAATTAATTAATATTTTGTCGATCCACCTTTTGATTTAATGACGGCAGCTAGCTTTTTCGGCATTGACTCTACCAGCTTAAAATATATCTACGAATAACTGTTTCCCCTCCTGCCTTTAAGCGATCAGTAGTATTTATTTATTCGATACCGAGTGTCTTCGGATCGTTTTCTACAAAATAGAGCAAATTTGCTCAATTGGATCGAGGTCTGGCCATTGTGGTGGCCAGTTTAATTGACCAATATCGTTGTGAGCCATCCACGTCATAGTGTGAGCCGATTTATGGCAAGTGGGGTTTTCTTGCTGAAATATTATTCCGTCGCTGATTGTATTGCCGAAAATTTTAGGTTACCGATGGCGCTAGAGCTGCTTCTAGGACTTCAGTGTATTTTTCGCTGTTCATTCCCTCCTTTCACAACACCATTTCCCCACTCCATAATCAGCCATGCAATCCCAAATCATAATTGAGCCTCCACTGTATTTAACAGTTTACACCATACATTCTGGGTCGTATTCTTCGCCCACCCGGCGCCTGACATAAGTCACACCATTTGTGTAAAGAGAAATACTGGTTTAATTTAAGTTTCCATTATTTTTCTTGCAGAATTTGTTTTCAAAGATATTGACTTGTTTTAATGTAAAACATAAAGTTGTTAACAATACCTCGAAGTTTCGTCTGACCATAGTACGTAGGACCAATCTTCCACTGTCCAATCTCTATATTTGAGGGCCCACTCCAACCGATTCTTCTTATTGTGCTCTGACAGCCACGGCTTCTTCCTTGCCTTGCATCCTTTTAATCCAGCTTTAAGAAACCCTCTTCTCACAGATTTGCCTTTTGCTTCAGATAAAGTTGCAGCGAGGTCGAAAGCTCTCTTTTGCGGTCTTATAGAGACTGCCTAATCAACAGTCGGTCATCACGAACTGTAGTAACTTTCTTTCTGCCTGTTCTTGGCCTGTTTTTATGTGATCCGATCTCTTTGAAACAATTTAATGCATATTGCACTGCACAACGCGAGCAATTCTCGGGATACCTTCACTTTAGACATGCCTTGTTCATGTACAGTCTTAATTTTTCGCTCTGTTCTGAACTAAGTTCAGTTTTTTTAGTCATTGTTTAAGCTTAAACGTTCGCCTTTAGGAATAAGGTAGACATAATTGCATACTACATGTGTATTTACTTCAAACTCTGACAACAAATTAAAATCCCAAAATTCGTGACATAGCTATTTCGAAGAAATAATGTGTTAATGCACACCTGCGTGTAATAAATATTTTTTCGTCTTATTTCTATGAATACATACCCCCCAATGCAATGATAAAACCATAAGAAGTTTACCTGGATACTTGTTGTCAAGACAGAGATAAACAATAGGGTTGCCTACTACTTTTGCTCGTGGCTATATAAAATATATTTATTTGTATAGATCTTCAGAAACTTGAATGAAATTTTTTATTTAACTAAAGGTACATTTTTAACATAGACACAAAACTTTAAAATACTTTCTCAAGAAATGGAAGATAGATTCACTTCTAAGAGTAAATATTTGGTTTTATTTTGGAAGAAATAACTATTTACCAATAAAAAGTAAATTTTTAGACAGGTTTTCTAACTATCTTTAATACTGTCAATAAGGTGGAAGTTCAACCTTCTTCCGCATAGCAAGGTAAGATGAGCCTGTGCATTTATTCACTCTCCGGCCTTTTTCGTATTAATACGTTACAATATCTATAAGTTTTTCTCCGCAAACTTACCTACTTTTATCTTCCTGTTATTTGGTTGTACTGATTTTTTACCCTTATATAAAAAAATAGCTTTGTGCTCTTCTGTTATTCATTACAAATGCTGGCGTAAAGTAGTACACACAATATTTCCATAATCCCATCGTGGAATCGTACAGGTTTTCTCTATGTAAATGTGACTAAAGGGAAAACAGATGCAACACATTCACCAGCAGACGTATCTACTATATTTAAAAAGATGTAGCTACTACAGTAGAGTAACGGTATAGCTACTACTTTGAAAAGGAATGCTGAACTTTGAGATAAAATGAATCTCGAAGAAAAAGGATGAAGGTAAATCCTGAAGAAAAAGGGAAAATATTGAAGAAAAACGTATAAAATGAATCCTGAAGCAAAAGGGATAAATCTTGAAGAAAAACGGATAAAGCAGGACCTTAAAACAAAAAGAAATGTCTTAATGACCCTAAAAATTTAGGAGGTTATGACGTGCATAAAATGGATATAACATAATTTATTGGACTCGATAATTATTACGAAGAATAGAGAATATAGCTACCTGATTATGGTGTAGACAAATCAAATCAAATAAAATAGAACACACAGATGATTGATGATTGTTCTGTAATGATTCTACATGACTGTAAGTTCGGCTTCACGTGCTATAATTCAAAACAAACACGAACAAAGGTTTATTGTAAATTATCTTATAGGTCAATTTGTTTTAGAAGGAAGACTCAATGGTCAGATTTATTTACAATTTTTGCAGAAAAATGTAAATAATTTATTGGAAGACGTACTTCTTGATAAAAGAATGCAAAAATGGTACATGCATGATGGCATTCCCCCTCATTTTAACCATATAGTACGTCAACACTTAACTAACGTTTTTGGTACTCGATGGATACATCGATGTGGGCCTGTTTTATGGCCAACAAGGTCTCCAGACCTAAATCCCGCAGACTTTCACTTCTGGGGACACCTAAAAGAACTAGTTTATTCAACACCAGTAAATACTAGAGAGGAACTACTAGTGAGAATTGCACAGCATTTTAACGAAGTTCGTAATGCCGGAATATTCTTTACAGTGCAGCGGGAAAATATTGGAAGAATAAGAAATGTACTGAAGTACGTGGAGCCCATATTGAACATTTGCCAAAATAACATTTAAACGTTTTCACTACTTTTGCATTTTACATATCTGTTCTGAAAAACTGCTTGTCTGGCTTGATCTAAAAAACAAAATATATATTATATATAAAATAAACGGAAATAATGACAAAATTCTATTAATATTATCGATCAAGACCCAAGAAACCATGGAAACCTAAAGTGTAATAATAATATTCTTACTATTTAAAATGTATTCATCGCAGGAACATATGAGGTCACAGAAAATCGGTCTTACTCGACATTTTGATTATTCTCTAGAAGAAACATAAATAAAATCCATTGTACAGTGAAAGCAAAGTATTGTTAGACCAAGGTAGAAATATTTTTTTACAATACAGCTCTTAAAAAGAGAATATACTAACCCAAAAAAAGGAAAATTACTGTGGCTATTAGCAAAACTCGTCTCCAAAAATATAAATCCGACAACACAAGCTAAGTAGCTTTTATCACTACGCGCTAAATTTCCGTAAATATGTTACTGCTCTCTTGGGCTTCTCCTAAGCTACGGTTTTCAACCAAACAGGACATTAATTATTTAAAACCCAGTTGTGCTAATGACTGGCTATTCCCAAGGGGTCGGATTAAAACCGAGAGATTGAAGAAAAAAGAAGGACAATGCTAATCTGGATAATAACGTGTTTCACTTTGGCTCCTTTTATTTTTACTTTGGAAACAACTTCTGCTTTTGCTCTGGTTGTTTATAAAGGACTTTGCTTTAAGTAAATCGGTCTCGGGTAATCATTTGTTCATAATGAGTCATTTTTAAATTAAGGAAAATATTGCTGTGTGATTTCCTTAACTGTGGCAGTGGCGTGCTTACCATAGAAGCTAGGGAAGCCCAGATTTCTCTAAATAAAAGAAGAAATAATATAAGGAGGGTCATAATTTTTGGCGACAAGTTTTATATGTTATTGACATTGTTTCTATGTAATCTAACATTTAGAGACCATTCTGAACATAATAATGATAACTATAAATAGAACAATTTTCTAACAATTATACACCTGTTATCGCGTTAGAATAGCACTTTATAACAGAGACTGGAACTTACAAAAGGTTCAACAAAATACTTAAGCTTAACCAAACAAAATGAGTTTATTCAAATGTTGGGAACCGAGGTAGAAAACATCTTTAACGAAATTCGCGCAGCTATATTTTATACAATAGTTTTAGACACTACGCAAGATATATATATATATATATATATATATATATATATATATATATATGTATATATATATATATATGTATATATATATATATATATATATATATATATATATGTATATATTTATATATATATATATATATATATATATATATATATATATATATATATATATATTGACCTCGTTCTACTTTATAAGATTGTTAACTCTTGTATTGATTCTTCCGAACTACTCAATAATATTGGATTATCGGTTCTTCCAAGAGCTTTTAGAGGGCACGATTTGTTTGAGGTGATATATTACCGAACGAATTATGGCATTAACAGTCCTATTTCTTGAATGTGTAGGGAAATGAATTCAGTTTCTACTGATATTGATATTTATCATTTGCCCGTTAATGTCTTTAAATTGAAAATATTGCAATTCTTGAAAAACTAGTTAATATTGTCAATTGTCAATGCTTGTCTTTTGAATCACTTTAATGCTTTCTTAGATTTGTAAGTTTCTTGATTCTGATTCTGTTTAAAATAGTGTTTGTATTTTTTATTTTTGAAATGGATTGTATTTATTTGATCCGTTAATGTACAGATTTACAAGCCAAACGGCTTCGAACTCCCTCCAGGGATTATTCACTCATACCAGGTATATAAAGACACTAAAAGTATGAAACTCTGTGGGGACCCTTTCCATGTTATCGGGTCCTAGGTGGCGTGGTCTTCTGCACTTCCTACAAACTTTCTGATGATTCGCGAGGTTGCATGGAGAACCGCTTTCTGAATCGGTTTATACAGATGCTCACTAAGGCCCAGTCCCTTGATGTTCTGCAGGAGGTTCTTTGGTATCACTCCAGTTGTTGACAGTATTATAGGAATCGTGTGGACGCTGTTCATTGCCCACTGTCTGCGGATTTGCACCTCCAGATCTCTGTATTTGGCTATCTTCTCGTTGTATTTTGACCTTAGGTTGTTGTTGTTCGGTACAGCGATGTCGATTAGTGTAGTTCGCCTGGAAATTTTATCTGTTAGTATAATGTCTGGCCTGTTATGAGCAACTGTTTGATCTGTTAGGACCGTTCGATCCCAGTATAACTGCACTCGTTGTTTTCAAGAATAGGCTCTGGATTATATTTGTAGTAAGGTACTTTTCCTACCTGCAATAGTTTTAACTTATCTGCTAACTCTTGGTGGAGTATCTTAGCGGCTGAATCGTGTCTTTCCTTATACTCGGTTGCGACAAACGCTTGGCATCCTCCAGTTATGTGCTGGATCGTCTCTGATGTTCGACAGGCATATCTACATTGGTCATTTTCTGTTGAGGGATCTCTGATAATGAATTTCCGATAGTTCTTCGTCGGAATAACCTGGTCTTGGATAGCTAACAAGAAGCCCTCCGTTTCCGAAAACATCCGTCCTGAAATCAACCAGTAGTTCGACGCTAAGTTGTTGACATTGTCCTGGTTGACCTCATTTGGATGCCGTCCATGAAGTTACTTCTGTAGCCAGGCTTGTAAGTTCTCTTGGTCAGTTCGGTGGTGAGAAGCAATATCCCGTTCCCTCAGCTGTAGCGGCGTTGAATCGTCTGCCTCGCATATTGCTCGATGTAGTGTGGAAGAGTCCGCTAACCTATGGAAATAAGAACGTCTGCTAACTTGTAGAAGTGAGAACGTAAGTTTATTATTTTTTGATCGAGCTGCTTACCAATATCGACCAATCCTCTTCCTCCTTGGTGTCTTGGAAGCATTGTACGTTCAATAGCACTCCGAGGGTGATGTTTGTGTACTTTTGTTAGGAGTGTTCTTATTTTTCTTTGCAGGCCGTCGATGTCTGTCCTGCACCATTTTACTATTCCAAAAGAGTAGCTAAGTGCAGAGCATGCGTTGATCCCTTAATGTACTATTATTGTTATTATTATTGTTGTTGTTAACATCTTTAAATTGAAAATTTTACAGTTCTTGAAAAATTAGTTAATATTGTCAATACTTGTCTTTGGAGCACTTTAATGCATGTTTAGATTTGTAAGTTTTTTAATTCTGACTGTTTAAATAGTGTTATTTTTTATTTTTGAAATGGATTGTATTTATTTGATCTGTAAATATACTATTATTATTATATATGTAAAATACAACAATTGAGTGGTTTTTTGTGCTATATTCTTTTTCATAAAAATGATAATAACGAAATCATACAGGTTGAATATAAAGAATCGTTTACTGGATTTTACACCATAACACATGATCGAAGAGTTGAAAGTTTAAAAAAATTCATTATCAATTTATTTCAAGAAAAAACAGCTCTATTAAAAAGACAGGGCTACGACGGTGCTGCTGTTATGAGTGGCACTTATAATGGCTTGCAATCTAAAATTCTCGAGTTAACAAAAAATGCTCAATACTTTTATTGTGCCGCTCATAACTTAAATTTAGTTATAAGTGATGCTGTCAATGGAGTGCCAAAGACTAAAAAATTTTTCGATATTGTTGGTTGTCTATATAATTTTTTTCTAATAGTATTAAAAGATGGGAGTTACCTAAAAAATCTCCAGTAAGTTAACTTACATTTAAAAGATTGAATCCTACTAGATAGTCTTCTGGGAATGATTCGTTTGACGCATCGCGATTTAATTTTAAAAATATTTTAGAGGCTCTAAGAGAAATTTTGTTACAAAGTAAAAATAACTAAAAGAAATCCGAAGCAATCGGACTTAAAAAAGGTTAAAAAATTATGAATTTTTATTTCTTCTTGTATTGTTTCCCAAAATTCTTCATTCTATAAACATAGTTCCTAAAGTTCTTCAAAGTGAAAAGTCTAATATTGTGCAGGCTTCCAATTTATTTAAAGATGCTTACGAAGGACTTTTTAAATGTGGTGACAAATACGATCAAATTCTATGTGAAGCTTCGGATTTTGTAGCAAATTGGGGTGTTAAAGTTTTTTTACTGAGAAGCGACAAAAAAATTCCAAAAAATTCTTGTTTCCGATACAAAATTGTCAGCAAAGAAAAAATTCCAAACAATATTTTGGATATTGCGTAATTTCAGTTTAAAGATCGACTCTCTGGTTTTCAAAATATAGTTGATAAATTTAAATCCCTTGATCCCCCATTTATGACCACCGCTACTGATACTGAGTTACATGAGCAGTCTGAAATTTTGCGAAATAAATTCGACGATGATTTATCTGATAATTTTGCCACCGAAATTCTCAGTTTCCGCTCAGCTTTTGGTGAAAATTTAGAAGAATTATTAACAATAGATGAGTTGGTTGATTATATGTCTTGCAAAATTGTCATCAGCTCATCAAGTTTTCTCAACATGTGTACCACACTATTAATATTTTTAACTCTTCCTGTAACTTCCGGTTCCAAAAAGGAACTAATTAAGAATTTTTTCAAATAGTATTAGTCACGAACGTTTAAGTAATCTGGCTATTCTAAGCATAGAAAATAAATGCACAAAAGAAAGCAATTTTGATAAATTAGTTGACGTTTTTGCAAGTATTAAGAACCGAAAAAAGCATTTCTAATATATATGTATGTATGTATGTATGTGCCTAGAGTTGGGGGTCTGTACACTGCGACCTGGTAGATCTATTGTGCGAAATAAATTCGACGATGATTTATCTGATAATTTTGCCACCGAAATTCTCAGTTTCCGCTCAGCTTTTGGTGAAAATTTAGAAGAATTATTAACAATAGATGAGTTGGTTGATTTTATGTCTTGCAAAATTGTCATCAGCTCATCAAGTTTTCTCAACATGTGTACCACACTATTAATATTTTTAACTCTTCCTGTAACTTCCGGTTCCAAAAAGGAACTAATTAAGAATTTTTTCAAATAGTATTAGTCACGAACGTTTAAGTAATCTGGCTATTTTAAGCATAGAAAATAAATGCACAAAAGAAAGCAATTTTGATAAATTAGTTGACGTTTTTGCAAGTATTAAGAACCGAAAAAAGCATTTCTAATATATATGTATGTATGTATGTATGTATGTGCCTAGAGTTGGGGGTCTGTACACTGCGACCTGGTAGACCTATTGTGCGAAATAAATTCGACGATGATTTATCTGATAATTTTGCCACCGAAATTCTCAGTTTCCGCTCAGCTTTTGGTGAAAATTTAGAAGAATTATTAACAATAGATGAGTTGGTTGATTTTATGTCTTGCAAAATTGTCATCAGCTCATCAAGTTTTCTCAACATGTGTACCACACTATTAATATTTTTAACTCTTCCTGTAACTTCCGGTTCCAAAAAGGAACTAATTAAGAATTTTTTCAAATAGTATTAGTCACGAACGTTCAAGTAATCTGGCTATTTTAAGCATAGAAAATAAATGCACAAAAGAAAGCAATTTTGATAAATTAGTTGACGTTTTTGCAAGCATTAAGAACCGAAAAAAGCATTTCTAATATATATGTATGTATGTATGTATGTGCCTAGAGTTGGGGGTCTGTACACTGCGACCTGGTAGATCTATTGTGCCCTTCTACTACTGCTCAGTCGTAAGAGTTACCTTATCGGCTAGAACAGGTCCTCTAGTCCTATTTTCCTTAGGAATCTCCTGATGTTGGACGGCTTCAAGGTGGGTACCTCCCCTTCTTCGATTTGGTGTGCTCCAAAGAAACCTAGAGTTTTCTAGAGTGCTGCACTCTGCAAGGATATGAATAGGGGTTTCATTCTCCTCCTGATAGAATCTGCACTCTTCTCATTCTACCATTCCAAGTTTCTTGATGTGGCAATACCCCGTTAGGACCCCTGTCAGAACTCTGAGCTGATTTTTACTCAAGCATATGCATTCTTTGAATCTCTTCTGGTCGTAGTTCCCCAGAAGTATCTCCACTTGTCTCAACTCTTGCAGCTCCGTACACTAATTGGATCTCCTGTCTTCTTCTATCTTTAGTTCTTCGAGCACTACGCTGCTACTACTTCCACAGAAAGGCTCTGGTCCAGAAAAGGTATCTCAGCCCCTTGCCTCGCGAGTTTGTCTACTGTTTCATTCCCCTCTATCCCGGTATGTCTCGGTACCCACATGAGGATAATTTTATTATTCTTACTCAAATCATTCAGTTCCTCTAGGCATTCCCAGACTATCTTGGAATTGATAACTTGAGAGCTCAACGCACTGATGGCTGCTTGACTATCTGTCATGATGATAATCTCTTGGTTATGATAGTTTTTCTTCTTGTTAAATTGAATAGACATCTTATTGGCATATATTTCTGCCTGGAAAATGCTTGGTGACACTCAAGCTTTCATGGTGTCTGGTACCGGGTCGATATACTCCTACTCCAGTTTCCTCTGTTGTTTTGGAGTAATCTGTATACCATTTCTAATATGTTTTACATTATAGGAAATGTCAGTTTTTAGTACATTTTAATACGGGCTAGGCCACATCCAAAATTGATGATTTATTGGTTATTGAGTTGTCATGGGTTCGCTGTTTACTTGGGCTCATTTTTCCTGATTATTTTGAATTTTTAATAATATTGACAAAACTAGATGAACCCATTTCCCTAGCATTGCTATCCCAATAAATTAGTATGCCCTGAGAAAAACCTGATATTTCCTGTACTCGTATGTAGTATCCAAGTCAATGTAAGATTAAAGATTAAGAATCTAAGTTGAAAAATTATGACTTTCAGTTAAAAAAAATTAAGGTCTGATTTTTGTGTACTTTTTTTAATTAAAATATATGAAATTCCTAACCTGACTTTAATTTTTATACTTATGCGACCACCAATATTTCAGTAATTAAAGTGGAATTAAAATATAATAATTATAAATATTTACGAGTAAAGTATTGATAAACTGAATTTAAAACAAGTTGGCATAATTTTTTTTTAACCGAAGTAAAAATATTTGGTACTTGTACCGTATGCAGATTTTTTTCATGACTTCAGGCGCCAAAGTAACTCTTGCCAACCGTCAGATCAAACTACCTCACTGTCTGGCCCACAAACTATAATTTTATTTTTATTTTTATACCGAATAGACCCGACGTAACAAAATTATACGAATACCGTCCGTAGTTAAAAGCATTATTTCCTATGCCATACATCATATCTTGCTTTGATTTAACGTTCCAAATTGACTTTTTTACACACAACCTTTAGCAGAAAATCTGCGATTTAGACTCATAAATTTACCAAAAATTCCGATTATGTTATCACGTTTTTTTTATTTAATGCCCCGCTCTGTGGGTGTGCGTCATAATTTTCCCGCGATAATAAAGGTCCTAAATTTTTTTCGCTAATCCACCAATCAAAGGGCTCGATCGAATTTTTGAACTATAAGCCTATTTGGTTTCGTATGCATTATGTGGATAGCAGTATATGTCGGACGGTGTGCTTTTTTATGTTTACGACATTTTCATTTATTTAGATTGGGCATTCAGATCTAAAAACTGATATATAACTAGTACAATAGAAAATTTGTTTTTATAAAGGAATTGCTTCCATCAACAAACTAAAAATGTGACAAAAAGGCTTATAGAAATACAGTTCACTCGAAAACACAAGAGCACTATACAAATACAAGAACCAATACATTTGCCTTCGCAACATTCGAGTCTTTCAGCGACCTCTAGGGAGTTTTGGTCCAAAAAGTATTACAAAATTTTTTTGTCTGTCAATCATTGGACATCCTTGCGACTTGACCGCCCAAATTCTATTTCCGTGCAGTCATTCTTCTAATAGAATCCAGAACACCAGTTGTTCTAATTTCCGCGTTTGAAATTCTATCTCTCAAAAACACCTCCAATATCTAATTCAGTGTTTCTGCACTGTAATTTAATACAAGCACGACACACTAATCAAAGATGTTTCTTTTAAGCTATGTTGGTGTGTTTGATTCGTTTAAATTTCCAAGTGCCGCCCAAGTAAGCACTATTCTTCTCTGAAGCTCACCAGTCTGATTGCCTCGACAAACATGAACTTCATGGCTCAGATATTTGAGCGATGAATCCTGCTGAACTTCTTTACCATTGAAACAAATATTTCCATTCAAACAATATTTCCAAACAAATATTTCCATTAACTAAGTCATGAATTCTGTTTTTGCTGCATTAATCTTAAATCGGGCTTTTCTGGATGTTAGCTGAATATATCAGACATCTTTGTGTCATTGGTAATCCTATCTTCTATTATGACGATATTGTCTGTGAATCTAAAGGTGATTTAAGCATTCGTCATTTATGTTCAACTCAGTTTATCTCAATTTATTGCTTTGACCACATATTCAAAGAAATTTTTAAACGGTTTTGATAATAGGGTATCTCCTGGTCTGACATTTAGCTCTATTCTAAATTTGCTTGTATCTTCATGGAGTCTAGCATATGATGCTGTAGTTTGGTAGATGTTCATTATAATTTCTAGTAATCTATTTGACAATCAGCAAGAACCAGTAATACTTTCTGTTGATTGATGGTATCAAATACATTCTCGTAATTACAAATAGAAGCATTAGCAACTTGACTGAATGTATTCAGTGCACTTTTCAACAATAGATTTAATAATTAGATGATTATTGATCTCATAACTTCGGTGAAAATCGGTCTGCTCTCTTGGCTACTACTAGATACTAAACCTAGCAAGATTGAGGACGACCATCAATAAGATGAATATAAGACAAATCGCATGAATGCAAGGGGTGCAATAGAGAGGTGTGGAACTATTTACAAGGAACCTTTATTCAGCAGTACTTACTTATTTCCAAATATGTTCTGTTATTCTCATCAGCGTACATGTTTCATATAATACATAAATATTATATTGGGCCGGCAAGAAAGTATTCTCGGCTGACAAACACATAGAGAGTATTGTCATTGTTTTGAAGGACTTCTGTCAGCGTTAGGATTTTTTCCTTTTGACATTTCATATCAGCTACATTGAAGTTCTACTCAAAGATGACCAACGCTCTAGTCGACCAACTAAAATTGATGATGACCAAGTCAAAGCTATAATTGAAAAGATTCGTCATATAACTTTTTGAGAGATTGCAAAGAGGTTAAATTTATCGCACATGACAACTAAAAATAACTTAAAATATGATCTGGCACCATTTATTTTGAACTTTGAAAAATGCTTGGAAAGGCAAAACACACACACACACAAATGATGATGGTTTTAAATCGCACTTGGTTCAGTTTTTAGAATTAAAATTTCTATGAACGCGGAATGATGAAGCTGCAAGAAAGATGGCAGGAGGTCATAAAAAATATACAGGGTATCCGAGAAAATGTAGGAAGTCGCCTGGATATGAAAAAACACGTGAAAGTTCACATAAACATCTTTCATATTGATCTCCCATTCGGGGATAAAGGCTCCCAAAGAGCTGCAATAAATTCAACTTTTTTACATATAATTATTGAACACCAGGTATAATTCATTTTTCTTTAAATATGATGTATACTAGGTAAGACCCTTCAAATTACTATCCAAGAAAGTGTTGTGAATTGTTCACAGTTGCAGGGACGGACTAGCTGTGACAATCATGACCCCACTTTTTTACTCCCTGTATGATAAGAATTTTAGACAACATTTTTTACATACCTTTAACTATTGACTGAAAATGAATTACTCTTCATTCATGTCGCTAATCCTAACCGTTTTCGAAAAAACGTCATTTTATTTACACTGCTAGTCTCCTAACTTCTGTCGGCTTGGATATGAAAAAGAAGAATTTTCTCCTGTGTCATAGTTTCAATAAAAAGTTAAACTAACTGCTTAGTTAAAAATTTCATAAGAGGGTTCAACATGGGCTCCGTGAAGTCTGATATACTCGCGGGCATGACGAATTAAGGACTGCTGTACGCTACTCAGCATTGTTCCTTATTTTATCACAATGAAACGTAGAATTCACCAAGATTTTGAAGTGTCTCCATAGGTAAAAATCCAATGGCGTTAGGTCAGGAGATCGAGGAGGCCAGGCAATAGGTCCTCCTCTACCTATCCAACGGTTTGGATAGACGTTATTCAGGTGTTCTCGCACAGCAACGCTGAAATGAGATGGTGGCCCATCGTGTATGTAATACATGTTCTGGCGAGTTTCAAGTGAAATAAAGTTCTCCATTCAGTCGTTCCAGCAATACGAATGGTCCAATCAAAAAATTGTCAATAATTCCTGCGCAGATATTAATTGATTAGAACTAGTGTTGATGATGCGAAACAATAGTTGCATGATGATTTTCATCAACTTATACATGTGAGTTGTGTAAATTTATGATACCATTTCTGGTAAACCCTGCTTCATCCGTGAAAAGAAGAGTGCTAATGAAGTTTACATTATTCCGATGCTGATCTAATAGCCATTTTATGAACTGCATTCTACGTGGAAAATCTTCGGGAATCAGTTCGTGCACTTTTTTCAAATGATGGTATTACAGCTGTTCTTGAAGAACTTCATATACTATTGTTTTCGACGTATCAAACTGCGTTGATAATTTTGGCATGCCCGTTGAAGAAGGGTCATCTACAGCATTTAAAATATTTTCGTCTAACTGTAGCGTACGTACTATTCTTCCCCGAAGAAAGAAATTTAAAAATATTACCTTATTAAATGGAATCGTCTATCATTCTCCCTTAGATGTTGGTCAACTCTTTGAAATGTTTTCTGATCTGGACGAGAACAATTAGGATATCTGTCGTGATATAATCTCCCGACTTTCAAAGCATTGCAAGGCCGTACATCAGATGCATATCTGCATACTCAATAAACGTATATTACATATTTCGAATTCATTTCACCACGAAATCCAAAAATCAGTAAATAAATATCCAAGTAAGAATCAATGTGTCAGTGATGTGAAAGTTGACAAGTTCTGAAATGCATATTTATTTCTTTCCTACGTTTGCAACCACATTACTTTGTTTTTGGTGCCGATAAAATAAAACCTACATTTTTTGTAAACCTAGGTTGGACTGCAATACTTTCTCGGACAGTAATTTGAAGGGTCTTACCTGGCATAAATCATATTAAAAACAATTTAACTATACCTGATAATTCAATAATTATGTGTAAAAAACTTGATACAAAAAAAAAATATATGAACTGGTAGTATTCCTTTCACGTGTTTTCTTCATATTCAGGAGATTTCACACATTTCCCGAACATCCTGTTATTAAAGTTTATTCTTTGCATAAAAAAATTAGTTTTATTACACACTACAAAACCGAAACTACTTTCTTACCGACTTGATTTAACTGCTCTGTTACTTACTTACTGTGATAGCAACTGCTGATGCTACGGCCTGGTAATGCATCGAAGAGTAAGAGTGGACCTAGTTATGATTTATGACACGAGCCTTCGGTAAACCATCAATTATTTTTATTTGTTATTATTATGGGAGCTATGAAACATTAATACGCATTGTAATAAAATTTAGTTTTTAGGGAGAAAAACCATAGCAAAAAACCTCTTGTCAGTTAGTGAAATAGAGGATAAAATTTTAGAAAATTACATTGATTTTTATGCAATTATTCCTTTTAAATCTAAAGTCAGAAATAAGAGAAGTTAACTATCCAGAATCCTTAAAAAATTTAGTGTCAGCCATGTTTATAAATGAAAAAAGCTAATATTTTCATACCAGAGCGGTTGCTCAACATCTCGATTTTCTTTTCCTCTATACGCATAAATATCGACATTATATATGCAATTACCAATTTAAGCAAAGTCGTCATCGTTTTGAAATTTCCAGTAAGACCCGATTTTAATTAATATATACAAGCCTGATAGCTTAATGTACCAATGTACGTTGATGGTTAGATGAGAAATCACTAAAGCCTAAAATTTATGTAATCCACACGTTAAGCTCCTTCCTAGCCCATTACCTACAATCAAACATTCATGGAATCCCTTTCTAACATATTCAATTACTGTAGCTCTGTAACTATGTAAGACCAGGGATAATTACATAGTTCGGAAATTCGACAACATTTAAAGCCCTTCAATATTGCTAGAAGCTTAATTAATAATATTTAAACCGACAGCATCATAAGGTTTTTGTTAGTGTCGTCATTGTCTAGCAGTTCTCGAACTTAAACAATGAGATGTTGTATTATTTAAGTCAAAAAAGCATCAAAGTAAATACTGTATCACATTTATCATAATCGTGTTATGTATTGTTAGTGATTTTATATCTAAAATTTTAAATTTTGTATACATCAAAGAAAATATTGTAACTTAAAATATATTGATATTTACTATGAAATATTTGTGAAATTCCTCTCCAAAATATTCAACTAATATCCTTTAGCAAGTGTGTAAGAGCTAAAGTTATTACATGCTTTAGACGTTCGACATTTTGTAAGCTCTCAATATGTGCTTAAATTGAAATGTGTGGGCTCTATTTTAGCCACAGCGGCACGCTAAAGTTATTAATCTTAAAATTAATCAAATTGTCTAGTTTTTGGTCAGCTTCAAACTTTTAGATTAAAAGAAAGAAAAATGTAAAACTTGAAAATTCAGCCTTAATTTTCCGCTTTTCTAATTAAGATACAATGCTCAATTTTAATGGAAATTGTTTGTATTGTTTTATATTTTGAAGATCTAATGAAAAAATTTTTTTTTTCAATTGTGGGCCGAGAAATTTTGCAAAAACCAATTTTTGCACCAAAAAAATTGCGATAACTTTTCACCGGATGGAGATAAAATTTTTTTCATGCGTGCATTGTATTTAGATGTATCATTTCCAATTTAAAAAAAAAATTATTTTGGATGAAAAAAACGTTTTTTTTTTCAAAAATTCATAATGGCGTGGCAAGTGAATATTAAGGGCTGAAATTTGCAGAAGATGCTTTTTAATGCTTATGATTTACATGTGAATTTTTTGAATCCAAAAAATACACTTCCATACGATCTGTGGACCTTCGAAAATTGGGCCGAATCTAATTGAAAATAGCTGCTGCAGGCCACTGTGGGCGGGTTGCCATAGTTCAGGCGCATTATTCATCAGCGCTTCAAGGAAACTTATGCATCACAAGTAATATTTATAATATTGATGTTGTTTTATTAATTTATATGATAGTAACAATTTGTTTGGTCAAATTAATTATTAATTTGTTTATTAACAAAATATTTACAAAAAATTATCGTTAGAATCATATAAATATTCAATTATATATTACATATTCTACTATTTTTTTTCTATTATATTATTATTATCTAACAGTTTATTAACAAAATTTTTCCAAAGAATTATAAGAGAAAATCATATAAATATTAAATTATATATTACATATTATACTGTTTTTTTTTCTATTATATTATTATTACCTAATAGTTTATTAACAAAATTCTTACGAAAATTTTAGAAATTTCTGAAATGTACAGATTTGTGTGAGCACTGTGATGGACAGTGCGATAATTGCTCTGAAAATTTCATTTCCTGCGATTTAGAAAACGATGATGACAATTCAGAGGAAATTAATATGTGAGAATGATTTTGACTATGAAAATGTTAATAATGATGAGAATGATATGTACAATGAAATTGAGAATAATGATGAAAATGTATGTGCGATGTAAGTGAGAGTAATAATTGCGATGATGAAATGGACGCCGAATGCATAGAAGTAATAGAAAAAAAAAAAGAAAGATGAATGTATAATTGATATATTGTATTTGTATGATTTTTGCACGTAATTTTAATGTATTATTAAATATTTATATGACGTATTATATATTATTATTATATTTCAATATGATTTTCTCATAGAAATTGTCGTAAAAATTTTGTTAATAAACTGTTAGATAATAATAAAATAAAGGGAAAAACAGTATAATATGTAATATATAATTGAATATTTGTATGATTTTCTCTATATTATTTTGTAAAAATTTTATTAATAAACAAATTAATAATTAATATGACTAAACAAATTGTTACTATCATATAAATTAATAAATCAACATCAATATTATAAACATTCCTTGTGATGCATAAGTTTTCTTGAACCGCCGATGAATAAGGCTCCTGAACTATGGCAACCCGCCAACAGCGGCCTGCAGCAGCTATTTTCGATTAGATTCGGCCCAATTTTCGAAGGTTCACAGATCATATAGAAGTGTATTTCTTGGATCCAAAAAATTCACAGGTAAAGCACAAGCATTAAAAAGCATCTTCTGCAAATTTGAGCCTTTAATATTCATTTGCCGCGCAATTATAAATTTAAAAAAAAAACGTTTTTTTCATTCAAAATAATTTTTTTTGAGATCGAAAATGATTTTTCTAAATTCAGTGCACGCATTAAAAAAATTTTATATCCATCGGGTGAAAAGTTATCGCAATTTTTTTGGTTCAAAAATTGGTTTTTGCAAAATTTCTCAGCCTACGATTGAAAAAAAAAATTTTAATAGCTCTTTAAGATATAAAATAATACAAACAATTTCCATTAAAATGGAGTATTGTATCTTAATTAGAAAAGCGGAAAACTGAGGTTAAATTTTCAATTTTGACATCGAATTTCTCGGAAAATAAAAAATTTACAGATTCCGGGTTTGACATACTTCTTCAGAATGATAATACCTATATTTATGCTAAATTTTAAATCGGCAGTTTGTTAATAAATGTCTTATTTAAAAAAAAAAACTAAAACCATAAATTTTCTCGAAAAAAATATCTCGATAACAAAATTTTTCTCTTGCGTTTTCTTTGTATCTTTCGTCATTTTTCTGTAATTAATCCTTTTGTAAATACCATTTTTTCCATTGCGTACACAGAAAAATGTAAAAACATGAACAAAAATGTAAGAAATACACACATTATCGAGTATGTTTTGACTCATTTTTAAAAATTTGTATCATGGACTCTTAGAGATTTGAAATAAAATACTTCTAATTAATTAACAATAGTAAATGAACTTTTAACTTACAAAATTAAAGTAATTACTAATTAACAAAAATTATCTGCACGTCAGAAATTTCAGCCGAATAAACTATATTTTTTAAGTGCTCCTTTAAGTAATAATCTGAAAAATTAAGGTCAGGGGAACGAGGAGGCCATGTTCTTCGCCCTCCATGATCTATCCATTTATTCCGGAAGGTTTCATTAGGGTATTTCCTCACCTCTCGTCTAAAGTGGGTTGGAGCGCCGTCATGCATAAACCACATCCGCTGGCGTGTTTTAAGTGGGAGTTCTTCTAATAAAGGTTGTAATCCATTTTGTAGATATGTTAAGCTGTCTAATCGATTCAGTAGTACTACGGGACTAATAAAAAAATCGCCAATTATTCCTGTCCAGACATCTATAGAAAATCATTGCTAGTGTGGGGAATGTATTATTTCATGCAGATTTTCATCGGTCCATAGATGACTATTATGGAAATTAACTATACCATTCCTTCTAAATTCAGCTTCGTTGGTAAATAAGATCGATGAGTGAAACAAGAAATTTTGGTTGATCTTAAAACCAGTTACAAAATCTGAAATGTATAGCATAATCCTCGGCAGAAAGTGCCTCCACCCTTTGCAGATAGTGTGGGTACAACAAAATCATTATAGAGTATTCCTTGGACAGTCATATGGCTTACTCTCTCCATTCTTCTAATTGTTCTTGTAATAGAATTAGGATTTGCGTCGAACGTTTGAAGTATTCGTTCCTCGAGCTGCACTGTCCATACATTTTAAGGTTTTCTGCTGGAGGTACAAGGCTTAAGGAGCCAGTTTCACGTACACGAGCGTGAATTTTTGAAAAAGTCTTCCTATTCAGAATGAGTCAAACAGGAAAACGTTGAGCATACAGACGCGCAGCTAACACTGTATTCCCATTTGCAAAGCCATAAGTAAAATGCATATCTGCTAATTTTTCAAAGAAGTAGTTCATTTTTATCAATTCACCAAATTAAAAACGCGTAATGGAAGCCTACCTTAACTGATAATGACGTTTTATCTGAAAACAAAAATAAACATCATGATCATAGCATACTTGATAATGTTAGTGTTTTCTACATTTTTCTGTATATGCAATGGAAAAAATGGTATTTATAAAAGGCCTAATTACGAAAAAATGACGAGAGATACAAAGAAAACGCAAGAGGAAAATTTTATTTATAACAAAAAAACAAATTTGAGGAAATGATCAAAAAAAAAAATTACCAGAGGCGTACCACATTTTTTTAAAACCCTACCGTAATATACGTATTCATGCCAATGAGTAAACTACAAAGTCAATTATTTACTGTTAGTAGGGCAGTATCAAATTAAGCTCTGGCTAAAATTTCGTTCCATTTTTTTTCTAGCGTTCGAAAGTTATTACATTAAAACGAATTTTTAAAAATTTTTTCAAAACTCTGTAACTTAGAAACGAATATTCGTAGAGTAAAACTATATAGGATCCTTTATGTCATACCCTGTATAATTTATTTACTAAAAAGGTTTTGTACGATTATCAAAACGTAGATTAATATAAACAAATATTTAAGGGTGCAATTGTTTACCAAGTCTAGTTATTATACACTTTCAACATGAATTCAAGAGGTTACGCTTGGGAAGATTGCTGTATTACGAATACCTGCGCGGACTTGATTCAATACCAATAATAACTTTATTCTACAAGTCGAACACGCTACTACATTACAGTGATTAGATTGTAATGGAATTTTTGGTGTTAGATACTGTATTTTATATCTATAAAGGTCATAATATTGCATTGTCATCCAGTTCTGAGCTATGTCTTTAGCTCATCGGAAAGTTAGTTTAAAATAGATTGCAAGATTTGTATCTGACAGACAAACAGACAGACCAGAAAGCGAGTTAGTGAAAACGTTGTAAATTCGGAGAAACTTTCGGTGATCCTAGGCATTTTGAATTTAACATGGAAATAGTGTTTGGTGTAAAAAGTGTGGTATATCCCTCCTCCATAACCAAATAATGAAGCAATATATTTGTAGATGCGCATGTATTATTTATAGTTACATTATAAAGAGAATAACGAGATCCCATCAAAACATTCAAATGAAAAACGGTATCATAAGTATTGGTCGATAAGAAGTAGTCTGACACTTTTACTTACAAAACTCTATATCTTAAGTTAAATAAAATTCAAAGAATTTGTAGCTAGGCGAGTCAAAAATGTAACAGCTATAATTCGCTTTCAGTAGTGTAAGCGCTTAACCACATTAAGTTAAAAAAAATAGTGTTGTGTAAAATATAACATTGTTTTTTCAATATAACCGGTAGTTTCACATTCTTATTGCTAAGTCACTAAATTTTATTTAACCTAACCTATAGAAACCTACAGAGATTTGTAAATAACAATGCCAGACTTAATTATAGGGATGATACAGATTTCTCTCCATATGAAATATTTCTAATCTCTATAACTGAACAGTTACGATACTTGTTTTTAGTGGAATCTTTAATGTTATAAACACAAATAAGTCAAGTCGCATCCCAAATAGTCTGTTTTCTGTATACATAATAACAAGTTACAATATTCAATTAGGCGTAGAAATTATGACTAATCGCAAAGTTTCTATTTCCACATTTGTTTATTATAACTTATAACGCCCCATTTGATATCTTAAAATTTCCTAATTAACCTCGCAATTTCATAAACTACTAAATATTTATAAACCAATCAAGTTTTACCCAAAAGTTTCACAACCTAACTAGCATGCTTTATCTAGAACTAATATACGTAATAAGTAGCCGGATTCAGTTTGATAATGTGTAAATTTTCAACTATTCAGCATGTGGAAACTTCCTGCCAAGTTTATAACTTAATAACCACTTCATGACTTTAGAAACGCTTCAAGCATGAAGGTGAAAATTATGAAGTTCAAAGATACAGTTGTGTGACAATTTCGTAAAAGCGGTGTTATTGTCGGTTCCTTTTAAGGTATTATTTGGTCGAGAAAAACGATTTTTTTGATAGCCAAGCAGAATATAACCACGGAAATTCATTCGTAAAGTTATTAGGCTTTTTATGGCCTTGATTATTGCTATGATAAATGAATTTTAATAAAAATTCCTTACTACATCTTGTTGGATAATATTTCCATAATTATGTGTACATTTATTTTAAGGTAGTTCATCGTATATAGTCTCGCCAAAAGTATCACGCGGGATTCGGTCCTCTTTTGTACAACATGTCCCCTACTTGCGTAATAAGGAAGCGAGAATTCGGCAACACTGCTTCTACTCCACGTGGGTCGAATGTGTCAATATTAATGTCAATGTATCTCAGATTTAATAGCTATATATATATATATATATATATATATATATATATATATATATATATATATATATATAGTAGTCTTGAGTTAAACAGTTTAAGCAGTATATAATTACTGATTATTTCTTTAATTGTTACTTTAATATTACCTTCGACGTCTTTTTTTTTAAATATGTAGTAAGTTTAAGGTTCTAAATTGAAATAGAAATAATTTAGTAATTGATAAATAAATGTTTCTCTTCATTTTGGTCAAGGTTGAGTGAGAGGTTCATTTGCCTTTTAGTTCAATTTTTATAAGTAGCCTTAGACGCCTTTTTTCGTTTTACTTCCTTTCACACGTTTTTGTTTTTGCTTTATCTTTTGCATTTACCTTTTTGGAAGAACATTGGGTAATAATATACTGCTTAAACTGTTTAATTCAAGACAACTAAGAGTATATATATATATATATATATATATATATATATATATATATATATATATATATATATATATATATATATATATATATAAAATAAAATTTCACTCTGACTGCGAGAGATCACCAATACTTAGAATATACAAAATAATTAATTTTACAAAACAATTAATTACTCAACTAAATTGAGCATCACATAATTGGAAGTAATAATAAGATAAACTGGATTATTAGTATGATTTGTGATCACTGCTTTAAACTAATTATTACTAATAGATCAGCCTCAATCGGGCAAAAACACATGTAAGTATGCTCCAAAACAAAAATAAAAAATCGATATAAATTAATTACAATATTTACCATAGTACTAAATAGACTTTTTGGTGAAATAAAAATGAATAATTTATTTGCGGATTATCAATTGAATCTTAACTTAATTTGGCCAGTCTCAAATACCTAAACATTGTAATCGAACACAAAAAGAATCACACTGGAGTCAAACTAAAGTAATCAAGCCACCAAACATATTACGATACTATATTATTTTATTTTCGCCATTTTTAAATCTAACGGGGGGGGGGGGGCTAAGAGATTGAATGCAATTCAGAAATACTTTAAAATATGTGGTTTAGTTCTTCGATAAATTGGAGCTGTCGTGATACATCTAGACATCAAATACAGAAATATAGTAAATTTGACCATAAATACCAAGGCTACCATCAAAACTCACGGTTACTAACATGAAAAAAAAATTCAAGAAAAAGAATATTCATAAAAAAAATAACAACAACCGGCCCTAAAATCCAATATGGAACTTCATAATAGTCAATTTAGGTATTAATGAAACTTAAAACCGCACGTAATGTGCAGACTCAAATTTGATATTAAACTTGTTAAAAATTAATTTGAGCTCAAACTTTAATAAATGAAAAATATATGAAAGATTATTTTAATTAATTGCAATATATATCTTACTCTAAGTTGTTATTTGGCGTTAAAAGGATGCATTCATAGAAAAGCGCAGAACTGCTAAAATCCCGCCAAGTTTATTCCGGTAAAAATAACTCGAAAAAGCAAACAGGTAAACGATAAGGTAACTAATCAACTAAATTTAATTACCGGAATAATCTGAACAATTTTTTACTCCAAAATCCCAACGAATGGATCACCTAAATTGAGATGGAAAAATTTACAATTTCTTCAGTCGAATCAAACGGGAAAAATGAATTCAAGGCATACGGCCTCGACCTTATTTGTATCAAAGATTCATGCGTACGCACCATGCCTCTTCTTTCAAATGTCAAAAATTTAAAAGGAGAAATTGCTCAAAAATTACCAAAATGTGAGTCCCTAAGTAACAACATTTAGCTGGAATGAATTTGTTAGATAAACATTTATTAATCGTCAACAAACCCATTAGTTAGTTTTAAAGTAAAAAAGTATATTCTCCGCCAGCCATGCCCAAATTTTCCTCATAAATTATCGATTTCCTGAAAGTTTGGGACCCCGCGGACTAAATATCGCCCAGAACCTACACAAAAAAAAACATAGAATTAATTAAGATATGACGATTACCACACAATGGATTCAAAAAAGATCAAAACAGCTCAAAATAAGATAATACAATAATCATCCTCATGAAGGACTGCTGTTAAAAGTGACAGTGACAGGAAAAACCTAACCTGACTGATCGATATTGTAAATAAGGCAAAATCCATAGAATCAGTCAAATAAATTTCAAAAAAATTTGCGATATGAAAGGATAAAAGGAAGAATTTCACTCGAATAGTAGGCAGGAAAGCCGAGATTTATCTGGTAAAAAGTAACAGTAAATTCAACGAAAAATTAAATACTACCAACTGTTTAATAATCACACAAATACATAACCTCGTGAAACAAATTTTGGATCAAGAAATCATTCCTGATGAATGGAAAGAAGGGGTAATAATTACACTCCACAAAAAGGGGACCAAATGGAATGTAAAAATTACCGAGATATTACTCTCCTAAGCCACGCCTATAAATTATTCTCCAGCATTCTCCTTCAACGTCTCTCTGCGTATACCGAGGAGATTATCGGAGATTACCAATGTGGCTTTCGAAGCGGAAGATCAACAGTTGACCAGCTTTTCACTATCCGACAAATGCTGGAGAAATCTTGGGAGTTTAACAAAAACTTAAATACCCTGTTCATAGATTTCGAGCAAGCATATGACAGTGTTATTAGGATAAGGTTGTGGCAAGCTATGGAAGAATTTGGAATCCCGTACAAGCTGATTAGACTATGTAGAGCGTGCCTGGAGGGGGCAAAAAGCTGTGTCAAAATTGAAAGAGTGTAGCCAAATATTTTCTATCAACAGAGGATTAAAACAGGGAAATGCTTTGTCACCAGTACTGTTTAACCTTGCACTGGAGAAAGCCGTAAGAACAGTATCAGTTGACGCGGAGGTTTTTGGGCCAAGTGGCCCTAAAATTATTTTGACCTACGCGGATGATATGGACGCGATAGGAGAAAGCACAGTCAGTGTGAAGGAAAACTTCATAAAGATAGAAAAAGAAGCTCAGAGAATAGGGCTCCGAATAAATGAAGGAAAGACCAAATACATGCACGTCTCCCGCAACCCTGCCCGAGACAGAATCAGGCAGAACGTCACCATGGATAACTATAATTTTGAGCATATGCGAGTTTTCAAGTACCTGAGCGCAGTGATAACGGCAAACAATAATATGAAGGAAGAGGTTAAATAGCATATCACATAAGCAAATAAATGTACATTTGCGATACAAACCTTGCTAAAGTCAAAATTTATCACTAGAAAGACAAAAATCGAAATTTATCGAACAATAATACGACCAGTAGCAATCTACGCCAGTGAAACATGGACCCTGACAGTCCACGATACGGAGCTGCTAAGAAGGTTTGAGAGAAAAATCCTGCGCATAATATATGGCCCATTCCGAGACCTTGAAACAGGCCATCACAGAATGAGAAGCAACATAGAGCTTGCGCAAATATATCAAAGCCCTGACATCATTCAAGAAATAAAGTCCAGAAGACTACGATGGGCAGGTCATATACAAAGGAGTCAAAACGATCAACTAATAAAACGGATATGGGAGGAAGCACCACAATGAAAAAGACCACTGGGAAGACCTGAAGAGATAACATCCACAATGATCTAGCTATCCTTGAAGTTGACCAGCAAGAATGGAGGGAGCTGGCACAAGACCATTCCAGGTGGAGGCAGATAGTCGAGTCAGCCAAGACCCACCCTGGGTTGTAGTGCTACGGAGTCAGTCAGTCAGTCAGCTGTTTAATAAAGGCCAAGCAAAACAACGTCAATGGGGGTCCAAGAGTGATAATCCGATATAAGTTAAAACCTTATTTTTTAGTGTAAAAATGTAGCCAAAATTCGGGAAGATAAAATAACCGCAGTGAAACCGAAAATGCAGCTAACCAACGAATGGTATGCTTTTAATCAAGGAATTTATGAAAGAATTTTAAAGAAAAGGATATTATATTTGTCTATAACGCGAGTATTCGCAAAAAAGGCAAACCTTCGCTTCATGACTATTATTGATTTAATTGAAAGTATATGTCTGCAAAAATTTTTCACAAGAAAAAACACTGCAGTTACAAGGCTACGACACGTGAACGCATGAGCAAATGGAATTTAACAGTCATAAGGGTTTCTAGCCGCTTCGCGCTTTATCAAATATTTTTCCTCAATTATTCGTACAAAAATTGCTCTGATATATTTTGACCCTTATTGGATCTCATAAAAAACACGGAAACTGAAACGCAGCTAAATATTTAATATTTGTCTTTCTTCCCCCTTTGTTTTAATATAGGCTTAAAGGCTTAAGAGAAAAATCTCGCCAAAATAAACAGCTTTGAGGCATTTTTTAAGCTTATCATAAATATTATATTCTACAAATCATGATGGAAAATTTAAAAATAATAAATTTATCTTATAGAAAAATATTATGAAATTTGAAGGAAAATTAATATATGCTCTTAGATATTAGACTAATCAATAGATTCCGGGCATACAGAAATGGGCTAGTCACGTTCAGGAGGAAACGTGTAGTCGTACGCCATGCATACACCAAGTATTTTAAGCACTTTTTACCCCCACAACTCGTGTCTGTGTTAAGCCGTAATATAATATATATTTTAAATCAGTAAAATTCATGTCTATTTCTACATATAAACTACTTGTAAACATTTTATGTTTCGATCTCTACGCTTAGAAAAACTCATGGAATATTTTCTAATACCGGTATTGAGACTTCCAATCTTCAGTAAATTGTGCTTTGTTTGAAACTTACCAAAGAGGAGACGCCCATCCAGTTTCTACGACAAGAACGAGGTCAGGGAATAATACCAGATGGTTTCCGTATAAAATTTCCAGTTCCAGGACAACGGTCAAACAGGATATTGGAAAATGCTAGTAAGGCATTAATACGTTCACAGATAAACTATCATCGTTTCAAGAAAGCAACCCTGCTAGAGGACATTCGCCAACGGTTCGAAGAAATTAAAGAGTATACATTAGAAGAAGACTACGCCCCCATCCTAAGAAAAATTGACGCTACTTGTGACAAAGTGAGAACAAAACAAGAAATCATACACCAAAAGAAATTTTCCAAATATCAGAACAGACAAGAACGACAACAGCCCTCTCAGAGCCAGAGGACAATTGTTAATATATCTGCCAAGGAATTAACCTTACCGGAAAACTCACTACTTGCCAACGGTTTGAACTTCACGGTTGCTCCAAAAGAGGTTCCCATTCTCGATATAATTAGCTCCGCAGACTCAACGAATATCGAAGACCCTTTTGCAGATGAGTTCAAGTGGAAATAAGAGAAACTCTAGAAAAAAAAATCTAGAAAAACCGAACCAAACATCAGCAAAGACGAGAAAACTGCCCTATCCAACCTACAGAAGGACTCCAGTATTAAAATACTACCAGCGGATAAAGGAAATGCTACAGTCGTAATTAATGCTGAAACAAACAATCAAAAAATTGACGAAGTTTTAAGCAAAGGAAATTATACATCTCTTTCTAAAGATTCCACATCTGCAATTGAAGGAAGAATCTATTGCGTTCTTAAGAAACATGAACGGTATATTCCTGAGAGGATCCGGACTCAGTTGACGCCACACCAAAGCAAAACTCCACAACTTTATGGACTCCCGAAAATACATAAGCAAGACATGCCCTTACGACCTATCACGAGTTCCCGGAACTCTACGACTTCTGAACTTGCCAAATTTCTTCTTCCAATCCTCAGACCATTACAAGGAAATACATCGTCCTGGGTTAAGAACTCGCAAAATTTCGTAGAAATTATACGCGAAATAGAAGTACAACCAGAAGACCATTTTATTAGCTTTGACGTGGAAAGCCTATACACCAACGTTCCAGTTAAGGACTCACTAAAAATCGTAAGAAAGAAACTTGAAGAAGACCAGACCTTAGCAGAAAGAACATCTTTACCACCGCACGCCCTTATGGACTTGTTGGACAGTTGTTTGACTAATTCCTATTTTCAGAAAAAGGAAAAATTCTACATCCAGGATGATGGACTACCGATGGGATCTTCACTCTCACCGGTGGTCGCAAATATTTTCATGGAATGGTTCGAGACTTTTGCAATTGAATCCACATCTAAGAAACCAAAGTTATGGCTCAGATACGTAGACGATACTTTTATTATTTGGAGTGGAAACGACGAAGAACTTCGAAACTTCCTTTCTCATCTCAACAATATCAGCCCAACTATTAAACTCACCATGGAGTAGAAGTAGAAAATAAATTACCATTCTTAGATGTCTTGGTTGAAGGAAATGGCAGACAAATTCGAACTTCGGTTTACAGAAAAGCCACACATACAGGACAATACCTTAATTATTCATCTAATCACTCCAACAACACCAAACAAGGAATTATAAGAAATCTCGTAGATAGAGCCTTAACTTTCTGCAACTCCAACGAGAACTTGATGAAAGAGATAGATTACATTAAAAATGATCTGACAGCCAACGGATACCCAATATATCTAGTGGATAAATTTCTTGAACAACGCAGAAATAGGACAATATCGACAACGAATGAAGAACGAAAACCAGTATTGAACATCCTCTATGTTAAAGGCATTTCAGAAAAAGTTAGAAGGATAGGAAAAAGATATAAAATCAACGTCGTTTTCAATTCAAATAACTCTCTGAGAAGTCGGCTCACTAGGGTCAAACCAACAACTCAAAGAGACATGAAGAACTGTATATATCAGATACCATGTGAATGTGGCAATTCCTACGTTGGCGAAACAAAGAGACCTCTTGACGTAAGGATCAAAGAACACCAAAAATACACATCTCGAGGAGAAACAGAAAGATCTGGTGCCGCCAACCATGCCTGGACTCATGGACACGACATAAAATGGTTTGAAGCTAAAATACTACACCGAGAACAACATTGGAGAAAACGGAAATTCAAAGAAGCCGCGGTTATACATCAGAACCCGAGTTGTTTTAGTAAACCATCTTCAGATATTAGAGAAGTTTGGAAACCACTTCTTAGTAATTGTAAAGTAAAACTAAATGCAGCATAAAAAAAATATGATTTTGCCACAACAAACATGACTGCACCCATCTCAGTCATACTCTACTGCATTTACTTTTAGTATAAATAGTCATGTAGCTAAGGGATTTATTTAGTTTTATTTGAAAACGTCTAGAGATAACTACTAGCCGAAACGTCGTGATATTCAACAAAAATAAAGACAATCGAAGCCCAACAGATATTTACTACTTCGCAAAAAACTGTGCTTTGTAAGATCAAATCACTGCGGTGGGAAGGGTAAAGTGAAACTTTCGTATATAAGTTTGTAGCCTGTTTAGAGATATAACCTAATCGAAACATCATAGAAACAAACAAAAATATTGGCAATTCAGCTACTTAGCTTTTCCAATGTCTTCATACAAATAATTATATAAAATGTAAAAATAAAGCATTTCGGGGTCATGAAAACCAATAAATAA
Organism: Diaprepes abbreviatus; assembly: GCA_034092305.1. Lineage (NCBI taxonomy): Eukaryota > Metazoa > Arthropoda > Insecta > Coleoptera > Curculionidae > Diaprepes > Diaprepes abbreviatus. The sequence continues at coordinate 5,629,610 of JASJET010000210.1, read as the reverse complement.
AATACTATTAATGAATCCCAGAGAACTTCTTTACATCAATCATCTTAAACTGTTCGCTGCTGCCAGAAACCAGCTGGAGCAAATGCTTAAAATTATGGAGGAGTTGTCCGGGGATATGGGAATGTAGTTTGGACTTGACAAGTGCCGTATTTTGAACATTGTTAAAGGAGAGATACAATCGGGAGCATTTGATATACAGAACGGTGAAACTATAGCTACAATGGAAGCAGAACAAACATACAAATACCTGGGTATAAAACAGGCTAAACGAATTGACCATCATACTATGAAGGCCGTATTTTCAGTCGAACTTATCAGGAGGATAAAACGGGGGTTACAAACTAGTCTAAATAGTAGAAATTTGTTTAAGGCGCTCGAAACGTACTCATGCTTTGCACTTAACTACTCTTTTGGAATTGTAAAATGGAGCAGGACGAATATCGAAAACTAGCAAAGGAAAATAAGAATACTCTTAACAAAAGCACACAAACACCAACCTCGGAGTGCTATTAAACGTAAAATGCTTCCAAGACACCAAAAAGGAAGAGGATTGGTTGATGGCAAGCAGCTCTATCAACAAATAATAAACTTACGTTCTTATTTCCACAGATTAGCGAATTCTTCCACACTACATCGAGCAATCTGCGAGGCAGACGATTCAACGCCGCTACAGCTGAGAGAATGGGATATTGCTTCTCACCACCGAACAGACCAAGAGAAGTTATAAGCCTGACTACAGAAACCACTTCATGGACGGCATCCAAACGAGGCGAATCCAGGACAATGTCGACAACTCGGCGTCGAACTACTTCTTTTGGTTAGCTATCCAAGACAAGGTTATTTTGACGAACTATTTGAAGTTCATCATCAAAGATTCCTCAATAGAAAATGACCAATGTAGATATGGCTGTCGAACATCAGAGACCATCCAGCACATAACTGGAGGATGCCAAGCGTTTGCCGCAACCGAGTATAAGGAAACATATGACTCAGCCGCTAAGATACGCCACCAAGAGTTAACAGATAAGTTAAAATTATTGCAGATAGGAAAAATTCCTTACTACAAATTCATTCCGGAGCCTATTCTTGAAAATAACGAATACAAATTATATTGAGACCGAATGGTTCTAATAGATCAAACAGTTGCTCATAATAGGCCAAACATTATACTAACAGATAAAATTTCTAAGCGAACTACACTGATTGCTATACCTAATAACAATAACCTACGACCAAACTGCAATGAGAAGAACGCCAAATAGAGAGATCTGGAGGTGCAAATCCGCAGACAGTGGGCAAAGAACAGCGTAAACACGATTCCCATAATATTATCAACAACTGAAGTGATACCAAAGAACCTCCTGCAGAACATCATGGGACTGGGCCTTAGTAAGCATCTGTATAAACCGATGCGGACCATCCAAAAGTTTATAAGAAGTACAAAAGACTACGCCACCTAAGACCCGATAAGATGGAAAACGTTAGTCAATAATCCCAGAGAACTTCGCTTCCATGTAGATTTCAATTTTTTCTTTACGAATAAAACTAGAAAAGAACTTGGCGCTTTTATCATGTTAATATTTTGATGAAATCAAATATTACGCCATTTGTAAATCGCTGTATTGGCAACTGAATGATTCTCTAGAGACGTCTGGTGACCAAAATGAAAAGCTTTTCGGGCCATATGAATTTAAAACTTGGGAAATGAAGTAAAAATAATTTAAAATAATATTTGTTTACTGGAAATCTTGCATTTATCTGGTGAAAACATAGATTGGCGAACCATTAAGATTTATGCAATTTTAAAATTATTAAAAGGTTTTCTTTATTTTAAAAAAATTCAATAGGGCGGATCCAATATGGCGGATAAAAATTAATTTAATACGATTTTTTTCAAAATTGATATATGACAGTTTTTGGGATCGCACATTACGAATCTGATATTATTTAAAATAAACTCTCACCACTACCAGATCTCTACTACTGAGACTCTCACCACTACCAGATCTCTACTACTGAATCCTAGTAGAAGGAAGTACTCCTGCTCCAGCTGTTGTTGAATATTAATACAGGTCCTAGGATTCTCACAGGAAGTGCAATACACTAGCACTCCCCGCGCAGAACCCAGACCCCTAATCTTGCTACGATTCAGCCATGGCTCCTGTATTAGGGCAAGCTGAATTCGCAATTCATTGAATTTTTTACAGAGGATAGCAGATAGTGCTTTCCCATGTTGTAGATTGGCCTGTATGATTTCTATTGGCATGTTGCGTATAAAGGTTCTATGCTATTTTTAGGAATATCCCCACCAACTCAGTCCTAACCCAGAGTTTTGTAAAAAAGAAAAAACCCAAGTCAAGAAAGAAGCAATATGGACTTACCCGAGGAAGTTGTTCGATCCTCTTCTGATTAAAGAGACAGCTCTTAGTTGCTGTCACCTTCCACAGGTATGGGACTGATAGGAGCCTCCTCTTCGGCTGCTCCATCGTCGTCCTTTTTCTCAGAAGATTCTGGTTTTCCGGTTCCTTCCTTATCGTTTCTCAATGGTTGCCTTTTAAAGGTAACTATTGCTCTTGTTGCATCATAAAATGGCTTGCATTCTAGTCCTTCCAAGACCCTCCCTGAACCCTCATCAATCCCGAGAACGAGCCGAAGTCCCTTAGGTTCCTCTTTTCACTCCCAGATCCTCCATTTGGAGCAAGAAAGTCCAGGATTGGCCCTTTCCAGAAGCCTCAAGGCCTCTTGGTTGGGCGGGTTCTTAATGCTAGGTATCCAAAGAATGGCCCTGCGCACCTTGATGGTGGCCATATCGGTGACCACCAATTCATCTCCCCAGGGCTTGATCCTCGCCAGTTCCCTGTCGAGCCAGTCCCTAGACATTTGATCCGCAGCAGTGACCAACAATTGGCCTCTCCACAGCCTCGTCGACAAAAAACGAGGAGTTGGAGCACTGCTGCTAAAAGGAGTATCCATAATGGCCTCCATTTCTGCATCAGAGAATTCCAATGCCTGGACGTCGGTAAAGTCGGCAGATTGCTCCGCTCGAGTTACCACCAGGCATAAGGACTCGTCTCCAGACACCTGGGCATAAGTGGCATGCATCCCAGTGGATTTCTCTCTTCTGGGACGCTTATTCGCCCTCGCGGTGTCCTGAGGCGTTGAACCCAGAACGCTTTGACGTTTATTTGCTGGGTCGCCACCAGGTTTATTTTGAAGCACCTTTTCAGAGCCTCCTGACTCGGCCGACGACCCTTGCTGTCTCTTTAAAGGAGAAGTGCCCTTCTGGGAGGAGACAGTCTCTTGTCCCCGCTCCAATCGAGCCCTCCTCCTTTTTTTTTCTTTCGGCCCCACAGACGTTGGGCCTTTTCGGTTTATTTGTAGGTCCTTGTGCAGGACCTTCAACAGAAGGTATTGTTCCAGTTCCTTCTGCATTACCGGGACCGGGAAGGTCAGGAAGGGCTGAAGGTACCTGTACGGTTCCTTGCAACCCTAACGGGGAAGAGGGTAGTGAAGGTGGGGGAGATACCTGTTCGGTTCCTCCTCCGGGAGTAAGGGGAGAGGGTCCCTTGGAGGTTCCCTCATCATTTCTTGGTTCGTTTAGATTCATTTTTCATCCCACGAGTATGGGGGAAATAAACGGTCGACACCCGCGGCGCCCCCTGCACGGGTGCAAGGCTGTATTACTCTGAGATTTCGCCTGGTTTCTCAAATGCTCCGTTGCTGACACCTGGTAGGCCACCCACCTCCTCAGCACGGATGCTCACACGTTGAGGTTAAGCCTTGTGTTGATATGTGAGAGTAGGTGCATGTGTGTGTATGTGTGTGTATGTGTGCGTATGTAAGTGTCACCCTCGCCTTTTTCCGGGCTTGGGACCGGTCATTACACCTGCATATAGTGCTTGTCGACAAGTTGTGCCTTCCCAAGAAGCCCCCAACCAGCTGCACGGAACAGGGTTAAAATGTATGGTTATTATTCACTTTTTAGCGCACTTTTAGAAGTCGGTTCAATATTTTTTATAAAAATTTTATAAAACCTTATCGCTATTAGAAAACCCTGCGGCTTTCTGAAGACCGCAAAATGCGCCAAAGTAATTGAAAATAAAAGTGAAATATTTAATGCAGAATTTTCATACCACAAATTATTTTTTACACAAATATTTTTCCATTAAAACGGAACATTGTTGTTCTTTTATGATTATCTTTATTAGGTTTATTTTTTACCCTTGATATAGAAATGCTTGTCTGGCGAAAAGTTGCAATAAACATAAAATTTCTATTCAAATATTCAGAATGCACGAAGCGCAACGAGTTGCATTTTACAGTTGGATTATATTATTAGCTTCATGGAAAAGATTCTTCTTTAGTCGTGCCTCTTTTCATATATGTAAATATGGAATATTTAAATGTACGGAGGTATAATTTTTAGACCAAAAAGTTTCCTGGATTGCAATAGATATTTTTTTTAGGTAAGACGTGAATTTTCCGATGTAGTCATATTTTTGATTTAGTGAAATTACATGATATGATATGTGAGTAAGTAAAATGGCTTTATCTGAAAATTAAAAAAAAAGCTCAATATGACGGATCCGATATGGAAATTATACCGAGTATCCGGAAAGTACATCCTAATTCTCGGGAGCATACAGAAGAGATCAAAATAATCCTACTTTGTGATAAAAAAAATCTTAAAGTGCCCCTTAACGAAGATACAGATCCTTAAAGGGATACCGAACAATTTACTTTATCGGCTCTAAGTTTTGAACCGACTTGTATAATTTCATAAAATTTTAATATTTTAGAGAGGCCATAAAGACTCATTAAACTAAACTACAGTAGATGTTTTAAATTATCAGAGAAGTCAGGAACGGACTTGCAGCCCGACTCGTTGGACCTAATTTTTGACAGGTGTCATTATACAGAGCTAAAAACTATTTTTTTAAATACTTTGGTTATTTCTCTTCAAAAAAGGTTCTCTTAATTTATTTCTATAAAACTGTCGGTTTTCGAAATAAATCGCTTCATATGAGAAAAACTCAGAAGTTACTAATGCTAAACACAAAAAGGTAAAAATAAAATACGCAGGATGTGCTGATGTGCTTTAATTTATGGGAAAGCGCTATCTAACTCTTTGAAGGCAGAAAAATATTACGCTGAAAGATTTGTAGCTCAGACATTGTCAAGTTCCGAAACCTTTCAAAGGGCTGATCGGGGCTCAATTAATTTACAATGTTAATAAAATCCAAAAATAGTGAAAACGTTAAAATGTTATTTAGGCAAATGTTCAATATGGGCTCCACGTACTTCTGGCACTATTACGGACTTACGGACTGCTGTGTTAGTCTCGCTAGTACTTCTTTTCTAGTATTTACTGGTGTTGAATAAACTAGTTCTTTTAGATGTCCTCCAGACGCAAAAGTTTAAGAGATTTAGGTCTGGAGACCTTGTTGGCCATATAACAGGCCCACCTCGACCTACCATCGAGATCCAAAAACGTTTGTTAATTATTGACGTACTATATGGTGAAAATGAGGTCGAGTACTATCATACATGTACCACATTTGCATTCTTCTATCAAGAGAAACGTCTTCCAATAAATCACTTAAATTTTGCCGCAAAAATTGTAAATAAATCTCACCACTAAGTCTTCCGTCCAAAACAAATTTACAGTAAACCTTTTTTGTTATTTTCTTAACTCTAATAATTATTTTTTAATTATCTTTTACCTCTTTCCTTGGGCTTCGATTAACCCTTTGGAAAGTTTTTGGACTTGGTAATATTCGAGCTGGAAATCTTTCAGCATAAAGCATTCTTCTCTTCGAAGAATTTGACAGCGCTTCACCATAAATTAAATGCATCAGCATACTCTGCGTAAGAATGTCCTTGCATTTATTAAAATTATTTTTACTTGAAAGCAGTTTTGACAAGTTCCGTCAACACTAATTCATTATGTAGGTATTAACAACCTTATTTTTACTGCTTTGCATCAGTAACTTTTGAGTGTTTCGTATAAAAACCGATTTATCTTAAAAACTGATAGTTTTATGGAAATAAATTAAGAGGGCCTCTTTTGAAGAGGAATGACCAAAGTATTTAAAAAATCAGTTCTCAGGTCTGTTAAATGACACGTGTCAAAAATTAGGCCCAACGAGTATGGTTGCAAGTCCGTTTCTGACTTCTCTGATGATCTAAAACATCTACTGTAGTATGGTTTAATAAGTCTTTATGACCTCTATAAATATTAAAATTCCATTAAATTGTACAAGTCGGTTCAAAACTTATAGCCGGTAAGGTAAATGACTGGGTACCACTTTAAGACTCTGTATCTCCGTTAAAGGGTAATTTTTTTCCTATGAAAAAGGACAATTATATTTCATTGCAGATATGAATGAAAATTGCGGCAGGTGTAATTTAGTATATTTTGTCCAAAGATATAGTTATATAAATAACATTTCGGTTGTAAACGAAATTTTATTTTGCGCATTATAGTTGAAATATTTTATGAAGCTCATTTATTTTCTTCCAGATACGTTTTGCTATCATCTGGGCAATTGCAACAAAAATTATACATATGAGAAAACATGGCAAAACATCAAAAATCAAAACAAACTTAAGATAGTCTGCTAAAAAGCGCGCGTAAAGAATAGAAACATTTAATGCAATGCGGAAAACTTGTATTGCAGACTTATGTCGGTTATGACGTATTAAGAGCCCGCGCCTGCGAATAAGCTTCCTTTTGCGCGCCACACGGGATGGCGCATACATGTAAGCGGCCAAAAGTCATTTGTTTATACCGAAAGTAAACTATTAAGACATAACTTTTTCATATGGCATTTGACTGTAGCTTGCAAATCCTGATTTGGACTTTTGATCGCTGTTAAGAAAACTGTTCATTTAGAAAAAAAATTATTAGCATTCAAAAATCGCAAAGATTACATTTTTTTAGTTGGTTAGCATCAATTATCTCGGAAACTAAGCGTGCTACATAAAAATTAATAAAAACCTTTTTTTGCTTAAAATAACTTAAAAAATACGACTCAATAGTTGGTTTTGCAAAAATTGCATTTTTCAAATTATAGACAATTATCTGTTTATAACAATCTTATCCCTACCCGGACGAACTTCCACCCTAAAAATTATTATTCAGGGACTCAAAATACATAAAAAAAACTTTGGTGGATTCATATAAATTAAAGGGGCCACTGCTGATCCCCTGGCCCCTACACTAACTCTGCCTTTTATTCTTTCTAAAATAAAAATTGAAAAAAAGGTCATCAAATTAGCTTCTTAAAACAAATGCTAAAATAATTAAACTTGTAAAATATAATATCATTCTCAGGATATTTTGCTGGAAGGGTTATTTTCCTCATTTTCTGTGTATATATACCAACCAAATTTTATTCGATTTCGGTTTTCACTATACGATTTGAATTCAATATTTAGACATTAAATTTACTTGATTAAATTTAGTGTTTGCTTTGAAATAACTCCGAGATAACTGAACAACCGCAAATATCCATGGCCACATAACTCGGCAACCGAATGAATTCAAACAGCCGAAGTTTTGGTTTATGAAGGAAAACCAGCTTACATGTCGAACTTTCTGTTTAATCATAATTATGTTCGTTTCCATGGTATTAAATGCAGTTAGAAGCTGAAATTAACTTTCCACTGATATTACGGAGTGTCTAAATGATAATTTAGTCGGTGATGTACGACTTTTAAATATTTTCAAGACTGGCTGCAAACGCTTAAGTTTCTAGAGTCGAGATTTGCATGAACGAACATTGCTGGGAACTTGGTTTCATACTATACAGCATGTCTGAAATTGCAATCTCGAAAACTATAAAAGATAAAAAGACGGTTAAACGGGCAAAGTGTTTGAATCGGTTCTAGTCTGTTGAGTTTTTAAGATATTAAAAAAAGTAAAACTTTTTTATCTCCCAAACTTTTTAAATCTGTAAACATTTTTGTATGACGACTTGTTACGCAGAATACGTCTAATTAGTCAAATTTTAGTAACAACGTTTCGATTTTCTGAAACTATTATCAATTTAGCTTTTCTTTGTAACTACCATGTTGGATTTTTTAGTCATCGAAAAATACTTGCTCATCGAAAAGTGCCCCCGAACGACAACAACCCGGAAGAACTTATTTTCCTAAACTGGTTAAAAACTTACTTAAGTTTGGTAGTTTGGGAAAGTTTTGTTAATGAAAATCGTAAAAAAAATATTTTTAGATATTTTAATGACAATCCGACGTCGCCTACAAGAATTGCTGTCACCCAGCTTAACATTTCAAAATCAACTGTTCATTTCTCCTATGTGAAAGCCCTTATTATTTAATTGGTGCTGGTTTCCTTCTAAAAAATGATGTACTTTAGTGTACGCATGAGGATTATTTAAATTTGTTTATTATCTATGGAGAATGTAACAAAGTTTTTTCAAGAAAATGTCAGACATTTGCTAATAGATATCCAGATAAGCAGAAACTTTCACGCTACAGAATTAAACAGATATTGAAAAATTTCAAAAATTTTGGCACCGTTAAGGCAAAAATGCAAAAAATGACAAACATATTGAAATTACAATTACGGGATATTTTGTGGCGTATCCTATAACATCGTTAAGACAAACTGCTTTGCAGACAGGAATCTTGAAGAGCTCAATACATAGAATTCTGTTGAAACACAACTTTCACCTTTATTTAATATCGTTAGTTCAACACCTAAGAGATACTGATTTGGCGAAAACGGTGCAATTTTGCGAATTTATATCAATGCTAATACAAGACGACCCTCGATTTTTGGACAATATAATTTGGACTAATAAAGCACAATTTAGGAACAATGGACTTGGACTTTTAAACAGACACAATTCCCATTTTTGGAGTGATTCAAATCCCTGTGTAGTAGATTGCTGAATTTTCTAGAAACCTGACAATTTAACTTACGTAGAACGACGAACAAAAGTATTAGGTACCCCTATTATTTATCTCTATCTTGACAAGTGTCCAGATAAGCTTCTTATGGTTTTATTATTGCATTGGAGGTACGTTTTCATAGAAATAAGACAAAATCAAATATTTATGATACGCAGGTATGCGTTAACACATTATTTCCTCGAATTCGCTATTTCACGAATTTTGGGGCTTTAGTTTATTGTCACAGTTTAGAGAAAACACAACATGACTAAAAAAACTGAACTTAGTGTAGAATAGCGTCTAAAAATTAAGGTTTTACATGAATAGGGCATGTCCCAAATGAAAATAGCCCGAGAAGTGATGTGTTTCAAAGAGACCGTATCCCATGAAAACAGACCAAGAACAGGCAGAAAGACAGTTACTACAGATCGTGATGTGATAATCAATTGTTAATTAGGCAGTCTCTACAGGACCTCAAAAAAACAGCTTTCGATCTCACTGCAACTTTATCTGAAGCAAAAGACAAATCTGTGAGTGTGCATGCTGTGAGAAGAAGGTTTCTTAAAGCTAGATTAAAACGTTGGGAGGCAAGGAAGAAGCCGTGGTCGTCGGAGCACAATAAGAAAAATCGGTTGGAGTGGGCCCTCAAATATAGAGATTGAACAATGGAAGATTAGTCCAACGTACTATGGTCAGACTAAGCTAACTTTCAGGTATTGTTACATACTTTATTTTTCATTAAAACAAGTCAATATCTTTGAAAACAAATTCTGCAAGAAAAATAATGGTATCTTAAATTAAACCAGTTTTTGGTTTGTACACAGTGTTTGGAACTCCCGGTGTGACTTATGTCAGGCGCCAGGTGGGCGAAGAATACAACCTAGAATGTGTGTTGCCCACTGGTAAATACGGTGGAGGCTTAATTATGATTTGGGGTTGCATGGCTACCGATGAAGTGGGCGAGATGGTGTTGTGTGAGGGCCAAACGAACCGTAAGAAATACACTGAAATTCTAGAAGCAGCTCTAGCGCCATCGGTAACCCATATTTTCAGCCATACGAACAGAGAAGGAATAAAATTCCAGCAAGACAACGGCACTTGCCACAAATCAGCTCACACTATGACGTGGATAGCTCAAAACGGTATTGATCTTTTAGACTGGCCACCACAATTGCAAAACCTCAATCCAATTGAGAACATTCGGTCTATTTTGAAGAAAAAGTTCCGAAAACACTCTAACCTGAACTAATAAACAAACCTTACTGGCCGGTTTAAGACATGATTGGAAACAATTATCCGTAGATAAATATTTTAAGGTGGTAGAGTTCGTCTCGAAAAGAGTGGCTGTTATCATTAAATCAAAAGGTGGACCGACCAAATATTAATTACTTTAATATAATAAATCATATAAGTTATAATACCTGTTTTATTTACATACATTATGTTAAATTGCTCCAAAACTAGCAGTTTTGTAGGATGCCTAATACTTTTGCTCGTGGCTTTATTTTGCGCTATAAAAAATGATGAAATAGTAAAACTACATTTTTATGATGAAACTTAAATGATAATTCATTAATAATACCAAACAAATTGTGTCTCCATTTTAAATTATGTATTAACTTTTGTATGAGAAAGATATTTAAATACTTTAACACGATGGCGCACCACCCAACGTTTATTGTAATCCAGTGAAAATGATGGAGGACTGTATGATAGGGTAAGGGGCGCATTTGAAAGTTTATGTCCAGATTCAGTTAGAGTGGCCACCCATGAAAAACTAACACGGAAATACAAAAATGTTTGGAAGTTCAGGGTGGAAATTTTGAACATTTATTCAAATAAGTTCTTTCCCTTTGTAGGTAAGCCTCTTAGCATTTTTACAATACAAAAATGTTAAATTTCCAATATTTCAAAAACTGCAAATTTTTGGATTAGAAAACCTTATACGAAGTTACTCTGATTTTTAGCATTATAAAAAGAAGGGGTTTACGTTTAAAAAAATTGACTTAACGATTTTTACAAGTTAATATTTAATGTTGGTTTTTGATCAGATTCAGAGTATACAGGGAGGCTCGAAAATAAGAGTATGAATCAATCCTGCACAAGACTATTCTAAATAACTTTATTTTTAACATTTTAGCAACGAATAAAAAGTCATTGTATACAGGGTGAGTCAACGATTGGATGAAGTAGGTTTGTGCCTTTTCGGTGAAATTAACAAAGAAACTATAATCATTGTTTGATACAGTTTATTTTTACGCAGATTTTAAAAATATTTAGGACTCTACAGGGTGAGCCAAAAAACTAGGATAGCATAAAGTTGTATTTTTTTAAATAGAACACCCTATATACGAATCGTATTTTCGATTTAGCTTATAATTTTAAATCTTTTTTATTAAGGGTTTACTATAACAAAACTTTATAGTTTCTGAGATAATTAAGTTTAAAGAAAAAAAGTCACATTTTCAAGCATCAATTTAATCCTAAAAAACGTTTTCAATTTTGTGACAAATATATTCAAATTTGGAATTTAGCAAGGCCAAGGACAAGTTAACATAATTTTTACCTAAACTTTGCAATAAAAGCTACAGGGTGTTGAACACATCGGCTCAAATTTGAACAAGTTTAAATGAATAAATATCTTTTTTTTAAATGGTACACTCTGTATATTTTCATGTTATTTAATAGAGTAATAAAAACCCTAAAAGTTTTGTTCAATATATCCTATACCTATTTATAATAGTTTTTGAGATATTTCAGTTTATCTTATTTTCCATACTTTTTTACAGAAATAGTCTTCATTATCATAGTAGCCACGTAAAATAATAAAAAGAAACTACAGAAACAAACAGAATGTGGTTAAATATGATGAAGTACATTATTCGTTATATTACAACGGCAATAGTTTAATTAAACATAATGTGTTTATTTTACTTTTATACTAAATTGAAACAAAAAAATTACCTATTAAATACTGAGATTAATTATTTCTTTTTAATAAGTGTTCGAATAAACGACCCTCTTGTGCAATGCACAAATTTAGTCTTTTTTGCAGATTTTCTCGGACCCTGGACAAAATTAGTGGCGTCATTGTTCTACAGGTATCCCTAATCCTGTTTCGCATATCTTCCACTGTTGTTGGTGGATTAACATACACCTTATTTTTAATATAACCCCATAGGAAGAAATTTAATGGGGTGATGTCGCAAGACCTTGGTGGCCACTCAATGAAACCCCCACGTCCAATCCATTTTTGCGGATATCGTTGGTCCAAAAACGCACGAACTTCACGATGGTAATGCGGAGGCGCACCATCATGCTGGAACCACATACTGTCGAGCTCATCCCTATCGAGACCTTGAAGCAGTTGGGGTAGTTCTTCTTGTAGAAAGTTCAGGTAACTATGGTCATTTAGTGGTTCATTAAAAAAGTGGGGTCCAATAATTCGATTATGATGAATACCACACCAAACATTTAATGACCAGTGGTTTTGATGTTGCACCTCTCTAATCCAAAATGGGTTTTCTGTGGCATAATAATGCATGTTGCGGCTATTTACGGCACCGTTACTTCTAAAAGTAGCTTCATCACTAAACATTACCTTGCATAATAAATTTGGATTTAATTGAATCTCCGCATTTATTGTACGACAAAAGTTTACACAACTTTTAAAATCCTCTCCATGCAATTCTTGGTGTAATTCCATGTGATATGGATGATACCTATATTTCTTGGTAGTACGATTAGCGGTGGATTGTGATGTTTCACATAATGCTGCTAACTGACGGCTACCAATATAAGGATTTTCCTGAACCTTTAACAATACTTGTAGTTCTTTTTCTTCATTAGTTACTGGTTTGTTGACCACTTTACGTTTTGGATAATCAACAGTACCAGAAGAATCAAATCTTTGCAGTAAGTTTTGAAAAGTATGGGTATTAGGCTGGTGTCGATCAGGATACTTCATTTTGTAAATTCTTTGAGCAATAACGCCACTAATTTTGTCCAGGGTCCGAGAAAATCTGCAAAAAAGACTAAATTTGTGCATTGCACAAGAGGGTCGTTTATTCGAACACTTATTAAAAAGAAATAATTAATCTCAGTATTTAATAGGTAATTTTTTTGTTTCAATTTAGTATAAAAGTAAATATGTATTTGCCTTGTCGTTATTGTTGTGTTAATTTTTTCACATTATGTTTAATTAAACTCTTGCCGTTGTAATATAACGAATAATGTATTTCATCATACTCAACCACATTCTGTTTGTTTCTGTAGTTTCTTTTTATTATTTTACATGGCTACTATGATAATGAAGACTATTTCTGTAAAAAAGTATGGAAAATAAGAAAAACTGAAATATCTCAAGAACTATTATAAATAGGTATAGGATATATTGAACAAAACTTTTAGGGTTTTTATTACTCTATTAAATAACATGAAAATATACAGAGTGTACCATTTAAAAAAAAAGATATTTATTCATTTAAACTTGTTCAAATTTGAGCCGATGTGTTCAACACCCTGTAGCTTTTATTGCAAATATTAGGTAAAAATTATGTTAACTTGTCCTTGGCCTTGCTAAATTCCAAAATTGAATATATTTGTCACAAAATTGAAAACGTTATTTAGGAGTGAATTGACGCTTGAAAATGTGACTTTTTTTCTTTAAACTTAATTATCTCAGAAACTATAAACTTTTGTTATAGTAAACCTTTAATAAAAAAGATTCAAAATTATAAGCTGAATCGAAAATACGATTCGTATATAGGGTGTTCTATTTAAAAAAATACAACTTTATGCTGTCCTAGTTTTTTGGCTCACCCTGTAGAGTCCTAAATATTTTTAAAATCTGCGTAAAAATAAACTCTATCAAACAATAAATATAGTTTCTTTGTTAATTTCACCGAAAAGGCACAAACCTACTTCATGCAATCGTTGACTCACCCTGTACATCTGCTATCTGTTTTTCTAATTTTAATAAACCATGACTTTTAATTTTCTAAGCCCTCCTGAATGTCCTACTTCTATTTTTCCTAATTCGATATTATTTTTTCACACAGCAGAACGTTTAATAAAGAAGTATTTTTCTGTAAAACCAATATTAGAAAAGTTTCCCATTTGGTAAGAACTTCCCAAGATACGTTGTTTATTAAAAAAGAACCATTTTTTGCTAAAATGTTTTACAATATTAAACCTAAACCACTGAAAACTACAAGTTGAACAAATAATTCGTTATTGCTAAGTTTTTTTTCCACTTAAGTTTTGAAGGTAATTGTAAAGTTTCGTATACAAAATAACTTTGAGATAACTAAATGACCACAAATATTAATAACTGAATTTCTGAGAAGGAATTAATTCAAACTAGCTGAAGTTTTAGACTACCAGAGACAAGCAGCTTACCAAAGTCATGTCAAACTTTCTATATAACGACAATTATGTTGGTTTTCATCGCAATTATATGTATGAAGTTTAAATCACTAGTTTAATGTTGAAGAGTGATTTATATAACTAAATTTACAAAATTAGTTATTATAAAATAAACGTAGTTTTATGTTAATTTTGTGGTGTATAGTATACTTGTAGCAGAGCAACCAAAACAATGAGTATACGATCGCTATCATAGATCTTATAATCTCACAGATGTGACAGCTTTGGCGGTGCCTTTAAAGTTGAAGGGTCCAATTTTCGCTTGTTTCGCGACCTATTACACTTAGAAAAATTATAATATTAAAAAGGGGAAAAAGGAAACTAGACATCCTAAATTCCTGCGACCCATCAGTTTCACGTCGTTTATTTTAAAAACGATGGAGAGAGTAATAGATAATTAAATCGGAATAGAAATTCTTGAACATACGCCACTGCACGCTCATCAACATGCTTATCAAGCGGGTAGGTCTACGGAAACCACACTGATCCAATTCACAAATGAGATTCGAGAAGCACTGAATAGAAAGGAAACTATTACATGTGCATTTCTTGATATGGAAGGGGCTTTTAACAACACTCCACACGAGGCAGTCAAAAGAGCACTTGATGACAGGGGGGTGGACGAAACGACGTCCGAATGGATAGCGCAATATCTCTCCACTAGAATAGCAGAGACAGAGATAGAACAAGACAATATCGCCCTCTGTACCACCAGAGAATACCTTCAGGAGGGAGTAGCCTCTCGATTTATGTGGAGCTTAATTGTAGATCGACTCCTCTATAATTTGACTGACCTCGGCCTATCTTGTCAAGGCTATTAGGAAATGGTACCAGATGATGAGACTAAATATCAACCGCACCAAAACCACCTTAATAGCCTTCACAAGAAAACGAAACCTCAATCTGAACACCATTCAAATGGATGGGAACGTTGAGTGGAAGTTAGAGGGTAAATATCTGGGACTGACCCTAAATAATAAACTCCTCTAAAACAAGCACGAAAAAGAAGTTACTAACAAGGCTACAAAAGCCCTAATGGTTTATAGAATCTTTGCAGGTAAAATCTGGGGCACAAACACAAAAATCCTGCAGTGGATGTACACTGCAATAGTGAGACCAATCATCACATATGGGGCAGTAATCTGGAGCAAAAGAACCAGTCTGGCTAATTCGAGAGCTAACCTCTCGAAAGTTAAAAAACTGGCCTGTGCGTATATAACCGGGGCAATGAAAATCTGCCCAACGGACAAAATGAATGTAATCCTAAATCTTACACCTCTACATATACGGTGGAAAGTATGGCGAAGAGGCCAATTTATAAGATGATGCGTGGTGAGGTCATAAATGAAGGCCCAATCTCTCGTCTAGAAATCAACATATCTGGGATATGCTTCAAGATGAAATGAAAAAGAAATTTAACTTTGTGAAAAACTTCAGCACAAAGTTGAATTGTAAAAGTTAATCAGATTGAAATAACATGGAAAAACTCAAAAGAAAATTCATTAAAGGGTATTCAGATGGCTCCAAAACAACGGAGGGAACTGGAGTAAGAGTGTATAGAACCAACACCAGACACTACAAAAGCTTGGGTAAGTTACCAAGCATTGTCCAGGCAGAACTGCATGTTATTAAGAAATGGATTCATTTTAACAAAGAAAAACACTATCGAGATTATTATCATGTCGGATAGTCAAGGAGCCATCAGTACGCTGAGCTCTCAAATAATCAGCTCCAAGATGGTTTGGAAATGCCTAGAGGAATTAAATAAATTAAGCAAGAACAATAAGGTCACCCTCACGTATGTGAGTACAGGGAAACATTGCGATTGAGGGGAATGAAATAGTAAGCAGGCTCGTAAGAAAACGGGCTGAGACACCATGTCTAGATCCAAAGCCTTTCTGTGGGATCAAAAGTAGCGTAACACTGGAAAAACTAAAAATAAAAGAAGAAAGCAGGAGATCCAATTATTGTATGGAGCTTTAAGGATTGAAACAAGCGAATATATTTTTTGGGAACTACGATCAGAAGAACCAACTTAAAGTTTTGACAGAGATCCTGACGGGACATATCCACCTGAAAGGACACCTCAAAAAACTCGAATTAGCAGAAGAAGACGAGTGTAGATTTTGCGAGAAAGAGGACGAAACCTCTATTCATATCCTTTTAAAGTGTAGCACTCCAGAAAACGGTTGTTGGGAGCACACCAAATACAACAAGGAGAGTTACCCACCTTGAAGCCGTCCGACATCCTAAGGTTCCTGAGGCAAATGGAACTAGAGGATCTGCTTTAGCCAGCAAGGTGACTCTTACGACTTGGCAGCGGTAGGGAGCACAATAGATCTATCAGGTGGCAGTGTACAGACCCCAATTTTACGCACATACATACATACCAAAACAACGCACAGCCTATCTCTATCACAGATTTTATCATCTCAAATATGTGATAGCTTTGGTTGTGTTTTTAAAGTTGAAGGATCCAACTTTGGCTTGCCTCGTGACTTATCACACTGGGAAAAAATTATAAAATTAAAAAGAATGCCGCGATAACACAGTTGGTAATGATTCAATGAAAGAAATACTATATCCATCGGAAACAACGAAAAATTTCCAAATATGATTATCCAGAGTCGCCGGATCGCCTTTTTTATATATCAAAATTGTGTTAGCGTTGTTCCATCCACTGGGTATCCTACCTTCGATAAGACGTCTGTTGAATAAGATCTTTAAATATTCCTTAACTTTTCTTCCTCCTTCCTTAAGAAGTTCTATTAAGACTTTCTCATTTCCTGCTGCTTTATTTCTTTTCATATCTTGAATGGCTTTATCTATTTCATTCTCTGTAATATCTGGCAGGTCTTCAGAATTCACATTTGTTATTGTCTTTTTTAAATTCTTTATAGTATTAGTCGAGGGAGGGTTTCTTGGGCTATATAGATCTTCATAGTATTGTTCAGTTATCATTATTATCTCCTTTCTATCTCTTACTTCATCGCCCCGGTTCTTTAGCAGAATTATCTTCTTCTTTCCTACTTTAGACTTCATTCCCTTTAGACTTCAGTTCTTTTCTATTATTTGTTCTATGCGTTCTTCTTGGTATTTTCTTAAGTCGGCTTTTATTTGTTTTCTTATAGTCTTGTTTAATTCTGCGAACTCTACTGTGTTTCTCTTGTTTTCACTCAAAAGTTGACGTCTTTTCCTTAACAGGTCTTGGGACTTTCTGCTAATTTTAGACTGTTTTTGTTGTTGATTCGCGGCGACCTTAGAGCTTGTTTCTAATAATTCATTGGTTATGACTAAAAATAAGCGCTTCCAGATGTAATTCATTGGCTTCTTTCAGTTGATTTGTATACTGTTCGTTGTTAATTTTCAAGAGTTTGATGTTTATTTTCTTATTTATGAGTCTGTAGTTTCTTCGATCTGGTTTAGTTGGTATCTTTAATTTTACTCTGAGTAGTCTATGATCGCTAAATATAACTAATATTTATATATATATATATATATATATATATATATATATATATATATATATATATATATATATATATATATATATATAAAACCATGAAGACTAATTGATATAATATTTCTATCAGTACTGATCAAAATTTGTGAATTACATTTATGGGCATAAGAATTCATAAATTGATATATAATTAATAAAAATAAATTAATATTAACTTTAAAATCCTTTATTATTTACTAAACTGTTTTACATGGCATTTTACCTTTATGGTGCACAACACATTATATTTTTGCTTAATATAATTTCTCTTCAAGTTTATATGTTTTTTCCATGAGTTAGTTCAGGTTCTAGACAAAAACGGTCTCTATTTAAGCTATTAAGGCCCAAAACAGTTCGCGCTTTTACCTCGACCAATCTCCGGTCTCATTTTGGGCTAACCGGATAAAGCCCTGAAGGATAGAAATCCTACGGCTAAAGTCACCTGACAAAAGGATGTAAACTCAACAACAACTCTTTCTTCAAACTTTTTAATTATTCTTCATAATTTATTTTTAAATAACTCATGTAATCAGTATAAAATTGTAATTCAGTCTTGATTCTCTTTTAACAGTAAGATCAACATTTGTTTAATATTTTGACACAGATCCATCTATAATATAAAATAGTGATAATTACATTTAATTATTGGTTGAATTGCTTTATTTTTGTGTATTAAAAAAAAAGGCACATTAAAGATAAGGTAGCAGCTTTTCCCAACCTTTGAAATACTTTCTATGGCTTTTCCAAACTATTTATACTTCTTGATGTTTTTGAAACAAGCTTGAATATAAATGTCGCGTAAAATTCGAAATAAACACTTCCAAAATTTTCCGGGGCGAAGTTTCCGACTTGTTTCGATTTATCAAAAAGAAAAGTTTTATCAAAAACATTTCGCTCGGTACCTCGATCGTAAGCTAGATCAGTTTTCATTAACTAAATGCGAAAACTTTTGTAAGTTGTAATTAAAATTTTGCTTGCGCAATTTCGTAATATTACAAATTTTATGCCTTTTCCTAAATTACTATCCCAATTTTACGTACTCGAATAATTAAATTTTGCTACGACTCACCTTTGGTTAATACTAAACTTATTTTCCTGCTTTTAACGAACAAATTAAACTCTTTCGGATTACTTCATGTTTATATTAGTTTCCGTTACTTTTATGTCTTTAGAGTGTTTGATCGAGATGTAACAATACTATGATGAATTAAGTTCACAATATTTATCACCAATACTTTACTATTTCGTAGAACTTAATGTTGCGAAGTTGAATATGAGTAGTCAATATCACATTTGCTTAATATTATATCACCTATATTGTATGAACTCGTAGAGATCTGTTAGGCTTAAGAATAGAAATGTGATAGATTTGACTCCAAATAAGATTTCAATAATTTTTACAGATATTTTTGTGGTATGATGGGAAGTACAGTTCATTTTTGATAATCGGTGAGTGCACATCAAAAGAAATATTGCATTTTGGAGTAAAATAAACAATTATTTCCTGGACCAGTGGAATGCAATTTCTTGTTATCATTTTGCTGTATTTAGTGCAAAATCTCGATACATTACAAGTTTAAATAATTTTAATAGGGCATATAAATGCTGTGTATCTGGTTGTAAGGGAAATAACTCAAATGGTGTTCCGTTTTTCAAAAAATGACCAATGCACATTAAAATCGCAAAAAGCGATAATATTATTAGCTGAGTGTCAGATCGTTTCCTCAAAATTAATATACCAAGATTAAACAAACATAGCGTACCAAGTAAATTTCCTAATGGTCCAAAATACTTGTGGCTGTCGAACTTGCATTGTCTTTATTTTTATTTATTTTTACCACGCTTCGATTAGGTTGTATCTCTAATCGTTATTAAGTTTAAACTGAATGTTTTGTCTTAAGACTACGAGCTTATATAGGGACTGTGTACACCTGTAGACACCTCAATGATTTAATGTTACAAAGTACTGTTTGTCAAAGATTAGGTATCTCAACGCTCGGTTTACTGAAGATTCCATTATTGTTTTTAATGTATGCTGCTTCTAAAATATTCTCTGTTTCATGTTGGGTGGTTCCATATATATTGCCGCAGCCTCAGACCTTTTTATATAGTGTTGTTTATCCCAGGCGTGTTCTACAATACCTGATATCGACGTTTCTCTTTTTTGTGTATGAAGTTTATGTTCTAACTTCTAGTGGTCGTTTGGTTTCTCCAATAAAGATTGCATCACAGTCACATGGAACTTTGTAAACACATTTTTTCTTATGGGTAGTTTTTGATTTTGTTTTTGTTAAATGAGCTCTAAGTATATTTCCTGATATAAAGACTGTTTTTCTATTATAGCTACTGGCAATTCGTCTTATTTTTTCTGATGTTCCCTTAATGTACGGAATTGTGAAGAAGAAATGTGTTTCTTGCTGTTCAGTGTTCGTTGTTCTAAAGTTATTTACAACATCGTCAATTAGTTTTAAAGGATATCCATTCTGTGGTATATTGGATTTAATATTTGCCACCTCTTTTTCCAATGAATCGGCATTATTGCATATAGATATCGCGCGATTATGGAGGTTGCGTATAATTCCCCGTTTTGTTACAGTAGAATGATTAAAACTATGATTAAGTTATTGTCCAGGATGTGTTGGCTTTCTGTATACTGAAGTTTTAATAGCTCCATTTGAACGGTTCACCATGACATCTAGGAACGGCAATTGATCATTTATCTTTTTTTTTCCATGGTAAACTTGATTGTCGAATGATATTTAGATGTTTCAAGAAATCATTAAGTTCTTGATCATTGCCCTCCCATACGATGAAGGTATCATCGACATATTTCAACCAGATTTTTGGTTTTACTGTTGCCGTTTTTATGACATGAGTTTCGAATCATTCCATATATTGGCGACGACTGAAGAGAGTAATGAACCCATCGGAAGCTCATAGTCTTGAGCGTAGAACTTGACCTTTAGTTGAAAGCAAGTACTACGCCAGCAACACTCCAAAAGGTCCATCTCCCCGTCCGATGGTAAGGTGGTTCCATCTGATAAAATAATATCTTTTGAAAATCTAGTATTGATTATGTCTAGTGATTCTCCTAATGGTACTCTTCACATCAAAGCTTATTAGTCTGTCGTCTGGCTCTAGATTGATGCTACTAATAATGTTCACGAAATGTGTAGAATTTCTAACATATATGTTAGTCTCACCTTCTAAAGGTTGTATGATTTTTCAAAGAAACTTCGCTAGTGCATTTGTTAGGGATCCTCTGGAGCTGGTTACTAGCTTCAATGAATTTTTGGTAGTCCGTAAAGATGTGGTGGCTTACTGTAGTGTGGTGTGAGCGCCGATCGTAGGTTGTTAGGTATATGGTCTTGGTATTTCCTTAGTGTTTTGTAGATTTTTGACTCTATAGATTTAGTGGGATCACGAGCTAATTGTCTATATTTTCCTTTCTCCAGGATATCTCCGATTTTTTAGTCGTACGTTACGATGTCCATTATCACCGTTGCATTTCCCTTGTCCGCTGATAAAATCTTTATGGATTCATCCTTACGAAGTTCTTTTAGGGCTGATGCTTCTAGCTTGGAAATATTTTGAACTGCTCCGGGTCCGGAAAATGACGACAGCGCTGTTTCGTCCTTACTTGAGACTCATCAGGCCATTGCATCCGATACAACCTATGATCTCGTAATAGTGCCTGGTGCACTGCTTTTCAAAATGAAAAACATTAGACAAGACACCAGTAGAGACGGCTAGAGTAGGGCAAAAAACATTGAGTAAATGAAGAAAAGAATACAAAAAAATATAATATACAGGAAGATCAATTTAAAATAATAAGTTTAGGCCAACTTCTGGCATAACTAAGCAAGATCGCTGTTGGTTCATCTGAAGAGAGCGTCACCAACAACTTCATTACTTCTCGAGATTTCTAATAGTCGGTCACTGTGAGGCACTATGTATGTAGTTTAGTAAGCACTATTAGTATGTCATATTCCAGTTCGACACCTTCGCTCAAAAAAATTTAACGGTAACCAATAAATATCCTCTTCTCCTTATTTAGATATAATATCTCCAGAACTTATGCCTATAAAACATTCCAACATGCAACGTTAAATAAATTTTGTATTATTTAGGCCACAATATTTGTTTTACGGTTTCTTTCATCTCACCTGTCAAGAAGTCATAATAATAATAATAATAATAAAGGAACTTTCTTCGCTTTTCGCCCAAAAGTGAAAATTTTAATAAAATTCAGGTCTCCACTTACAAATAGTTTACATGACAGACATTTTAAAATGTTAAACAGTTTTTGCACAAAGGGGCATGTTACGTTTTAAATCGATACTTTAATATCCGTTTGCTGCTGAATCGGGTTATTTATGACAGCTATTAATAAAATAGAATTCTCCACTGGGATTGTATTGAATTTATTTCTGTCTAAATAGTAAAAAAATTTATACATTTTTACGTATTTAAGCGTTATAAATATGAAAACGTGCTTTAAAATTTATTTGACAATAGAGCGTAAATAAGTTAAGTTTACTTTTTTCCAGTATCTAAGATACAAGATTTTTTGATAGAAATAGATTTTTAGTTTAATTTTTTTATAATGAATAAATTGAAAGTTAAGGGGCTATTAGAATACGCACTATTCAGAAATCCTAAGTAGGACATATGAGTCGAAAAAAGTAAGAGCGTTCCAATCACATCGTCCTAAGTTACGATTCTAATCAGTCAGTAACGAGCGGTTTTAAAGCTCCAATATCTCTCTCAGCGCCCTCGCTCTTTAAGCATGTAAAAATAGTCCTTGTTCTAGCCATAGTGGCTGGCGATACAGAGTGTTTCAAAATAAAGTTCACATTTAAAAAATCGATTTAAAAAAGTCAGGACTTTATTGAAAAAATGTTTATTACATATTAAAATACATTGTTTGGGAATTTATTTTTTAAAAATGATATCGTCCAAATGTAATCCGTTGCGCTCACGGCATTCATTTAATCGAGCACTAAAATTGCCCATGACGGCTCGGCAGGTATTCTCCGTGATGTCTGCCATTTCGTTGCGAATATTTTCTTTTAATTGTGCCAGGGAAGTCGGTTTGTTGGCGTAAACTTTTGATTTGACATAACCCCATAGGAAAAAGTCCATAGGTGATAAATCAGGACTGCGTGGAGACCAACTTATATCACCTTTCTTTGAGATTAATTTGCCAGGAAAAATTTCACACACTCGTGGCAGACACATGTTGGACGTGTGTGAAGTTGCTCCGTCTTGCTGGAACCATATTCTTTGGTTATAGCCAGGAAAATTTTGCAGTTCAGGCACGAAGAAGTCGTCTAACATCTCCACATATCGCTCTGAAGTCACTGTTACTGTGCGTTCCCTTTCATCTTCAAAAAAGTACGGGCCGATAATTCCTCGCGCCGACATGGCAGCACATACAGTCACTTTCGGCGAATGTAAAGGTTTCTGATGTTTGTGTTTTGGATTGTTTGCACTCCAATAGCGGCAATTTTGCTTGTTTACATGACCATTAAGATGAAAATGGGCTTCATCCGAAAAGAAGATGTTGGTAAACGTTGAAAAGCGTTCAGTCATCTGGTTTACGAAGTCAAGCCTCTGACCAGCATCCTGAGGCTTCAGTTCTTGCACCAACTGAATTTTATAGGGGTTCAGCTTTAAATCTTTGTATAAAATGTGGAATAATGATGACCTATGCGCATTTAAAGCAACAGCACGCTTACGAATCGAAACGTTTGGGTCGTCACGAACAGACTGAGTAACACTCTCTACGTTTTCGACCGTTCTCGAAGACCTCGGACGCGGATTTTGGTTTATCTAGTGTTGAACCGGTCTCTTCAAACTTCTGGACCCATTTTCCAATAAGCCGAGTGCTTGGCGCATCATTTAAGTGACGAATATGTCGAAAATTGCAGAATTTTCTACGCGCTACAGTCGCCGAATTACCATTTTTGTAAAAGTCACATACGCACAAAGCACGGTCCGCTCCCGAGAAACGCTCCATAGCGACTAAATTCCCAAGAGCCAGGCTACCGATTGACATACCCCCCGCGTCGCTCGGAATAGTTGCGTTCACGCAATAAGCAAAACAAATGTGTACTTTCTTTTGAGATACCCTGTATAAACATAAAAAAAATTAAAAAGGAATTGCTGGACGTACAACACCGTATAAAAATCATATCTGACGTTTTTGTACAAAAAAAATTATAATTTTTATTTCACAAGTATGCATATCTTAATGAATATGGACAACATTTAATAAAACTTCGTTTTCTTTACTTGCAATTTTTGCGCGTCATCAGCTAATAACGATACGTCAACTCACGTCGCTCGCATAGAGACGTAATAGAGAGTATTCTATTATATTTATTGATAAAGCAATTATTATTAGAGTCCGATCAAAGGTCAGTTTTTGGCCGAAACCGAAACCAATTGTTTGGCTCTTGCCATAAACTTCGGCCGAAGGTTCAAGCATACTTAGAAACACTGACTAAAAAGTATGCATAACAATGAAAATTCTATACTGTTATTTTCTTTTATGCATTGAAAATATATACCTTAAATAAATTGCACCTTTCCAATAATGATAAATTCAGTTTTATTTAGTTTATTGAAATGAAATACGAGTATAACAGTAACGTAGTATCAAAACAGAATTTGAGCACTGCAATTTAGCTAAATTACATGCTATTATTTAGCAACAAAATAAAAATAAGTTCTAAAAAAAATTAACAGAAACTGTCTTACTTGGATTATGATCGATCTCATAGACTAAAGTTATATATTTGGTCAATCGAATACACGTTATTTTTGTCTTACTTTAGCTTATATATAAAGGGTGTTTTTTATAGAGGTATAGAACTTTTAAATGGAATAAAACAAAGATGAATTTGTTAAATTGACATGATATTTACTTTATTCGAAAGATAACCTTCTGGCATTATAATTTAAATATGACTTCTGGCATATGACCGCCACGGCTGGCTCGGACGTAGTCTAATCTAGAGGTCCAATTTTCGATGACTTTTTCCAACATTTGTGGCTGTATATCGGCAATAACGCGGCGACTGTTGTCCTCCAAGTGATCAATCGTTTCAGGCTTATCGGCGTAGACTAGCGACTTCACATATCCCCACAGAAAATAGTCTAGCGGCGTTAAGTCGCACGATCTTGGAGGCCAATTCACGGGTCCGAAACGTGAAAGTATGCGGTTACCAAACGTTTCCTTCAATAAATCAATTGTGGCACGAGCTGTGTGACATGTTGCGCCGTCTTGTTGAAACCACAGCTCCTGCACAACATGGTTGTTCAATTGATGAACGAAAAACTCAGTAATCATGGCTCTATAGCGGTCACCATTGACTGTAACGTTCTGACCAGCATCGTTTTTAAAGAGGTACGGACCAATGATTCCACCAGCCCATAAAGCACACCAAACAGTCAGTTTTTCTGGATGTAACGGTGTCTCAACATACACTTGAGGATTATCATCACTCCAAATACGGCAGTTTTGTTTATTGACGTATCCATTCAAACAAAAGTGAGCTTCATCGCTAAACAAAATTCGCTTATGAAAATCGGGATCAACGGCAATCTTGTTTTGGGCCCATTCACCAAATCTACGCCTTGCTAGGTGATCGTGTGGCTTCAATTCTTGCACGAGTTGGATTTTGTAAGCACGCAAACCAAGATCTTTCCGCAAAATCTTCCATAATGTGAATAGATACATATCCAATTCCTGTGCACGATGGCGGATAGACTGATTCAGGTCTTCCTCTACGCTACGCTCTACAGCAGCAATGACTTCTTCTGTACGCACTGTACGACATCTCTGTGGATGCGTATTATCATTTAGAGTAAACGTGGTGCGAAAACGTTCCATAGTTAATCGAATTAATTGCTCTGATGGACGATTTTGTTGTCCGTAAAATGGACGTAGTGCGCGATACGTATTTCGAACAGAACCATGATTTTCAAAATAAATTTGCACAATTTGGAAGCGTTGTTCAGGCGTCAGTCTATTCATGTTGAAATACCAAACCAAACTAAACATAAATCACTTGACAGCTGACAAAAAAGCCTCCAGTTAAAAAAGTGTTGCCAACTTAAAGTTCTATACCTCTATAAAAAAACACCCTTTAGTAATAATGACATTTTTATTGAATGTAATAACAAGCTTCAGTTTTCTTACTCAACGTGAAATATTCTATACTTTTTCAAATAAGAGATTTTGCAGTCTAAATTAGTCTCATATATGAAATTATTAATCATTTAAAGGTTTAATCAACACTTTATTTTTTTATTAGCTTTGGTTTTTAAAGATATTATCTTTAGTAGTTTTACGTACACAGTTTTATATCTAGATAAATAAAATATATATGAAATATAAGAGACATTAGTGTCTATGAAATTAATCATAAATACAGTACACAGGTACTTAAACAAAATGATACTTAATAATCAAAGTTAAAAAGCCTAATGTTATATGCTAAAAATAAAAGTTTATCGACATTTTCACTATGTAAATTAGCTCTTCTATCGTTATAGATTTAACCTGCAGCACTAGGAATACTAGTAGGAGGAGCTGATAAATAATTGGTTGCTAACGATCATAAATAAATATAAGGACTGGAAGCCCAATATTGAAAAATGTCAGCGGTCCTTAACAACAAAGGTTCTTTCAAATAACTAGTCAAATATTCTTCAAACCGCAGACGACACTTTTTCACTATGGTCATTATTACAATGTCTTTGAAAATTACGTCATGAATCGCGAGCTGTAGAGTATGAGCCACACAACCAATAGAAATGAAGTTCCTACAACGCATGGCCGCGTTCGTTTTTAAAGCATTATCATAAATATCCACATGGATCTTTCCTTTTATGTTGTAATCGGTAACAGTTTCAGTTACTTTTGTGCAATATATTCCATGACATTAGCTGCCAGTATAACTTTTTCCTATTTGGAACCCACAATGAAATGGGTCGTGAAATTCAAATGTGAATATGGTATTTTTGGACTACTCCATATGTCGGTGATAAATCTGACTCATTCAGCCCTTTCTAAAAGCAGTGTGATTTTTTCTTTTCTTTTTCGTACGTAGCTGG
This sequence comes from Diaprepes abbreviatus, assembly GCA_034092305.1. Classification (NCBI taxonomy): domain Eukaryota; kingdom Metazoa; phylum Arthropoda; class Insecta; order Coleoptera; family Curculionidae; genus Diaprepes; species Diaprepes abbreviatus. Next base: position 5,602,636 of record JASJET010000210.1, on the reverse strand, counting down.
CATTAAAGAGGTTCTAAAATATTTCTCTGACTTTTGTCTGTACCTTGGTGGAGCTTGAGGATCAGTAAAATTAAGTCTGCGAAATGCTTCTCCTTGAACAGGGTTGCACGAAAGCATGTCTACGATGATGAGGTACATAATACATTTATCGATTTGCAAAGAAATTGAATGATTATTGGGTCATGGTCGAGTTACGTTTTTTCAATGATATCTGGTAGAGTAGATCATTTACCTTGGGGTGCATTCACGATTTCTAATTTTTAAAATTTAATCAAACTTTGGTATTTGACACTGACTTCACAATAGACTTTCCATTCATTATTATGCATTTTTGCCAAATGGTTCTTTATATTTGTTATCGTCTGTTTTTTTTGGCAGGGAACTGCCGACGGACAACGATTTATTAATATTTTGCATGCTGCTTTGGCGCCATTCCTTTTAAAATATTCCCAAATGGAATTTGGTTCCACAGATGACATTTTATGATGTTAAATACCTGGAACACATGAAAAATATGTATTTTGTTATATTATTTTAATCGATAAATGTGAGACCGATCAACAACGCTGATTATTAGAAATTTTTATAATCGTTAGTTACATAATGATCTTAATTTTGTAACTTTCTAACTTATCTTAATACATAAAAAAAGATAAAAGATAATAGTACTTTCCGAGCATCTTTTTTGTTTTTCTTAACTTATTTGCAAATCCTATTTTTTTAAGAACTAGCCGATACTTCATTGAGTACACCTAATAACTAATTAATTTAATTTTGGCGATACCGATATTTTATTTTATTGACTAATCAACGCATTAGTTGCCTGGACCCGGGACTCCTTTAAATATGACATTTTGACTTATATATTAACCACCAACTCACAGTAATGAATAAGTAAAGTAAAGTAACCCAAGTTCTTTATAGTAAATAATTTGTGATAATTTAAAAATTATTGAAAAAATAGGCGTACTTACGTTGCAATGTCACATTCACAATTTCTTTCCGTCACTTTTTCTTAGACAGCAACGTAATTTATACAAATTGACATGTGTGCGCTGTGCCGAATAAAAAACTTCGGCTACGATCAAACTTCGCCTGCTTTGACCGAAAACGAACGTGCAACCGAAAGTGTTTTTCTTGGCCGAAGGTGACCGAAGCAGAAGCTTCGGTCGGACATTAATAATTATATTCAAAATATATTTCATAATAAGTTCATTATTCTACATGAAAAATAAAAAAAATATATTTTAACGCTATGGCTTGAACTCGCGTATGAAGTATAAACACTATCTACAAGTTTGTAACTATATATATATATATATATATATATATATATATATATATATATATATATATATATATATATATATATATATATATATGGTACTGGAGAGAGGTGGAGGAGGATCCTCTAACTTCTCTTTATTTTTTTATTGGCGGAATGCATCTACTTACATGCGGCAATTTGTCGCTCCTACTTCCTACATTATCTATAATACCTGTATGGTCGCTGCATATGGATTAAGCACTCGTATACTAAATGCTATTAGACCACACATCGTGTCCTAATTAGTGTCCTAACTGAGTAAGGGAGATTAGGAATCGACCTCATTAGATTCTGTACTACCATAAATGCTATTACATTACACTGAACTTAGGACCTAATTCAATTAAGATGTCTAGATATCAGATTTAAATAGTCATATTCCGGAAATTATCATGTCTAGGCCTTAAGTAACATACTTACTTGAAATCAGATTTATGTGCAAAATCAGAAAATAATATACTATACAAGGTGTCCAATTTAAAATATTGTCGATGACAGCCTTAATATTAAAATCGAACTTCAAAACGTTGTGATTTTGTAAACCAAAAGAAGTGAAATTGACTAGATAATCAATTTATGCGTTACTTTATGAACACAGTGTACATCATTGATTTCATAACTGTACGTATGGGCTGATATTTTGAAGAAACCGCCATCTCTTCTCTCAAGCGTTTTACGACTACAGTTCTGTAGAAAAATACCTCTTTCACATCCAAGAGATATCTAGATATGTTCTAAAACTAGATTTCACTTCATTTCCAAGTTAGTTACTATCATTTTAAAGGTACGAAGAAATGTAAACAAAAATATTAGTTTTAGTAATAGTCTATTTTATGTATAAAATAACTCTATGAAGTTCAACTTGCCTTTGTTTATCAAATTTTAAACAGCAAATAGAGTTAATTGTAAATAAATAGACATATGCTGTCGCAGAATTACACAAAACCTTTTGAGATGTACAATCTCGTTATCCTATTTTTGATGTATTTCAAAAGGTCTAGTCAGCGTAAGCAAAGAAAACGTCCGGACCCACAGCGGGGGACGGAAACGATGTTTTGCCAGTTCCACTCTAGAGTATTCAATTTTACACTGATTTGAATGATTTTTAGAGCACACTTTTTGAGTGAAAATGTAAATTTTTTCCTTGCTTATAAGAATAAAGCAAACTATTCAAAATTCTTGATTATTTTGCCCCAAAATGTTAAAATTTAGTTTTTTTTCTATATCGATTTGAAATTCATTCACCTATAATAAAAAAGAATCATCCAAATAGGTGAAAAATTGCATGTTCTAGAGTAACACTGACATAATAAAGGTCTCTTTTCCCACGGTGGGACCTCTGTTTTGTCTCTGACTTAATTTGAAACCATCGTCACTGCTCACTATTCCACCTTCTTTATCGACATCTATACTATTATATACGAGAGTGGTTCGATAAGTAAGGTATATTAGTCATAGATGACTCCACAATCATTTTTAAATGCATACAATTATGTACCTGTATAATTCGGAGAAACATCTACAAAATTTCAGTATGATCCGATGCTTAGTTTATATATGGCAGCCATTTGAAGCAGATTATCACACCATTGATATAAATAATGGAAGAAGACGAGTTTCGAGAAGTAATTAAATATTTCTATATGAAAGAGTTAATAGCTGCTCAGATTAAAACTGAGTTGGATGCTATTCTGCACCGACTTTAAAAACGATTTATTTTTAGATAAACGCATTTAAACGTGGTCGAAAATCAACTTAAGGTGAAACACGCTTGGAACTCCCAGTTGAGGTTACCACTACAGAAATGATTGAAAAAATATGTCGTATTGTTGACAACGATCGACGAATAAAGGTTCATTATATAGCTGAATGTGCAGGTATATCAACTGGTACTGTAAAAAATATTTTTCACCAACATTTGTGTATGAAAAACTGCTTGCCAGATGAGTGCCGCGATTTTTGATGGCTGAAAACACTCGAAAGATCAATTCTAAGTAGTGTTTATTTATCACTAAACGTAATCTAGCAAATTTTTGGCGTAGATACGTGACTGTGTAGGAGACCTGGATCCATCACTAGATGCCTGAGTCAAAGCAGCTGACAAAACACTGGAGGGCATCTGAAATTCTCTTATCCACCGGAAAAGTAATGGCCACTGTTTTTTCGGATTCTCAAGGCATAATATTTATTGACTATTTAAAAATAGGGGATTACTATGCAACACTTCTTGGCCGTTTGGATGAAAAATTGGTAATTTGCATTCTGCTACCAAAAAACGAAATCCACCAAAAAATATCATATAACCCGAAGTTCTTCCGATTTAGTAATGTTAAAAATAAGTTGGCTACATGATTCTATCGGGCAAAGCCGAAACGAGAGATGCTAGTATTGTATATAAAATTTTTTTCAGTAAATGGCTTAACTAAAAAACCGGAGAAAATGCATTTAGGGCTGTTCGAAATTAGCCCGAATATACAGACAGACATAATAGGAAAACTTGCTTCCATACTCTTTATTGATTTCTTGTTTACAAATTATTTAGGTTTTATATAATATCGAGGTTTACAATTATTATTAATCAATTATAATAATAAGAAGAATACAGTTGTTATAAATTTACAATATTTACAATAATGATTTACAAGCCAAACGGCTTCGAACTCCCTCCAGGGATTATTCACTCGTACCAGACATTCAAAGACACCAAAAGTATGACGCTCTATGGGAACCCTTTCCATGTTATCGGGTCCTAGGTGACGTTGTCTGCTGTATTTCCCACGAACTTTCGGACGGTTCGCGCGATTGCTTCCTAGGAGAATTGCTTTCTGCATCAGCTGATAAAGATGCTCACTAAGGCCCAGTCCCCTGATGTTCTGCAGGAGGTTCCTTGGTATCCCTTCAGTTGTTGACAGTATTATGGGAATCGTTTGGACGCTGTTCGTTGCCCAATGTCTTCGGATTTGGACCTCCAGATATCTGTATTTGGCGATCTTCTCGTTGTATTCTGGCCTTAAGTTGTTGTTGTTAGGTACAGCAATGTCGATTAGTGTAGTTCGCCTAGAAATTTTATCTATTAGTATAATGTCTGGTCTATTATGAGCTACTGTCTGATCCATCAGAACCGTTCGGTCCCAATATAACTTGAACTGGTTGTTCTCAAGAATTGGCTCCGGATTGTACTTGTAATAAAGCACTTTTCCTACCTGTAATAGGTTTAACTTTTCTGCTAACACTTGGTGGAGTATCTTAGCGGCTGAGTCGTGTCTTTCCTTATATTCGGTTGCAGCAAACGCTTGGCATCCTCTAGTTATGTGCTGAATTGTCTCCGATGTTCGACAGCCATATCTGCATTGGTTATTTTCTATTGAGGAATCTCTAATGATGAACTTCCGATAGTTCTTCGTCGGAATAACCTGGTCTTGGATACCTAACAAGAAGCCCTCCGTTTCCGGAAACATATTTCCTGAAATCAACCAGTAGTTCGACGCTGAGTTGTCGACATTATCCTGATTGACCTCATTTGGATGCCGTCCATGAAGTGGCTTCCGTAGGCAGGTTTGTAACTTCTCTTGGTCTGTTTTGGTGGTGAGAAGTAATATCTTGTTCCCTCAACTGTAGCGGCGTCGAATCGTCTGCCTCGCATATTGCTCGATGTAGTGTGGAAGAGTGCGCTAACCTGTGGAAATATGAACGTAAGTTTATTATTTGTTGGTCGAGCTGCTTACCAATATCCACCAATCCTCTTCCTCCTTGGTGTCTTGGAAGCATTGTACGTTCAACAGTACTCCGAGGGTGATGTTTTTGTGCTTTTATTAGGAGTGTCCTTATTTTTCTTTGCAGGTTTTGGATGTCCATCCTGCTCCACTTTACAATTCCAATAGAGTACCTCAGCGCAGAACAAGCATACTTGTTGAGCGCCTTAAACAAATTTCTACTATTTAAATTAGTTCGTAATACCCCCCTTACCCTCCCGACAAATTCGGCTGTCAATTCGGCCTTCATAGTGCCATGGTCAATTCTTTTAGCCTGTTTCATACCTAGATATTTGTATGTTTTGTCTGCTTCCATTGCAGCTATAGTTTCACCGTTCTGCATTTCAAAAGCCCCCGGTTGTATCTTCACTTTAACGATGTTCAAAATACGGCACTTGTCAATTCCAAATTGCATTCCGATATCCCCGGAGAACTCCTCTATAATTTTAAGCATTTGTTCCAGCTGGATTAACTAAAAAACTGGAGAAAATGCATTTAGGGCTTTTCAAAATTAGCCCGAATATACAGACAGACATAATAGGAAAACTTGCTTCCATACTGTTTATTGATTTCTTGTTTACAAATTATTTAGGTTTTATGTAACATCGAGGTTTACAATTATTATTAATAAATTATAATAATAAGAAGAACACAGTTGTTATAAATTTACAATATTTACAATAATATTATTAACATTATTTACAATGGTATTATTAATATTATTTACAATAAACTTTCATAAAATATCAGTAACATCTATAAATTAATTCTTTTTATCCGAATAAATTTTTTCCAGTGCATTTCAAATTCAATTCCATATTAAAATATTGAAACAATGATTAGTCTTTAAGACCTGTTCCAGATATGTCAGAGGTAAGAGACATATGGTTAGGTGATACGTCATCGTCACGCAGAAACCCAGAATCACGTCGGTCCCCTTTTCCAGACAACCGCTTTTCAGTCTGATGAATTATTCAGGTTGAAAGGGACCGATAAAGTGGACTTGAGAAAAAGTCTCGAGAGAAAACGTTGCTGCTTATTGGCAGTTTATTTTTATTCCATTATTGGTAAAACATATAAGAATTCTTTCTGTTTAAAGAGTTTATTTCTTTAACTTTTCTTTTTTTGTTTTTATTACTTTTCTCTGACGAAAGTGTCGGGATTAATTTGAAACCTGATTGCAAAGTTATAATTTTGAATCGTTGTTCTGTTTTATATGATATACTGTACTTTATAGTTTTTTGATAATGGGAGAAAAATTATACACAAAAGTTTACAATAAATTAGTTTATATTCAAGCATAAATTTTTATGCTTTAAAATTTACTAGCTGCCGCCAAATTGAACAAACATTACGAAGTAACCTCTACTGGAATCGGCCGGTGTACTTTTGAGGACTTTACGCACTTGACTTTCGCCGCGTCGCCCTTAATTTCTTCCGAAATAAAAAAGCTGACAATTACGTTACTCTTGTTGAAAATATGCTGTCATCGTATCAACAAGTGTATTGCAATAAGTCTCTAAAGGTCCATTTCCTACACTCACATCTGGACTTTTTTTCCTGACAATTGCGGAGCTCTAAGTGATGAGCACGGCGAACGCTTCCATCAGGATATATCAACAAGGTACCAGGGAAAGTGGAATGTTTCTGTACTTGCCGACTACTACTGGAGTCTTATTAGAGATGCTCCAGAAACAATTCAGAAAAGAAAAGCAAGAAGACAAGATATTTAGTATCTCTATAAGTGTAAAAGTATGTATTTTTTATTATTTTTTTTTTAATAAAATAAAAAAAACTTGTTCTTGAAAATTGCAACTAAGTTTTTAATTTCCTTGTCATTGTTGTGCTCAGCGCCTCAAAACTAACAAAAAAAATGAACTTTTTATACAAGATACAATAAAATAACTAAAATTTGTTGCTTAGTGTTATTTGAGAGATTAACATGCAAGAAAGTTTCCGAAAATACTACGAGAACCTAACATATTGCGTGTCCGATACATACTTGACCAGTTTTAAACTGATATATTGTTATAGAGATATTTTTGTTTGTATACCTGCCCCCGCTAGTATTTTTAACAAGTATCTGAAAGTTTTGCGTCTGCATTTCCAAACCTTCCTTAATAAAACAGATGTAGATACATCTGTCTATAAAATTAGGTGATGGAGCTCTAGAAAGGATTTCTGTTTTTACTTCACCCTATTCTCTACTATTTATAACACTTATTTCTGTATCTGGGTTTATTTCAACAATATCGAAACACTTATTTTCAAAATTCATATTCCAAATATGTCCAAAGTACATGACGTATGTAGCTTTGCGATATACTTAAAAACCCGAAGTTAAGGTCTTTTCGCTTTTCAGACAAACCACTTTTCAGCCTGCTGAATTATTCAAGCTGAAAGTGACCGATAAAATGGACTTGAGAAAAGTTCTCTAGGGAAAACGCTGGTTATTGGTTATTGGAGGTTTATTTTTACTTCATTATTGAAAAATAATATAAAAATCCCTTCCTTGCGATAGCTATTTCCTTGGGACATTTTTCATAAGCTTATTTTTTTCTAAATCGATAATATCAAGGAGCAATGTTACTAGGTGGCCGAAAAATTATAAAAGTAAACCTTAGCATTTCTAAAAATAATCATTAATGACTGGTAGTTGTTACATAGTGACCGAGAAAATTTTTTGTAGTAAATGTAATATAGATGTGAAATGTGAAAATAATATAGTTGTTATGCGAAAACTGTATAACTTAGATATTCATACGTAATTGCTTACATTGAATTTCACAAATAGAAGCCTGACACTTATTTCATGGAAAGAATCAGCATGGTTGCTAAATGTGCCTTAAACTGTGTGAACCATGCTGGTAGCCATTGTTTTAACAAGATATGATTTATGATTGAGTTGTAAGTTGTTATTATGGTAGTTTTATTATTGAAATTTTAAAGTATTAACTTTGCGTAAAAAATAAATAAATTTATTTAATGAATTTACCAGAATAACATAAATATGGAGGTTTATATTTATTATCCTTTCAAGCAGAGAAAAAGGGAAGAATATACACAAACAGTTTTTTCCTGTAAACACAACTCTGGTCTTCTCTCCATACGCGTTTCGACCACCTTATTGTGTCGTCAGTGGAGCTGTATTGAACCGAGAGCAACATTCCTATTTGCAGGAAACAAACTGTTTGTATATATTATTTCCTTTAAGCTATTTGAAAAGATAAGACATAAATAACTATGTAAATACGGCAGATAAATTTCTTTATTTCTGACTGAAATTTTGATTTTTATAAATATGAAAGTCTCGGGGAAAAGATTCTGGACCTAAGATGGTGGTTAGATGAATGAATGAATAAATGAAAGTGGACATACTTGATCTTCAATGCTTAGGCCATGATGACTGCAAATCATTCGAGGCCCATCAGCTTTGCAAATCCACGTTACATGAACTTGCCTTGTGGCTCCAGGTTGAATGACTTAATGAACAAAATGTGGTGATACTTGATCAGCGATACCTAGGCCTCGTAAGGCTCTTTACATACCACCTTAGCTTCAGGTCGTTCGAGGCCGATCGCCTTTGCGAATTCAAGCAGCCTCATTGCTTGAACATACGTAATGGCTTCCGATGACAAAATAATATCTCCAAAATGTCTCTGCCTCAGTCCGTTCAATGCTAGGCATTCTCTGAGAACATAGTCGATAGTTTTATCCCCCTTCAGATACCATCTGCACATCGGGTCATCTACGACACCAGTTTTATGAAGATGACCGCTCGGGTAATAGTCCTGTCAATAATCCCATTACAATTTGCAGCTCTTTCCTTCTTAAGAAGAGAAACTCCCTAATAAGCCGTGTGATAGGTAGAGTTATATGTTTCTTTGGGATATGTATAATAAGTTGGGTTCCATTTCGTTCAATCACGGACCACATCTTTACCAAAGGTTCACTTTCTCATTCTGTGTGTGTATCCAAGTGACCTTTCGAGTCTTATTATGCAGCCGTTCCTTGTCAGACTGTTGTACATTCTTGCACTCAGACACCTGTCGCGAAGTTATGATACTAGACTTCAATGGTATTATCGCAGCCCTACTCTCTGAGCATATGTTTATTACCCTATTCCTGTTATGTTCCTCTCACAGGATGGTTACACTGCAGAATAGCATACATTTTCGCTTTAAAGATCGTCGCACCTTTTTCGAGAGAGCGAAACTCTTTGACTCGCATGCTCCTGCTGAAGACTCCGGCTCCTGCTCTTTTATCTTGTCCATTTGTAAATCGAACCACCAGAATCCATTTCTCGGAAGATTTTGCTCCTTCTCTCAATGCTTTCTACTTGATAAAAGTATCTCAAGACAGTGGTTGCCTTTTAAAAGTGACACCATGTAATCTGTTTGCATTAGAAGCAATGGACATCTCTCCACCCCGCTCTCCCAGACACCTGAGTAGCCATCCGTTCTAATTCCGAGGTACTTTAGGCGACTGAGATGATTAATAGCCTTCAGAGCCTCGTTCTCTATGTATAATTGGAGAGGAGGTAGGCTCATTAGGACTTTTAGGGCACTAGTGGTACCACCATACAATAGCGGTATACTATAGTGTATATCCAAAACAGCGCTCTAGGTATCAGCTCTCGTGTGCACCCAAAGGCTTGTTCACAAGCCCAGAAAGTACATATGACCTTCTTGGTTTCAGGCTCAATATAGCAATTCCAGTTCAGTCGTGAGTCTAGAATTACTCCCGAGTATTTCACTGTTTCCTTGTATTGAAGGCATCTTCTCGTCAATGTAATTGTGGAGAGTCTCTTCGTTTCCTCTTTTTTGTAAAAAGTGCCACCTTCGCTTGGTCCGGGTTTATTCCGAGCCCTTTTCTGTAGCACCATCGCTCAGCAATCTGAAGGACCTGCAGATCCCGTATATCACCACCAAAGCAAAAAATGACCAGGTTGTCGGCGTAGACCTGTGTACTCCACAAGGCTACTAATTCCGACAAACCGATACCCCTAAGATGTTTCATTTGAGATGTGAAGCCTATGTATTGGCAGGTCTATAAAAAAATTATTTTGTTTTTAATTTTATTGACAAAGCAGTTTTTAGCGCCATTTAATTTCAATTCGAATTTAATGGTTTTACAACTTTACTAATTTAGATTACAATTACACTAAAGACAATCATTCCAACACACAAAACAACCGCAAAGTTTTTATGTAAGGGCGGTTGTTTACCATCTGGAATTTCTTGCCTTGACTTAAAAACAATAATTGCAAAAGTTAAAAGTTTTAGTATTTGAAAATGAAAAAAGAGTAATTTTTATGATTTCAGCAAGACGAACATATACGAAGATAAAGAAGAGAAACGGCATTGACAATTTAACCTTCAAAATAAGTATATGTTAAGAAGAAATATCTCGAAATATAGGTATTCTAAAAAAAACTGTCAATTTTAATTAAATTTAATTGCCGTAATTTCGTGTAATATATTGTTAAACTATTCTAGGGAAAAAGCAAACACTGTCTCTGTTTTCTGTCTCAATTTGAAATGCAAAGCGATCTAAAGTGTAAAGTTGACAATGTTACCATTATACAAAGCTCGAACCCGTCACCGCAGCTTTCGCTACAACACTAAACTGTTTTGGGCTAGAATTGAGGTTAGACCTTTTAAAGGTTACCGAAAGTTTCGGTGGGCGTTATACTGGTTATTTTAATTGTACTATGGCTAATCACATGTTTATCATGAGAAGTATTCTTTTATTCACCTATATTCGAAAAAACAATTATAAAAGCTAATCTTTAAAATTTTGGAATATTAAATATCCCGTGATCGTCGCTTTTTCCAAGAAATTAACTTTGACCTAAATTTTTTTAACTATTTATTTCTCCTCGGACAGATATCTACAGACTGTGAAAATGTAAAAAAGAAATCGATTACTGCTTTTTACAGGCAGTCATACGCTCTGGAAAATACTAATTGTCCCAATTTGTTTAGTTATTCAATGCCTACATATTGAAAACATGTTAAGTTGTCAGATAATCCACTCATAAAATAAATTATCGCGGGAGTTCTAAAAAATGTAAGAGATATTGCCACAATGAGCAGTTGATCGTTGATTATGATTCTGTCAAAATTTATCTAAATCTTGCAGTGGTTTCATCTGTTGCAAATTAAAATCGGTGACAAATCGTGTCTTCTAGTCATCACCGCGATGCCCTTTTAAAATTAATTATTATTATTAACTACTCGTAAAATACAGTTATGGACTTGCATTGTCTGTAATTCTGTTGATCTATACGACATTTTCATTAAGTTGTCTCTTTAATCATTATCAGGCATAAACTAAAGATTTTGTCATAGTTATTAACAAATTTGTTCAAAAAACATAAAGTACTTTGGTTTTGTATGATTCAAAATAACGTTTTTTATGAAAAATTCGATACTTAGCCCCTGTTTTGAGGACGTAGAATACGATTTTGGTTTTGGTTTTTGACTATTTTTCCTCAGCTTCCCGGAAAACTCAAAAAACGCCTAGCGTCACTTCATCAAGCACTTTTAATTCTGAAGATAACACCGAATATACATATTTATTTTCAATGGTACTCATTAAACTATCATGTATGTAATATATGTCATCTATTTTTGCATAAATTTTAGTGAATAAACTTAGAAAAACTTGTATTTTCAACGAAAAACCAAAAATACATTCCGGAAAGGCCATCGACCATTAGACTCGCAAAAACGACTAATATTCGTTTGATACGTTGCCAGATATAAAATACTTTCGTGTTATAAACTATAAAATTTGTCCATCTCAGTCAACATTATAGTTTAATTATTGCAATGTTTTATATAGTCTCAGGGAAAAATTAATCTTAAGTACCCATAATTTTTGCTTAGTTCAGACTTAGCTTGAATTTGGTTAATTAGTAAAACTGAAACTAATCTGAACTAACCTAAATTGACCTAGAGTTATACTTTCGTAATATAAACTATAAAATTTATGCATTACAGTTAAGTAATTTTTGTAATGTATAAAAAAGGGTAAAAATAATCTTCACCGCCCAAAATTTTTGGTTATTTTTGGTTAGCTCAGGTTTAACTTAGTTTTGGTTAGTTCGACAAACTAAAACTAACCTAAACTTACTTAGATTTATTAATTAAAAATATTTTGTACAGTAAAGGGGGGACAATCTGTGAAAGAAAAGAATATATGTAAATTTCGCAAAAATCGTATTGGCCATCTGGCAACAGCGCTAATGTTTCAGGTTTTAGGAACAAGTCACACCAATATTTAATGGCGGAAGCCATTTTGTTTTGATTTGTTTTTTGATCATTTTCTTGATATTTCCGATAAAAATTAATTTGTATGTAATTTTGAAGCTCCTATTTATGTAGAATTTGTGGTTGTAACAAAATTTTAACGATTTAATACAGAAAATTGAACGAAAAGTGAAAAGCGTTTTTTCACTGTTTTCCGTGAAAGTGAAGAAAAATTATGGAAACGGAATCGGAATGGTGTCCTACGACTTCGAGATAGGGAGAAATACAAAAATTTTTTCAATAAAACGTCGTTTTCCTAGATTTCTCACAATGCAAATTTTCACTCAGAGAATTATGTTTACATCTATTTTATGTCAGTATTTATTTTATTAATTATTTAATAAAAAATTAATACTCCTTATTAAATTCTCACTAAACTGAATTGAATTTTGAAAGAAGGTAATAATTTGGAGTATTTTTTTCTAAATAAAAAAAAAAAGGAAAATTTCAATTTCTTTTCAGACGCCTCTGTTTTTTAATTTTTTAAATTTTTTACTAGAATATAGTTCAACTGACAAGAAATGACATGCAAATAATGTAAAAAATTTTCATTGGTTTCTTTTATGTCGAATTTGCGGCCTACACAATGCACGCAAAAGGTGGACTCTGATTACGAACCTCTATGAACAGCAGCTTATAACTTTGCGATTATCAAAAACAAATACTTGAGAACATTCTGAGATATAATCTAAAACATATATAAAATAACTTATTAATTTTAACTGTTTCCAACTATTTCTTTCCCTTCAAAGGAATTCACAAAAAAAGCGTAAATATGAGCTTTCCAATATGGTTGTTCTCCTTGACGTATTGTCGTGCCGCCACTGTTATTTATAAACTACTTTGCCACATAATTCAGTGATATTTTTTCACATTCTACGTATTTCTACACTTAATATCTTTAGAGTGCATATACGTTTTTTACAAAGTTAAGCCTTCATTAAACCCCATACATATTTAATGGGATTTGTAACAGGAAAAGCAGCAAGCAACTTGATGGCACTAATACTTTTTCTCGTTTCAAGTCCTGACAAAAACAACTACAGTATTCGGTACACCGTTTTCTTGTATAATCAGGTCCAAATCAGCGTTCAGCAGACTTTTTTTTTACACTTTTCATATATTCTTTTTATTATTGCTGTATTCAGGTTGTAAGTAAATAGACACACTGAGTGGAGTCGGTTTTGGTTGCATCATCTATATCTTGATGGATTATCCATAATCTTTTTGTACTCTTTTATAAGACCATTTATGCATCAGCGTTAAGGAGATAAAATGTGGCTTAGTTTTGGTAGCCATTGGGGGGGGGGGGGGCTGATAATACCAGCAATTATTCTCATGGTGTTATTTAGCAGAACGGCTATCTTTTGTGTATGTACAGTTAGACTGGGGCAAAATATTTAGCAGTTGAGTAGACAAGACGCAGCATCGAAGAGCACAAAGTGGAGCTTGTTATGTGGTACATAGCTTATGGATGATGTTATCTCTTGTTTTTCATTTTTGGACTGTTTTTGCTAAGTGCTTTCTGAATGATAACGTTCTTTACCTTTACCTCCAAGTATTTTGGTGTTTAATTATTAGTAATCGTGATGGTTTCAAACTATATAGAGCTTTCTTCCAGCGAATTTATTATTTAGATGGAAGCAGAGGATTTTCATCTTGATGGTATTTGGCTGAAGTCTCCATTTGCGAAATTATTCTCTTATTACATCTAGGCCCGCAGTTAGGATTTCTTCGGATTATTCAATTATGCATTGTTAAAAGTACCCAGTTATCGGTGTAACCGCGTGCAAATACGCAGCAACACCTTTTTGTGTAACTAATTTATATTTCTCTAAACACTTTTTGTGGTCCAGTGATTTTTGTTTGATAGTTAGGTATGAGATCTTCTATTAATTTTAGAGGGTAACTATCCTGTTGTAAATCACGTTTAGTATTAGATGTTTCCAGAAGTTATTTAGCTCTTGATCATTATCCTTACGCGAGGGAGATATCATCAACATACACTCCCCTGCACATGTTTTTGCCATACCTAGATGAAAATCTGAAAACACAAAAAGTTTTATAACTTCAAAACAAATGATTGAAGCGTAAAAATTATAACGGTATCTTAAAATTAAGGTGTAAATCTTCAAAAAACCGTTACATTTATCTCCAAAACCTATAAATATAGGTATTAAACAATATCATAAAAGAGTAAAAAAATTGAAAAAATTTTGATGATATTTGTACCAATAATTTCAAGTGCAAATATTGCAGTGTTTAAAAACCAAGACAGTTTGAAATAGTATTGCTTCACCTGTAAAATGAGCGATAGATCGTCCAATTTGGTCCATTTGGACCAAAGTTAGACTCATTTTTGTAAGAAGATATGTTTTTTTTTTCGAAATGCGTATGTTTGTGTAATAGAAAATACGTGTTTTTGGGCAAAGAATATAATTATATAGTTTAAAAAATATTGGAGAAAAAAACTTTTTCCTATTTTATATGACATAAAAAATTTCCAAATTGCACGATATTTTATTGAAATTAAAGAAAAACACTTTTATTTAATAAAGGGATAATTGTAATTCATATTTACATTTACTAGGTACTAAGCCTTTTAATGAAAATAAAAATAAATATCAGTCATTACTAACTAATCAGCGGTCGGTTCTTAAATATCGAAATGCATAGAATTCAAAATTTAAACGAATAAATAATAAAAAACAAAGAATTTTAACAAACAATTAGAAGGAAATAGTAAATATCAATTTATTAGATGGTATAATAGGTACGTCTCAACAATTTTCTCATCAAAGTGGTAGCATTTGCTTTTAATTACAGCCTGGCAGAATTTTGGCATTAGCAAGATTAATTTGTTGAGTGTATCTGCCTTGATTTGTTTCCACTCGTCTTGTAAGATTTCCCATAAATAAGAAACCGATGTCGGACATTGCTTTTGAACAGCTGTTTAATTCATCCTATATTAATTCTATTGGGTTTAAATCTGGGCTTTCTGGTGGTCATTCCATGACTTGAAATTTCTTTTTTTTTCAAGACTCTCCAAATAATTTTTGCAGATATTTACAGTGTGTTTAGGGTCGTTATTATGTTGGAAAATAAAAAAAAATACCTACTAGACGTTACGTTCTTGTGTAGAAGTTTTTATAGCATACCTTTTTCAAGATTCGTTCTACTTTTCCAGGCTGACCAACACGGGATCCGGCTATGCAACCTCAAGCCATTACTCAGTCTCCTTCATGTGTGATACTAAAAACCAAACAATCTTTCAAAAACTTTTCATTTGCTTGTCTAAGCACATACATTTTTCTTTTGGATCCAAAAACTGCAAACTTCGATTCGTCACTAAAAGCAGCTTTTTATACTGAGCAATGCTTCAATTTTTTTGTTGTCTTGCCCATTTTAATCTTTTTTTTATATTTACGAGCCATAGCAACGGTATTTTAGTAGCAAGTCGTCCAAAAATTCCATTTTCATGAAATCTTCGACGTACTTATACTTTCAAATTATAATATACTAATTCTAATTTTCAATTTTTTATTAATTTGCACAGTTATATCAGAAACACTGCCATGTATCTTATGTAAAGCAGTGTGATGAATATATCTGTCTTCTTTAAGAGTTGTTTTCTTCAGATATTCCCTGTTGCGTCTAGGATTAATAGAGCTAGTTTCCTTAATATATTTTACAACTTGGTAATCAACAGTACGTCTACTTATATTCGACTTTTCTGCAATTTGTTTTTCTTTAACTTCAACAAAATATCGTGCCATGTTTTTCCTTAATTTTACAATTCTGAAATTTTTTGTGTCATAAAAAATAGGAAAAATTTTATTTTTTTTTAAAACTATGTATCTATATTCTTGGCACAAAAACACGTATTTTTTCCATTTACACTTTTTTCTATTTTGTTTAATTTTTTAAACATACGCGTTTCAAAAAAAACAACATATTTTCTTACAAAAATTGATCTAACTTTGCTCCAAATGGACCAAATTGAACGATTTACTGCTCCTTTTAAAGGCAAAGCAATACTCTTTCAAACTGTCGTGGTTTTTGTATTCTGCAATAATTGCATTTGAAATCATAACAGTACAAATATCATCAAAATTTTTTCAATTTTTATTTTTATTTTTTTTTATGATATTGTTTAATACTTATGTTTATGGGTATTGGAGATAAACGTAACGGTTTTTTAAAGATTTATGCCTAGATTTTAAGATACCATTAGAATTTTTACGCTGCGACCATTTCTTATGAAGTTAAAAACCTTTTGTGTTTTCAGATTTTCATCTAGGTATGGTAAAAACATCTGCAGGGGAGTGTATCTCAACAAAACTTTCATTTTTATTGTATTCATTCCATGTCATTCGTATATTAACCACGAAATAAGATTGATTTCTCATTAAATCTTACACAGAACTAAATCATTCCTTGAAAAACCATTTATTTTTTTTTTTTTTGTAACGCCACTGAAACCCTTTTGAAAATGAATCTCTAATAATAGCCTAGTGATAACACTAGGAGAGCCGCGTCTGGGAAAATCTTTACTTAACCTCAAAGGCACGTAACATTAATTCTTCTCATAAAATTAATTATTACTATATTTCATTTCGGGCTCTGCTAAGCGCTTTAGCTGAAATAAGTGAAACGTACAAAAAGAAAATGGCGAGAAAATGAAGGAATTATTTTCATTGTCTTTTATGGGCCTTTATGCACATCTCTCTGTACTTGCTTTAATAAATATAATCGTTTCTGCGGTTTAGCATTTTCGTTTTGCGCTGCTCTATTTTAATGATTTTAGAATTAAAATTTTTTAAAAAATTAAACCGACTTCAGAAATTTGAGAAAAGCAACAAAAATTGTCGAATACAGTGTACATTTATTACCTACTCAACAATTTACTTTTAGTTGAATTGTTCTTTTCTCCATATCATTATTACATTATTTACATAGCTTTTGATTTGAATTCCATTTCTTTTTAACCAATGTCTTAACAATAAAGAGTGTTTCTGCGTAGATTACAGTAAAGTTTAAAATGGCGCCTCTATGAAAAAAGTCTTTAACCCTAGAAAGTGCTGTAAAACGTCAGGTAACTGTCCCAGTGAGCGACACCTGCCCAATAGTAATATAAACTAGAACTATACAGGGTGTTTATTTAACATACCGTAAAAATTTAAAGGATTATTCCCTGGAATATTTTGTCTTTTGATGATTTGTGAAATGGAAAAGGAAGAGCTTGTAGGAATCTAGGCAACACATTTTATCTCCTAGGCGACTTTGCTCAAGCCATTCACTATCACGAGGAGAGGTGATAAAGCAGCCGAGAGAAGGGCGCATAGTAACTTGGGTAACTCTCATATTTTTATGGGGCAATTTGAGGAGGCTGCACATCATTATAAACGAACTCTAGCACTAGCCCGAGAATTAGGTGACCACGCAATAGAAGCCCAAGCTTGCTACAGCCTGGAAAAAACGTATACACTTCTGAGGGACTACGAGACGGCTTTAGAGTATCTTTTAAGGCATTTGCTGATTGCTCAGAATTTAAATGACAGAGTAGGAGAGGGTAGGGCGTGTTGGTCGTTTGGAAATGCGCACGCATCGCTCGGACTTCACACATCAAAAGGTGCTGAGTTTTGCTAGGAAGCATTTGGAAATAAGCAAAGAGATAACTGATCCGGCTCGAAGGACCAAAAATTGTTGAGGCTTTGACTTGCTCACAACTCTTTGCGCTTTAACCTTTACTCAGTCAAAGACCCTTCTTACTGTAAGAGGTTTAAGGGGGTTTTTCCATAGGCGAAGTTCTACTCTGGAAAAATTAGATCCAATACACTATTTTAATACTTTATTTTAATTGAAAAAGGAATGGCAAATTACACTACTTTTTTACAGAGATGTTGAGAATACAATGAATTTTTGTGCTTATTTGACTTACTTTGCGAATTTGACCATTTATCAGGTCGAGTCAAGAGAAACACACTTATTAAAAAGATTTTTGCTTGGAGAACTAACTTCTAACTACTTCAGCAAAACGAGATCTATCGAACCGCTTTTAACACTATGTCTCCCTTACCCACTTCAATCCACATATCGCACTATTACCAAGGTTTGATAATTGCCAGTCTTCCTTTTTGCTAGACATAACAATTTTTATAAACATTTATTTATCAAGATAAGAATATTAAAATAACGTTGTGTTTTCACAACAAAGCCGATAAGCTAAATCGCTGGTTACCCCTTTAGGGTTCTGTATCTCGGTTAAGGGGCACTATATGATTTTTTTCCTTCCTGATTTGATCTAAAACATCTACTGTAGTATGGTTTAATGAGTCTTTATGGCCTCCGTAAAATATTAAAATTTCACTAAATTATACAAGTCGGTGCACAACCGATAGGTAAATATGTGGTTACTCCTTTAGGGCTCTGTATCTCCGTTAAAAGGCATTTTAGGACTTTTTTTGCCTATAACAAAATATGGTTATTTTGACCTCTCTTGTATGCTTCCAAGAAATTAGTAGGTACTTTCCGGATACCTTTTATATTCGAAGTGACTTAATAATTAAGGGTATTTTTTTTGGTAAAAATTACTTTAAAATAGTATATACTTAATTATCAAAAAAGACGTGGAGAGCTTCGACAAAAGCTCAATTTTGAGCTAACATTAATATAGTTTTCATATTTGGCATTATTTAGAAGAAAAATATTGTAAGTTTAAATGACTCTGAACAGCTAATCATTTTCAATCCTACGTTCTATATTATTATTTACATTTGTTAGCCTCCAGTTATCTTGTAAGATTTAATTATGCATCAGTCTCAAAATTTAATATCAAGTTTTGCCATTGATCTGGATCATTTTCCTTTGATGTTTAAAATGCACCTTATATTGTTTACAGTTCTGAAGGCAGGTATAGTTTCATTTCCTAGACGTATAGGATCTTTGTCTAGTAAAACGATATTTAGAGTGTGATTCTCAAGTTATCATAGTATACAGGGCGTCTGGCTAATATTTTTCATTAAAATATATTCGAATGCACAGATAAGTTTGATTAATAAACAGTTTACATATGAAGCAATATATGGATTAATATAACACTTTTTATAGTTAACTTTCCGTAAAATATGAGAATAGAGAAAGCTCTCAAATTTGACCTATATAAAATGTAACAGCAAAAAATAGGTGGATATCGAGAGGGGGGAGGATCAAAGTTGGCTAAAACAGGTTTTTTAAATCTACAAGCCAAGGAAAGCATTTTGAAAAAAAAAGTTTCAAATAAAAATTGTAGAGACTTTAAAAGCCTGCAATTTAAGCTTTTGTGCGATCATTTTCGTTAATTTGTTATTGCAAAAATATCAAAAAATCCTAAAAATCGGCCATTATTTGGATATCAATTAATTACAAAATCATATTTTATAATATTAAATCAGATAATTTGTTGCTGAAAAATTTATTTATCACAAAATGTTGATCCCTATAACTTTTTTTTGAGTGAACATTTTAACTTCCACAAAGGCTCAATCTCTTCGTGAAGGGATTGCAAGATAAGACGACATCACGACCCCGGATTTTGAATCTTTAACTCTGAGCATTACTAACTGAAAATTATTATTTCTTTTAATGGGTTGCAGTTAAAATCTTTAGAGGAAATTAGGTGAAACTAAGCAGTTTTGTCTTTTCACTAACATTTCGATTTATTTTCATTAAAACATCTTCAGAGTAATTTTATTTAACTAAAAAACGAAAACAATGATTTTTTTTTAAATAAGTGTCAGCAAATAAAAAATATAACACTATTGGCAAAAAAATATTTTATAGATGTCGCTAAACTATGTCTAACGAAAACATATTTTCAATTTAAAGAAAAATTTTATTCTCAAATTGTTATGGGATCACCTATCTCCGCCACTATTGCAAATTTAGTAATGGGGTATTTAGAAGAAAATATAGTTAACCAACTAAATTACAAATCTTTCTTTTTTAAACGATATGTGAATGATTTTATAATTTGAATATTTAAAGACAAAACAAGTTCAATAATTTTCATAAAAAGATTAAATTTACTAGTGAAAAAGAAAATAATAAATCCATAAATTTTGTAGATTTAACTATCAGCTATGATCAAAATGGCAATATAAAAACAAATTGGTTTACAAAACAAGTTTAATCGGAAACACTCCTAAAAAATACACAACAAATGTTATTACAGCCTTAGCAGATAGAGCAATAAAGTTCTCCCATCCACAATTCACACCCCAGAATTAAAAAAGAGTAAAAACCATATTAGTAAATAACAACTATCCATAAAAATTTTCGAACCAATAATAAAAAATAGAATACATAAACACTATAACAATAAACCACAAAGCAGCAATTT
Source organism: Diaprepes abbreviatus (assembly GCA_034092305.1). Taxonomy (NCBI): domain Eukaryota; kingdom Metazoa; phylum Arthropoda; class Insecta; order Coleoptera; family Curculionidae; genus Diaprepes; species Diaprepes abbreviatus. The sequence continues at coordinate 5,581,861 of JASJET010000210.1, read as the reverse complement.
ATCAATGACCAAAAAATTTATCTCCCTACCATATACAGGGTGTCCAAGATAAGGATCCTAAGCATGGGGATCTCGGAAACAGTTGGAGATACGAGGTCGGTTAAATTAGAGAAAAGTTGCGCAATTTAGTGCTAAATTAAACGCAGTTAAAAAAATTTAAAAATTTCAAACAGTTCCGGAGATTTCCGGAAAAAAACGAAATTTGGCAAAATCGTTTTTAATTTTTGCAGGCTTTATTTAAAGAGATATCAGAAAATAAAAGGTAGATTCTCATTGCCACTTTCTATTTTTTATAATTTGGTCTAAACAAAATTTAAATCCGACGTTTCATTTCTGAGATACCATCATGAACTTTCATTTTTTATATGGAACAAAAAAAGTATTCCATGTATTTGATAGCATTTTTTATTAAAAATTCAACGGTGTATCACCCTTGCATATCGAATACGTAGTTCAAGTACTTTCCATAAGAGCTCCGTGAGAGCGAGAGAGAAAGGTATATCAGTTTTATAAAAGCCAATGAACTACACACTTGATATGCAAGTGTGATACACCGTTGAATTTGTAATAAAAAATGCTATCAAATACATGGTATACTTTTTTTTGTTCCATATAAAAAATGAAAGTTCATGATGGTATCTCAAAAACGAAACGTCGGATTTAAATTTTGTTTAGACCAAATTATAAAAAATAAAAAGTGGCAATGAGAATCTACCTTTTATTTTCGGATATCTCTTTAAATAAAGCCTGCAAAAATTAAAAACGATTTTGCCAAATTTCGTTTTTTTCCGGAAATCTCCGGAAGTGTTTGAAATTTTTAAATTTTTTTAACTGCGTTTAATTTAGCACTAAATTGTGCAACTTTTCTCTAATTTAACCGACCTCGTATCTCCAACTGTTTCCGAGATCCCCATGCTTAGGATCCTTATCTTGGACACCCTGTATATCTGAAATTACCCATCCAATCTAAAAATTTTAAAACCCCATAATATTATGGTTGCCGAAAAACTTTTTAATAAGTAAAAAGGCCTTTACTCTAAACTAAAACCAAATATTCCTATGGAAGAAGAAACAAACGTCATTTATAAAATTAATTGCCTAGATAGTAATCAGTTATATATTAGTCAAACAAAACAGTATTTAAAAAATAGAATCCAAAATCATAAATATAATATTCGAAGTCATAACCCAAACAACAATTCAGCTCTAGCAAAACATGCAATTGAAAATCTACATAAACCTGATTTTAATAATGTCGAAATAAATAATAATAGACAAAGAAAAATATTACAAAATAAGGTCCGTAAAAGAAATAATCCATATAAAAAAACTCCTAATACCATGAATTTCAGAACTGACATGAGTGAGCTCGGAAATATTTATGACCACCTAATTAGGGCGTAAAATTGCAGCTGGTTATAAGAAATTACTCTAAAGATGGTTTATTGAAAATAAACCGGAACGTCAGTGAAATAACAAAAAATGCTTAGTTTCACCTAATTTCCTCTAAAGATTTTGCACGCATCCCATTAAAAGAAATAGTAATTGTTTTAACAAACACGGTCAACAAAAGTAATATATATATTTAATAACTGAAAATATTTTTAACTTTATAAAATAAATTTGCTTTATTTTAACATGTTTCTCTATTCATTTCCTAATTAAATAATTATCAATTTCACCAATGGAAGCATTTGTTTTTGAAACAAAATTAAAACGACATATAACGACAATTAAAGAGCCTAAAATTATTTTTTGAAAATTATAAAAATATCTGTCTCACTTTTCTTAAAAAACCAAACTTCCTACAGAGAATTTTTCAATGTTAACATAGCAATAATCTTTGAAATGATACTCTGTTTAAATTACACAGGACTTTGTTTTTTTATTGTTTTGTTTTAAACCATCATGTCAGGATTTTTCGTAACAGAATGTAAAGTATCTCAAAAACCACATAAAATACTTCCTGACCTATAAACTTATAACCGGTTAATGTAAGATAAATTAAACTCTAAATTTAGTACTTTAATCATCTTGGACCCAGAAACTAATTAAACCCATAATTCTACGACCTCATTAATCTTTAAATCTATAAGAGAAAGACCAGAGATTCGTCAAATTAACCTAACAACTCACAAGGTAAACCTTAAAACCCAGTAATTCCGTAGCCCCATAATCTAATAATTCAGTAACTGAAGAAAATAAGGAAGGGAAATCCATTAGTAGGAAATTCCTACCAATATAAGCCTCCACACGCACAGATCACCATTTTATAATACATTAACCTATAACTGAACAATCCCATAACCTGATTACCTAAACATGAAATCTTATAACTGAATCATTATCTCATCCCATAAATATAAAATATTAAAACCGTAAAACTAATTCAGTAAACATAAAACCTCAAAAATTAAAAATCTGAAGATGTGTTTAGTAAGGTTCATATGGGGGAATCTTGAGCTTGTCGAGTTTCTGGTTTATTTTTCTAGACTTCTCTAAGTTTATGGGTCATTGGCATTCTGTGTTATGAGGTATGGGTAAAGAAGTTACACTGTGAGTTAATGAATTTAGGGGTCTCGTTTAAAAATGTTGTGCTTGACAAGTTTCTGGTTTTTCTTTTCTGGAGCTACTGAGTTATAGGCTTATGAGATTCCTGGGTTATAAGGTCATGTTACTGTATGAATTGGTGTTTGGTTTCAGATGCCATGAATATTGTGCCTGATGAGTTTCTGGTTTTCCTCTTCTGGACTTACTGGCTGTTAGAGTTAAAGGGTTCTTGAGTTTTGAGGTTTCCATGTGAGTTGATGAGCTAAAGGTGTCCTAGGCTTCACATGCAACGACTGTAGTACTTGTTGAATTTCCGGTATTGATTTTTTATACTTACTGGGCCATGGAGTTATAGCCTTATAGTATTTTTGGTTTATGGAGTTATGGACTTATGAGCTGGGGGCTGGAAAGGTCAGGAATCACATGTACCAATCCTGTGCTTGACAAATTTCTGATCTTTCTCTTTTAGACTTACTCATTTATGGGTCCGTAGGGTTATTGACAATAGAATTGCAAGCTGATTGTATTACCAAGTTTAGGACCTAGTTTGTTTTAGATCTTACTGGGATGAGTGTATAGGTTAGTTCATGATTGTTTTTGATATATTTTACCCCATTTTACTAAAAATGATTTTCCTACAACGAGCACTCGAAAATTATCAGCGTATACCTCGGAAACAATACTACACGAGGTTCTTCAAGAACAGCTGTTATATCCATATTATTTGAAAAAAGTGCATGAATTGATTCCTGAATATTTTCCCCGTCGAATGCAGTTTGCAAACTGGCTATTGGATCAGCAGCGAAATATTGTAAACTTCATTAGCACTATTCTCTTCACGGATAAAGCAGAGTTTACCAAAAATGTTATCATAAATTTACACAACTCACATGTATGGGCTGATGAAAGTCCTCATGCAACTATTGTTTCGCATCATCAACATCATTTCTAATCAATTAATGTCTAGGGAGGAATTATTGGCAATTTTTTGATTGGACAATTCGTATTGCCAGGACAACTGAATGGAAAACTTTATTTGAAGTTCCTCCAGAACGCTTTTCACAATTTAGTAGAGTTCTATATGCACGATGGGGCACCACCTCATTTCGACGTGCTGTGCGTGAGCACCTGAATAACGTCTATCCAAACCATTGGATAGCTAGAGGAGGACCTATTACCTGGCCTCCTCAATCTCCCGACCTGAAGCCGCGAAATTTTTATGTGTGGGGACGCCCCAAAACCTTGGTGTATTCCACTCCGGTCGATAGTAGGGAGGAACTTCTAAGGAGAATCACATTTCATTGTGATCAGATATGGTTCATCGTCAGACGCGCCCATGAAGTGTTGCTGGAATGTGCATAATTTCCTTAAATTTAGATAAAATGTAGATTCGACTATGTCGCACTCGGTATGCTCCTTATACCACCTTTGCAATCAATCAAAGCTTGTTGTTGATGTTCTCTAAATTTTGCTACGTGATACGAGAATTTATAGGTCAAAGAAAAGGCTATAGGACCAGATGGAGTTTGTGGTGACTTGCTTAAACTAATCCAAGAAGACCATTTAGATATCTTAACCAACCTTTTTAATCATGTTTATGACACAGGAAATATTCCTTATAACTGGCTAGTTTCGTCCTTTATTCCTATTCCCAAAAAACCTACAGCCGAAAAATGTGAGGATTATAGATCTATCAGTTTTATGAGTCATGTTCTAAAAGTATTTCTTAAAATAATAAATGGACGAATATACCCGAAACTTGAACAGGACATTACCAATACGCAATTTGGGTTCAAGAACGGCTTAGGTACAAGAGAGGCACTATTTAGTTTAAATGTGTTAACTCAGTGAAGTCGTGATGTAAATTGCAATATATTTACCTGCTTTATTGATTTTGAAGAAGCTTCGAACCAAGTAAATCATCAAAAACTAATAGAAACGCTAGAAGAGTATCAATTGGATTATAAAAATTGACGAATTATTTCCAACCTTTATTGGAAACAAGAATCATTTTTTCGGGTGAAGGAAAAGGAATCCCAAAAATTCCAAATTCGTCGGATGTTTGGCAGGGTTGTGTGTTATCCCCACTATTCTTTAACATCTATTCAGAAGAACAATTTCGGGAAGCTTTTGAAGAGGTAAAAGACGGTATCGCTCCAAATGGGGTTTTGATTAATAATCTGAGGTATGCAGATGATACTGTCCTTCTTGCAGACACAGCTGAAGGACTTCAAAGACTGATAGAAAGGGTAGAGGAGATCTGTGAAAAATACAACATGCGATTAAATATAAGCAAAACAAAGAAAATAATGAGCAAAATCGTACCCCAAAATGTACAATTTCGCGTCAAAGGTTCTCTTATTGCAACATGTCATCCATCAAATATCTGGGCGCACAACTACATGATATGTGGGAGCAAATAAAAGAATTAAAAATACGTATCGAGAAAGCCAGAGCCTATTTCAATCACATGAAAACACTATTATGTAATATGAAACTTAATCTACAACTAAGAACTTGTTTACTAGAATGCTACATATTCTCTATACGGCTGTACGGTATAGAATCTTGGACATTGACGGAGGCTGCACGTAAATGACTTGAGGCTTTTGAAATATGTTGTTATCGACGTATGAACACATCACGTAACCAACGAAACTGTTCTGCAGCGCATGCGGAAGAAGAGATAAATCATGAGGACCATTAAAGAAAGTAACCAAAAATACGAACCACTACAATTGGTTATGCAAGGCAGATGGATGGTAAGAGAGGCCCCGGAAGACGACGAATTTGATGGCTAAATAATTTGCGACAGTGGACCGGAAATATATCTACTGAATTATTTAGAGCCGCTGTCAATAACGTAATATGGGCCAGAATGATCGCCAACGTCCACTGAGGATAGAGCACAGGAAGAAGAAGAAGTAAAGGTTACATAGGTAGAAATTATTGCAATAACACATTAATTTGTCAGAGAGGATTTTCATGCAGTGTAATTAAGGCTCTTTATTGACATTATGATGCATGATATACATATTCTATATGTATATATATATATATATATATATATATATATATATATATATATATATATATATATATATATTTATTTTCTTAATTCTTGAACCATAGATTATATCATTTTCCTTAATTTTGTATTTTCTTGAGTTTAGGTTCTATAATTAATAAAACACAAAACGATTGACGTTTCGCCCTTTATTCAAGGCATTTTCAAAATGTATTCCTAAAAAAATATATAATTAAAATACATCAATATAAAAAACATATTTTACATTTTGGAAAACAAACAAGACACTCAAAAACAGTAGTCAAAAACTTTAAAACATTTTAAAAATATTTAATTTCACCAGTACATACCTTGACATTTTGCTGTTCTGTTTCTAAATGAACTTTAAATTTTCATCGTTTACTGAGGATACGTGGAATGCGAATGTGTTTTATTTTTTTAAATATTTTTTATATTTTACAATGTATATAAAAAAAAAACAAATAAGGTATATGTTTGGTTTTATGTTTAAGAGGATATTCTATTTTTGATTCTTATTTTACCGGATCGAATACTTAATAGTTTTGTTTAAATTAGGTTTGCGTAAATGTGGCTCAAATTTCCTATATCTGTTCTGTCGTTAACAGTGTTTTTATCTTTTTTAATTTCAATCATTTCCTTTATCTGTAATTTTTGGTAATTCATATCTTTGTTTTTTATAATGGTAATGTTATAATCAAAAGTGTGTTTTTCGTCCTGTGTGTGTTTGTTTAACGCTGTTGAGGCGTTTTTTGTATATTTATGGCCATTTAATCTGTTCTTCAGTAATTGGCTCGTCATGCCTATATATTTTTTGGGACAATTTGTGCAAGGGATCGAATATATTATATTTGATTTATTCATTAGAGGAGTTTTACTTTTTAAATTTGTGAATAATGTATTTAATTTATTATGTGACCTGTGGCATACGATAATATCATGCTTTTTTTAAAATGTATTTTATTTTTTCTGACAGCTCACTAGTGTAAGGTAATGCCACATATTTCTGCTGTTTATGTTCTATGTTTTTTGTTTTTACGTTGTTATAAAACTTATATGTTCGTTTATCAATTATTTTGGTGATAGTCTTTTCGTTGAAATTATTATTTATTAGTGTCTCTTTTACTTTTTGAAGTATTTTTGGTCGGAATTCTGGAGATGTTAGGGAGATAGCACGATCAGATAGACCGATTATAACGCTGTTTTTTTGAGTTTTTGAATGATTAGAGAAATAGTTTAGATATCTACCTGACCAAGTTGGTTTGGTGTACCATTCAGTTAAAATTTTGTTTTTTCTGCGTATAAGTGTCATATCTAGAAAATTTATTTTATTATTATTCTCTGTTTCGGATGTGAACTGTAATTTTTCGTTGAAACTGTTAAACTCTTGGAGAATTTCATTTATTTTATTTTGTGGTACGGCTGCTATGCAATCATCGACAAAACGTTTGAAAAATATTATATTAAAATTTAATTTTTCTAAGACTTTTTCCTCTAAATATTCCATTACTAGCTGAGCAATGGTAGATGAAATTGGTGATCCCATAGCACATCCATCGAGCTGTTTATAAAAGGTATTTTCATACTGAAAATAATTTGTATTAAGAACGAGGTCAACAGCATCCATAAAATTATTTTTTGATAGCGTTGTATGTTTTTTTAAAATTTCCCATTTTTCTGCTAAAATAGTGTGGACAAGTTGATTTGGTATGTTTATATACAAAGATATAACATCTAGCGAAATGAGTCTGTAATTTTCAGGTAGGTTTACTTTATCAATAAATTTTTTAAAGGCGAATGAATCTTTAATAAAAAAATCGTTTTTGCCTGTAGTATTTGAAATGCAATCTGATAAGAATTACATAAACAAAATATACCACTAAGACCTATTGTTTCTTGTATACAATCGCTATTCTATAGTTTATCAAAATTCTTATCAGATTGCATTTCAAATATTACAGGCAAAAACGATTTTTTTATTAAAGATTCATTCGCCTTTAAAAAATTTATTGATAAAGTAAACCTACCTGAAAATTACAGACTCATTTCGCTAGATGTTATATCTTTGTATACAAACATACCAAATCAACTTGTCCACACTATTTTAGCAGAAAAATGGGAAATTTTAAAAAAACATACAACGCTATCAAAAAATAATTTTATGGATGCTGTTGACCTCGTTCTTAATACAAATTATTTTCAGTATGAAAATACCTTTTATAAACAGCTCGATGGATGTGCTATGGGATCACCAATTTCATCTACCATTGCTCAGCTAGTAATGGAATATTTAGAGGAAAAAGTCTTAGAAAAATTAAATTTTAATATAATATTTTTCAAACGTTTTGTCGATGATTGCATAGCAGCCGTACCACAAAATAAAATAAATGAAATTCTCCAAGAGTTTAACAGTTTCAACGAAAAATTACAGTTCACATCCGAAACAGAGAATAATAATAAAATAAATTTTCTAGATATGACACTTATACGCAGAAAAAACAAAATTTTAACTGAATGGTACACCAAACCAACTTGGTCAGGTAGATATCTAAACTATTTCTCTAATCATTCAAAAACTCAAAAAAACAGCGTTATAATCGGTCTATCTGATCGTGCTATCTCCCTAACATCTCCAGAATTCCGACCAAAAATACTTCAAAAAGTAAAAGAGACACTAATAAATAATAATTTCAACGAAAAGACTATCACCAAAATAATTGATAAACGAACATATAAGTTTTATAACAACGTAAAAACAAAAAACATAGAACATAAACAGCAGAAATATGTGGCATTACCTTACACTAGTGAGCTGTCAGAAAAAATAAAATACATTTTAAAAAAGCATGATATTATCGTATGCCACAGGTCACATAATAAATTAAATACATTATTCACAAATTTAAAAAGTAAAACTCCTCTAATGAATAAATCAAATATAATATATTCGATCCCTTGCACAAATTGTCCCAAAAAATATATAGGCATGACGAGCCAATTACTGAAGAACAGATTAAATGGCCATAAATATACAAAAAACGCCTCAACAGCGTTAAACAAACACACACAGGACGAAAAACACACTTTTGATCATAACATTACCATTATAAAAAACAAAGATATGAATTACCAAAAATTACAGATAAAGGAAATGATTGAAATTAAAAAAGATAAAAACACTGTTAACGACAGAACAGATATAGGAAATTTGAGCCACATTTACGCAAACCTAATTTAAACAAAACTATTAAGTATTCGATCCGGTAAAATAAGAATCAAAAATAGAATATCTTCTTAAACATAAAACCAAACATATACCTTATTTGTTTTTTTTATATACATTGTAAAATATAAAAAATATTTAAAAAAATAAAACACATTCGCATTCCACGTATCCTCAGTAAACGATGAAAATTTAAAGTTCATTTAGAAACAGAACAGCAAAATGTCAAGGTATGTACTGGTGAAATTAAATATTTTTAAAATGTTTTGAAGTTTTTGACTACTGTTTTTGAGTGTCTTGTTTGTTTTCCAAAATGTAAAATATGTTTTTTATATTGATGTATTTTAATTATATATTTTTTTAGGAATACATTTTGAAAATGCCTTGAATAAAGGGCGAAACGTCAATCGTTTTGTGTTTTATTAATTATAGAACCTAAACCCAAGAAAATACAAAATTAAGAAAAATTATATATATATATATATATATATATATATATATATATATATATATATATATATATATATATATAATTTATTTTTGTATCTTAAACCTTTTGTTAAATATTTTTTTCTAATATTTTCTTGGATATAGGTTTTTCCATTAGAGAAACAAAGGACAATAATTTTCTTTCTGACGTTTCGCTCTACATAGTGAGCTTCTTCACAAGAGCTAGGTATATTTATTTTACATCTACAAAAATTACAGAATTTTTTATATAATAAACATATATCACAGTAATTACACTTTTATATTTTTAATTTAATTAAAATTAATAAAAACAAAACAGATTTTAAAATAGTCAAAGTTTAAAATTTAAAACAATACAAGCAGGTTAAAATAGTGAAAATTATAAAATAGTACATACCTTGAAAGTAGTTTTGTGTGTATGTTTAAAAATAATTACTTCCTGAACAAATTTTATACTGTTTTATTAAGGTCAAAGCTTATTATGGCTCTACTACGTATATAATCCTGAGGAAGAGGCTCTAATATCACATAAGTACAAAATTTGATCCTTATCAAATAATAAATATGCATAATTTCTATATCATATAAGTCCTTCAAACAAAAACACAGAAAATTAGATAATTTGTTTTGCTTTCTTTCATCTGTTAGACTAATATTTTTTCTTATTGAAGTTTTCCGGAAAAAGAGAAACAGGAAATAATGAATGATCCCAAGAAAAACTAAGCTTTGAACCTTTTTTTTTACATCACTAATTCATTATACCTCTGTCTACGGTTCGTTCAATCAGTTTTTGTAATTAAGTGTTTAAAAACTAATTACCAAAAGTATACCTTTGGTTTTAATATGTGGATGATAAATAAATTTATTTTCATAAACCCCGTTTAATCTAGAGCATTAAAGGCAAATTCAATTGTTACAGAATCCACAACTTAATCTGAAGATTAAACTAAATTTTGTATATTATGGAACGATATATCTAATCTCAAACTTTGCGTGTTAAACATGTAATCGGATCACATAAAGTTTGGATTATAATAATAGGAAAATCTGAACAAATCTCTTTGAAAGACCTTTCTGAAAAAGAAGCCTCATAAATAATAATTTATTGTACAGTCGGGACTACTTTTTGTCTTCCACTTTTCATGATTAGGAGTAAGCGGGACAATTTTGATAAGCACAACGGATTCGAAACTGAGGAAATAGAACTTATTAGCTGCACAATATTATAAATATATACAGTTTTCACTTTTAGCCTAAGAAATTCTAAACGGTGGTAATTAAGTACGTAAGATATTATATTTCACATAAGATGAATATAGTATAAACTTGAAGAAGCATGTTATTGATTCATTATTGTGACAGCATCTGATCGTAGACTTTGGTAGCGTGTGGCCATTAGACCTACAATTTCCTGCTGTCGCATATTACTGACAAAGGCACATTGGAAGTTTGATTGTTCCTCTTGGTTCTTGCAGTTTTAGTACCAAACAACCTGTGTGTGAGGTATTATCGAATTTTTTTTTTTATTTCAAAGGCCTATTATGTATAGAATATAACATCATTTAAATGTCCGGCGCAGGTTGTCACGATGGCACGGATCCGAGTGATCCAATTTTCAATGACTCTGCCGGATAGATCGGGCTGAATTTGAGCGGTAGCATTGGCTATGTTGACTTTAAGGGCATCGGGCGATTGCAGCTTATTGGCATAGATCTACGACTTCAGGAAACCTCACAAGAAAAAGTCTAGCAGGGTCAAATCGTACGATCTTGGTGGCTAGTTCACATCACTTCTGCGAGGGATAACCATACCCTCAAATCATTTATGCAAAATATTTGTCGTGGCTTCCGCTGTGTGACATGTAGCGCCATCTCGCTGTAACCACATGTCGTCTAACTTTATATCGGTCACTTTGAGCTAAAAGAAATAAGTTAGCATAGTTCTGTAACGCTTGCCGTTGACGATGATGGTCTCGCCAAGGTCGTTTTCAAAAAAGTACCGATTAATGACGCCGCGGGACCAAAACCCCACCAAACAATAACTTTTTGTGGATAAATTAACACCTGGTGAACCTCGTGTGGGTTAGCGTCGTCCCATATATGGCAATTGTGTTTGTTAACATAGTCATTCATCGAAAAATGCGCCTCGTCGCTAAAGATGATTTTTCGGTCAAAATTGGTGATTTTGTACGGGCATAGGCCCAAGTCCCGATGCAAAATTCGCCAAGTTGTAGTTTGCGAAAGAAGGAGTTCTTGTGCACGGCGAGGAATTGACCCCTCGGGTTCTCCTGCATACTTTCACGAACCGCGGCGACGTTCTCGACTGACCTGGCTTGCTTTTGACGCACGAGTGTTAGTTAGCTCATTGTTTATCGAACCAGTTGTTTCGAATTTGGCCACCAAACGTTGGAAAGTCGACTTTGAAGGTCCACCACATCTGCCATAAAATGGACGCAACGCGCGCAAAGTTTGCTCTAACGAACACTCATTTTGATAATAAAGTTTTATCAATTGAACATGCTGCTCAATCGTGTAGCTTCTCATGGTGATTTGGCATCTGTAACAGAATAATAAACAACAGATTATACAGACGCAACTGAAACACCATGACCGCCACAGGCTACCAACATCGACCCGCCGTTATTGAGAAACCCTATAAATTGTAAAACAGCACCAGCGCACACGTAGCTATTAAAAGGATACGCTTGATTATACACCACACCTGAACTGTAAACATTAATAAATCCACGTATTTCATTTGATATAAATAATATATTAAAGCAGAGTAAAATATCAGCATTATATGGTCACCTTATACCTGAAGTGTAAACATTAATAAATTCACTTGTTTAATTTCGTATAAATAATATATTAAAGAAGAGTAAAATATCAACATTATACGGCCTCGCAACAAAGCCACCCTTAAACTTTAAAAAATCCCCTTATCGTGGCCTTATTTCATCTTTTTTGCTGACCGTAGAATCATCATTTTTCACCCTGCATGACTTCACTGGCGGCATATATTATTGGGTTTATAAGATTAACAATTTTATTTGTTTAAAATTGTTATTTTTGTCAAAATTCGAAAATATTTTGTTTGAAACACGTTAGAAAATACAAGTTTGTGTAACTTATGTGATTTGGAAAAGTCACTTCAATCATTTACAATATCTGATATGTAAAGATTAGACGACGGACCCCAGTATAACGACTTGTGCTTGATGTGAGAGAGACGCAAACGTCAAGGATATAGTCTCTCTCTCTAAAGGGGCGGGGTTAAAAAATCAGAGAAAAGATAATACTCTACTATGTGCATGTGTGTTGTTGTATGAGAAATAATTTATATGGGAAATGAACGAGTTATATTTGTTTTAATTTCCAACTGCCCTAGAAATATGTTTAAATCATGAACCAACCATAATACGTGTATTTCAATCCATAATATTGATAATTTTATATGTTGCTAAATTATATATTTTTCAAATATATAATAAAAGATTAAATAGACAGTGTAGATTTTATTAAAAAAATATTAAAACGAATATTAGGAAAACAAGTTTACTGAGGTCGTAATCGATCCGAGCTCGATGCATTAAAAAAAATAATTTCATTCGAGCGCGCCAACCTCTCGATCACGCGTACTTTAAGAACATCTGAGTTGAAGTTATATGAATGTTAATACTTTCGGAAGTAACGAATCTGATAAACGTTCCGTAGAAATTCGATAATTTCCAGTAGATTTTCAAAATCGCATGTTATCCTCTATAGCCACGAACTTGACATATAAAATTCAAGTTCGCAAATGTAGACAACGATATATTTAATATTATAGCTGACAAAGGAAATGCAACTTTTGTTATGAATAAGGACAAATATGCTAAAAAATGAACCAGCTCTTGGACGACAATACAAAGCCTTTCGGACGAATCCAACAAACAAAATCGAAAGGAACATCACATGGCTAATTAACGCCTCCAGTCTCATTCCAGAAGTAAAATAGCCGCTACACCAAGCAGCTCCAAGTTTCCACGCCTCTACGGACTACCCAAAATACATCAAGAAAATGTACATTTACGTCCAATCGTCAGAGCAATAGACTCACCAACCTACATAGTAGGTAAGTATTTGGCCAAACTTTTATATTTATTTACAGAAAAAACCGAATCCTTTGTTAAAACCCTGGACACTTTGTCCAAAGATTAAAAACCATCGAATTAGAGCCCGGAGACATATTGGTCAGTTTTGATGTAGAATCCCTGTACAGAAATGTTGCTATAGATAATTCAGTTTCCATAATATCGGACATACTACGAAACAACAACATGGACTCCACCCTACTAGAATTAATTAAAGCATGTCTGATTTCCACTTATTTTACTTTTCAAGGAACTTTCTACGAGCAAACTTCGGGAGCGGCCATAGGAGCTATCAAAGAGAACGCCTTTCTTTTGCTCCTATAAAACCTAAATTTTGATGCAGATATGTAGATGATACGTTCGTAGTTTGGCCGCATGGCGTAGATAACCTTCATAATTTCCTGGATCATCTAAATCAACAACACCCTAGCATAAAATTCACTATGGAAACTGAATAAAACGATACCCTTCCCTTTCCTGATGTACTAATACAAAGAAGAAATAATGGCAACTTAGGGCATTCTGTTTATAGAAAACCAACACACACAAATCGATAACTCAATGCAACGTCACACCATCATCCTTTTCAAAAACAATCGATCATAAACTTTTTGGTACATAAAGCACTTTCAATATGTGACTAACAATCACTGAAATCAGAAACAGAATAACTGAGTAATGCTCTGAGAGGCAACGGATATTGCGCTGAAGATATAAAAACCCAGCTCCTCAACAAAATGTCATAAATGTACCTCCTACCGTCACACTAAAGTGAAATTAGAAACCGACTATAAAACAACGACTACACAAGTATGAAAGTTAACACAATGAATGAAAAGTTAACAGCAGCATTCATAGAATCGGCTAACAAAATAAGCCGAAATCAAAGAACACACATCAAATCGCTTTCAAATCCAAGAGTTATTAACTAAACAAGAAAAAGAATTAATGCAACAAAAAGAAAACAGAACAGCACTAAATATGAGGAAATGAATAAATTGATAGGAAAAACTGTCAAAACAAAAAATTTCAAAAACAGGAAGAACAGATACAAGTATTTCTTTTCTATATTTGCAAAAAAATCAAAGAATGAAAGTTCTGAAACAATTTTCACATAATACTGAATGAGAAGGAATGAAATTAAATAAGAGGGAGGGACAAAATAAATAAAGGAACCCAGGAATATTACAAAAATTTGATTAGATGCCAAAAAGAGCCCCCTCCTAAAACGATACGTCACATGTTTAAGAAAGTATTAAATGTAAATTCGGAGAAAGTGCCAAAGGTTGAAGCAGCAAAGAAAATATAACAAAGAAACTTGTATCAGAAGGAGGAGAGAAAGTCTTCAACACACTAAAAATATTATTTAAGAAATTTCCTTCACAGCTCTCAGTTTATTTAGCATTTGAACTAAATTATATTGCTAAATTAAAAATGGGGCCCCGTTGAGATTTCGCGGGGGGGCCCCGAGCTTTTCGCTACGCCACTGCTAGGACCCACGGTCTACTCTTTATATGTCTGTGGATGCGGTACACAAAATGAAACATTTTTAACTGGTTACATTAATAATTATTATCTACCCTTTTACCTTTAAGGAATTGGAAATTCAATTTAGAAATTTTACTTTGAATTGTATTTCCCTTTATCATTTTCTGCATATTTACTTTCAAATAAGCGTATTTGCTGTTGTCACTGTAATTAAATACGTATGTGTGTTTATTAAATGCATATAATGCTTTGGGGTAATGAGCAAAGCACAAATGGTCTAGACAGATTAGGGAATTAGGCACTTTGACTGTTGTAAGTATATTTATTTATCAACACATTTTAGGAGTTCATAATTACAGAATTTATATGCTTCTAGGGATAAATAAATACTGGAAATACTGATCAATATATTATTATAAAGTATTGCCTGCGGCTGCACTCGCATTGACTTTGATTTTAGGACTATTTATTTACTCTGCTTTATCTCGATACGCTTATGCTTTTACCTTTAGCCATTATTTCTTAGAAAAGAGAAATTATGAAAAAAAATACCCCCTTTTTATGAACCTGTAGAGAAATTTCGAAAAATGCTTAAAAAATGTATGTTCTTATTTATTAAAAAGGTACAATTTCAAATTTTTCACCTTGTTGAGGTTACAAGTTTAAAAAATGCTTTTTTAGTGAGTTAGCTACAGATCATAGACAATGATGTTTCTTGCGAAGTAGTAGATATCTGTTGGACTTCCATTGTCTTTATTTTTGTTGAATATGACGACGTTTCGGCTAGTAGTTATCTCTAGCCGTTTTCAAGTGTAACTAAATAAATCCCTTAGCTACATGACTATTTATACTAAAAGTAAATGCAGTAGAGTGTGACTGAGGTGGGTGCAGTCATGCCAGCTATGGCAAAATCCCATTTTTTTATGCTGCATTTAGTTTTAGTTTACAATTACTAAGAAGTGGTTTCCACACTTCTCTTATATCTAAAGATGCTTTACTAAAACAACTCGGGTTCTGATGTATGACCGCGGCTTCTTTGAATTTCCGTTTTCTCCAATGTTATTCTCGGTGTAGTATTTTAGCTTCAGACCATTTTATGTGGTGTCCATGAATCCAGGCATGGTTGGCGGCACCAGATTTTTCTGTTTCTCCTCGAGATGTGCATTTTTGGTGTTCCTTAATCCTTACGTCAAGAGGTACTTATCCCGTCATTTTTGACATAAAATGTGTCAGAAACAGCTAGACTTAGCTATAGGACATTATACATAAAATATATCTATAAAAATGAAGTAAGATATAGGGTGCACTATTTAAAATAAACAAGAAATCATCAAGTTCCGATATAACCGAAGATGCCATCATCTTGAAAATATTTTAACCGAATTGCCCCCATCGACTTTCGTAAACTGCCAAATTTTAAAAATTTTCCAAAATCTATCAATCAAAAAAATCAATCTTTCGCATTTCGGCATGGGACAACACTGTATATTGTTTATCTTGAATCGAAACCAAAAGTTACAAGTTTAAAAACAAACAATTAATTTAATAACCTCCCTTTTTGTCGCCTGATGTATTAAAATTCAGTAAAAGCTTCCAAATATATGCAGAAACTTTCGAGAAAACCTGTTATTTAACCATGAACAATTAAATCGATTGCCTAACCTTCCTAGTTGACCTATAGCACTTCAGTGAGATGCTTGGAATCCCAAAATAATTTAATTACAGACATATGGAAGTCCATTTGCTTCACGCAAATGTTTTAAAAGGGAGCACATATCCCACGAGAAATATGATGTAGTTGGGGATTTTAATTAGCTAAAATGTTAAATATGGGACTTAACGTGCCAGAAAAAAGTATTTTTGTTTATTATATGAGGTATATTATGAAAATAATTGTATAGTCAGATGCATTAGAAGTGACATTATAACAATTTGGTTTTGGTCAATAATATTCTATTAAAAATATACCCGTGAAAAATGGGGCTGTCTCGTGACTATTTGGATATAAAAATTAGAGAGTACGCATGCGGACTTTTTATTCACAAATCTACATCCTAAGTTAAATACTATTGAGTGACTTGTCGTGTAGGCAAGACAAGAATGTGACAGCTATTACCTGTATTCAAGGATGTCACAGGTAAAACAGATTAAACTCTAAGAAATACTGGTGTATAAAGTATCGGAGATCCGGTAAGATTCTCCCAATTTTCCGCGAGCATAAAGGTCAAAATAACTATAGTTTGTCCAGAAAAAAAAATTCCTAAATGTCCCTTAATGGAGATACAGAGCCCTCAAGGGGTATCCAGCGATTTACCTTTTCGGCTTTAAGTTTTGACTAACCTGTATAATTAATAGAAATTATAATATTTTATAGAGGCCATAAAGATGCATTAAACCATACTACTTAGATGTTTTAGATCATCAGAGAAGTCAGGAACGGCCTTGCAGCCATACTCGTTGGGTCTAATTTTTGACAGGTGTCATTTTACAAAGCTGAAAACTGATTTTTACTCGTAAATTCTTTATTCATTTCTCTTATTTCATTTCGATAAAACTGGCGGTTTTCGAGATAAATCGGTCTTTATGCGAAAATACAAAAGTTGTTAATGCTAAATACAAACAGGTAAAAATAAAATCCTCAGAGTGTGCTGATGTGCTTTAATTTATGAGGAAGCGCTGTCTCACTCTTCGAAAGCAAGAAGATGTTATACTGAAAGTTTTCCAGTTCGGACATTGTCAAGTCCAGAAACCTTTCAAAGGATTGATCGGGGCTTAATTAATTTATAATGTTATTAAAATGCAAAAATAGTGAAAACGCTTAAATGTCATTTTAGTAAATATTCAATATGGGCTCCAAGTACTTCAATATATTTTCTTATTCTTCGAATATTCTCCCGCTGCACTGCAAGCAATATTTCGGTATTATTACGGATTACCAACAATGCACCCTTTATATGGCCTCGTCGTTCTTCTGATTTAATTGTCTTAGATTATTTCATATGGGAAACGATAAAAAATATCGTTTATTGGAGTCCAATGACAACGATCGAGGACTGTATGGCAAGGGTTAAGGACGCTTTCGAAAGTTTATTTCCAGATTCAATTAACTCGGACACCTATGACGAACTAACTCGGAGATGCGAAAAATGTTTGAAAGTCCATGATGGAAATTTTGAGTTAGATGATCAATATTTAAACAATTTATGTCTGCCGGAATACAGACAAATTTTTTACTAACACATGGCATCACATAGAAACCATTCCAGTTACTAATTTCTTACAAGCAACTTTTTATGATAAGTAGATTGCCAACAACGGACCCTCTCTATGACTTCGTCGTTTTCCTGATTTGACTATCTTAGATTATTTTATATGGGGAACGAAAAAAATATTGACTTTTAACGATATGTTCAAGTTAATATTTAATATTAGTTTTTAATCACCCTTTATTTATTTATTATCAAAATATCAACACAGTCCAGTAAAGTAAATCCTGTTCTAGAATAAAACCAATCCTAATTAAATAATAAAGATTTTTATGTAAGATAACCTGATAGTTATGTTTAGGCCTGCAAAATCCATTTTTAACATAAAATATAAACTATGTAAAGGGTGTTTTTTATAGAGGTATAAAACTTTAAGTTGGCAACACTTTTTTAACTGGCGGCCATTTTGTCAGCTGTCAATTGATTTATGTTTAGTTTGGTTTGGCATTTCAACATGTATAGACTGACGCCTGAATAACGCTTCCAAATTGTGCAAATTTATTTTGAAAATCATGGTTCTGTTCGAAATAAATATCGCGCACTACGTCCATTTTGCGGTCAACATAATCGTCCATCAGAGCAATTAATTCGATTAAATATGGAACATTTTCGCACCACGTTTACTCTAAATGGTAATACGCATCCACAGAGACGTCGTACAGTGCGTACAGAAGAAGTCATTGCTGCTGTAGAGCCTAGCGTAGAGGAAGACCCGAATCAGTCTATCCGCCATCGTGCACAGGAACTGGATATGTGTCCATTCACTTTATGGAAGATTTTGCGGAAAGATCTTGGTTTGCGTGCTTACAAAATCCAACTCGTGTAAGAATTTAAGCCACACGATCACCTAGCAAGGCGTAGATTCGGTGAATGGACCCAAAACAAGATTGCCGTTGATCCCGATTTTCATAAGCGAATTTTATTTAGCGATGAAGCTCACCCTTGTTTGAATGGATACGTTATTAAAAAAAAACTGCCATATTTGGAGTGATGATAATCCTCAAGTGTATGTTGAGACACCGTTACAGAAAAACTGACTGTTTGGTGTGCTTTATGGGCTGGTGGATTCATTGGTCCATACTTCTTTAAAAACGATGCTGGTCGGAACGTTACAGTCAATGGTGACCGCTATAGAGCCATGATTACTGACTTTTTCGTTCATCAATTGAACAACCATGATGTACAGGAGCTGTGGTTTCAACAAGACGGCGCAACATGTCACACAGCTCGTGTCACAATTGATTTATTGAAGGAAACGTTTGGTAACCGCATAGTTTCACGTTTCGAACCCGTGAATTGGCCTCCAAGATCGTGCGACTTAACGCCGCTAGACTATTTTCTGTGGGGATATGTGAAGTCGCTAGTCTACGCCGATAAGCCCGAAACGATTGATCACTTGGAGGACAACATTCGCCGCGTTATTGCCGATATACGGCC
The DNA here is from genome assembly GCA_034092305.1 of Diaprepes abbreviatus. NCBI lineage: Eukaryota > Metazoa > Arthropoda > Insecta > Coleoptera > Curculionidae > Diaprepes > Diaprepes abbreviatus. The sequence goes on along the minus strand of JASJET010000210.1, from coordinate 5,562,245 downwards.
ACAAATGTTGGAAAAAGTCATCGAAAATTGGTCCTCCAGATTAGACTACGTCCGAGCCAGCCGTGGCGGTCATATGCCAGAAGTCATATTTAAATTATAATGCCAGAAGGTTACCTTTCGAATAAAGTAAATTTTATGTCAATTTAAAAAATTCATCTTTGTTTTATTCCATTTAAAAGTTCTATACCTCTATAAAAAACACCCTTTATATTCCAAATCTATCGCGACATTTCGTCGTGGAACACCCTATATATATATATATATATATATATATATATATATATATATATATATATATATATATATATATATATATATAGTAACTAAATGCCGCTTTGTTTATTACCTACTTGTTTTTTTTTCAGGTATGTTTGTTCTTCACAAAATTAATCAGTAACCTGTTATCATAAGAGAGACACCTTTATTTAATACTTGTTAAATTGGCCGTGAAACCAAATAGGCTCCCTCAAAAAAATCTATTGGTAAGTAGTACAAAATATAATCAACTAGCGTGAGGATATCATACAATAAATACGTATATCTTATTAGCGAAAAGTAATACTCGTATTTAATCGAGAAAAAACCGATGATGACATCGTATTCTGCACACAGCAGCTGATGCCAGACTGGCTCTGTCTCCCTCTTCAATATAACGACACTAATCAGCTTATTTACACCTGCTTATTTACTGCTGCTATATTGTCAATGGTGATTAGAATGAAAAAGAATTATAGGATTTGTTTAAGTGAGTTTTCGAGCAGTTTTAAAAGTGAGGGAAAAATTTAGTTGGTTTTCGGTTTCTATTTTTTGCCTTTAGAGGGTAATGTTTCTAGATTTAATAAACTTGTAGTTGAGAATAGATTCGATGTTATACGTCAAGCCATCAGTCAAGATGTCAACTTCGGTGGAGTAACTTTTAGTCATATTCGATATAGAGAGAATTCTCCAAGAAAAGGCTCAGAGGCAAACTGAAAAGGTCCAACTCTTCCCTGAAAAACTCATGTTCAAATAAATTAAATACCCTGTTATGTGTTAATTTTATCTGTAATTACGTAATTTGATTTCAATAAATTTTATCGTGTTACTATGTGGAAATTGTACTGACGTCAGAGACTGCTCTCCAAATGACGGGCTTGAAATGTGCCCTTTGAACATCTAGTTTCTAGGGTTTGAATTTTAAAGATATTCTCCAAAATATAGATTGATATTCACAAGTATATATTTCCTTCTTGAATTTTATGGTGTACAACCTGAATCTGGATCATTTCAACTCAATATTAGAATCGGACAGTCAGTATCAGAGTTGATGACAGGGTGTCTGATAAAGTACCAATATTTACGCGGAGTTCGCCACAGTTGTATACTCTTTCTTCTTCTTTTTGATGTGTATACTGAAGCTATTTCTCAATGTAGCGAGGAAGGTATTACTGTAATTGATTAAGTAGTCAATAACTTACGCTATGCAGATGATACTGTTTTAATTACGGTAATTATTTCGTTTACGAAATCAAGGAAAACGACTTATTTTGAAAAAATTTTCACGCTCACCCCCTATTTTGAGTTGTAGAACACGATTATGGTCTAGGTTTTCCAATATTGCGGAAAACATCGAAAATCACTTTTCATTTTAGGTTCAATTTTTCGCACTAAATCATTGAAATTTGGTTAGAATCACAAATTCTACACTAATAGGAGCTTTTATATCTCATAAATTTGAATGAAATGATCAAAAAAAAAATCGAAACAAACCTCACCTGCCAAATCACTGACATAATAGTGACATCTGAAATCGACAAAATATCTTTCGATAAGTAAAAAATTTGCGCTGTTGCCAAAACTATATCTATAAAATACGCACATATTCCTTTTTTTTCTATTAAAGCCATAACGAGAAGGACCCGGAAAACATATTTTTCCCTTCTTTGATTCGTATATTATGTACGATTTTCTCTCCAAATAGTATTAGTTTTAAGGATCAAATTTATATTGGGCATGATTGTTTCACCATATATTTTAAGAATTTGCTTTGAGGTAGTTTTTGCAGCAGATATTAAACCACCAGCTTCTCTACTAACTCTAAGCTTTTCCTATATCTTTTTTTCCTGGAAGCGATTGTATCACCGTCCCGTGGTTTCGACTGGTTAGTTCAGGTTGATTTTAGTTTTTCGAACTAACTTAAATCAAGCTAAACCTGAACTAACCTAAAGAAACTAAAAATTTGGGGTAGTTAAGATTAATTTTACCCTTTTTTTATTACAGTACTTTACAAATAATTAATGTACATTGTTGACTGAAATGGTCAAATTTATATTATGAAAGTATTTTACATTTGGCAACGTCGCACCTAATATTTGTCGTTTTCATGACTCCAAGAGTCGATGTCGTGTACGAGACGTATTTATACTTTTTTGTTGAAAATACAAGTTTTCTACACATGTTTGCTAAAATTTGTACAAAAATAGTTGAAATATATTACATACAATGTATTTGAACTAGTACCCATTAAAATAAAAACGTAAGTTCAATGTTTTCTTCAGAAATAAATATGCCTTCTGAAGTCACAGGTGGTGTTTTTTAGTTTTCCGAAAAAATGAGAAAAAATAATGGAAATCAAGACCAGAATAGTGTTCTACGGCCTCGTAATAGTGGGTAAGTGTCGATATTTTTTCAAAACATTTTCCTATACTTCACTTAATCGAAATAATTATTTTAATAACTAACAATATTAAAGATCATCAGATTCTACTATAAAGATTAAATGTTAACTGTAGTATAAATATGGGGTCAGCATGAACTTAAAAAGACCACGTACATAGCTGTTACAAATATGCTAAATACCTCATTTGACAGCAGGCTCATCGAAAGAGTTCAACAATAAAGATATTTAAGAACTTGGTTAATCAACCTGCATATCAAACACAAAAAAATAAATTACGGATAGAAGATAGAAGTTGCAAGAGCTGCTTTCCTTAAAATAAAAAGGTTCTCTAATACTAGAGATATACTCGTAAACGTACATTTAAAACTAGAATGCTTCAATGCTACTTGAATGAATGAATGAAAAAGGGGTGGTGATACTAGATCATCGATGCCTAGGCCTCCATTGGGCCCTTTACATCCCACCATATCTGCACGTTATTCGAGGCCGATCGCCTTTGCGAATCCAAGCATATCTCCGAAATATCTCTGTCTCAGTCCGTTGAGTGCTGGGCACCCTCTGAGAACATGGTCAACATTTTCATCCTCCTCCAAACACCATTTGCACGTCGGGTCGCCCTCGACACTGATTCTATGAAGATGGCCCCGGAGGTGACAATGTCCTGTCAACAATCCCACCACAATTCGCAGCTCTTTCCTTCCCAAGGAGAGAAGCTCCTTAGTACGCCGTGCGCTAGGCCCCGTTATATGTTCCTTAGCACGCCTCATTCCAGGAGCTCCCCTCCATGATTCAATAAATTTGCTTACCAGCAACGATTTCAATTCACTTTTGCCAATAGCAATTGGAACAGGTAATATTGGTTGGGGTCCATACGGTTCAATCGCCGAACCCAACTTTGCCAGATGGTCTGCTTCCTCATTCCCGCGTATGCCTGAGTAACTCGGGACCCATACGAGTCTGACTGTGATCAATGCTACTTGTTTTTCACCTTACTTTACGGGGAAATTCGAAAAATTCGCATATCATGGCTGGATAGCCACGAATGTAAAAGTTCTCCAAGGTATGAACAAACTGGAAAAAGTGACAAGAGCCCTTAAGAGGAAGGAGCATCAACACCTTTGGCATATTATTAGAGGATCATAATATGCATTGTTGCAAAATAACATGGGAGAAAAGATAAAATGAAGAAAAAGTACCAGTAAAAGGAGAACATCCTGGCTGAAGTTGAGAGAATGGTTGGGAATGTTTTTCAATTGGTTGTTCGGAGCAGCTACCGATAAAGTTAAAATAGCCATGACGATCGCCAATTCCCGCTAGAAAACCGCACAGAAGAAGAGAGTGGGCAATCAGTATTTGGAGGAGTTTTACAGCGGTCCCATTGTTATTTTCCCCTGTTAATTTATATTTAAATGACATTGTGGCGTAATTGCTCGTTTCAACTATCGCTTATGTTCCGATAACTTGAAGATCAATAGGATCATAATACATTCTATTGACAGAAATTTTGTACAAGCAGACATTAATAATGTCTGCCTTTGATCTGAACATAATGAAGTGAATCTGAACATGCTTGGTTTTAAAAATTTGGAATCTCTTAACAGACGGATTCATTTTTTACATTGAAAACTTCTAAGATGTTATACTGCTCAACGCTTGAATATGCCTCTGTAGGCACTACATTATTGTTATTCTACTTGTGAACTGGAGAGGGTGTAGTATAGAGTTTTGCATTCTGGGGTTTTTCAAGCGGGTCTCAACATATTTAATAATTTTTGTTTAAATTACTCTCTGGTCTTATATAGGTAAAATATAAAATCACTGAATAGAAGTTAAGCAGGTATACTTTTCCTTTTTGTGCTTATTAATGGCTTGGTTTCTTGCCTTCACTTTTGGAGTTGTACCATTTTAATAGATTCTGTAGAACACGCTGTAGTATATTATTTAGAGACACCTTTTTTCTCGTGAATTACAGCTATTTTAACTCAATAATTATAATGTGTCATGTGTTTAGTAAGAATGGGTCGGATCCTTTTGACTGGAGTCTGGCTAGTTAGTATTAAGCCTAAATTGTGACGTTTCAATTTTTACAGCTGTACTGTTATTTTTTGTATATTATTTATTTTTATATACGTGTTTTTTGATGACTAAAATGTGATCGGACTTGCATTATTTTTTATTTTTACGACGTTTCGATTAGGTTGTATCTCTAATCGTTATCAAGTATAAACTGAATGTTTTATCTTAAGACTATGAGCTTATATAGGGACTGTGTACATTGAAGCGCAACGTTTCGCTTCACTGTACATACCTCAATGATTTGATGTTACAAAGTAGTGGTTGCCAAAGATTAGGTATCTCAACACTCAGTTTACTGAAGATTCCATTATTGTTTTTAATGTTTGCTGCTTCTATAAATTTTCTTTTTTTCATATTGGGTTCCATATATATTGCCGCAGCCTCAGACCATTTTATATGGTGTTGTTTATCCCGGGAGTGTTCTGCAATACCTGATCTCGACGTTTCCCCTTTTTGTGTATGAGTTTTATGTTCCTTAATTCTAACTTCTAACCATAGAAACAGCAACAGTAAAACCGAAAGCCTGGTTGAGATATGTCGATGATACTTTCATCATATGGAAGGGCAATGATCAACAACTTAATGATTTTCTGAAACATCTGTATACCATTCGACTTACAATTAAGTTTACCATGAAAAAAGAGGTAAATGATCAATTGCCCTTCCTAGATGTCATGGTGAACCATTCAAACGAAACTCTTAAAACTTCAGTATACAGAAAGCGAACACATACTGGACAATATCTTAATCATAGTTCTAATCATTCTATTGTAACAAAACGAGGAATTATACGCAACCTCTATAATCGCGCTATATCTATATGCAATAATGCCGAATCATTGGAAAAAGAGGTAGCAAATATTAAATCCGATTTTATATAATTTTAGAACAACGAACACTGGACAGCAAGAAACACATTCCTTCTTCACCATTCCGTATATTAAGGGAACGTCGGAGAAAATAAGACGAATTGCCAGTAGTTATAATATAAAAACAGCCTTTAAATCAGGAAATACTATTAGACCTCATTTAACAAAAACAAAACCAAAACCTACCGATAAGAAAGAATGTGTTGACAAAGTTCCTTGTGAGTGTGGTGAAATGTATATTGGAGAAACCAAACGACCGCTAGAAGTTAGAATTAAGGAACATAAAACTCATACACAAAAAGGGGAAACGTCGAGATCAGGTATTGCAGAACACTCCTGGGATAAACAACACCATATAAAATGGTTTGAGGCTGCGGCAATATATATGGAACCCAATATGAAAAAAAAAATATAGAAGCAGCATACATTAAAAACAATAATGGAATCTTCAGTAAACCGAGTGTTGAGATACCTAATCTTTGGCAACCACTACTTTGTAACATCAAATCTTTGAGGTGTGTACAGTGAAGCGAAACTTTGCGCTTCAATGGACACAGACCCTATATAAGCTCGTAGTCTTAATCCAAAACATTCATTATACTTGATAACGAGTAGAAATACAACCTAATCGAAACGTCGTAAAAATAAAAAATAAAGACAATGCAAGTCCGACCACATTTTAGTCATTCTTCAACATTGTCTACAACCTTCAAACAAAAGTGTTTTTTGATGCTAAGAGATCTTAAATATTTTTTTTGAATTTATTGTAAAAATGGCTTCCTCAATTTAAATAAATAAATAGAAGAAAATATGAATATTTCACACAACAAAAAAACAGTATTTTCTTAAGCGTTATTTTGTTACAGGAAACGGTGCTAAGAAATATGTTATATTTTTGCAAAACTTCAGAAAATTGTTAAATATTAAATTTATCTCGACCTTGCTGTAAAAAGATAATTTCTATTTAAAGTATCCATAAATTTGTAATTTTCTTGATTTGTATAATATCCTAAAATCACATTCATGAGACAAATTTTGGCAAACAAGAGAAGTACATTATAACAGTTCTATTTTCAATAACAATAATTTATTTAAAAGATTATTGATCAAATTTAGCATGCTTATTCCGAATAAATATGTCAATACTCGTGATTTCATTTGCATTCGAAATGATGTCAAAATCAACAAAACTAACTCCACCGAATCCATTATAATCCCCTCTTTTTTTGTTATCTTCAAATCAGGACAGTTTTAATTTACATTTGCAAATTTGTTTATCCTGTTTACGGTAATTTCAATAAAATTTTAAACGAATTCCGGGCTTTTGAATGACGGTTGCGACTGCGATTGTGATATTTTTATATTAAATATTTATTTTGAAACACACTTATGTGATGGGTAATCATTCGAAAGTGATTGTAAATGCACTTTAAGGAATTGTAATTAAAATGTCTTAATAAAGTATATGAAATTAAGTAATAGGCAGATTAAAACATTTTGAATTTGATGAAGTTATTAAAAAGCACGCTTTGAATGTTGGAGGATGAGATGAAAAAATTCCGATCTCACCTATAGATAGCGTTAGCAGCAGCTTTTTCCCCATGCTATCTCAAAGCATCGTCTTTCTTTGGGAGTGTTTGAAAGAATTGTTTTGTTTGTTTTTATTCTGTGATTTTATTAGGTTTTCAAGTTTGGTTCCTTTCCAAGTATAAAATAATCAGAGTTTACCTATATCCTACAAATGTGAAGACACAGTTGACGCTACGTTCATTTACAACGGTAAAAACGCGAACTACCAACACTAAAGACACTGGGCATTTTGGAAGAACAACCTGACTCGTCCAAAAAGTTTACTGCTTGCTGAGATTACCAGCATAACTCTAGGATGAGAAAACTATCAGTAGGATAGTTGTCACGCTTGCTGAATCCATACCAAAAACTACAATTAATGACAGACTTTTTGCGGTGGTTTGTTTCTGTGAACAAATCCTAGATTTACCTTTCTGTGTCCGAGATCAAACAACAATAAAAAATTTAACTCACAAAGCAGATCGTCTCCTTTGCAGATTTTGGAACGCTAATGAATTATCTAGAAAATAATGCACGATTAACACCGTTTGAGCTAGCTAAAACTAAAAGTCAAAGAAAAACGCTGAAGAAAAAAGTCTTTTATCAAGACTACGCTCCAGGTCGAAAAGCTGTCATAAAGGAAATCAAAATTTATGAACCGAAGTTTAAAGTTGTGTGCAACAAGCAGGCTACTCACCTAACTTAGTCATTTTTAATCAGCCCCGATAGTCCACTTCTAGACATAGGCTTCTCATAAGTTTTTTTTACAATTCACGGTTCTGTGCGACCCATTTATCTAGACCAATAGAGTAAATTTATCATAATTTCTTAATTTTTATTGTTAGGGCGAAAACTCTACATACAAACATCGGATTTCCAAATCCAAATAGGATAAAAATAATCTGAGAAATAATTCATTGAATCAAAAATTGTAAAATGTCTCCCCAAAAACCTAAAGAAAAACGTTACTTTAAAGCTCCACTCAAGAATCTTAGAATTTCAAACTCGAATTTGCTATTTTTATTTTCAGTTTAGTAAAAGTAACACTTAAATTCGCATAAACAAATGTATAAAAGTAGAAATATCCAGAAAAATGTATTTTCAACAAACAACAAAAATTCGAATTTTTGGGGGATTTACCCATTGCATTTAAAACAACTCACATTTTACATGTAAATTTTCGTAAAATTGTTTTGTAAATATTACGATGGACGTTTGCAATCAACGGATCGTTAGCGTTCATCTAGTTTGTTGACTTTTTAAAAATTAAGCCATTAAACGACAATAAACATACAAAAACTAATCTGTGGGTTACTATTTATTTTATGTTTTTGAAAATTATTATTTTGTAACAAAATTTTGACTAATCGAAAAAACTATATATTGATATAAAAAAAAAATAAATCCTTATATTTTGAACCGAGTTACTGATCAGAAAACATTCCTCTAGGGGTGTTTCAAAGACTATATATTTTTTATTCATTGCATTTCGTAAAGTGGAGAACGGAAACTTTGTTAGATGATTTTTTAATAGCATCTTATCGAATTGCAAATCGATTCCAGCAGTCTTAAATAATTTTTTTGTTTCTGTTTGCTAAAAATGCTACAAAAAAATTGAACTCATTCATCAATTTACAAAAAATTGTCAAAAATTGATTGAAAATTTTTTAGAATCGTTATTTTAGTCCATAGATTCGGTAATCTTATTAATTTGTCATAAAAACTATTAAATCCGCTAATTTTGAACTCAAAATTCAGGTATTCAATCACGTACTTGTCTCTAAATTTATTACATTTTCAACAATTTAGATGAATTTTTTGAAAATTTAAAGAAAAAAAAATACTACCTTGTGGTTTTCACCTAAAATTAGCAGCCTTTAATTTAACGAAATTAAAATTGGATTAAAGTCCTGGTTCGTTTCCAATTTCCATCATTAAACAGCAGAAAATTTAAATGGATTTTTCATAATAACATAGTTATATTTTGGATATTTAATATGATTTATTGTTAATATGTAACTGCATTTATGATAGGCTTGCTTGATTTATAGGTATTAAAGACATATTCTATACAACGTATCTTACGGTTCTCCGAATTATTTTGTTATTTAAAAGTAAAGGCTCAATAGTCTTAAGCTTGCTTTCGCCATTTAAAAAATAATACATAAATTTATTTATCTGATTGGTTAGAATCACTACAGTCCATTCTTTATCAAATGATACTCTTGATCGTCGAATTGGTGATATATTTTCAGATATACAGTACCGTCTTTATGAAAGTTACGCTGAAACTTTTACTCTACTGAATTTATCGAGATAACAGACAGCAGCCAGGATTGTCATGAATGAACGGATGAAAAAGGGGTTGTGATACTAGATCACCAATGCCTAGGCCTCCATTGGGCCCTTTACATCACACTATAGCTGCAGGTTATTCGAGGCCAATCGCCTTTGCGAATCCAAGCAGTCCCGTTAGTTGAACTTGCCTAACTGCTTCCGGTAACAAAATTGTATCTCCGAAATATCTCTGTCTCAGTCTGTTGAGTGCTGGGGACTCTCTGAGGACATGGTCAATAATTTCATCCTCCAAACACCATCCGTACGTCGGGTCGTCTTCGACACTAATCCTATTAAAATGGCCCCTGAGGTAGCAATGCCCTGTCAACAATTCCAACAAACTTTCCAAGGAGAGAAGCTCCTTAGTACGCCGTGCACTAGGCCCAGTTATATGTTCCTTCGCATACCTCATTCCAAGAGCTCCCGTCCACGATTCAATAAATTTGTTTCAAGCAACAAGGATTTTAATTTTGCCAATAGCAACTGGGACAGGTAATATTGGTTGGGGTCCATACAGTTCAATCGCCGAACCCAACTTTGCCAGACTGTCAGCTTCCTCATTCCCGCTTATGCCCGAGTGACCCGGGATCCATACAAACCTGACTGTGCATCCATCAGTATACCACAGGAGCCGTTTTTCGGAAGATTTTGTTCTCTGTCCCAATTCTCTCTACTTGGCAGAAATATCTCCAGGGAGAGGTTGGATTTTAAAAGCAGCATCATGTAATCTGTCTGCACCTCTCCACTGCGCATTCCCAGAGACCTGAGTAGCCTCCCGTCCAATTTCAAGATGTCCCAGGCAACTAAAACGATAAACAAACTTCAGGGCCTCGTTCTCTATATATAAGTGAAGAGGAGGCAGGTTCACCAGGACTTCAAGAGCCCTGGTGGGAGCAGTCCTCATCGCACTCATTATTCCCACGCAAGCCATTCTCTGAATTTCGTCAAGTTGAAAAATGTGTTTGCGCTTATCATGTAATCACATATTGTATGTTCGATTTTGTGATGAACTATTAGCAGTTAAGGAGCTTTTATTTTGTAAATCGGTAATAAATAGACGGACATCAATTGTATTGTTCAATATATTGGATACTTTTTTTTTAAACGAGACAACTATACAATGTAACAACTGTTCTAGAACATGTACAGATGGTGCTCGAGTAATCTCCGGAAGATTTCAAAGCTTACAAATATTTTTGAGGCAAAAATCTCCAGAGTAAAGCTGGACATATTGCATGATTAACAGGGAAACTCTTGCTACCAGAAAAGTAAGTCTTAGTTTGAACATTGTGTTGATAACCGTTGCACTAACGAGCATTTGGCCTCAAAAACCGGACGAAATTAATAACGTCGTTGTTTTTGACTCTAGACGTGTCAAAATCAGTATTTGGGGATTTTTGAGGGCGCTATGTTGATTATTTTACCAATCGGGTGAAGAGGCGCTGGCTTAGGGCGGGGAGGGGAGTAATATTTAAAAAACGTAATGGGTATCGTTTTATATGTTTTTAGGTGCTCCGATTTTATTTCTGGTATTATTTTATCAATCGGGTGAAGGGGCGCTGACTTAGGGTGGGGAGGGAGAAGGGAGTAATATTAAAAAAACGTAATGGGTATCGTTTTATATGTTGACTTAGGGTAATTGTACGTTTTCCCATAAAAGTCTATCTTTTACAAAATTTGACATTTTAAAGTTTTCTACCAACTATATTAATGGTTGTCAAATAGAAAGTGTCAACATATTTTGACAAAAACCGATTGCGATCAAAATTGGGTTAAATGGATTCTGTTTAATTTTTTAATAATGTTTAAACAAGGCCACAAGCATTCATAAATTATTTAATTGTGCAAAATGTAGTGGAAGAAATCTAAAATGTTAATCCATAACATTTTTGACTCTGATCTGCAAAGTATTTCGCAAATAGTATTCAAAATGAATTCAATGTTCAATATTTCAAATTCATATATTAAAAATAAGTTTAAATTCCTTTAAAAAAACACATATATCATCTAATAAAAATCACATCGATATAGAAAAGAAAAAGGATCCACCGACACTATGTAAAGATTGTATCTACTAAATTGGTTCGTTTTCAACACGCTTTTTCTGTCTTTATCATTAAGACTAGACATTAATGTCTTTGCTTTAAGCGCCCTTATCTTGCAAGATCTCTTAGATGTTTTATAGGGACAATAAATTTGTTTGTTTGAGGTAAAAAGGAGAGGTAATTTAAAGGAAACACAGTATATCGATCTCAGGTAATGCTGAATTTTTTAAGCCAATGTTTGAGATCACTTATAGGAGCATGAAATTGTAAGGTTTTAGTGGAGGTAATTTTAACCCCCTAACTCACTAACAACGTCTAACTTTGAAACCGATCTAAGGTAACAGTAGATGATTTAAACTGATAGGAACAATAATAAATCAAGCAAGTTTTGAACCTTAAAAATACAAGCATAGAAAATTATATTTTTTATTACTGAAACTGCAAAAATGGAGACTTTTATTCGTTCTCAGGAAACAAGAAGGCTTTATTGCTATATTTTTGTTCTTCATTAATATAAAAGGACAGAATTGAGGAGCCCTTACACTGCAGCCTTGAGACCCCTTGTCTCACCTGTTATACAGGGGGTCTCAAAAGAAAGTTCACATTTAAAAAATCGATTTAAAAAAAAAGTCAGGACTTTATTGAAAAAATGTTTATTACATATTAAAATACATTGTTTGGGAATTTATTTTTTAAAAATGATATCGTCCAAATGTAATCCGTTGCGCTCACGGCATTCATTTAATCGAGCACTAAAATTGCCCATGATGGCTCGGCAGGTATTCTCCGTGATGTCTGCCATTTCGTTGCGGATATTTTCTTTTAATTATGCCAGGGAAGTCGGTTTGTTGGCGTAAACTTTTGCTTTGACATAACCCCATAGGAAAAAGTCCATAGGTGATAAATCAGGACTGCGTGGAGGCCAACTTATGTCACCTTTCTTTGAGATCAATTTGCCAGGAAAAATTTCACGCACTCGTGGCAGCAGAGACATATTGGACGTGTGTGAAGTTGCTCCGTCTTGCTCGAACTATATTCTTTGGTTATAACCAGGAAAATTTTGCAGTTCAGGCACGAAGAAGTCGTCTAACATCTCCACATACCGCTCTGAAGTCACTGTTACTGTGCGTTCCCTTTCATCTTCAAAAAAGTACGGGCCGATAATTCCTCGAGCCGACATCGCAGCCCATACAGTCACTTTCGGCGGATGTAGAGGTTCCTGATGTTTGTGTTTTGGATTGTTTGCACTCCAATAGCGGCAATTTTGCTTGTTTACATGATCATTAAGATGAAAATGGGCTTCATCCGAAAAGAAGATGTTGGTAAACGTTGAAAAGCGTTCAGTCATCTAGTTTACGAAGTCAAGCCTCTTTGGCTGCAGTGCATCTAGTTTAGGATGCGATCAAGGATAAAAAGGCTACTACAAATCTCATTAAATATGATGCAGTAGGAAAACTTTTTGGTAACGTCCAGTTCCATTATCATTAAATATGACGCATGCCACAATAATCATTCGCCTCGATGAACAAAATATCTCATTTTGACATTTTAAACCGTTGTTAAAAATTGTATATTATATGAAACGTAAACCAATTATTTACTTTTTTTCTGTTTTCATTTTTTTATTGTTTTATTTGTATATAACCCTATTGAGGGCGGAACTTACGGATAAGCTGATATAAGTATTACAATATAGGTATAATCCCCAAATATATTTATCCTTCTTTGTTCGCAAACGGCAACTACACTTCTTTTAAAGCTGTTGTTTGTCCCAGAGAAATCTCTTTGTTGATAAGGTAAATACATCAAAACCACTAACTTGTTCCCATTGTGAACAGGCATTGTATTCCATTTTAATTTCGAAGATACATGCCTGCGTGCGGAGATTACTAAAAAACGCAGAGGGAGTATCTCTTTTCGAATTTTCTTTTAGTGACACAAAAGGCGTATTTTTATATCGCGTTGTCTAAACGACAGACTATTTTTTATGGGAAATTTAAAAACTCCTAAAAAGGTTTTATTTCAGTTTGTAATATTATATGTTTGTATTATATATCGAAAAGTTTTAGTATTCTCATACAAAGTTTGTAATAGTACTTTGAGGCCATAAATATATTGACTTTCTGATAATCAAAGGAAATCTATACAGGCGCGTATCCAAGGGTGGGGGGGAGGGGGCGATGGTCCCAACCAAGAGCTTTGAGTTGAAGAAAATAGATCCGATTTTGCCTCTTATACTATAGTTTATTCAAGAACTAGAGACAGAAATAAATCATTTTTTACCGTTTTTTTCTTCACAAACTACCTGTGTTCTTTAGTCCGGCATAGAATATTATTTCGGTAATAAACTTAAAATAAAAAGTTTTTATAATATTATTTTATTTCTTATGATTTTTTAATAATTCACATACATTAGAAAATATAGATAATTTTGACATATTTAACACAAATCACAACTGTATTTTTATTATTTTTAATTTTGGCAGAGGAAACGTTTGAGGCACATTCAGACTAAAACGTAGCCTTTTTCTCTCAAAAATTCTAAGTTATAATTTAAATACTTACAAAATACCCATTGTCAAAAATACAAGAAGTTAAACATATATAAAAAAATAAATTCGTCCATATAATATAATATTTTTTTGTGGCTATCGGTCATTTTATTATTAATTAAAAACATTTTTAGAACATTTGACGTTTCAGTTTATTTATTTCTTAAACCATCTGCAGAATTACAATTAAACACAAAAAGGGCTTCAAATGTAATTAATTTTTATATGTTACAGAAAATTTAAATAATAAATTGTGTTTACGCTGGTAAACATTTCATATCTAATTCGTAATCAAAGTCAGTGAAGCTATCTTCGCTCAAATTAATTATAATTGGTTTCTCTATCTTACCGATCATGAGATCGACTTTCCACATTTTCTTTTATTCTTTTATTATATGGATTTTTCCCAATTTTCTGCACTAACTTTATTCAAAAAAATCTTTCAAAAGTTCAGTTAAATTACTAATTTTGTAAGTTGTGTTATTTCTAGCAACTCTACCTTTTACTTGAGAGAGATACTTCCTTCTCCAACGGACATTTTCCGGACGATCTATAAGAACAAATTTCCTATCTGGTTTTTTCCAGAAAAAATAACGTTCTCTGAGCAATTTTCAGAGCTCAGTTCTTTTAATTTCAGGTAAATTCCGATCTGCATTGATTTCGTTCATTGAGTTAGAATTTTGTCGACGTTTGCGAACTGCTTCTCATAATAAAATGTATGTACAACTTTTTTTATTGCAGTTTTCATCTCTTTTTCCAACGAGGTTTTTGGTTTGCCTGTGATCGAATGTGGCTTGGGAGTATTAAAAATTCCAGTCGTTTCCTTCTCCGGTACATAGTAGATTTTCCAACTCCTGTCATGTTGGAACACATCTCAACAGAGCTTTTAACATTATTATCTAGATATTGATATCTTAAGGCATCATAAACCTTTATCGTAATAAGTTTTTCGTTGAGGAAAAAATGCCCTGGTTTAACGATTTTGGAATAAATATAGATGGGGAAGTCATATTTTTGGGTATCTCACTAATCTCAATAAGCACCAACAAGATAAATCACTAAGGACACACTGTAAGCTGTACTTTTCTCACTGACAGAAATCAAATTGAACTATCAGAAATTTTATTGTTGCAGTAAATTTATAAAACCTTATAATATTTAAATATAATTAAATATAATTAGATTTACGGCAGTCCTCAGTTACCTGCTGCACTGGAGCAGGTACGTTGGAGGTTTCAGTAACAGTTTGATTACTCTCTCTAGTTTTTGAATAGAATATTGGAATGTGTATGCTTGCGATCGCCCCTCCCCTTCCCAAGAGCTTTGATTACAGGAAAATAGAACCCATTCTGCCTTTTATATTAGGAATGTGTATGCTGCTGGTACTCCCCCCCGTTAACAATTTATTTTTCTTGCCATAGCCCCCCCCCCAAGAGCTTTGAGTTCAGAAAAATAGAACCGATTCTGCCTCTTATACTAGGAATGTGTATGCTGCTCGCATCCTCTCCCCCCCTATCGGCTACTTGTTTTTTCTTGTGATCGCCCCCACCTCTTCAAGAGCTTCAAAATCGGAAAAATAGACCCGACCCTGCCTTTTACACTAAAAATGGAAATGTTGCTGATGTCCCCTCCCCCCCCCCCCCCCCGTCGACAACTTGCTTTCGCTTACCATACTGCATTTTTGTGATATTTCCGCCCCCCCCCCTAAAGAGAGAGATTTGATCCGCCCCTGAATGTATAACTTGTAATGGAATGAATAAAAAGGATCTAGATATTTCAAAATTGATCAAAATTTGTATTTATCGTTCTGCTTGAATAGATATCAAGATACCCATGTTCAATAATGACTATAAAATCTAGTTTATAAGAAGTTAACAGATAATTTAAAGAGAGAATCGGGTTTTTAAAAACCAAAACATTCCATAATTACATTTAAAATAAATTCGAATTTACAAATATATCTTCACTTTTTTAATTTAATCATTTTAGTAAATCTGGCTATAAAGGTCTATACATAAAATTATATATTCTAAAAACCAAATTATTAGTATTTGTTGTCAGGGTTCGATATTTATACTGTACTTAAAAATACTCCTTACTTAAGTTTCTTTTAATCATAAAATATTACCTTTAAAAATTACCGGAATCGTAAACTTTGCTTTGTGTTGCAAGAAATCACTCACAAAAAATAATGAGGTACTCTTATTCTTTACAGACATAATTAGGCTGTGTTCTCCTTTAATAAAACCCAACTAAGCGTTTTATAACCAAACTTTTCCGCCTTTAAAACCCCTTAACTAGTTTCTTATTGTTGTGCGGTTTCTTCGTGAAAATAGAGAGTTACTGTGGGAAACGTATCATTTACAGTAAATAAATTACTAGGCGAACATGAGGAGTCTTAGCGTGAGCCCTAATAAAAAAAATAACTTAAAACGAATATATATATATATATATATATATATATATATATATATATATATATATATATATATATATATATATAATATATATATATATATATATAATATATATATATATATATATATATATATATATATATATATATATATATATATATATATATATATATATATATATATATATATATATATATATATATATATATATATATGGTAAATGTCGCATTCCAATTCCAATACCATTTTTCGAAAAAGTTTTAAGAGAAAAGAGAATGTATAGATCAGAATCCCACACTGACAAGGCGTCAGACTGCGTCAGAGATTCTGAAAGAGGCTAAAAAGTCAGAAAACTTGAAATTGTCCCATACAACTATAGAAATCTGAAAACCGATGTCCAGCTTTAGAATTTATTAAATGGAATTATTGAAAATCAAATAAGACCTTATAGGGAGGAGGAAGCTTATTCGAACTATCCGGATATTTGCTATTTTACGAGAGCAATGATACAAAAAGCCAAATAGATATTTGATTTCTTATTGAAAATAGATTACTCCCTCACATCTGAATTTCATGTAAAATACCATTAAAATTTCCGATAGACAGAAAAGAAAATAAGAAAATAATACAATTTTACATTTCTACATCAACCCAATCCGAAAAATAAGTTGAATCTGTATATAAGGAAAGAATTAAAGCTAGATAAAACACAAAGTTTACCAGTATATTTATATGGGCCATTTTTATGCCATAATAGGCAGATAACAAGAAAGCGAAAAATTTGTTGAAAAATATAAAATCTGACAACTCTAAATATGTTTAATAAAAGGCAGTATGTCGACCCATAAAGTAAAAAAAGGAATAAATTACATGAAATAAACGAAGTTTATAATTGTTTCAAAATTAATACAGGAAAACAGACTATATCAACTATCCAGAAAAAGGATTGAGAAAAAGATGGAAAAAAAGAACATACTGTATCGAATGGGACAATATGCTATGTATTTATATAGACAGACAAGAAGAGGATCAATAAAAATAATGGGAAAAGACTACTACAACTAGAGAAAAAAGGCGAAAATATAATAGAAAAAAAGAAAAACTTAAAATGATCTAAAAGATATAAGGAAAATAATTCACAATAAAAGCTCAGAAAAGAGTAATAAAAATGAAATAGTATAGATTGTTAAGAAATATTACGAAGATTTGTATAATATACAAATGGTTCAATTTTTAATAAAGACAGGCATTAAAGTTGGAATCAAAATACATTCTGGATAAAAAGGGAGAAGACATCTTAATTGCTCTAAAATTATTAAAAAATAATAAATCTACAGAAAGAAATAATATTCTAGTGGAAAGGATGAATGAATCAAAAGGAACTGTAGTACAAAGGTTGTGCATTGCTCAATATTTTTTTTTGATTTGTATTGATTTGAAAAAAAAAATTGTTATTCCTAAGTTATTCCTAAAAACTGAAATGACGATATTACAATTATTCTATTTAAAAAGGGAGATAAAAAACTTTTAAGAAATTGTAGTCTCATTAGTCTACTGTCTCAATTACATAAACTATTAAAATGGATAATAGTCAATCGAAGAAATAACAAGTTGGACTGTAATCAACCTATGGAACAGGAGCATATGCAAAAAGATATAGTATATGTGACCACGTGCTGAACATGAAGATACAATGAATAAAATCTCCCCATACATATGAGTTTCGTCAACTACGAAAAACTTTTGACTTCATAGAACATTAGAAAATTATGGAAGAACTAGAAAATGTGGTGGGTCATCTCTTGGTTTCTTTTTTAACTGTACGACAAATTTAGTAATGGATTTCTTAACAACCTAAGAGCTCATTTTAATAACTGAAACTTATTACGAAAACGGACGATCTATTAAAGTTACATTTCGTAAACTTCATGAACATTTCGGTCAACATAGACGTCTTACAAAACCCGGAATTCGCTAAATTGTTCAGCGTTTCGAGGAAATTGGCTCGGTAGAAGGTCGTAGAACATACTAACATACTTGGCCAGTTCGCACTTGTCAAAACATAACCGCTGTAAGTGAATATGTTCGTGAAATGCCATTAATATCAACCAAACACCATTCACAAGAATTACATATTCTCCGAAGCATTTTACATCGCATTTTGCTTATCGGTCTTCATTTTTATTTATACAAGATCCAGTTGATTCTAGAATTGAAGCCACAAGACCATTACCAACGCCGCGCTTTCGTCAACTGGATGCTTGAGGGAGAAGAGTATTTTTCTTCAAAATCATTTCTATTTGAATGGACATGTTCATAAACAAAACTGTCGCATTTGGAGCTCGGAAAATCCGCACATGATTCATGAAGAACCACTCCATGCCAACAAGGTTACTGTTTGGTGCGGATTATGGGCTGACCAAGTCGTTAGACCCTTTTTCTTCAAAGATGAACGTAAAAAGTCCGTTAGAGTGAATTCTGAGCATTATCGTTATCGTTATTTTTGATCAAAATTAAATGAATTGAATGTTAATGATTTTTGGTTTCAAAAAAAACGGCGCAACACCGTCGAAATCGAAATTAGAGGAATGTTTAACTTCCCGTTATTCTGATATAAATTAGCCTGCAAGATCATGTGATTTGACACCTTTGGACTATTTTCTTTGGGGTTTTTTGGAAAGTAAAATTTGTGCCAATGCCCCACGAACAATTCAAGATCTCAAACGCAACATTCAACATGAAATAGGGGCCATTAAACTCCTATTACTGGAAAAAATCATCGTTTTATTTTGATGTTCAGGTGCAGGCTTGCCAAAGGACCCGTGGTGGTCAAATGAATTGTATTGTTTTTCATTCATGTTTGTCACAGATACACCTTTCATTTTCGATAAAGATTCACTAATTTAGTTAGTAAAATGTTTGTTTAATTTTAAGTTAAAAAAACATTCTATGCAGATTGGTCCATTTTGGAAAAAATTCCTCTAAAGTAACTCCACAAAACGAGGTCAAAAGAGTTTAAATCTAGAGACCTCGTCTACCGCTCGATGAAATTTCCGCTCAGTTTATCGATTGTGAAATTGGCGGGATCCTATCATCTCTATACCTAAGTAAGTTTAATTTTTAGTTGAAGTTAACAGAAAGTTAGATCAAATAATTATTATATTTCATTTCGAGTTTTAACTGTCGATAAATCGAAAACAAGTTAGTTAAATTGAGGTAAAGGACATGTAAGAAAAATAATATTTAGAATTTTGCAGGGAGTCTAAAAGTGTACAAAAAATGAGGCTTAACATTTAAAAAAGATGATTATTGGATCGCTTCTTTTGAGTCACCCTATAAAATTTAATATTTCGTATTAACCAAGCAAAGTCGACGTGTCGAGAGATTTTCCAAAAAACCCAGCGTTATTTAAATTAAGAAATTATTCCAGACTTTACATCTTCATTATAGACCATCAATACTAAATATACCGAAGCAAAGCATCAAGCAAAATCGATCATAAGACTACACAAATAGCATTAAAAAATAAAACAAGGAGAATATCGCCCGAACTCTTCACTCTAGTTTTGTCTCGAAGAAGGATCGTCAAATTTGAGATTTGCCGATAATATCGTTCTATTCGTCGAAATTGAAGGTTAGAAAAATGCTAATTGAACTAAAACAAGAATCTAAACGAATAGCCCCAAAGATGAGAGGAAAATAATGAATTCTTAAAAAGATAGGAAAATAATGAGTTCTTAACAAATAAAAATAACACTATCCAAAAGATAAAGAGAAAACGTCAAAAATGTGTACATTTGGAACAAGTTACTGAAATTAACACAAGACTATTCATACATTTGGTACACTCTCACTAAACTCACTAAAAACTAAAAAATATAGAGATTCCATCATACCTCATAACAAAAATTTGCTACAAATGCTTACTTCTCGTAATGAACTATCGACCACAGACGTGGACCCTCACAAGACAAATAATAGACAAACTACAGACAATACAAACAGCGATGGAGAGAATAATGCTCGGAATTCTATTTAATAGCCAAAAAGAGAATAGCTAGATCAAACAAAGAGCAAAGGTCACAGATATAATAACAAGAATTATACAATTAAAATGACACTATACTGCCACGTCAAGAATACGCCGTTTCATTTTACCCTTTCCTACACCCCAAATTTTTCTTAAAAATTGAAATCTGTAAGGAGGTGGCTAATTTAACAGAGTATATATATATATATATATATATATATATATATATATATATATATATATATATATATATATATATATATATATATATATATATATATATATATATATATATATATATATGCATATACGATTTTGCGGCTTTCACGGATTCCTCCGTGTGAGATGCAATAGCAGTGGATATATCCACATTATACCGTTGTAGTGCTGAAATCACATTCAGCAAATGTACAACTATATGCAACTCCGAGTATAAATGAAGTAAATTGCGATCAGTAAATGCAAACTTTGTTGAAATCATATCCTTTCCGTGTTAGAGGTTGCACAGTTTGAATAAATTGCGATAAAACACAATCCATCCCATTCCACCACCATCGAGATAATGGCCCACCTGTACCACCATACCGAGAAGAAAGTCAAGACTTACCCTCCCCGCCACAGTGATACGGCAGAGGTACATGTTTCGTCTCTACTAGACTCATCAGGGTACCGACATACACCTGGCTGTGCAAAGGACAGATCAGAAGGAAGCATGCAAATACTGAACGCAGCTTCGCCGACCTCTCGCCGGATGGCGTAGATATGTTTATGAGGCTTTCACGGATTCCTCCGTGTGAGATGCAATAGCAGTGGATATATCCACATTATGCCGTTGTTGTTACTGACGCACGACGTTACTAATCGCAATTTACTTGATATATATATATATATATATATATATATATATATATATATATATATATATATATATATATATATATATATATATATAGGGTGTCCGGAAATGCGGTTACCATATGATCGTTTCATCATTTCACCCAGCTTTAGCAACTTTGAAGAGAGATTCTACATGCGACAAAATGAAAAAAAAATCCTCTAAACATAGTTCTGCAAAAAATGCGTCATAAGGGAGCTATGGAGAGAGAGAGAGAGATTTCATGGATGATTAGGCGAGAAACCAAATCTTTCTCATCTCGGGAAGTTAAGCCAGGTCCAGAAACGAAAACTACGTGTGTAGTCTACTTAACTGACCTACGTGTAATGAATAATACCGTTTTCTACAAGTAATCTCTATTTTCCTAGCACTTTTAGTTTAAATCAAAATTAGGTTTCTGAGAAGAGACGTGAAATAGGAAAGTTTTCTAGTAATTGGAATGTTCAAGTTTAAAACTTTAGCTATATTGTAAAGTAAAAGAACAGACGTTTATAATCAGCATGAAACTATTTCGAAACAAACCCGTTTACGAATTTGTTTACTATACATAAAAGTAAATCCTAAGCCCTAAAGACACAATGTGTGTACGGAATAATATATTATTTCTTTTTAAAAAGAAATGCGATATCTTTACTGACAAAATACTCTCTTATTATTATTATTAGAAACGTTCTATTTGATTTAATCAAAATTAATACATAAGTAATAAAGAGCAAAAAAAATGGATAATAAAAGAAAATTATTTATCTGTTGTTCTAAAAAGAAAGCATATTGATTACTCTGTAATAGATCTTAAAATAAAAACGTTGTTTGTATAATCGCATGTATCGTTGATTTATTTTAAGTTAGTACAACTGTAAGGGCCAATTATGTGTACTTTTAAGATGTTAGATTTAGTACTAAATATGTTTTAATAATTTTGATTGGGTGTTGTTTGCACTTTTTGGAAAGTTTTATTATACGAAATTTTGTGGTTTAAATAAACTAACCTTACAAAAACATTAGAAATGTTAAATCATCTGGCGAATAATATGTCGTTTTTACTGATGATTACGAAGACATAGAAGATAATCCGCATCCTGTAGACAATTATTAATATCAGTTGATGATCACATTGCTCAAACAAAGACTATAGTGCTTGAAACCCGTCGTCTCAGTTATAGAGCTAGTATGTGTATTGGGAATCTCAAAAACTAACTCCATGTGATTTTGGTCCAAAAATTGATTATGAAACGTGTTGCTTTTCATATGATATTTATGTCTGCATGTGTAGATGAGGATGTGTGTATTACGACCTGAAAGATATATTGTACACCTTTTCTGCTGCTCAGTCAATGGGGACGGCTCGCCAATTAAAGCAAATCATCCAATTCTATTTCTCTTAGAAAACCCAGAATGAGGAAGGGTTTCAGATTCGATAGATCTCTCTTTTTTAATACGTTCCCAGAAGAACCATTCTAGAGTTTTACAAGGCGACACAGTCTGAAAGAATGTGAATAGAGGTTTCGTTCTCTTCTTCACCAACTCTGCATGATTCTCTTTTTATTGGTCCAAGTTACTCAATGTGCACCTCATATAGCAGTGCCCCATTAAGATCCCTATGAAAATTTTATTTAGAGTTTTACTTAAGCCAATATGTTCCTTGAGTATCTTCTAGTCTTAGTTCCACAGAAACATCTTCGCTTGTTCCTTTCCTTGTAAATTTGTTCAATAATTGGATATCCTATTCTCTTCCCATTTTTTTAGTTCTTCCACTACTGCGTTAATATTAGATCCGGATAAAAATTAAGATCCCTGAAATGGTGTTTTAGTATCCTTTTTAACGAGTTTGTCTGTTTCATTTCCAGTTAGTCCGGGAGCCCACAGAACGGTATCCTTGGTATTCTTACCTAGTTTACTTTCTATTTTCGGACCATCTTAGAACTGATAACCCAGTGACTTGTTGACATGATAATGATCTCTTGTTTGCAATTATGTTTTTCTCTATGGAATTGGACGTGTTTCCTTATAGCGTAAATTTCTGCTAGGAAGCTTTCGATGTGTATATTTCCTGGTCTATATACTTCTATTCCCATTCGCTCTGTTGTTTTAGTATGCCATTAAATGGAGTTTCTGTTGAGTTTCTCAATTATATCTCTATCTCATTCACTTTTACTACTCAACCTTGTGTTTTTTCATATTGTGTTTAAACTCTGAATTTTCTCTAAAAGCTGAATCGACCGTCTTGTTTACTATTTTCTTCGGTTATTAAGGCATATTTCTCCAATACCTTCCCCTGGAGGGCCAAACGGTTAATTAGGAATATTATTTAACGACAATGCATCATTTGAAGGTGATCATACACAAAAGGCTACCAGAAATGTGGCAATATAACTCGACAAGCATCACATTCGCCTGCTCCTACATAATGTTTTTTTGCTGGTCTCTGAATTTAAAGTTGCCACGTAAAGAATGTCGTTTTAAGACAAATTCGCTGTGAGAACTTAAAGCTAGATCATAAAGCAGATACGCTGGGCTTTAGAAGATTGGAAAAAAAATTGGCTCACCTGCAGATAGGACACTCTTCGTCTTTTGTAGTATTAGTTTTCCCTTGCCTATCCACTGTTTTAATTGTTGCTGAGTCTAGGGCATTATTAGATCAAGGGCACGTTCGTAGTAAGACACCGCCGCAAAAGTAAATATGCAAACACCGTTCCGATATGATCATATGTTACATGTTGAATGCTCATGACCTCGTTTGATGTTTGCAAGTTACATTTTTATAGTTGAAAATGAAAACCTCCCAAATATAAATAAATATTCGGGAATTGTTTTCAGAGTAAATATCGATACCAAAAAAATTCGTCATGTATTCTACATATTCCCAAAGTTCCATCATTTCTGATGTTGTCAGTCAAATTCAGTAAAAATAATTAAAAATATCCTGAAATTCTAATTATTATTAAATCTTGAGTTAATTTAGGCGTATTTTCTATTTATTTAGAGTAACGTACACATATAATGTTAAAAAAAATTATATTATGCTCTAAAAAAATTACAAACCTTGAATAACTTTTAAACATTGTTTCTCTGCTCACACTTAATTTTTTTCTCATATCTGGAAAACAACAAAACATGAAAACTCTCTCGAACAAATTTAAAGGTGACATAGTCAAAACGGTGCTGTGACTGCCATTTCTAGGAGTGACTGGAAACTTTTACTTCCAGCCTTTTACATTTAATATTAAAATAATTTCAGCCATCGAGTAAGGCCCCATCTTAAAAGGTAGTAAGACATCTCTTTTCATAATTACCAAACCCGTTCTATTATAGATAAAAATATTTTTGTTCCCTTTTTAACTGCAGCAGTATGTTGGAGGTTGCGCCAAAGATATTTAATATTGTCCTAAAGTTTGCAAATTTATCTTAAAAAATGAAAACCTTCTCTTAATTTGAAAATTAAAAAAGAGAGAAAGGCCTCCGGCCATTTTACTGTATTTCTGCATCCTCTGACTACTCGGTACTGTATTTTACTTTTAAAGAGATAATTCGGCACACAATTTGTATTCTCGTACGTTTTAGGCCAGGTTTCCCTCCTCTGGTTCGCTTTTTAATTCGCTATTAATTTAAATTACACGGACGAAAACTTATTTCTTTTTTTATATTAGTTGGCTTAAGAAACACACAACAGCTCTCGTAGGAAGATCGTTGGTGCGACACTTTACTTAAACTGCGGAATTCGTGGTTGGTTTGGTTGCCGAGGCCGAATAATGCGACTTCCATTCTTGGAGTAGCACATTTTGTGGATCGAGTTTTGACAGTTTCCTTTTTTAATTTACCATTGCGCCATCACATGGAGGTTTTATACAACATTGTTGGTTTGTGTTGCTCTTGTGTTATTAAGTGATCCTTCGAGATGTCGCCACTGTGTCGTATTTACTACTTTTCAACTGTGAAATCTGTTTATAGGACACAGATGCGAGATGATGGTTTGTACCGAACACAATGGCCTTATGAGTCCCATACGAGGACGAAACAACACTGTCGTTATTTTTTGGACCCAGATTTTTTCATTACCTTGGAGATCTCTGTAACATGAGAGTAATATCAACGGTCTTTATGTTCGCATAGCCAAGAATTTATTACACAGTCAAAACTTATCTCTTTATATATATACATATATATATATATATATATATATATATATATATATATATATATATATATATATATATATATACATATATATAATCGAAGATTTTCGGCTATCCCGTGTATGTACTGAGTCCCTCTCAGGACTGTAAGGCAGCTGATATTTTGGTGAAATCTCATTCACTATTTTCAAGGCTCACAGTGCGGCGTCTCTACGCTCGTAGACGCCATACAGTGAGCTTTGAAAATGGTCAATGAGATTTCACCGAAACGTCATCTTCCTTACAGTTCTGAGAGTGACTCAGCACATACACGGGATACCCGGACACCTTCAATTACACATCACACCGGTGAGAATATCCAACATAACATATATTTATTATAGAAAAAAAGCCTTATTTTAATGTATTTGAATTTTGTAAACAAATAAATGTAATAAAAAGTTTAAAACCTTACATTAAAACAATAACATATCAGACCAAGAGTAAACAATAAAAAATACACATTTTACAGTTCGTCTTGGATAAGACCTAGTGAGATTTTCCATATATTCTCGAGGAAAACGAGCTCTTGCAGAAGCAATGCATGTTCTTTCAATTAATGTTCTTCTCTTCTCATCCTTTTTGTATTGGAATCTCAGCTCCTTAAGCCGAATAATTAAAAATGATTTACCCATAAATACAATCTCTTTGTTGGTGACTTCCGTATTTAAGCTTTTGTAGAGTAACATGTTTCCTAAAAATAAAAAAGACATTAACAACGTTAAGTATAGACCAATGGTGCTACTTTCAGGTTAGCTTATATTTTAACAGAGATTATACTCTTACTTTCTTATTACATATTGTAGACTGTATTTTTTTCTTCCATTTTGGTTATTTCGGGAAGATCTGTGTTTTTTTTTTCTTTTCGACGAGGTCTGATTTTTTCAGGAGAGGAAACAGTTGCATTTTTTTCTTTCCTTTTTCTACTGGTTTATAGAGATTTCCTTGAAATTTTAAGAGTAATGTTTACTTCCTAAACACAGCTAAGTGAAAATGTTATTAAAAAATATTTTTTTGTCGAGTCTTGGACAGATGAAACAGATTCCACAGGACCATCGTTTCTGTTCTCCAACTCGAAATAATCGCAAAAATTAAGCGCAACCTGTTGTCTTTGCCTCTTTAAAGTTTTACTACGCATTATCTAAAAGGATAAATCGGTTCTCATTACTTTATTCTAATTTAGACACCGACGATCTGAAGGTTAAAAATATTAACTCGTCTAGATATAGGTTCTTAATAAAAATAATACATATTTACCGGTAATAAATGATAAAATAACAATTAATAGCTTTTATATAAAACAATCTTCTCTTTTAAATTCGCTTAAATGATCAAAATTTCTTTAAAACACAAAACTTAGATCTCAATAAAATAATATTTTGACTGAAGTCAAAAGGAAATGACTTGTTAATCTCGGTTGCCTCTTTCTTTCTTGCTCTACCCATTATTTAATTTATGAGAATTAAGTTTTGTTTTCTGTCCTTTTATTTATATACAAATTAAGTTGAACATATCTTATAACTTTCTTTGATATAAAAAGTTGATGCTGGTATCCGTTACTATGTGGTAGTTAATCATCTTCGGGAAATGTTTAAAAGGAACTACAGTAGTGAACATAACCCGATTCGCTCGATCCCCCCACTCCTCGACCTTGACCTTGACCTTGCTTCACCCCTCTTTGGCCCCGCCCACATGTCCTTGTCATTGACCTTGAAAGTGCACGTGTGCTTTGGCCTTGGCCTTGTGTTCAAGGTTGTGTGTGTGACCTTGACCTTGACCTTGGTCGAGACGACCTTGACTTTGTTGAAGGTCATCTTGGGTGTGTGACCTTGAAGTAGTTATTTGTGCATTGTAATAGTGTGGGATGATCTTGAAATGATTTCGACCTTGCAAATTGTTCTATAAATTGTGTGAGTCTACTTGCATTCATTCAGTGTGAAATGTCAGATACGGAACTATCTAAAGAAAAAATTATAGAGCAAGTCGGCAGAGTAATTTGTTTATATCAGAGTAATTTAAAAAGTTTGTGTGATTTTGAAGAGAAGGATCTAGCATTTTTTCCTCTCGAATATTTAAAAACTTGCGTTGATACGCTGAGTTTACGGCAAATTTGGGATAAGCTGCCAGCGTCATATCGGTGTAACAAGGAACTACAGTTAAGCTTACCCTGTTACATTCACTATGAACAAATATATCGTCATCATATAGATGGGCCACCACCAGCAATAAAAAAGTGTCGTGAATGTAAAAATGAGTGAATAATATGAATAGTGCTTTGCAAGAGACAGTAAAAAAATTGGGCGATGAGTTCACTGAAATGGCTAGTAATTATTTCAATGATGCAATGAAAAGTCGAGCAGAATGGGCGTCGCGCTATTGTGATTTGGCTTATGAATATGAAAAGGCTGCGAATGCATGTCGTAAATATTGCAGCAAAACAATAAATTTACAAGACTTTGTTCGTGAGATAAAAAAGTTGGGGTTTAGTGACTGTTTGGAAAAACTGATTAGGTTCATTGCAGATCCGGTTGTGTTAGATGAAATTAGAGTGTAGGACTTAAGTTTAACGTAGTAGCAGTTAATATGGAAAGTTTAGTGCGAGAAATGTACGAGGAATTTCTAATTTCTGCAGCCTGTTCGGAATTTTACGCATATGAAATGCAAGATTCGGAGGCTCAGGACTTTAGTGTATTTTTTAAGTATATGGACCATGCCGAAGTGTGTCTTTTAGCTAGTATAGTTTGTAAGAATTTTCTTAGAAATAAAAATAAACAATTATTATTGAACAAATTAAGGAAATTAGGTTTAGGTGATAATGTTAAACGCATAGAAGAATGGCAGAAAAAAATCAATGAATAAAGTACATAAAATGTAGTTATTTGTTTCATTATATTTTGTCCTTGAAGTTATCCTTATACCAATTTAAATGTGTGACGTCATTTGACCTTGAATACTCCTCCCACTATTTCTATCGTTAAGCTACCCCCACCATTGTTACAATTCGACCTTGAAACCTCGCTATAAAGGTTCGTGGGAGAAGAAGTGACTTCAAACAGTCGCAGATATCAGTGGCATAAACATCAAATATTGTGTTCGTGTAGTGTTCTGAAAGTGCTTTTATATTCACGGTAATTTTTGGATTTATATACCATTTTTTTCAATAATGAGTATTGCAAAAGAAACTCTAGATGAAATTAATGAAATGTTTAGCAAAGATTTCGAGGTTTTAGAGAAAAAAAAGGTTACCGAAATGATTGTAGGCAAAGTGTATAAAATTGTAAAGATGGTTTCAGTGACTACACGATTTGGTAAAACTCTTTTAGTGGCTTTACACGATGACGGTGATAATAGCACATTTGAGACTTTTTTACCAAAACGTGTGGCCGAAACACTACCTGACGATATTGTAGATATTATGAGTAAAACTAAAGATAAATACACTCTAACTTATTTGGGGCAGGGCACTAGAGTTTTTGGAAACAATACTCGAACATTATTACGTTTTGGCTCATTGGAGTAAATTGTATGTAAATTGTTTGAAAAAAAGGATGTAATTAAATTTAAAATATAGTTGCACATGTCAGAATACTTACGCGTGTTCATTATTTCTGTTAAAGATGTCTGCTGATGCGACGACGACGACGACGACCGCCAACGAATGTGTAGATAGATACATATTTTGGTTGGGGAGAGAATTAAGAAATAGGGCTCACGATATGTTAGATAGCGTAAATGATTGGTCGCATATTGATGTAACCAAAGATCAATATAAGAACGAGATCAGGGATACAATCAATTTTATGGCTGGGGCACACTTGTGCGACAAATTTTTATATGGTTCCATAGACATGGATACATTTTGTGCTGAAATGGTTGAAGAAGAATTAAAAGAATACCTCGTCAATATTCCACATTTACCAGGTGAGCTTGCTGCAAAATATGAATTGGTTTCTGCAACAGCAACAGCCCAAGACGTTGACGATCGAAATAGTGTCGGATGGGATAGAATTTTGAGCAACGAAAACGAAGACATGGAAAACTAATTTTTTATAATTTTTGTATTTGTGCAATTAAATTACTGTAAATAAATATCTATTACAATCACAGTTTTATTTTATTTCTTTTATAAACATACCAACCCAGTAGATCATAGTCAGTGTTTCTTTTTCTCAGCTGAAATATTTAATATAAGTAGGGCAAATAAAAATAAAATAGTTTAGTAAAGATTGAAAATGAGTCGAGGAAACAACACAATTGATAAATTTGGTCGTCAGAAATATAATGAAAAATATCATATATTATCTGGGCCACAAGGGATTGGTTTTAAACTTACAGCGGATGGGCAGTATGATATGGGTGGAAAAATCATAACCAACTTAGGCGAACCTAAAGATGATGACGATGCTGTGACAAAACACTTTGTTAATAGAAAGTTTTACAATTTTGCAGTTGTAATATGTGACATATTTAACAAGGATGTCCTCCCCATGATATACAAAAATAATAGTGAGCTTAAAACAAAAATTGAAGTTATGCAGAAAATACTCTATCATCAGCCTTTAAATGACTCATTAAGCGCACTGTCGTACGACTCGACTTCAAAAAAAATCTAAAAAAAGCAGGTTAAAGAATAGGAGAACGCACTCCGAGTGGCATAGCCTTGAAGATAACGTCGTAGTCGTCGGTGAATTGGACCTTCCCTCCAAGAATATTGAAATGTTATTTATGTGTATGATGTTTTATTGTCATTGTTTTTAATAATGAAGATTGAAATAAAAAACTTTATTTTACAATATATTGTTTATTTATTTTACATTTTAAATAAAAAATATAGTCATACAATATGTTATTTAAACAATATTAGCTTTATCTATCCAAGAGTTGAAGTGGTTGGGAAATCCTAGCCATTTGACAAATAATTGTTCGATGTGATTTTTCTTGCGTTGTCTAAGGACCTTTTCTACTAGATAAACGTCAGGACTGCTTGTTTTTTGTAGTTCTGATTCGTAAAAACACCCTCTTATAGGCTGACCTTCTAACGATTCCAACAAGTAAGTAGGTGGATTTGTAACGTTAACTTTTACAACTTTAAACAATTCGGTTGACCAAGAGGGCGTATATCCTTTCTCGAATAAGCTTTTGTACTTGCTAATACGCACAATGTCACCCATGGAAAACTTAAATTTTTTAGGTACAATTTTTAAATAATCATATGCTTTAATATGTGTTTTTTCTTGCACGTCTGCAGGCTTCATTCCAATGGTGCGATGTTTCGAATGGTTATAGGTTTTTGTTACTGCCGATAATATATGTATCCATTTGTAAGATCCTCTTGTCGAGAATTGTTTATATAAATTATTTTTTAAAGTCCTTATGACTCGCTCAACAATTGCAGCTTTCTTTGTGCTGTAAGTGGAATAATGATTTATATTATATTTTTTCATCAGGGCTTGAAAGTTTGTATTATAGAACTCCTTTCCTTGATCACTTTGCAGATTTGTTGGTGTATATGATGCCTCTTCAATGATGCTTTTCATCGCATTAGTAACTTCTATACCAGTCTTGTTTTTTATGGCTTTGGTATAGACAAATTTCGAGTAACAATTTATACAGACCAAAATATAACGATAACCATCGTTTTCATCAGCATACTGTTGCATTTCAGCCAAATCAATTTGCCACAAATCTCTGTATCCTTTTATTATCGTGCGCCGTCTTACAAAATTTTTTCTAGCCGTTCTATGTAGTTCATTAACAATCTTGATTTTTTCTAGACTGGGCTCCATATTATTAGTAATACTAAAGGTTTCAGATCGAAGGAAGAACTGAATAATATCATTAAATATTGAGCTTAATATATTATATCTTCTTCACGTAATTCCTCTATGATTGACATAATTTCATTTTCGTGTCCAGTGTGACCGGCCATTTTGGAACTCCACAACAAACGTAAACGATCCACCAACTCTTTAGCTTTGTTCCAGTAGACATATTGAAATTTTTTCGAAGATAATTTCTTTTTTGTGGGTAACTGTAGTTTTTCCGAGAGATTTTTTCTTGTAATAGTACCACCTAATTTTGTGCCCATTATCAGAGGTTTAATAATTCGTAAATATTTGTTCCATCTGGTCTCCCGTAAACCATCACTTTTTTTAAAATTGTTGTAGACAGCATTCGTTGATTCCAAAATTTCCTTGTACGTTGAAAGTACATTATCACTTAATTGTTGTTGTTCCTTGCCTACACTTGGGGGTGTTTTAAGAAATAACAAATCATAAAGTGCCGGTGATCCACCATATTCTGCAATATTTTTCCCTTTTTTGTATAAGACAATATTTCCATTTCGAAAACGCACCTCTAAATTACCAATAAAATTTTTGTTATGATCTGTTTTTGAACCAAAACGTACACCATATACAGTATCGTATAGAGATGGTTTCGAACGTAATCCTTTCAGGTGTGCGTTTAAAGTATCGGAAGTTGTGGTGTCAGCGGATGCGAGAGATGTATTAGTTGATGTCGAGGGTGTATCAAACACCGATTGGCTAATATCTTCTTTTGAAATGCGATGCTGCTGCTGCTGCTGCTGAATAGGTGTGGAGGTTTGAAAGGAATGTGTAGGTTGGGGAAAACCTGATATTTGAGTCGACTGCACTGATGTACTGAGACTATGTGGCTTTGTAGCTGGATAATGTTGTTGCTGTTGTTGTTGCTGCTGCTGCTGCTGCTGCTGCTGACGTTGCTTAACCACATCAGATATAGTTGTCAACGGCTTAGAAATGGGTTCGTAAAACTTTTCCAATTCCACAACATTAAACTCTTTAGCCGCTTTAATTTGTTTAAATTTTTTTCTGACGGCATTGGTAGCTTCCACTAGTTTACGTTTTAAGTCGATCGCGTTATTCATGATGTTAACAAAGGACGTTTCAACAATCAAATGAGCGTTTTCTCTTATTATTACAGTAATATATAGCTATCAAATCCTTTGCGGTATCTTCCCGATTTCACATCACTGTCTTTATCAATTACTAAAAATCC
Source organism: Diaprepes abbreviatus (assembly GCA_034092305.1). Taxonomy (NCBI): domain Eukaryota; kingdom Metazoa; phylum Arthropoda; class Insecta; order Coleoptera; family Curculionidae; genus Diaprepes; species Diaprepes abbreviatus. The sequence goes on along the minus strand of JASJET010000210.1, from coordinate 5,529,586 downwards.
ATACTTATTATCCCAACATTTTGAGCACATTTCTTGAAATTGAGTAAAAGTTAGATCCGGTGAAACGTGGTCGGAAAATATGTGTTTCATATTCAACTCATCTTGTTTAAACATAATAATAAAATTGGCGTTGTCTCGCACAAGCTGTTTAGGCACTCGCGAATATGTTTGCGCTAGGTAAAAGGAGTCGATATTTTTATGACGTCCCATGCTAAAGTACGATCTTATAACATCTTGTTTTTCACATATAACATCATCAAAGATAAATATAGAGTTTGGTTTTGCATCGGACGGTTCCACAATATTACTGGAATCACTAAAGGCATAGTAGCCTAAACCTTTGATGGGCGCTAAAATTTTCCTTAAATACTCATATTTCGGTTGATACAGAGATTTCGAGTAAATATAGACATTTTCGAAACGTAGCCCAAGGGGGTGTGTAAGCAGCGAAATCATGACATTAGTTTTTCCACAATTGGATGGACCAATTAACAGGCCGCGAATAGAGGAAGGAAGTAAAGGACCGTGTCTCTTCATTATCTTCTTTTCAAATCCAAGTCCGACTTTTTCATCGAGATTGTCAATAGGAAGTTTTTGTTTAAGATCGATAACGCGCATCTTAGGAAAATTTGATATTTTATAGGCAATTTTTCACAAAAACTGTCATTCAGATGCCGAGCGTCAAACGAAGTGGACGGTCTCACGTTTCCAACAAAACTGGATACGGTATTGTGAATTCGTTAATAAATAAATTACCATTCGAGGTACACATTCCTGGTTATCAATATTGCGGACCCGGAACAAAAGTAATAAAACGTGTGACAAGAGGTGATCCAGGCATTAATCCTTTGGATGCCGCATGCAAAAAACACGATTTAGCCTATTTACATAATAAAGACAACATAAGTGCGAGACATCGAGCGGATTACGAGCTCGAACAAAGTGCTTGGAATAGAGTAAAATCGAAAGATTCCAGTTTAGGTGAAAAAACAGCAGCTTGGTTAGTTACAAACATTATGAAAGGAAAACAACGTTGTGGTATGGGTGTACCATCATCATTATCAACAAAAAAAACATCTAGTAAAGGCACGCGTCATACAAAAAGGAAAGGTGTTAATAAAAATCGACATGTTCGGAAAGCCAGTTTCGGAACAGCTATTCGACAAGCAGTTCGAAGGGAATTATTAAAAGCCGGAAGTAAAAATATGTTGGAAAAAAATGTCATGAATGCATCTAAAATAGCTCTGTCGGCAGCACGTAGATCGGTAAAAGCGGCAGGTGGCAAAAGGAAGGTTCGTACACCGAGAATAATACCGATTCCTAAAACTGGTGGAATATTACCATTAATACCAATTTTTGCCGGGTTATCAGCTTTGGGTTCATTAGCCGGCGGGGCAGCGGGAATTGTGCGCGCGATAAAAGCAGTAAAAAAAAGCAGCGAAGATAAAACCGGTGCCGGCCTGTATTTAAAATCGAAAGGAAATGGTTTGTTTCTAAAGCCATATCGTAAAGGTATGGGATTATTTTTAAATCGTAGATCAAAAAACTAATTGAATCCCTACCTCGAAGACCACTATCTAACATCGATATAGAAAAATATGCCAAAAAGAAAAGAATAGGACACTTTCGAGGCGTTTATATGAGGGATTTATTACCTAGACAAGGTCCTCGACGTTACGAAGCAGCAATAGTGAATTTGGATAGTACGCGTGGTGCAGGGACTCATTGGGTAGCTTATAGAAAAAATAATTCTAAAGTAACATATTATGACAGCTTCGGCGATTTACCCCCACCGATCGAATTGGTACGATATCTACAAACGGGATCGGAACCATCAAAAATTATTTACTATACATACGATCGTCAGCAGGATTTTGGAACAGTCTGGTGTGGACATTTGTGCTTAAAGTTTCTTGTCGAATCATCAGCGTAAAAGATGTCATCATCATCATCGTCACCATTAACACCGCAAATGGATCGCAATAACTATACTAAAATGTTGCAATCACTGAAAGCATTTCATCTAGCCGGTGGATTAAGGAAAATGACCGTGAAACAGTTAGAAAACATGCCCAAGGAAGTAATGATTGCATTAGCCCCAAATGAAATTCCATTCGTTTGGGAAAAGTTGCCGGAGCACCTTAAAAGCGATATCGATATATTAAAATATCAGTGCGGTTGCAAACATTATTTCAGCAGCAGCAGCAGCAATTTAAACGAGGTTATGACTGATGAGGATCTTACGGCTAGAAAAATATTTTGTTGTTATTGCAAAATCAGCGATGTGCGCATAAAAGCAGAAAATAGCATAAAAACATCACTATCTAATGCAGTGAGAAAAGGTGTGACGATGAATCTTTTTAAATGTTGCCGCTAAGAATAAAACCGAGATGTGTGATGTTTTAATGGTTAGTCATGTCTTATACGTTCACACTAACAGGACACTCGAGCGTCTTAAGCGCCGATTTTTATCCACCAGTCGAATTAAATAGAGAAAACAAATATGGTCTGGCATTGCTGGGATTTTACACATACAATTCAATTTTTAATGTGGACGAAAGCAACAATAAGTTTGCCTACATGAAGGAGGGTTACACCACCGAGCCGATACAATTGCAGATTCCACCTGGGGCCTATGAAATAGATGAGATAGGTAAAGCTATGTTGGAGGCTTTGAGGATTTCAACTGAAGAAAAGAACGATGGAATCTTTTACTTGGTTGCTAATAATAACACGCTGAAATGTGAACTGAAATCCCAATATACTATAGATTTTCGGGGAGAGGCGAGTATCGGTAAAATGTTAGGATTTAATCATACAGTGTTAAAAAGAGACAAAAAGCACGAATCAACCGAGATGGTGGAAATAATGAAAGTACGCATCATACGCGTAGATTGTAATATAATTTCCGGAGCATATATGAATTCGGTGGAAGGTCATACCTTGTTCGAATTCGATATCGACGTGGAGCCCGGTTACAAAATCAGTAAAGAACCACAAAATAATATTTATATGCCGTTAATGCCGGCAGGACGTCAGTTTATCGACAACATTACTCTTCGCATCTTGGACGATAGCGGTGATCTAATCAATTTTCAAGGCGAGAAAATAATCGTGAAATTGGAACTGAAGAAACTTTCATAGAAATGGGTTTTTGCTTCAATCGTCAATTGTGTGTGCTGTCGACTAAGATGGGGGAACCGCCGAAACATAATAAAAGTAAAAGAAGAGTTAACGTCAAGGTTAGTCGTCGTCCAGACGTTAGATCACAAACATCTCAACAGTTATCTGCCGAAGACTATAAATTTTTAAAATCAATCGGTCTTAAAGTGCGAAAATGATTTCCACCACCAGCGATAAAATAGAGGTTTTCTCCGAGCCCATCTTGGACAATTCCATTATTAGTCTAGAAGAGCATACGTATAAACCATACGGATCTCCATCATTCAACAATTCGGATGAAGTCCGTATCCCCATTAATTTTCAAGATATTATACTGGATATCGCCGAAAGTTACATATATATCGAAGGAAAATTTAAACCCATAGACGCAACGAAAAGATGTTTTTTATCAAATAATGCCCTCGCATTTTTGTTCGATGAAATTCGCTACGAGATGGGAGGTGAACAGGTCGCCGTGGTTCGTAAACCTGGAGTTACGACGACATTAAAAACCATGGTTTCATTCGGAAGTTTGCAACAAAGATCTCTCATGACGTGCGGATGGGGTCTCGACGAAGCAAACCAAGATATCGTAGACACGGCAAGTAACGTATTCTCCGGGAAATTACCCTTAAAATATCTTATGGGATTCGCCGAAGATTACGCAAAAGGTGTTTTCAACGTAAAACAAGAGCTTATTATGATTATAGCTCGCACTTTTACCAATTGTTACGTCGGCGAAGTAGAGGCAGAAATTAGTATCGACAAAATCGAATGGAAAATTCGTCACATCATTCCAGACGACAAGCAAAAATTGAAAATACTGTCTCGCATTAATAAAGGAGGAAACAACGCCAGTATTCAAATGGCATATCGTAAATGGGATCTGTACGAATTACCAGCTTTAAGGCAAACATCTTCCGACGTGTGGGCCTTGAGAACGAGTACAAGTCTGGAAAGACCGCGCTATATAATCGTCGGGTTTCAAGACAGCAATAATTGCGACAAGAAAGAAAAAAACGCAACCCAGTTTACCCACGCCGACGTATGCGACATTAGACTGTATCTGAATTCAACCGTTTATCCATACGAAAGATGGAATTTAGATTTCGCCAAGAAACTGTACGCAGCAGCCTATTACAATTACGAAAACTTCCAAAGCAGCTACTACGGGCGCGAGATAAACGATCCGATGATAACGTTCGCGGAATATATGAAAAACCCCGTTTTTATTATCAATTGCAGTCATCAACCAGAGGCGATTAACTCATCGACAGTGGATGTAAAATTGGAGTTCCAAACGAGAAAGAATAAATTCCCCAAAGACACTAAAGTGTACGCATTAGTTATTCACGACTCATTTTTTAGTTATAATGTATTAAACGGTTCGGTGACCAATAAATCTATATTTTAATGTATCTATTATATGTAACACAAAATAATGTTCTTGAATCAATAAATTTGTAATGAGTGAAGTAGTAGTTTTATATTTATTTGAAACCCAACCAAAAAAAAAAAGCTGGCGGAAAAGTCCGCTCTTTAAGAAAAGAGTACGGGAATTTAGAAAATGGTGGTTTATTAAGTGGAAAAAAGAGCTTAAATAACACAAGAAAAAATTTTTAAGGCAAAATATGAAAACAACGATTTAGAAAATTTGTAGGAAAGTAACGGTTAGGAATAGGGAAAAAAATTATAAGAAAAAATTATAGAGGAAATCGAGTACTATAAGCAAGCATTTTTCTCGACAGTAAAAACGTAAAAAAAAATTTTTTCATAAAAAAATTGAAAAATGGTGAATGCGCGCTAAAGTTGAAGTTTTGGAGCAAAATGATATTAGGAAATTAGAAAGAGAATTTTTTTCTACATATGGTAGTACTTTTCAAAATTCGGAAAGATGAAATTTTAAGAAAAGGGTTATAGTAAGTTAGTAATTTGGATTTTTTAAAGCGCTGTAGCTCGGGAACCGTTCAAGATAGAAAAAAAATAAAAGCACTTTGATAGCCCAAAATTTTGAGGAGAATGCGATGGTGTAAAAAAAATTATAATTTTTTTTTTTTTGAAAATGCTGAATACGCGCTAAAGTTGAAGATTTAGAGAAAAACGGTATTGGGAAATTAAAGAGAGAACTTTTTTCTACATATTGTAGTATTTTTGAAAATTCGAAAAAATTAAATTTGAAAAAAAGGGTTATAGAAAGTTAGTAATTTGAATTCTTTAAAGCGCTGTAGCTCGGGAACCGTTCAAGATAGAGAAAAAATAGAAGCACTTTAATTACCTAGAATTTTGAGTAGAATACAATGGTGAAAAAAAAATTTGGAAAATCTTAAAAATGACAAAAAATTTGGACGAAAAAATTGAAATTCTCGAGTTAGGAGGCTAGGACCGCCGAACGGGAGTATGTGGAGGTTTTTTTTTTTTTTTTTTTTTTTTTTTTAAATATATGCATAATTTGCATTTTTTGTAAATATGTAGCAAAGTAATGGTTAGAAATATCAAAAAAATTTATTTGAAAAAAATGTAGAGAAAGTCTAGTACTATATGCTAGAAAAGTGGAGGGGGGTAGTTTGTGTCCATACCAGTGATACGGTGAGTTATAAAATCATATTATTCTCAAACTTATATAATGCATATATGCACTCCACCTTACCCCCTCCAACTTTTTGAATGTATATAGAGGCCGGTATTAGAATTATTTCATCATTACACATTCGATCGGCAAGATGGAAGATATACCAAAAAGGATCATTGGCATTGTCAGGCCATTCGTGCCCGGCAAGATATGCAAGTGTGAGGAGTGCGGGGGTACCGCACCAGGAGCGGCACCTTCGGCACCGCCTGCAACGCCGACACCACCAGCGACGACGACGGTGCCGCCAATGAGAAGACCAAGGGCTGCACCTAGGTCGGTGTTAATATCGTTGGGTATTACTCCACGGTAGGCACCCCACCCTCCCCCCAGGCCCTTTTAGGGCCACAAAAACGGTCCTTTTCAGGACCACATTATATTTTGATCGTAGTTTAGTAATCGTCACTTATGGGGCGAGATATTCGTTTAACGACGATTTGTCTCGTAGCTTAAGTGCCAAGTTATATGCTTGAGAACCTATGAAAATGTTAACAGTTCAAACAAGGTTTCTATTATTTTTTTTTTGTAATGTATTCTTCACAAAATATTAAGAATAAGTCTTATTGTCTAAACAAATCTAATTCCTTATTTAAAGTTTTTGAAAAAAATCAATAATTCTATAAGCTCTCACCAATACATAACATTTAGAATCCGTTGGTGGGGTGGGGGTAGTTCTATATATATGAGACTGGGTCAGTTACACAGTCATATATTCATCAACCCTCATACGATAAACATGGAGGAAGAAAGACCCGCCAGCCGAGGCTCATCCATCTTTAGTGATGACACCGTAGCCGACAACGTTGGAGACCTGCAAGTCTTCGACGACGACGACGAGGTGGATTTTGAAATTGACGTCCTACGTTGGGACGACTTGGATGAGCCGATTCCGCTAGTATATGACCATGATCCGGGTCTAGTGGAATTAGACGACGCGGGTGATTGGGTCTTACAAAGACTCGAAACTCCGTCGCCGCAGCCAGAGCCGGACTCGACGGAAGATGCGATGCTGGAAATTCCAGCATCACCAACACCCGACGACCCACAAGGCCCCTGCGATTCGTCAAGCTGGTGGTCGACCAGCGAGGATGGGGCACCATAAGCCCCACACTCTCCCTGGCCCTTTTTAAGGGCACACAACAACGGTCCTTTTCAGGACCACAAAATACTTTGATCGTAGTTTTAGTACATATTAGTACTTTGTTACTAATATTGTATGTATAGAATATACAATATTAGATACAAAGTATTAAAACTTCAAGTGCTGGTGGAACCCAGCTAAATCGTTCGTTCGTATTTGAGACCACAAACAACTTTTGGTCTCAATACGTAATATGACATTTGTTTTCACCCCCCACCATTAATTTGTCTCTATATATACGACCATCAATACTTATTACAATCATTTTAGTTCAACATGTCTGCGACTCAACAACAACAACAACAACCCATCCAATGCCCTGTGGTAGATTCTACCACAGAGAATTGTTTGGAGTGGGAGCCGAACGATCCTAGATGGGATGAACTTTGGCGGTTCATCATCGAATACACAGAGGACAGCACCACCACCCCCGCTGATGATGATGACGGGCCGTGCGACTCCACAACTCAATAAAAGAGTCGCATGTTTTACAACCAAACGGTCCTTTTCAGGACCACAAAATAATTTGATCGTAGTTTTAGTTGGTTATAATACTTTGTAACCAATATTTTATGTTTTTTTCATAAAAACATACAATATTGAGATACAAAGTATTAGAAGTTCTGGCGACAGAACCTTAACTTCATAAACCGAACCATGTTTTAGCATACTTGTAAATATTATCAGAAAATATTTACAACTATTGCTATTGCGTAGTTTTAGTGGATTATTCACTCTTTTTTTTTTATTACCTAATATTATGTGGGACAGGGCCTATATGAAATAACACACAAAAATAAATTTTCAAGTCATTTTTATTCTCATTATAAAATATAAAAAATTTGATCAAACACTTTTTTATTAACTACAATATATATATATATATATATATATATATATATATATATATATATATATATTTACAAACTTAATACTATAAATTAAAAGCTAATATCTACAACTACCTAACACCTACTACATAATTTATTAAAGTCCTCTAATTGTCTTTTTAACCGCGCAGATTTCACCTTTTTTATCTCTAATTGTTTTTCAAGTTCTATAATGTCACTGGCACACTCGTTCACTTCATTCACTAAGCGTTTTTTCATGGCATAAATGTCAGTCAATTTGGTCTTCTGAGAGTTGGTGAAGTCTTCGACCCACTCCGGTTGTGATGGCTCGGAAGAAGACGCGGTTTTATTTGGTGAAGACGATGACGACGACGACGACGACGACGCAGCGGAAACTTCATCGCCTTCAAAACACCGCTTAAACCGCTTCTTCATGGGTTTCCGGCACCCCAATATCGGCGACAGTGGCGCTGGCGCTGGGGAAGACTTCACCTCCCACACTATTTCATTCTCGACGCTGGCCGGTGTTGGTGGCGTTGGTGGTGTTGGTCCATCGGGGCCTTCTATGACTTCCACTTCTACTGACAGTGGCTCTTGCGGTGCTGTTTTTAGGAAGTCGGGTAATGGAACAGGGGTGGAGGGACGCTTAAAGTTAAACTTTTTCTTCTTCCCTTGTCCCACACCTTTAATCGCCGAATAAAATGTTTTTTTATCGGCGATTTCCGACTTCCGCATAGTCAAGAGCTTTTGCAGTTTCGACGCTTTCGGAGAAGATTCCCTAGGCCGCGATGCTTTTCGCACAACCACATCACTGATCACATTTATCTTTGGCTCCTTCTCCTCCGTCCAGCATTCCAGGAATTGCGCTGCCGACTGAACTAACTCCTCGTCGCGACCATCGTTGAGGGCTCGGTCTTCGGCATCTTCATGCTCCACGCCATTCCAGTTCTCGAACACCCCCGGACTTAACACTTCTAAACCACTCATGTTATCCAGCATGCCTTGCTGTGAACCGCAGCTCACGTCAAGAGCATCTAAAAGAGACCGTACACTAGACATTTTCGATATTCAAACTCACACAATTAACTTTTTCTTAGCACTGTACTGTTTGCTGTTCTGACGAACTGTGAAGAGCTCGAGCCAGCAAGTCTGCTTTTATGCCCATTTCCCCCACTACACCGCCTTTATTCCTTTTGTTCGATGCATTAAGTATAATATTTAAACTTGTCAGATGCAAGGCCAAGGCCAAGGCCGACGTAACCGGCAATACCAGGGTCGTTTTCAAGGTTGTAATTTTCATGGATTTTTTTTTGTCCCTGTCAAGGTTATTTTAAAGAAGCATATAAATATAGTACTAAACTTGTTAGATGCGAGGCCAAGGCCAAGGTCAAAGTACCCGTCAATGTCAGGGTCGTTTTCGAGGTTGTAATTTTCAAGGATTTTTTTTTTTTGGTCCTGTCAAGGTTATTTTAAAAAGTAATACATAATTAGAGTACCGCGATTGAAAAGTACAACATATTCAAACATCATGTTGCCAACCGATGAACAACCTAGTGAAGCAGCCAAAACATACAGTCATATACCAAAAGCTTTTTATTTAACTTGTCATCATTGTAAAAGACTAGGTATCTGCTGGCGAAATGATCTTACGTACGACTTCAACTACATTGACCTTTTCAGGGTTAAATTTGTACAATGCGGCTTTTGTGGACTAGTTTACTACCAGTTCAAGGACATTAATGAACGTGCCATCCAGAGAAGAAATTGGGTCATAGAAGAAGCTTACCTGTACAGAAGAAATTAACATGTATTTTATTTCTTAATTTTTAATTTTTTTGTTTGTTATTTTTTTTATTTTTTTAATAATAAAAAGTAAACTCAATCTTTTGTTATATTTTAATTTTTTTTTCAATAAAACAATAGTAAAATGAATCTGTATGTGTATTTATTAAACATCGCCTAAAATACGTTTTGCAATCCATATTTTTCTGCAGAGTCCGTTTATTAATGAAATAGAACCATATATTAGGGTGAAATCTAATGGTTTCAAATCAGTCTCACATAACAATGTCAGAAGTAAACACTATTGATAAGTTCGGTCGCAAAAGAAAATTTAAGGATTTTAACTTTATGCGAGGTCCTTCAGGAATAGGTTTTAAACTTACACCTAATGGAGATTACGACATGGGAAGCAAAAGATTGTGCTATTTAGCAGAACCTCTTGAAGGAGACGATGCGACCACACGAAATTATGTTGATAATAACCTTGCTCAGTGTGTGCAAGATACGCAGAAAGCTTTACATGACTCAACAATTGTTATTAAAGATATATTCAGAAACCAACTTGAAGGTTACGTACGCAAGAAATTAATTGAAACCGGTCAAGAACTTAGAGGATACATTGATGATACTGTTATTGCAATATATGAACTTAGGCAAGACGAACTGCGTGATGAACTTAACTCTAGAATGTTGAAAATTGAAAAGACTATGGAGGATCTTGTCAGCAAACCTGTTTCACATTAAACACTTACTCGTAGACCTGTGCGTTTAATTTACTATTAGACAAATTTTTCAACAATAACTTTTACAGTTTGTTATTTGTCGACACTTCATTATATTTATAATTTTAAAATAAAGGTTCAATAAAAAAGCAATCAAGTAATGAATACATGTTTTTTATTTAAAAAAAAAAAAAAAAAAAAAAAAAATTACAATACTATCGTTACATATTAATGTTGTATGTTTAATAGAAATAATAAAAACAATACAAATAATGAAATATGGATTTTCCAGATTACGTGCTGTCCTGACTTAGAAATGATTCCAACGCGGTGACTAAATTTGCTAAGTTTTCTTCCGGGTCTGTTTTGTAAAAATCTATGTCTGCATGCCCCCAAGGTAGAGTTTTGGTTGAACTGGGAATTACATAACGTTTATCATCGCTATGTGACAATGCTACTTTATTTATTATGTTGGTATAAATGTTATGTAATTCACTTCTAAATGTCTTCATCTTTCTTAATATCAAACCACCCCGTTCAACAATTCTTTGGTAGTCTTCCTGATGAAGGTCTTTCTCGATAACACATTTTTTGATACCTTTGGCTTTTTTTAATTCATTATTAATGGACTTTACATAATAAGCCTTCGCGCCGGTACCATAAAAACTTATTATCGGATCACCAGGAAACTCATCTTTCATTCTACCAACTACAGAATTACTTTTAATTATGTTGAAATTATTAATTTCGGGGTAATTTGATGTATCGAATTTTTCGGGGTTTTCTGATATAGTTTGATAAAAGTTTTCCGTATACACTTTTAATATAAGCGAGTCAGTATCGGTGTAAAGTAACGAAGCATCATCGCCAAACTTGGATTTAATAAAATTATAATAAAAATCGTATATTACAGTCTTTGATATATCTAATATGGAAAAACCGATATAAATTGGTTTATTGTACAATATTTTAACTTTATTCATATGTATAGCAACAAAGTTCTCGGTAAATATCGAGCTACTATTGAAATTGGGGCGGGATATTAGTGCTCTAGCTCCATTTCTGCCTACACTGTTCTCCCAATGTGTTACTAATTTTATATCCTTTCGATTTTCCACATTTTCCATAGTTTTACCAAATATCGCGTTATTTTTTAATTTAAAAGTGTCCTTCGCAAATTTTGTGGTGGCCTTGTTACGTAAATTGGTATTAAAATCAATATACGATTTTAGCCATTTTGATTGCTCAAACTGTAATACTCGATGGGTTTGCATTACCACTAAGCCGTTGGCGATGGCTTGTTTTAAAGTTCTATAGTGTACAATGTATTTTTTTTTATCTTGTAAATTAGGAATTAATTTCGGTAATTTAGCGTTTTCTGTTGGCGGTATGATATTTTCTACTAGAAATGGAAGATCAGAATGTGCATCATGCAACTCAGTCGGATAATGCACATCCACTTCCAAAACGTAGCCATGTAAACTATCATCACCAACAGCCATAATATTTAAATCCAGAATTTCGCGCTCGCTTAACCATCGAAAACCACCATATGGTAATGCTTGTGACATACTATGACCATATAGATTTGTAGCATCAAGGTATGTTATAAATGAAGAAGGTTTTGTTGGGTCATAGTCTGGTAAAAAAATATTATTAGCGATGTGCTTCCTTTCTGTACACTGGCTTATGCCGCCGCGTATACCTTTCTTAAAAAAATGTATCATGTCTATATCAGTTAAGAGCTCTAACTCTACCTTAGTCATACGTAGCATACAATCAAATGATAAACTTGGAAGGGTATAGTAATGTGCTGGATCAAGTTTATCGAATTTTAAACAATTATTCCGAAATTGCTCAAAAACATCACACAATAGCAACACATCTGATTTTAAATACACGTCCGAATAGTCCCCCAAAGTTTTACACCCAAACAAGCGCCATACTTCTTTTGCTCTTCTATAGCTTTCATCGCTAATATGTTCTTCCCGTAAATTATCATAAAATTCATCTTTACTTGGAAGACATGTATTTTTCATTTTTTCTATAGAGTCAATAAAGCTATAGGGAAAAACACCCTTTTGACGCATCAAATTAAATTGGTTGATATTTGAAAAATGTTTCCGCGTTTCAATAAAATCGTCGTCGTTTAAACCGCTGCCTAAATTTTCCAAAGACGTTGACAGAAATTTAAAACTATCAATAAATCGCAACTTTAAATATTTCCTCTTGACTTTTCCACATTTACTATCAAAATAATCGTGCACATAAATGCTTTTGGTAAATGATATGTACTTTTCCTTACTTTGAGCCAAAACACCAATTTTATCCCCATATTTACATAACTCTTTTATAAATAAATGGCTGTCGTAGCCGCTTAAGTTATGAAATATGATAGGGATAAAAGAGGGTAATTTATAATTTAAATTACAAACGGAATGTGCAGCACCAAATCTTTTTGCACCAGTTATGTGACAGTGGTCTCGTACTTTAATCTCACCCTCTTCAAAAGGGCCTTCACATATACCACATATTTTAGCATCATTAAACTCCCTTTTTTCTTCAGGCGTTAACGGTTTCATAGGCTTAATGTCTTTTAAATATGTGTTGTATAGAGCCCTTAAATCACACTCGATACGATCCACAAAGACTTGAGCTGCATTATTCCCCCGAAATAGCTCAAATTTCGAAAGTGAGTCGTCAAAAGAGCATTTAATTAAATAAGCAAAAGAATATGGTTCATGTTTAAAACTTTTTACAGTGTAAGAATTTTGTGGGTTTGGTTGTACCGTTTCAATGGGTTTTAAAACAGATTCGAAATCTGCATAAACCACGAATGGAACGCGCATTTGCTTTTCTATACCCTCGAATTTTAAAATATTTTCCGGCACACTCTTTCCAAATTTATCGATTTTTAAATCCACTGAGGGTGTTTGCGTGAAAATGTGGTTACAATCGTAGCTTTGATGTAAAGTTAAAGCTGACGGTGTACTAAAATAAATGAGGCAACCATCACAGAAATATATTTTATGTTGTTGACAACTAATTTGACTTGAAACTAAACGTGATAAATCCCGAATCCAACAATAATGACTCTTTGAACAAGTCGTATCACAAAAATGTTCACCGCCATCTTTACTACTACAGTCTTTTGTAATTAACAATAAATTTACATGCCTATCCAACTTTTTTGACGCATACCTCAGTGGACCAATAACTTCATGTATTACTTCATTATTTTCATATTTAGATTCCAGACCGTATACGTTAATTGATATGTTGTTCATTTCCTCAAATTTTTTAATGTCACGTAATTTTACTGGAAAATCCATACCTGTTACATTTAGCACTCTAGAAAAATGGGGGTAGGATGTCTTCTGTGAAGGCTCTGCTGTTGGAGGAAACAATGCTGATGTTACAGCCCACGCAAAGCAAAATTCGTCCTGGTTAATCACATTGACGACAGCTCCTTTCTTTTCAATAGAACACGGCAACTTGATGTATGATGAGCCACCCATAGGCATATACTTGTTGATACCAACTTCCAAGTATAAAATTCGCACAAGAGCCCATCCTATAACAAGAAAAATAATATATAAAAATCAGTTTAATATATCGGGTTTTGATTTTTCCATACCTGAATCTTTCTCCTGGAACTCTGTCGCCTGCGTTTTTATTAATTCGGTGAAAGAATGGTAAACGGCATCCAAATCACTTTCTACACTAATTATTTGATTAGCAGTGTTGAAGGATTTTTCACTGAATATTTCTTGTGATGGAAGCATGTACTCGCCAACAGCTGTCATGTTAACTTTTAAAGCATGATGCACACGCAATAAATTATTAACAAGTTCCACCACCTTGGATTTAATGTCTGCAAAGAACATTGCGTAATCGGAATGCTCCATATCACTGCTAACCCGATAGGTTGCAATTCTCCTTTTGAAGGCACATTCAACGAGTTGCACACCATGACATACCGGCAAACATGAATTATTTTTATGTTGTTGTGTTCGTTTATGCACCGACATATGATTTATTGGAACATCTACATTACATGTAGCGCAATTAATTAGCGGAATCGTCGATGTATACTCTTCAATTCGGAGCCGTTTTCCTCCAGGCACTTCATTAAATCTCGCCGCACACGATTCTCTTTGATGACGTCTCATATTATAAATATTAGTAAACTTAGAACCGCAATTTTCACAAACATATGCCATGATTTGTCAAATATTAACACATGTACTACCTATACAAGTCAGAGCCAACTGATGAATGAAACTGCCCCATACCTTATAT